>OX031063.1:40904671-42154671 GCA_943736015.1 Tridacna crocea
GTTTGTATCATTATTTTCGGAGTAGGTGAATGTGCCGGACTTTGACCTACTTTTTTGAACAGATGAAACATGAATAAGCAGAACTTTGCGACCATACGGGTCTGTAGTCTTGCACCCATAGACGCACCCATAGACTATACAGTATAGTATAACGAAGGGATTTAACTTTATTCAGCCCGTTACTCACCCCCGATTACAAAAAGAAAGAGCAATTTATCTTTTCTTTGGGTATTCTCCGTATTCTTTCAAAAAATGAGAGCTAAAATATATTTCTACAATATAAACACAGTTGATTGTCAGTTGCTAATGCAGTCCGCCTGTTACAGTAGCTCGAACTTAAAAACTCCCTTAAAAATCTGGGCCACTGACAAGGGTTCGTACATCCGACTTTTAAGATATAAAATACATTTTAAATCAAACGAAACACAGTATTAGCGGCAAACACCCTTTAAACACGTTTTACATATCACTGACTTAGTGTTCAACCATGTCGAATCGCCTCAGACTTCGTAGATTTTTTTATCAAGATGCGAATTTCAAACAGCTGCCTACATCTTGTGTCACGTGACATTGTTTGGAACGAGAAATTTCATTGGTTGATATGTACTGGTTGTCGTGCATTCAACCAATGAAATTTTTTACAGATGCTCACACCTTTTATCATGTGACAATGTTTGGAACGAGAAATTTCATTGGTTTATAAATATGCGCGACTGGCATTATTGAATGTACGAACTAGAGTCAATGGCGAAGATTTTTGAGCGAGTTTACAAGTTCGAAGGACAGTAGCAGCCAGACTGCATTAGCCACTGATAAACAGTCATGTTTTTCTGATTGGAAAATGATTTAGCTATATCAGCTGTCCAAAGAATAAGGAGCTATCAGCTGTCCAAAGAATAAGGAGAATACCTGTTAGCGTAGAAAACATAGGTTTTTTTTTTGAAACCGTGGTGAGTAACGGGCTGCATATAATCAAATCATTGATTATACTATATAGTCTATTGGTGACGGGAGTCAAAAATACGTATCCCTATGTTTGCGACTTGTAAAACTGTACGCCTATACATGTTTATTTTAGAGGTACCCTGCCTATTTGCGGACAAGTTAACACCATCTATCTTTTGTTAATTTCTTGTGATACATTTAAATCTCCATTTTTTACTCTCATTTCACATACAGGTATCCAATAAAACGTGTGACGGTGAGGAAGGAGCTGAAGTGATGACGCCAAACTTAGCATCGATATATCAGGAAGATCATCAAATACATGACAGTAACAGCAGCAATGTCAGTTCTAGGCTACAGAGTCGTAGAGAAGAAATCAAATTTTCCGGTATTTTTGGATTGCTTTTTGTGCGCGTGTGTGTACTATTGAAGAATATCATTGTATGACCCTCTATTACTATACATTCTATAGTATATTATGATAATGGTTATATCTGTTTTGATTTAAGTTTCTGTTTTGCGAAAGCCTATTGTAACACAAACTCTACTGTAGTCGTAAAGTGCCGTCTCGGATTAGCCTGCGCGGACTGCGCAGGCTGATCCGAGACGACACTTTACGCATATGTCCGCATATGGCCCTTTTCGCGTGTTGCAAGCCACAAATGAGAGTCACGCAATACGCTTCATGAATTGCTTTGGTATTCAATGCAGGATTTTGTGGCTGAGACAACTTACAGAAAAGTATCTTCGCAAGCCAAGGCTGACGATTCACTACGCTACTCAACCCTTGGCGGATCGAGCTTGATTTTTACAATCCCCCGATACACTTTTTCAATGGATGCAGCCAGCTCTAACTGCAACGAATGAAATCGCTCGTAGCATTTCATCTTTGATAAAATCAGAATAAGGTCGCTACCTTTCGAATAGAAGGTAAACATGGAAATCCACGTGGATGTCTGCTTATCGCTTCATGTGTATTCGTAAGCGGCTGGTAAAACGATATTTCATTGGCTTTTAGAAATATGATGTAAATGAGGGTAATAACCAGCACCCAATAGAGGGCGCATCGCAGGAATCTCGAAATCGGGCTCAATCAGCCAAGGTAAGATCCACGTAGTGATCGTAACCTTGGCTCGCGAAGATGAAAGTAAAGCAGATAGGATTGTTTCACCTTTTACCATAAAATCAAGAGTTTTAACGACTCCAAGGTAGACGGTTTTTGAAATTTTGAAAACATAATGGGAAAACGAGAAATTGCTGGTATATGTAAGTATGACCTGATTTCTTTCCTTCCACAGGCATACTTTGTAATTTAAGCCACATTTTTAAGTTGTCATCTGCAAAATGTTTCTCTTTGGTCCAGTTCAGAATTAAGTCTTTTGGTAAAAAGTAAGACGCAAAATTGTTATTCACGTATGTTCAATTTATTAGATCGCCACATTGTTTGCATTAATAGTACAGGAACAGTCGCCTGTTAGAGGTAATGAGCAATAAAGTGTTTTCCAGACGACAAATTTTGAACCAGTCCAAATTGAAAGTATTTGCAGGCGACAAAGTAGTGATGCATTAAATGACACAATTCGTCTTTGACTGGACAAAAAACATTGTGAGGAAAGTATAAAATGCTTGTATTCCGCCTCTTTTTTCTCTTTATACACATTGTTTTCAAAAGCCTTCTTTAGTAGGGTCGTTAAAACTCGGGATTGTGTGGTAAAGACAGTAAATGTGAGCAGTGTAAAGTTATACTCTTGATCTTCTTGTTCTTCTTTTTCTCCTTCTCCTTCTGCTTCTTCTTCTTCTTCTTTGTACAGAAACTAAAACGCCACTTCCTCGAACCCCATTCTCTAGAACTGAATGCTCTGAGAACATCGATACCACGCAGAAGTAAGTTTTCCCTATAATTGACATTATGCTTAACCCTTGAAACGCTGGAACCAACTTAACTTGTTTTTGTGGACAGTGTAGATCAAGATCAGACTGCACAGAACGTGCAGTCTGATCTTGAATCTACACTGTCCACTATTTTGTTTCATATTCTTGTGAAATAAACCTTGGTGCACCAATATTTCAGATGTTTTTCTTTTTTAAAAATATCTCTTGTATTAATTCAGCACTTTAAGGGTTAACAAGTGTTCAACATTATTTCAGTGTCAATACATTGTTTAGCGGATGGAGAAGCCCTACTGCAATGATTGTCTTCTATAATAATATAGATACGGGATTGACATTTTGAAATAGATGTACATGTATATAAACAAACGACATTTTGAAATACATAAACTTTTACGATGTAAGAAAACGAAAACATAATATGTTGTTTATTACAGTCAAATTTAGTCAAGTGTATCATTTAGTTTGATAAAGAGAAAATCAGAAAGATAGAAGATGCAATTACAATCTAAACATTACGATAATACTCTCATTCCGTGGCACAATGAGCATATTTTGCTATTTCAAAACTATTTTTCGGAGAACAGATATCTCCATATCGGACTGTGTAGATCAAAGATCAGACTGCACGTTCTGTGCTGTCTGATCTTGATCTACAGTGTGTACAAAAAGTCTTTTAGCCGCGTTTAGCAGCTTCAGCATCTTCGCGAGCCAAGGTTACGATCACTACGTAGAGTAGCGTAATGGATTGTCACCCTTGGCTTGCGAAGATGCAGCTTCAGTGGTTAAGAATGGTCGGTGAACGCGGATCTTTACTACATATCCGCAAAATTTCATTTAGATTCACTCATAGGCCCTTGAAACTGCAATGGTCTATCAAGGGATAACGAAATTTTCATTATCGGTCACACTTACTAAAAATAGCGCATTGGGTATTCCCTCTCTATTGTATATAATAGTCTTACTAGATACTTGCACAATGTATAGGGAGTCGTCAATGTGCTATTTATAGAAACAGTGTCAATAACAATTTGTATATAAATTTTGCAGTCTATTTCTCCAGAATTTTCTAATTTGAAAGAAACACAACTTCTGATTAGCTAAACCTTTTGGTTTAAAGTTGTTTTCTTTAAAATTTAGAAAATCTTTGATAATAAGACTTAAAACCTTTACCACACAATTTCGACTTTTAACACGTACCCTTGTAAAAGAAGCCTTTTGAAAACATTGTGGGAAAAGGAAAAATGCCGGTAACCAACATCAAAACAAATTGTAATTCTTCTGTCACATTCATTTTGTCATCTGCAAACGCTTTCAATTTGGACGAGTCTAAAATTTTGTAGTTTGGTAAAGGGTTAAAATGTTCTTAAGAATAGTTGGTGAATACGAATACTTGTTACAAATGTTCGTTTCCGTTATTGTAAACTTTGCTTTTTTTTTTTTTGTCGTAAGATTTCATTCGGAAGAAAAGTTGAAACGTGGATCAACTAAAGATGGCCTCAAGAATGAATTCAGCCTGCCAATACAATTTCCAAAAAGACGCAAGAAAAAGAAGCAAAAGAAAGGTACACATGAGAAGAAACACTTCACGCCCAAACTTATTGTCAATGATGACCTGGAGGGACAACAAAGAGACGCACCAAGTCGGTATCATGATAATTTAAGGACTGTCGTTGTTGTTATTGTTCTTTTTGTTATCGTTATTGTGTTTGTTGTTGAATAACCACATATCAAAGTCAGTACATTAACTAATTACCAAACTACAGTGTTTTAGGCTTGTCCAGATCGAAAGCATTTGCAGATGACAAAATAAAAGTGACTGAAAATTTGAAATTTGTTTTGTGAAGGGTAGAAAACTTTGTGGGAAAGGCTGAAAATGCTGGTTTACCAGTACTTTCCCCTTTAACCACAATGTTTTCTAAAGGCTTCTTTCTCTGGGTCGTCAAAAGTAGGGATTGAGAGGTGTTGGATTAAATCGTTATAATTATTATAGAAACATGCAATGAACAACATTGCAAAATTCTTGTATTACTGAAAACTGACCATTAAGTGCAGTTAAAATCATGATAGCATACTAAAACATTACAGCAGAGAAATATTTTGCTCCTTACATGCTATTACTCCCTCTGTCCCTTGTGTGCACTGTAAAGCGGTGGAAGAACGTTTTCGCCACGGACCTTTTGGCCAGGACGTTTTGACCAAGGACATTTTGGCCAGCTAAATGTGCAAAACAAGACGTTTTTTGCCAAATGCTTTTTAACACAGATAAGTGCAATAAATGAGCTTTTAAGTATATATATATTTTTTATGCAAAAAAACATAATTATTCAGTTCATCTTATGCTTTTTTTTGCTGCAGAATAACTTTTGGCCAAAACTAAATTTGACTTTGAGTTTGCAATCTTCAACAGCAAAATGCTTGGATTTTGATAATTTGCAAAATTATAAGTTGCAAAATATTATTGAAAATACAAATTTTTGATTCATTATTACTTGATGGAATAGCAATTAAAGCAATTATCGAATACAGTTTCGTCCTTAGTTAAGTATAAAAGTAAAATAACACTTGAAAGATAGTAATTCTATTCAGTAATACCAATCAATTAAAAAAAAAGAAGTTAACTATTTGTGATATCATTGATAGATTTTCAAAAAGAAATTAACCCAATACTCCATTTATTGCAAATATATTAATTTTTCACTTTACTGTAATGTTTTTAAAATCATGTTTAAAGGAGCAAACATTCACAAAATTACTATTTGACCAAAATGTCCGTGGCAAAACGTCCTGGTCAAAACGTCCTGGCCAAAACGTTCTACATTCCTGTAAAACGCAATGAGATCGAATGTTTGAGGCACAAGTACGTATAACGTGTTAAATAAAAGATGTCTAGGGTACTTTATTGTACATTTAATTTTAATAGTACACTTTACTGCAATAAAAATAGGGTTTTTTTTTCCTTTGAAAATACTCTAATAAGGAAGTAATCGCTTGAAAAGACCAACTGTCCCTCCTTTTCTAAACTGTTCAAAAAAGAAACTCGTTTCCCTTTATTTTATTTTATTTTTTTTTTTTGAATGTTAATATATATTTTATGCATTCTTACATCTTAGAACAATAATAAATTATACTTTTATGCATTCTTACATCGTAGGTCTAAATCAAGCCTTCAAACATATACGTTTTGATTTGCAACTTTCGTTTACATTTCTACAATATTTCATTTTCAGTACATTTTAATTAGTTTACGAATCATGTTGCGTGAAAAGGGGGTTTAATGCATCTGTAAAAACACGTTTGCTGTGCAGTCCGCTGTAAAATAATCCACTCTTTTCACACACCATGACTCATTTGCTTTAAACACAGTGACTGTCACGGCGACAACAGGCTTTGCTCCTTCACAGCTTAACGTGGTGGCATCATCTATAAGTGTGCTAAAACGGAAGTCCTCCACAGTCCTTGGTGGAATGTTCCACAGCCCTGCTTCCAAAATATCTGCCAAGGGTAACTACTTGATTTGTATTGAATAATTTGTCTGTTTGCATTGCGTCGAGGCAATAATCATCGATGAGAGAGGGGGGATCCCATTGTCATAATTATTATTAATCCTTGGAAAGAAATGGACCGCTATAAAGGTTTAAACCTAGGAACCCCCAAGTTTTAAACTTTGGGCGTAGAGGCCAGTACACAAATTAAGATTTGTATTATGAATTTAATCTCAGAGACTTTTGTATCATCTTACGAAAAAAGTACGTAACAAAGAAACAAATGAACAAATTCATAGCAGAAATACAGGGACCGGGCAGGATTCGAACCTAGAGCGCCCTGAGAAAAGCTAAAGAGAATTCTCCCTAACGCGGTTGTCAGATATTGTATTCAAATCGGTATGAAGCCATGCATGAAGGAAAGAGCCCCCCCCCCCCCAAGACAAAATCCCCATAGGATAAAAGCCCCCTAGGACAAAACACCCATCATATATAAACAGCATGTATTTTTCATATTTTCCACTTTGTTTTCCTTTTTACTTTATTTCTTAAACAGGTTTAGACAAAACAGAACAAAATTTCATTGTACTTGCAATAGTAAAAGTGAACTTTAAATATTTAGGAATTGAACACATCATTAGATGAGGGGATAATGCAATTACTTGATTCCATGTCCTTATGGAGTATAATATTGGCAAAGGTGAAATTGGTTTGACAGGCAATTTCTCACTTTCCCTAAATATTATCTTCCCTATTTGATACCTACTTTTTAATTCACCTGTCACCAGATAACCAATAATTAGATTGGTCCAAATTGAAACAAGTCGCAAATGACGATTGAAAGTATCTTTATTCTTTACTTATGTTTAAATTTGGGTTTGCCTTTCAAGATGTGAAAGCAATCACTGTAGTTTGCGAAAATGTACTTTAATATATAAAAGTTTAATTCAATCATTATAACTTAATGCTATAATAAGCAAAATAATACCTTTGGTTAATATATTAATGAATTTTCCATTGTATGATTTCATTTACAATTTTTTTATGTTTCATAATATATAATTTACAGTAAAAACTATTGATTATATACATACACACATTTTCGGTCACAAAGCACAATTTCAAGAAAAAAAAAGAATACTTATCAAATCAATTTAAGTTATAAAGAAATATTTTTACAACCCCCACAAGTGTTTAAAGCAGTAAATTTTATTCAACTTTAAAATGTTTTTAAAATGTTCAGTTAATATACAAAAATAATAATAATAAGCATGTTGTTAAAACCATGGGGGTTTTGTCCACTTTTCAGTTAAGGGTATGGGGGTTTTGTCCCAAGGGGTTTGTGTCCATGGGGCTTTTATCCTAGGGTTTTTTTGTCCGTACCCCGTTCCAAATCACACATCTTCCTAAATTAATCATTTATTGGTGACTCAAAGCCTGGCAGAAAGTCCGTTTTGGTCAACAAATGTAATCAGCCAGCAAGGAGTTTTTTTTTTTTTTTTTTTTAAACTGGTCAAAATTCGCTTGAAAGTTGAAAGATTGATCTTGTTATAAAACTTATGGCACATTTTGGAATACCTACCGCCTATCCCACTCTTATGCCTTTTTTCTAACATTACAGGAACAGTAGATTCTATCTTAAAGAGATCCATGAAGACACAAAAATATACTCGAGCTTTCGGCGTTACAAAACATGAAATGGGTGCTCCGAAACAAGATCTGAGGGAACTTGTAAGCAAAGATAATATGGCAATCTTTAGCTTAATCATTAAGTGTTACCTTATCTCGGTGTCTCCTTAAAGAAATAGTATTTGATCCTACATTTACAAAAAGGGAGATTAATTCTATGACCTATAATCACCAATCATACTTGATTTCATTCTTAGTCTCACTCTAGAGCGAGAAAATAACACAACTTTTAATTGGCTAAACCATTTGGTTATGTCAGACAAAAATTATGTTACTTTGAAGTAGAAATTTACTGAGTATGAGACAAAGAATGTCCTTAAGAGCGGTTCGATGTCTACGGACACAGGTTTTCATGACGCATCTTTAGATGCAAGTGGCATACATGTACTAACAAAAGTTGTTAGTAACACACTAACAATATCTATTAGTGATATACTAACAATAGTGGCAAGTGACATACTAACAACAGTTGCAAGTCGCACAGTAACAAAAGTTGCAAGTGACATGCTCATAATAGCTGAAAGTGACATATTAACAATAGTTGCAAATGATTCACTAACAAAAGTATCAAATGGATCGTCCATTATGCAACACTTCAAATTTGTTTGTCTACAAACGGTCCCCTATATTGCTACAGTAGTGTACAGATGTTACAAAATAAGATAAAATATTACAAGAAAAGTGTTTGTGCTTATTGACAACCAGTTACCTATCAAAATTTGGGATAAGAAGTGGTTCACATGAACTTTTTAAATAAAGGAAAAACTGCATGTATTGTAAATGATTTCGAATTCCATCGACTTTCTTAGACGTAAGTAAATTCTCTATCATGTAGAGCAAAGAAGACCGACGAAATGAAGTTTTAAAAAGATTTCGCAAACTGGTTCGTCAACTGATCCACGTGCGTGTTCTTCTGAATGTTTCCAGGATACGCATTGAAGAGGAGGAGAAATCTAAAGGATTCAAAGTATATACTTGTTCTCTATTTAGCCCTTACCGGACAATTCCGAGCTTTAACGAACCGGAGGATAGCACAGTCTGTGCAGTCTGCTCAGTTCAGCCATAGGCCACTGAAATTCTGTTGATCTGGGCATATCACTGTATGCCAAAATTTCCATTGCTCGATAATTGGACACCGTTACTAAAAATAGCGCTTTGGTTACTGTTTCTGTTTCATATATATTATTATATGGTATATATTATGCATGATATAAAGACAATAAGTATTAGTAAAGTTGTCGGATGATCGAAAAATGAAAATTTTGATATTCTGTGATAGACCAATGGAATTTTAGTGGCCTTAGGTTTAATTTCTGTCGTCAGCAAAAGTCCCCACTTTCGTCTATTGGCCAAACGTGCTCGACTGTTTAATATTTTCAAATAAGTTGTTACTAAAACACCATAATAATTGTCCCTCTGGGTAACAGGGTAAAAAGAAAACAAACGATTTGTGGATCTAATGTACTTTCCGAATTGGATTTTCTGTTAATGTCCTAGCTTGAATGCAAATTTTCTTTTCCTTCACAATCTTTCACTGCCATAGACAACATCAATAACTTTTGCGTGTGGTAAAAATCAAAATCAGACTACACAGAACGTCGGATCTGAACTGCTTATCCAACACTTTCTCCTTCTCCCATAGTATTTTTAAAAGCCATCTTCCCAAGAGTTGTTTGTAAAGAATTAAAAGGAATATCTTTGAGTTGTTGGTTCATTTATCTACTGACCGTTGTCGTTCATGTAAAACTTGTAAACCAAGATTTTCTTCTTCTCGCTTAAAAATTTCAAAAGCTTCCTTTTAAAACAATGGACTGTTTGATAAGGGCATAATTAAAACAGTGATCAGAGTTGTTGGTATATATACAGACCTTAGTATTTCATATACAACTTTATTCTCACAGAGATTTGACGGAGGGACAGAGCTCTCCTTTGACGCAATGATGTATAAAACAGCTATCTCTTATGGTGGGCTTACCAGTCGGGCGAGAAAAGCACTGAAAAAGAACCCTGCGGACAGGAACGAAGAGGATGCAATGATTTTAATGGTATAATAAAACTGATATAGTAACTCTTAAGACCGGTACACACAATAAGAGTTGTGCCATGAAATTAATCTTGAGAGATTTTTGTAGCATTATACATTCCCGTTCACACACTAATACAAATCTTCTTACCTGTAGGGTTTCCCCGCCGGAATTAAGATAAATTCTGTAGATCTAGTGTCAGAATGGTGCTTACGAACCAAGGTAAATAATTTACTTCTTATTTCTTCCTATCTAAAGATGTCTTTTTAGGCAGGAGATTTCATCTCAACAAAATAACCTGTTTTAAATTGAAAGTTAACAAACTGAAGTTTTTCGTAATATTTCTTGTGTTAGAGAAGAAAATAGTCAAGAGCGTCTGACAAAGTCAATGGATTTGAATTGTACCGAATTGGATTTAATAACTGGAATGAAATGATGGACCTGGAACAGACTCAGAAACCAAATATGACAATGTTCCTTCAGTCTGGTATAAATCAACAAAGATTTACATTTACCATAGCCACTTACTAGTTTCAAATTCGCTAGTCTCTCAGTACTTTCAGTACTTTGATTATGTATCAGGAAGTGGTTTACTCAACGTGTAACATTATACACTTTACAGCATCACAAATCTACAGTTAACTCACCTTCCAGGAAATACTAAGTTGTGATTGACTAATACTCTAATGCAGATGCTAGGCAATAGAGCATTTCTCTAAACCTTATACACTTTCATGAAACTTCAGAAAATCTTATCATACAAAATTAATTCACTCGGTCAATCTCCGAGAAAAGGCTTGTATTCCTTTTTGTTGCTTTATTTTCTCACGTTCATGAGAAGTGGCCCAAATATTTACTGGTTTTATTTTGGCACGGGCATATTTATATGGTCACGTAAGCCTGTGATAAATAACATATTTCTTAATTTGCTAAAAATATACATATACATATAATTTAAATAAAACACGTGACGAGAACAGTATATAAATTGACAAAAAACTTTAAAGTTTAAAATAGTTTGATAGTGATTAATGTTTTTAAGTGCATATTCTTTTCTTTTATTTTATTTTTAATTAGCATAACATTACTTAAATATATATATATTACTTAAATATATTCAAGATGGTTCTTTCATTTATAACTTTCAAATTTAATTAATGTTGATCATTTACAATAACACTCTTTAATCACCAACCATTCCAAATCGCATTCTCAGTGCACTTGTTTTAAAAAATTATACAATTTTGGAGGGCTACGCTAGTTGATTGAGCGATTCAGAAATTAGGTTACTTTGAAATTTAGATAAATTTTGAGAATGAGACGAAGAAAGCTATTAACTGATTACCAATCGACAATATTTTAGGTTTGACCAAATCGAAAGCATTTTCAGACGACAAAGTGAAAATGACTAAAAATTTTAAATTTCTTTTGTGAAAGGTAGAAAACATTGTGGGAAAAGGAGAAAATGCTGGTTACCAGCATTTTCTCCTTTTCCCACAATGTTTTGTAAAATCTTCTTTCTCAGGGGCATCAAAAGTAGGGATTGTGTGGTAATGCGTTAATTGTTCTTTAGGCTCCTACCAAACAATCCTGCCGCGTTTTACCTTATGGTAGAGGCCTTTCAAAAGATTTTCGAAAAATGGAGAAAATGCTGCCTACCAGAATTTCTCCCTCCCCTGAGAATGTTTTCCAAAACTTTCTTTCTCGGGCTCATTAATAGTTGAACTGTGTATTAAGGGTTAATGAACCAATTTTTCTTATTCAGGAGGTGATGCTACGTATGAATGTATTTCTGAAGTACCCAAAATCTGTACGGCAAGACTTAGCGCGGGTCATCTGGTACGACAATTTTAAAGATGGCCGTGTCATCGTCAAACAAGGAGATCCAGGCACCCGAATGTACTTTGTGGTATCAGGAGAGGTAGATTTGAAGAGGACCGAGCGTCTAGTCACCGGTACTGATTGGTTGATACGTCTGGTACTTTAATTATCTCGGTGAACAGTACTGTCAGACGGAACTTCGCTTTAACTTCTCTTCAGAAATACCTTTAAGTAATTTTAGATGGCCAGCTATTGGGATCGAACCCACGCCCTTGTTTAAGCGTCATACTCTACCATCTAAGCTATTTGGGCTGGTCTCACTGGTATTGTATACAGTCGTCATCTTTATACGCAGCTTTATCTGTCTTCACGACCTGTTAGTATTGAAGCTCTTACTTCAGCATCAACCATTATAAGATGCGATGCCATAGGTTTGAAAATATCAGCATTTAGACTAATTCAGCAGGAGTCTACCTTGAGAATAAGTTATTTGATCCAATCTATGGCTGTATAGGACACGAAAACCATATGAAATAAAGTAATCCGATTATTAAAATATCATTAGAAACATAGATATACGGAGATGCTGAACTCCCTTACGCAAATTCTCGGCTAGCCTGAGTCCAGGCTGCAATAATTTTAATTACTTTGTATCATGCTCTCCTTAGTATCTCAATCTATTAATACTGTCGTTATTATTACGTCAGTTTTAATATATTACGTCCGAATGAAAGAAAAAGTTAAATTTGTACTGACTGGAACACAGGCTAAGTCGCGACATACTTGTTTGAAAATCTGTTTGAAAAAACTAAGGAAGCCCACGAGCAACATTTCCTCTTTAAAAATGCTCTACATATGGATGGGCCATTTCTTAATTTCATATGGTAAAGATATTCACCAACTGTTCTCAAGAACGTTCTTAGTCTTATTCTTCAAGATTTTTTGACATTGAAAGTAACAGAACATCTGATTGGCTAAACCATTCGGTTTAGCCAATCAGATGTTCTGTTACTTTCACAATGACGAAATTCTGGGTAATAAGACTAATAATGTTCTTGAGAATGGTTGATGAATATGGACCCTGGACTAGTCTATAGCTGTGACGGGGCCCTCTGTGCCCAGAAACCGAGATAACGCGTGGCTTTTTATACATAGTTATACGTGTTCTTCTCAAGAAAAAAAGTAACATCAAAGATGGACACAAAACCCCGTCCAAAATGGCCGGAAAGCTAGATCCTCCAAATGGCAACTCCAACTTTTTTTTCATCTGCCAATACTATTGACGATGTATTTCGTCGGTTTGCTTCGAAAACCTCGTAACTACAGCTTGTAACAAGCTGTAGTTACGATGTTTTCGAAATTGACAATTCGTATTATATTACTTTTCATAGCAAATTTTTTAAACATTCTGGAAAACAGATGCTCAAATCGATCATTTTGGAGTGGATTTACATGCATTCAAATATCAACACCTTACTTTGTATGATAATCAGGCTTTTACAAGGGTGTTTTGAGGTCATCCACTTCATTTTTTTTAAAGAATTTTCTTTTTTATTTCATGCTTTCCGAGAAATAGCAGTGAAAATATTTTTCGATCTTACACCAGTGAAAATACCGATTTTCACGTTCTTGTTGCCTAGGTAAATTGCGCGTGCCTAACAACCAGATGGGAAATATGACGTCATATACCTTACAT
Organism: Tridacna crocea; assembly: GCA_943736015.1. Lineage (NCBI taxonomy): Eukaryota > Metazoa > Mollusca > Bivalvia > Cardiida > Cardiidae > Tridacna > Tridacna crocea. The sequence goes on from OX031063.1 coordinate 40,918,222, forward strand.
TTCTCGCGCTTGACGTCACGTTGCTATGCGGGAGGGGTACGCCACGGGGAATGAGGGAAAAAAATTGTACTGAATTTTGATAAAGCTCCTCCCAGAAAGGGTTAAAAGCATAAAATAAATAGAATATTTTTTTTTTTCGGTGTAAGATCGAAATTTATTTCATCTCGTGAACACCATCGGTAATATTACCGATGGTGTCCACTCGATGAAATAAATTTCGATCTTACACCGAAAAAAACAAATATCCTCTATATATACAGGGGAGGAGATAACTTACCATATGAGTACAGTGACAGCTGGATACACGTTTGGAGAACTGGCTTTGATTCGTGACATGAGACGAGAGTTTACAGCCGTCTGTAAAGGTGAATATCTCCATAGGCCTCTGAGACTCCATTGGTCAATCAGGGGATAAAGAAATTTTGTTATCGGACACTATTACTATAAATAGCACATGGGAGATTCCCTCTGTATCGTATGTAGTAAGTCTTACTGTATACGATATAGAGGGAGACTCCAACCTTTTAATAATAGAAACAGTGTTAATGAAAATTTAAGTATACATTACATGATATATAGTCGACGCACCAAAGTGCAATTTTTAAGTGTTCCATGACCGACCGCCGACCGAGGACAGTTTCAGTGTTCCGTGATGGACCAATAGAGCGCCAAAGGCCTTTGGTATCCCTGAACAGGCTCTTTATTCACCAAACATTCTTAATAACAATATTAGTCTTATTCTCAATAAATGTCTACTTTGACAGTAACGCAACTTCTGATTGTTAAAACTGTTTGGTGTAGCTAATCACAAGTTGCTTTTCTTTGGAGGTTAGAAAATCTTGGAGAACAAGACAAAAACAGGTCTTGAGAACAATAGGTGGATACAGAACTTGGCACCAAACGTTCTCTTTCACATTCTTCATGCTCTGTCAGAGTCTTTCCTTCTTACCCGCCTTCCTCACTCAAATACTTTCACAGATCCTTTAATATTCAATTCTACAACGTTGGGTCCACAGGTACAATTATGGCCCATCACGCAAAAATGGACCTTCTGGGAACTGCGAAAAGTGTCAACCCTGGTCAGACTGTGCGAATCGTGCAGGCTGACCAGGATTGACACTTTTCGCTTCAATGACATTTTCTGTATGAAAGGTGATCGTTTTTTAATTATCAGCTTAATCTTTGATCTGTTTTCATCTAATTGATTTACAGAATTCCCAGATGGTCCCTTTTTGGGTCACAAATCATTCTTTTTTTTTTCACATAATCTATTCTACCCTATCAAAGACAGAAATAATCTTTTTTACCTATTTGTAACATGTCGTCTGCAAATGCTTTCAATTTGACCTAGTCAAATTTTATTGTTTGGTAAAGAGTTTATTTAGTCACAAAAACCCATGTAATGAATAGGGAAATGCAAATTACGAGCAATTTCCTCATATTTCAAAAATTGTTTCAAAAATGGCCTTACACAAGGAACAATAAGGTTTCGCTTTATTCATTTGCTATTGGTACTTAAGTAACCAAAATTGTAATGTTTATGATCTTCAGGAAACTCTGAATTTTTAAGCTTGAGCAAGGGTGAGTTTAATCAAGTGCTAAGGTCTAGATGGGAGAAGGAATGCAACATCAGGTTTAATTTTCTGCGTTCCTGTGACTACTTCCTGTCCTGGACAGATAAACAGCTCCAGATATGTGCAGACTCATCGATACTAAAGGAATATCCTGATAATAAGGTATGCTGTTTAACTCTTTACCACACGAAAAAAATTTAGACTGGTCCAAATTGAAAGCATTTTGCAGAGGACAAAATAAAGGTGACTGAAAAATTGAAATTTGTTCTGGGAAGGGTAGAAAACACTGTGGAAAAAGGAGAAAATGCTGGTTACCAGCATTTTCTCCTTTTCTCACAGTGTTTTCAAAAGGCTTCTTTCTCAGAGGCGTCAAAAGTAGGGATTGTGTGGTAATGGGTTAATTCAGTGTTTAACTCTTTACGACATGAATTTAAAAGAGAATGCGTTTGGAAAAGATATAGAAAAAGGAGAAAATGCTTAGAACAGCCATTTTCCCCTTTTTTTTCTCACAATGCTTTCTAGTTCTATTATTCGATGTTAAATTCACATCTAAGTTATCATCTGCAACTGGAATAGTCTATATATTTGTCGTTTGTTAAAGAGCCAACCATCATAAACTTATTAAATGTAATTAAATGAATATTGAATCATTATTCCATTTTGGCCAGAGAAAGAGGTTGGTTTTGTTATCCACAACCTGATTTCACCCGAACACCGAAAAAGAAAAATATAGTTCAGAATCTGATTGATAGTTTAATTAGTTTGTAAACGTGGTCCACATTTGTTGCAATTTTATAGCTTTAGTGCTGACGAGAGATATGACATGAGGAAGGGTTGATTTCAAGTTGTTTACATTCTTAATTTTGTTCATTTTCTTATTTCAGAAGAGGGGAAAATGGATGAAAATTTGTTGACGCATCTGCTGTCTTATTGATTACATTAAATTGGGAGATGATACCTACGAATTAACCTTGTAAATTTATACACCTAAACAAATTATAGTACGTGTTCCTCCAAACTACAGGCCTTTGAAGCTCAACTTGTGTATTACAAAACACAGACAATTTCATTGCTTGATCATCGACACTGTTACTAAAAATAGATGATTTGCACATAGCCCCTATATATAGTATACGTTTTTTATAATAAAAAAATCGATGCACCAATGTGATATTTTAGTAACGGTATCTGATCATCGAGCAGTAAAAACTATTTGTGTTCCGCGAAAGACGAATAGAACTTTAACTTTGATGTCACCCTGAAGCACGTTTTGGAACAAAATAGTCTTTACCAGAAAACAAAATTTCAGACTACATGTAAATGCTAACGTCGAAAAACGCAATGTCCATTACACTTTTAGGTAATAATTGGAGACACAGACAGACAAACGGAGAGCGTCTATTTCATACGTAAAGGACGTTGTGACGTTGTACGTCGGATACTCGTTGTCAGACAAGGCTCTCCTTACCTTCGCCCTCAGATACTACTTCCGGAGAAAGCAGACGACAGTCGACAGTTTCTAAATAAAACATACGCTCGTAACAGACGAATTCGTAAGAAAGAAACTCATTTTTTGACAGTTACAACTTTACATCCGGGATCTTATTTTGGTGCAGGTGAGCCAAGTGTAATATGGATTAGATTTAATTATGACCAAAATTCATTACCATCAATTATATAGTGTGCAACTATTTTTACATTTATTTAACGTTAATTTTAAAAAAAAGGCGACATAATTATGATTAATGACAGCAGATTATGAGTTATGGAAGCGGAGAACAATTATGGACCACCAATATTCACAGTTATTGAAAATTAATACATTTTGCTACATATAAATTCTGGTAAACCGATTAGTATACAGAACTTCTCAGACAATCAGCCAAGCTCGCTGTTCTTTAGGTTAGATATAAGCAATCTTTTTGTGCTATTTGTTAAAAACAATACCAGTATGAGTTCAATATTAGATTTGGAAGACTATGTATCGTATTTTGTGCAAAGCCGAAGAAAATAAGCCCAATTAAACTCAATTTTTCTCCGCCAATTGAGTTTCTCGGTAGCACTCAGATATGTAATTGGAAATGGCATGTTAAAAAACACTGGATGAGGCCATCGATGGTTGATCTTTTTTTAAATAAGCTTCACTCGCACATAGCCTGGCGCAACGACACAAAATTTGTTTACCAATTGGTTTCGTTCCAAAACCAGTTCGTCCCACGGCTTGTTCATCCCATGATTGTGCCCTACTCTATTTGATTGCGTATGCATATTCATAGATTGAAATAACTGGTTGTAATGTAGGGAATCAAATGTTAACGGCCAAAGATTTTTTTAAAATAACAGTATTCAGGTACAAACTTAGTTTTATTCGATATACTCACATGGTTTCTCTCTCTATCTACTATACACCCTTCTGTCAAGGGACGTTTCAACTGACTCTTCCTATTGACCAAAAGTAGACCACTAATTCACAAGTAATCCTAACGTCGTCATGAGTATTCTCTCTTTAACCCAAGAGACATGCATTTACTTAGTATACAGGTTGACTTTCCCGCCAATATTTGAATGATATATCTCTTTTCCTTTCATATTAATAATTTTTCACAATATTCTTGGCAAATACCACTTCAGCGTTCTCTAATTAAACATGGCTGGTGATTAAGAACTTGGTGAAGACAGTTGTATTCCGCCATATTCTGTGAAAAAAGGAATATAAGAAACCGTAAAAAAGTATTTAGAGGTTATTACACGGCTGATGAGAGCTGGAGAGTGATATCGGCCCCCCACCTTGATATCTGCCCAGAGGGCTTAAGCCCGAGGGCAGATTTCGAGGTGGAGGACCGATATCACTCTCCAGCCCTCATCAGCCGTGTAATAATGATTAATATCAGCTTGCAAACTCACCGTAAGCTGATTCGAGTCGATACTTTTGGTGGATGCATTTAGCCCCCTTTCCACTGAGCAAGGCTCATGTACTTCAACCTCGTTTACAAGGTTTCCAACATTTGAAAGTAGACCAACTCCTGATTGGCTAAACCAACTGTTCTGTTACTTTAAGATTTAACAAATTCTGAATGATGAGACTAAGAATGGTTGGTGAATAGGGAGCCTGGTTGTGGTAACCCGTGTCCGTAACAGTACCTAAAGTGGCGACTTTCTTAAAAACCCAAGTTTTGCTTTTTTTTTTTTTTTTTTTTTTGGGGGGGGAGGGGGGGTCAAGGTTAAGATATCTCTTTGTCGGACAGTGTAGTCCAAGATCAGATAGCACAGAATGTGCATTTTGATCTACACTGTAAGTCGCGCATAGCAGCCTGAGATGTAACCTGCTTCATAGTTGAAATTTCCAGCCATAAGTGAAAAAAACATTTTTTTAAATTCTTTTCATCGGTAAACTCTGTCCTTATCGGAAAATGCTGGTCCAAGATCAGACTGCACATTGTGTGCAGTCTGATTTTGATCTAAACTGGGTGCGTGAAGTTAGCAGTAAGTTCGATAATCGGAGTTCGATATTCAATGTCAAAATGAATATGCTGATGAGTTAAATTTCATGCCGCAGTAAATTCGCTTTTTTTTCAAACTCAAGGGATAGTTACGAACATTTATGAATCCCGATTCGAATATCGATATGAATTTCGTGCCAGCAGCAGATTCGCGTTTTTTTATGTATGGGCTTATAGATGGTGTAGGAGTTCGAATATAGATATGAATATCGAAATGAATTTCATGCCAGCGGCAGATTCGGGTTTTTTATGTACGGGCTTATATATGGTGTATGAGATTGAATATAGATATGAATATCGAAATGAATTTCATGCCAGCAGCAGATTCGCGTGTTTAAATGTATGGGCATGTGGATGTCTATGAGATCGAATATAGATTTGAATATCGAAATGAATTTCATGCCAGCAGCAGATTCGCGTTTTTCTTATGTATGGGCTTAGGGATGGTGTATAAGATATAATATAGATTTGAATATCGAAATGAATTTCATGCTAGCAGCAGATTCGCGATTTTCTATGTACGGGCTTGTGGATGTCTATGAGATTGAATGTAGATTTGAATATAAAAATGAATTTCATGCCAGCAGCAGATTCGCGTTTTTCATGTATGGGCTTATGGACGGTGTAGGAGATCGAATATAGATTTGAATATCGAAATGAATATCTTGCCAGCAGCAGATTCGCGTTTTTTAATGTATAGGCATGTGGATGTCTATGAGATTGAATATAGATTTGAATATCGAAATGAATTTCATGCTAGCAGCAATTTCGCGTGTTTAAATGTATTGGCATGTGGATGTCTATGAGATCGAATATAGATTTGAATATCGAAATGAATTTCATGCCAGCAGCAGATTCGCGTTTTTCTTATGTATGGGCTTAGGGGTGGTGTATAAGATATAATATAGATTTGAATATCGAAATGAATTTCATGCTAGCAGCAGATTCGCGATTTTCTATGTACGGGCTTGTGGATGTCTATGAGATTGAATGTAGATTTGAATATAAAAATGAATTTCATGCCAGCAGCAGATTCGCGTTTTTCATGTATGGGCTTATGGACGGTGTAGGAGATCGAATATAGATTTGAATATCGAAATGAATATCTTGCCAGCAGCAGATTCGCGTTTTTTAATGTATAGGCATGTGGATGTCTATGAGATTGAATATAGATTTGAATATCGAAATGAATTTCATGCCAGCAGCAGATTCGCGTTTTTTATGTATGGGCTTATGGACGGTGTAGAAGATCGAATATAGATTTGAATATCGAAATGAATATCATGCCAGCAGCAGATTCGCGTTTTTTTAATGTATAGGCATGTGGATGTCTATGAGATTGAATATAGATATGAATATCGAAATGAATTTCATGCCAGCAGCAGATTCGCATTTTTTTTATGTATATTATTGAATAAAGATTTCAATATCGAAATGAATATCATACCAGCAGCAGATTCGGGATTTTGTATGTGTGGTCTTATGGATGGTGTAAAGGATCGAATATAGATTTGAATATCGAAATGAATTTCATGCCAGCAGCAGATTCGCGTTTTTTTTTATGTACGGGCTTGTGGTTGTCTATGAGATTGAATATAGATTTGAATATCGAAATGAATTTCATGCCAGCAGCAGATTCGCAATTTTGTATATATGGGATTTTGGATGGTGTCTGAGATCCAATATAGATTTGAATATCGAAATGAATTTCATGCCAGCAGCAGATTCGCGTTTTTCTTATGTATGGGCTTATGGATGGTGTATAAGATATAATATAGATTTGAATATCGAAATGAATTTCATGCTAGCAGCAGATTCGCGATTTTCTATGTACGGGCTTGTGGATGTCTATGAGATTGAATGTAGATTTGAATATAAAAATGAATTTCATGCCAGCAGCAGATTAGCCTTTTTTTAGGTAGGGGCATACGGATGGTGTATAAGATCGAATATAGATTTGAATATCGGAATGAATTTCATGCCAGCAGCCGATTCGCGATTTTCTTATGTATGGGCTTATGGATGGTGAATAAGATCGAATATAGATTTGAATATCGAAATGAATATCATGCCAGCAGCAGATTCGCGATTTTGTATGTTGGGCTTATGGATGGTGTATAGGATCGAATATAGATTTGAATATCGAAATGAATTTTACGTCAGCAGCAGATTCGCGTTTTTTATGTATGGGCTTATAGATGGTGTATGAGATTGAATATAGATATGACTATCGAAATGAATATCATGCCAGCAGCAGATTCGCCTTTTTTTATGTACGGGCATATGGATGGTGTATGACATCGAAAATAGATATGAATATCGAAATGAATTTCATGCCAGCAGCAGATTCGCGATTTTCTTATGTATGGGCTTATGGATGGTGAATAAGATCGAATATAGGTTTGAATATCGAAATGAATTTCATGCCTGCAGCAGATTCGCGATTTTGTATGTATGGGCTTATGGATGGTGTATAGGATCGAATATAGATTTGAATATCGAAATGAATTTTACGTCAGCAGCAGATTCGCGTTTTTTATGTATGGGCTTATAGATGGTGTATGAGATTGAATATAGATATGACTATCGAAATGAATATCATGCCAGCAGCAGATTCGCCTTTTTTTATGTACGGGCATATGGATGGTGTATGACATCGAAAATAGATATGAATATCGAAATGAATTTCATGCCAGCAGCAGATTCGCGATTTTCTTATGTATGGGCTTATGGATGGTGAATAAGATCGAATATAGGTTTGAATATCGAAATGAATTTCATGCCTGCAGCAGATTCGCGATTTTGTATGTATGGGCTTATGGATGGTGTATAGGATCGAATATAGATTTGAATATCCAAATGAATTTCATGCCAGCAGCAGATTCGTGTTTTTCTTATGTATGGGCTTATGGATGGTCTATAAGATCGAATATAGATTTGAATATCGAAATGAATTTCATGCCAGCAGCAGATTCGCGTTTTTTATGTACGGGCTTATATATGGTGTATGAGATTGAATATAGATATGAATATCGAAATGAATTTCATGCCAGCAGCAGATTCGCGTTTTTCTTATGTATGGGCTTAGGGATGGTGTATAAGATATAATATAGATTTGAATATCGAAATGAATTTCATGCTAGCAGCAGATTCGCGATTTTCTATGTACGGGCTTGTGGATGTCTATGAGATTGAATGTAGATTTGAATATAAAAATGAATTTCATGCCAGCAGCAGATTCGCCTTTTTTTAGGTAGGGGCATATGGATGGTGTATAAGATCGAATATAGATTTGAATATCGGAATGAATTTCATGCCAGCAGCCGATTCGCGATTTTCTTATGTATGGGCTTATGGATGGTGAATAAGATCGAATATAGATTTGAATATCGAAATGAATATCATGCCAGCAGCAGATTCGCGATTTTGTATGTTGGGCTTATGGATGGTGTAAATGATCGAATATAGATTTGAATATCGAAATGAATTTCATGCCAGCAGCAGATTCCCGTTTTTCTTATGTATGGGCTAATGGATGTTGTGTAGGATCGAATATAGATTTGAATATCGAAATGAATTTTACGTCAGCAGCAGATTCGCGTTTTTTATGTACGGGCTTATAGATGGTGTATGAGATTGAATATAGATATGACTATCGAAATGAATATCATGCCAGCAGCAGATTCGCCTTTTTTTATGTACGGGCATATGGATGGTGTATGACATCGAAAATAGATATGAATATCGAAATGAATTTCATGCCAGCAGCAGATTCGCGATTTTCTTATGTATGGGCTTATGGATGGTGAATAAGATCGAATATAGATTTGAATATCGAAATGAATTTCATGCCTGCAGCAGATTCGTGCTTTTCTTATGTATGGGCTTATGGATGGTGTATAGGATCGAATATAGATTTGAATATCGAAATGAATTTCATGCCACCAGTAGATTCGTGTTTTTCTTATGTATGGGCTTATGGATGGTGTATGAGATCGAATATAGATTTGAATATCGAAATGAATTTCATGCCAGCAGCAGATTCGCGATTTTTTATGTATGGGCTTATGAATGCTGTATAAGATCGAATAAAAATTTGAATATCGAAATGAATTTCAAGCCAGCAGCAGATTCGCGTTTTTTAATGAATTGGCTTATGGATGGTGTATAAGATCGAATATAAATTTGAATATCGAAATGAATTTCATGCCAGCAGCAGATTCGCAGTTTTTAATGTTTGGGCATGTGGATGTCTTTGAGATTGAATATAGATTTGAATATCGAAATGAATATCATGCCAGCGGCAGATTCGCGATTTTTTATTTATGGGAATATGGATGGTGTATGAGATCGAATATAGATATGAATACCGAAATGAATTTCATGCTAGCAGCAGATTCGCGTTTTTCTTATGTATGGGCTTATGGATGGTGTATAAGATATAATATAGATTTGAATATCGAAATGAATTTCATGTTAGCAGCAGATTCGCGATTTTCTATGTATGGGCTTATGAATGTTGTATAAGATCGAATACAGATTTGAATATCGAAATGAATTTCATGCCAGCAGCATATTCGCGTTTTTCTTATGTATGGGCTTATGGATGGTGTATAAGATCGAATATAGATTTGAATATCGAAATGAATTTCATGGCAGCAGCAGATTCGCGTTTTTTTTTTATGGACGGGCTTGTGGATGTCTATGAGATTGAATATAGATTTGAACATCGAAATAAATATGCCAGCAGCAGACTCGCGTGTTTCTTTTTTTATGTATGGGAATAAGGATGGTGTATAAGATCGAATATAGATATGAATATCGAAATGAATTACATGCCAGCAGCAGAGTCGCGTTTTTTTTATGTATGGGTTTAAAGATGGTGTATAAGATCGAATATAGATTTGAATATCGAAATGAATTTTATTCCAGCAGTAGATTCGCGTTTTTTTTTTATTGTATGGGCATGTGGATGTCGATGAGATTGAATATAGATTTGAATATCGAAATGAATATTATGCCAGCAGCAGATTTGTGATTTTCCATGTATTAAAATATGGATGGTTTATGCAATCAAATATAGATATCGAAATGAATTTCACGCCAGCAGCAGATTCGCTTTTTTTAATGTATAGGCATGTGGATGTCTATGAGATTGAATATAGATTGACTGTCGAAATGAATATCATGCTAACAGCAGATTCGCGATTTGTTATGTATGGGAATATGGATGGTGTATGAGATCGAATATGAATATCATGTCAGCAGCAGATTCGCGTTTTCTTATGTATCGGCATATGGATGGTTCATGAGATTGAATATAGATATGAGCATCGAAATGAATTTCATGCCAGCAGCAGATTCTTGTTTTTTTATGTATGGGCATGTGGATGTCTATGAGATTGAATATAGATTTGAATATCGAAATGAATATTATGCAAGCAGCAGATTCGTGATTTTCCTTGTATTAGAATATGGATGGTGTATGCAATCGAATATAGATATCAATATCGAAATGAATTCATGCCAGCAGCAGATTCGCTTTTTTTAATGTATGGGCATGTGGATTTCTATGAGATTGAATATAGATTTGAATATCAAACTGAATATCATGCCTGCAGCAGATTCACGTTTTTTTATGTATGGGAATAAGTATGGTGTATGAGATCGAATATAGATTTGAATATTGAAATGAATTTCATGTCAGCAGCAGATTCGCGATTTCCTATGTATGGGTATATAGATCTGAATATTGAAATGAATTTTATGCCAGCAGCAGATTTCCGTTTTTTTCTGTATGGGCATGTGGATGTGTATGAGATTGAATATAGATTTGAATATCGAAATGAATATCATGCCAGCAGCAGATTCCCATTTTTTTCTGTATGGGAATATGGATTGTTTATCACATCGAATATAGATTTAACTATAAAAATGAATTTCATGTCAGCAGCAAATTTCGCGATTTTCTGTGTATGTGAATATGGATGGTGAATGAGATTGGACATAGACTTAAATATCGAAATGAATATCATGCCGGAAGCAGATTCGCATTTTCTAATATTTGGGTATGTGGATGTCTATGAGATCGAATATAGATTTGAGTATCGAAATGAATTTCATGCCAGGAACAGATTTGCGTTTCTTTCATGTATGGCATGAGGAAGGTGTATCAAGTGGAATGTAGATTTGAATATCGAAATTAATTTCATGCCAATAGCAGATTTGCATTTTTTTCTTTTATGGCTTAAGGAAGTTTTATCAAGTTGAATGTTGATTTGAATATTGAAATGAATTTACATACCAAAAGCAGATTTGCGTTTTGTTTTATTTGGAGCATAAGGAAGGTGTATCAAGTCGAATGTAGATTTGAATATCGAAATGAATGTCATCCCAGCAGCAGATTCACATTTTTTGATGTATGGCATAAGGAAGGTGCATCAAGTTGAATGTAAATTTGAATATCGGAATGAATTTCATGCCCGCAGCAGATTCTTTTATGGCATAATGAAGGTGCATTGAATCGAGTGTAGATTTGAATATCGAAATGAATGTCATGCAAGCAGGAGATTCGCGTTTTTTTCAGGTATGCCACAAGGAATGTGTATCAAGTCGTATGTAGATTTGAATATCGAAATGAATTTCATGCCGACTGCAGATTCGCTTTTTGTAAATGTGTGCCATAAGGAGGGTGTGTCAAGTCGAATGTAGATTTGAATATCGAAATGAATTGCATGCCAGCAGCAGATTCGCCTATTTTTATGTATAATTTTATGGATGGCTTTTGAAATCAAATGCCGATTTGAATATTGAAATGAATATCATGCGAGCAGCGAATTTGCCTGTTTTTATAGGAACATGGATGACGTACGAAATCGAATGTAGATTTGAATATTGAAATGAATGTCTTGCCATCAGCAGAATCACGAATTCTCTGTATCGACAGGCTGCTGGTGTGTGCAATCGAACATATACATGTACATGTATTTGAATATTAAAATGGATTTCATGCTAGCAGAAGATTTGAAAAAATTCTGTACGAGTATTAGATTTGCTTATGAAATCCAATTTAGAATATCGAACTAAATTTCATGCTAGCAGCAAATTAGCTAAAATTTATGTATGTGCATGAAGATGATACGTGGAACAGAATGTAGATATGGATATCGAACTTAATTTCATGCAACCAGCAGATTCGGAAAAAGAAACTTTGTAAGGGCATGAAAGTGATGAATGAAATCGATCGTACATTTGAAAATCGAACTGCATTTCGTGATAGCAGCAGATTCGCTAAAAACTCTGTACTGGCGTGAAAGTAATGCATGAAACCGAATGCATGTTTGAATGTTGATCTGAATTACATGCTAGGAGCAGATTCGCTAAACTTTTTGAACGGACATAAAGACTGTGTAATGCAATTAAACGTAGATTTGAAGGCTGAGCTGAATTCCTTGCGGTAATCTTTCTATACAGTCATGAAGATAGATCATTAATCTGAAATGGGATTTCAATTTTGAACTGAATTTCATGCTAGCAGAAGATTCGGTTAAATTTCTAAATGGTCATGTAGATGGATTACTTCGTCGAATTAAGATTTTATTTTTCAACTGAATTCCATGCTAGTAGCAGAGACAAAAAAAAATCTGTATTTTGGTATGAAATTCAAAACAGATTTCACTATCGAAATGAATTTCATGCAAGCAGCAGATTCGCCGATGTATGTATGGACACTGCGATTTTGTATGGAATTGAATATAGAGTTAAATGTCGAACAGAATCTTAGGGGGTAATAGCGGATTCGCCAATATTTTTTTCGCGGGCTGTAGATGATGTTTGAAATCGAATGTAGGTTTGAATATCGAACTATATGTCCGTGAGCAGCAGATTCGCCAAAATTTCTGCACGGGCCCGTAGATGATTTATCACATCGAATGTAGATTCGAATGTTGAAGTGAGGTTCATGTTAGCAGTATATTCGGAAGAAAATCTATATTGACATATTAATTGTTTATGCAAAAAAATGTAGGTTTGAATATCGAAGTGAATTTTCTATTTGCAGCAGAATTGAAAAAAAGTCAACATGAGGATGTAGATAATGAATGAAGTGGAATGTTAATTTAGGCACGAAGATGGCGTTTCAAATGAAGAATGGGTTTTCAATAAGCAAAAATATCTGTAAATTTGCAACAATATCCATATGGACATATGTATGATATTTAGAATCAAATATCATCTGAAATATTTATCTGAATAACACGCAAAAAGCCGATTCGCAAAAATAGCAACATTGGCATTTAAATATTGATATGATTTCATGACAGCAGTAAATTCTTTACAGAAAAATTACCCACACTTATAATTTTTATAAGAAATTTAATATCTATTGAATACAGATATCAATTTTATGCAAACAACGGATTTGCAAAATTTCCATATTGTCATATAGGCAATATGTATACAGATGGGGTTTAACACGGAATAAAGATTTTGAATGTTATACTAGATGTATAATATGGTTACGTATAATTTCTCTGCGGACATGAAAATAGTCTATCAGATCAAATATAGAATTAATGATTTATAAGAGTTTTAAGTCGACAGCTGATCCATGAAATCTTTAAATTTGAATATGTAAACAGTTTATGAAATCGAATAAAGATTTTAGCAACGGTTTGAAAATAATGTCAGTGGCATTTCGGTGAAAAGCAGCTTCAATTTGTGAACATTTTATCCTGTCTTATATGGAATTTTGTGGTATCTTTTAAGGGGTTGCTAAGTAGAGCACTTCTATTGGTATTGATTGATCGATCGCTCGATTGATTAATTGATTGATTAATCGGGTGATTGAGAGATTATTTATTTTATAAATATATATTCACTTGCTCACTCGATGCATTTATTATGGGCGTATGTTCATTTGTCCATTTATTCTTTTGTTCCATGTTTTTGTTTGTTCCATTTTTTGACCTTACATTTCGTTATTGTTGCAAAGTTCCAAAATCTGATTGTCATATTTTTTGTAAGTGCCATTTTCTGGTTTTAATCTAGTTGTGCAATGTTTCTCATTCTAACCATTGCTGAATACTTCTTTTTTCCCTTCTTTTCTGTTGTATATACAGAATGTCATTAATGTTATTAAAATGCTCACCGATTTGGCTGAAAAACGATGAGAATTACAAGAATGGAATGCGCATGTATAGTGTGTGTACAATCTAGTACTGACGCGAGTTTCATGCGAGCAGCAGATTTCCAAACGACATTGTATTTGCATATATATTTCTTAAACCAGATCGGAACCTAGGCAGATCGGGAATTTACCAAGGCAAATCCGGAATCTACCTATACCAAATTAGAATTTTAATTTTGTGTAGACCAAAAAAGATTCTTTTAAGATCTTTTTAAATCTTGTTAATCCACATGTGTTTACAAATGAGATGTATTTTTAATTAAAGCAATTTATTTGTTTTTCCCACATTAGCTCCTTTTCCCTCGTTGCATTTTGTTTTTTTCTAAAGTGCAAACATTCAAAATTTAAACTTACTCAGAATTTCTCATGAAAACTTCCTCTATGCTGGGGTTTAAGGTAGTACCATTCTAATGAAAAACAGTTGTTTCCACAATATTATTATCCTTATAAATTTCCTGTGGTTTAAAATGATTATTATTGTAATGCTTTGACCGAGCCACTTTTTCCTTTTTTTTCCACCTTAGAATTATCACTTATAAATCAAAAGCCACTCTATTCTCATTACAAAAGGAGATAATAATTAACCCCTTTAAGAAAACTAACAAAAATATCATCATTTAAAGATAGACAACAAATAAATTTCTGGTCGGTTAGAAATGTGCAAAAATATTATATCAGTATAAATCCTAATAAGAAATTTTATCCCATGTTGCATTAGAAGTGTTAGGATGGTAATACCTTAAGTTAATTAAGATTGTTTATATGTAGTTGCACCATATCAAACGTAAATATGTTCCAGTTTGGTCTAAGCAGACTGCGGAGCTGTCTAGCCAAACTGGAACTATATTTTGATCTAGGCAGAATTCCAGTTTGGTCTTGGCAGATTCTGGATCTGCTAAGATTCAAGTTTTGACTACAACATATACATACAAATGGTGTATGAAGTCGAATTACGATTTGAATATCAAAGTGAATTTCATACTGAGTAGGATACATAAAAATTTCAACGCGGACATACAGATGGTATATGCAAACGAATATATTTAGACAAGTGATTTCACCAAACAAACTAGTTATGAAATGAAACCAAACATAATGCCGACGACCAGATCAATTATAAAGGTTTTGACAAACTGCCTTTCTTGATTGGACCAGCCCGCATTGCTCAGGTGCTAGAGCATACCTGAATTGTAAACGTCAAGCGTTTAGTTATTATATGCTGAGAGTTCAAACCCCACGGCTGACCATCTATAATTACCAATCGTCTTTTGGATGAGACGTTAAACCGATTTCCCGTGTGACGGTGCCATAAACCGATCAGGTTAAAGAACAGGGCGTAACTTAGGGTGGTTGTAACCTGTATGTTGCACTATCTCTCGGAGCAAAACTAACAGTCTTCAGGAGACGTTGCCCATATGGGAAACCGGTGGTGACAACAAATAAACGCAAATTCATCAATCTTTCTCAGTTGGCCTGCGGGTGTAATGCAGAGAAATGATCTTCCCTACAAGATGACCCATGAGTTATTTCACTACATAGAGGAATGGCCCGGGTCATTATTCTACGTAGAGAAATGACCCCTGAGGGTTACGTACAATAATGACCCACCTCATTTCTCTACGTAGTGAAATGACCCAAAATGACCCATGGGTCATTTCTCTATGCAGTGAAATGACCCATGTGTCATTTTATAGGGGAGAGTCATTTCTCTGTATTACATCGGCAAAGCTCAACTTGTAGAGAGTTGGACGTGTAAGCTTCAAGTCTTGGGGTCACATGAGGGTGTGGGTTCGAGCTCCATGGCTGGCTATCTAAGTATACTTATAGTCTTTCGAATGAGACGTTAAATTGAGGTCTCGTGTGGTAGTACTTTACACTGAGAGAAACAGGCTCAATTCAGTATGGGTTCTGTAACAAAATAAAAAAAAAGTCTTCAAGAGGTAGGCCCCGAAACATCCGTCTGTTTTGCTACCCCCTCTTTCCAAACGCACACTAGTGCCTTCGGCTGTCAGGTAACGCCAAATGTATTCCAATGCACTGCGTAACACTTTTAACAAGCCGACAACGGTCCTGACTTGAAAAAAAAAACAAAGTTTTGCGCATGTTTTCAAGCGCATGTTTCCATGATTTTTCAAATGCGACCCAGTGCAGGATCGTAAGAAGTCGTATTTTTATAGTATTAGGTAACATTTGGTATTTTAACTCAAATTATTAAATTTGTATTTAATGAATTAGAAACATTGTGGGAAAAGGAGAAAGTCCCGGTTACCAACATTTTCACATTTTCCACAGGAACCGTCTCCCGCAGGATCGTCAAATTCGGAATTATGTAGTTTAATTTTGATTATATACATGAATACATCTCCCCACGGAGCAATCTCAAAATGGTGCTTTTCACCAAGATGTTTCATAAGTGTACAAGGGCTTACTAGCGCTTTCTTCATGATTTCGGTAGAAACGAAGGCAAAAGGGCTTGCCTGCAGATCCAAAGATGGGTTTTAGATAGTATGGAACCATGAATATGTGAATTGTCGCCGTTATACACATCTCCCATGGCATTAATCACCACACGCTTGAATATAAAAACTGAATAAATCTCTGATCAGTTTAGGACTTCTATCTTATTTAGGCCCCAGTCACACCAAACTAGTTCTTAGAACATCTTACCCTACACTGACATAATCGGAAAACGGGTTGCGGGTAGAACGTGTATTTTTTGCCTGATAATACCTAAAGCCCCTGTCTTACAAAACGTGTTCATAGAAAGTCTTAACCCGGTCAACAAAATCGTAAAATGGGGTGCGGTCGGGAAAGGACGTGTAATTTCTGTAAAACGCAAACGCACTGCCATTTGATGCCCGATTACACCGCGACGGGAACGAAGTATTGCAGGTCCGTTCGTAGTATATAAGTGTCGTTCTAAGTACATTGTCAATTCGTCTAATACAGGAAGGGTTGGACGGAAAAGAAATGTGCAGGCTCGAAGTTCTGGAGCACCTTTCCCGTCCTAACCTGTCTATTAAGTTCGTAAACAGATCGTGATAGGTTGCTTATACATTCACTCCGTTCGAAACCAGTTTAAGTCCGTTTTGCAAGTAATTTCGGAACGGAGTGAGAACGAGTTTGTGTGACGAGGGTATTACCTACAGTTCGTGATAAACTAGTTAGGGCAAGTTGTCTCAGAATTTGGGGCGAGTTGTCTTTTGAAGATGGGGCTAATTGTCTTGGGGCGAATTTTTTGTGGAGCCAGTTGTCTTTGGGGTAAGTTGTCTTAGACTCGACAAGTGATACTAGTTTCATGGCTCAACTCATTCGCCAAACTCTCAATTTCATAAATGTAAATTGTTTATGATTCGAATAAAGATTTCATCAGCGATTTAAATCTCATGTCAGCAGCAGATCGACAAAAGCAAGCAGCAAGTTGTGAAAATAGTACCCTGTAATTAATGGCTTCAGAATTCTAAAAAAACGAGTCAATTTTTAAAGAGAAGTGTTGTCGTGATAGTATGTTCTTATTTATTTTTATTGTGCCTTAAAGACTCTACCTTCTGACAGCAAACATGAGCCGGTTATGCGTATAGTTGTATGACAAATAGAGGTCTTTTTAGCTCACATGAGTAGAAATTAAGACCCATTTTGGGCTTTTCTTAAGTAGCCGCACTGCCAAATCAAATTCAATTTATTGTATATAACTTTACTTCTCGTGCTTTAAGTCTTTGTCTTAGTAGCTTTTTTTAAACAGGTAACCTTATGCAAATAGTATGAAGTTTCTTAAAACTGGAAACGGGTGAATGTATTACTGATGAATGACTACAGAATTCGACGACTACCACTACTACTACCACTTCTTGTTCTTAATTAGTCTACACTAGTAAAGGTAATGTCTGTTCACATGACACACTTGGAATATGAAGAACGGAAAAATATGCTGAATTGTTTTGTATGACGTCCAAAGGTTGTGAAAAAGAACATTTACTTACTCTTATTTAGTCTGGAAGTGATAAGTAATTATTCAAATTGTTTTTTTTTTCTCAATTTCTTCTTTCGACGTGGATGAATGACCTTTTTTTAGTTCAATCAGCCGTGCATCGTGTCTTATTGCATCATGTGGTTTTTCAGTACCTATAAAACATTGACATAACGTTACTACTTACATAGTTGAACTCCTTTCTGTGTTCTATTATGAATACACAGATAATTTTATTTCTACATTAAATAAATGACAACATTAATGCATTATACATGAGATAAAATGGACATGATAATGAAACTGTGTCAAACTATATTTAAATCTACAAGATTTTTCAATATTCAACAAATATTTAATTATTCAATTAAGAACACATTATTCAATATGTTCTTTAGTGTGATTTTCAGTCAAATACTAAATTTTAACTTAGTCTAAATTAGATGAATTTCCTCAACATTAGGTGAAATTCTTCAAACATTCCCAGTGAATGCTGATGTCACATTTAGAAAATTCCATTTGAGATTTTCTCTCAACAGTTCACATCTAACTTTAGTCGATGGTGTTTAATAGCGATGCATTCTTTCGAACCTGATGTTGTCAAGTAGTGCCCTTTGCAGACCCCTTGGTCTGCCAGTGCTTCTAAATTCGCCTTTGACTGAAGGCAAATTACATCATTCGTAGAGCTCGTTTGTTTCTATGCAAGTCAGGGGAAGCGACTATATACAGTGAGTTAAGGCGCTGTATTTGTTGCCAAACCTTTCTCAACTTGTCAGTTTCATTGATGCTTGCACTGTAACTGTGGTGGGCGCGCTTGACTAATATTTCCAGTCTGTCTCATCCATATCCAGTCTGTCTCATCTGATAGCGTTGGCTTTAGTGTTTCTTGGAACACTCAGCAATACTGTAGTAAAGTTTGCTGGAACCAAGTCATAACCAGATGTCAACGAAATTGCCATGGATACTAGAATCTCTTGTAATATTGTCACAAAGAAATTGCTTGAATTTGTGAACTACCATTTCAATCACATAAACATCGAAGAACAAATCGAAAAACCCATCTACATTTTGGGGTGGCTGTATTCTATACCTGGATCGTGTGAGATGAACCTTCCAACATATTTCTGTTGTATGTCAATGTCATTGAAAAACTTCGAAAAGGACTATCTTCAGTTCATATTCTTCCATGCCTTGACTGTCTTCATTAGCTGTTTTCTTTGGCCTAGAATGATAAAGTTGCCGATATAACTTTAGAATTTGCAACACTAACCATTTATTGTAATATAATTCAGTTTATCAACTGGATAATTGCCCTATTACATTTATGTCTGCTCTTGTAAACTCACACTTTTCTGCTAGCATTGAAATCACTTCATTCAGTTCGAATTTCCTTTGGTAAAAATAAAATACTAAAGTAACTGCAAGTGAAAGTAGACGTACCCTTTCGCTTCTATTGTCTACTTTTGTAGACATATCTTTACAAAGCCATTACTAAATGTAAATCTAATTTTGAAACATGTTTTATCAACAAGCATGATGTTAAGAGGTTCAATTATAAAAATATTCTATCAAAGAAAACAGTTTTATTGAGTAAACAAGAAAAAAATGCCTCACCTTTCTCTAATTGGCATCTTCCATTGCTTGGACACAAAAACCGTCAATCTCCAAGTGTAAAATCTAGTTTGTCATACACTTATCTCCATTTTCTCAAATGTACTGGCTAATGAGGACTTATCAGGTTTATCATGAGACTGGACATCAAATTTCATGAAAACACACAAACACTTATCACTACGTGGTGGGAGATAGAGAATGCCTGCAAGATATTGAAATTTGAGAAACTGCTAGGCACAACAACAATGAAGATTGGGATAATTAGTGCATTCATTTCGATATTCAAATATACATTTGATTTCATACACCAACCTTATGCACCTATGTACATAAAAAATCACGCGAATCTGCTGCTGTTGACATGAAATTCATTTCGATATTCAAATCAACATTCGATTTCATACAGCATTAATATACCAATTCATGAAAAGAAAATGCGAATTTGCTGCAAGTTTAAAATTCATTTCAATATAAAAATCGACATTCGATTTTAAACACCATTCTTATGCCCATCCATGAAAAAACGGGAATCTGTAGCTAGTATGAAATTCATTTCGATATTCAAATCTATATTCGATCCCATAGACATCCACAAGCCCGTAAATAAAAAAACGCAAATCTGCTGCTGGCATGAAATTCATTTCGATATTCAAATCTATATTCGATCTTATACACCATCCATAAGCCCATACATAAGAAAAACACGAATCTGCTGCTGGCATGAAATTCATTTCGATATTCAAATCTATATTCGATCCTATACACCATCCATAAGCCCATACATACAAAATCGCGAATCTGCTGCTGGCATGAAATTCATTTCGATATACAAATCTTTATTCATCTCCTACACTATCCATAAGCCCATACATAAAAAATCGCGAATCTGCTGCTGGTATGACAGTATTTCGATATTCAAATCTATATTCAATCTCATAGACATCCATATGCCCTTACATTAAGAAACGGGAATCTGTTGCTGGCATTAAATTCATTTAAAATTCAAATCTATATTCGACCTTCTACACCATCCATAAGCCCATAGATAAAAAAACGCAAATCTGTTGTTGGCATGAAATTCATTTCGATATCCAAATCTATATTCAATCTCATAGACATCCACATGCCAATACATTAAAAAACTCGAATCTGCTGCTGGTATGAAATTCATTTTGATATTCAAATCTATATTGGATCTCCTACACCATCCATAATTCCATACATCAAAAAACGCGAATCTGCTGCTGGCATGAAATTCATTTTGATATTTATTCGATCTTATACACCATCCATATTCCCATAAATAAAAAACACGAATCTGCTGCTGGCATGAAATTCATTTCATTATTCAAATCTATATTCGATTTCAGATTCCATCCATAAGCCCATACATAAAAAAACGCGAATCTGCTGCTGGTATGAAATTCATTTCGATATTCAAATCTATATTCGATCTCCTACACCACCCATAAAAACACGCGAATCTGCTGTTGGCATGAATATCATTTCGATACTCAAGTCTTTAGTCAATCTCATACACATCCACATGCCCATACATTAAAAAACGCATATCTGCTGCTGACATGAAATTCATTTCGATATTCAAATCTATATTCGATCTTATACACCATCCATAAGCCTATACATATGAAAAACGCGAATCTGCTGCTGGCATGAAATTCATTTCGATATTCAAATCTATATTCGATCTCATAGACATCTACAAGCCCGTACATAAAAAAACGCGAATCTGCTGTTGGCATGAAATTCATTTCGATATTCAAATCTATATTCGATCTTATACACCATCCATAAGCCCATACATAAGGAAAACGCGAATCTGCTGCTGGCATGAAATTCATTTCGATATTCAAATCTATATTCAATCTCATAGACATCCACATGCCGGTACATAAAAAAAAAAAAAAAAAAACGCGAATCTGCTGCTGGCATGAAATTCATTTTGATATTCAAATCTATATTCGATCTTATGCACCATCCCATACATAGAAAATTGCGAATCTGCTGCTGGCATGATATTCATTTTTATATTCAAATCTATATTCAATCTCATGCACTATCTATATGACGATACATAAAAAAAGAAAACGCGAATCTGCTGCTGGCATGAAATTCATTTCGATATTCAAATCTATTTTCGATCTCCTACACCGTCCATAAGCCCATGCATAATAAACGCGAATCTGCTGTTGGCATCAAATTCATTTCGATATTCAAATCTATATTCGATCTTATACACTATCCATAAGCCAATTCATTAAAAAACGCGAATCTGCTGCTGGCTTGAAATTCATTTCGATATTCAAATTTTTATTCGATCTTATACACCATTCATAAGCCCATACATAAAAAATCGCGAATCTGCTGCTGGCATGAAATTCATTTCGATATTCAAATCTATATTCGATCTTATAAACCATCCATAAACCCATACATAAGAAAAACGCGAATCTGCTGCTGGCATGAAATTCATTTCGATATTCAAATCTATATTTAATCTCATACACCATCCATAAGCCCATATATAAGAAAAACGCGAATTTGCTGCTGGCACGAAATTCATTTCGATATTCAAATCTATATTTAATCTCATAGACATCCACAAGCCCGTACATAAAAAAACGCGAATCTGCTGCTGGCACGAAATTCATTTCGATATTCAAATCTATATTCGATCCTATACAACATCCATAAGCCCGTACATAAGAAAAACGCGAATCTGCTGCTGGCACGAAATTCATTTCGATATTCAAATCTATATTCGATCTTATACACCATCCATAAGCCCATACATATGAAAAACGCGAATCTGCTGCTGGCATGAAATTCATTTCGATGTTCAAATCTATATTTGATCCTATACACCATCCATAAGCCCATACATACAAAATTGCGAATCTGCTGCAGGCATGATATTCATTTCGATATTCAAATCTATATTCGATCTTATTCACCATCCATAAGCCAATACATAAGAAAATCGTGAATCTGCTGCTGGCATGAAATTCATTTCGATATTCATATCTATATTCGATCTCATACACCATCCATATTCCATAAATAAAAAATAGCGAATCTGTTGCTGGCATGATATTCATTTCGATATTCATATCTATATTCGATCTCATACACCATCTATAAGCCCATACATAAAAAACGCGAATCTGCTGCTGGCGTGAAATTGATTTCGATATTCAAATCTATATTCGATCTCATAGACATCCACAAGCCCGTACATAAAAAAAAAAAAAAAAAAAAACGCGAATCTGCTGCTGGCATGAAATTCATTTCGATATTCAAATCTATATTCGACCTTCTACACCATCCATAAGCCCATACATACAAAATCGCGAATCTGCTGCTGGCATGAAATTCATTTCGATATTCAAATCTATATTCGATCTCATACACATCCACATGCCCGTATATAAAAAAGGTGAATCTGCTGCTAGTATGAAATTCATTTCGATATTCAAATCTATATTCGATCTTATACACCATCCTTAAGCCCATACATAGAAAATTGCGAATCTGCTGCTGGCATGATATTCATTTCGATATTCAAATCTATATTCAATCTTATCAACATCCACATGCCCAAACATAAAAACACTCGAATCTGCTGCTGGCTTGAAATTCATTTCGATATTCAAATCGGGATTCATAAATGTTCGTAACTATCCCTTGAGTTTGAAAAAAAAGCGAATTTACTGCGGCATGAAATTCAACTCATCCGCATATTCATTTCGACATTGAATATCGAACTCCGATTATCGAACTTACTGCTGACTTCACGCACCCATCTAAACTATCAGCAAAACTACAGCTGAGTAGCGCTTAATAGGGGGTAATGTTTAATCGTTAATTAATAGGCTGAAACTTGAAGTTCATTTTAGGAAATCAGATTTATTTTTGTTTTTCTGGTTAAAAAAAAAAAAAGATATCTTTATTGATGCTCTGAGCTTTTTGAAGTCATTTCACAAAAAAAAAATGTGGTTGACTTTTCTCCATAGATCCATTAAAGCTTTTACTGAACAATACCGACCATTAACGACTCTGAGAAAGAAGCCCTTTGAAAAAAATTGCTGGAAAAGGAGAAAATGCTGGCAACCAACATTTTTTTTCTTTTCCTACAATGTTTTATATCTTATTAAAGAAAAAATTGTACCATTTGAGCTGCACTGAAACTATCGTCTGAAACTGCTTTCAATTTGGACAAGGCTAAAATTTCAGTGTCGTTTGGTAAAGGATAAAACTCGGATCTGTCAAAATGTGATAAACGGCATTGCGCGCAGAGCGATTCGTCTCGGAAATTGGTCTACATGTACATTTATTTCATCCTTTACCAGGCAAACCCAAAAATTGACTTCCCTTAAGAGAAAGGCTTTTGAAAGCATTGTGGGAATAGGAGAAAAAAATGTTGGTAACATGCAATTATTCTTTAGAACATTCTCAGTCTTATTCTCCAAATTTGTCCAAACTTAAAAGTAACACAATTTCTGATTGGCTTAACCAAATGGTTCAGCCAATCAGAACCTATTTTACTTTTAAAGGTAGAAAATTAGAATAAGCTTGACTAAGAACGTTCTTAAGAATGGTAGGTGAATATAGGCCCAGTTTAATTCCTCTTCAGCCCTAAATACTCGTATAAAATGGACCTCTTCCAACAGTTCTTAAGCAAACATTTAAAAATTAAAGATCAGATTGCATAGAACGTGTTACGGTGTCCACTAAAGCTCATGTTTTGCCTTGGGACGTCTAAAGTTCTGTCGTCTGGTACAGGGATAATACCAACCTTGTACTTCTTGTTTTCTTTCCATTTTACCTTCTGTAAATGCCTTCAGACCATTTTGTTTCAGGTGAAAACCTTCGGGACACCTTCATTTTGTCCAGGGGGAAGACGGAATGCGTCCTTATAAACTGTGCACAGTATAGTATACAAGGTAAATCAGAGCAGTTGCGGACTTTAAGAAGGGACCGGGAGAATTCTATTCCGTCCAATCAAAAACTGTATAACAAATTTCAGGTAAACAGGCGATGGTTCGAGTACAGAAATAAACTGTTACAAGATATTTTAAACAAAAAACGTGTCAAAAAGTCTTTATCGACGCTGGCTGACGTTCCCAAAGCCATATTGAGTGAACCCGCCATCCCACGTGACCTTATTTTCTATAAATAGAATGAAATGTTCTAATTTTTGTATCCAATTAAATCTAATGGTAAATCATCAGTGTTTTTATCGATAACGAAAGTCATGCTCTAGCAAAAGGTGATTTCATGGATCTCCGTGGTGCATTAACCCTTAACCACACAAACCGGACTTTAAACACCCCTGTGAAAGAAGCCTTTGGAAAACATTGTGGGAAAAGGAGAAAATGCTGGTAACCAGCATTTTCTCCTTTTTCCACAACGTTTTCTACCCTTCACAAAACAAATTTCAATTCCTTTATCGAATTTATTTTGTCGTCTGCAAATACTTTCAATTTGGACATGTCTAAAAATTTATCGTTTGGTAAAGTGATGGACCTTGCAAGTAATCACGTAAGTATGGACCCATAAATCCATTTTGTCGAACAAGCAACTGAATCCCGAGGTAGAACGGTCCTTGAAGTGCTGAAAATTGACGTACAGCAAAACCTTTCGACCCATGTCAGCTGATAGTGCTGGCTGGCTGTCTGGCTTGCTACTTTTTGCAGATTCATTTAACCCCTTTTCAAATAGTAGGGCTCAAATATTTTGATTCCTGGGTCTGAATTTACCAACTATTCTTAAGAACGTTCCTTGTCTTATTCTTCAGAATTTCGTCGGTGTGAAAATACCAGAACTTCTGATTGGCTAAACCACATGGTTTAGCCAATCAGAGGTTCTGTTTTTTTCACAGTCAGAAAATCTTGAAGAATATCAGACTGAGAACTTTCTTTAGAATCCATGGTGAATACGAAACCGTGACCAAACGACATAGGACACTTGTCCAAACTAAAAGTTCTTGCAGTTGACAAAATAAATTCGGCCCAAGTGATGGGATATGTCGTACAAGAGGGAAAAAAAGTATTCATGGAGAAGGAAAGCAGACTGGTAACCAGTATTTCCTAATTTTTGCACAATGTTTTCAGAACGATTCGGAGACGTTAGAACGTGGAAACTTTGGACACAGGAAAAAGTTATTTATAAAGAGAAGCAGTGCTGATCTGTGTTGGGAAGGATATCGCTTGTGAAAATCCTTTCGGTACATTTAAACAGTAAAAAAGCAGTAACAACAACATTTTCAAGCAGCAACATACGATTTATTTTTTTCTTCGGTGAAAAATCTCTGCAATAACCCATTTACATTAAAAATGTAGGTAGACGTTATTAACAGCGATTTCTTTAGTCAAGAATTTTAGTCAGAATAGCTTTCTTTCTATCATTTCTATACGGGAGACCGAAATTATTTCAGCATGAAAACTTTCAAAGGATTCACAAAAACATCTAGATATGTTTATGACTGATGAATGAGTCCGCGGTGGACTACTTTTTTCATGAACCGGAAGCAGAATGAAAGTAGTTCCTACAGATATAAAGAAAGGAAGAGTGAATTCAACGAGTCTGAACATCCCAAGTCTGTACAAATGAAACATGATAAATCGTTACCGTCTCATTCACAATCGAGTAAAAATTATTTAAAAAGTACCTAATTCGTGTAAAATATAACAACATAATAAATACACAAATCATTCATGTCCGTATGGTATCACAAACATCTCAAGAAAATATCTAATAAGTTACTTATTGCACATAGTCTGGCCTGTTGGATATATCTCTCGGAATTTCACCGAATATCCCGATTTGAAAATAAGATCTAATTTACCTAGTGAAACAATTAAAATAACCTAGAGTGATCGTCTGTTCTGTTCCCTGGATTGTATTTAAGCAATATGGACGAACAATGATGCATTATGGGGTCGATGATGATGTAATAGTTGTCTGTAAGGCGCCCTCTGGTGTTAACTCACATCTTTCTGTGGAAGTCCGTTCTTTCTTTCCTTTCGTATCCGTATGAAATAATCCAAAATGATGTTTTTTGTTCCTTCGATTATATATAGTAACTTTTTTTTATTTGATTTTTTTATCCCAAAAGGTTGCGCGAACGCTCGTCAGCAGCATGCTTTAGCACAAAGTATTGTTCAACTAGTATAACAGCTTGAATACAACTGGGGAGTCACTTTGACGAAGTCATACAAAAAACATTTACACAACTTTGCAATGTTTTTTTTGATCCGAAAGATCTAAATGGAAATATCTTAAATTATCTGCAATAAAAAGAAATAGAAATAGTAAGGTTAACATCATACGACCCATGCATTGTGAAAAGGGGACTTAACTCTGTATCACACGACAAAATTTTAGACTGGTTCAAAGTGAAAGCATTTGCAGACCACAAAATAAAAGTGACTGAAATTTTGAAATTTGTTTTGTGAAGGGTAGAAAACATTGTGGGAAAAGGAGAAAATGCTGGCTACCTGCATTTTCTCCTTTTCCTACAGTGTTTTCAAAGGGCTTTTTTCTCAGGGTCGTCAAAAGTAGGGATTGTGTGGTAATGGGTTAATGTATTGCTAATGTATCCCTAAGAAACGTTATATCAAGCAAGCCAACAGGTAATTATGGAACCATAATAGCCGCCTTTTTCAATGACCCATTTAATCATCGGGTAGACTGGCCCTTACACATGCAGAAAATTGACTGATAGCGAAAAGTTTCGGCCTAGGTCAGCCTGCGTGGACTGCGCAGGCTGACCTGCGTCGATACTTTTCGCAGATGCATTGAGCCCCCTTTTGCCAGAGCATATTCCATCTCAAAACTGAAAATTGTAGGTTCAGTAATTAGGGTGTACGTTCTGCGCAGTTCAACCATTGACTATCAACAGCTTAAATCAGTCTCAAGACCATTCTGAGCAATGCAGTTATTCTAAGGTGCACGGCTATTCCTTTGCTCAGTTGATAAATTCTGTTATAGCCAATCAGTGTCTTTGCCTGAAATTAAGACTTGCCAAAAAAAAAACAAAGCACAACTTTTCTGCTATTGAAAAAATAATTATTCCATTTACATTTAACGCTCTGCCAAACTTTACTGAGTCTTGTGACCCTAAAGAAGAGGAATTAATTGAAAGGAGGCAAATTTTAGTATTCAGTGTTTTCTCCTTTTCACACAATGCTTTCATCCTTCCAAAGACAAATTTCAATTTTTGAGATACATTTATTTGGACTCCTGCAAGTGCTTTCGTTCTGGACAAGTCTAAAATTTTGCCGTATAGTAAAGACTGCTAACGATTCTAACAACTTAATCTATAACACACGATCCCACAATCCCTACATTTGACGACCTTTAAAAAGAAGCCTTTTGAAAACATTGTGGGAAAAGGAGAAAATGCTGGTAACCAGCATTTTCTCCTTTTCCCACAATGTTTTCTACCCTTCACAAAACAAAGTTCAAATTTTCAGTCACTTTTTTTTTTTGTCGTCTGCAAAATTAATGCTTTCGATTTACATACACCTAAAATTTTGTCATATGGTAATGAGTTAAGCCGCATGATTTTTACATAGCGAATAAAACAGGTGCCATAGATAAAGGTTAACGTTTTAAGCAAGGTTTTAAAATGTTGTCATTACTTAGAAAACATTCAAATAAAAAAAAAACATAACCGCCATTACACTTTTATTCAATTCATCGATTCGCTCGCAACACTTCTGTTTAACCCTTTACCCCATGAGGCATTTCTATGGTATCTCTAATTGACCCTAAATAACAGAAAGGATGAAGCCGTTTCTTACGTGTATATGAAACCTTTTGAAGGCATAGAAAACATTGTGACAAAAGGTGAAATTGCTCGTCACGAGCAATTTCCCCTTTTGCCATAATGTTTTCCAAAGGCTCCTACAAGCAATGCGTAGAAATGAGTATCCATCGAGTAAAGGGTTAACTCGTTCAGGGTCATAGGCATAAATATGGAGTTTTATATAAAGAGAAAGAGATCTAAATCAGATTGCAATGAAAGTCCAGTCTGATCTTGGCTCTATACTAAAGCTAAGATTCTAGAGTTACAACGGATCGTATTTTCAATCGTTGAAAGACGGCGTGTTAACCCATATCCCGCAAAATAACTAAAATTTAAATTTTCGATTCGATTATAAAATCCCAATTATTGCTTTTTCAAAGGTATGGGGGGATTGGAGGGGGGGAATAATATCTCCTTATCGGACAGTGTAGATCCAAGATCAGACTGCACGTTCTGTGCAGTCTGATCTTGATCTACACTGTCTGCAAAAGGTCGGTGAGTCGCGCTTAGCAGCCTAAGGGTCAATATCCAATACACCTCGCGCTAAAAAAGTTTGGAAAAAAGGAGAGAAACACCCAAATTAACGATTGATCGACTCGAACGCATTGTTTTAACCCTTTGCAAAACAAAAAAAAAAAATGCCGAACGAAAAAGTTTTAGATAGATCCAGATTGGAAATATTTGCAGACAGCAACTTAATCGTGGCCCAAAATTTGATGATTTGACTCTCTGAAAGGTAAGAAAAAATTGTGGGAAATGGAGAAAATGCATTCTCTCCTTTTCCTAAAAAGTCTTCAAAATTGTGTTCTGTCTGGGGCTAGGGATTTTGTGGTAAAGGATTAAAGGAATAAAGAAACACGAAATCTCGCGTGATTTCAGTACTTACGTTATTTACATACGGACGACTTTCGTCACTTCTCTGGATACAGACATAGATCTTGCTCGGCGTACGGTTTGTAAGCTCTTCTCGGCGTTGTCGGCTCGGTGTTCAGCCTCCTCAATCATGGCCGTCGCCTTTCTGTATTTATTCATAGCGATCGTGGCAACTTCTTCCTGTAAACATAGTTGCAGGTGGGATACCCAGTTAATAGCCTAAGTGCCGGTTTATTCACTACTGATAGAATGATATCTTCGGTTTACTTCAAAAACCTCGTAACTACAGCTTGTTTCAAGCTGTAGTTACGAGGTTTTTGAAGTTAACCGACGAAGTGTTCTATGATATGTTTAACCTCTATTATACCATAGAAATTTAATATTCGCTCTGTAGTTTTTGCTTGGATAACACTGGAGCAATGATCTGGCAGAAGACAGTACAGTGCATCTCCGATTTACTTATACAAAGCAAGCCATCACATTATAATAGATCAATAAGGTCGATTTTGTCAGATAACAGCGGGAAGTATGAGGTAGAAGTTCCTTTGGACAACGAAGAAAAAATACCCAAGGCAAAGAGTTTCAACTCAGGAGGTCTGTGCAGGTTCATCTGGGCCTGATCTGCTATAAGAACTACTTTTTGCCATAAAACGAATATCCGTTTTATTACAGAAGTGGTTCTTACATAGTTGTGGTGATATACAGATCTGGAATATAAAGAAAAAAAAACACTTACGGCTTCATCAATCTGTCTCTTATATGTCTTGATCTTGATGTTGAGGGAATCGCAGAGACTTGAGAGTTCGGCAAGGCGGCGTTTGTCGTCTTCCATGAGGACGATGCATTCTTTGTATTGGCGTTCCACCTTGCGCATACCGCCTTGAGCTTCACGGCAGCGGCGCTGCTCGGCTTCGAGTTCAGCTTCCAAGTCACGGATTCTGGCCTGGAGCTTAGCAATCTGCCTTTTGCCTTCCCTGGTAGCGAAGGCCTCAGCTTCCTCAAGTCTGATGGTGATTTCTCTAATTTCGATCTCGAGCTGTTTGCGGAGGCTCTCAGCGTTCTTGTAGTTCTCCTGTTCCTGTCGGAGTTCCTCGGCAAGCCTGTTGACTTCAGCCTGTAGCTTGTCAGCACGTTCCTCGGCGGCGCTTCGGCCGTTAAGAGCGTCGTCGAGGTCCGATTGCATGGCAGCGATATCGGCTTCCATCCTACGCTTGTCGTTGGTGGCGGCGGTAAGTTGAATGGTGATTTCGGTAAGACGTGTAGAGACATCGTGGAGCTCGTTCTCGGCATTTTTGCGGGCTCTTTCGGCCTAGAACAGATTGAAGGTGGTATTAGCCATTTTAGCGCCACAGGCAAACACCAAGAGGGCTCTTGCGGATGGCATAGATCAAGATCAGGCTGCACAAGCTAATCCGAAACGCAACTTTCCGTTTTTAAGTAATTTTCCGATTTTCACCAGTTTACTGTTGCACAAAATCTAAAGTAGTCGTAAAGTGTCGTCTCGGATTAGCCTGCGCGTACTGCGCAGGCTGATCCGAGACGACACTTTACGCATATGTACGAATGCCCCTTTTCGCATGCCAGTCTCAGGTCATATACCTTGCTCCCAGTACCCGAAACCCACGTATAGTAGTGCTTTTTCGCTGGGTAAGAAATATCAATAAAGGTCCTGTCAGATTTAGGCTAAAGACCGGACGAGAGCTTTGAGACGATACAAAAGCTTTTCTTAATCTTATAACTTCTTTTCAAACATATTTTTATGAAAAAAAAAGATCCCATGCTCCTGCAGGGAGCTGCTTTTGAAAGTTCACTGGTTATGGGCAATTGATCTCTATCCAGAATATTTGGCAAGTTACTTTTCTTAAACTTGTAAGTATAACCCTAAACTAAAACCGTAAACTGTGTGGATAATCCATATTTTTCGAACTCGTCTCTTCCAATTTGTGTCAGGAGAAGTGATTCAGCCCTATTCAAAACCAACCCGACTTACAACGACTCTAAAAAAGAAAACTTTTGAAAACATTATGGGAAAGGAGAAAATGCTGGCAACCAGCATTTTCTCCTTTCGCTACGGTGTTTTCTACACAAATATCAATTTTTGGGTCTCATATATTTTTTCGTCTGCAAGTCCTTCCAATTTTAACAAGCTTTTGTCGTTTGGTACAGAAGAGTTGAGCATGGAGACTTACACTTTCCAAAAGAGTTCTAACATCCTCGAGTTCTGTGGTGAGGGCAATACGTTTTCTCTCGGAGATGGAGAGTTGGGCACGGCAGTCGTCCAACTGGCGGTTGGCGTCTTCCAGGGCAGCCTCGAGTTCCTGTAGAAAAGAAAACGCTGCAGTTTAAGAAATTGTGTGGTATTTCTTCTATAGGTATGGAGATTAATTTAATTAGAGCGTGCAGTGACGTCATCACAGACAAACAAAGTATTAATGCGATCACATGCAGTCCCACATTCTATCCAGCAAAGCTTTATTAAGTTTAACCCTTTCCCAAACAGCAAATTTTAGACTAGACCAAATTGAAAGCATTTTGCAAATAACAAATTAACATTTGCTGAAAAGATGATTTTTCTATATGGTAGGGTAGAAAACATTGTGGGAAAAGGAGAAAATGCTGGTTACCAGCATTTTCTCCTTTTCCCACAATGTTTTCAAAAAGCTTCTATTTCTGACCTGTAAAAACCAGGGATTGTTTGGGAAAGAGTTAACGGATTTTTCAAGCCTGTGGAAACAATAGTATCAATCACTTTTTTGGCACTTTGCTAAATGAGCTCCGTATTTTAAATTCACATTAAACATAATTCAGGAGTACATTTTTTGCGCATGTATAAACTTCAAGTGGAAGCCAGCAAAAATTTAGTTCAGCGGAGCATATATTTCCATGTGTAGATCTTCTCTCAGAGATTTGACCGTGAAACATGTCTTACAGGTTAAACCCTAAGCTGCCAAACGTGACTCACCGTCCTTTTGCGGACCGTGCAGATCAAGATCAGACTGCACAGAACGTGCAGTATGATCTTGTATCTACACTGTCCGGCATTGAGAAATTTTTCGCCAAAATACAAGTCTGACATAAAATTATTATTTAAAAGTAAACCCATCAAAAGCAAAAGTGCTTGTTACAGGTATTGCCATCGACAAGATTTACTTTGTAAAAGAGCAAATTAAATTGATCGGTTACTTACCTTGTTCTTGGCTTGCAGAATTTTGATTTGTTTAAGGTACTCGGCGTTGGCCCTGTTGGCGTTGTCAAGGGCAGCTTCAAGTTCCCGGATGTCGGTCTCGTATTTCTTCTTGAGTCTTGAGATTTCGCTCTTGTAGCGGGTTTCGACTTCCACCAGGGTGCGCTGCAATTCTTCGATGGCGCGCTGGCCGCTCTTCCTATAAGATAAAGTTGTAACATGGCGTTTAATTGTATCTGCGAGTGCTCAAAAGTTTATATCAAAGATATTATTTCATTTTTCATGTAAACATGTTCATACAAAGAGTGTTTATCGCAAAGAGCTCATTTTTCGCAATTACGATTTTGTCTGATGTCAGCTTGATTCAGTAGAATGTGCTGTTTCGTTAATTTGCATCATTTTAACCAAGCCTTGCAGTGTCCCAAGCAAAACTGGGGGCTTTTGGCGGCGGAGTGGATCAAGATCAGGCTGCACAGATCATACAGTGTGGTCTTTGAGCTATACTCTCCGCCTGTTTATTCAAACATATTAGATATAAATATCTCTTAAGTTAATAAAAAAAAAAAACCGGAGTCTCGAAAGATTGCAATTTCAGTAGTCATAAGAATCCGGGTATATATATTTTGAGACGAAAAATTTAAGGACGATTTCAAAATTGTCGGCTGCAAGTCTGTTTCCGGTTGTCTTGTGTTCATAGAATCGGGGCAATTAAATTTGTAAAAAGAAAACAAACAAACGATCGTCAACAAAAATACAATAAAAAATGCAAGAGATTAAAAGAGATCATTACGTCACAGATACTTCATAAGGTCCAATTTGCACTTTTTTGAACTCCAGTCGCCGATACATGTTTTTTCTCACAACCCAACTTTTTTGAAGTACAAAAAAATTCCCCCAAACAACTCTAAAACCAACACGAAAATGGCCATAAAGATTTCACAAAGTTAATTTTCTGACTAATATTGTTATCAAGCTCAATCTTGGCATCCCGGATGAAAAACCGCCCCATTGACTATTGTCCAAACAGAGCACTTAGGGCTTTATTACCTCGAACTTACTTCAAGATCGTACATAAGAAGCTGAAATTACCATCTTCGTTCCAGTAAGTGCAATAATAATGTACTGAGATATTCAAAAGAATCCAGGTAAAATAGTTCAGATTTTACAAGGCCGATACGATCAAGGATGCTGATAAAAAATAATGTACGTGTAGTGTTATCTTTGGCTTGCATATTTTACCGTTTGTTTTCAAATTATACGTATTTATCAGTTTCTAAGAATCTTATTTTTATATTGCTGTATTGAAAACAGTTTTTATCTATCAAACGTAATCAAGTACCGTAACCCAGATTTTCATACACGACGAGGGTTTTATATAAAAAAGAAAGCCTTGATTGATGAATTAATGAATTACAGGACAACAGAGCTGAATAACAAATAACAGCCAACAAATGAGTACAAGCAATACAGAGGCAGCATCTCTTTATAAACCTTAAGTGATGCTGACCTCAAAGAGGATCTATTTTTTTCCAAACTACATATTTTGTGGCACCCCATTTTAAAAAAATAACAAGAGAATGTCTGAGAAAAATGTATTCTGTCGCGATGTCTATATCCAACCCTAATATATGCGTAAGCCAGTATTCGAACTCATGGCCACAGGGGTACAATCGACTGAGTAATATGGTTTAGTTTTCAGATTGGTAGAGATCCAAGTTGAACATCATAGGCTCTAGGTAGGATAGGCCGTATTGCTTAAACGGCAGGTTACGGAATAGGGGGAAACATTGCCTACATGGCAGTGGAAAATAAGCACAGCCTTACAATACTGTAAAGAATGGCGGTCTTGGACAAGTGGGATATTGACCGATAGCAAAAAAATATCGACTCAGGTCAGCCTGCGCGGACTGCGCAGGCTGACCTGAGTCGATACTTGTTTGCAGATGAATCAAGTCCGCTTTTCACAGGGCATGGATCACAGGTAATGTAGCCTCTACATGCGATACAAAATCCTAATTAACCTGGTGCTTTTATTTCATAAAGATGTATCGCCTTGGCAAAGGAAGCTGTTCCTTCATCAGCTTCAATTAACAAAAATGCCCTAAGACCATTTGTGTTAATAATACCCACTCAGGTAAAGTAATCTAATCCAGAAGTCCTTCATACCAAAAACTATGAACATTTATACAGACATTCGGAGAAAAGGATTTTGGAGTTTTTCAAAAGAATTGAAAATAATCTGGGATAAAAGCCACAGTTTGGAACAATCATTTGCTCCTTTTCTCACATTGTTTTCTGAAGCATTCAACTGCAGGATGTTGATTTAAAGTGAAGGCAAAGCAGACGATTCGGCACAGGCACAAAACTACTACGAAGAATACAAACATTCTAAGAAAAAGATAGTGCCGTTTTTGGTATTGGAAATATTTTGGGAAAAGATGCAACTGTTTATTGTAAGAAAAAGCTCCCTTTCAACCATTCTTTTTCTAAAGCTGTTACATACAGGGGCTTATATAAGGTAAAGGGGTACAGTTCAGCACAGGTATACCTTGTATATTACATATACATGTACAAGGTTCTGTCAGTTACTGCTCACACAGTCATTGAAACATAAACTTGAAATAAGCGTTTGCTGACTTGCAGGAAATTTCTACACACCCGGCGCACCTTGTTCTAACATGTTATCTGCCTCTCTCACCTGCCTACGCCGTTTTTGACATAAGAATTTGGCATCAAGCCAGAGTATATATGTTCTAGCTAATAAATTTCTATCACTGGCAGTTATGTAGGATTGAACATAGTGTTATTGGAGAAACAGATGTTATTACCCTGGTTCTGCCGAGGAACCCTTCTCTAAAAGACTGTTAAGACAAATATCATACTGCATAAATTTGCGGTCTGATCTTAGGTAAACCTGAATGACGTTTTGTAACATATCCTGTGCATAGCAACATTGAAACTCTAATATTTAGGCATTTCCGTTGAGATATTGCTGCAAAATTTTTTTTTCTCTTCCCTCTTTTCTACAAAAATCCTTCTGCAACATCCCCCTGCTTAAATCTTTACCAAATGAGAAAATTTTAGACTGGTCCAAATTGAAAGCACTTGCAGATGACAACATAAATGTAACTAAAAACTGAAATTTGTTTTGAGCAGGGTAGAAAACATTGTGCGAAAAGGAGAAAATGCTGGTTTCCAGCATTTTCTTCTATTCCCACAATGTTTTCAAAAGGTTTCTATCTCGGAGTCGTAAAAATCAGGGATTGTTTGGTAAAGGGTTAAATGCCATATATCACATTCCATATGGAAGATTAATCATTGAGAAATTTACAAAAAATGGAGACATGGATTGCCAAGATTTTAACCCAATACTTCTGTGATTTTTAAGCACACTCTTTTAGCCCCCTCTTTTGCGAATGGCATAGATCAAAATCAGAACAGACAGTCTGATCTTGGACCTTTTCCATTTGCTTTTTTCGGCAAACAAATAAAAGACCCTTTCTGAATGTTCAGTCATCGAAAGCAGTTGAGTTTTTTTTTTTATTTGGCGTTGAAAATGTTTTTAATGAGATACTAGTATTTTGATTAACCCATCCAACGCAAGAAACAAGTTTCTTTGCTCTTTGGGATAGTGTAGATTATTATTTCATGATTTCCGGTAGGATATCGAGAAATAGCAGTGAAAATATTTTTCGATCTTACACTGGTACCACCAGTGTAAATACCGATTTTCACGTTCTTGTTGCCTAGGTAAATTGCGCGTGCCTCACAACCGGATGGGAAATATGACGTCATATACCTTAGATTTCTCAAACTTGACTTAATATTGTAATGCCTCGCTATACGGGAGGGGTACGCCACGGGGAATAACGGAAAAGAACTGTACTGAAT
Source organism: Tridacna crocea (assembly GCA_943736015.1). NCBI lineage: Eukaryota > Metazoa > Mollusca > Bivalvia > Cardiida > Cardiidae > Tridacna > Tridacna crocea. Next base: position 40,954,845 of record OX031063.1, read on the forward strand.
TTTGATAAAGCTCCTCCCTGAAAGGGTTAAAAGCATGAAATAAATAGAATATTTGTTTCTTTCGGTGAAAGATCGAAATTTATTTCATCTCGTGAACACCATCGGTAATATTTTCACTCGTGCCTGCGCCATTCGTGAAAATATTACCGATGGTGTTCACTCTGTGAAATAAATTTCGATCTTTCACCGAAAAAAAAATATCCTCTATCTATTAAACTACACAAAAGGAGCTATATGATCATGGATCAACTCTGCATTCTATGCGAAAATGTTCTGCTGAAAACAAAAAAGAAACAGCTTTAAAATTGTGGTAATTGAATCCATTACCTTAATGGAAATGTATATTTGCATTGTTTAGCGCTTCATGGGGTAATGAGACAAATTCTTAACGGCACTTAAATCTTTCGGGGCAAATTAAATAACTGATAAATAAATGATTGAGTCTATGGCGCCGAAAAGGTAATTACATGCACCCATAAGGCAAAAGTGGTATCCCTCGTTCGCCACAGAACACAGAATGCTAGACCAGTTGTCAATCTATAAGAAAACTCACCTGACTGCTTCGATTTCTTCGTCCTTTTCACGCAATCTCTGTTCCATTTCGGCACGGAGAGCGGTGAGGGCGGCATTGGCGTTGGCAAGTTTGTTCTCGGCGTCCTTGAGGGCATCTTCTGTGTCGCGAAGGGCGGCTGCCAGGTTGTCACGCTCGGCTGTGAGCGCGGCGTTGGCAGACATCAAATCGTTTATTCTTCTGTTGGCATCCTTCAAGGCGTTGTTGGCTTCGCGGAGTTGGTCTGCAAGGGATGGAATAGTAATTTTAAAGATTATCCTATTAAACCTACAATTTTGACAAAATTAGAGTATTCATTTGGCGTTGTTGGCATTTGTTTGTAATTTTATGAATGAAAAGCCGAGAGTGCAGAGCTAGACTTAGCTACACGAATGTTTAGGTAAATCACCGTCTTTTCCCCCACACAAAAAAGGCGTACGGTAAGGATTTGGCGAATAAAGGCCAAAGGTATCTCTTTTCGCCATAAAGATGAAAGTGCTATCAGCCATTTGTAGGTGACAAAATTGACAAAGTGCTGCTGCACCTTGGATTGTCATACAACAATCAATGTATTTTGTCGTGGGTCAGCATGTGAAGCGACGGGCAAAGACATTGTTCACTGCAAATTTAATGCTAATATAGTAGATGAACATTATACAATGCCTAGCAAGGTGGTTGCAAGTACATGTAAGGGTAAAAGAAGATTTTGGATTTTGGATTTTCAGGGAATCTAAATGTATCAAAATAAAGTTTAAGCCAATTCGCATTCATGCAAACAAAATTCAACAGACATACCCGAAAGTGATTTGTTCTCTCGTTCCAAATTGGCATTCTTCTCGGCTAATTCGGCATTGGCAACCTTCAGGCGGTACACCTCCTGTTCAAGGGCAGCTTTGTCTGAACGAAGACCAGCATTTTCAGCTTGAAGGTCAGCAACTTGTTTGGCAAGTGCTGCATTGTCGTTCTCGAGTTGACGGTTTCTCTTGGTAAGGTCTTGGACAATGATCTGGGTCTGTTAATCAAAAAGCAAATTTTCACTTTAAAAATCTCCATTGGTAATGTTTTGCAAAAAGAATTAGGCTAACTTTCCCTTTCCTTCAACTTTTCTTGGATTCTCCTCTTCACTAATGTATAATGTGTAGCATAATTTTATCTTGTAGCTCTACTTTACAGTGAATACCCATACTGATTGTCAGTGGGGTTTTCAGCTGTAGACATAAATGAATGCATTTTATTTATCTATTTAATGCATGCTTAAGTAAAATTGAAAAAACATGATTAATATCCATTGGAAACAATACCCCATAAAAACAAAATGATAGAAATGGACGTAAAGATTCAAGACAGTCTAAGAACCGATTGGTTTGGTTTACTTTTTTTCTGCAAAGTATTATAACTTCATATTATTCCAGGGATATATAAAAATGTGATAAAAATGTGAGACCTACATTCTCAAGCTCGATCGTAACTTCGCGTAGCTCAGCTGTAAGTCTGTTCTTTGTTTTCTCGAGGTTGGCAGCACGCTGGCGTTGTTGTTCCAAGAGGTCTTCCAATTCCTGGATCTTAACGCTCAGTTTACGTCTGCAAAATGAATTTAGGTGGACTTATAAATGTCCAGATTACTGAATTCACCGAATTATTGAAAATGGCTTCATTTAACCCATTACCAAACGACATCATTTTAGACTGGTCCAAATTGAAAGCTTTTGCAGACGACAAAATAAAGGTGACTGAAAAATTGAAATTTGTTCTGGGAAGGGAAGAAAACATCGTGGGGAAAGGAGAAAATGCTGGGAAGGGTAGAAAACAGCATTTTCTCCTTTTCCCACAGTGTTTTCAAAAGGCGTCTTTCTCAGGGGCGTCAAAAGTAGGGATTGTGTGGTAATGGGTTAAAGGAGTTATAACAAATGTAAGTCTTATCAGCCATCACTTAATACTAATGCTGATTTATCTAAGCTATGATAGTCAAAAGCACGATTCCTTGAATGTTAAATCTTTCATGACCAACTTAAAAAGTGCTGGTGTTTAAATTTTGTTGAAATAGTACCGGTACCCCATTCGCCGTTAAGACAAAAACCAGGCATATTCGAAAAAAAAAATACAGATCGTTTCTTATTTATTGGATAACAGAGTTCCTCGACTTACTTGATTTCTTCATATTCCTCAGTCTTTGTCATCAAGTCCTTCTCAAGTTTAGTCTTCATAGCAGAGTACTCAGCCTGGACTTTGCTTAACTGCTGGCGATACAAGGAAGCGTTCTCGGACTCCTCTTCATAACGGGCGTTCAGGTTGTCGTAGTCAGCTTGGAGAGCAGCAAGTTGAACTTGGAGGTTTTGTCTTTGCTGAAATTGTAAAAGGAGAATATTATATTTCATGTGTCTATTTTTAGAAATGTTATGGGTAAAGAAATGACGTCATTTAAGCTGGTGGGGGGATTATTTCCCCGTCATAGTGAATATTTTCCTCCTACCGAAAATCTGGTTAATTGACTTGAGATCACTAGTTTTAAAAGTGGCATTCTTTGAAAAAATAATCAGAGGAAATATAATACATAATTTATTTCATCAGCCTGTTAATATGGGGAAATATTTGCCTCAAAAGGGAAAGGTCACAAATAAATTTGTTTTGTGAAGAGTAGAAAACATGGTGGGTTACCAGCATTTTCTCCTTTTCTCACAATGTTTTCCAAAGGCTTCCCTCTGAGGGTCGTCAAAAGTAGGGATTTTCTTTTTTTCAAATGGACTCTTTCCTTGAGATTGATTAATCGTTACATTCTCCCGTTTTGCATGCTGCATTAATTTGGAATAAGGGAGACAATTTGAATACACTAGTTGCTTCCCTTCAGTGATTGCCATACTAGTGTGTGCGTTTTACATTATTTTCATCTGTCAATTTCTACGATGATAATACATATTGAAATATTGCATACCAACATAGCGGACCCGTAATAGAAAACAGCTATTTCCACTAAAATATTATCCTATAAAATTTGCTACGGTTGAAAATAAGTATTATTGTACTACTTTCACCAAACCACTTTTTCCTGTTTGTCCTTCCTAGAATTATCATTTATAAATCTAAAACCACTTATTCTAAATACAAAAGGATATGACAATTACCTCTCTTTTCTGGAAACTAACAAAAGTATCAACAAATAATTTCAAGATGGACATCAAAGGAATTTCTGGTCGGTTAAAAATGTGCAAAAGTATAATATCTGTATAGATCTGTCTTTATCAACTGTCAAAAAATTTGATGCCATGCTGGATTAGAAGTATTACGAGTCCACTAACTTAATTCATTACCACATGAGAAAATTTTGGACTGGTCCAAATTGAAAGCATTTGCAGACGACAAAATAAAGGTGGCTGAAAAATAGAAATTTGTTCTGGGAAGGGAAGAAAACATCGTGGGGAAAGGAGAAAATGCTGGTAACCAGCATTTTCTCCTATTCCCACAGTGTTTTCAAAAGGCATCTTCTTCAGGGGTGTCAAAAGTAGGGATTGTGTGGTAATAGGTTAATATGCCCACCAGGTAGCTCAGTGGTAAGCGTACCATGTGGTTGCGAGCTTAAAGTAACACCGGTTGATGCAATCGTTCTACTCGACGATTTTTCGCCTCTCACCTCTGGTGCATGTGAGAAAAATAGGTACCGTGAGTGACTTCAAAAGAAAGTTATGTCGGTACTGGTAAAAAACCAGGAAACACGTGTATAGGTGCACTGTCCATCGTGATATGACCTAAGCTATTTAACTCCTGACCAAACGACAAAAATGTGGGCTATTCCAAATCGAAAGCATTTGCAGACGACAAAATAAAAGTGACTGAAAATTTGAAATTTGTTTAGTGAAGGGTAGAAAACCGTGAGGGAAAAAGGAGAAAATGCTGGTTACCAGCATTTTCTCCTTTTCCCACAAGGTTTTCTGAAGGCATCTTTCTCAGGGTCGTCAAAAGTAGGGACTGTGTGGTAATGGGTTAAATACCAGACGAAAAAGAGGTGTAACTCGATACTCCTTTTCGCAGTTTACCAGTACTTTTCTTTTGCTGCAGCAGAAAATCAGAGCAGAAAACTAAGGTCAGTATTCAACATGTACTCATGGGAACATTCTTATTCCATTAGAATTTCTGAATTTTAAAGTAACACAACTTCTGATTGGTTAAATCAATTGATTTAGCCAATCAGAAGTTGTGATGCTTTCAAATTTAGACATATCTGGTGAACACGACCAATAACGTTCGTAAACTTGGTGAGTGAACACAGACCCAACCGACCCCCTTAGACAAATCAGTGCCCTTACTTACCCTGGACTCATCATCGAGGTTTCTCTTCAGGTCATCAAGAGTGATCTGAAGCTGTTGTTTGGCCTTGGCAAGAGCGGCATTGGCACTGTCCAATTCCTGGGCCTGATGCTGTAGGTCGAAGTTCTCCTTGGTGAGACGTGCTTTACCTGCGTTGGCATCATTCAATTGTCTGAAATAAAATCACAATGGTCTGATCGGCTCTTTCGGAGCCAACTTGATCCTGGAATTTTATCCCTTTTCCTCGAATGTTTTCAAATGCTCTTTTCCTTCGGGTCTGGGGAAGTGATGATTGTTTGCAAAGATCTTAAGTAGATGTTACTATTTAAAAATGGATTTGGCCATAGTTTAGTCTCAAAAGATGAACGACAGTGTAGATCCAAGATCAGACTGAAGGTTCTATGCACGATCATGTGGTTGACAATATTTGAAAAGATTGTGGAAAGAGCAGACGCTGCTTGAAGTAAACAATTGCTCCTCTGGCCACACTGTTTTCACGAAACACAAGACAGACTCTTTCCTTTCTTTCAAACGTTTGTCCTTGATTCATTCTGCTTCAGTTTTTCTTAAAAAGGTAGATTTATGTGTAGAAATAATGCGGACATGCTTGCCTGTCGCACGCAGTCTTCAAACTCTGAAAAGGGGATCAGAGGTAGCGATTCAAAAAAAATAAATTAATGGTGGTATTCTTCTAGCCACGAAAAAACTAATCATGCAGTCAGTCCAGAAATAGCAATAAATAGTTTCGAGGCCGATTCCGATGTATTTGTTACAAAAATACATCTATGTACCTTTTTACACAACTCAAACGTTCTTAGAAACATCACCAATGACGGAAACTCCATTTTTTTCCAAATGTATCTTAGGGGTACTTACTTTGTTAAATCGTCGACCTGGATCTTCAGTCTAATACAGGAACTGTCCAAAGCTTCAACCTTGGCTTCAGCAGACGACTGAAATGAATGAATAATTGTCACGTTTATCCCTTACGCTGCTAAGCGCGACTATCTGACCTTTAGCGGACAGTGCAGATCAAGATCAGACTGCACATAACGTGCAGTCTGATCTTGATCTACACTATCCTATAAGAACATATTTTCCCCCTAAAGAAACAACTTTGAAACAGCAAAATTTGCGTTCATTATTCTCGACTTAAAAGTTTCATTTCTCTCATTTGGTAGGACAAGGATAAAGTTACTACCAGCACCTGGTATCACTAAAGCCTTAAAAGTGACATGCCATTTGTTGCTTTGGATTGTTTAGTTTTTATTTTATTCAATGTGTAATAAGGATATTTCTAACCTATTTTTTAAAAAAGACTTTCCGTAATTTAAAGTTTTGCCCGTTACAGTAGGTTTACCATAGTTTTTCCTTATCAATCATATTTCAGTAACGAAACGGCGACAATACGCTTTGTTGCCCTTAATCTTTTATCAAACAATTCCTGGTTTTAACGACCCTGAGGAAGAAACCGTCTGAAACTTTGTAGGAAAAGGAGAAAATGTGCTTACCAGCATTTTCTCCTTTCCCCGGAATGTTTTATACTCTTCCAAAGTCAAGTTTCAATTTTTCAGTCACTCTTACTTTGTCGTCAGCAAATGCCTCCAACTTGGACACGTCTAGATTTTCGTCATTTGGTAAAGACTTTTAACGACCCTGAGAAAAAAGCCTTCTGAAAACATTGAGGGAAAAGGAGAAAATGCTGGTAACCAGCATTTTCTCCTTTTCCCACAATGTTTTCTACCCTTCCCAAAACGAATTCCAAATTTTCAGTCACTTTTATTTTGTCGTCTGCAAATGCTTTGAATTTGGACAAGTCTAGATTTTCGTCGTTTGGTAAAGAGTTAAACTTATTGGACAACCCTGTCAAACAAATGTACATATTTTGATTCCTGCATAAATAAATGCATATTACTGGACTAAACTGCTTTGCTGGGTGTATATATCGTCGATTTACTTCCAAAACCCCGTAACTACAGCTTGAAGCAAGCTGTAGTTACGAGTTTTTTTAATTAAATTGACGATATGCCGAGTGAATACAACGAAAATGTAGTGTAAGAAGTTCAACTGACCTTGGCCTTTCCGAGTCCCTCGTTGATTCCCTGAAGGCTGTCGACTTCAACTAAGAGTTGGCTCTTTTCTTTTTCGATTCTGTGAAAGGGTAAAAGCGTAAGAATTACACCTTTCTACCGTAATATAGTCTTGACAAAACAATAGGCACTAAAAAGGATCATGTTACCTCATTATTCCGTTGGCTATTCGTTATAAAAGACCTCATGCATCCAGAATTATGTGACTTGGTTACAAACATAATCCCGAGTTTTAACGACCCTGAGGAAGAAGCCTTTCGAAAACATTGATGGAAAAGGAGAAAATGCGCATTCCGCGCAGGCTAATCCGAGACGGCACTTTACGTCAACATTATTAGTTGAACGGTTAGGTGGCAGGGGCCTTGGAAACATGTTCACGGCTGTGGTAAATCATGTCGCCCCTAGCTGAAGGCGAGGTCGCAACATGATTCACCATAGCCGCGAATAAGTTTCCAAGTCCCCTGCCACCTGACCGGACAGTGAATTTATCAAAGTTTAACCATTTCAACGTTTGTGAAGCGAATTTTACTTGTGTTTCTTTTTGTTTACAAAATTGATTAAGCTGACAAAGTAGAATGTCCCTTCTGAGTGCTCCAATTCAATGAAAGCTGACGTCACTGGGAATTGACGTCACTATAAAACCTTGGCAATTACGTGCTAAAACGTGCTTATTACGTTGGTTTTGCCAGTGTACATGTATGATATATATGTTCGGGGCAAATTATCCAAACAGATCACGAGAAATTACTTTGCAGTATAATAATATTAGTTGTATGGACAGGTAGCAGTGGACTTGGAAACTTGTTCATGGCTGTCGTGAATCATGTAGCCCCGAGCCAAAGGCGAGGTGACCTGATTCGACACAGCCGTGAACAAGTTTCCAAGTCCCCTGCCACCTGCTGTAGTTACGAGGTTTTGGGAGTAGGCCTACACCGACGATACGATTAACCACAATGCTAAATATCCGCGTTCAATAACGTCGAAACTCAAAGTACCCGTTCTGTGTTCTTATTGTGTTGTTTTGGTTTGTTTGACATAATCGAGACATAATATCGACTTTTGAGCACTGCAAAGTTACAAAACATTGCGGGTGTTGGCTTACCTGTGTTTAGTTTTGGAAAGGTAATCAACTTGGTCAGAGAGATCGTTCAAAGCTTCTTGGTTCTTTTTCCTCATGCTAGCTTCTTGTCCTTCAAACTGGATAGTCAAGAGTTCGATATCTTTTCTGAGTTTGGCGAGTTCGGCATCTTTTTTCCTGTTGATTTCGATCTGAAGGAAAGTAAGACTTCTTTTTACAAACTAACACTATAGGGTCCGTATTCAAAAACTATTCTTATGAAGATTCTTAGTGTTATCGTTCAAGATTTTCTAAATATGAAAGTGACACAACTTCTGATTGGCTAAACCAAATGGTTTACCCAATCAGAAGAGACGTTACTTTCAAATGTTAGAACATTCCGGAGAATACGATTATAAGGTTTTCTTTTTCCCATCATACTTTCAACGATTTCGAAAGCAGAATGACCTATAGAGCTATATCAAATTTGTCGTCTGCAAATGTTTTAAGTTGGTGAAAGTCTTGAATGCTGTCGTTTAGAATAGAGTTATGTCAATTTTCCTTGGCAGAAAAATTAAATCGTTTATCAAATTTTAATATCAACCAAACACTTAAAAGGCTACCTAGCAGCCAAGAATGAACGAGTCGGAAGTCAAAATATAGGAAGATTCAATTCACACAATTCAAAAGTATAAAGAATAACACAAGCCAGACAATATATTGCATTATGGTCCTGTCAAAAATCCAGTCACTAGTAAAAATATTTCTGGAAACCGAAATACATCTGCCAACTGTAATTTTATTTTTCAGATTAATTTTTCTTCGAAGGAAACAATGATCGTCAAAAATAAAGTCTCATCCTTCGAAGGTCTTTTGTTTTGGACTTTAACTCTTTACCAAACATACCCTTGTTTTTACAACCCTGAGATAGAAGCCCATGCAAACATCGTGGGAAACGGAGAAAATGCTGGTAACCAAGATTTTCTCCTGTTCTCAATATGTTTCCTACCCTGTTGGGAATACACTTCAATTTTTGAGTCACATTTACATGTATTTTGTCGTCTGTAAGTGCTTTCAATTTGGACCAGATTAACATTTTGTCGTTTGGCAAAAGGGTTGACTCTTACCAAACGACAAATATTCAGACTTCCCAATTCGAAAGCATTGGCAGATGAAAAATAAATCATGGTTCAAACGTTAGAATTTGTCTAAGAAAGGATAGAAAACTTTGTGGGAAAAGGAGAAAATGCTGGTGACCAGCATTTTCTCCTTTACCAAAAATGCCTTCAAAAGCCTCTTTTTCCGCAAAACTCGGGATCATTTGGTTAAGGTTTTCAACCCTAGTTTAAACATATTTGTTTTCCATTGATTGAGGAACATTCTTACAACTTAAAGTAGTCTCTCTCGATTATCCTGCTTCCTGGGAACTACACCAGCATTCTCGCGGAATGTGTGGACCAATGAAAAATCCCAAAGTTGACACCCACTCCCGGGTATCAAATTCGGGATCTGCTTCCTGGAAACTGCACCAGTATTCGCCCGAATGTGTGGACCAACGAAAAATCCCAAAGTTGACACCCATTCCCGGGTATCGAATTCGGGACCTTATTGTTACGAGGCCATGCTCCATCCAACCACGGACACCACACCGGTTTTAAACCTCGTCACTCTGTAAGTTCTTACCTGAATGCTGGAAGCACCACCAGATTCTTCCAATCTGTCTGAGAGTTGTTCAATTTGGAAGGAATACTCGGCACATTGTTTCTCAAACTGAAGATAAAATAAATAAAAGATAAAATAAAAAGGGCATTAAAACTTGTAACCATATGCCTTTCGGACATACATGTATAGCGTTTTTCTTTTTAAACGAGTATATGTCCACACTGCAGTATATCTATTACCAAGTAACATAGAGTTTGAAGCATGTCCATATAATTTCAAATGCCTAGATTATCTCATTTTTTTTAGCAAATTTAGTTTAAAACATTTTTCTTTAAAGCCACAATCTACCAAAATTGGAATTAGTTCATCCCCGTAATCCTGTACATGTACATGTATACCAAATAATTCATCACGAAATTATGAGCCCAAAGTTTTCGTGTTTTTTTTTTTTAACAACGGACTGAATCACTAGAAAGAAAAGTCCCTGGATATACATAAAATTTGCATGAAGCAAAAGGTTTCAACCCAGATCAGCCTGAGCGGACTGTACAGGGCAACTCGGGATTCGATACTTTTCGTCGGTTTACTTCGAAAACATAACTACAGCTTGTAACAAGCTGTAGTTATGAGGTTTTCAAAGTAAACGCCGTTTCGGTGATGCATTAAAACCCCTTTTCACAAGAGAAGGACCTGTTTCAATACTTCAGATCAACTACATGTACATCAACATAGAGTTTGGTTGTCAAAAATTATCTAGATGATTGAAAACACGGTCTGTCTTGGCTTCTACACTGAAAACCCACTGTCAATTAGTTAGATAATAAGGCAATATTCTCATCATTTACGGCCTGTTTTACTAGAGTACATGAGTACGTCGTACATCGATTCCACACTTCATTGTCCGAAAAGAACTTAAACGTTCTCCTAGCCATCGTTAGAGCAGATAAGTGCATATTTAGCTTTTAATAATGTTGTTGTTAGCATGCATTTGCGATGTTGTAATGGCATATATGCCTATACGCATTGATGCATTCCTGGAACCCATTGTATATGAGACATGCTCTGTGAAAAAGGGGGCTTAATGCATCAGCAAAAGAGCATCAGTCTAGGTCACCCTGTGCATTCTGCGAAAGCTGACCTGAATCGAAAGTTTTTCAAATTTGGTCTGGTCCAGAATTTGCTGTTTGGGACAGGGTTAAAGATACATAATTATGTGGTGACTAATTTGGTATAATACATCAAAAAGATTGCATTTAGTGCCCCCCACCCCCACCCCCCATCGCTCACCCTTCACCGAGATAGGTTCATATGCAATTAGCAAAAGCTCAAAGACCTCCCGAACCACTGCCTATATATGTAATTTTTTCATATTCTAATTGTATTAAATGTGATCAGTCACGCAGAGAGGGGCCTTTTGGGTAACAGCTAAAAATGTCAACCCTGGTCAGATTGCGCGAATAGCGCAGGCTGACCAGGGTTGACACTTTTCACTTTTATGATATTTTTTGTATAAAAAATAGTCATTCTACCTTCTTATGCAATCATTTATGAACTATCAACTTAAATTGACCTGCACTATATATCTTTGGTCTGTTTTCATCTAATTGATGTACGAAATTCCCAGATGGTCCCTTTTCGCGTGACAGGTCTCAAATTCTTGCAGCTGTCACTACAGCAAACACATCCATTCCTATGCCATTCCTAGGTTCCTCTCGTTTTCAGATCACCAAGCTTTGCAGTATCAGAGAGGTGTGGAATGTAGAACATTACACAGTAGAGGTAAGTCAAAAGCCACTCAAATTATTTGACAGTGGTAAATCACGGTACCGTGATATTACTAACAACATAATTAAGTACCGCGCGTGCAGGTAAACGATGCCTAGCAACGGTTGTCATGGAGGTAGTAACGAGAGAGAAATGAAAAATTAGCTCACTAATATTTCTACGATTAAAGGTTTTGCATCTAGAGAAATGGAAAGTACATTTTACCCTTTACCAAACGACAAAATTTTAGACTGGTCCAAACTGAAAGCATTTGCTGACGACAAAACCAAAGTGATTTAAGAATTGAAAGGTGTCTTGGATAGGCTAGAAAACATTGTGAGAAAATGAGAAAATGCTGGTTACCAGCATTTTCTCATTTTCTCACAATGTTTTCAAAAGGCTTCGTTCACAGGGTCGTTAAAAATCAGGATTATATGGTAAAGAGTTAACCCATTTTTAAGCTGCTGGATCCAACTCTTTACTAGATGACAAAACTTTTACACTCGTCTAAATAGATTGCATTTACAGACGACCATCCAAACGTGTTTTAAATGATGTAATCTGTCTTTGAAAGGGTGGTACACATTATGCGAAAAGGAGAAACGCTAGTAATTAGAATCGTAAACATAAACTTTGGTGCCAATTCGTTTCTAAATACCTGTGTAGTACATGTGCAGAAGATCTAAAGCATTCACGGCCTTGAAGCAACATGGGTAAACAGGGAAAAATGTCACATTTTTTGCCATTTATGTGAAAGACAATTTCCAAATTAGAACAAATTTGTAAATAAGTGCTTACAATATATTTATGAGTCTAAAATCTTGTGGTTAGTCAATTTAGTTCATATGACCCTTTTTTTATAAAAATAAATCTGTATGTTCACTACTTCATGACAGAATTTGTTACTTTGTAAAATGTGGAGAGGGACGCCGCTCCCCGACCCTCACACGACAGTATACAATTTTGATAAAAACTCATGTGTTAATTTGTCACTTTGTAAAATGTGGAGAGGGACGCCGCTCCCCGACCCTCACACGACAGTATACAATTTTGATAAAAACTCATGTGTTAATTCGTCACTTTGTAAAATGTGGAGACGGACGCCGCTCCCTGACCCTCACACGACAGTATACAATTTTGATAAAAAGTCATGTGCTAATTTGTCACTTTGTAAAATGTGGAGACGGACGCCGCTCCCTGACCCTCACACGACAGTATACAATTTTGATAAAAAGTCATGTGTTAATTTGTCACTTTGTAAAATGTGGAGAGGGACGCCGCTCCCTGACCCTCACACGACAGTATACAATTTTTGATAAAAAGTCATGTGTTAACCCTTTACCACACAACAAGATTTTAGACCAGTCCGAACGGAAAGCATTTGCCGATGTAGCTCATATGAAACTATTTTTCTTGGATAGGGTAGAAAACATTGTGGGAAAAGGAGAAAATGCTGGTAACCAGCATTTTCTCCTTTCCCACAATGTTTTCAAAAGCATTTCCTTTCAGGGGCGTTCAAAGTGGTCATTGTGTGGTAAAGGGTTAAGAGTTACATGTACCGTGATGTACGTCAAAAGGTTCCAAGTTGATAAATTTTGGACATCTTGACTCAATTAGGTTAATCTATACGTGGCACCTAGAATGCCGTGTTTTCACGAACACCTTATACAAACTGTACAGCTTAGAGCACAGATCTGGCTGCACGCTCTGTGCAATATGATCTTGTTCTTGACTCTCATCAAAAACAATTGCTCTGTTGATAGGTGGCGCGACTTTGAAAGTCACAGTTTTAAAACCTTTATCAGTTATGTTTCTCAGTGTACAGGCTATTGAACGAGCATGAGGTGTCTTTTGAAGCTTCAAAAACGCGTATTATAAATACAACAATATTTGAAACAGTAAAAAGAAAGAGATAAATGACAAAAACACCGTGCTAAAGGTTTCAGATTTCAAATAAAAAATGCTCCAACAAAAATATCACCATTTCATCCCATGAATTTACAAAACATCTAGGATAAAAGATCTTGAATGTTATTTACGATTGGACGATTTTATTATCGTAGACGAGGTCTATTTTACGAAGTAAATTTTGTAAAGAATTCAGATAACAACAGGAAAGTACGATTAAACAAAAAAGTGTTTACAGGTGCCAGAATGCATTCGTCTGAGAATCTCTCAGTTACCATGGTAACGCATTTTTACACAAACCCTTGAATCTCAGTAAATAACAAAGTAATAGTTCTATATAACAAGTAGAAAAACAATTATAGTTTCAGAGTGGATTTTACCAGAATGTTTCATGGAAATATCAATACTGTATATCCAGGATCAAACTGCATGTTCTTATAATCAGGTCTTAATCTACAAAATTCATGCAACAACCCATATTGTTTGTCTCGGTTATTTTAACCTTTGTATTGCTGAATAAACAAAATGGACTCTTTGCCAAGAAAATATGCGAATATTAAATTTGAAAACTGCTTTTGACCAGGACGCTTCAAATAGCTGATATTGCAGATCTTAATTAGACCGTGCTTTCTGTACAGACTGCTCCTGATCTGCACAGTCTACGAAAGAAACGAAAGTGGCAAAATGTGCTTTCAGGGTTTATGGTTTTATGATTTATCATGGTATACCAGGCAGGCATACTTTACTGTTTGTAAATATTTACACGATGGAATATGCATGTGTGCCAACACCTTTTAGCACCTAAATTTTGTATTGTAAAAGACCTAATTCTACTTCTGGTGAAATGACATGACTATGGATGACGAACATGTTAAAAGGGACGAAATGCTTATGTCGAATGACTCATTCTAGGCATCCTCTTCACCCTTATCCTGCTGCGCCAGTGGAATCATTTTTCTTTTTTGAGACAGCGGTATAAACCCAAACTTTGGTATTTCAAAGGTTTATTTTTGGTGGACAAGATGTCCTTATCTGACAGTGTAGATTCAAGATCAGGCTGCACGGAACGTGCAGCCTGATCTTGGATCTACACTGTCTTCAAAAGGTGAGTGAGTCGCGCTTAGCACCTAAGAGTAAAGTGTGGGCAACTTTAGCAAATTCTACGGACAATGTAGATGAAAATCAGATTTCAGTCAGAACGTGCCAAGTAATCTTTGACTACACTACTGCGATATTTTAAAAGATTATCTCATCAAACTATCACATTAGAAAGACCAGAGCCCGTATTCACCAACCATTCTTGAGAATATTCTTAGTTTTATTCTCCAAGTTTTCTAAATTTGTAAGTAACACAACCCCTGATTGGCTAAACCAAATGGTTTAGCCAATCAGAAGTTGTGTTATTTACAAATGTAGAAAATTCTGGAGAATTAGACAAATAACGCTCTTGAGAATGGTTGGTGAATACGGGCCTAGGTCTGGTATTCATCAATTGGTCTGAATCGCATTCTTACTCCAGTAGTAATCCATCTTTCGAAGTAAATATTAAAGTAACACCATATGTGATTGGCTAAACCGAATAGGTTAGCCAATTGGAACACATATTTCTGTGACTTTGCTATGGTTGTGTACCTTGTTTATTAGAATGACAGGGCCTGAATGCCAGGCTACGCCTTAGGGTGATCACGTATTTCTTCACTATAATATTTACCGTAATGACGTGGGGGGATTTTTCCCCGATGAGAGGCACTTTTTCCGAGAGATAAGAGATAAGAATCTATATGGGAATGGCTTTTTTCCAACATTCAGATCATTTCTCGCATTTTATCGCATCGACCTATGAGATTGGGTAGGTGTTGTTTAACAACCCTCACTTTCCAATACGTGAAGACAGATATGTTATGCAGAAAAGGTAGATCTGGATCAGACTGCATATAAATCCACACTTTCCGCTTATTTATCAATTGAATTAGTCATATAACCCCTATTAGAAGCTATTAAACTGTGCCAAATCTGTTATACAAATCAACAAAAGAAGTTCTGGGGGATATTGTTTAACAGGTACTTAACCGAAGATAATGTACAGGTGAAAACCATTCCATCCTAGGCTACTCTATTAAGATCTAAATTTGGAGTCATAATACTATTCACCTGATAAACCTTTTAAAAACTTTAAAGTGCATCAGGTATTTGTGTCTTTAGTTCTTGCCATTGTTTTCTTTTGTTGCGTTTTTAAAACTTGTTTGTACTACGCAGAACTTCCTTCCCTAGCAGCCAGTTTCTTCCCTACCCGAATCAGTTCGAAAACAAATGTATAACATAGCTATAAATATTTATTCTCAGGGCTATTATTGGGACAGTCGAAATTCGATCAACCAAGCAGGGAATTACTTCAACTACACGTTCCAAAAGAGAAAACCTAGCCTATGCTTGGGGACAAGGTTCAGAGCATAGATACAACGGGAGAAAAATAAAGACTCGCTGAAAATCGCAAATCTCAAGAAGTGATGCGTCACAACAAATGAGAGAAATGGATGACTCCCATGACTATGATGATGATGATGACGACCAAATCGTTGATGATGATGTTGTTGATGATGATGATGACGATGATGATTTATGATGATTCATGATGATATATGATTCTAATGCACTTACTCTAAGGCGCATATCTCTTTCGGCGTCGAGGGCATCTTCAAGTTCACGAATCCTACCCTGAAATAAAAAAGACAAGCATCACGTTTTAATCTGCATATACCTCAATATAATATGGCAACAGGTGGCATTCAATACTATAATATAGGAGTAAAGCTTTATGCTATCATTTCACGATTTGGTGCCTTTTAACTTATATAACTTTTATACTGGAAAGAACAAAATTACAACATAGAATTGACATTTACAAAAGAACAGTTGTTACAATGATATACAAACGAGTAATGAAAACAAATGCAAGTACACTATTATTTAGAAAACTTTCTATAAGAAAAGACAGTGTGCGAATTCCAAATGAAGGAGCTTTACAGTTTACATAGAAAGCACAAAGCAAAACCAACATCAACATGCTTCTTAACCCATAAAATGCCTATCTCAGCTATAGCTGCATTTGCAGCCAACGTAGATAAAAGATCAGACTGCACAAAATATGCAGTCTGATCTTTGATCTACACTGTCTGCTTTCTAAAAGAAAAAGATTAAAGCAGCCATGACATTGCAACTATTTGGGTCTTATCTTAGGATATAAAAATTCTGTTGGTTTCATTTGGCGTTGTAAGGGTTAAACTCTGTAAAAGTGGCGGTACAAATGTTACAGCAACATGCATTACATGCCTCTGATTAACTTGTTTCTTGACTTCCATCATAGTTTTACTTAACACAATGGCCTAACCTTCCATTATAGTGTTACAAAACATAATAGTCTAATTTTTGTGGCTGCACTTCGATTAAGACCCATGTTTATGTCTACTCCCAAACCATAAAAATGTAATATTTTTAAAACATATTCGTTTGTCAGCGAAAGAGAACTATCATGTTATTTAAAACGAAATTCAAAATCATTTTGAAGTCTACCATTTTGTACTTGTTTGTAACCAAAATTTTCACGCTCACTATCCAATTGTTTCAGTGAATGACCAGTGCAAACAATTGTACATTTAGTCAGTTCAGAAAATGATAATCCGTTCCTAAATGATTTAGCTGCACCATGTCATTATACTAGCTATAGAAGTTCGATCGGGAGGCTTCATGTGTCCACTACTAACACGGAATTCGAGAACTATTTTCATGAAATTAGTGTATACACATGTAGATACCCTGCATTACTGCAGACCGAACTAGTGGAAGAAGGCTTTAGGGCTTTAGTAGGGTTTGTAAGTCGTGGTTATGCCACTCTTGTGATATTGAAAGACATTAGTTACAAAGACCTTCTTACACAAAGGAAAGAGAAGGTTTAACGGAAACACCATATTTGAAGGAACAGACGCATTTCTAAGATTTAATAATAGTTTTCAGGCTTTCATTAGCTTTGATTATCTTGTTAAATCCTAATGTAAATTTGCAGCTAACAACTTCACAATGTAATAAATTGATATCTGCCAGGAATTAAACTTGGTTTGATGTCTTTCAAAAAATATCAACACATGTCAACTTGCAAAGTCAAAGTAGAGACAACATTGTTCAAAACTTTTCTGAATGGCAAATGACCATTTGAACTTCCTTATTCAGTCGATGTTAGACGAAATTAATCGTGTTTTTTTTTCTTTCCAACAACTTGCTTGGTATCACATGTTTCGAAAATAGAGAAGTTTTACCCAAAATTGGAGCGTAGTTGTACTACAACAGTTTTAACATAGTCTGGTAGACATAAAAGGCGTCTGCAAGGGTAATTGTGTTATAAGACATCCATGGACATTTCTGGACAAAAGGAGTTTAGGCTGCAACATTCTATATCCTTTGAAATATAAGAGGGTGATATCTGTGTTATCAGGTAAGGTTTGGCCAGAGAGCCAGGTGGATTGGGGGTATATATGTGCATATCATCTTTGATGTGACACCAGGCTATATATTCACCAACTATTCCTAGAAAGGTTTTTAGTCTTATTCTCAGAATTTTCTAAATGTGAAAGAAAGACGACTTCTGATTGGCTAAACTGTTTGGTTTACCTAATCGGAAGTTGTATCACTTTCACATGTAGAAAATCTTTGAAAATAAGACAAAGAATTTTCTTAAGAATGGTTATTATATACGAGCCCTGGTCTGAACAGGACAGAGGTGCCGGGTGGATGGGATTTGTCGGTTGATAGGATGGTGTTGAGTCAACTTCACGCGGGTCGAGCACGACATGAGCGAAGACTTTTACCAGTGTCTACCTGATAGCGGGCTTCTTCCTCTCTATAGAATTGCTCCTTCGTGCTTATAATACGGGTAGAATTTTGTACATTCTCCGAACGTTCCTCGTTTGCTCCGGATACTACGACGGTTTTCTTAACTACCTTTTTAGTCGTGGTGCCGGATTTTGCTGATTTCTGATGAGTACAAATACATAAAAAGCAAACAATTATTTATTCTTTACCATACGACTGTGTCACAACACTGACAAACAGGGGTTTTGAAAACACTGGAAGAAGAAAAACTGCAGATAACCAGCAATCATTCATTCTCAATTGCAGTTTTCACATTTTTAGACAAGAATTCTATCGTATAAGCTAAATTTACTTCGCAGTCTTTGAATATGTACTAGTATAAAATTCTGTCGTGTGGTAAAGAAACCCTTTGAGTGCCAAGTAAGTGAAATGAGTAAGTCTTGCATATAACGAAATAGACAAATAACGAAATCCCAATGTTTACTTAATTAGTCCCCATAGTGTAGCTCGAAGATCAGACAGCAAGTTGTTAGTAGTTCTGACCTAAATCTATACTACCTGCTAACAGATTCACCCTTGGCATTTAAAGGTTTAGATGACAACATATTTTTACACAAACATTTATAAATTACATACAAAGCAGCGAGCTACATGAAATCGCATGCAACCATCAGTCTCCAAGCCATTTTACTGCACAAGTACCGTGGTTGAATAGCCCTATTGTACTCTATAGTTGAAAATACTGTTGGAAAAGGATGAAAATTGCTTGTTACAAGCACTTGCAACTTTTCGTAAAAGATTTGTACGCCCTAATCACATTAAGGTTGACGAAGACATTGGTGATTATTTGCACAAATCCCTTCATTTAAAAATAAAAACATAACTTTTCAAAATGTCTGCCTCTTTTTTTTCTGATTGATCAACATTTTGCTATCGGCAAAATGTTCAACTTTTGTTGTTCAGAAGTACTCGTATAGTGCAGAACTGAATTGCTACGAAGCACTACTGGTGTGTCTACAGAGTGCAAGGTTTTCGAACAGTTTGGCAAAAACAGAAAAAAGAATAACAAAGTCAAGACATACAACAAACACACGTCGCAGATACAATCGTAACATACACGGTAGTTTAACGGGCATTGTATGTCAGTTGGTAAGGGTTGAACCCAACAGCATATGGGAAAAAGTGTGTGAAATAAAGCTGAAATAAATCTTATTCACGATAAAATAATCATATGTTCCTTTGAATTCATAATAATTTGATGTTGCTGTTCTGGTATTAAAGAGTTCAACACAATATCAAGGTTTAAGTAAGTATACAATGAAATATCATTATGAAAAATTAGAGTAGCAATCACATAATTCGTCTTTACCCTGAATTGAATTGATCAACAGAATTAATGGTTGTTTGAAATTAATTTGTTGCTTTTGATTAAGTTTAACTCTTCAACTCACGACTAAAAATTGGACTCGACCGAAAAATCAAGATAGATCTAGCAGTAGAGGACAAACAGAATGCTACTCGAACGATAGCGTCTTTGGAAGAGTTATCTGCATTTTCACCGTTGTCACAATGGTTTAAAAAAAAAAACATTTTTCCTCAAGTTCATCAAGACACAGAATTGTTTGTTAAAGTGTTAAGTTTTTTTCTCATGTACAAACAGAAGCATACGTCTACTGGAAGGATTTAAGCAAACACTATCACGGTTTTTTGAGGGTCATAAGTTATTGGCATATAGTAGTATTACTTTACCAATGTCAACAATGTTGGTTCAAACCTTCTCCTTCAAAAACCGGGGATAACACTTATGGTACAAAATACTTCTAAAAACGACGTTATAACAAAACTATGACTACATTAGCAAAAGTTAAGTGTCTGGCGTCGAGAAGTAAAGTACAGTTTATTTCGCCATAAAATGTTTTCTGATGATACTATTTAAAAAACTGGTTCCTGGCATTTACTTCTAAAATATTTTGAGGATGATGTAGTGAATGACTTCAAATTTTACACGTCTTCGAGTCAAAAACGTAACTGTTATGTCTGCGCTAAAAGACATGAAAAATGAAACTAAAGCAAGCCATCTTTTATTTTTTAACGGTTCTATACCCAAACATCCAAATTTACAGGTATAGCTCTATATGCTGGTTGAATTTCTATTTCATTACTTGGTAGCTCATACTTGACCAATGTTGTTGACAAGACAATTTAATTACAGAAAACTGTATCAATATCCGATCGGGATGTAAGTGTTTGTGGAAAAAAAAGCATTACTTTAGTCAAACAATATCAAAATCTGATTACGCTTACACGGCATAAATCGAGATAGCGTTGTGTGACGTAATCAATTATCTATTTGGCTTCATGTCCTAGTACTACACTTTATGTACCACAGCATCCGGTATTTGGCAGCCTTTCAAAATGGCTGAGTAACTTCAAACAAAATATTGTGAATGTTTGCCAGTAGTCTTGATATATTTATGTTGATTATGCTGAATTATCTGAGGAGCATTAAGATCATTGCAGAATTATTTCGTGATCATATTTTGTAAAAGCGGTTAATGCTGTTGGGTTCTCTTTGTTGACGTGTTTATCATGCATCAATTCCATTTTCTTCTTTGAACGCATTTAAGTCCTTATCAGAGCAAAAAATATCTTACTTAGTCTAAATTGAAAACACTTGCAAACGACTACTTAAGCGTTATCAACTCATTACCACACAATCCCTACTTTTGAAGACCCTGAGAAAGAAGCCGATGGAAAACATTAAGGGAAAAGAAGAAAATGCTGGTAACCAGCATTTTCTCCTTTTCCCACAATTTATTCTACCATTCAAAGAACAAATTTTAAATTCTTAGTCACTTTTATGTTGTCGTCTGCAAATGCTTTCAGTTTGTACAAACCTAAAATGTTGTCGTTTGGTAATGAGTTAACCGGCGATTATAATGTCTTTCAAAGAAAAGTAAGGGATTGCGATGTTTTCAAAATTATTAATCTTCAGGGTCGCTAGTGGTAAAGGATTGATCCTTTGTCTCCTGCAGATGATTTTTCCTTTTTTTTCAGCAGACCAATTTGACTAACATTGTAGGCAAATAGAGAAATTACTCGTAACAAGCGAGTTCTCCTCCTGACCACATTTTTTAAAAAAGATATTGTTTAATCTAATATTTAATCTTTGTGATTCAATATACGAAATCCTTACTTGACATAGATTATAAAAAGATTTGTATTTAGAAAGTTATGACTTACAGAGTAAAGTCACCGAACAAACAGAAAGTTACTTCATTAATTCGCCATCGCTGACACCAAACTGATATTCAACGATGTTAAGGTGACTTTTTTTTTTTAAAAAAAGGGGGTAAATCGAATATCGCTCAAAAGTTACTGTCTATATTTCGAGTGATAATTAAAAAGTCAATGTCTTACAGCGCATACTACATTTCTATGATGATATTTCGGTAGTAAAAGGACTTATGTTGGTGCAATATCAAATACTTTTACAAATAAGGTAGAACTGTTATGTTTTTTTTTTTTCTCCTGTGACCCGTCACACGAAAAGAGACACTCTGGAAATTCTGCACAATCAGATAGACGAAAACAGATCAAAGATACTGCAGGTAAATTTAAGTTGGTAATTCAAAAATGAATGTATAGTACGGTAGATCTCGAATGACTTTTCATGCAGAAAATATCATTACAGCGAAAAGGTTCCACTCTGGTCAGTCTGCGAAATCTGAGCCATCTGACCAGAATGGATACTTTGTGCAGTTCCAAGATGGTTCTTTTTGCGTGAAGGGTCACACTTATTCAAGGAAATTGAAAGTCCTACTCATTTAAGTCTGGACATTCGATAGTAATTTGATCATATTTGTTGTTGTTGTTCTTGTTGTTGTTGTGGGTGAGGGGTGAGGAGGGGGCTATTGGTTTAATGGCAACCCTAACGGAGAGAAATGGCACATCAATTTCTAGACATGATATTTCTTAAGTAAAAACATAGTCTGCGTATTCATTGCAATTATCTCAATGATACAGTTCTAGTGCTTAGCCACAAACATCAGGTACTCTTTGACCACTTCCACCCACTCCCCTTATTTACCACCCTACACTTGATCTGAGTTGACAAATTCGTGTAATTTTCACAAATATAAACATGATGAATACAATCATTTCGAACCGGAAAAATAATGTACACGGAAGGAGCCACAAAATTCCTCTGGCGCTGAAGTAGTTTATCTAAACTTTCCATCTCTAAACCGAAAGTACAAGGTTGCCCTATTGCTGTCAGAATGGATAAAAAACGATTTTGTTTCCCAATGAATTAATTGATGCACGTGCGGGCTGTCAGTCATCGTTTCCCTCAGTGTCTATGTGGTGATGTTATTCCAGCATCACTGGAGGAATACCTGAGATATTTACTCTCGAGAAGATTGTGTATCATACCTGAGCGTGCGATCCATAAAAGGATGTGGTGTTCTATTTTTAGGAACGACATACGTAACAATATGGCGGAACGGTTTCCGAATGTATCTTTGCAAAAAACCACAACTTCATATTTTTCTGCTCATTGTATCGGCAATTCATTTTGGCGTTTTAGGGTCAATTGCCCCTCCGCTCGCATGACAGACAGATAGGTTAGCAAAGCAAGCTTTGAGAGTAATTTTCGCCCCTACAATAAAATCAGCGGGAAAGGGTGATTGTACGAAAAGAAGTTCCATGCCAGTTGTATCTAACCCTTTACGCTTTCTCAATACGTACTAATCCATAGGATAAACAAGTAACTTATCACTTTACCGAAACAATTCTGTGTTTTAACGACCCTATGCAAGAACAGTGTTTTTGTATGGACATTTCTTATTTTCTGAAATTTTATATGTCGTTTGCAAATGCTTTCAATATCACTAACTTAAAATTTTGTCCACTTTGTAGACGAAGATCAAACAGGATTGAATGTGGCGTTTGATCTTCGACAAAAAAATTACTTTTTTCCTGCTTGCTGTAAATGTCAATTTCATGATTTTTTTTTTTAAATTACATGTGAGTACAATGTCATACCTATAAATGCGCGCATATTAGACAAAGAACTAAATGGCAATGATGTTCCAGTAAAATGCTCAGTGTTTTTTTCATATCATCGGTTAGAAAAAAATTGCCATTTTTATTCTTTTTTTAAAAAGATGTTAAATTCTATAACACATCCTCAACAGTCAGGCGAATTTGTCAAAACTAAATCTTAGTATTTTATCTGGCCGTGAATTCGGTAAATTTAAAAAATGATGCAATTAACATTTTTATATCAATGCAAATTCAACCATCCCTGAGTCTCGTACTTATATTTAGATTCATAGAATTTCAAACAAATATAATTATAGACATAGTTTACATATTAGTATGAGTTACTCCCTTGCAGTACCTACTATTATACATGGCGTGGAGTACGACCAGAAGTACAATTTGAATAATGTAAAACATTACGGTAAAGGGGAAAATGGTGGTAACCATAATTTTCTCTTTTTTCCCACGATGTCATGTCATAGACAAACAAGATTATTCAGTCACATTTATATTTTGGTCTGCTAATGCTTTCAGTTTGGACAAGTCTTAAATATTTCGGATAGTAAAGACTTCAGCTTACTGAATGTAGGCTTAGCACTGATTAAACGTAATTCTAATAAAAGCATACAGTGTAACGCAAAGGGTTCACCCTATCCATCCTTTGGGGAAAAGAAGTCTTGTTACTTATGATATTAATGAGTGTATAATTGTTAATATAGAATGTTTTGAAAAAAAAAAAGCACTGATTCCTGTTTGGAATACGTGAGAGTGCTGACAATGGCACAGGACCTAGTACCTTATTCTCAGTAGGCACGATCATATTACAATGATTCTCGGTTTTATCGATATCATAAAGGGGTAAATAAAGGTTGTCTGGAATGTTTATCAGATAACCACATACTGGGCTTATCAGCAAGTTGCGTTAGGCTTCTAGAAATGAAATTTGTAAACACTGATACACTAGATCCGAGTGAAATTCGAGTTCCTCGTAGAATGAGAAATGTTTACGACTTTACCAAAAATTGTTTATAATCGAGTGGCCGAATCAAATTTTCGGGTTGAAACTTCTTACAAACTGTTCAAGCTTTACTTTGACTGCCAATTTTCCCTTTGAAAATTTATTTTTTCCTTTAACTCTGGGAAATGAGCCATGTTCTGACATAAGCAGGATCAATGCACCCGAACCCGGATGTAGACTGGTTCTTTGACGAGAAAAAGGCTCGACTCAGTTTACAGATGCAGTGAATCTTTTTTTAACAGAGCATGGCAAAAATCTGGAAGGAGGAAATGGTCATTTTTATCTTGTGGTATTATAAAATCATTCTAGTAAGAATAACATATAACTTTTTGGACATTGCATATCTAAGAATAAAAGATTACACAGCACATTTTTTTCCTTATCTTGCAAGTAGCTTACGATCAGTGCTGTCAAAAGCACAGAATGTAAGGCCTAGCTTCTTAACTCTCCAAGCGCATTCACAATTGTTGTTGCCTTTGCGGCTACGTGTTCATCAAGATCAGATCGAATCTTAACCTGGAGTCATTTTGATCTTATATCTAGACTGGAAATGTTAATTATGCTTATTCGATGCTCTAACGGTTCAAGTTTTGACAAGTAACTTTGTCTTATAAGCTAATCGGTGTTAATCGCTAGATACAAAAACCAAAAATGTTCTGTTTAACTCTTTACCAAACAACAAAATTTTAGACTGGACCAAATTGAAAGCACTTGCAGACGACACAATAAACATAACTCAAAAATTGAAATCTGTTTCCAGCAGGGTAGAAAACGTTATGGGAAAAGGAGAAAATGCTGGTTACCAGCATTTTTCTCCTTTTCCCTCAATGTTTTCAAAAGCCTTCTATCTCAGAGTCGTAAAAACCTAGGTTTGTTTGGTAAAGGGTTAAAAGAAATAGTTGGGAAAGTCAGGAAAACATCTACTTGTAAAACTGTATTAGGTATATCAGCAATCATGTCACATATCTAACAATATTTGCAAGAAGCGACTCCAGTTCATCTCTTGTGTCCGCGAACAAACTGCATGATTAAGAGTTTGTGACGTAGTAGACGTGAAAAGATATAGACCAAAGAATGTGCTGTTCTTGGAGACCTAATCTGCCTGTTGCAACAAGGATTTCAAAATTAATTTCTGCAAAAGGTAATTAAAGTCGTGACTTGCGGAAATATGTTGATGAAATATTGACCAAAAAAAAAAAAAATGTCTACAATGTATTGAATTTAAAGAGTTAAACTAACTTCAAGTGTCAAACAGAAGATAATAAAGTGACTTTATATCTGCTTTATATTGTAGATATAAGATGAAATAATTATTTTTGAATTAATCAGAGAAAACAGAGATCAGACTGCATGTTGATAAAGTTTTATCTGAGATCACATTTTCGTAAAGATTCTGGAAGATTGAAATAATAATGGACATATATGTGAACTATCAACGAAAACCTTGTAGCCCTGCTTGTGTTTTCAGTTGTCATTAAAAGTTATCATATCGTGAAATCTCTTTCGTTTATAGACATTTTTTTTCATATCAATAGTCTTTATGTGAAAGCAAAAGCATTTCCATTTCCAAATATTGAATAGAATCTGCTAAGTTTTCTAATACAAGTACATAAAGTTAAATGTATTGCAAATTGTGTATCTGTTACTATAAATACACAAACTAAGGATTAATTCGGACTTTCCCTCCCTGCCCAAAACAGGGAAGTCGCTAGGTGGCGCCACACTATACACTATGGTAACAGGTACTTCCTGGATACGCGGGCAACCAATTGTTATAGGCCGCCATTGTGAATATCATCACACAGTGATCGGTGAAATATATCAATGATTATATATAATACATATCAGCATAAAAAATGATTGATTCAATTTATTTGAGGTAAATAGGTGCAGATCAGATAACTATTCCAGACCCCTTCGTGATGAGGTATTCATTAAATAGTGCTGTGATATCGCAACATGATATCCGTCTAGACAATCCTTATCATACTATCTTATCTTATTTAATTTCTGGTCAATCTGGTTATTTCTTATTAATTATTTCCACCCCTAGAGCTAATTAATAGGTGTATTCAAAGATGGTGTACTCTAATACAACTTTTTTGCCGTATGGACGGTTCAATAAGTACTGTTTTGTGTGGCATTTAGCAAAGGCTTTCAATTATTTTGTACATGTAACAGTGTTGATAATGAAAGTTATCAAAATGAATACATATGAAACCTATCGTCCTAGCCGTTACAAAGTTATCTTCGATATAACATGTTTAATTCTCCAGCGTCAAGTAAATTAGCTTGACTTTTTTCGAAAGGACCAATCCACTGAAATTCAAAAAACTTTTCGTTTTAGAGACTTAGTTAAATAAGCTCACGGTATAGATCCAAGATCAGACTGCACAGAGACTGCACGTTCTGTTCAGTCTGATCTCTATCTACGTCATCCGTAAATGCCCTGGTAATTGAAGCTGAGAGGATAAAGCTATTACAACATAGAGGTTTTGAAATAGGCTATTGGCAATATTCATGTTAGTGCTTCAATCTCTATAGGTCTACTCTATAATTTTTCATATTCATAAGCTTAACCCTTTACTAAACAATACCTGGTTGTTAAGACCCTGGGATAGAAGCCTTTAGAAAACATTGTGGGAAATGGAATAAAATGCTGATTTCAAGCATTTTTTCCTTTACCTACAATGTTTTCTACCCTACTGGAAACAAAGTTCAATTTTGGGGTTACGTTTATTTTGTCGTCTGCTTCCAAGTTGGACCAGTCTAAGATTTTGTGATTTGGTAAAGGGTTAAATAAAGTCATGCTGTAAACACAATATATTAAAAATTAAAGAACATGTCAACTCTCTTCGCATAAATTTCTCTGGAGTCAAAGAAGTTCCTTCATAGAAAATCTCATGTAACATCCTTTACACACGAAGCAAACAAACACAAGCAATCGTAAATCCAGATTTTCTTCTTATTATAGGTTTACATCCATATAAGTTAAAATATTAGTCATCGTTTTCCAGACACACTTTAAAGTAACATAACGACTGTTTAAAGATTTTAAGTAACATATTCTTCCACTGTGTGGGGATTTCGAAAATCCTCTTATACCGAGATATTAGAAAGCAGCGAAACGTTAACACACATTTATCAAACACAAAACACACAATTTAAATCCTGATTTGCAGCTGAAGGATACTGAAAGCAAAACATCTCTACAAAAGCACATATACATCAAATGAAAGGCCTATAGACTTTTGTATAGTTTACTAAACAACTGAACAAAGAATGGAATGAGTTATAATACATAGTACATGTATTACAATGTTTGCTAAGTATTACTCTACAAAAAATAAAGTAACTTTCTTACAGATGTAGATAAAGCCTGCAAAACTTTACGAGGTAGCTTTATTGAATAATTGAAAACAGTCCAGTTGGTAACTATGCAAGTGAAACAACAAACATGTAACGTCATGAAAACATCTATCAAAAGAAAATACCTCAAGTCGATTCTGAGTCCCGGGTGAAGATCCCCTGTAGACATTGTATGTTCGGCTGACACGGGTCACCTTTGTGGAAGAGCCTGTATCGTCCCAGTCCAGCATATTTGTTGGTGGTGTTTTATTAAAACTCGGATATAAAAAATTAACAAAAGCACAAGGTAGAACTAAGACTTAACGAAATGAACCGTCCCCAGACACAGCCTCTACTCAACTGCGCCGATCTTCAGACAGACTATTTTACTCTTGACTTCCCGAAACTGTGTTCCTTAAATACCTTATACATTAAGGTTATATACCAATGCCGATCACCAGGTGGAGCTACTTAGATTTACCTGAAAATCTGCAAAGAAGAGTGTAATAAGATACCCTCGCTTCCATGTACCATACCTACATTGCCATACTACCTGATAATAGATATAAGTGTTACATATGCAATACTGCTGTATTTTCTCTTCCGTGTATGATTTTGATACACCACTCTTACATTATTTGCGATCTAATGCAATCGAAAGCTGCTCACTATTTGGGGTTAAAGTCGTGTATTTGAGAGAAAAAGCAGGTGATGAGAATATCAGAAAAAGTGTGTGATGTTACTGAGTTCTTTTTCATTGCTTATCATATATTGTTAGATGGTTAAACCATTTCATTACAAGCATTTGACCCATCAAGCAAAAAGGGACCATCTTGGCACTATGAAAAGTGTTTACCCTGGTCAGACTGCGCGAATCGCGCAGTCTGACCAGGGTAAACACTTTTCGCTTTTATGACATTTTCTTTAGGAAAAGTGGTCATTGTACCTTGTTATACAATCATTTTTGAATTATCGACTAAAATTGACTTGCGCTATCGTTGATCTGTTTTCACCTAATTGATGTACGTAATTCCCTGATATTCCCTTTTTGCATGATAGGTCACATTTGATGAATGAACAGCGTTCTGGCGAAATGGGGTTTAACACATCTCCGAGATGGCATTATACCAAACAAGTCATCACATTATTATGGACACATGCAATCCTTTTTGTCCAACAACGACTGAATCATAAAGTGGAGCGGTCGTTTCAAGTGCATAAAATTTGCAAATGAAAAAAAAAAGTTTCGATTTGTGGCAACTTGTGTGAAGTGCGGATGGTGACATGGTTCGGTGCTTTTTGCAGGTTAATTAAGCCCACTTTTTTCAGAGCATGGCTCGGACAATTATATTAGTATATAATTTGAAGTATTTTTATATTATTTAGCGAGTCAATACTGTCCGCATATTACCGACGAAACGTTATTCGCGACATTAAATAAATGAATAGTTAACCTTATTACAGGGGATCGAAAATGAAGCACCTTTATTTAACTCATTACCAAACAACAATAATTTAGAATGGTAAAATTTGAAAGTATTTGCAGACGACAACATAAACATGAATGAAAATTTGAAATTTGTTTTGTGAAGGGTAGAAAACATTGTGGGAAAAGGAGAAAATGCTGGTTACCAGCATTTTCTACTTTCCCACAATGTTTTCTGAAGGCTTCTTTCTCAGGGGCGTCAAAAGTAGGGATTGTGTGGTAATGGGTTAAGTTTTCATTGAATACTTGGTAATACTTGAAGTCATCGAGGGCAATTTATGGCGTTTTTCAGTTTTATGCTGTTTACGCGTTATGTATTTGGCAAAAGTTTAAGAAGACACCCTTTTAAAAAATCATGTTCGTGAATTCAAAAAAAAAAAATCGAAAACATGTTTTGTACCCGAATCCAGCTTACCGTAACTGGGTTTCTTTATCGAAAAGAGAAGACCAATGTCAAATGCACAGTAATGCAATGTGGTCTAGTTATGCATATTTCAGTATATTATACTCTGGGACTGCTAAGAGCTACTGACGGGCATCTTTGGACAGTGTTGATCGAGATCATGACTGCTTTTCGCTACTATGCTTGGTATTTTTCGAGGAGGGGGCGGGAGAGAAACATTTCACAGTTACCGCGGCTAACTGGTGCCAGTTTAATAAACGTTTTGATGGCTTTTTTGGACAGCTCAAATACCTCAAGTTAAAGATTGAATAAAAATATGAACAACGCAATTAACATTTCTTTCAAAAAAAGTACTCAATGACCGTCTGATCTTCGGCAAAAAAGTCTTTACATCTGTATATTGTGCGCAGATAGAGAAATAATCGTGTTGATCTAATTGTGTCAATAAATCGCCTGGAACAACATTCTCAACGAAAGTAAATCTTGGGGGTTAGAGCGAGGCTAGCCTTGGCAACGGCGAATCTGGCATGAATAGACAATTTCAGGTGAAATGAAAAAAAAAAGTTCTTGGGTCCTACGTACGTCCCCTTTCTTTCTTTTGAAGTGCCATCGATTGCATTTCCAGTAGTGTTCCTCGTGGCACTACAGATAGCATTCTTGTTGAACTTCCCGACATCTTTTCCGCTGTGGTGGCTATTATGCGAGCTCCACAGCCCCTGGTAGGCCTATCGCCTGTAGCAACTGTTGCCTTAACCTTAGAGGTACTAAGCGCTATTCACCGACTTCTTGTGGTCAATGTGGATCAAGGTTAGACTGCACACAATGTGCCGTCTGACCTTGGATTTTCTTTGACCGATAAAGAGATACCCCGACAGAGAAATGACTATGTACTTTCATGGCCTAGAAAATTAGAATGCAAACTTATGACGTAAAGTCTGGTCAGTGCTAAAAAGCAATTGCTCCTAATTACTCAATTTTTGAAGAACATGTCCCGTTTTAGATCATAAATAGTCGTGTAAGTATGTTCACTGGTTAAAGACACAAGTTTAATCTCGCGAATAGCCGCAGCCTAACCGTGGCGCGATTTTGCATTATTCATGAATTCCGTGAATCAACTCTTAAGAGTAGACGCCATCCAGCATGACTTTCTACATAAATGTAGATAGATTGGAAGTGAATACGATTGCTGTGTAATCCGATTTTTTTCCAGAGAAATGAGGAAATACCTGCACGAAATACCTGGCACAAACAGCTAAGCGAAATATTCGCAAGGATTTTACACCGAATCCACACCGGATGTTATCTTTTTTCATGTACCGAATGTACAGCGAACAATAAAATCAGAATTAATGCCGCGGATTCTATGTGATATATGCTGTCTACACTTTCTTGGGATTATCACAGTCTGTATTCCCGCTATATTTTATTGCAAGATAAGTTGCATATGTTGTCTTACACCTTTATAGCCTACCTTTACCATCGACTCAACCAATTTGGAGTCCTTATCTCAACTTTACCGTCTACGGGATGCCAAATTTCAGACGCATTCAAATTTAACCCTTTACCAAACGATCACGACCTAAGGAAGATACATTTTGAAAACGTTGTGGAAAAAGGAGAAATGTTTTCATCCCTTTCAAAGATAAAAATGATCCTTTGAGCTACATTTGATAAGTCGTCTGCAAATGCCTTGAATTTGGATGAACCTAAAATTTTGTCGTTTGTTAAGAGTTAAACCATCTGAAGACGACAAATTAGATATGCTTTTAATTTTACCTTTTAATTCTAACGCTGTCCTTCCACAATACGTTTAAAAGCCGTCTTGCTTATGGGCGGTAGAAGTTGCTTATGGCTGGAAGAGCTTGGTTATGGTAGCCAGGCACCAAAGCACTTTTTGATCCGCGGCGACACTTTACACCAAAGTCCGAATGTCCCTTTTTGCTTGCTTAAGGCCATCTTATCTCTTTTCTCTGTCAATCCCGCTAGCTCGGCTGATAACGTTCAGTTCTTGAGACTAAGGAGTCGATGGCTCGATTCGATTTCCAGCATAGCCAAGTTCTTTCTTAAGATATATGAACGCCATTGCGGCGGGGTGCCTTACTCTATCTGAACGTTGTTCTGACAATGTTTGCGTGAGGAAGCAGCCAGTAGCTCGCATAGAATGCTGTGAGAAATACAGGTTAAAAACCGTCATGAAAGCAGAGATATGTTTGCTAGCAGCTGTGACACAAGTGACACAAGTGACACAAGTTGGATATTTGCATGAAACACCAAAACCAAACAAACTACATGTTATCGTTTTCCCAAAACGGTTGCTACTCAAAAACGAAAACCTGCGTTAAAAAATTGACGTAGACCGACAATTGCTTTCAATGAAGACAAGTCTAAAGTATTGTCGTTTGGTAAAAAAAAAACCAGGGGACACGATTTTTCATTCAGTCCCGTGGTTTGGCCATCCTAAAAAGTAGAAAATTATAATTACAGTACAAACACCATATTACCAGACCTTCCTCCTCATTCCCCACAGTACTTCTGCACTTTCCAAGACAAATCCCGTCATTTCAGCCACATTTGATTTGTCGTCTGCAAGTTCTTGGAATTTGGAAAAGTTTAAACTTTTTCATACGCTAAAGGCCATGGCATCCTGTACAGCAACAACACAGTCTTACCTTCACCCTTTACAAAACGACAAAATTTTGGACTAGTCCATAATAAGAGCATTTGCAGACAACAAATTAATTGTGAATCAAAAATTGAAATTCGATTTAGAAAAGGTAGAAAACATTGTGGGAAAAGGAGAAAATGCTGGTTACCAGCATTTTCTTCTTTTCCCGCAATGTTTTCATTAGCTTTCTTTTTCAAGGACGTTAAAGTAGGGATTGTTTGGTAAAGAGTTAAGTAAACCCTACTGCCAAGTCTTTATTAACCCTTCAAACTGCTAATTTTTAGAATAAATCGTGGGCTTGATGCAGAAAGGAGTCAAGTGACATTTTTAACATTTTGAGAAAAACGAAGTTAAAGGTTTGACTCTTTAGTATAAATCAGAAAGCTTCTGTATTTTAAAACTTTTTGGTGCTGAAGATAAACATATCAATGAAGATTATCCATACATAAGTGTTTTGAAAATAAGTTGTCGCATTTTTTGTATTTTGATGATTTTTTCAAATGACACCTTTCTGCATGAACGCTTTTGCTCTGTTTTGTTTTGGACAAAGGAGTCAAGTGCATAGTATGTGTTCAGAAATGAGTACAAAATGAGTAAAAAAATGAATAAAAACTGCAATTCAGTTGTGTACATCTCTTTTCAAACAGATGCTCATTATAAGTAACATGTTGAAGTTTCAGATTATTCAGTAAAATCAATCAAATCAAAGCCTGAATTTTCATAAAAAATCTCATCTGGTATTGCTGCCTTTTAATATTTTGTGTGATAGGATAATGTTTTTGTTTTCCTCTTTAACTCTTTACCAAACAATCTCTTGTTTTAACGACCCTGAGGAAGAGGCCTTCTGAAAATATTGTTGGAAAAGGAGAAAATGCTGGTAGCCATCATTTACTCCTTTTCCCACAATGTTTAATACTCCTCCAGTGTCAAGTTTCAATATTTGTGTCACATTTATTTTGTTGCCTTCAAATGCCTTAATTTGGACAAGTTTAAAGAGTTTAATTATTTCAGACATAATTTTATTCAAAGGGCATCAACCAGTGCACCTGCTCATGTATATCTGCAGTTTCCTTAACACCATACTCTTTCCAAGCCACTTGCTGCCATCTCATGTAAATCAATATTGTCAAAAATGAACAATGCTACAGGAAAAATAAATCCTGAAGCAGTAACTGTAACTATCACAGATCTTTGAAAAGACTTTGGTCATGCTTAGTATCTGCATTGTAACCCCTTAATTACAAGCCCTGTATGTAGATGAGATACATGATGACTGACAACAGGTCGCTTGTTGCAATGATCAAACTGTTGTTGTACTTCATGTCTGTAATGGTTAACTCAATTTTCCTCTACAGAGAAATATGGACATTTAAAATAAGGAAAATAAACAATTTGTTGTTTTCTGCTGGTCTGCTGTGCAAATCAAAATCGTGTATTGTATATTGAAAAATGAATTATTATTAGTCTGATAAAATGAAATTTTGCCCTGTGAGACTCTGTTATATCTACTTTACAGATAGTTAATTTTGATTCCATTGGTTGCACCTAGAGTGCTTATCTTCAAAACTTAAGATCATCAACTTGCTAAGAGGAATTGCACTGTTCTCTTTTCCTTCCAGCCACTTTAGAAATTGACTTTTGAAATCGATTTATTCAGCAAACATTCATTCCAAATGTATTAAAACATTGAGATTGATAAGATTTTTGTCTCTCTCCTAGGTTTGAAAATAATTCAAAATTTGAATGGCAAAGTAGGCTACTGAAATAACACAAACAATACTTTTGCTTGCTAACATGGCTTTAATTACAAGATTACATTAAAGACACATTTTCGTGTAGGACGAAAGCCCCTTAGGACTACAGCCCCATCAGACCACAGACCCTAGGACAACTACCCCATGGGACAAAAGACCCATGAAGAAATCATTATGAGCAATTATTATAACCTTCAATTTGTAGGTCTATATTGGTTTTTAGTAATTAATTTTAGTGGCTATGTTCAAGCCACAGAAACCACAATAATTGTTTTGATATGTAATTTCTGGTACTTTCCTTATACATGTATTTATACAACCCGAAATATGAATGATAATTATTAGAAATTATATGAACAAATTAGATGAATAGTAACTTCTGACCTTTCATGTTTAAAAAGAACATCTAGGGTCATTCAGAAACAGATTGAACATTTATTTTACTGTTGATTGATTATTTCTACTTTACGATGACACCTCCAATATGAGATTGGATATTTGGGAAGGTTCACTCTGCATATACATGTGTTATTTGTTGAGAAATTATTTGTTTTGGAGATGTAAGAACTTCTAGCTGAGTCCTGGTAGCTCAGTCGGTAGCGAAAAAGATTTGGGAACGGGAGGTAGCTGGTTTGATCCCTGGTTCAGCCTATTTCCTTCAAAGGATTGATGATAGTCGTTGCAAAAGGATTCATTCTTCTATCACTGCTGACTCTTGCTTCCACAACGGCTGTATGGAAAAGCATCAGTGGCTTGAAAAGAATATTGTGCCAAGTACTGGTATAAGAAACTCCAGGAAAGCATGGATACATGCAATGGCCTTCATGATATAACTGAAATAATGTTGAAAATGGCGTTAAACACCATATCAATCAATCAAGCACATTCAGTCTTAAGTGTATTACATTACTTAATACATAACTGGCAAGAAATATGTAAAGTCTATGTGGCAAATGTCAATCATTGTCATTGACCGCACTTTTTCGTCAGTGTAATTTGTTCTACTTCTTACTCCTTGATTGTTTAGGTTCTAAGAAGATGTATTTTTTAATGAGAGCTTTAAGCTCATTTTGCCTTCTAGTTGTACCTTTATTTTTGAGAAACCTTTTCCTCAGTGTCTTGCAAAGTCTGTCTTTACGACACTTAATCAATCGCGTTTAATTTACAGGGTGGAAACACTAGGCTACAGTTAGTATTATAATTATTACACGTATTATCATTTAAAGGCACCAATAAACAACACATTAAGATTGCCAGTATTATTGAGAACTGTTCATACTTCTCCATATAGTACACCATAAGAACCCTCATTTTTAGATCAGAATGACAATTTACTTAACCATTTGAATAGTATAAAGAAATTTAATATTTTATCCATTCACTTCTTCTCTTAAACGTCTCTATCTGTAATTAAAAGCCCTTGCTGTAGAGGCTATGGATAAATAGGAATACGATCTTCCTAAAATTAGATCAAAATGTGATACTTATCAAAATAAAGTGACATAACTTGAGAGTGGTAGTGTAAACAAAGTCTAAGTAATGATAACAAAAGTACTGATTAGAAATTCCTTTCATATTTTTATCATATCTGATATATCTGGTATCGTAGTGCTTCACTTGTACCCTTAATGAATCATAAAACATTGGTAAGACTGCAGGTATACGTTTGTGCAGAATGGAGTCATCTGCCACTTGACCCCCTTCTGCATAACTGGTAAAGCACTTGACTCCTTACTGCATGCGAGATTTGGATAAAAATCACTTGTACCCTTTAGTTATTGGTCAATAATTTCCTTAATTATCTACCTAGGGAGCTGTGGTTTTGCAGGTTTGTAGTAGCCATTAAAACAAACAAGAAAATGCATTTAACTCAATTTTGGTAAAAATGTCACTTGACTCCTTTCTGCATCAGGCCCACGAAATATGTATAGTCAATAGTAAATACCAAAAATATGCAATTTCAAATTTCTTGTTGTTAGGAAAACTCTCAAAGATCAGTCTCAGCTTCTGTGCAGTCTGAACTTGATCAACACTGTCCACAAAAGAGCACCGAGTCCCGCTTGGTAGGGTAAGGGTTATTGGTTGATTTTTTTTCAAACCTGGGCGTTGTAAATCGTAGGGTTAAATGGATTCAGGTGGATTTATACTATTATGTGAAAAGAAATCTCCCAGACCTTTGAACGAACGGATGATGTAACAATACGCAAATATAAAATAGTTCACTCCTTCATATAAACAGAAAATCTAACATGGCACACCTGTATATTTTTTTATTCTGACAATCCTAAAAACACGTTTTATGGCTCATTGTAACGTTATATAGTTATGGATAGCTTGAAGTGCTCGGGAAGGAGACGAGCTTTCTTTTTTAAAATCTTAAATAGCTCTCTTCCTGACACGAAGCCATGGACCTACCTTAACCCACCTCCTTCTCTAAAGTTTATAATTACATACTCAACGCCTACCATTGATCATCTGTAAAAAACTTACAATTAGTGCTAAAATGTATTGACTAAAGCATAATTGTCTAACAAGAAAGGGGTATAAGTGTCTAAACAAGCAGCTAAAATTTTAAGTTATCTAAAATCAGCTTTCATCTTTCCTTTTACAACGACCAATTTCTAAACCTGTAGCCCTAGATCTCAGTCACAGACAGTAAGCTTCTGATCGCAAAATGAAAGCTGAAGATCGAAACCTTGGTCATTGAAAGCCAGCTTTTTACTCTCCTATGGCGCAGACATGTGTCTAAAGCTGCAGCTCCAAAGATTTGTGATCAAAAGTCTGCTACTGACTTGCCTATAACGAAGTTACGTGTTCAAACCTGCAGCTCCAGAATTCAGTCACAGAAAGTCAGCTTCTGACAGGCAGCTAGAGCCCCATATCTTCTACAGTCAACTGTTGACTTTCATGTCATGGAGTCAGGTTTCCAAACACCAAACTTCATTAATAGTAAGGCAGGGTCTGACTTTCCTATAACAAAGTCAGGTGTCACTACCTGCGGCTTCAGAGCTCTATCATCAATTGTCAGCTTCTGACCTTACTATCAAAAAGTCAATTGTACAGACATGCAGCCCTATCGAGACTCAGCGCCTGACTTCTAGAAGAAAATGTCTAAACCTGTAGCTTCAGACCTCTGTCATCGAGACTCAGCTTTTTACTTCGAGAAGTAAATATCTAAACTTGTAGTTCCATACCTCGATCATAGAAGGTCAGCTCATGACTTTCCTAAAGCAGGCCCGTAGGAACAGGGGGCTGGGGGGGGGGGGGCTCAGCCCCTCCCCCCAATAATTTTGAAAATCATAGTAACTAAAATATGAGTTCTTAGCGCAATGGAACAACCACGCAAAAAATCTCAGCATTTCGTAGCCACCCCCCCCCCCCCCCCGAATCTTGAAATGCTTCCTACGTCGCTGTAAAGTCATGTGTAACAACTATGTAACGGCTCCAGAACTGAGTGATAAAAAGTCGTCCTCTGACTGTCTAGCCAAGATATCAAGGTCTAGATGTGGAACCTCATACTTCAGTTATATTACCTCACCTTCTGATATCCTAGCACAACAAGGTCAAGAGTCTACAGCTGCAGCGACGGTAATAAAAAGCCTTGGGCTTTCCTATAATGTTGTCAAGTCAGGAAGCTTTGTACAAGCATTGGTTCCACTATACGTGAGCCTCTGAAATTCATATTTCGAGGTCAAAGGTCTCAGAAACCAGAAGCTCCAGACATAAGTCATCGACAGTCAACAGATACCTTTCCTACCAAAGGGTCATGAGTCTCAGACTGCAGTTAAAATTTCAGTGCTACAGGATCAGTTTCAGATTTTACTCATAAAGTTATGCGTTTGTTTCAGTCGTGCGGCAATCTCTCAGTCATTGTACTTCAAATGAATATTCTCTGCAAATGTCTACAATGAATCTTTTTTTAACAGGGCGTTGTTCAGGCACAATATTTTCATTCACAATCTATACCCAAATTTATGAGCTACTTGGCTGTTTTCAAGATGGGCTGTGATCTCTCATTCATGAAGATTCTTTGATCGCATGATCACAGCTTGAACCATTCTTAAACCCTTTGGCTGCTAAGCGCGACTCACAGACCTTTTACGGACAGTGTAGATCAAGATCAGACTGCACAGAACGTGCAGTCTGATCTTGGATCTACACTGTCCGATATGGAGACGTTATTACCCAAAACATAACTTTGAAATAGCAATAATTGGATATTAACCCATTACCACACAAGAAAAATTTAGACTGGTCCAAATTGAAAGCATTTGCAGACGACAAAATAAAGCTGACTGAAAAATTGAAATTTGTTCTGGGAAGGGTAGAAAACACTGTGGGAAAAGGAGAAAATGCTGGTTACCAGCATTTTCTCCTTTTCCCAAAGTGTTTTCAAAAGGCTTCTTTCTCAGGGGCGTCAAAAGTAGGGATTGTGTGGTAATGGGTTAACTATCGAGTTGAAAATTTCATTTTAGTTATTCACCAGGATACGGGTTAAAACTGTCTGTATTTCTGTCATGCTAAGGTTTGTTGAAACACCAGACACAGTGCTACCTGGATACATAATGGTTGGCAACTGACTGCTTATAAATCAAACACTAGAAACGCCAAGTTATTGCATATTACTTACTCATAAGTTACACTGCACATTATAACGCAATCGTTATTTCTGCTTGATTTCAATAACTAAACAAGAGAAATCGGAATTCCTATATATGCCTTGTGTATGCCAGTGCTTTCCAATATGGCCCCTTACACGCCAAAAGGGGCACTCGGACATTTGTATAAAGTGTCGTTTCGGATCAGCCTGTGCAGTACGCGCAGGTGTATCCGACTCGACGCTTACTCGAATCAGCAAATGAACTTCAAATGGTGCCCCCACCTTCCGAAATTGTTACTTTAGTGGGGCCGTCCCTTGCAGCCCCCTTTGATCTTGATGCATATTCATTTCCACAGATAACTTCGTTTAAGCCAATAAAATGAAATAATATAATGAGGCATGCTTTATGAAAAAGGGGCTTCAAAAAGTACTGGCCAAGGTTATCCTGCGCAGAGAGCATTTTTTTCTACTGGTCAGTTTTCTACATGTCAAAAAAACACATACAACCTCGTGATTCAGTCAGCGGTTGTTGACCCTCCAGTCCCCTTTGATCTTATGGATATGCTTTTAAAGAATTTTCTCTCTGTCTATAATTTGAAATAAATTAGACAATGCTCTGTCATAAGGGGGTTTAATACATTTGCAAAAAGCATCACGGAGAGAACAGACTTCGCAGGCTGACCTAAATAGAAATGCTTCAGCATTAGTCAATATTTTACATGTCTTAGAGTCAATCTACCTCACGGCGCAGTCGGCTTTTAGATAAAATGGGTGTTTACAGATCCATAATTATGCGATTTATTGCTTGCTATAAATTATCACAAAGATGCATTAAACGCCCTTTTGCGAGAGCGCCGCTCCCCTATTGTTTAACTCATTACCAAACTACAATATTATAGGCTTGTCCAAATCGAAAGCATTTGCAGACGACAAAATAAAAGTGACTAAAAATTTGAAATTTGTTTTGTGAAGGGTAGAAAACATTGTTGGAAAAGGAGAAAATGCTGGTTACCAGCATTTTCTCCTTTTTCCACAATGTTTTCTAAAGGCTTCTCCCTCAGGGTCGTCAAAGGTAGGGATTGTGTGGTAATGGGTTAACCCTTTACCGCACGATCTCGAGTTTTAACGACCCTTGAGAAGACGAAGGCTTTTGAAAACACTATGTGAAAAAGGAGAAAATGCTGGCAACCAGCATTTTCTCCTTTTTCACACAATGTTTTTTCTACGCTATCAAGGGCAATTTTTGTCTTATGGGCCTTCTTTTATTTGTCGTCTGCTAGTGCTTTCAGTTTGGACCAGTCTAGAATTTTGTCGTTTGGTAAAGACTTAATCGATTTGTCGTATGTACAGACAAACAAGACTGATAAACCCTCATTCTGCTAAATATGTGAAATGAAACTTTTAAGCCGATGGTTTAAATCCAAATCCTAGTATTTCAAAGGTTTTTTTTTTTGAAAGTGTGTGTGTGGGGGGGGGGGGGGGGTTTGAGGGGGGAGTCTCCTTTTTGGACAGTGAAGATCGAAGATGAGTCTGATCTTGATCTACACTGTCCGCAAATGGTCCTTGAATCGCGCTTAGCAGCTTAAGGGTTAACAGTAATATCGTTATCTCTGGATATTTCTTAGAATGCATAACTTCACACAGACGTGTGCATGTTGCTTGTATAAACAACATTCCTAGAGTACTAGTCACCCCGACAGCCAATACAACCTATACAGATACCTGCAAACTGATGAGCGTACAAATGTATGCCGTTGTATACCCTTTGAGTGCTCGACAAACAGAACGGATACTGTTAGAAAGACAGTTTTCTAACTGACTATTCTTGGTTTGGTTTGTAACGCCATTTTAACAGTTTTGGTCACATCATGGCGGTCAGTGACGCGCCCATGTGTTTCTTCGCTTTCTCACACCAGTACTGACAACAGCTTTCTTTCCAAAGTCCTTGACTACTTTTTTCTTATATGCATCAGAGGTTAGAGGCGAAAATTCACTGTAAAGAAAGTTTGACGCAACAGGGGTATCGAACCCGCAACCTCCAGTTCACGAGTCAGATACGCTTACCATTGAGCTCCACTCAATGTTCTGTAAATTCTGCTCTTCACCAAATGTAGTGCATCATAACGTTTCAAAGCTTTGGAATAGTGTAATATCAGTTGGTAAAATAATAGAATAAAATCTTGTAACATGTTTTTTTTTTTCACGTCTTCTAATAGTGCAAGTTTTGTTCTACAAGTAAATATCATTTA
The DNA here is from genome assembly GCA_943736015.1 of Tridacna crocea. Taxonomy (NCBI): domain Eukaryota; kingdom Metazoa; phylum Mollusca; class Bivalvia; order Cardiida; family Cardiidae; genus Tridacna; species Tridacna crocea. The sequence goes on from OX031063.1 coordinate 40,995,607, forward strand.
GTGCAAATGATTGCCTCTTTCTGTTCAAGCACGTCGCTTTTTTATACTAGTACATGAACACAAGATTGCCTTTTTGCTCATGCACACGTTTCTGTTTTATTATATAAATGCATTCATAAACAAAATACCTGCATTGTGTACAAAAACTATTTTCAGTGAGTACTTATTCATATTGGCCTATCAATTTTGTATTTTTTACAAATACTCCTTTTTGCATAAATAATCACTTACTTATTTGTAGAAATACTTTCCTTTTGAGCAAATACTTATATGTTTGTTCAAACTCTCATATCCATATATTTTGGATAAGACAAAAGGCGAAAGGACAGTTTGTCTTAACCTTTTGCCACATAAGGCGTTTCTATGGTATCTCTAATTGACCCTAAATAACAGCAAGGATAAAGCCGTTTTTATATGATATGACACCTTTTGAAAGCATAGAAAACGTGGCAAAAGGTGAAATTGCTCGTCACGAGCAATTTCACCTTTTGCCACAATGTTTTCCAAAGCTCCTACAAGCATTGCGTAGAAGTGAGTATCTATGGAGTAAAGGGTTAAACACGATGTGTGATGTCACCAATACTGGCCTACACTGTAGATGGTACACTTTGTTGATTCCCCGTTGCTAAGACCGGCAGGTCCCATGACTTGCGGGCATTGTCATCTTGAATCACGAAAGAAAACGGCGTCAAAGAGAAACCACGGTTGTTATAACACATATTTATTCTTTTAGTCAAAGAACGCGTGATTATAAGGAATGGTATACTTTGTACAATTGCCAAAACAATATCTTCGGAGAGGTTAAGTGAGGAGGGTTGGCAGTCAAAAGAGATAGTATTCACTGAATACTTCTTGACAAACACTTGCAACAAACAGCTTTGAAAACAGCACTGTTGTATAAATACGGATAACCAACACGAAATGGATTTAAACACCAAAATGTTGTAAAAATTGAATGGCTCTTCAGAAACATTACTTCCACATTCGGTGTAATGCAGAGAAATGACCCCCATTACAAAATGACCTACGGTCATTTCTCGACGTAAAGTAATGACCCATGGGTCATTTCTCGACGTCGAGAAATGACCCCCGGGTCATTTCTCGACGTAGAATTATGACCCGGGTCATTTTTCTACGTCGAAAAATGACCCATGGGTCATTCCTCTACGCCGAGAAATGACCCGGTGGTCATTTTGTAATGGGGGTCGTTTTTCTGCATTACACCGGCAAGCTGTGTTTGTCCTGTTGCATTATCTCCTGCTAGATGGCATTCTATAAATACTCATCTATCTGATATGGGCATCCTGGGTACAGAACCGAACCACTTTCCTACGCGTCAACCGTTACTTTGAATTTAAAGCAAAAATAAAGGTTTACTCAATAAAACGCTACCTCGTGCAATTCACTCAACTATGATCACCAGTTTAGAGAAATCTGTTACTAAAGCAGGTCTCATTTCTCCTCAAACGTATTGATACGTGAAAGCTATTTTCAACATTGCTACTTTATAGAGCGTAATATTACAGTCAGCCCGCTTTCGGGGCTAGTAGTGATGCGTCATATAAGACAGTCGAATCTTCGAAGAATATGACATGCGCAGACAACGTGTTCTGTTGATGAAATCCCTCGGCCATATCACGGCGGTGACATGTATCTACACCTAACATTTCTCTACCGAGGAAAGACCGTTTTACTGCCTTAAGACTCCGCTAAAAATAAAAAGACTCTAAGTTTTCAGTGGAAATCATTATTAAACATATTTCCATCGAAATATGATATCGTTTTTAGTTTTTCAGTAGATTTTTTATCGTATTTGATAGAAGTTTTGCTGAAAGACTCTTAAGTAAAGTCGTTCATTAGAAGAACTTACGGTGCCCCGCCATGTTTAAGATCATATGATTGAAAGCAGGTGAAGTTGCGGACTCGGCCGAGTTGTGACCAGTGATCTCCAGTGCTCTGCTGTAAAACGAAAGAGTCGTCTGCAGGCGGCGCTGTGGTTGATCTTATAATGGTAAATAAATGCAATGGACCGCTTCACTTACAAGCAAAACAACATATTTTTGCCTGACAATACATATCGGATAATTCTATATAGGACATTTTGGATAAAAACGGCAAGTCTTTTGCAGTCCCGTCTTGATGTACATAATCTGCAAAGGCCAAAAGGTTGGTTGTCGCTTGCCAAGAGTTGAACTCCTGAACAGTTGACAAATTTTCAGGTTAGGCCTTATTTTAAAAAGTTATATTCTGTAATCTTATTAACCCATTACCACACAATCCCTACTTTTGACGCCCCTGAGAAAGAAGCCTTTTGAAAACACTATGGGAACAGGAGAAAATGCTGGTAACCAGCATTTTCTCCTTTTCCCACAGTGTTTTCTACCCTTCCCAGAACAAATTTCAATTTTTGAGTTACGTTCATTTTGTCGTCTGCAAATGCTTTCAATTTGGACAAGTCTAAAATTTTGTCATGTGGTAAAGGGTTAATCAATGCGAGAGACGCCCATATGCGTGGCAAAGAATGCAAAGCAGATGGAGCACTGCCGTGACTGATCCCTCACCAGAGGAGAAAAATGAAAACTGAGCATGATTTGTTGGCATCCTGTGATACTGTCCTACCTTCTTTCCTTCCTTCCTTCCTTTTGAATAGTGGTCTCAAACGTTTTTTTTTTTTCAATATTAGTTTTGAAGACTGTTGGTACAGTTTTTTCGGGTAAACTTCGGAAATGAAAGCAACTTTTCTTCACATTTATTTCAACTCTTCTTCAGTCAACTACTCTAGTTCCTTGGGGGGATGCCTGTGAGGCTTTAAATCCACCACTTACCATACAATATGGGTAATCGGCGTTTTTGTCAGCGGAATTAAGAAACATTGAGAGGAAAGGAGGACTTTCTCTCTTACTAGCAATTTCTCTTTGGTCCACATTTTTTTCTTATATATGTAATCCAAAAAGGTAAGCGGCTCGTCAACAAATGATTCACCTTTAACACCTTACCTAGCGGGTTTACTCAATGGCCTTATTTGCCATTCAGAAGAACTATGTTCGATTTCAGAGGTTATAGCTACCGACTGAAATAAACTTGATTCTATTTCTCTATGCAACGTGAAGTCATCTGATTTGTGACAAAACGACTTTGTTAATCAGATGGCTAGCTCTACAATTTCGAGCTCATAAAAATCACGAAAGTATGAAAATAATGTTTGGAAATGCTGGTGATACAAATCGGGACCGGGAGGGGGGCAGGGGGTACTAGTCTGATGAAACATTGCTAGTTCGTGTCGTTCAAGGTATTTAACAACCGTCAAGTCAGCATCTAGACGAAGAAAACGCGATTGGAATGCAATAACACTGCACTTGGAATCATCGCAAATACCATACAATCACGTGATGTACCCTTTTTCTACACCAGTGTTGTCAGGCTACCTCAGAATTTCTCATAAATCTGACACACTAATATAGCTATAACCTATATAACAGAGCCTTGATAATCCGTAGGGACCGAGAGGTTTTCGTTGGAATGCTTTCAAAAATCAGGAAAGGTGAAAACTATGCGAGGCAGTTCAAGTGTACGAAGAGTGAAAAGAGACACCCCCTGAACAAAAATGAAACTGTGTTTGCCTGACCCATGCTGCCCATTTCCTGTCCATATCCCTGTGCAAGAAAGTCCCTCGTATTATTTTGTTTTGCATTTCGAAAATATCTATGAAAACTTGTTTAGTTGGCTACAGGATACATAAACTCTTTTTAATATAAGATTAGAACAATATTTAGAAATGTTGAACTGATATTGGAGGTTAGTCAAAGATTATTTGTCAAAATTAAGCATGCCTTTCAGAATGTCAAAGACAATAAGATACAAAAATTCAAGCCGAAGAAGGTCTCAAAAATTGCGATTTTCGCCAGTGAAATATCACCGTAATGAACAGTGTAAATTGACTATCAAACTATATACGTTCTTTGGGTGTCATGGTTAACAATATCTGATCTTCGACCAAACTTTTTGATATGTGTATAATCTTAGAGCTTCTTAATTTGAAAAAATAAATAAATAAATAAATTGTCTGAATCCTAAACGTTGAAAATGTCACAAACTCTAACATGTTTGGGCGATTATAAAAATCAGTTTTGATATAGGTAGTTTTGAGATCTCGTATGTGCATATTCCCGACGACATATCTAAAATAATATTCATTTCCTATTTCATTTTAATCACAACAAGTGCATATATGTAGGTATCTTTCTACTTTGTCATTACACCTATATACAATGTACATGTATTTTAATCTAAGGTTGCCATTAAAGTCAAGTTCTAGTCTAGTACAAAAAGATGATTCATATTCTTTGAAGGGCGAAAATCAGGCAGATTTCTGCCAAGATGATTCGAGAAAACCTTATAAACAATTCATCATCGGTTGCTGAAATTCGTTTTTGTTTGTAAACATGGGAAACTTCATTTATCTCATGAGACAAACTGTTAGTTTACGACTTTGAAAATATCCATGGCAAACATATACTAAAATATTGCACATGAATACATGCAAAAACTTTGTGGCAAAAGGAAGAAATGCTCGTAACGGGCATATTTTTTTTTTGCAAATGTTTTCAAATGGGGCTTTTTTTTCCAACCGGAATAGACGTCTGCGGGAGGTAAAAACTCTTTCAGAAGTCTGACTTTTTATCCGATGCCTAAACATTTATTTCTACGGCCATTTAAAATTATCAGGGTCATACCTCTGCCATTAGGTGGCAGATGATAGAGATCCAAGATAAGGCTTCATACTCTGTGCAGCCTAATCTTTATCTACTCCATCCGAGAAAGCTTCTAAAGATGTCATTGGCAATGAAACAGGTACGGAGAGTGCCTTGATTTGCATGGTAACTATACTGGGCGCTTTTTAGAGGTACAACGGTATCTGACATCTTTTGAAAAAAAAGAAGTAATGGAGAAAATGCTCATTAACAGACATTTCTCCATTATTTTCAATATATTTTCGTCTGTCTAAAATTAACCTTCTGTTGCTGATATATTTTTGCAATACCTTAACTCTGACAGGTGGAGAGCCAGATTCAACCAGTTTCCTGTAAGTGCCAATAATAGACATAAACCGTCAATTATGAGAACCATCTGTTGACAAAACCAAACTTTTCTTCTAAGATCAACTCTCTTGATAGACGACAAACTTTTGGACTTAACAAAATTCAAAAAAAAGAAAGCTTGCTGAAGATTTTGTATGTCAAATGGTTGCATTTTATCATTGATGAGGTATATAGCCCGGGAGGGGGGAGGGGGGGAACAATCCCTGGTTTTAACGGCCTTTTGAAAACATTGTGGGAAAAGGAGAAATTGCTGGTAACCAACATTTTCTCCTTTTTCTACAATGTTTTCTTCCCTGCTGGAAACATATTTCATTTTTTGAGTTGCTTTTATTTTTGTCATCTGCAAGTGCTTTCTATCCGGATCACTCTATAAATTTGTCGTTTGGTAATGGGTTAAACAAGCACTGTATGGCTAAATGGAAGCCATCCTTGTAATTAAACTGTTAGCACACGGCAAAATTTTTAGACTCGTTCATAATGATGAAGTTTGTACACACCAGTTCAAATGTTTTCGAATAATACTGGATTCTATATGTCTTTAAATAAATTAAAACATGGTGGGAAATAAAAAAAAATGCTGGTATCCAGCATTTACTTCTTTTCCCACAATGTTTTCAAAAGCTTTCGTTCTTAAGGTCGTTAAAAACCCAGGATTGTGTTGTAAATGGTTACAGGTACATGGCTGTTATCATACGGTCATTGAAATCTCTGCATTGTTTCTTGTTCACCTGTATAACTCTTCTTGTTTGTTTGTATATGTTTGTTTGTTTAACACGGTTTTCAACATTTTTTTCCTGTCAAGTCATGAGAGCCAGTGCAGATTGCTTTCGTTAATTTTCTTACCTACACTTTGCTCATTAATATGTCCAGGAAGCTGACTGCTTTCCCACATTGTCCAGAACATCATTGTTTATAGATATTATATATAAATAGCGCGAAAATTTAAAACTAAAAGTTTTCTTTCAAGTTTTAAGCATTATTTTTTATGTCAAAAGCATGATGGCGGCTACAAGATTCCGGAGAAGAGGCGTCTCCACCAGTCTCTTCGACAACGAAATGTAGAGTCTTTAGGATAAAACTAACCCTTGTGTTAATCGCCCATAATTATGTCCTTTCATTGATAGATTCGACAATTTCAGGCACATTGAATTTGCAAATGCTTTGAATGTGGGTAAGTCGAAAACTTTGTTGTTTGGTTAACCCATTACCACACAATCCCTACTTTTGACGCCCCTGAGAAAGAAGATTTTTGAAAACACTATGGGAAAAGGAGAAAATGCTGGTAACCAGCATTTTCTCCTTTTCCCACAGTGTTTTCTACCCTTCCCAGAACAAATTTCTATTTTTTAGTCACCTTTACTTTGTCGTCTTTAAATGCTTTCATTTTGGACCAGTCTAAACTTTTCTCATATGGTAAAGAGTTAAAGCGTTCAAAAGCCTGACGTAACTTAGGATGGGTTTCTTCTTGTAGACCTACCTTGTGCTATTCCCCGTAACATAAATTTACCAACCTTCTGGGGCGTCTCACATATTGGCAACTGGTGGTGGTGATAAATAAAGGCAAAATCAATCCATCAGTCACGAAATAGCGTTGAAAACTGTTTTCCTACCCTGCTCTGTCTTATTTATTCGTTGTTTGCAAATTGTTGAAAACATTAAATTCGGTAATTAAATAGTTTGGTAGTTTAGTATGGTCATAAAGGTCGAAAAGCCCCAACCAAATACCGTATTTTCATACGAGCTTGTGGAAGAATGCCCTTGAATAGATTTCGTGAAAAGGAGACACTGCCGGAAAGGATTTGTGCGCCTTAAATCCTAAAACGAAGAGACTTAGCCAATTTGGAAACATAAAAAGCCGATGAAGAAAATGGGAAAACACTGGATTCACTCTTCACCAAACAACCCCAACTTTCAACGGCCTCGAGGGAAATGACGTCTGAAAACATTGTGGAAAAGGATCAAATGCTGGAAAATGGTATTTTTCCATTTTCCCCAAAATGTTCTCTACCCTTACAAAAACAAATTTCACTTCTTGAGTAAAAGTAATTTTATCGCCTGCAATTGCTTTGAATTTGAACATGTCAAAAAGGTTGACGTTTGGTAAGAGTAAGAATTATTCTGGAAAAGGGAACCCTTTCTCATCTGTTAACCTATGAACCGAAGGCTAGGAACGCCTCAGAAAACTCCTTACAATAAGCTGGTTAGAAAGATTATTGGTAAATTATCAGAAGTTCATTGAGAAACGCGTGGTTGAAATGTAAATAACAATTTCACAGAGTTATTTGTTTACCTCATGTACGTTCTACCTGTTCGAATGTTATAAACACATTCCTCGCATCCTTGGCGTCCCAAACGAATGAGCCTTCGAATTTCAGAACGCGGACCCCGTACGTCATAGGAACAGACGATATGTCATAAAAACTTTGGATGTACCTTGTTTTCGCCCACGCAGATTCCTTCTCGGCGTGAAAAGGTTTCAAAAGATCCGATGAACACCAACTCACTATACTGAAATACGTTCTACAGAATGATGCTGATACATTTAGTGCTTTTTAAGCCCTTGGTATTACAATCAGCCATACGGTGTTGCTACACTGAACTACTTTTAGTCCATTAATATTTCATCTAAACTTTTATTAATATCATTATTGAATCAACTGCAATTTTCTGAGTTTACAGACATAAATAAAGTAGTTTTATATATTAGTGATTTACAAATATTTCAACAGCGCTAGCATTTCCATCAAGCCTCTGTTGCGCAGTCGGTAGCGCACAGGCTTTAGGACAGGGGATCTCTGGTTTGTACAGGACTTGAGGACAGGGGATTCCTAGTTCGCACAGGACTTGAAGACAAGGGATTCCTAGTTCGCACAGGACTTGAGGACAAGGGTTTATTGGTTCGTACTGGACTTGAGGACAGGGGATTCCTAGTTCGCACAGGACTTGAGGACAAGAGTTTCCTGGTTCGTATAGGAATTGAGGACAGGGGATCCCTGTTTCGTATAGGACGTGAGGGCAGGGGATCCCTAGTTCGTGCAGGACTAGGGGGCAGGGGATCCCTCGTTCGTACAGGATTTTAGAACAGGGGATCCCAGGTTCGTACAGGATTTGAGGACAGGGTATCCCTGGTTCGTAAAAGAGTTGAGCACAGGGGATCCCTGGTTCGTACAGGAGTTGAGGACACGGGATCCGTGGTTCGTACAGGACTTGAAGACACGGGATCCCTGGTTCGTACCGGACTTAAAGACAGGGGATCCCTGGTTCGTACAGAAGTTGAGGACAGATGATCCCTGGTTCGTACAGGACTTGAAGACATGGGGTCCCCGGTTCGTACAGGACTTGAGAACTTGGAACCCCTGGTTCGTACAGGATTTAAGGACAGGGATCCTTTGTTCGTGCAGGAGTTGAGGACAGGGGATCCTTGGTTTGTATAGGACTTGAGGACAGGGGACTCCTGGTTCGTATAGGACTTGAGTGCAGGGGATCCCTGGTTCGTACAGGACTTGAGGACAGGGGATCCCTAGGGATCCGTTGTTCTTACAGGAGTTGAGGACATGGGATCCCTAGTTCTTACAGGAGTTGAGGGCAGGGGAACCGTGGTTCGTACAGGAGTTGAAGACAGGGAATCCCTGGTTCGTACAGGACTTGGGGGCAGGGGATCCCTAGTTCGTACAGGACCTGATGACAGGGGATCCCTGGTTCTTACAGGACTTGAGAACAGGGGATCCCTGTTTCGTTCAGGAGTTTAGGACGGGATCCGTAGTTCATACAGGACCTGAAGACAGGGGATTCCTGATTCGTACAGGACTTGAGGGCAGGGGATTCCTGGTTCGTACAGGACTTGAAGACAGGGAATCCCTGGTTCGTACAGGATTTGAAGACAGGGGATCCCTGGTTCGTACAGGACTTGAAGACAGGGAATCCCTGGTTCTTACAGGACTTGAGGGCAGGGGATCCCTGGTTCGTACAGGATTTGAAGACAGGGAATCCCTGGTTCTTACAGGACTTGAGGGCAGGGGATCCCTGGTTCGTACAGAATTGGAAGACAGGGGATCCCTGGTTCGTACAGAATTTGAAGACAGGGGATCCCTGGTTCTTACAGAATTTGAAGACAGGGGATCCGTGGTTCGTACAGAATTTGAAGACAGGGCATCCCTGGTTCGTGCGGGATTTGAGGACAGGTGATCCCTGGTTCGTACAGGATTTGAAGACAGGGGATCCCTGGTTCATGCCGCCTCAGTCACTTGGCATAGGAAGACCTTATTAACAAAAGGTTGCTGGGATGTGATAAAATTGTCCTTTGCTCTCGGTATAGTCCGTGTGTAATCGTCATCCTATCTGAAAATGGGCACTACATGGTCTTCCATTAAAAACTATCTTATCAGATGTTAATGAAGTTTTAAACGAAGAATATAACAACATATCTGTGTGGGCCCTGGACAAACAAAAAATGACCGATGGCGAAAAGTTTCGATCCAGGTCAGCCTGCGCGGACTGCGCAGGCTGACCTGGGTCGATACTTTTCGCAGATGCATTAAGCCCCCTTTTCACGAATCATGGTTCAAATGGTTTGGCCAATCAGAATATGTGTTACTTAGTAAATTTGGAATTAGAACTAGAATGAACTTAAGAATGATAGGTGAATGCAAAGCCTGATTACAACTCGAAAAGGACAGAAGCGCCAAATACCGGACACTCTGTACTTGATTGGCTCGTTTAATATTATACCGGACAAGAAGATTTTGAAAATGGTGATTCATTGACATGGTACGGTAACGTGAAAATGTTACAATAGTCATAAATTTCATCGTGATAGAAATAGATTTCCGTTATAACACAATGGAACAAAACAGAACAGTGTGGTGAAAGTACTTGCTGGTAGATCTGATTTGCAAACGGAACAATCTATAAATACTGCACAGTTCAACCGTTTTATATACAAAACAACAGTCAAACACTTTTGTCACCACAAAATGGTAATAGCACAAGTAAAAAGATCTTCTGTACTTTTCTTTGCAGACAACAAACCCTTGGCAAACTAAAAGATATATACCTATTCCCAAACAATCCCTGGTTTTCACGACTCAGACGAAGTAGCGTTTTGAAAACACTGTGATAAAAGCAGAAAATGGTGACCTGCATTTTCTCCTTTTCCCGCAACGTTTTCCACCCTCCCAAAACAAATTTCACTTTTAGACTAAAATTAATTTTGTCGTCTGCAAATGCTTTCAATTTAGGACCAGCCTAAAACTGGTGTTTGGTAAAGAGTTAACCCTTTACCACACAATCCCCCATGAAGAAAGATACTCTTGAAAAGATTGTGAGAAAAGGAAAGAATGATTGTACCAAACATTTTCTCCTTTTTTCCGACCATGTTTTCTCTTATATCTCCTCTTTTTCAGTGAAGATTTTTTTTCTATCATTTTCAAAGTGTCATATTGAGTCATTTGATCCACATTTAATATGTCGTCTGTAAATACTTTGAGTTTGGCCAAGTCTAGAATTTCGTCTGTTGATAAAGGGTAATAACTCGGGGAATTGTTTCGTACCTCTGCACAGCGGTGATAGAGATCTATAGAGAAACATTCCAGAGCTCTTCCCCACGTGTACATAGTTTTACCTGGCTAGTGGAGTACGTCAATTTCAGCCATACTCTATGAAAAGGGGTTTCATTGCATCTGCAAAAAGTATCGACTCATGTCAGCCTGCGCAGTCCGCGCAGGCTGAAATGAGACGACACTTTTTGCTTTTTTTTCTTGTGCGTGTCAATTTTCTGCGTGTAAAAAGACCAGTCTACCTCAAGAACCCACAGTTGTTTGTCAGACATAGTCCGGGATTTTATTCTGTGCTCTACCTTGGCTCGATAAAGGCACCTTGAGTAAAGTAAGCAGCTTGTCGGTCATCCCTTGTTCTCCTAAGTAACGAAGAAGAAACTTTATAGCGGATGTTAAAAACATGAATTTGGTTACTAGTAACTATTCAAAAGCCATGGGAACGGGATTTAAATTCTGCCTAGTGTATGTTCAAGATCATACTGCACAATCTGTGCAGTCTGATCTTGATCTACGCTGTCAGAAAAGGTCATAGAGTCACGCCTAGCAGCATAAGGGTTATCTTGTAAAAGTCTTTGAACTGTATTCTGGTTCCTTTCACCATTGTACTCTGTGATTCATTTGACTTGAGAGATGCACTCTCGTGACCAAAGATAATGATTATTAATTGGATTAGCATGTTCCTTATTATGCATCATAAGATATGTTCTATTTTCGTCCTATCAGTAGATCTAGTGATAACCTGAGAGTTGTCCAATGTAATAGCTGTTGCTTGTATAAACAGCTATGGTAGATCAAGATCAGACAGCACAAAACGTGTGGTCTGATCTTGAATCTACACTATCCACTGCTTTGCTTTATACTCTGAATTAGAAAAAAAAATGAAATGGCAATAGATCGAACCAGGGGTTGTACATAACGTGTTATATATAATAGAATCCCTGATGTAGGCCTAATTTAAGTGACTGTGTAGCCTATATCTATACTGACTTTGAATGTCCATTTCATTTCGATCTATACTGCATAGCGACTATTTGTGTACAGCGGTTAACCTTTTCTTTTTAAATATGAGTATTTGAGAGTATTGTTCAGGATTAGATTGTAGCATATTCTATACAAACATCTTTACCAAAAAAGTAAAAGGATTTCAATTGTCTGATTCTGTTTGTATATCTTACGGGTTGTGTAAATTTTTCTGTTCACAGAGGGTGGGCCTAAAGTACGCAATGGAAAAATTATGGAGCAATGGGCGCAATGAAAATGTAAAGTACGCAATGGAAATATATTATTTTTATTTTATTGAATAAAGTCACCATGTATTATTTAAACGTTTTTATTAGTATTCATTGGTGTGTTAAAAGGTATTTTTACAGGTATAGATAAAAAGTAACGTTTTTGTACCCCTTAAAATACGTGTATTTGTTGTGATTGTTTCTGCCCCTATTGTCAGCTTTATTCTAAGATGTCGACATGGAAAAGTTACAACATTAAAATTACTTATATAACAATAAAGTGTATTAAGAACATGTGTAGTGTCTAACACTGATTTTTCATTTATAATTCATTGAAGTATGAACTTTCAGAGCTAAATAAAGAAGCTTTTTTCTTCTTACATTTTACGGATGTTGCAATTTCTTTTTAAATTTCCATTGCGCGGGACTGGCGCAATGGAAAAAAATCGTTATATAAAATTAGTATATATGTGATATTAAATATAGTAAACATCTATGATTTCACACGTGTTTATTTTTACTCATTGATATGATTAATGTACATTAACAGGTATAAACTTTAAAAAAAAGGTTTCTGTACCGCTAACAAATGTACTTGAAGAAACTGATATTTTCCCATTATGCAGGTGTTCCCAGCACTTAGCGACATTGAAAGTTTACCAAAGTCATATCAATACAAAATATTTTACCTAAAACGGGTATTTTAGTCACGCTCTTTAAATAATTACTTAACTAAGCAATATTGAATATTTTTCAAATACATATACAGATGTTTTAACTTCCATGTAAATTTCCATTGCGAGAGACTGGCGCAATGGAAATGGGATGTACGCAATATGGAAGGTCTCTTCTCAGATAGCGAAATTTGAAATTTACCAAAGTCATACTAAAACAAAATACTAAAAAAAGAACTGGTATTTTAGTACAGCTTGGAAAATAGTTACTGAAATCAGGAATATTGAATCTTATGGAAATACCTATACATATGTTGAAACTTGCTTTTAAATTTCTATTGTGCGGGATCAGTGCAATGGAAAGGGAAGTACGCAATGGAAAATCTTTAATCTAGAAAAATGCTAAGGTCCTTTATGCACGCACTGATTAGGTGCTCTCAATCACAGCCCATCTGATTTTTAAATCTGTATTTTGCAATTAAATGAAAAACAATTGTAGTACAGAAAAATACATCGCAATTTTCCAACATTTTTTTTCATTGTACACATAATAAGAGTAAAGCCTAAACATAGTTTGATTACATTACTGTGTAATACACTTACTTCTTTAAGTAAGCGATTATAGTTAAATTGTCAATTAAACCATTAAATCCATTTACTTCATTCATGTAAAACTTGCAAATTGATTTAACCCTTCAGTTTGTAGCACGTCATTAATTAGCACAATTAGATTGGTTTTTCATTTACATCTTTCCAGTCCTGCACAGTATTCTTTTCCATTGCGCCAGTCCCATGCAATGGAAATCAGGGATCTTATATACGATCTCTGGTGAAGATATCAAAGGAAGTTTCATCATTTGTAATAATAAAAAAAAATAACAATAATAACAAATTATCGTTTTTAATTCAACTTTTAGCTTACGAATATTTTCTACACTTTAGAACATGGTTCATATCTGACTGGAGTATATTTATTTCCATTGCGTACTTTCCTCCCCATTGCGTCAGCCCAGGGCAATGGAAATTAAAATGATTTTTTTCAACATCAGTAAAGGTGTATGAAGTACAGCCACACAATTTCTGAAAAAAATTTCCGGTTAATGTAATTTAAAGTAACGATCCATTGCAAATGAACACGTTTGAAATAATGCATAGTTCTTTTATTCAGTAACATGCATGTATATAATATGTTTCCATTGCGTACTTTAATTGTTTTCCATTGCGCCAGTCCCGCGCAATAGAAATTTACTTGGATGTTTAAGCATCTGCACTGGTATGGGTGATCCACTGAACCCAAAAGACACACATTTTTCGGTGTAAGATACGTTTTTGATATACTATATTCTCTAAGTTTGAATTTGGTCAACTTTCCGTTGTGCAACCTGAGAAAAAACGCACGAAGGTAAAATCATATATCACCACCAATGCATTTCCTTTTTAGCGAGTTTTTCACCTGTAGCAGTACTTTGTCATAATATTAGTGAGTAAAAATAACGTGTTTGAAGTCAATTCTAGTCATTGATTTAAAAAGTGAAGCAAAATATACTTCCATTGCGTACTTTCTTTTCCATTGCGCCATACCCGCGCAACGGAAATTTACTTGGAAATTTAAACATCTGCACTGAAACCTGTATAGTTTCAAAATTTATGCATCAAGAAACTATCCATTGAAACCAAAAGATAGATTTGTTTTCGGTGAAAGATACGATTTGGGTACAGTATATCCTCTATTTGAGTTTGGTAAACTTTCCATTGCGCATCCTGAGAAAAAAAAAACATAAAGGTAAAATCAAATATCGCTTTAAATGCATTTGTATTTTAGCGAGGTTTCTACCTGTGTCTGTACTTTATATGTACTTTATATACATTAATGAGTATATAACGTATTTGAAATCAATTCTGGTTACTTCATTTGATAAATGAAGCAAAATATATTTCCACTGCCTAATTTTTTTTCCATTGCGCCAGTCCCGCGCAATGGAAATTTACATCTGCACTGGTTTGAGTATAGTTTCAAAATTTATGCATCAATTAACTATCTATTGAACCCAAAGACATTTATTTTTTTCAGTGTAAGGTACGTTTTGGGTACAGTACATGTATATTCTCTAGGTTTGAATTTCGTAAACTTTGCGCATCCTGAGAAAAAAACTCATGAACGTAAAGTCATATATTACTACAAATGCATTTCTTTTTAGTGAGATTTTCACGTCTGTACCTTATTATACGCTAGTGATTACAGGTAACATGTTTCAAGTCAATTCTAATTACTTCATTAAATAAGTGGGGAATAATATATTTCCATTGCGTACTTTCTTTTTTCCATTGCGCCAGTCCCGCGCAATGGAAATTTACTTGGAAGTTTAAACATCTGCTCTGGTATGAGTATGGTTTCAACATTTATGCATCAAATAACTATCCATTTAACTCAAAAGACAGATAACTTTCAGCGACAGATGCGTTTTGGGTACAGTTTATTCTCTAAGCTTGAATTTGGTAAATTTTCCATTCCGCAAACTGAGAACACCTACTGTACATAAAGGTAAAATCAAATATCAGTACAAAGACATTTTTTATCGATACAATGATTTTATCTGTTTTTCACCTGTATCTGAACTTAAGTATTCATCAATGAGTACAAATAACGTGTTTGAGATCAATTCTACTCCTTTCATTTGTTAAGTGAAGCACAATATATTTCCATTGCGTACTTTCTTTTCCATTGCGCCCATTGCTCCATAATATTTCCATTGCGTACTTTAGGCCTACCGGTTCACAGACATGGCCTCTCTGCGGGTATTTCTATAGTTTTTAGATCTTAATTCTTTATTATGTTAGTGATCTCACAAAGGGACGAAGTTTTAAATAGGCATGCACTTAATTTTAGTAGATGCCAGTGTTTGAAAGTTTGCATGCTTAGTTTAAAGCTTAGTGTAGGTAAATGTCATGAGATTTCGCGTGCCTTTCAAGGACAAATTCTCTCAAACACGGTTGTTGTATTAAGAAAGTCAGAAAAGTTCTGAAATCCACTGTGGTATTTTCTATTATCTGCGCTTCAAAGCTATACTGTATTTTGATAAGGAACTGGGATAGTAGATCTATATGATCAGTCCTCACATTCTTTAAAGTGTAACTCATTTACTTAGTGATTTAGGATGGTCCTCGATGGTACCGCGGTAATTAAGTTTGCCGAAAATTACTACAAGATAGGAAACTCACATGTATTATTTTCAAATACTGTAATAAACAGTTGCATGTAAAGTTACAATAACTGAATTATCAAAGCTTCAGTCGTGTTTTTCAGACAAAAATATCTAGGTCAAGCAAACATGTTGACTACAAGTGCTCCGAAAGGAGTCCGCTATGGTACCGCGTTATCACCTGAAATTTGAAAAATCGTGAAAAATATAGGATTTATATTCAAAATATGACTTGAGTACCGTTTATTTGTTTCCGGCGAGGACTATGACGCCCAAGAAGATGACCTTTACTCGTCAAAAATAAATTGTCGGTTTTTTGAAGCGTTGTGGGTAATTAATTTCAAAACACGGAGGAAAATTGTGCTTTATCATTGCAATTTGTGAATACTGAAAGTAATTTATTATTAATGAAGAAATATCTATTATTTTTGACCGATGTGATACAAAGAAAACTTCTACTCTCGATTTGAAAGAGTAAACAGAGTTAGGTGGCGCTACATATGCAAATTAGGTATTTTCCGGATTACCGCGGTATCATAGATGACGCGGTACCAGCGAGGACGACTATACTAAAGTATCTGCAGAAAGCAACTTAAGATTGGATTGACACTTGTCAGTTCACCTGTTACCACGTTATCGTAACTTGGCACAAACTTGAGGTAAAGGGTTTTTGATAATGTATAGGGAAATGAAAAAATGCTGTTTACCAGCATTTACTCCTTTTTTTTTTTCCCAACAAATTTTCTCTCTTATTGAAGACAGTGGCCATGCTTTGCTTGGTAACAGGCTTTTTCATCCCTGGGCTTGCTCGTCCAGGCTTGTTTGTCCCAACTTATATACCTGCCAACCAAAGATGTAAATAGTGCATACTTCACTGATTTTAGCAGGTGTATATAAATAGATGTTGACGGCACATAATCTCCGACCACTTTACTCAACATAAGCTAGAAATCTGCACTAAAATGGTCATCCCCATCATTACGCTGACAGATGAAATAGAAATATGGAAAAAAAATTATGGATATGGACATGAATTTTCAATTTATAGTGTGTTGTAGGACGATAAGCCATTGAAAGAGGTTGTGTAGTACTGGCTACAGCGATATAACTCCAGTATTGCTGAAAATGGCATTGAGCAACAAAATTAGACAAACAAACTCTGTATTCCTGCCAACAAAAGGCAATAAACCTCCCATTGTGTCTTGGAGAAGAGAGGATAGTTCAATAAAGGTCCAAGAGAAATTTAAGTAACAGTATTTTTATATGTAAAATAAAAAATGAGTTTAGAAGGCACATAGAACTATTCATTCAAACACATCATTAAGGAAGTGTGGGACAAAAAGCATGGGTGAACAAGCAAGGATGAACAAGCTTAGGCATATAAACCTGGGAATGAACAAGCCCAGGGAAGAACTCACTGGTTTTAGGATGGAAAAAAAAGCTTGGAGCCCTTTGATCCATGTTTGATTTGTGATCTCGATTCCTTTCACTCTGATAAGACTTCAATTTTGTCTGTTAAAGAGTCAATATTGAATGAATGATATTTTTTTTCTTCGACATGTTCCATATAAACAGCTCCAGTTTCAAAGTCTAGCTGTTGCAAGAACATATCCAGTTACTATAATAAGGTTAAAATCAGATGGAAACAGGAAGAAAAATGGAAGAGAAACATGGCAAGCAAGGAGAGTACCTTCTGGATTTACCCAATATGCCAACTTCCTTGTTAAGATTGGACACAGAGAAATATGGGTATCTATTCAGCTTTGTCAAAACTTAAAATTCCTGTTTACCTCTAGTATCTGGCCTTACACAGCTGGTACCAAAATGAGTCTGCCAAGAAAAACAAAACTATTTGCTATGGGGACTTTTTTATTTGATACATTTACTGTAGTATGTTTTCAGTATGAAAGTTTATTTCAGTTTTACTTTATTTTCGAATAAAATATGCAATGGTCATGTAATAGTATTATATTATCAGATTATGTATGACAGGACCAACTAGATATTTGCCTCTTGGAAGGTATGGTTGTGACTCTTCTAAATATGGGTTAAAGTCTTGAAGGTCAGACAGTGATTGGAGTTTTAGAATCGAGCAGAAGCTGTTAAAATGTCTCTTCATCACATAGCTGTTAGTAAAGACAAGGAAAAAAAAAACACAAGTTATTGGAGAGGTCATCAGACCTCTCCAACAGTGTTGAGTTTAAAAGGCAGACTGCCTCAGAAATTGCTGTCTAAATCCAATCTTTGTAGGGGAATTGTTCCGATACACAGTCTGTTTCGTCATGATTTTATAAAGAAATCGAAGTCTAAAAACTGAAATAAGAAATAGACGTGGTTTGTTTCTATATCGCGAATTTCAACAAAATTGTAAGGATTTATTTGCATATTTCCTTTCCAACAATTTTAATTTTGTATTACAATCTTAAATCTAAACAAAAAGAAGAAAAAGAAAAAAAGAATTTCGTTAAAAATAGAAAAGAACACAGCGGAAAAAATCACGTGACCTTAAAACGCGGAAAGAAGGTCATGTGACTTGACTTACATAAATTACAAGGACGGATGATACGGAATCCAGTTTTTGCCATCCACTTTGATGAATGTGTATTTACAACTGAACAGATTTCAACTAGATCTACCCGTTTATTGTCTTGCTTGTTTCTTTACATGTACCTAGATATATTTAACCTAAAAGCATAAAAAGTATTAGAAAATAATGATGTCGACCTCTCCTGGCTTCTTTTTTAAAGAAGCCACTTGTACATGTACCGTATTGAAACTCTTTTAAAAAACATTACAGGAAGTGTGGAGATTTCTTGTAATGTCCAAAGTTCCTTGTTGCCTTAATATGACACTAATCTGTCTGGTGTAGTTTACTTAAATGTATTCTTACATGCTGCAAATTTGTGGCAGAAAAGATGGAGTTAAAGGAAAACAGTGAAAGAAAAAGTACAATTTGGAATCTTGAAATGGCCTTGTATTTTTATTCATCTGTAAATACATGTAGATGATCCTTTTGTCATCTTTGGATGCATATCTTAAAGGTGGCCCTTCAGATTTTGGAACAAATATTTTACAAAAATGCAAAAAAATCATCCTTATACTCCCAAAGCCTTTTAATTTGAATTCATAAAACCCCAGTAGTCGAATACCATCCAACAACAAGAGAAATTAGAGATTGAATACAGCCCAGGTTGACACCAACGGGAGACACATTCTATTTTAGATAATCAGTTTGCTCATTTACATACAGGAATACACAGACGAAGTTTCAAACATAGTGTCCAAAGAAGACATTATGGAAAATAATTATAATATGTTCGTTATGTAATGGAATTTAAGCGTTATTAGTCACATGCTAGTCACTTGACATTCCCACAATGCTTTATTGATTTTTGGCGTGAAATCTAAAAATACCATAAGAGGCTACGTAGCCTTTTAAGAGAACACCATCAAAAAAAATTTTGTTCATGATTTTATGAGTCTTAATTATTGATGATTTGTATTATTTTTTCATATGAATTTCAGTTACATATATATATATCTTTTTAATTTGGTGAGATGTAGAAATTCTAAATACCCACCTTTAAGTCTTATCTTTGAATGATCCCACAGAGAAAACGAACTGATGATGTAAACAAGGGATGGAAACAGACTATGATAGATGTAGGACAAAATAAAGCAGCTTTAGAAGCAAAAATCCAAAAGGATCCACCCAAACTGTTGATGGTTAGACGAGTTAAAACAACATCTGGGCGGCCATATTGGGAAAAAGATTATATAAAACAACTTGGACTGCATGAGGTAAGACTTTCATTGTAATTTGAATCGTCTCATTATTTCCTAAAGAACTATCGGAGGAAAAATTTGGAAAACAAACGTGTAAAATATGAAAAAATAACATGGATTAACTCTTTACAGCACAAACTCGAGTTTTAACGATCCATAGGAAGGCGCCTTTTGAAAACATCATAGAATAAGGAGAAAATGCTGATAACCAGCATTTTCTCCATTTCCCACAATGTTTCCTACTCTTCACACAACATGTTTTAATTTTTCAATCATATTTATTATGTCCTCTGCATGTG
Organism: Tridacna crocea; assembly: GCA_943736015.1. Taxonomy (NCBI): domain Eukaryota; kingdom Metazoa; phylum Mollusca; class Bivalvia; order Cardiida; family Cardiidae; genus Tridacna; species Tridacna crocea. Next base: position 41,015,449 of record OX031063.1, read on the forward strand.
CTTTCAATTTTGTGTAGCCTAAAAATTTTGTCGTTTGGTAGAGAGTGAAATCTTTATCAAATAACAAAATTTTAGACAGGGTCAAATTGAAAGCATTTGCAGACGACAGACTGAATGTGGCTCAGATCATGACAATTATGTCTCAAACCAGCATTTTCTTCTTTGCCCAATGTGTTGTCAAAAGCTTTCATTCTCAGGGATATTAAAACGCAGGTATTTTGAAGGTATTTTTACACTGAAAATTGTCATTGTGCTCTGTTTCTGTATATGGCTTAAAACATGCAAAAAGGGGTATTCAGAGATTTGCGTTAAGTGTGGACTCAGATCAGTCTGCGCAGGCTAAACGAAATGACATTTTATGGCTACTTAAGATTTTGTCCCACAGTAAACTTGTGCAAAACAAAAAATTAAAGAAAAAAGAAAAGTTTAGTTACCAATTAGTCTGCACGGATTGCCCAGGCTGATCCGAGACGACACCATATGCCATTGTTCGAATGCTCCTTTTTGTGTGATGCAAGCCATATGGAATTTGTATAATGATCGAGGTACACGTTCGTAGATTGCATATGATTATTCAGAATAGCTTTTTGTTCAATTTTGCTGTTGAAAGGGTAGAAATTATTGTAGATTAACCCTTTACCACACAATGACAACTTTCGACGACCCTGGTAAAGAAGCCTTTTGAAAACATAGTGAGAAAATAGACAATGCTTGCAACCAGCATTTTCTCCTTTTCCAACAATTTTTTCTACCATATCAAAGAAAAAGTGCACTGTTTGAGCCAAACTGAAATAATCATCTGCAAATGCATTCAGTTTGGACAAGGCTTAAACTTTGTCGACTGGTAAACGGTTAAGGAAATCTTCTGGTTCCAAGCATTTTTTAGTTTTCTTAATTTTTGTCTGAAAGTCTCTTTTCTCGGGGTCTTTTACCCTTTCCCAAACAAGCCCTGGTTTTTACGTGTCTGCAGTAAAAGTATTTTGAAAACACTGTGGGAAAAGGAGAAATTGCTCATAACGAGCAATTTCTCCTTTTTCCACAGTGTTTTCTTTTTGTGAACTCTCTGCCATTTTCTCCAAATCTAAAATTGTCATCTGCAAACTCTTTTGATTTGGAAGAGTGCAAAATTTGTCGTTTGGGAAAGGGCTAAAACGCAGGATATTTGTAGCTAAAGGGTTAGTTGTAGTAAAGTATGTATTTTGAAGCAATATATAATTTTTCTTAGATTTAATTTAAAGAAACATCAGGATCTGTTTGTTTTCTTTTGCAGGAAAAAGAAATTCAAATTTTTCAGAACACTCAAACTAACACTGGTTTGTTAAATAAAGTAAAACATTTAGTAGAAATTTTGCCCATTACTTTTCCGTATGGACTACCAGAATCTGAGGAAGACTTTGAGCATTGTGTACTTTGTGATAATGGAGAATTTATTGTTAAGAAGCGCATAGAATCACCAGCCCTAAGAGCTATCGAAACTACAGCTGAGATTCCGGAGGACAAATGGCAGATTACTCAAGAATTGCTTGATAGAACTTTGGAGTTGAAAAAGCAGAAATTCCAGATTCATCAGGAATTTTATCCAACAGTTTATCCTTGGAAAAGAAATGAGGATGGGAAAGAAAGGCGATATAAAGGGAACAATAATATTGGAAGTGATATGACTTGGTACTAAATTTAGGTTGTCATGTAACATATATACATTGTATGTACATATATGTAAATCCCAATCATGCACCAATTAATGACTTGCAAGCCAACTCACAGTTTTAAGAACCCCAGAGAAGAAGACATCTGGACAAGTTTTCGAGTCTCATTAATTTTGGCATCTTCAAATGCTTTAGATTTGGACAAGTCTAATATTTTGTTGTTTCAGTAGTGTGTAAAGTGAATTTCTAAAATACCATACAAAATACATATTGGTCTAGATTTTGGATCAGATTGTATTTCCATTGCATTGTGCTGAAATTGATTTCTATGGTCCTCAAATACAATCTACATTTACATGTGTGTTTAATTTGTATTCTATTTGGGGTAATTAATTATGGCAAAGGTGATATGAATATTACGCGACCTCTACCTAACAAATTCTATGTTTAACTCTTTACCACACGACAAAATTTCAGACTGGTTCAAATTGAAAGCATTTGTAGATGACAAAATGAAGGTGACTGAAAAATTGAAATTTGTTCTGGGAAGGGTAGAAAACACTGTGGGAAAAGGAGAAAATGCTGGTTACCAGCATTTTCTCCTTTTCCTACAGTGTTTTCAGAAGGCTTCTCTCTCATGGGCGTCAAAAGTAGGGATTGTGTGGTAATGGGTTAATGAACCAGAGGAAAAAGCTTTTCAGAACACTTGGAAAAAGGAGAAAATGCTGGTTTCCAGCACTGTCTCCTTTTTCTACATTGTACTCTATTTATTTCACACACAACACCCATCATTTGAAGCACATTTTTACGTGTCATCTGCAAATGAGCCATGCTCTATGAAAAGGGGGCTTCAACCCATTAACCCATTACCAAACGACAATATTTTAGACTGGTCAAAATTGAAAGCATTTGCAGACGACAAAATAAAAATGACTGAAAATTTGAAATTTGTTTTGTGAAGGGTAGAAAACATTGTGGGAAAAGGAGAAAATGCTGGTTACCAGCATTTTCTCCTTTTCCCACAGTGTTTTCAAAAGGCTGCTTTCTCAGGGTCGTTAATAGTCGGGATTGTGTGGTAAAGCGTTAAGCAACTGCAAAGAGTATTGATCTATGTAAGCCTGCGCAGGCTTACATGGGTCAATGTATTTTGGTATCTGTTAATTTTATGAATGGTCAAGGATCATTCTACCTTCATATCCAGGCAATTGTTCAGATTGAATGAATTCAATAGATCCATGATTATTTGGCGGTTTGCTGGGTATCATTCGTCAGGGAGATGCATGAAGCCTCTTTATGCCAGAGCAAGACTACATGTTTAAAACTTGGGCAAATCAAAAATGTTATTGTTTGCTAAAAAGAGTTAACCCTTTACAATACAGTGATGCCTTTTAACGACCCTGAGAAAGAAGCCTTTTGAAAATATTTTGAGAAAAGGAGAAAATGCTGGTAACCAGCATTTTCTCCTCTTCCCAAAATGTTTTCTACAGCATCAAAAAATGATTGCACTGTTTGAGCCACATTAAAATTGTCGTCTGCAAATGCTTTCGATTTGGACAAGGCTTAAATTTTATCATCTAATAACATTCATTTGGATTATGTTTTTCTGAATCTTGACCATCTTTATAAAATCAGGGAATTAGATTGTTTTCTATCCTTTCACAAGACAAAATCCCATCATTCTATAGACACATTTGTGGTCTGCAAGTACCGGTACTTTCAATACAGAGGAGTTCAAACATTTGTCATTTGGAAAAGGCCCTTAACAAACAAGAAAATTTTAGACCCGTCTAAATACAAAGTAATAATTGCAGGCCACCACTTAAATGTGGATCCACCGGCGGTATTTATATTTGAAAGGATAGCAAACATTGTGGGAAAAGGAGGAAATGTAAATTACCAGGAGTTTGTCCTTTTCATACTTTTTTTCAGAAGGATTTTTTTTTTTACTTAGGGTCATAAAATATAGAGTAACAGGTATTGCCATATCCTGAATAAAGGGAAGTAACCACAGAAAATACCATTTTCAGCTTGATAGTAACTAAATACATAGTCTCCCGTTCTGCCACCAGTTCTTTTCATCTTGCGGGAAACTGCTTTTGCCTTGAGGTTGAAATAAAAATTGCTTGTGACAAGTAATTTTTCTTTTACCACAATGTAGATTTTCAGTACTTATTCATTTTATAATCACCTGCCATGACAACTATTTTGGAAGTGATACCAAATTAACCGATGATCTTTGCCAGGGTAAAAAAAACTTCGTGAAAATAGGAGAAAATGCTGGTAACCAGCATTTTCTCCTTTTTCCACATTTATTTACTCAGCCTTCTCTCAGTCGTAAAAATTTGGGATTACGGGTATACCGGTAGTATATGATACAGGTTAAAGCCTTAGAGAAAAATGAACCCAAATGAAAACCAACTGTCATTTTCAGACGAAAATTATTCCAACATCAAGGCAACAATAATTATTGTCCAGGACGTCTGCACTTACCAGACAGATCAGACTGCATCTGTGCAGTCTTATCTTTATCCACACTGGCCAGGGAAACTCTAGTTATGAAAGTCAGTTTGAAAGTTCTGATTGAATGGTGGTCCTACAATACCATTCAGTATTGTTTATTGCCTTTAGCAACTAAAAAAGATATTTTGATGCCTATACAGTTGAAGCTTTTTTTTACAAATTAAGTCATATAAAAACTTTGTTAAGAGTTTTCTTTGAATCCCAATTTTAACTGGGTTGGGTGGGCCTGTACTCCTTTCAGGAAGTTTTTAACTCTCAACTGAATGAAAAAAAATCTTATGTTTACTTGAACCTAAGAAAGATTGTTTCTGCTTTGCATAGTGGAGAAAGGAAAAAGTGCTACTTACAAGCATTTTCCACTTTGTCCACCATGCTTTCCACCCTTTCAAAGGTAATTCCTAGCTTTTGAGCTAAATTCAGTCTATCATCTGTTCATGCTGGATTTTGTTGTCTGACAAATATTGAACTCCTTACCAAAACAAAATTTTAGACTTGTCCAAATTGAAAGCATTTGTCGATAACAAAATCAACATAACTCAGAATTTGAAACTTATTTTTGGAAGTGAAAAAAAAAATTGTGGGAAAATGCTGGTTACCAGCATTTCCTCCTTTTTCCACGGTGTTGTTTTCAGAAGGCTTCTTCCCAATGGTCGTTAAAACCACGGATTGCCTGATAAAAGACTTATTCCAACTATGTTTCTATTGATAGTGGTGAAAATAAGAGAATCTGATAGTCTTGCTCAGCACACTACAACTTGCAGATGAGTTTTAGGCAGGTGTCATACAGAAGACAATGCTTGGAAATGATGTGGAAAATGGACAATTTCCTGGTTTTGCCATTATGGCGCATACAATTTCTCACATACTAACAGTTTTTGCACATGAACTGTACTCTTGCATGTAACCAAGTCATGAATGTTATTCATCATTAAAATTTTTCCGAACAACATTGAGTATTAGCTGTACTTACAAAAACATTTTTTGAAAACACTGTGGAAAATGTTGGTTACCAGAATATTCTTCTTTTCCCACAATGTTTCTACCCTCACAGAAGCAAGTTCAAACACTTGTTCCACATTTCAGATGTCATCTACCAGGGCTTTTCATAGGGAGAGTCATAACTTTTGTTGTCTTGTAAATGTTTAATCCTTTATCAATCATAAGTTTTAACAGCCATAAAGAAAGAAAATGCTGGTAACAAGCGTTGTGTTCTACCCCGTCTTTCAACTTTCATCTATAGAATGCTTGGGCATGTGGCGGTGCGCGTGCGTGCATGTAGTTACCCCATTTACAAGGGGTAGCATTTTGACCATATTCTGCAAAAGAGGACAACATACATTTTGTCTTAGTAAATCATAAAGTAATATCAAACGAAAAGACAAAGAGACTAACAAATTTATTTATGATAATTATCATTCCAGTAAATAAGATTCAATAATAATTAGCTGTTGAAACAATCTTCAGGGAAAAAAGCTGTCTGCTGGCCAAAAACTACCCTTTAACTCATTACCAAACGACAATATTTTAGGCTTGTCCAAATCCAAAGCATTTCCAGACGACAATATAAAACTGACTGAAAATTTAAAATTTGTTTTGTGAAGGGTAGAAAACATTGTGGGACAAGGAGAAAATGCTGGTTACCAGCATTTTCTCCTTTTTCCACAATGTTTTCTAAAGGCTCCTGTCTTAGGGGCGTCAAAATAGGGATTGTGTGGTAATGGGTTAAACCCTTTACTGCACAATACCAACTTTTAGTGACCCTGGGAAAGAAGCTTGTTGAAAACTTTGTGGGAAAAGGAGAAAATGCTTGTAACCATCATTTTCTCCTTTTTCCCCACAATGTTTTCTACCCTATCAAGGAAAAATGCACCATTTGAGGCAAATTAAAAATGTCATCTAAAGATGTTTTCAACTTGGAAAAGATGAAATCTTTGATGTCTGGTAAAGAGTTAAAGAATACCGTCAAAAATATTTAGAGAAACGGTGGAACTGGAGGTATCTAGCATTTTCTCCTTTCACTTATTGTTTTACTACCCTTAACTCATTACCAAACAACAAAATTTTAGGTTTGTCCAAATCAAAAGCATTTGCAGACAACAAAACAAAAATGACTGAAAATTTGAACTTTGTTTTGTGAAGGGTAGAAAACAATGTGGAAAAAGGAGAAAATACTGGTTACCATTATTTTCTCCTTTTCCCACCATGTTTTCTAAAGCCTTCTTTCTCAGGGGCATCAAAAGTAGGGATTGTGTGGTAATGGGTTAAAGAGACATTGTCATTTGAACTTCATGTTATTTATTGTAGACTTAAAAAACTTTAGACAAGTTAATAAACAATTTAGTTGCAGATTTGTCCAGACTAAAAGCTTAAGCAGACAACACAGTAAAAGTGACTAATAACTTAAAAATAGGTCAACAAAGTGTAGAAAATGCTGGATACCAGCAAAAGGCTTTTTTTTTCAGGGTTCTTAAAACTGGGAGTTGAGTGGTAAGGGTTTACTCTTTACCAAATGACAAATCTTTTGGCTTGTCCAAATCAGAAAGCATTTGCAGACAACAACAACAAAAAAAATTCATGTAACTGAAAACTTGAAATTTGTTTTGTGAAGGGTTGACAACATTGTGGGAAAAGCAGAAAATGCTGGTTACCAGCATTTTCTCGAAATTTGTTTTGTGAAGGGTAGACAACATTGTGGGAAAAGCAGAAAATGCTGGTTACCAGCATTTTCTCTTTTTCCCTCAAATATTTTCTATAGGCTTCTTTCTCAGGGTTGTAAAAAGTAGGGATTGTGTGGTAAAGTAAGAGTTTGCTTGTTACCCTATCTATGGCCATAGGTAATCTGTTTGTACAAAACAATATTATTATTCCTTTACAAATTTTATCCAAAACTGCAAGAATTTTAACTCATTACCAAATGACACAATTTTAGCTTTGACCATATCGAAAGCATTTGCAGACGACAAAATAAATGAGTCAAAAACTCTACTTAAGCACTTTATCGTCAGGTTAGCTTGAAAGGAAAAAAAAATGCTAGTTACCAGTATTTTCTTTTTCACAATGGTTTTAAAGGCCTCTATCAGTAGCATTACAGAAACATACTATGAGGATTGTTTTGGGATATGGTTAAATAAATATTTTTGAAAACAATGAAATGAAAGACTTTTTTCCAACATGGTATGAAAACTATGTACAAAATGACTTCAAATATAACAATCTTTTTCATTTACAAACAATAAATGTCCCAGTTAACACTGTCAGTAACAACAAAGCATTAAAAAGTAATCTGAAATCTCAAACATGAAAGAAAAATCCTTCACTCTGCATTGTTTAAATCTACCAGACAACAAAATTTTAGACTTGTTCAATTCTAAACATCTGCTGATTACAAAATAAATTTGATTAAAAAATTGAAATTTTGTTTATAAAAGGGTAAAACATATTGTTGGACAAGGAGAATAGGCTAAATGACAGATTTTTGTACTTTCCTACAATGTTTTCAAATGTCTTCTTCTCAACCCTTTACCCCATAAGACATTTCTATGGTATTTCTGTTATTGACCCTAAATAACAGCAAGGATGAAGCTGTTTCTTATGTGTATACAACACCTTTTGATAGAATAGAAAACATTGTGACAAAAGGTGAAATTGCTCGTCACGAGCAATTTCACCTTTTGCCACAATGTTTTCCAAAGGCTCCTACAAGCAATGCGTAGAAATAAGTATCTATGGAGTAAAGGGTTAATCCCTTTACCAAATAAACCCACATTTTATCAACCATATGAAAAGAAGGATTTGAAAAACAGTGGTGGAAAAGGTGAATATGCTAATAACTAGCACTCCCATTTTTGTGACTGTTTCTACCCTATAACACTTTACAAAACAATCCAGGGTTTTAACAACAGACTGCAATTTTAGTAGGGTCTGAGTTCGATCTCGAATAAAGCACCTGTGTTGCCCTAGCATGCCGAGAGGCCTATGAACAATTTCCAGTCAAGTACAAGAATCTTTTACAGTCAGTTGAACTTCACACGTTTTACAACCATCGGATTTCTTCTTGCTTTGGACTCCAGCAAGAATCCAACAGCTTTTTCAAAACTTTGACCCTGCATTGGTTTAACTTTACTGTTAGTACTATTTACCAAATTTGTATTCAGCGAGTTTTGGAAGGCTGGATCATTCTCGTCTCCAAGGAGATTCACCTCTGGTTCATTGTTCACCTTATTCCTTGTAACTCCTTGACTTTCCCTTATACCAGGTATACTTCCTGTCATAGAAATATTTTCAATATTATGCCGTCTTTGTATATCTGTAGATAGAGACACTGTTTTTCTAACTTCACCATCACTCACTGAAGTGTTAGATTCTGAGGAACTTTGAACAATATCTGCAATAGTTTCTATTTTTCTAGAAACATTACTGTTTCTCCTTACCCCACCCTCCAATCCAGTCTCTGCTTCCTCTATGATGGTTTCTGGAATATCATTAGTACAGCTCTCTGTAACTGAAGGTGGTCTGTATGTACTCAGTATTTCCGAAGGATCCTGGAGCTGATCACTACTACTACTACTACTGCCACTGGCTGTCACATTATCAGCAATAGTTCCCATGGTAAATGATTTCTTCAACCTTTCCAGAGATCTTCTCTGATTTTTCCGTCTTGACAACCTTCGGTCTGAAACAAAAGGTAACAAAATTATTGACGATGCTTAAAATGAAAAACTGCCTGGAGGAAAAATATATTCTTGTAATTATATATCAAGCACAAATCTTAATTTTCTCTCAAGCTTTAGGTTTTTCTTCTTGCACAGACCTGTAAACTAACTATCCCTTGTCTTGAAAGCTTTTGCAAACATATTTGGAAAAATGGGAAAGTCGCCTTTAACTCTTTACCACACGAGAAAATTTTGGACTGGTCCAAATTGAAGGCATTTGCAGTCGACAAAATAAAGGTGACTGAAAAATTAAAATTTGGTTTGGGAATGGTAAAAAACACTGGGGGGAAAGGAGAAAATGCTGGTTACCAGCATTTTCTCCTTTTCCCCCAGTGTTTTCAAAAGGCTGCTTTCTCAGGGTTGTTAAAAGTCGGGATTGTGTGGTAAAGAGTTAACTGGCATTTTCTTTTCCCTACAATGTTTTCTACACTTCCAAAGATAGAGCCATCATACAAGCAGAAGATTTGTAATTCCCAAATGCCTTAACTCTTAACCAAACAACAAAATTTTTGACTAATCCAAATTCAAAGCTTTTGCAGTCGACAAACTCAATGTGACTAAAACGTTGAAATTTGTTCCTGGTAGGGAAGAAAACATTGTGGGAAAAGAAGAAAATGCTGGTTACCAGACCTTCTTCTCCAGGGTCATTAAAACTCTGGAATGTGTGTTAAGGGGTTAAATATGGACAAGTTTACATTTTTTTTCTGGTAAAGGAGTGATATACATCGCATGAATCCAAAATTTGATACAGTTGTTGCATTATTCATTGAAATACATCATGACAAATGGAGATTGAAATACATCAAGACAAATGGAGGCACTGCTATATTTCAGTAATTGCTCCATCAGTCAAAATGCTTTATGTCTTCAAGTTACATTGGTTGTCTTCAGTAGGATCTCAATACTGCAGTTTCAAGGTGTGTCTGATTCATAATCAGCCTGCAGCCTGATCTTGATCTACGCTCTCTGTACAAACAACAAAAATGTTGCTGTGCTCTGGGAACATAACAAAATTACCAGGTAAGTCAACTTAGCATGGATATCTGAATACAGAAGCTTTTGCTACTGTTTTCATAGTGCTTAGCACAGCTTGATCCCTTTACCATACAGTCCTGACTTTTTAGTTCTTTTAACTACCATCACTAAGGAAGGCTTTTGAAAAACATCATGATGAGTCCTATGAGTAAAACTCTTTACCAGAAGACGAAATGTTAGACTCCTCCAAATTGAAAGCACTTGCAGATGACAAAATAAACTTAAAAATTGAAATTTGTTTCCAGCAGGGTAAAAACATTGTGGGAAAAAGAGAAATTGCTAGCTACCAGCTTTTTCTCCTTTTCCCACTATGTTTTCTAAAGGCTTCTATCTCAGGGTCTTAAAAACCAGGGATTGTTCGGTAAAGGGTTAAATATGCCTATATCACAACTCTGGAATTGCTTGCATTTGGCTGCCAGTGGGCCTTTGAAATCATTTAGCTGTGAAGATCAGGATCAGATATGCCATGCCAATTCATCTGTATGCAAGCATTTATCACAAATCTTTCATTGTAAAGTGAACAGTTATTATGCTAAAAAGCTAGAGAAATTCAGATAGTTATCTTGAGGAAAACTAAAATATACCAGAGACAGAGAAATACTGTTACTCAAAGACTAAATTCTCGGGGGTTTCCTTTTTTTCAGTGTTCTGAAAAAGCCATTTACGGTTTTACAAACAAAATAAGAAGAATACAAAGAGAAAAAAAAAATCATTGTTAAAGTTGGTGTCAATCATGCAGCAAGCAGAATGCAATAGCAAAGCAAACGTGCACTAAAATTAATACCTGGAACCCTTTTTTTCCCCCAGTTATGTAGTACATGTATGAAATACATGTAATACCTGTGTGTTGTTTACTAAACAATGTAATTTTAGACTTATCCAAATAAACAGCTATTTCAAATGATCAATCAAATGTAGCTGAAATAATGGCAATTTGTCTAGAAAGGGTAGAAAACATTATGGGAAAAGGAAAAACAATATTTAGCAGCTCTTTTCTCCTTCTTCACATGTCAAAAACTATCTTAAACCTATGCTAAACAATCACAAGTTTTTGCAACTTTGAAGAGAGAAAACTTCAAAAAAGTTATGAGAAAAGGAGAAAATGCTTGTGACTAGATTTTGTCCTTTTTCCTTCCAAAATAAAACCAATATAGTATGGTAAACAGTTAAAGGCCACAACAAAAAACAGGGTTTTTTTTTTTTGTAGATATTAACATGATGTACTTCCTTTTCAATGAATATAAATATTTTACAATAGAACTATGTTAACTTTTTTCAACAAAATCTTAAGTTTACCCAAATTGAAAGTAATAACAGAAACATTACAGGTAAATAGAATTCAAACAATGGTACTTGTCTTTGAAAAGGTAAAATATATTAACAATAGAGCAGGAAATGCTTGTTACTAGCATTTTCTCCTTTCTTAACAATGTTTTCAAAAGCTTTTTATCCTAGGGTCATTTAAACTTATGATCAAGTGGACAGGGGGCTAGGTACAGAACTAAAAACTACTTTCACATCAAAGATTGTGCTGGACAAAAAAAAAACTACTATCTCAAAATGTCAGTAGAGATGACTGGTAAATTGAACAATGCTTTGCATCGCTCTCAATTATTGTATTTCTGTTATATCACAGCCACAACTCACTTATGTGTTTCTTGGGTTTACCCAATACTAGACTGGGGCTCTGCAGGGCCTTGCCAAAGGATATCATATTGTAAACAGAGCCATTGTTTGTATCAAGGAATTATTCTCTTTCCTACAATGCTTTAAAAACACATGGAAATAGAAATGTTTACATGTAAATGTAATAAAATTGTTATAGAGTTTATCTGATTCATATGCAATTAACCCTTTACCACACAATTTGAAGTTTTAAACATCTCGAGAAAAAAGGCTTTTGAAAACAGTGTGACAAAGGATTATATCCACAAGAAATGATGTTCAGCCCTTAAATCTATGATATTTGTATTATAGACAATTGATATATATATATGTAGCTGATTTATAAAGAATACAGGAACAGCAGAGAATAGAATATATTAAGAAATTATGCAATGGATCATATCCAAAAAGGAGAGGTGCATGTAGCAATATAAGTAAACCATTTTAGGAAAAAGATATCTGACTACATGAAAAACATGATAAAAAGAGATAAGTAGCGTTCATATAAGACAAAACCAAAAAATATGAAAACCGATCAGTGCAAAGGGAAAAAATTATTAAAGGAGAATAGCATGGAATCAAGTGACTATAAATTGCATTTTAATAAAGCAATAAATTTTGACTTAACCTGATCATTACATCAGTTATGATTTATAGCAGACCATGCTCTTACCTCCCCTTATGCAGACCTTATAACATGCAAGTAAGATAAACAAGTACAGTGTGTTACTCTGGTAGATAAGAAATGATAGCAGGCAATTTCATATGGCTGGAGTGGTCACAGTTAACCCTTTCCCAAACAATCCCTGGTTTTTACGGGTCTGGAATAGTAGCCTTTTGAAAACATTGTGAGAAAAGGAGAAAATGCTGGTAACCAGCATTTTCTCCTTTTCCCACAATGTTTTCTACCCTATCATAGACAGAAATCATCTTTTCAGCAAGAGTTGAACTGTCGTCTGCAAATGCTTTCAATTTAGTCTAGTCCAAAACTTTGTTGTGCGGGAAAGGGTTAAAGAGGTAAAACAGAGGAATATCTATCAAAGGTTGCAAGTTCAATTCATGGCCATGCAAGAATCTGTATGAGGCAATTTTCCTCTATAACAAGTTTACCTGTGTGTAACTCAGAGGTAATATGTAGCCTTGTGTCAGTGCCATGCACTGGGCTTGTATAAGAATCAAGGGAGCCTACTCTAACAAGTATGAGGCAGTAACTGCTGTACCATGGTTACCTTGTATCAGATTCCTTCTCTTTTTTTTCTTTAAGTAATTTTTATACCAATATGCCTCTTATCCATTTACCATGCTCTAGTAGAGAGATGTAGCCATACCTAATCTTTGATAGAGTTTTAGCGTTTCTGATTTGACACTTTTAAATACAAGTTGGTTGGTTGGTTGTATTGGGGTTTAACATCCCTTTAACAGCTAAGGTCATATCATGGCAGTCGATGACACACATGTGTTTCCAGGCTTTCTCTCACCAGAACTAACACAAATTTCTTTCCGAAGCCACAGACTAATTTTCTCACATGCTTAACCCATTACCATACAATCCCTACTGTTGACGCCCCTGAAAAAGAGGCCTTTAGAAATCATTGTGGAAAAAGGAGAAAATGCTGGTAACCAGCATTTTCTCCTTTTCCCACAATGTTTTCTACCCTTCACAAAACAAATTTCAAATTTTCAGTCACCTTTATTTTGTCGTCTGCAAATGCTTTCAATTTGGACCAGTCCAAAATTATCTCATGTGGTAATGAGTTAAATACAAGTTGGTTGGTTGGTTGTATTGGGGTTTAACATCCCTTTAACAGCTAAGGTCATATCATGGCAGTCGATGACACACATGTGTTTCCAGGCTTTCTCTCACCAGAACTAACACAAATTTCTTTCCAAAGCCACAGACTAATTTTCTCACATGCTTAAGCAGAGGTGAGAGGCGAAAATACGCCGGAAAGAAAGTTTGCCTCAACCAAATATTGAACTCACAACCACCAGGTCATGAGCCCGACATGTTCACCACTGAGCCACCCAGGCGGGCTTAAAATACAAGATGGTCATACAGTAGCTTACTTAAGCCCTTCAGAGAAGAATAACAGGGTCTTTGAGAACTGGGCAAAAGATCTGACTTTTAAAACACATAAAATGTTCCTGTTAGTATTTGCTATTGAGTTACTTTTTGACAAAAGGTAACTCAATATTAAACATTAGCTTAACTCTTTACTCCACAGATACTATGCATTGCTTGTAGGGGCCTTTGGAAAACAATTTGGCAAAAGGTGAAATTGCTCTGACGAGCAATTTCACCTTTTGTCACAATGTTTTCTATGCTATCAAAAGGTGTCATGTACACATAAGATACAGCTTCATCCTTGCTGTTATTGAGGGTCAATTAGAGATGCCATATAAATGCCTTATGGGGTAAAGGGTTAACTTTAACAGATACCATTTTTCTGATAAACCTCATGAATTACAGGTATAAAATGTGGCATTGAGAGCGCCAACAGATTTCTACTATATGAGCCATGTTCTGTTAAAAATGTAAGCCTGCACATTCTCAAAATTTTATGTCCAAGGACCATTTTATTCCATGATTTAGTCGATTGTTAGACCACATGGATTTCATGAATCACTAATTACAGGCCCGTCGGAAGGAAATTTCATTTGGTCCGGCCAGTATGAAAATAAGACACTCTCTGGTGCATTCTGGCGCATTTTTTAAGTTTACATTACACATTTAAGCCATGCTGGGAGGGGGGGGGGGGCCGGGGATGCTCCCCCCCGGACAAATTTTCAAAAAATAAGACGCTCCCTGGTTCATTCTGGCGCATTTCTTGAGGTTTATATTATGCATTTAAGCCATGCAAGGGGGTCCATGGGCATGCTCCCCCAGAAAAATTTTGAAAATAAGATGCTTTCTGGCGCATTTTTTGAGGCTTATGGCCATTTTTTATTTTCGGCCGAAAATTTGGTCCGGCCATGGCCGGACCGCTTCCGACGGCCTTGAATTATGTAATTTCTTGCTTAGCACAATGCATTACATGGATGCATTAAACCTCCTTTTTCCAGAGAATGGTTCATATATCTAGTGGCCTACTTTTTCACAAAACTTGGCATTGTTCTAGTTAGTAATAAGTATCATAAAACATTCTGACTTCCAGAACATTGGACCAAAAGTGGTCTAGTCAGGAAATAAAAGGAGTTTCCAAGAAATGACTTTCTCCTGACTCAAACTGACCCATATTTACAATCAATCACCAAACTTATGAAGAAAACAATTGCTACTAACCTTTGGTGAACAACCACATTAAAAATGTGATTCTAGAGTAGACAAAGGTTTCCTACATTCAATCTATTGATCTACTGATTTCAGAGTGATCTGGGTCCATATTCACCAACCATTCTTAAGACCGTTCTTTGTCTTATTCTCCAGAATTTTCTACATTTGTTAGTAACACAACTTCTGATTGGCTAAACCATTCGGTTTAGCCAATCAGAAGTTGTGTTACTTACAAATTTTGGAAACCTTGGAGAATAAGACTAAGAATATTCTCAAGAATAGTTGGTGAATACAGGCCCTGATTAAAACCATTGCTATTAATTCTTAAATTACATAAAATTGCCAGCACCCTAAAAGGTTAAGTTTTGCATTACTTATTCCAACTTATAGAAGAGTGATAGGGCTAAAGAAAAAAATATGAGAACATAATATTGCTCTAGAGATTGTTGGCCTAAGCATAGTTTACATTGAGGTAGAGTAGAATAATCAAATCTGGATAGAAACACAGAGAGATGATTATTAAGATAGAGTTTATGTTAGAGACATGCTAGAGATTATTGTTCAAGTTCCAACACTGCATCATCATCAGCATACACCTATAAGTAGTAGTATTACCTTGAATAGGCCAAAGATGGCTGCTCATGACCCTGAACCATTGTATAGCTAGAAAAAGGTGCTGAAGAAAAAGCTGGATGAAATTCTTCAAAAAGCATACACAAATACAAAATGTGAATAGATTATAGAAATATGTGCTTCAGGAAAAAATTCAAGTTTCATTTAGATGAAACAGTGTCTTTGTCATTTCTTAGTAGATTTATACACAAAAACATCACACAAAGAAAGAAGTTTTTGAAAAAGTTAGATAAATGAGACATTCTTGGATGAGAAACATCAACAGTTGGAAAATTGATCTCGAAATGTCCTTGCACAAATTTCAGCAAATACATTTTTTGATTTTCTTTTTGGAAACAGAGATTTTATTCCTTTTCCTACAATAGTTTTCTTACCTTATCGAGTATAAATCCTATCAATAAGGCCATATTCAAATTTGTGGTTTGCAAATCTTGGAAAATCTTGTAAATCTGGTATACACTAAACAATGTTTTTGTTTACAAAAAAGCAAAACATGCAGTGATGACATGAAGTTATGGATGAAACTATCTCTTTAAAATGAATAGTTGAAAAGCCAAGTTTCATTGCCAATGGAAAATAATACTATTCTGGAATAATACAAAAGTCAGTCTTAGTTGAGAGACCATTCATGGCAGCTGCAAAATGCTACACTCAAAGTTAGGCGGTCTCCTATACAGGCTCATAAAGGTGAACTGATTATGTCAACCACTTGGTGAGCTCCAAAATCAATTAATAATCTTGCAATTCAAGGTAGGTTTCACTCTTTCTGTAGGAGGATAGTGCACAAATACCTGATATGGTCTGCAATGCGTGAAATGAGGCATTTGGACATTTGCATAAAATGTCATCTCAGATCAGCCTGCATATCCAACACAGGCTGATCCGAGATGACACTCTCCGATTGAATTTGATTTTCTGTTCCACACAAGTCTACTTTAGAACAAGATCTTATATTGACATAAAGTATCCTTTCGGATAAGTCTGCACAGGCTGATCCGAGACGGTACTTTACGCAAAAGTGTGAATGCCCTTTTTCATATGTAGCAAGCCATATGATACTTTTTGATTTACAAAATACTTTTACACCTTTTATCACAAATGAAATCCAACAGGCATATTCCGCCTAGTAACAAAACCCAATTAATTGCAATACTAGTATGATGGTTGCTTTCTGTATGGTTGCTTTTTGTCTATGGTGTTTACTTTTTGTGAAGTAAATATGAAGCTTAAAATCAACAGGTAAATTCTAGAATGGAATGACTTTATAAACTGACAATTACATCACAGTATAAATAATTCCAAAAGCTTCAAATGAAAGATTTAATTCTTTACCAAAAGACAACAAAATTTAAGGCTAACTTTAATTGACAACATGTGCAGACCGTCAATTAAATGTGATTAAATTGATTGCAGTTTTCTTTCAGATGATAGAAATGGGAAAAAAGGAAAAAAATGCTGGTTGTCAGCTTATCTCCTTTTCTCATGCTTCAAAATGCCTTCCTCCTATGGATCATTTATAGACCACATCATTTGGGAAAAGGTTAAGCAATATGAATTGCAAGCCCTTTATGTTGTTTTAAAGGCTAAATCTGAAGAACAGAGAATTCTAGAAAAAGTTGTGAAAAGTAAAGAAATATCAGGGTATTCTTCCATCATTCACAAGTTTTCTTCTTCTTTTCATTCATTTGATGTTCTCAAAATTGAACTGTCCAACAATGTTGATATGATAAAATTTCACAGATTTCTAACCGGAGCAACAACAAACAACACCAGCTGAAGCATTACATTCTACTGATTGGACAAAACATATACCTAAAAATGAAAAACACACTTCATCTAAAACTTACACAAGGAAATATGATCACTGTAACCTGTCACCAAACAGTCCTCTGCTTAATATGCTGAGGAAAATGCTTTATACAATTGTGGGATATGGAGCAAGTACAAATAACAGAATATCTTTTTTTCATTTACACAATGCTCATTACCCTAAAAAAGATTTATCTCATTTTAACCTAGATTTTTAATAGTGCCTGCTAAATGTTTTCATCACAAACATGTCTAAACAATTGTCACCTGGTAAAGAATTTATTCATGAACACAACAGATAGATATGGTGCTTATGCTTCATCAACATATAAAAAAAAAAATCATTGCATTTCATTATGGTGTAGATTTAGATTTTATCATTTTTTTTTTTGTTTGAAAGATGAGTGTTAAATTGTGCTCTCTTTTGAATATGACATGAAATAATCATTATATTTACCAAAACTTTAAAGGTTTGAAATTCATAACTCTAAGATCCTTAATCTATAGTCTGCAAGATGATAAACATATAAAAGATATACGAGCATGAAAAACACTGATTAAAAATTGCAAGGGCTTCTGTTTCTGCAATATTTGTCATTTCATTCCCATTCCACCATGCTATAATTATGTATGAAACTATGTTATATTTCTGAAATGCTTAATACCACATACATTTTGTTCTATCCACAAACTTTTGCTTAGAATTCATGAATAAAAATAAAAATCTTTTGGGAAAAAAATTGGCAAAAATGAAGAAGCTGCTTGTCAGCAAAATTTCTTAATTGGCCATAATGTTAACAAAAGTCGGTGGAAACAAGAGCCGTCAGAGACGGGTTATGTTTCCGAACAAATGCTTGTCATAAAATATAAGAAATTGACATAAATTCACTTCTTTTATCCTAGAAGAACCTGTTCATGCCCCCCAAAATTTGAAGTGAAAAGGCAATTACTATCCTAGAGATAGCCAACACAAACTTGTAATGGACAATAAGCCCAGTAAGCCCCCTTTAAGCCCCCTTTTCTCCTAAGACAATGTTGGACCATTGCAATAAATACAACGGGTGTATGGTTTGTGGCATTTTTGAATAATAATTCAAAATTCGAAATTTCATAAAATTTTGAGCAGTCATGTATTAAATATTACATAAAACAATTTTTGACATGAAGCCCCCTTTCTTCGAGACGTAGCGTGAAATTGAGAAAAAGGAAGAGAGGTACCTGGGCAACGTTCCAACAAGTTCAGATTTGAAATTTCACAAAGTTTTGGGCACTGATAAAGGAGAACCTAGTGAAAAACAATTTTTTCCATGAAGTCCCGTTTTTCCGTGATGCAACCTTAATTTGAGAAACCAGGAAAGACGTATTTGCGCATTAATAATTCATAGATTGCAAAAACAAAGGGCACATGTTGAAACTTGTAAAACAAGATATAACCATGAAATGTTGACAAAAACTGAACAAGATATTAGTAAAAATTGCAATTTTGCATTAGGGCCCCTTTTTCATTTTACAAGAAACCCCCTTTTTCCATGACAGAGGGTCAAATTGAAAAACATTTTTGCCAATTTTTTTCCCAAAAGATTTTTTATATAGATAAAGAAACAAGAGCACATAACTTTCCATAAACAATATAACCATGAAGTTTCATGATATTCTGACAAAAACTAAATGAGATATTGGTAAAAATTGCAATTTTGCATTAAGCCCCTTTTTTCCATGACACGGGGTCAAATTAAAAATCCGGGAAAACTGTATCGGCACCTTATCCTAGGGAGTTCATATATAAAGTTTCATCCAATTTGGTCCAAGGGTTGTGGAGAAATCGCTTCGGACGGACGGACGGTCTTACGAGACGGACCTTGTGAGGTCCAATTGCTCTTTATTCAATACACCCAAACAACCCCACAAACTTAACCCCACAAGCTAACCCTGACCCCACAAACCCTAAACCTACAAACCCTAACCCTAACCCCATACCTACCAGATAGACAGAAGGAACCCCATATAGATTAAATGTACAATTACCCCTAACCCCACAATGTCGGGCTCGTAAGGGCGGAAGGACGGACGGACAGACAAAGCGGCGACTATATGCTTGCCCTTCGGGGAGCATAAAAACCTAATCATTTATGGTCAAACCTTTGCATAAACTTGATAACATAGTCCCATGTACCGGGCTGTTTTTGTCCAAAAATTCAAAGACAGTGGTGCTTTCAAAAGCTGTGATGCAAAAAAAGCTTGATGATGATTGATGCCATGGTGTGGGTTACTATACTGAGAATGTCCTTGATTTATATAATAGGTGATATGCAACAGGGTTTCCTGCCTTTTGAATCTACTAGGGGCCCATGAAATTAAGTATAATGAACAGGTAACTCTATCCAATTAGGAAATTTGTGTCATGCTGTTTTCTAATTCGAGAACTGAAAGTGATTTGCTCGAGAAAGAGACAGTAACTGTTTTGAAATTGGTTGTAAATTTTATGGGCTTGTGTACATAAGATTGCCTATACAGTGTGTTGTGTCTTCATTTGTGCATTTTGCTGAAACACAAAAGTGTACATAGACATGTCCAGCACATCTAAAGAATTGAAAAATGTATAATTATACAAACAGTTACAACCATTCACAAACATCAAGAACAAGGGGATTCTGGGAAACTATTCAAACTGTCAAAACTTTCACTTTCTGCAAATTTTTTCCAGTAGCGAAGTAGGTTCTTCTTACTTGACGGTTTTGCTGCGTTGAGATTTGGTGTTTTCATTCCATTGTTACGAAGTATTTCAAGAAGCTCGTATCTAAATGAAGAGATGTCCTGTTTCAGTTCATTGACATCATCTTCCGTAACACCTTCCCCTCTCTGTGGACTGCGCTGTTTAGCCATCACATATCGCTTTATTAGGTCTCTCATCACCGCCTATCGAAAACAATTTTTTCAAATAAGTTGGTCTTACTTAATCCTGTCCAAAATAATAAATTCAAGATTCTTTCAAATTCAAATCATCTGCAGTACAAATCAGCTAAATCCTTCCAATAGGGTTGAAAACATTGTGGGAAAAAGAGAAAATGCTAGTTACCAGCATTTTTTTCTTCTGTACCCACAACATTTTCAAAATATAGCTCTGATGACTGTGATGACCAATGGAAACAGAAATTGCATATAGTGGACAATTTGATCTTTTTACGACAATGTATTCAAAGTTATTTTAATTCTAGATAAATTCTTTACCAAACCACAAAATCTTAGACCAGACCCAATTAAAAGTAGTCACAGACTCCAATATAAATGTAGCAGAAAAATTGAAATTTGTTTAGAGATGGGTAAAAAACATTGTGGGAATAGCAGAAAAGACTAGTGCTAGAATCTTCTTCACTTTTACAATGTTTACAAGGACTCTTCCTAAAGGTTGTTAAAAGTCTGGATAGTGTGGTAAAGGATTAAAACTTAGCTCAGACTGACTATATAGTGTACCTTTTTCACTAGAATGTTCTTTTAACCCTTTACCACACAATCCCTACTTTTGACGGCCCTGAGAAAGAAGCCTTTTGAAAACACTGTGGGAAAAGGAGAAAATGCTGGTAACCAGCATTTTCTCCTTTTCCCACAGTGTTTTCTACCCTTCCCAGAACAAATTTAGAATTTTTCAGTCACCTTTATTCTGTTGTCTGCAAATGCTTTCAATTTGTATTAGTCTAAATTTTTCTCATGTGGTAATGGGTTGAACTATTTAGTGCAACAAGAAATAAAATTTCTTGTTAATTCATAAATAAAGATTTATACTGATATAATACTTTCACACATTATAAACAACCAGAAATTCCTTTGATGTCCATCTTGAAATTATTACTCAGTATTTTTGTTAGTTTCCTGAAAAGGGAGGTAATTATTATCTCCCTTTGTAATGAGAATGTAATGGTTTTAGCTTTGTAAATGATTCTATGAAAGCTTGGTTAAAGCAGTACAATAATACTCATCTTTAGCCATAGCAATTTTTGGTGGATAATATTATAGTGGAAATAGCATTTTTCCATAAGGAAGGTGCTACCCTAGGTTGTACTCTGCATAATTTATTTTCTTAGCTTTTTACCAAATGGCATAATTATAGAATAGTCAAAATTGACAGTATTTGCAGACAACAAAATAAAGGTGACTGAAAATATGAATTTGGTTAAAGAAGGTAAGAAAATATTGTGGTGAAAGGAGAAAAAATGCTGGTTACAAGCATTTTCTCCCTTTTCCACAATGTTTCTAGATGGCTTCTTTCTCAGAGCTGTTAAAAGTTAGAATCGTGTGGTAAAAAGTTAACCAAAGTTTTTACTGGGCAATCACTGAAAAATAGGATCATTTGAATTGTACTTGATTAGTCATCTGCAAAATTAATGCTTTGAATTTTAGCAGTCTTAAATTTTGTCATTTGATAAAGTGTTACGAGCGTATATAAGTAATGATTTACCTAAATCAGTTCCTGGGGACTTAGATTTTTAAATCTATAACTATCATATTTACAAATCAATTGTTGGTTATGCAGACAATCAAGATTAAGGTCAGATTGCACAGAAGTTTAAGTCTGATCTTGGCCTACCCAGTCTATACTAACTTAGTTGACAAATAGAGCCTTGAAATTGCAAAATCTTACAAGTACCGGTACTTGAAATTGCAAGGCCGTCGGAAGCGGTCCGGCCATGGCCGGACCAAATTTTCGGCCGAAAACGAAAAAAGGCCAGACCAATTTTCGAAAAAAAAAAAAAAATGCGTAATATAAACCTCAAAAAATGCGCCAGAATGCACCAGAGAGCGTCTTATTTTCAAATTTTTTCCGGGGGAGCATGCCCCCAGGACCCCCCCCCCCCCCCCCAGCATGGCTTCGTGACTTTGTTGCTCGCCATACTGGCCGGACCAAATGAAATTTCCTTCCGACGGGCCTGAATTGCAATGTCTGATTCTCATCTAATGATTGACTGAGAGAGCATATTTCATTTATGCAGGGTATAATGACAGACAGGCGGTATATTGCTCAACTCTTCATCAAATGACAAAATTTTGAAAGTTTTGTCAAAATCCAAATGTATCAATTTTTTGTGGATGATTTAACCTGGCTAAAAAAGAAGAAAACTGCCTTCAGAAGGTTTCAAAATATTTTGGAAACAAGAGCCGTCAGAGACAAGTTATGCTCCCTGAACAAGTGCTTGTCATAAAATGTATGAAATTAATCCACTACCACACAATCCCTACTTTTGACGACCCTGAGAAAGAAGCCTTTAGAAAAGATTGTGGGAAAGGAGAAAATGCCTGTAACCAGCATTTTCTCCTTTTTCCCACAATGTTTTCTAACCTTCACAAAACAAATTTCAAATTTTCAGTCACTTTTATTTTTGTCGTCTGCAAATGCTTTCACTTTGGACAAACCAAATTAGGACCAGTCTTATCTTTTGTCCTTTAGTAAAGAATTAGGTAGGATTCAAATGACTGGATAGGGTAGACTGGAAAGACTTAACTCTTTACCAAACGACAAAATTTTAGACTAGATCTAGTTCAAATTGAAAGCAATTGCAGACAACAAAATAAAGGTGACTGAAAAATTGAAATTTTTTCTGGGAAGGGTAGAAAACACTGTGGGAAAAGGAGAAAATGCTGATTACCAGCATTTTCTCCTTTTCCTACGGTGTTTTCAAAAGGCTTCTTTCTCAGGGGCGTCAAAAGTAGGGATTGTGTGGTAATGGGTTAAGAGGGTAGAAAAAAACAACAACATAGGTTACCTGATATCTTATCTCCCTCTCATTAATTTTCTTTACCACTTTCTGAAAATAGACATGATAAATCGTGTATAAAAAATGGTGGTCCTTATTTTCAGGGTGCCACCTATCACAGTTATTCTTACCCTTCTAACACTGCCTTGGACATTTAGTGCTATTGCAGAAAAGAAGACAAAATCAGACATGACAAAACAGTTTTTTTCTCACTGTACAAATACTTAGCTTTGCTTTTTTGTTTTTTCTCCAAATGACTGATAAGGCATGTAACCCTCTGCAAAATCACATTGTTTGTGGCAGTTACATACCATTTTCATCATTTATTCAATGGATAGAAATATTCTTTAAATAGCAGACCTACATTTAACTAATACAAAAAATTATTTACCCCAGGCAAAAAAAACCAGTATGCTACAAATCACAATAAGTATAGTCATCAAATCAACCAGCCATGCTGTTTAGAGTGATATAAAAAAGTTGTTTGACAAGGTCGTGTCAGCAGCTTTTCTAACCACATTTTCTTAATCCGTAAATTGTCATAACTTAAAAATACATGAGCAATAATTTGTGAAAGGTGGTTCTTTAGCAAAAACAAAATTTTAGGCTCGTCCAAAGCAAATGCACTTGCAGACAACAAAATAAATATAACTCAAAAATTGAAATTTGTTTCCAGCAAGGTAGAAAACAATGTTGAAAAAGGAGAAAATGCTGTTTACCAGCATTTTCTCCTTTTCCTACAGTGTTTTCAAAAGGCTTCTATTTCAGGGTCGTTAAAACCAGGGATTGTTTGGTATAGGATTAATACATGTATCCCATGAAAAAGTGCTTAACCCATCTTTCTTATGATTATTGCAGAGAACAAAATAAATATGGCTCAAATAAAGGTACATGTCTTCTTCATAGGGTAGAAAACATTGTGGAAAAGGAAGAAAATACAAAGCTGGTTACCAGCATTTTCTTCTTTCCTTAAATACTTTTTAAAACATCAATTATGTAATCTCTGTTTTAATCATATTGGTTTTGAACTGTTTGGATTTTTTTCGAAGCACCCCTTGGTTTAACTCATTACCAACGATAATTTTTAGGCTTGTCTAAATCCAAAGCATTTGCTGACGACAAAATAAAAGTGACTGAAAATGTGAAATTTGTTTTGTGAAGGGTAGAAAACATTGTGGGGAAAGGAGAAAATGCTGGTTACCAGCATTTTCTCCGTTACCAGTATTTTCTCCATTACCAGCATTTTCTTCTTTTCCCACAATGTTTTCAAAGGACTTCTTTCTCGGGGTTGTCAAAAGTAGGGATTGTGTGGTAATGGGTTAAGTCTGTCCTTCAAGGGGTCATAAAACACTGGATCATTTGGTAAAGAGAGGACATTTAACCCTTGACCACTCAATCGAAAGTTTTCACTTTCACAATAGTGCAAGCTTTAAATATTGTTAATAATGATTTCCACCTTGTTTTCTACCCTGCTAAAAAAGCTTAACCCTTTTTTCCAAACAATCCCTTGTTTTTACAACCCTGAGATAGAAGAGTATTCAACACATTGTCTGAAAAGGAAACAATACTAGTAACCAACATCTTCTCCTTTCCCACAACGTTTTCTACCCTGCTGGAAACAAATTTTCATTTAGAAGCAGACTGAAGCATTTTCAAAGCATTGTGGGAAAAGAAGAAAAGGCTGGTAATTGGCATTTTCTCCCTTTTCCTACTATGTTTTCTGCCTTGCTGTAAACAATTTCAATTTCTGAGTTGTGTTTATTTTGTTGTCTGTAAGTCCTTTGCAAAATTGTGCCTTTTGTACAGGGTTAAGTTAATTTGCATCACTTGTGAATCTGTTGTCTAAAAATGCTTTCAACTTGGAAGAGGTGTGAATTTGCTGCTTGTGAAAGAGATTAATGACAAAAAGAGAAATCTGCACAAAAAAGAGTATCTATTTTAAACAGCAGTCATCCATAGAAATTTCTTTTCAAAACAGAAAGTGTTTAAAAACAATCTTTAAAGACTTTGAACAGAATCAGGAGAAAAATGTTAGACGATTAGTAGTAACAACATTATAAACTCTGTAATATTCAAAGTACACTTTTTCTTATGTATCACGATAGCACATGCTTAACAGATATCATCAACTATTGATATTTATTTCATGCTCTTTAGGGTAGTTTATCAAGATACAACAGTGGAATATTGTTTGCTATTTCATAGCTACCACCAGTGAAAAATACCAATTTTATTTTCTAACTTTTCAACTGAAGGCAGAAATAGTAGTTCCTGCCCCCTAGTTACCTAGGAAAAAAACATACATCATTCAACCAGATGGAAATTTGACATAATTAAAATACCCTACATTTCTTGCATTTTATGTAACATTGCAATGCCTTGTTATGAGGCGGGGTTCGAACCATGAAATAAATATTTCTTTTTTTTTTTTCAATGAAAGATCAGAATTTAGCTCACCTTGTGAACAGCCACTTATGAAATATTACTGATGATGTTCACTTGACAAATAAATTTTTGATCTTACACAAAGAAACAAGTATCCTTTATTTGTCTTAAACCTACACATATAAATAGCTACCAACGTAAATACCACTTTTATGGAACCTGCAATCTTACCAAATCATAGCTTCTGAAACAATAAAGTACCAGAGGCACTTGCCACACACAAGCCTTGGTTCCTTTTCCAAGCCTGTATCCTTAAGATTCAACTGAAGTATTTTCATTCTTGGAAGTTCACTTTCACACTTAGAGAATGGAACATTTTGCCAATTTTTGAAAAGTGATCAGAGTGTTGAGACTGTCCTTAATGAATATGAAGTTTAATGTCAACACATTTGTGAAAACAAATCTGCTCTTTAATTCTTTACAACACAGTCCTGACTTTTAGCATCCTTAGAAAGGTGGCTTCTAAAAACATAGAGGAAAAAGGAGAAAATGCTGGTAACTTGATCTACCTGATCAAACATAACTTCCATAATTTAAGCAAAGTCTAATGTAGGGTCTGTTGATGAAAATCTAAAATTATGTGGAATTGTAAAGGGTTAAAAGATTAAGTGTGTTCATAACACAAATTTCAGGGAAAATTGGACAGTTTTTGCTATTTTTGCTCTAGTCAACAACAGAATGTGTTGGAGACATCCTTAATGACAAGATGGCGTTATGATATACAACAAATTTTGTTATGAAATTAAAAAGAAAAGCGTTCTATTCAAATGATTCAGTAAGCTGAAGAAAACAACATGTTACAGTAAGTATCATTCTTGAACAAAAAACAGAGAGCTTACACTTAATTTCTCCTGTTGCTGAAAAATAAAACCAGGACCACCACATAAAACAATAATACTGACAGAGACATTAAGTAAAGACAAATGAATAAGAGAGTGAAGCACAAAACTTGAAGCCGTACAATAAAATACAAAATGGATCATAAGTAAAGCTTTTCAGTAATGTTTAAAATTCAATACTTTACCATACAATCTTAATCTTAAGTTTTAATAAATATGATGTAGAAGGATTTGAACAATATTATGGGATATGGAGTTACCGATAATACGGCTTACTATCTCTTTAAAGCCTTAACTCTATACCAAACGACAAAATTTCAGGTTTGTCCAAATCAAAAGCATTACCTGATGACAAAATAAAAGTGACTGAAAATTTGGAATTTGTTTAGTGAAGGGTAGAAAACATTGTGGGAAAAGGAGAAAAAAGCTGGTTACCAGCATTTTCTCCTTTTCCCACAATGTTTTCTAAAGGCTACTTTCTCAGGGGCATCAAAAGTAGGGATTGTGTGGTAATGGGTTAATTTCTGTTTTTTTACAAGTCTACTGTTACACAAAATCTGATGTTTTTGTAAAGTGCCATCTTGCATTAGCCTGCCTGGACTATGCAGGCTGATCTGAGACATAAAATCTGATGTTGTTGTAAAGTGCAATGGTGAGGACTAAGCACAAGACACTGTAAAAACCTTTTTTTCCGGCTTATAAAAAGCAAAATGATAAAGTAACAAATGAGGGGATTAATGGTTTCATTTGATTCTTTCAAACTGACTCTAAAAAGTCTCATCACAACTTAAACTGCTTTTTCATACCATGTAAATCAAGATCCTACTTCAAGGATTTTCAGTCAGATCTTGGATCTACCATGTCTGGTATGTCAAGTTATTTTGCCAAAAAGACAACCTGAAATTTCAATATATGGGTCTGCTTTATCTAGGAAAGAATATGTAAATTTGTTAATTTCATGGTAAAGAAAAACACAAGCACTAGTGAAAAATCGCCAATACCAAACTACACCAGTTATCAAAACAAACTTTCAGGGGACAAAGTGAAAAAGTGAACAACCAGCTGTTGTCCTAAACAGTTTATACTTACCCGTATACTTTGCCAACGGCTATGTTTTCTATCTTTTGAGCAGAAACAAATCTTATCTTTGAACCATTTCACGATGTAGTAAAATGTTTTAGGGCTTGGAATGATGTTAAAAGGTGCAGGAAGGGTACCACTCTCTTCAAAATAACTTATCCACAATTTGGAGCGGGCAAATTTCCATTCTTCATCAGCTTGACTCTGGAAAAAGAAAGATTTAAATTTTTACTGAACAAAATAATTTTAGACTAGTCCAAATTGGAAGCAATTGCAGACAAAAAAATTAATGTGACTAAAATAATAATATTTGTTTTGGGAAGGGAAGAAAACATTGTGGAAAAAGAAAATGCAGGTTACCAGCATTTTCTCCTTTTCCCACAATCTTTTCAGACATTTTTTTCAGGGCTTCTTTCTCAGGGTTGTGAAAACCAGGGATTGTTTGGGAAAGGGTTAACAAACATCAGGCTAACATGATATGAACTGCTTTGACCATTTAGCTCTTTACCAAACAACAAAATCTTTGACTTTCCCAAATCAAAAGCATCTGCAGATGACAAAAAAAATCAAATGTATCTGCAGGTGACAAATAAAGCACTATTCAAATAATGAGATAATGCCTCCAGACATCAGAAAACATTGTCATATGCCAGACGTTTTGACGGAGAAAACAATTCTTCAATACTAACTATCTCGGCACTAGTTCAGGAGAAGATAACTCAGTATTTGAGCATAAAATTACCTAAAAAATCCATTGGAGCCAAGTTGATCTTTGTTTACCCTTGACTGTCTAAGTAACAGGACAATTTGTACTCGTTTGACTTGTATCACGTCAATTCATACCAGATAATTCTGTCACAAATTCATACTAGATAATTCATACTAGAACAATTCAAAACCAAGACAAATTGTACCTGAAGATTCTTTCTCATTGCAAAAGAGTGGGACTACTGAGTAAGTGTCTTATATTACAGAGAAAATGAAAGTCCCCAAAAGGCAGCCTCCATTTGATTAATTAGGGCATCCTGTCTTGAGAGGAATTGGAATGAGATCACAGAGTGATTGATCTAGAAAACTTCTCATCAGTGTGTCAATCTAGTGTACACTGCCTTGTCTTCACTATTTGTCAGACAAACAAAACTGTAGACTTATCCGAATTCAAAGCAAAGCATTTGCCAATGATAAATGAAATTTGGCATTAATGATGAGGTTTGTATCAAAGAGGGTAGAAAACATCATTGGAAAAGGAGAAAATGCTGGTAACCAGTATTTTCTCCAGTTCCAACAATTTTTTCAAAGGCTTCCTTCCTTAACCCTTTCCCAAACTTTTGGACAAGACCAAATTGAAAGCAACAATTTAATCGTTCCTTTAAATGATCTGAAAAAGTCTTTAGACCTCCAAAGCGTACAATGCCTAGGGACTTTGTTTTTTGTAAAAGCTTTTGTTAACTACTTATAATAATGGAATAGACTTTGACCAACTATTAAAACCCAATCACTTTTTGATATTTGGTCTAAGTGTTTGTGCATATAGACATCTGCTTCCTGTCTAAAACATCAGAATATTAAATGTATTCATCTAATGTCTTTGATAAATACATGAGAGTCTTTGTAGTCCGTTTGTATCCACCTAAGCTAGCCTCATTCTATCTTCATATCATACTTACTTTTCAATATGGCAGATATAAGTTAAGAAAATGCGCAGGTCCGATATCACTTCCTGTGACGTAGGTTGTTACCCTTGATTCTGTGAATCTCAGATCTTCATTTACATTGGCAAAAAAAGCAGATTACTATTTACCACACAATCAACACATTTAACAAGTCTGAGGACAAAAAAAGGCTTTTGTATAAACTGTAGGCAACTGAAAAAAATTGCTCCCAGTGTTTCCTGCCATTTCAGAGACAACTTTCATCAGTTGAGCCACCTTTTTTGCCTGTCACAGGTTTGACTTTGAACAAGTCTAAAATTTTGTTGTTTGATAAAGGGATGAAGGAGTGATAGGAGCTTAACCCTTTACCAGACAACAAAGTTTAACTCTTTACAAAATGACAAAATTTTAGCCTGTTCAAATTGAGAGCATTTGCAGACGACAATATCAGTGTGGCTCAAATGGTGCAAAGTTTCTTTGATAGGGTAGAAAATGTTGTGGAAAGAGAAGAAAATGGTGGTTACAAGCATTTTCTCCTTTTCCCACAATGTTTTCAAAAGGCTTCTTTCCCAGGGTCATTAAAAATCAGCTTTGTGTGGTAATGGGTTAAGCCTTATCCAAATCGATAGCATTTGCCAATGAAAATTTCAGTGTGGTTCAAATGGTATAATTGTTGTTTGAGTACAAAACTTAGTGGGAAAAGAAAATAATGCTGGTTACCAGCATTTTCTCCTTTTCTCACAATGTACAGTAAAACTCCTCTATTAAGACCACTCACGGTACTTTAAAAATTTGGTCTTATTAGTGGGGTGGTCTGATTTCCGGGTTTCACACGCCTACATTTTGATATAAACCCAGGCTGTGAGTAGACTTGTGCAGGGCTAAATGACGCGAGTAGTAAATGCATTTGACGTAGGGAAGTGTACAAATGAAAATGACAACAACATTTTCATGTTCACTGAAAAGTATTATTTTTCCTTAAATTTGTGAAATAAATCCCCCTGTAAAAACTCTTTACCACACGACAAAAATTTTAGACTGGTTCAAATTGGAAGCATTTGCAGATGATAAAATAAAGGTGAATGAAAAATTGAAATTTGTTCTGGGAATGGTAGAAAACACTGTAGGAAAAGGAGAAAATGCTGGTTACCAGCATTTTCTCCTTTTCCTACAGTGTTTTCAAAAGGTTTCTTTCTCAGGGGCGTCAAAAGTAGGGATTGTGTGGTAATGGGTTAAAACAATCAAAACCAGGTATGTACATTAACTAAATGCATCTGAAGACTAAAGGATCTTATATTAGTTCTGATAGAATTTATGCTTTTTCACTTCGTGTAGTCTTAAAAACTCATACTCCAACTGCCGAATTTCATTCTAAAACAAAGATTTTCGAATACGGGCCGATCTTTGGACGATTAACGTATACGGACTCCCCACCCCTCTGTTTTTTCATCTGTGTTGAAAATTCGAACAGGTCTGCTAATCGTCGCTTTTACTGTCTTCGTGTTCACTTGTTAACAATCGCATATTCGTTACGGTATAATTACAGTATGTAAAGTTCCAAATTCAAAATGATAATCCCATCTCGATCACCGCTAAACCCAAATTTAGTAAATTACATCAGTCAGCTATAAACAATAAACCGGTCACCCGGATGTAGACATGTTTGTTATCCGGGTCAGAGACGTGTGATAAACGCTTGATTGGCGTGTGAAAGCCAAATCGATGGTTTAAACATATCCATTCACGGGTCATTTGATTATGTTACGTAACATCCTGATTAATTAACACAATCACGTTACAATCAATTGTCAGTGGACAAGCAACAGACCGATAATTGATTGTCATTTCCATCGGACCCAAGAATATTCGTACATGTGGCACAGTCTATGGTTCGTGATTACGGACGCGTGAAAATTAGCTGCTTGTAAAGATGTTATAGAAATCGAGCGGTCGTTTCTCGGGGTGAAAATCCACAGGTAAATTCATATTGGTACTGAAAACGGTGGTCGTAATTTCGGAATAGCGGGTTTTCGTATTTCCGGGGTTATGATCATTGATCTTGAAGAAGGAAAAATTCCGTTCTGGCAAAAATCGTTCTTAATAGCGGGTTGCTCGTACTGTCGGGGTGGTCGGGAGGAGAGGTTTTACTGTATTTCAAAGGCTTCTTTCCAAGGTCTTCTAAAAGTTGGCATTATGCAAAAAAGGGTTAAGGGCCAGAAACCAAGTACTTACTGATATATTCTGATATGAATTACTCATCATGGCAATGAGTATATTAAGGAGAATAACAAAAGCAATCCAACTGTAGCTACCAAACATCAGCTTGCCGACAAACTCTGTGAACTCATGCGGCTCTTCAAGTTCAACATGGTCCAAATCAACTAGACCATAGATCGCCCAGTACAGACTCTGTATAATCTCAAATAAACTGAAAAATAAAGTTGTTGTCTTAATTTACAACCCTTACACAGTTTTCCGGTAGACAACTATTCTAGGAAAATGAAGTCAATCTTTAGTTAACTCATTACCAAACGACAGAATTTTACACTGGTCCAAATCGAAAGCATTTGCAGACGACAAACTAAATGTTGCTAGAAAGCCAATTTCTTTTTTTCAATGGGTAGAAAACATTGTGGGCAAAGGAGAAAATGCTGGTTACCAGCATTTTGTCCTTTTCCCACAATGTTTTCAAAAGGCCTCTTTCAAAGGGTTGTTAAAAGTAGGGATTGTGTGGTAAAGAGTTAATGTTAACCCTTTACCACACAGTAACGATTTTTTGACAACCCTGACAAAGAAGCCTTTTGAAAACATTGTGGGACAAGGAGAAAATGCCCAGGTAACCAGCATTTTCTCCTTTTCCCACAATGTTTTCTACCCTTTCAATAAACAATTGCACAATTTGAGCCATATTGAAATTGTGGTCTGCAAATGCTTTCAATTTGAACAGGGCTCAAATTTTGTTGTCTGGTAAAGGGTTATATACTTCAGCGTTCTCAACGCTTTGATTTTTTTAAAGTCATTTTTCTTGAGTCATTAGAACTTAAAATTGTTTGGTAAACACTTAATCATGTTGATTTGAAATAACTATAGACTACCGGTAGTCCATGGAAATATCTTGAAATTTGACTGTAACAGATTATCTATGCAGCTTTTGCAGACAATACAAAACCAATGCAAATGACAAGAACTCCTTGTCATGTTTTACCTGAAATTTGCATACTGTGTTGACCCTAGGCTATGCTGCACATTCTGTGCAACTCAGACCTTTATCAATAGTGTCAACAACAGCTACAGGTCTCCTTTGACAATAATGACTGCGAATAACCATCTTGTACAAAAGATCCAAGAAACAATTAAGAAGAAGACTTTACCTTTTACATGACCTTATAATATACTTCAGCATCAGAGAACATTTCAAAACATGCCTTCAAGCGAATAGAGAAATTATAAAAATTACTAGTTTTTTTTCCACTCAATTCATCCTTCGGAATCATTATCATTTAATTTTTTCTGCTGTCTTTTTATCTTTCTTTATGGTCTGTAACACACGAAAAGGAGTATTCGGACATTTGCATTAGTGTCTTCTTGGATCAGTCTGCACAGTCCACATAGGCTGATCTGAGACAACACTTTCCATTCTTGCTTAATTTTCTCTTTTGTTCAAGTCTACCATAGGAAAAAGGAAAAAATTTAAATGTAATTGTAAAGTGCCATCTCAGATTCATCTGTGCAGGCTGATCCAAGATGACACTATACCCAAATATCAGTATGCTCCTTTTCACGTGTTGCAGGCCAAATGTGCCATGCTAAGTAAAAATGGGATTTAACCCTTTACCAAACAGTCCTTGTTTTTTATGACATTGAGATTGAAGCCTGTTGAAAACATTTTGGGAAAAGAAGAAAATGCTGGTAACCAGCATTTCCTTCTTTTCCCACAATGTTTTCCACCCTGCTAGAAACAAATTCCAATTTTTGAGTTATGTTTATTTTGTAGTCTACAAGTGCTTTCTATTTGGATCTGTCTAAAATTTTGTCGTTTGGTAAAGGGTTAATGCATCTGTCAAAACTATCTAGCCATGTCTGCATGCAGAGTTTTAGCTATTGATTAATTTTCTACATGTCTCAAAGCTGTTCTACCCCTGAATTCAATAAAAGGTTAACCGTTTACCCCATAAGGCATTTCTATGGTATCTCTAATGGACAGTAAATAACAGGATGGATGAATCCGTTTCTTTTGTGTATATTATACCTTTTGATACCATAGAAAACATTGTGATAAAAATGAAAATGCTCGTCACGAGTAATTTCACCTTTTGCCACAATGTTTTCCAAAGGCTCCTACAAGCCTTTCTTTGAAAGACACACAATTTAGTAATAACTGGCTTGGTATAATATATAAAGGAGAAGCATTTAACCAGAATTTGACAGTTCACATGTAATAGAAATTTTGTCAACAGATACTTTCTACAGATACAACTCGATTTACATCAACCATAATACTCTAATGACTTACTTCGCAAAACTTTTGTATTTCCTGTCACATGGGTCTATTTTGGCGTACCAGTATCGATCCTTGTTGAACACATTGTCACGTCTCATGACTTGGCACTCTTCAGAGCGCAATGTAGCGTAATACCAATGTAAATGATTTAATCCACAAGCGAATGAGAATAACACTAATAAATACAACATTGCAAACTTCATTAAATCATTAATCATCCGACCCAATGAAATTTGTAGAGGCCCTAAGTGGGGATTCACAGTAAATATGTAAATGAGCTTTAACGAACTGAATATATTAGCAGCAGCAAAAAGGGCTTCTGAAATCAAGTTCGGGTCGTAGGGGTCCCAATCTCGACGCTGTAAGTTAGCATACTCATATTCTCCTTCTTCTAGCTCCTTTTTCACCTACAATTAAAAAAACGATCAGTTAACTACAGAGAAACCATCTAGCCTGTATTTACCAACCATCCGTAAAAAGTTTTCTTTTAAGTCTAATTCTAAAAAATTTTCTAAATTTTTATGTACAAGCATCTCAATTTCTGACTAATTGCACTAAATGGTTCAGTCAGTCAAAAAGTGAATTAAAGAATAAAATGCTAGTTACCAGCAGATTTTTCCTTTTCCCACAATGTTTCCTACCCTTTCAAAGACAAAACCCTTGATAAGCCTTGGCTGATTTGTTGTCTTTAACTTCTTTCAATTTGGACCCGTTCAAATTTTTGTCCTTTTGGTAAAGATTTAATCTAGAATTAGACTAAGAGAACTATTTAGAAACACTGGTGAATATTTGGCCATATTCATACACTTGTATAGATTCAATTGTAATCTACATTTACAGACTAGCAATCTGATTGGCTAAGAGGGAAAATTAAACTCTTTCTCAGACATCTAAATAAATAATCAGGGTATAGAGTTGTTCACTCTTTCGATATTGAAAAACAACACAATTATCTATTTTACATGCAATTAAACTTATGCAAAGCATATGCAAATGACAAATTTCATGTGAATAAAAGGATAGAGCTTTTGGATTTGAAACAGCAAAAACTGCGAGTAGTGAGGAAAATGCTGATTTTCTGCATTTTCTTCTTTTCAGTTGACTTTTAAAAAGGGCTTCTTCTTAAGAATCATTAAACAACACTGAACAGGATTATTTAGTAAATGGTTCACTCTTTACCAAACGACAAAATTTTAGACAGGTCCAAATTGAAAGCATAAAATTGCAGATGTTAAAATAAAAGTGACAGAAAATTTTAATTTGTATCAATAAGGAGAAAAAAAAAATTGTAGGAAAAAGAGACAATGCAGGTTACCAGCATTTTCTCCTTTTCGAGAAATGTTTTCAAAATGCTTCTTTCTCAGGGTCATCAAAAGTGGGCTTTGTGTGGTAAAGTGTTAAAAAGCAATGGATTTCTGATTCAGTCCCACTACAAGACAATCATGACTTTTAAAGACCCGGAGAGAGAAGCTTACAAAAACATGGGTAAAGAAGAAAATGCTGGTTACCAGCATTTTCTCCTTTTCCCATAATGTTTTCTATCCTTCTGCAAATGCTTTAAGATTTGACCAGTCTACAATTTTTTCATCTGGTAATGAGCAGCATCATACAAGACAATCTCAAAGCTACTGGCCGTTTCCCTACATAGATACAGTTAAACCAATATTCAGCATTTAAAGAAATGGATCCTGCTCCAATGAATTAATCCAAGTAAAGACTTTGACAGTGCTTGGATCCTAACAACAACCCCTTTGTTACTAGCTCCATGTGTTCCTGAGCTGCAAGGCTGGGTGATCAGAAAAAAAAAATAGGCTGAACATGTTTTCAAGGTAACCATTTTAAATCACAAATGGAAAAAAATAAGCCAAAAAAATAATACATGACCAGTTCATGATAAAAGATCTCAGCTTGAATTCTCCAAAGACCCATCTTTACCATAGCAACTATCAAAACAAGCTTTTTCATAGGTAAAATTTTAATCCATAAAATTGCATAGCTAAAACCAGCCTGATTGCACCATTTATTACTCTTTGCCTAATATCCAAGTACTAGACCAGTCCATTTTGAGAACATTTACAGACAGAAATTAGGGCTAATTAATGATTATTTTGATTTTTTCATGGAGGAGTAGAAGACAATGCAGGAAATGGAGAAAATACTGGTCATTTAGATTTAAATCCTTTTCCAATGTTGTTTTCAAAAAACTCATCTACTTCATAACAACACAGGAATTGTTTCAGAAAGCGTTCATAATGGACACGATATCACTTCTCTGGATTACAATAGGCACTAACAGGCTAGACCTTTATGATGGTCCCCCTGGGCTGAATAAATCTCTGCCAATAACATTTGCCTTCTGGCGCAGACTTTCCACAATGCCATAGCTGTCCATTATCTTTTTACTAGATGCGAAAGTTTCTAGACTTGTCCATATTGCAAGCATTCATATGATATATACTGTTTTATACTTTGAATAATCTCACTTCAGCTATTGAACCAGAAAATTCTAGACTTTTTCATAATGCAAGCATAAGCATAATAATTGCACTGTTTTCTGCTCCAAAAATCTTGGGGTCTGAAATTATAACTGTTGGCCAAATATGTTTTATACCTTGGGGACGTCCTGACCAAGCTCTTAATGTATCATAATAATGCATTGCTCTCAACTTGACATCATAATAATATAAGCATCTTAACCCATTACCACACAATCCCTACTTTTTATGCCCCTGAGAAAGAGGCCTTTTGAAAACACTGTGGAAAAAGGAGAAAATGCTGGTAACCAGCATTTTCTCCTTTTCCCACAGTGTTTTCTACCCTTCCTAGAACAAATTTCAATTTTTCAGTCACCTTTATTTTGTCATCTGTAAATGCTTTCAATTTGGACCAGTCTAAAATTTTCTCATGTGGTAAAGAGTTAAACCTTAGAGCACCAAATAAACCTTTCAGACTTTTTAATCTAAACCTACAGATACAACCCAAATAATTGGAATTAGTGGGTTACTTTTTCCTATTAGTTTCTGCAAAGCAGACATTTTGTGCAGCCTGATCTTGATCTACATTGACCAAAAAGTCATTTATAGTCCTACAAGGTGCTTTAACCTTTTCCCAAATGGCAAAATTTTAGACTGGTGCAAATTGAAAGCACTTGCAGACGACAAAATAAACGTAACTGAAAAATTGAAATTTGTTTCCAGCAGGGTAGAAAACATTGTGGGAAAAGGAGAAAATGCTGGTTACCAGCATTTTCTCCTTTTCCCACAATGTTTTCAAAAGGCTTCTATCTCAGGGTCGTAAAACCAGGGATTGTTTGGTAAAGGGTTAAGGGCTACAGCTGTCTTATTATAAACTTCTTGTTACAAGCTCACATCCTTATGCTCCTTTCAAGAGATTCTGTAAGCATTGTACTTGGCTATTTACAATTTTTCTGGACTTCATTGCTGTCATGTCATGCTGATATTAATAAATGACCAAGACTGTGGTCTTTCTCTTTTTTTAAATTTTTGGACAGAGCCAGCCAAATATAATCACTGTATAATATGGCTCTTAGTGGAATAGTGATCATCCAATCACAGTATCTAGGTTTTTGGCATTTATGATCTGAGGAGGGAAGATTCAGAAATGGGTTGACTTTTGCTCTGGAAAGGTCATCTCCTGTTTGATTTGGATGAAAATTTCCCTAATCATATTTCTAGTAATTCATTACAGATTATGAAATTATATTTTCAAAATCAAAGCTAAACAAAACCTAGGCCATTGCTGTAGCAACACCACAATGCTTTCATAGGTATGCCAAAAGTCAGAATGAACTTTCAAGAAATAGTGCTCATAAATGCAATCTTATTTTATCTCTCTAATTTTTTATGGAAAGGGTAAACACATGAATTAATTTGGGCAGAGATCATATCTTGTTTGTTTTGCTTGTCATGAGTCTAAGTTACAGGAGCAGTGACATGAAAATGATGTCCAAAGATTTCATAAAAATTGGCTCAATAATTCGGTTCTGTGTCTAGCCTAGAAAGATGCCAACAAAGACTAAGAAAATGATGGATGCAGCAAGTATAAAAACTCTTTACCAAACAATAAAATTTTGGACTTGTCCAAATTGAAAACTCTAGCAGATAACAAAATAAATGTGACTGAAAAATTGAAATTAAGTTTGGGTAGGGTAGAAAACATTGTGGAAAAAGCATTTTCTTCTTTAGCCAAAATGGTTTCAAAAGCTTTCTTTCTCGTGGTCATTAAAAGTTGGGATTGTGTGGCAAAGGGTTAATCGAATTCATGTTAGCGGCTAGTTTTTAAGAGGCGTAAACATTTCAGAGAGATGAAGGTAATGTCAGATATAGTAAGAATCTGTATGACATTGATTAAAATGGAAAGTTCTGTGGTGTAGGATTATCATAGAGGCTACCACATATCAACCTTGAAAAAGATTTGGTTGCACAAAGACAATACACCAAGCTGTTGGGTTGCCAGTACATAACTAGAACGACAGCTGTCACTAGATGTGACTTAAAACCCCAGCAAGCACTTTGACAGAATAAAGTGGCAAGTTCAAGGAGAGATAATTCCTCAACCAGGAAGAGTTGACATTTGAAAATTGTGTCTTGCAAATCTTCAATATATGATCAATATATGTGCAAAGTTTCCATACATTTGAAGTAAAACTGTTGGAGGAGTTGGCAACACAAAATTACAGGTACTTTGTACACAGACGGACACACTGACGGATGGACACACGGACAGACAAGGCTGATTCTAGTATATCCCCAAAAACATTTGTTTTGTAGGGGTATAAATAATTATATCTTCTTGGATTCTAGATGGTGGAACACACGCCCTGTAGCCTGGATCTTGCACCTGTTGACTCAAGAGCCAAAAATATGCACATTTTTACAAGCTTTCTTGAGCAGCCTTGGCTGTTGTGACTGGTTTCAATCACAAGTGATATGCATACAAACATATGAACAATAGGAGATATGTACAGGTAATCAGAAGAGCATGGCTATGCAGGAGACTACTTTGAGGAATACTGAATGGGTATGTTATGTGAGGTTTCAGCAGTTCAGCATATTATTGTATGTCATTCATAAGCTGTCCTGCTGGCACTTAGTGTAAAGCATTTAAGAAATAATCTTCTTTCTATCGTGGTATATCGTTCAATAAACCACAGTTGTGAGTTATGAGGCACAATAAATAATCCACGAGGGCGATAGTCACGTGTCATGTTAGAATTAAAATTTTACTGAAATAATTATGTTTAGATATTTTTATTTATTTTAACCCTTTACTCCATAGATACTCATTTCTGTGCATTGCTTGTAGTAGCCTTTGGAAAACATTGTGGCAAAAGGTGAAATTGCTTGTGACGAGCAATTTCACCTTTTGTCACAATGTTTTCTATGCTATCAAAAGGTGTCATATACACATAAGAAATGGCCTTATCTCATCTTTGCTGTTATTTAGAGTCAATTAGAGATACCTTAGAAATGACTTATGGTGTAAAGGGTTAAAACTTTAAAGTCTGGCATGAAAATTCTGAACTTAGATTCATGCAAAACTGTACTTTTATGTCGAACAGTTTCTGACATGAAACACGTGGTAGGTCTACAAATATCTCAATCACCCCTAAAATAAATGATATTGTGAATAATAGATACTTTTACCACCATACAACATCTATCATAGAATAAACATATGCCTTATAATCAAATCATAACAAATAATGTGTTTTTGTGTCTAGACCAGAGTATGTAAGGTGAATGCCTTAGTTGATGAAAAATCAATGGATAGAATACTAGTAGCCTGTTAACTAGTAAGAGCAATTCATTCCTCTATGAGAAATACAACAGATCAAGATCTGTTTGCATATGCAGTCTGATATTGGATCTAGACTTTCTGCTATGTAGTGTGACATTCTGGCAAACAAATCCTTTAAGTTTTCATGTTTTGGTCTATTTTACTAATTAAGAAAATCCACTCCATTTATTCGGGTATTGAAGTGTAAGCACTTTACCAAACAAGAAAATGTAGAATGGCCTAAATCAAAAGCATTATCAAATGAGAAATCAAATGCGGCTGCAGTAATATGAATTTTTTTAAAGGATATAAAACAGTCTGGGAAAAGGAGAAATAATAGTCATCTGGTATAGAGTTCAAGAAAACAGCGTTGACAGATACTGGAAAAACATTAGACATAGTCTAGCCAAAAAAAGCCTCACCCAGTGTATGGTATTCAATGGGCAGCTAAGCATGTAATGACTGGTATTATCTGTAAGTACGCTATGACCATGAGTATAAGTAAAGCTATAGAAAGAGAGTTGGTGAAAAGGTCCTGGGCATGTATTCACCAACCATTCTTAAGAAAGTTCTTGATCTTATTTTCCAGAATTTTCTACATTTGTAAGTAACATAACTTCTGATTGGCTAAACCATTTGGTTTAGCCAATCAGAAGTTGTGTTACTTACAAATGTGGAAAACTTTGGAGAATAAGACTAGGAATATTTTCAAGAATGGTTGCTGAAAACGGGCCCTGTATACTCCATATATCAAAGACATCAACTGCTTAACCTGAGCATGATGTGCTCTGGTAAGCTACATGTAATACTGTTATGGTTTTTGACAGGGAGCAAGCTATAACTCTGGGTATGAGATTAGCTATATACAAAGAGTTGGTAGCCCAGTCCAGTATATTCCACATGTTATGGACATCAAAAGATTGGTTTTTACCTACAAGTAAGCTATGACCCTGAGTGTAAGTGTAGCCATATACAGAAAGTTGGTGACCAAATCCAGTATATTCAACATACCATGTACCATGGACATCAAAAGATTGACACTTATAACCTACATGGTTTTTACCTGTAAGTAAGCTATGACCCTGAGTGTAAGTGTAGCTATATACAGAAAGTTGGTGACCAAATCCAGTATATTCCACATACCATGTACCATGGACATCAAAAGCTTTTGATGTCCATGGTACATGGTATGTGGAATATACATCATGTGTTCTAGTAAGCTACACACAAGCCACATAGAAGGCTTTAATAATTCTTTACCTGTAAGTAAGCTATGACCCTGAGTGTAAGTGTAGCTATATACAGTGAGTTGGTGACAAAGTCCAGTATATTCCACATGTCATGGACATACTCTTCTGCTCCCTCATCCCACAACTGCTTGATCTCTGTCCAAATATAACCTGTGGAAAACAAAACATCAACATCACATGTAGGTACCATTGCTAACCTGCAGTGGCTTTTCCTTTAACCCTCTACCACAAAACAACAACTTTTAATGACTCCAAGAAAGAAGCCTTTTGAAAATATTGTGGGAAAAGGAGAAAATGCTGGTAACCAGCATTTTCTTCATTTCCCACAAAGTTTTCTTCTCTATCAAAGCAAAATTGCACCATTTAAGCCACTTTGAAATTGTCATCTGCAAATGCTTTCAATTTGGATAGGTCTAAAACTTTGCTGTGTGGTAATGGGTTAAAGCTGAAAATGTAGCACGACTATGCAAAAATAACAAGAGGTCCATGATGGTCCTATATCGCTCACCTGAGTACTAAGCAGTAAAGGTCTACAATGAAAATTCTTCTTTTCCAAAAAGATCATCTGTTGTTTTTGATAGAGGTCCACTAGAAGATGCTACATAATGAAATATCAAGAAGATGTTTAAAGAAATTGTGGACGATGGATGACGGACATTGGGCGATCACAGAAGCTCACTATGAGCACTTCATGCTCAGGTGAGCTGAAAAGGGGGTTACCAGCCCCTGTTGCAAGAGATCCTCCTTTTTGCCCAAAAACTTTATCTTTGCAGTGTTACTACTCACACAAATTATGTGTAAATCATGTTACAGAATTGAAATTCATGTAACAAATTTTGGCTACACATGAGACCTCACATAAGAAAAAATAAATAAAAAAAATAATATATATCTGCTTATCTAGGGTAGAATGACAGGTTTTGAACTTACTTGTTACCCTGATTGATAACTTGTTATCAAACTATGCAGAAATACTCATCTATAAACTAAAGGACATGAAAAATTGATTGGTCCATAAAACACAGAAACCAATGACACAATAAAATGTTCCTTCGACACTATCTGATCAGTTATCTCAGACTGTCTTTACAGCTTTCTAATGACTTTATGCTGTAAATTTTCACAAATATTTTGATCTAACATACAATTTTGCTGCAAATCATCAGTATGGATTGTGTTACCTTTAGTTGAGAACCATCATTGTCATACCCTCAAATAAGAAATCTTACCCCCAGATTTACAGCTTGGGAGGTAAGTACACCTTTGAAATAAAAAGCTAGTGGGAACACTACTTTGGGTGGCAAATAAAATAATCAGGAATTTTCATCCTAGAAAGATGACCCACTTGATTGCAATTTAATGGTTGCTTTTGTCAGTCAGTAGTGTTCAGCAAAGAAGACATTGTAGATCAAAGATCAGGCTGCACATTTTGTGCAGCATGATCTTAATCTACACTGTCCACAATTGCAACTATTATAATCATGAAAGGCACTTTGGGGGTTAAGTAACAAAGGTGAATACTGTCATTAATTATTGGTTTCATTTCATATACCAAACATTTCATCGGTATTAAACAGTATGGTGGTCAATTATATTTTATATGATTTTTCCAGAGTTGTCTAGTTTCAGACAGCAAGGTTATGTATCTGGTTGTACCAATCCAATTTTGAATTTGATCTTTCATTTATGTTTCTGTGGTGACTGTTATCATTGGCCAAGAGTTGGTAGAAAATAGCTTATACCATGATGGCCCAATCACACCCTGAATTGCTCAACTAACCTATATTGGGACCCTAAATTAGCACAGACAGTGACATTTATCTGTGCAAAGTCAGTTATCTAAAGATATAGTGTAAGCCTATAAAAAATTGTAATTGTCCCATTTCAAAAGCATTTGCAGAGAGAAAATTAAAGATAACAAGCAATTTCGTTGAAATGATATTCCCAGCCAAAAAACGTGTAACTTAAAATCACTCCGGGTCAGCATTTTGCATCAAATAACAAAGAAACAACAGAAGTTTCGTGGCAGAATGGGTTATTATACCCACATATAAAGTTTCATGAAATTCTGTCCAATGATTATGGAGGTATTCACCTGGACTGACACATGGATGGACAGACAGGAAGATGGAAGGAAGGACAATGCTAAAACTATATCCCTCCACCTTCCACAGGGAATAAAACATAATTATGTTTTTTTTGTAAATATTGTCTTCAAAAGGTTAAATTAACATTGTGGAGAAAGGAAAAAAAAAATTGGTTACCTGCATTTTTTCCTTTTTTTGCACCATTTTAAAAGCCATTTTTCTTCAAATTAACTACAGGATTGTAAGGTAAAAGTTAAATAGTGAGCAAGTTGAAGTAAATATCATGGGAGATGCCTATCAAGATAATATTGTAAAAAATCATGATTTATTTCCCTTTGACAAGGACTGTAACTTTGTAGGAAAAGGAGAAAATGTTGAAAACCAGTATTTTCTCCTTTTTCCACAATGTTTTCTACCCTTCCCAAATTAAATTTTGATTTTTCAGTCATTTATTTTGTCATCAGCAAATGCTTTCAATTTGGACCAGTCAATAAATTTGTCATTTGGTAATGAGTTAACAGACCAGTGTAAAATAATCATTGTTACTTTCTTCTTTTTTAACCTATTACCACACAGTCCCTACTTTTGATGCCCCTGAGAAAGAAGCCTTTTGAAAACACTGTAAGAATAGGAGAAAATGCTGGTAACCAGCATTTTCTCCTTTTCTCACAATGTTTTCTACCCTTCCCAGAACAAATTCAATTTTTCAGTCACCTTTATTTTGTCTTCTGCAAAAGCTAGTCTAAAATTTTGCTGTGTAGTAAAGAGTTAAATAGAAAACTATATGATTTACTAGAACTTCTCATACCACTTCTCACCTACCTGCCACATAGGCCAATATCATCCACTCAATTGTTGTAGCAGGTGCCCCTCTCAATTCTGTTTTAGTTTCCTTGATGAAAGAGGACCCTGTATTGTCAAGCAGAGGAATTTCAACTCTTTGGGAAACCATGATTAGTAACACTGCAACCAAGAAATGATTTTTATAAAACTACACTCACCCTAAAAATAGCATAGAATGAAAGAAAAAAGACTTTTCCAGTCGGTAGAATAACATAGGTAAGCACTTATTAAACTTTTTGGGTGTTTGACCAACATTGCCTAGTATGAAATTTCAAAGTTAACCCATTACCACTCAATCCCTACTTTTGACGCCCCTGAGAAAGAAGCCTTTTGAAAACACTGTGGGAAAAGGAGAAAATGCTGGTAACCAGCATTTTCTCCTTTTCCCACGGTGTTTTCTACCCTTCCCAGAACAAATTTCAATTTTTCAGTCACTTTTATTTTGTCGTCTGCAAATGCTATCAATTTGGACCAGTCTAAAATTTTCTCGTGTGGGAAAGGGTTAAATAAATATGATTCCAAAAACATCAAGAAAATAAATTAAGAACTCCTTTGCATATTGCAAAATCTTACTCTTGTTCATCTTTAAACTCTTCATCAAATAAATTTCCCCTGTGCAACACTGCTTTCCTATAGTATATTATTATATCATACTCATAAACTAAACTTTAACAATTTATAAAAAAAAAACCCCAAAAGTATAGACCTTTCCAGACTGAAAATATTTACAGGGGACAAAGCAAATGCAAATCTAGAAACAGAAGTTGTATTTGTAAGGGTATAAAACATTGCTGGTTACTGGTATTTTCTCTTTTTCTGGCAATGTTTTCCAGAGCTTTCTTCCTCAGGGCATAAAAAGGATTGCTTGGTAGAGAGTTATTTTATGATGATTATTCCTAAAAAATTTAAGATGTCTGTCAGCCTTTACCAAACAATCCTGTGTTTCAAAACAGCCCTTCTGAGTAAAGCATTTGAAAACATTGTGGAAAAAGGAGAAGATGAATGTTTGTAACTCTAACTTTCCTCATTTATGAACAGTATCTTCCACCTTTTCAAAGACAAATACCATCATTTAACTCTTCTTTGCCCAACAAAAAAATTATAGACTGGTCCAAATTGAAAGCATTTGCTGGCAAAACAAATTAAATGTGACTGAAAAATTGAATTTGGTTTGGGAAGGGTAGAAAATAGTGTGGGAAAAGGAGTAAATGCTGGTTACCAGCATTTTCTTCTTTTACCCAAATGTTTCAAAAGGCTCCTTCCTCAAGGTTGTTAAAAGTCTGGACTGAGTGGTAAAGATGTGAGAAAGATCTTTTGAACATGATTAATGGCCAAAAGTTTTGTCTGTTCAAAGCAACCGGAAGCAAATGTAGAGAAGGCACTTCTTAGGAGAAGGCA
This sequence comes from Tridacna crocea, assembly GCA_943736015.1. Classification (NCBI taxonomy): domain Eukaryota; kingdom Metazoa; phylum Mollusca; class Bivalvia; order Cardiida; family Cardiidae; genus Tridacna; species Tridacna crocea. The sequence continues at coordinate 41,060,384 of OX031063.1, forward strand.
CTTCGTAACGGTACCATCTTAGACCAAAATCAATGACTGAAAACATGAAAGCAAGGAGACAAGAAATCCTAACAACATGAAAGCCATTTCTATTCCACAAAAGGATTCTGTGTCTGGACAAAATGCAGAGGAGACACCTTTATGGCCCCTATAATTGGTTTAGCTTAAATCTTTGACTCTTACAATCATTGTTATGTGGGGTTTTATTGTGATTGATGCCTTCTCATTTGACAGCAAACTAGTTACTACAAAAGACCTCCTCAACTCTTCACAAGATGACAAAATTTCAGATATGTGACCACACTGAATCCACTTTCAGATAAAAAGTTCCATGCGCATTACATAGTAGAATCTGTCTTAGATAAGGTAGAAAACATTTTTGGGAAAGTAAGATACTGGTTACCGGCATTTTTCACTATTTCAACATTGTTTTTAAATAGCCTGTTCCTTCCATCTTTGCAAAGGGTTTAGCCTATACCAATTGATTTTGATAAAAAAAAGAAGTGGCACCACAGATTACTAGCACTGTGATAAATTTGTAGAATGAAAACACCGAAAAAGAGTAAATACAAGAAAATATATAACCTACTTACACAGAAACGTAGCATAGGCAAAACTGTGACACAGAAACTTGATAAATGGTTTCCGAATCAGTAAGCCAACACTACTTTTTGGGGCAATGAGGTAAGTGATACACAGCAATGGGAACATCATGCCTATTGTCACTGTAATCAGCAGTTTGCACACAATGTTCCGCCTTCGGAAACCTGGACAGCCCTCATACCACAGCGTAGCTAGCAACTGTTGACAGTTGGGATGAGCAACAAACTGAAATATAGTGTAAGTAAAGTGTAAAAGGACACTGCATTATGACCAAATCACATGAAATTAGACTTCGCACTGAAAGTATTTTAATAGAATATTTTGTGTATGAAAGGGTTATCAGCATTTCCTCTGTTGCGAACAATATTTTCATAAAATTTACCTGTATAAGGCTTCTGAAATTTGGTATTGTTTAGCAAAGAATCTAAAACCCATTACTATAGGATCCTAAATTTTTACAGTCCTGTCCATAATTGCCAGTATGCACGTTTTATGTGACAAATAAGCCTTATAACAAAATCATGCAGTCTGTTTTCTTCACTAAAAGAGAGCATTTTATTACATAATGTTTGGTTCACTGTGGTACATTTCTAAATTACTTATTTACTGTCTGCAGAGATAAAAATCAAAGGGTTGAAAGCTCTGGTGTGGCATTTGTCAAGGGAGGAATTGTATGGAATTAATGATTAAAAAAAAAATATTTTCTAAACATTCACATGAAAATCAGCCTACTTATCGAATTGATACCTTTGTCAGAGAGCAGTTGTAAATGATATAATGTTAACTTTTTGCTTGCTTGTCATGGCTCAGGATGTGCTTTGTGTCAACTAAAAATCAAAATAGGACTGCACATCTGTGTAGTCTGATCTTTATCTATTCAGTTGTTTAATAACATCATGCCAACAACCCTGTAAGTATAATTGAACTGGCAAAAAAAACAGAACAAAAAGACTGCAGTATTCATTTAGTAGGATAGGTGTTATTTAAATTAATTGCTTTTCAAAAGCTCAGGGTTGTATTTCTTATTTCTTTTTGCTTAGCCTCTATAAGGCAGTCAGTATCAACTCAGGCTTGTAACTCATTGGACCTCAACTTTCTGAGGTCTGAACAATTTTTGATTGGCTCTGCCACTTCTGTTTGACAGTTAAATTGAATTGATGTAACCAAATCTAATCTGCTCTCACCATTTTTTCAAATCAAATAATTAATTTTAGACTTGTAAGACCACACAAGAACGCAGTCAGTTCATTTAAAGGCATGATGTGTACTGGTTAGGAAGTGTCAGGAACGCGCTGGTAGGTGTGCCGACTGCAGCAAAATATTGGATGCTATTGTAGATGATATTCAACCTCTATTTATATATCTAATCTTCGGATCAAAATACATCCGATGAAATGGAACATATTGTTCTGTATCAACACACACACTTGTACATCAGAATGAATTGTGGCTTCAGTGAAAAGACATACCATAAAACATTACTATTTGAAACTTTTCTTACTGTAAAAAGTAAGTATAGTGATAATTACACCAAAACTGAATGTATTAATACTAAAATTCAACAAGAAACAACATTGGAATACATTGATTTTTGTGTTCACAAGAGGAGAGTGAAAGAAACTTTAGCCCTAAGTTACTTTTTGTAAGTCTTGATCATGACAACTTCAGTAGTCTCTGATAACTGTATACAAGTACTCTTGTTCCTTTATGTTATTTAACAATGTGGCAAGTAGTGAGGGGGTCATTCCTGTGTAGACTTCTTCAGAAGATACAGATTCATTAACACAAATATGCCTGAAGCAAACAAAGGCTTCTCTAAAACCCTTTAACTCATACATATGAATTTTGACATGCATGCTGCAGCTAACAATTTTAAACAAAATAATGCAAATATTGTAATCAGGGTCAATTTATATTACAATCAATTATTTCAAGCTGTAAATTATGTGCCATGAGCAAGCCTAAACAAATATGCTATGGGATGAACAAGCCAAGAGAAAAACCAGTTTTGGGACAAACAGGCCATTAATCGACCAGTCAAGAGACAAAGGTGTCTATCATCGAGCCAATAGAAAGCATGTAAAGCAACTTTGAAGAAAAAAATGATTTCTGATGACCTGATACAGTTTATTTTAAGACACCATATTTAATGATATATCTGAGTATTATCGAAACACTTTAGATTTTATCTGAAAAAAATTCCTTGTAATTGGGTTTACTTTCTTCAGTTTTGCACAACCTAACATACATGATATTCAAAATGTGATACTGAACTCATACTGGCACTGACAAATGTCACAAAAAGACTGATCGAGTGAATGAAAATCTGGGGCTTATATAAATTTGCAAACTATTCTTGAACTTCTTAAGTCCAATTCTCAAAGGTCCTATTGTGCCCCAAGTAAACAAAGTGGTGGTTAAATGCATTTGAATTCAGTGACTGATTGTATGGTGTTTAATGCCATCTTAAACATTATTTCAGTTTAATTGCTGTAGCCAGTGTACCTATCCATGCTTTCCTGGAGTTCCATTTCATAGGAAACTGGCTGCTTTCCCAAAAAACACATTTGAATTCAAATCATGCATATTGAAAATATGGAAATCATTGTGAAGATGACACTGTCATTCCAAGGGTAAGTAAATGGCAGAAAAAAAAGGAATTTAAAAACCAGAGATAGCACAAACTGGCAACTTTTGACCTACTTTAAAAATTAATCATTCTCCCAGCCACTAACTCCTGGACTAACAATACAGTAGCAGGTTTTCACAATAAACTTCCATACTGATGATTAAAATACATTTTAATGCCTGCACTGTTTACAGGTGGCTACTTTTTGGGCTTTAAGAATTTAAATTTGAAAGTAACACTAACACATACATTCTGATTGGCCAAACCAAGTGGTTTAGGTAATCTTTTGGTTTTGTACATCAGAAATTCTGTTATTTTCTAAATCTAGAATCAGACTTAGTATGGAATTAAGAATGGTTCATAAATACAGAAGAATGTACAGAGTAATAGGTCTTGTCTTAATCTAATATCTACAGTCTGCAAATGAAGAAGTGAATAAAATATTAGGTTGCATGTCCTGTCTAATCTGATCTTCGTCCAAGCCATTCTACAAAACCATATAACATTGTACAGGGCATGCTGAGAACTATTCTAAGTGAGTGAATAGATAGAAAATCAATAAGAATAAATTGATCTGAAGGCCTTGATGTGATTTATCATTTAATTGATCTCAGATAGGATGTCAGCTTTCCATTAGGCTTTGGGAGCCTATTTAGTGCATTCATGTTACATGAGCGATTATTATAAACCTTGTAGATCAACACTAATAACACCATTATTCCCTTTAATAACCTGGTCTTCCCTTTAACTCTTTACGAAATGACACAATGTTGTACTAGTCAAAATAGAAAGCATTTGTAAATGACAAAATAATTGGGAATCAAAAATTGAATTTTGATTTCGGAAGGGGAGAAAACATTGTGGGAAAAGGAGAAAATGTTGGTTACCAGCATTTTCTCCTTTTCCCTCAATGTTTTCCAAAGGCTTCTTTCCAGGGTCATCAAAAGTTGGGATTGTGTGGTAATGGGTTAATCCGATGATTTACTCTGGTTGTTGATGTGGCTGTTGATTCTAATATTAATTTTCAGCAAGCAAAGCAAATGTAATGTGTTAATTTGCAAAAAGTATATACCAAGATCAAACTGCAAAATATATAGACTCAGATCCATCAATAAAACAACGTTTCTCACTGAGACCTCAATCCTAACTACTCATTGCCCACAAATCTTATATTTTAGATTAAAAGCATTCATTTGCTGAAACATTTAAATCCCTTAACTCTTTACAAAACAACAAAACTTTGGATCTGACCAAATCAAAATCTTTCGGAGGCACCAAATTAACTGAAGCTTGAATGACAGCTTTCCGTTTTTGATAGAGTCATCAACATTGTTTGAAAAGGAGAAAATGCTGGTTATCAACATTTTTACCATTTCCCACAATGATTTCATAAACCATCTGTTTCTGGGTCTTTAAAACTCTGGATTGTGTAGTAAAAAGGTTAATGTACCTTAATGTGAATTATTTAGCTGTTAACCCATTACCACTCAATCCCTACTTTTGATGCCCCTGAGAAAGAAGGCTTTTGAAAACACTATGGGAAAAGGAGATAATGCTGGTATCCAGCATTTTCTCCTTTTCCCACAATGTTTTCTACCCTTTCCAGAGCAAATTTTAATGTTTGAGTCACCTTTATTTTGTCGTCTGCAAATGCTTTCAATTTGGACCAGTCTAAATTTTTCTCGTGTGGTAATGGGTTAAAGTGTCAATGATGACTTCATTTGTCTTTAGACACCATAGATCAAAAGTAGACTAGAAAGAATGTGCGGTCAGATCTTGAATCTATAATTTCGGAAACCTTGGGCTTAATTACACTCAATTTCTGGTTTGGCGATTTTATACTTCTCTGTAAACAACAAATCTATGATATTGTGATGCCAATTAGAATCAGAAATTTCCAGAAACTCCAGTATAAGAATAAGTATTTTTCACGATATATTGAATCAAATTCCTGTTTAAAAAATAGATATTTCTTTGGCAAAAAACAGATTGGCTCCATCAAAAAGAATGAATTCTTTTCACCCTTATGCTATATCAAATTCTTTTCTGAAACTAGATATTTGTCTTGGGCAAAAAAATAGATTCTTTCCCTCTAGTGTAACCTTGAAAACCCTGCTGCAATCTTCACATTTGAAACTGGTATAGAGCCCTACTCTTCAAAAATTCAGTCATCAAGGTGGCCACATGTGTGAAATATTTTGGACATCTGAGTCTTGTGTTCAGGAGATGGAAGAGGACACAAACACACAAAGGAAAGATGGACAGGCAGACAACAATCACTCTACTAAAGCATATAGTCTGCATCCTTGTGGCTTTTGAGCCTAATTCTTTCACAAACTTATCTTCCGAGAACTTACATCGAAACAAAATACATTGAATCATCCATTTCAAAAATTCATTTTTTTATGGTTTTTTTTTTTTTCCAATTTCGTCATTTCTTTTCACTCTTTACCACTTCACAAAATTTTGGACTTGAAAAATTTGAAATAATTTGTAGATGACAATTTACACATTGCTCAATTTGTGATTGTTGTCTTTGAAAGTTTAGAGAACATTATGGGGAAGGAGAAAATGTTAGTCACCTGCAATTTCTCCTTATCCTAAAATGTTTTCAAAAGCCTATTCATTATAGGGTTGTTAAAAGTGGGGTTTGTGTGAGAAAGGGTTACACTCAAAACCATAATCTGTGTACCTGCATGTATTTTTTCCATTTTGTGGAATCTAGATAACTATGGTATTAATCTTTAATTTTTCTCCCACTTTATACCCCCATTCCACTAGGCCACAATCCACAGCGCTCTCATGAAGTGCCGTACATTGCCATGCATAGTACACAGAATGCAAAGAACACTAACAGATCTGTAACGGATCACTAAGATCACCTACATCGCCACCAGTCTACTCCCTTGCACAAAGATCCGTGGCGCTGTCTTCAGAACGCCGTCACATCGCTACTTAATCGCTTAAATCACTATCGAAATGCAACTTCAACATAAACATTGTAAATGGAGCACTATCGGATCGCTCAAGAGAGCAAATGTTCCTCCAGTATGCCAGTCATTGCGCTCCTATGTGATTCGATAGTGACCATCGGAGATGAAGTAGCACTCCATTGCGATCAAGTGGCAATACGATCGCACTCCCATATGATCAAGTGGCAATATGATAGCACTCTGTTACGATCAAGTGGCAATACGATAGCGCTCTGTTACGATCAAGTGGCGTTATGATAGCACTCTGATCGCACTTTTGGAGGACTAAATAACAGAGTGTCTGTCTCTCAGACCAGAAGTGCAGTGGTAAAACGCTAGACGTTCAATCCTGAGGCCCGAGGTTCCATACCCGTCCCAATACACTAGGCACATTAACCCTTTCCCAAACGGCCAATTTTGGACCAGACCAAATTGAAAGCATTTTGCAGGTGACAAATTAACAGTTCCTAAAAAGATGATTTTTCTATATGACAGGGTAGAAAACATTGTGGGAAAAGGCAAAAATGCTGGTTACCACAGTGTTTTCAAAAAGGGTTAAGGAACCAAGAAAGTATATTTAAGAAGAGCTCGGGGCTTGTACACGGATTTCCTTGTATCTGATTCTTTTTCTCTAATGGCCCATGCCATATATGCCTCGAGCACAGAGGGCCCTAAATCCGACAAAGTCATACTATCATTTTGCATTTGGAGACCACCTGGTGTAGGTACAATAAATTCTTAAGTCAACTACAGTATGCCACCTAGGGGAAGGAGCGAAAGGAGAGTCAAAGCCTCTGGTCGCTAAATGTTCACTAAGTTACTTGATCGCCAGCCGAACGTCATCTGGTTGTTATCCGAGTGTGAGTGTCCTCATAATCACAAATCTGGCAGCGATCTGATACGATCTACGGCGCTCTGTATGAGCGCACAAAGCGCTGTAGATCGCAGCCTAGTGGAATGGGGTAGTTAGCTGTAACCACTTCCCAAACAACAAAATGTAAGATATGTCTCGTGAAAGAAAACCATAAATGACCATACATTTCATACATCAAACTTATAAAATATCAGCACTTTTCTTTCTCCCATAATGTTGTAAACCATACAACCAATCAGTTTTTACCTTTTCAGCAATATTTGTTCTATCATTTAAACCACCTATAAATTGTTGTCTGAAAAACTTGGTTTTTTTTTTTGGACAAGTCTAAATTTTTCCCCCAAGTCCTTAAAAGTAATGGTACTGTTTAGTAAAGGGTACACAGCAGATGATATGGAAAGAAGTACAGCTACACTAAATGGTACTGACAACTTGACACAAGAGCAAATTATATCTTCCACCATTAGGCAAACGAGGTAGAAAGATTCAGAGAAAAACCCATAATTCTCAAACGGTTGACTTTGTGGTGCTGGAACCTCACAAGTATCCACTTGCAACAGACTGCTTCCATGCCTTATCACTATTTACCCTATATCACCAAATCCTGAGTTTTAACAAGCTTAGAGAACAAATCTGTTGAAAACATTGTGGAAAAAGGAGAAAAAACTGGTAACCTTTTTCCACACTGCCTTTTGTTCTATCAAAGACTCAAAGCATCATTTGAGCTTGGTGTAATATAATGTCCTCTGGAAAAGCTTTCAATTTTGTATAAAATTTTATTGCTGGAAGAGTTATCCCTTTACCACACAATGACAACTTTTAATGACTCTGAGGACCTTTTGAAAACTTTGTGGGAAAAGAAGAAAGTGCTGGTAACCAGCACTTTCTTCTTCTTCTTTTCCCTCAAAGTTTTCTATTTTATTAAAAAATATCATCATTTTAGCCACTTTGAAATTATCATCTGTGATTGCTTGCAAGTTGGACTGGTCTAAAATTCTGCTGTGTGGTAATGGGTTATCTAGAATTGCCAATACTGACAGTATATATATTAAGATCATCAGACTCTATAGTACAATTATCTGGTCTGAATTTTCAAATAGATGAATTTATAAGTCTATTACCACACAATCCCTTTTTTTGACTACCCTGAGGAAAAAGCCTCTAGAAAACATTGTGGGAAAAGGAGAAAATGCTGCTAACCAGCATTTTCTCCATTTCCCACAAAGTTTTCTTCCCTTCACAAAACAAATTTCACATTTTCAGTCACTTTTTTTTTGTTGTCTGCAAATGCTTTTGATTGGACAAACCTAAAATTTTGTCATTTGGTAATGAGGTAATTAAAGGTGGCCCTTCAGAATTTGGGACGAAAATTTTACAAAAATACAAAAATATCATCCTTATACTCCCAAAGCCTTATAATCGTCATTCATAAAACCCCAGTAGTCTAAAGCCATCCGACAACACGAGAAATTAAAGATTTACTACGGCCAAGGTCGACATCGACGGGAAACACGTTCTATTTTTACATGCACAACTCGCTCATTTACATACTGGAATACACAGAAGAAGCTTCAAACATTGCCTGCGAAGAAGATATTATGAGAAATAATTACATGTTTGTTATGTAATGGAATTTAAGCGTCATTAGTCACGTGCCAGTTACTTAACATTGCCACAATGCATTTTTTAATTGCTTAAGAGGCTACGTAGCCCGTTAAGGGAATACCATCAAAAAAAATTTTGGGGGTAATTTTATGATTCTTAATTATTGATGATTTGTATTGTTTTTTCAAATAAATTTCAGTGATATATATATTTTTTGATTTGGTGTGATGTGAAATTTCTAAGTACCCACCTTTAATTGGGTTGTTAATAAATCTGATCCTTGGACTGAAAATATGGCCATAGAGTGTAATGTGATTTTCTTCTAAGATTTGGCCTTGTTGGCTTACTTTGTTGAGGCAATGCATTTTCAAACCCATCCAAGGTATTATAAGAACAAACATCGAACTCAAGTTATATGAGCATTCGACACAAAATGCCACCTCCAGGTTGCACACAATATATGAATTACATTCTGGCAAAGGTGGTTTATTGCATCTTCATAATGCACGATACCAAGCAAGTATCCTTTAACGACCCTGAGAAAGAAAGTCCCTGAAAACATTGTGGGAAAAGGAGAAAATGCTGGTAAGTAGCATTTTCTCCTGTTCCTACAATGTTTTCTACCTTAAGGTTTTTATAACATTTGACCTATTTTTGACCTCACATGACCCATTTTCAAACTCACCCAAGATATTATCAAGGCAAACATTCTAACCAATTTTCAAGAGTGTTGGACTGAAATGTGCCATGCAGAGTGTATACAAAGTTTTACTAAGATTTGACCTGGTAACCTAGTTTTTGACCCAACGTGACCCATTTTCAAACTCGTCCATATCATCAAGACAAACATTCTGACCACGTTTCAAGAGTATTGGACTGAAAATGTGGCCTCTAGAGCTTACAAAAGGTTTTCCTAACATTTGACCTGGTGACCTAGTTTTTTTACCAACATGACCCATTTTCAATCTCGTCCAAGATATCATCGAGACAAACATTCTGACCAACTGTCAAGAGTTTTTACTGAAAATGTAGCTGCTTGAGAGTACACAAGGTTTTTCTAAGATTTGATCTAGTGACCTAGTTTTTGACCCAACATGATCAATTTTCAGACTCGTCTGAGATATCATCGAGGCAAAACATTCTGACCAAGTTTCATGAGTATCGGACTGAAAATATGGCCTTTAAAGTGAACACAATTTTTTCTAAGATTTGACCTAATGACCTAGTTTTTGACCGGACATGACCCATTTTCAAATTTGTCTGAGATATCATCAAGGCAAACATTCTAATCTACTTCCATGAGTATAGGACTGAAAATGTGGCCTCTAAAGTGTACACAAGGTTTTTCTAAACTTTAACCGAGTGACCTAGTTTTTGACCCGACATGACTCAATTTCGAATTGTCTGAGATTTCATCGAAGCAAACATTCTGACCAAGTTTCAGGAGTATTGGATGAAAAATGTGGCACCTAAGGCGTACACAAGGTAAAAAGTTGACGACGGAGCACTATCATAATAGATCACTCTGAGCACTTTGTGCTCAGGTGAGCTAAAAGAAAAAAGGGATATCAGTCTGTGTATCAAAGCCAATGACTAGAATAATTAATCCTGTTTCTCCCATCATTCAGCACAACCTCGACCCAATTCTAGTTTCATGATGACACGCACCATTTCAAAAAAATATCATTAATTTTTGTAAACCTTTATAAAAGGGGCACCCACTGTTTGACCTTGGTGCAATGTCTGGATTTATTTTGATAAAACTGTTTGTTATCAGTTCAATAAAGTTTGATATACAGGTGTCACACCGTTTATATGAGAGCCAGTGTTGAAAGTTTTTGCATAAAGATTTATTCCAACTAATCCTTACCCAAACAAAACAAAACATTGTGGGACAAGCTAAAACAGACGGTTACCAGCATTTTATATTTTTCCAACAATGTTTCAAAAACATGGTTTCCATTAAGGACAATAAGAATCAGGATGGTTTGGTAAAGGGTTAAATCTTTCACACTTTGATAGCCTTTCCTCATGTAATGCAGCATATCTTTTCTCAGGAGACTGGTCTTCCATTTGTATGCAATAAACTTTTTGCTAAAAACATTATGAACAAGAGGGTCATGATGGCCCTATATTGCTCCACTGGCTAATAAGTAAAAACATTACGAGGCAAACATTAAAAAACTTGACCAATTGGCTTCAAACTTGAAGACACAAGTTTTTATCTATAAAATACAACAAGAAAGTTATGACCCAAGTCAAAGTCATTTTTCACCACAAAGCTGTAATCACTTGAATCCTGGTGGAGGTCCCCAAACCAAACAATACAGGTCTAGAATGTGTGGGTATAAACAAGAGGATTTTCAAAGTTTCCTCAATAAAACGCCCTGTAAAACAATTGAGACAGAGCTAAATTTAGCAGCCCTAGGCCTTATTATAATTGGTAACAAGACAATTTATAAAGTTTTCACAACAAAATCTGATGTAAAACCTGTGACCTCTGGTGGGTGGACAAACTTGACCCCAGGGCTATAATCTGGGGCCTCCTGGTAGAGGCCCACTAGATAAAACTACATGCAAAATTTGTTAGTCCTAGGCCATATGGCTGGGTACAAGTAGATTTTTTTCCAATAGAAGCCAACATAAAACTTGTGACCCACAGGGCCAAATTTAATTCCAGAGCTATAATTTGGGTACCCTTGGTAGACAACCACTTGATAAAGCTAGATGCCAAATTGGTAGCTCTAGATCTTATTGCTAGGTACGAGAAGATTTTTAAAGTTTTCTTTATATAAGCCCATATAAAACTTGTGACCTCTGCAGCCCGGCCAAATTTGACCCCAGAGCTAAAATTTAAGAGGACCATGGCAGGATCATTTCTGTGAAGTTTTATTAAAATTGGATGGGCAGTTTCACAAGAAGAAGATGTTTAAAATAAAAGTTAAAGCACACTCTCACACATGCAAGACGGACACTCGGCTATGACATGAACCCACTGGCCTTCTGCCAGTAATTCAAAATGAGCCATTTTTCAATAACGTCCCCTGCTTTCTAGATTATACTTTTTCTCAACCTGCCACAATGTTTCACAATGAGTTTGCATACAAACTTTATTTACTTAATTTCAAATATTCTTATTTTATACAGGACAGGAAAAAACTCTATAATTGCATTTGATGCCATTCTGATTTCTGATTCCACTTTTGAAGAATACTGGTACATGTATCATAATTTTGCCTAAATTTTGGGATACCCAAAGAATTAGGACGCCACTGAAAATCACAAATATAAATATTTTTCATGACATAATAAATATCTCATTGTGACAAGTGTAGATCCATAGTAGGACTGCAACTTCTGTGCAGTCTGCCTTTGACTTACACTACAAAAGCAATTTTGGATGTTTCTAGCACTATCAGACTTAACTCTTTACCACACAAGAAAATTTTAGACTAGTCCAAATTGAAAGCATTTGCAGATGACAAAATACAGGTGACTGAAAAATAGAAATTTGTTTTGGAAAGAGTAGAAAACACTGTGGGAAAAGGAGAAAATGCTGGTTACCAGCATTTTCTCCTTTTCCCACAGTGTTTTCAAAAGGCTTCTTTCTCAGGGGCGTCAAAAGTAGGGATTGTGTGGTAATGGGTTAATTGCAAGGATTTTCAGATTCAAAGACCTTCCTTGTAAATTATTGAAACCCCTTGGGAAATATTTTCAGAGATACAGTCCTTTATTTCAATCTGAGCGAGCAATTTTGCAGATAATAATAAAACTTCAAAGGCTTCTTGCAACTTAAATTCAACTGCAATATCCACTGAATGTAATGATTGTTTCTGTTATTTCATTCAGTTCAAATCCTTTATGTTGCTGAGACAGTCTTTGTTAAAATCTAGTGAAAGATTTTTTATTTTCAGATCTAGATATTATAATCTACACTTCTCCCTTTTGAAAATTTTCAAATTTTCTTTTATAAACCAAAAATAGTGTGTAAACTTAATATTACAAAATTTTAGGCTTGTCCAAATTCAATCTATTTGCAGACAACAAACCAAATGTGGCTCACTAGATTATGTAATTACACTTTAAAAGGAAAGAAATCATGGTGGAAAAAGGCAAAAACACTAGCATTTCTCTATTTTTCATGGCCATTTCTCACAGGATTGTTGATAATAAGGATAAATGGTTAAATGGTTCCTTTTACTTAACCAACTGATTGAGTTTCCTTATTATTAATAGGGTTGAATCTCTGATTGAGAAACTTTACAGTCAAGAGCACCAGAACTTTTATGCTCAGTTTCGTTTTTGCTTGAAATGCAATAAAAAGTTAATTCTTAACAAGACAAGAAAAAGTTAAATATGTCCAGTTTAAAAGCATCTGCAGATAAGAAATTGAATATGGTGCTAATATTTGGACTTGAATTTGACATAATGAAAAACGATATAGGAAAGGAAGAAAATGCTGGCACCTCAATAATGTTTTTGAATATCTTCTTCATATCTTCATCATTCGAAATGGGTTTTATAAGATAGTGATACACAAACTATTTACCACACAATTCCAAGTTTCAATGACCTTGACCCTTGAAAACATTTTGGGAAAAGCAGAAAATGCTGGTAAAAGCATTCTCTCCTATTTCCACATACCTTTCAAAGATAAACCCTATCATTTAAATCGCATTAAGTTTGTTCTCTGTGCTGCTTTCAATTATGGATACAACGATACATTGATGCATCCATGTACTGCAATTGTGACTGTCCCGATAGCGATGCATCAACTGCTATGTCTGACATCATTAACAATCTCAAACAGTTTGTTCGACAATAGATAGTGTCAATAGTTAATCTATGAAACTATTCTTGGCTTGCTAATTTGGCTCACTTGATCTAGTCTTGTTTTTTTTTTTCAAAGAATAAAAGAGTGAATAACAATTGATTGAACGCTACTTTCATGTTTACTATTAGGCATGCTCCATTTCAGTTTTTGGTATATGCTTTTTGAACAAATAGATTCCATGTTTTCAAGGAGACATTAACAATTTCTCTCATCTTTTTCTTGGGTGTTAACTATCGTCTTCAATTTTAGTTAGTTTTCATATTTTGTATTCAACAACTGGAATAATCTACAAATGATAGGAAATGTTATCTATTGTTCATGATCGATTTTGCATGACTTTTTCATACTTACTAGTTGGCAAGACAAACATCTCGCATTTGCTTTCAAGCCTCCACGAACAACTACCAGTGATAGGGTATTGAAGATCTTATACAACTCGATAGTATCGTGTTACATCACAATCTGATTCTTACAATCGTGAAAGTATCATGATATTAATCCTGCGATAGTGAAAATATCGTGATGGTCAATTTAGGGCCTGATAGTCAGCCCTACTTTAACTCCTTGCCACAAAATCCCGACTTTGAACGACCCTGAGAGAGAAGCCTTTTGAAAACATTGTAGGAAAAGGAGAAAATGCTGGTTACCAGCATTTTCTCCTTTTCCCACAATGTTTTCTACCCTTCCCAAAAGGAATTTCAATTTTTCAGTCACATTCATTTTGTCGTCTGTAAATTCTTTCAATTTGGACCAGTCTACAATTTTGTTGTTTGGTAAAAAGTTAAATAAGGCTAATGGATAATTTTGTTGTTTGATACATAAAGACAGAGGTTTGTACATTACCTTTTTCTGTTTGTACTTGATGGCCAGTTTTAGTCTACTTAACTTCATCTTATTATCAACAGTTGGAATATCCTGCTCATCACCAGGGCAGCTTGACTCATGGTTTAGAATAATTTCCAGTTCTTTAGAACCTCTTGTTTGTTCCAGTAGATCAACAGCAAATTCCTGACACTTTTTGGCAAGTTTTTCATAATCCAGTTTAAATTCATTTTCTAATTTACTTAATCTTTTTAACTCCCAACTCAATTCAAAAGAAGTCAATATTGGATCTTTACTCGAAAGCGCAATGAGAGATGGACTTGCTAAAGCACGATATGCATTAATTCTTGATCTTGAATGTCGTAAGCTATCCTCTTTGCTTTGTGTGACACAGTTTTTACAGTTACATCGGACATCATGAGGTTTAGGAATGCGAAACCCTCGATCTAACAACATTTTGATGATCTCATAGTTGTCTCTGTGTGCGGCTAGAATTATTGGTGTGATGTCTGGGGTGAAAGAACTGGATGGAACAGACTGATGTAAAACCTGAAACAAATACATAGAAGCTGTTAGTGGTGTTGTCGCGCATTGCACTGCCTGTAATTTTTACTCTTGACCACAAAATAAAACTGTCCACATTGAAAACAATCGAAGACAACAAATTCATTATGGCTCACTCGATGGAATTTGTCTTTGAAAGAGTAAAAAAAAAAACCTTCCGGGAAAAAGGAGAAAATGCTGGTTACCAGCATTTTCTCCCACCATGTTTTCAAACAACTTCTTCCTCTGAGTTGTTAAAACTCTGAACTTTGTGACAAAAGTAAAATATCCCTCACAAACATATTTAACATTCTAAGAATTAAAAAGAAAGAGACTCATTAGCTCTAAAGCGTTTATCTGAGTAAAGTCATTATATTATGGTAGTTAGTGCACCTGTCCAAAAATTCCTCCACTTTCTTACAAACCCTGCAAACTCTTATAGCTAGTTCACTTAACCCTTTCCCAAACAACAAATTTTGGACTCATCCAAACCAAAAGAGTTTGCAGACGACAATTTTAGATTTGGAGAAAATGGCAGAAAGTTCTCAAAAAGGGTAGAAAACACTGTGAGAAAAGGAGAAATTGCTCGTTACGAGCAATTTCTTCTTTGCCCACAGTGTTTTCAAAAGACTTATACCGCAGACACCTAAAAACCAGGGCTTGTTTGGGAAAGAGTTAAATCAATATACGTATTATGATAGGCTTTAGTTTCACCAAAACTAAGACATGAAGGTGGCAGACTCAGGGTCTAAACACCATAATTGGGCTTACAGTCAATGTCCTATGAGCTGTTACCACCTGAGCTTCTCAGGCTCGCTTTGAAAACAAGTTTTTGTAGACGATGAAAACTTAATGAGAAAACATAAATTAGTTTTTCTGTTTTTTTTGTACCCATGCATGCAAAAAAAAGTTCTGTAATGAAAATAATAGATGTCTTAGACTGTTGTTTTTATGAGCCTATAACCAATAAATATAAAAGATACTGTCAGATGTCTGAGAAAAGTGTTTACTGATCAATGATGTCTGCAGAGGGCATCCCATCCAACATGTTTACTGAAACTTTTAAGCCATAGTTACAAAAAGCTGTTTTGCTATTTCGGAGTTATTTTGGGGGTGAAAAAGTATCCCTATTTGGATTGTGTTGATCTAAGGTCAGATTGCATATTCTGTGCAGTCTTCTCTTGATCTACTCAGCCCTCAAAAATATTCTTGATTTACTCTTAGCAACCTAAGGGTCAATTCTTCTCCTGCCCTTTATGACCTGGATGTCAAGTGTAAAGCAAGATCAGCTTGCATGTTACCTCACTCTATAATCTCCATAAGCTTGACAGTAGATTTGGTCATGTAACACCAACTAGGTTGCAAATAAACTTAAGAAAATCTTTTTTGTATTAGTAAACATTTCAATTTGGCAGGCAAAGGGTTAAGCTGATGCCTAAGATTTCAAAAGACAGGACTTTATTACTACAAGGAAGAATGGCTTTCACCTCTAGAAAACAAAATATTGAAAAAGACTTTTTACACTTGGTTGGAGAATAAGCTCATGTTGCTGTTAACTAAGAAAAAAACTTGTCATACACTGAGCCCAGAATCAAATTCAATAAATGTATTAGGTATTGATGAGAATAACGTCTGAAAGGCATTTTTTTCTTTTCAGTAATTTTCATTATTGACTCTTCATAACGAATCTCATACTCTTTGTAAAAAGAGTTGCTTTTCTGTCAATTTAAATATCAAGCTCTGCCTCCGGCGTACCGTATTATCCTCCAAAGGAATACGGATCTGATTAAAAATGATCTGTGAACACTTCCAACTAGTGTCCTTAATTGGACATATAGTTTGTGATTTGTTTGTTTTGGAGTTTAACACCATTTAATCCTTTACCAAACAATCCCTGGTTTTTACAACCCTAAAATAGAAGCCTTTTGAAAAAAAAGTTGTGGGAAAAGGAGAAAATGCTGGTAACCAGCATTTTCTCCTTTTCCCACAATGTTTTCTACCTTTTACAAAACAAATTTCAATTTGTCAGTTATGTTTGTTTTGTTGTCTGCAAGTGTTTTCAATTTGGACAAGCCTAAAATATTGTCATTTGGTAATGAGTTAAAAATGATCTGTGAACACAGTCAAACTAGTGTCCTTAATTGGACATATAGTTTGTGATTTACACCATTTAAACTGCCTTGGTCATATCACGACAGTAGATCAAGCTCTGAAAGTTTGAAAGCTACTCCACAAAACTTGCAGTCTGATTTTAGATGTAGACTATCCACTATACTTTGTTTCATAGTCTGGCAAAATCAAGCCTGAAATAGCAATAGTTGGCTATTTTTCCAAAAGAAAATGCTAGTTACCATACCAGCATTTTCTCCTTTTGCTACAATGTTTTCAAAAGGCTTCTTTCCAAGGGTCGTCAAAAGTCGCCATTGTGTTGGAAAGGGTTAAAGCCCTCAGGCAGAACCCTTCAAAAAATTGTGAAGGGGGGGGGAAGAGAGAAATGAGAAAGCACTGGTGACCAGCATTTTCTCATTTTCCCACAATTTATCTTAATCTTTCAACAAAAAGTTCCTATCATTTTAGCCACATTGGATTTATCTAAGAACTGCAAATGCTTTCAATACTGACAAATCTAAATTTTTGTCATTTCCTTAATACAGTTTTAGAAATCATTACTTGCCAAGTAGTTGCTCTTCCTCCAAAAAGGATTATGTCTAAAGTTTCTAATAATCTGAATGTGAGACAAGAAATCACTTAGCAGTATTTATACAGAAAACCAGGAAAACAAATATCTACAAAATAAATTGGTTTGGTTATTTGTTTGGAGCATCTGAACAGTCTTGGAAACAGCACCATGTTTTTCCAACTACAGGAGCAGGCAATTTGCAAACAAAGTCGGAAAAGGAGAAATTGCAGGCAACAATAACTTTCCCTGTGTCCGTAATAATACCATCTATCTATTCTAAGACAATTTCTTTCACTTGTCAGCTTAAGTCATTAAAGTTATGCAAAATTCATGCTTTCGAAGTTGAAAAGGCTATCATTTGGCTATTTAGGTTTTTAAGAATATATATATATATCACTGAAATTTACAATACAAATCATCAATAATTAAGAATCATACTATTACAAATAAAAAATTTTTGGGTGGTATTCCCTTAAAAGGCTATGTAGCCTCTTAACCCATTACCACTCAATGACACCTTTTGACGCCCCTGGAGAAGAAGCCTTTTGAAAACATTGTGGGAAAAGGAGAAAATGCTGGTAACCAGCATTTTCTCCTTTTCCCACAATGTTTTCTACCCTATCAAAGCAAAATTGCACCATTTGACCCACTTTGAAATTGTCGTCTGCAAATGCTTTCAGTTTGGATAGGTCTAAAATTTTGCTGTGTGGTAATGGGTTAAGCTATTTTCAGATTTCGCGCCAAAATTCAAAAAAACATTGTGGAAATATTAAGTGGCTGGCGTGTGACTAATGAAATAAAGTTCCATAACATAACAAACATGTAATTATTTTCCATAATGTCTTCATCAGACACTATGTTTGAAGCTCTGTCTGTGTCTTTCCTGCATATAGATGAGCAAGTTGCTCATGTAAAAATAGACCATGTTTCCCTTCGATGTCCATCTGGACTGTTGTAAATCTCTAATTTCTCTTGTTGTCGGATGGTTTTTGACTACTGGAAATTTTACGAATGAAAATTATAAGGCTTTGGGAGTATAAAGATTATTTTTTTGTACTTTCGTAACATTTTTGTCCCAAAGTCTGAAGGGCCACCTTTAATCCTTCAAACTCTGGACAGGGCTTATGCTTATGTAGGCATTGTGGACCAAGACCACTAAGCATTGCCATTCAAAACTTAAATTAGTATCACAAACACCAAAATTATTAACTTTGTACCTTTCTCCAACATTAAGTCTAATCCTGCTAAAAAAACTATGATGAAACTTTCAAGCCAATAATAAAACCCACAATCATGCTATTACATTTCAACTTTGGAAAAAAAATGTCTCGTTATCACACAGTGTAGATTCACTTTCAGACTGCATCTTCTATGCAGTCTGATCTTGAATCTACACTGTCTGATAAGGAGATATTTTTCTCCAGAAATTAGTTTTAACCCATTACCAGAATCCCTACTTTTGATGCCCCTGAGAAAGAAGCCTTTAGAAAACATTGTGGGAAAAGGAGAAAATGCTGGTAACCAGCATTTTCTCCTTTTCCCACAATGTTTTCTATCCTTCACAAAACAAATTCCAAATTTTAAGTCACTTTTACGTTGTTGCCTGCAAATGTTTTCGATTTGGACTAGCCTAAAATATTGTTGTTTGGTAATGAATTAAAATAAAAATATTCAAATTTTTACTACCGGTTTGAAAGTGTTATATAGGTTATTCAGAAGAATAAGGGTTTTAATCATGTGGTAGAGTTGTTCTTTGACCTACAGAACATTTACCATTTGCAAAAAAAAATTGAATTAACCATTACCACACAATCCGGACTTTTGACGACCATAAGAAATAAGCCTTTAGAAAATATTGTGGGAAAAGGAGAAAATGCTGGTAACCAGCATTTTCTCCTTTTTCCCACAACGTTTTCTACTCTTCATAAAACAAATTTCAAATTTTCAGTCTGTTCTATTTTGTCGTCTGCAAATGTTTCCAATTTGAACAAGTCCAAGATATTGTCGTTTGGTAATGAGTTAAGTTGGCCTAGGCAGTACCAGAAATGGATCATTAATTTTTGCAGACTCGTTTAACCTTCTTTTAACAGGGCCTACCTTAAATAAGTATACACTGCTGTTTTGTAATGAATTTTAATCACACCCAAAAGTCTAAATAATAATGCTCCTTTGATGGAAAAGACCTATCATCTTTTGATCTACTGATTGCTAAGGATGACTCAAGACCTTTGCTAGACTGTAAAACCAAGATCAGGCTGCATTGAACATGTAGTCTGATCTTGGTTCTATACTGTCCGATTCAAAGACATCTTCCCCCCTAAAATTATCTGAAACGGCAAAATTTAGGCTTTTACTATTGGCTTGAAAATTTTATTTTACACAATTAGCAGGATAAGGGTTAGATAAAAAAAAAAAAAAAGGCAATCAGACTTTTTGGACTGATCTAGAATATGGAGAAACTGTCAGCAGATGTAACAAATGACCACTGGAACACACAAAATATTCTTCATAAACCCATAAGATAACAAATCAATCATTTTTGTTCCTTTTGACTGATAATTAACCCTTACCAAGTGAAAATATTTAGACTGGCCCAAATTGAAAGCACTTGCAGATGACAAAATAAACATTGCTCAGAAATTGAAATCTGTTTCCAGCAGGGTAGAAAACATTGTGGGAAAAGGATAAAATGCTGGTTACCAAATTTTCTCCTTTTCCCACAACATTTTCAAAAGGCTTGTCTCGGGGTAGAAAAAACCAGGGATTGTTTGGTAAAGGATTAACAGAGAGAATCTGACTGCATTATTTGTTGAATAAAGTTTAAACCTTATTTCATTTTCTTTTCAACATAATTACTGTTATTTATTGAACTCTTACAAAAATCTAAAATACATTCTGTGCAAGAGAATGACTCTTTTATCAAAATACAAAAGTTTGGACTTGTATAGTAAACATTTTCCGTTTGCGAAGTAGCCATCTTGCATTGGTCCATTTCCTAGATGACCATCATGAATATTGGTCCTTCAGCTAAGAAATCATCTTGGAATTGGTCTTTTTGCTTAAAAAAACATCTTTCAAATTGGTCCTTTTGTTCAGTGACCATATTGCAAAATGGTCCTTTTGCTAAGTAACCATCTTGAAAATTGATCCTTTAGCCAAGTAACCATATTGCAAATTGGTCCTTTAGCTAAGTACCCAGGGTTTTCCATGACGCACAAATCCTGCGTTGTAGACGCAATTTTAATTCAAATGACCACCAAAATAAATGACAGTGCGTCATCGGTGACGCAACTTTCCAAAATCTAAATAATGTATGAAGTTGAATGAAGTGTCATAATTCCAAGTCTGTTCTTGCTTCAATGTCAGACGAACACCATTCTTTTTTTAACTACAGGGTTTATTTTAGATAAAAGTGGTTTTCCGGTAATTTATTTATAGAATAAGACTGGTTTACACATTATTGCCAAAATGTATATTGGACACGTGTCGTAAATATGGGCCCAGTCAAAGTCGTGGTTGGGTTGTCTGTTTTTCAGCATATTTTACACGACTTCCTGTATATTAAAGTACACATTACCGGTCTGTGCTGTTAGTGGAAAAAATAATGTCATGACAAAGAAAACTTAGCATTCTTCTATCGTCTGCTTCCTACAACTGCCCATCGAGCCATATCAAGCAGCGATTCTGACCAGAATGTTTGGTCTGTCAAAAAGTGATATCGGCCTTTCCATCAGAAATGATCTACCGACTTTTCAATCTTTGAAGTTGGTGTTTAAAGGTAAAATGCATTCTAAATCATGCTTGTAGTTGATGAGGAGGAAATCCATATTTTTGACCCCCAAAATTAATGAAATGACCGTCAACTAATGAGGAAGGGGGTCACAATGACCCCCAATTTTCAAAGCCAAGGGAAAACCATGGTACCAGTAACCATATTGCAAATTGGTCCTTTTGCTATGTAACCATCTTACAAATTGGTCCTTTATTCCTTTTAAACATTGCAAATTGGTCCTTTGGTTAAGTACCGCTAGCCATATTGCAAACTGGTCCTACTGCTAAGAAACCATCTTGCACATTGGTCCTTTCACAATGTCATCATCCTGCACATTGGTCCTTTCGCTATTTTAGTAACCATCCTGAACATTGGTCCATTTGCTTGGTAACCATCATGAACACTGATCCACTTACCTGGTAACCATCTTGCATATTGGTCTTTTTGATTGGTAACCGGCTTTCAAATTGATCTTTTTCTAAGTAACCATCCTGCACATTTGTTCTTTTGCTAAGTAACCATCTTGCATACTGGTCTTTCAAAAAATAATAATCTTGCATATTGGTCCAATTGCTTAATAACCATCCTCCATATTGGTCCTTTTGCTTAGTAACCGTCCTGCATATTAGATAAGCATTTTGCTTAATTACCATCCTGCATATTTGTCCTTCTGCATATTGGTACTGTTGCTTTGTAACCATCCTGCATATTGGTACTTTTGCTTTGTAACCATCCTGCATATTGGTACTTTTGCTTTGTAACCATCCTGCATATTGGTACTTTTGCTTGGTAACCATCCTGCATATTGGAACTTTTGCTTGGTAACCATCCTGCATATTGGTACTTTTGCTTTGTAACCATCCTGTATATAATTTGGTCCTTTTGCTTGGTAACCATTCTGCATATTGATCCTTTTGCTTAGTAACCATCCTGCATATTTGCCCTTTTGCTTAGTAAACATCCTGCATATTGGTCTTTTTGCTAGGTAACCATCCTGTATATTGGTCCTTTTGCTAGGTAACTATCCTGCTAGGTAACCATCCTGCATATTGGTCCTTTTGCTTAGTAACCATCCTGCACATTGGTCCTTTTGCTTAGTAACCATCTGGCACATTGGTCCTTTTGCTTAATTACCATCCAGCATACTGACTCTATGTGCTGCATAGTCTGTGTCTGTATTGCAAACTAATCCACTGTCTATAATCATAATGAAAATTGGTTTGCTACAACACTGCACATTGGCTTCTATATATGTTACCAGATTGCAAATTCCTCCACTATCTTTGACTATATTTCATATCAATTCATTGTCTAAAGCCATACTGGCTCAGAAAACTGTTGAAGATGTCTAATAACATCAGCTCAACTGACCTACAAAGGCTATTCGAGACTTTTTAAACTGAGGTCATGGTACACACTTCACTTGACAGAAACTTGGAGAACAACACAAATTCATTCGTGCATTAAGATCAAGTCTGACATGCTTTGTGCAATTTAAGGTGCTTTCATGGACAGTTTTGATCAAGATCACACTTCAATTTTTCGACAGAAAAGAAATACAAAGTGCTTTGAAAGTAATCAGAAATTGTGTAATTTGGTGAACGCATATTGTGCAATTAATATAGAAACACATGCATATATCAATATATGATTTGAATTGAAAAATATACTCTAAAACAAACAGTAGACAAACAGTAGATTCTTAGTCTCCAACAGTTTTGAAGAGCTCATATTTGTGAGCAGTGCTACACAATCAAATTGCAAAAAATAATAATTATATGAAAGGAACACAGGTTAGTTTGTTCATCGTCGTCTCAATGACATTGTTTTTCATGGGTAGGCATACTTATGATACAGAGTAAAAAGCCTTCTGACATATTTAAAAATGCACCTGTAACTAAATGAAGAAAACACAATAGAACAATCCTAAAATCAATGAAAAATAAAGTAAGTCAGCTAAAAGTCACTTATAAAATCAGAATGTAAAGCCCAACAAGATGTCTGCACGGAATCAAAAAGAGTACCAGTCAGACTTTGAGATTCAGAAAGTAAGTTATACCTTTACCAGATAAGTTACTGTCATAAACAACTTAGAGAGAACATCTTTGATAACATTGTAAGAATGGGCGAAAATGCTGGAGACCAGCATTTTGTCCTTCTCCCACAATATTTTTTACTCTTCCAGACATAAATCCAACTGTTTGAGCAAAACAAATTAAGGTTGAGTTTGTGGGTAGAATCTGAGGAGGAGAGAATATAAGAGACACAGTGAGATAATGCAATCAGTTAAGAGTGAATTTTAGCAATCATTTCAATCACAGCAATCTAAATGCTAATATACAAACCTCAGAAAAATCCTACAAAATTCAAAAATTGAGGATGTTCATGAAATATTCATTAAAACCTGGAATACCAAGTTCTGCCTAAATTATGAACAAAATGTTCTTTCAACTACTCTTAACTTTTTACCAGACAACCCCGACTTTTAATGACCCTGAGAAAGAAAGCTTTTGAAAACAATGTGGGAAAAGAAGAAAATGCTGGTAACCAGCATTTTCTCCTTTTCGCACAATGTCACTGATTACATATTACACTCTTAGTTTGAACAGATTTGCAGGAAAACGTCTTGGTGTTATGCAGCACTTTAATTGATGAATCATGATTGTCCAATCCATGGATTTTCTCCAAGCATTAAAGACCTCATATCCCTCTAATTTTTTTTTCATTTTTCTTAAAGACAATTGAAGTATTATTATGATTTGTGAAATGATCTGAAAACAATGAAAGTACATTAAAAAAAGAACATGCAGTACTTTTCTTTGAGGACATTCCGTTGTAATATAATTAGCACAAGTTAACCCATTACCACACAATCCCTACTTTTGACGCCCCTGAGAAAGAAGCCTTTAGAAAACATTGTTAGACAAGAGCTTCGCAAAGCGGCGCATATACGCCCCAAGGGGCTTGTCAGTGAAATGAGTTGAAATGACGAAAGGGCCAATAATGAAGAGTAGTTAATCTCCATGATATGTGAAAAATATTAAAGGGCAATAGCTAAAAAAAGAAGGGTGGCACAGTTACAAATTTTGTGAATTGCTGTTCTCCACAAGGTGTTCTATCAGCCTTGAAAGGTTCAAGATCACAGCTTTTATATTTTAGAAATTATGGCCCAGACGAAAATTCAAAGAGAAAACTAACAAAGAGCAATAACTAAAAAGGAAGGATGGCAGAGTTATGGTTCTTGTGCAGTGCACTTCTTCATAATGTGTTCTATTAGTCTTTGAAGTTTCAAGATGATAGGTTTTAAAATTTGGGAGTTATGGCCTGGACAATAATTCAAACTGAAAATTAAGAAAGGGCAATAACTAAAAAAATAAAGGTCGCAGAGTTATGGTTCATGTGCACTGCACTTCTCCATAATCGGTTCTATCAGTGTATGAAGTTGCAAATTATTAGCTTTTATAGTTTGGAAGTTATGGCCTGGACAAAAATTCAAACTGAAAATTAACGAAGAGCAATAACTCAAAAAATAAGAGTGGCACAGTTATGGTTCATGTGTGATGCACTTCTCCACAATGTGTTCTATCAGTGTATGAAGTTCCAAGTTAATAGCTTATATAGTTTAGAAGTTATGGCCTGGACAAAAATTCAAACTGAAAATTAACAAAGGGCTGTAACTCAATAAATAATGGTGGCAGAGTTATGGTTCATGTACACTGCACTTCTCCATAATGTGTTCTATCAGTGTATGAAGTTGCAAGTTTTTAGCTTTTATAGTTTGGAAGTTATGGCCTGGACAAAAATTCAATCCGAAAATTAACAAAGGGCAATAACTCAAAAAATAGAAGTGGCAGAGTTATGTTTCATGTGTACTCCACTTCTCCATAATGTGTTCTATCAGTGTATGTAGTTTCAATTTGATACCTTGTATGGTATGGAAGTTATGGCCTGAACAAAAATTCAAAGTGAAAAGTTGGTTATTTCAGAAATCAAGGGCAGATAATTTTGGAACGCAAACAGCAATCAAAATTCTAAGACCCAGGTGCACAACTAGACATCATGGAGATTCATTGTGGCAAGTTTCAAAGAATTCCGATGAAAACTGTAGGAGTTGCACACACAAGAAATTGCTAACGGACGGACGGACGGACGACCGGGGGTATAACATAATACATAATACATATAACCAGCAATTTCTCCTTTTCCCACAATGTTTTCTACCCTTTACAAAACAAATTTCAAATTTTCAGTCACTTTTATTTGTCGTCTGCAAATGCTTTCAATTTGTACAAGCCTAAAATTTTGTCGATTGGTAATGAGTTAACAGTCAATCAGCCCTAGGATAACCAAGGAGGCTAGACTCAATGACCATTCTTGAGAATATTTTTGGTCTTATTCTCAAGATATTTAAAGTATGAAAGTAACACAACTTCTGATTGGCTAAACCATTTGGTTTAAGCTAATCAGAAGTTGTTTTACATTCAAATATAGAAAACTCTGTAGCATAAGACAAAGGACGGTTGGTGAATATGGGCCTGGATGTTTTGCAACCTGTTGGTGTTTCTCACAAGTTTGTGAGGTTACATGAGCAAGACTTGGCTACACTATCCATTTAGCATCTTGGTGAAAAGAGTCTCGTTTAGTTTGAAAATGCCGACAAAAAAGTCACTTTCAGTGAGTCTGCAATATCTACCTGTGCAATATGAACTAAATGGGCTTGTATGTATGCTTGTAATTGCAAAATACTTTACTATTCGTTATAATTCTCATTATACATATCACACAAAATACATACCACAGGGTTGTTATGAGCCTAATACTCATTATGATTTTAAGTATAGGATAATAGGCAAAAAGCCTGAGAGGTTTACATAATTATTATATATAATCTTAACTCTTTCCAAAACGACAAAATTTTGGACTAGTCCAAATTTATTGAAAGCATTTGCAGACGCCAAAATAAATGTGAATCAAAAACTTGAATTTGATTTGGAAAGGGTTGAAAACATAGTGGGAATAGGAGAAATTGCTGGTTACCAGCATTTTCTCCTTTTCCCACAAAGTTTCTACCATTTGACAGTCAAACTTCATTATCTGTTTTTCATTTTTCATCTGTGAATGGTTCTAAAATTTTATCATTTGCTTAAGGGTTAAGGCCGTTTGTTTCTCACATCTAGGAAGTTTGATTTACAATTTAATGCCCTTGATATCTGTAAAGATACTCTGTGTGTGAATAATAATTCATTCTTCTTATCCTCACGGACTTTAAATTCCCATAATGCAGTATAATATTTTTCAACTCTTTACCAAATGACAAAATTTTAGACAACCCAAAATTGAAAGCATTTGCAGATGACAAACGAGACAAGGTTCAAATGGTCAGCTTTGTCTTTGAAAGGGCTGAAAACATGTAGGAAAAAGAGAAAATGCTGGTAAACAGCTTTTTCTCCTTTTCCCAGAACTGTTCCGAGTCTTCCTCAGGGTTGTTGAAACGTGGGATTGTTTGGTAAAGGGTTAATTTCCTCTTCTGAGACTCTCAGATCTCTGTGCATGAATTTGGCAGATCATAGGTAAGCCATTTCAAATTTAGTTTCTTTTGTGTTTAACTCTTTACCACACAATCCTGACTTTTAAAAACCCTGGGAAAGAAGACTGTTTAAAACATTGTGAGAAAAGGAAAAAATGCTGGTAACCAGCATTTTCTCCTTTTCCCACAATGTTTTCTACCATATTAAAGAAAGATAGCACCATTTGATTTATATTAAAATTGTTGTCTGCAAATGCTTTCAATTTGGACAAGTCTAGAATATTGTTGTATAGTAAAGAGTTAAAATGGCTTTTTTCTTAAATTATCTCAGATATATGATGGCAGCCAGTGCATCTGTCCATAGGTTCCAGTGTTTTATTTTTGTACCAATGATTTACACAACATTCCTTCCGGGCTACTAGCAGCATAAAAATGTTCAAAACAGCGCTGAGCTTTAAGAGACAAACGATTCCTCTAGCAAATATCATCAACCATCAGAATAATTTGAATTTGAGCTGAAAGTAGATCTAGTCAAATTTGGATTTGAACCCTTAATACCATACAATGCTGTACAATTAACCCATTACCACACAATCCATACTTTTGACGCCCCTGACAAAGAAGCCTTTAGAAAACATTGAGGGAAAAGGAGAAAATGCTGGTAACCAGCATTTTCTCCTTTTCCCACAATGTTTTCTACCCTTCACAAAACAAATTTCAAATTTTCAGTTACTTTTATTTTGTCATCTGCAAATGCTTTCGACTTGGACAAGCCTAAAATATTGTCGTTTGGTAATCAGTTAACCTCTAAAAATCCTTTCATAACTTAATTAAATTGCTTTTGCAACCAGTGTTGATCAAGATCAGACTATATAATTAATTTTGGTCTTTTGCTAATGGCTGGAAATTTTCAACTTATTTGTTGAGCAATTTAAAGGTCAACAATACAAACCCTTAAACAGATTATGGAGGCCAAACAATAAAGAACAAGCAATTTCGTTGAAATGATATCCCCCGCCGAAAAAGACCTTTTTTGATACAAACGTATAAGAGGTATTGTGTTTTGCATGTACATTGTGGCCTTTTTGTTATTAGTCCATGATAAAATTATACATTAAGCTCCCTTGTTCCATGGCACAGGATTTCATTACATAATAACTCAAAAATCATAAAAAGCAGAGTTATCATTCTTGTACAATGCAGTCCCCCACAATAAAATCTATCCACGTATGAAGAAACATGTCATTAACTGAAATAATTTTTGAGTTATGTCCTGGACAAAAATTGAGCCTGAAAAATAACAAAGGGCAATAATTCAAAAATCATATTGCCAGAGTTATCGTTCTTGTACACTGCACTCCTCACGGTAAGATCCATATACCGATTAATTAAGTTACATGTTCATATCTGAAATAGTTTTTCAATTATGTTCTGGACAAAAGTTAATCCTGAAAAATAAGAAGGGGGTAATAACTCAAAAATTATGAAAGTTAGAGTTATTATTCTTCTGCACTGCACTTCTCCTTATTGAAATCTAGACACATACAAATTTTCAAGTTGATATGTGAAACAATTTTCAAGTTATGTGCTAGAGAAAAAAAATCAAGCCTGAAAAATAACGAAGGGCTATAACTCCAAAAATTTGAAGGACAGAGTTGTCATTCATGTACACTGCACTCGTCCTTACAAGATCAAAAATCCAAAGTAAAAATTTACAAAGGGCAATTATTCCAAAAATACTGAAGATAGAGTTATGGTTCTTGTGCACTGCACTTCTCCTCAATTAGTTCTATATGTGTGTGAAGTTTCAAGTTCCTAGCTTTTATACTTTTGGAGATATGCTCCGGACAAAAATCCAAAGTTAAAATTTACAAAAGGCAATAATTCCAAAAATATTGAAGATAGAGTTATGGTTCTTGTGCACTGCACTTCTCCTCAATGAGTTCTATATATGTGTGAAGTTTCAAGTTCCTAGCTTTTATACTTTTGGAGATATGCTCCGGACAAAAATCCAAAGTTAAAATTTACAAAGGGCAATAACTCCAAAAATACTGAAGATAGAGTTATGGTTCTTGTGCACTGCACTTCTTCTCAATTAGTTCTATATGTGTGTGAAGTTTCAAGTTTCTAGCTTTTATACTTTTGGAGATATGCTCCGGACAAAAATCCAAAATTAAAATTTACAAAGGGCAATAACTCCAAAAATACTGAAGATAGAGTTATGGTTCTTGTGCACTGCACTTTTCCTCAATGAGTTCTGTATATGTGTGAAGTTTCAAGTTCCTAGCTTTTATACTTTTGGAGATATGCTCCGGACAAAAATCCAAAGTTAAAATTTACAAAGGGCAATAATTCCAAAAATACTGAAGATAGAGTTATGGCTCTTGTGCACTGCACTTCTCCTCAATGAGTTCTATATGTGTGTGAAGTTTCAAGTTCCTAGCTTTTATACTTTTGGAGATATGCTCCGGACAAAAATCCAAAGTTAAAATTTACAAAGGGCAATAACTCCAAAAATACTGAAGATAGAGTTATGGTTCTTGTGCACTGCACTTCTTCTCAATGAGTTCTATATGTGTGTGAAGTTTCAAGTTCCTAGCTTTTATACTTTTGGAGATATGCTCCGGACAAATATCCAATGTTAAAACTTACAAAGGGCAACAATTCCAAAAATACTGAAGATAAGAGTTATGATTCTTGTGCACTGCACTTCTCCTCAATGAGTTTTATATATGTGTGAAGTTTCAAGTTTCTAGCTTTTATACTTTTGGAGATATGCTCCAGACAAAAATCCAAAGTAATAATGTACAAAGGGCAATAATTCCAAAAATACTGAAGATAGAGTTATGGTTGTTGTGCACTGCACTTCTCCTCAATGAGTTCTATATGTGTGTGAAGTTTCAAGTTCCTAGCTTTTATACTTTTGGAGATATGCGCCGGACAAAAATTCCAGAAAAAAAGTGTACAAAGGACAATAACTCCAAAAATACTGAAGATAGAGTTATGGTTCTTGTACACTGCACGCCTCCTTAATGAGATCTATGCACTTGTCAAGTTTGAAGATGTTATCTCAAATACTTTTGGAGATATGCTCCGGACAAAAATGTGGGACGGAAGGACGGAATGACGGATGGAGACTATTACCATATCCCCCGCCGCCTTTCGGCGGGGGATAAAAAGATTTAAACGATAATGTGAAATTGGCTATTTACACTGCTCCATTACAATATTTTAAAGGACTTCTATTCTTGTGTAACTACCCAAAAAGTTTTAATGTTCATAAATATGTAGAGAAAATACCGACCTCTTCACCTTTCATTTGTACTTCATGATTCAGTATAAGTTCAACAGCTTCCACATTCTCTTCATTGATAGCATGTAAAAGTGCATCTCCAACTTCTATATTATGAGCAAGCAAGAGCTCAATCATTTCAATGTTCTCATTTTCAATGGCAATTAAGAGTGCCGTTCTACCAAGAGGATCTACACAGTTAATGTTGATATTTGAGCCGTTGCTTATCATAGCCAAGTATTGTCTTGTTGACGGAATGTCACCCCGCTCTACCGCTAGCAGGTACTGCTTTTCTTCATTGGTTAAATCCACTTCTTTTCGAATGACACCCATCCCGAGGCTATCGCCTTCCAATTCTGTTCCGGAATCGTCCATGATTCGTGCTGCGTTCATGAGCGAGTCCCTGTACTGATAATATACCTTGTCCATCTTGCTTGCTCCTTATTTCTGAAAATAGAAAATCAAAGTATTAATTCACTCTTCTTTGCAAATTTAACCTTCTAAGCTGTTGACAGGTAATTTCTACCTTTGCCATTATGTTTTCATCGGAGGTATGTAACTAAGGTTGTAATGTGTAAATGCATGGGTGAAAATTATAGGTGTGTTTTTATAAATCTTGATGTATCAAATGCAATAATGAAAATAAAGAACAAGGTACAGTTATTCAGAGGTATAAAAATCCTGAAGTCAGGGATATAACACCAATTTGCACCATTTCTTATGCTTCAAGATTTGGCTATGAGATCATTAATAAATATATGGTATTATTAACGAACTTTTCCTTTCAATCTTACAAAATAGCATATTTTTCCCTAATGAGAATATTCAGGATGCAAGTGACTTTAAGTAAACATTAACAAAATAACATATAAAAAGCATTTAAAGCATTGTGGGAAAAGGAGAAAAAAGCATTCTCTCAAATTCAACCATGCTTTCAACCCTTTCAAAAACATACTGCAGAATTTAATCCATATTTATATCACTGTCAGCAAATACATTAACGTACTCAAAATTGAAAAGTCTGAAATTTCAACATCTTGTGCTTGAGCTCAGATTCCGAAAACTGGGAAAAATACAGAAAGAATTCAAATTAAAGTTTAATGCCATTCATTCTGCCACTGCAACTTGTGGCTCCAGAAAGACAGTTCACATTTTTTATCACTGTGCAAGCCTTAACCCATTACCACACGAGAAAATTTTAGACTGGTCCAAATTGAAAGCATTTGCAGACGACAAAATAATGG
Organism: Tridacna crocea; assembly: GCA_943736015.1. Classification (NCBI taxonomy): domain Eukaryota; kingdom Metazoa; phylum Mollusca; class Bivalvia; order Cardiida; family Cardiidae; genus Tridacna; species Tridacna crocea. The sequence continues at coordinate 41,091,781 of OX031063.1, forward strand.
TGACTGAAAAATTAAAATTTGGTTTGGGAAGCACAGAAAATACTGTGGGAAAAGGAGAAAATGCTGGTTACCAGCATTTTCTCCTTTTCCCACAGTGTTTTCAAAAGGTTTCTTTCTCAGGGTCGTTAAAAGTCGGGATTGTGTGGTAAAGAGTTAAAGCATCAAAAAAAACCTTTCAGACAATTTCATGCAAGAAATATAACCCAAATACTTGCAATTCAATGGTTGCTTTGGTCTACCATGTTTTCAGCAGTTGGGACAGTGTAGGTCAAAGATCAGGTTGCACATTTTTTTTGTGCAGCCTAATCTTGATCTACACTGCCAACAAAGGCAACTAGAGTCATGAAAGGCTCTTCAAACGTTAAGATGGAATTTCATTGATTTTTTTTTAATTTTATGTCAAAGAAACCTTATAGTGTCTGAAACCTCCACCATGAAAGGAATCCTTCTTCTATGGGTAAACAACTAACAGTTATAGTGTTTCTTACCTTGTTACCAAATGAATAAATTTTGTTCTTAGACACTTTCTTTCACAGAATTGTTAAAACCTGATATTGAGTGGCAAAGGCTTATCTCTTGATCCAATTACAAAATTTTGGAATTGTCCCTATTCAAACCCAGTTGAAAATGACAAAATGTGGCTCAAATGATATAATTTTGTCTCTGACAGAGCAGAAAACATTTTAAGAAAAGTAGAAAATGCTGGTTACTGGCATTTTCTCTTTTTCCAAAATTGTGTTGAATAGCTCAGAGTTGATATAAAACAGTTATTGTTTAGTAAAAGGTTTAATGATTCATTCGTTGATTAAACTTTAACTAGCAATAGAAAGTTGATGATAAATATCTGAAAGAGAAGAAAAACATGGTCTAACAAAGAGCTCTGCAGAGCAGCACAAAATTAATAAAGGTCTGGAAAAGGCTTGTCAGTGAAATGGGTTAAAATCCAGAACAGTTCAAGAGATCCAAGTTTTAAAGAGTCACGTGCATCATAGAAACTTATAGTGATAAACTTATTCCAATGGAAACTGTGGGAGGAGTTGCACATACAGCAAATTGATAACAGCAGTATGGACTGACAGACAGACTGATAGAGGGATTTGAAAATATGGGAAAAGGAGAAAATGCTAGTAACCAGCATTTTCTCCTATTACCACAATATTTTCTTACCTTTAATACACAAATCAAATCATTTGAGTCATAACAAAATTATCGTCTGCAAAAAGCTTTCAATCTGGACCAGTCTGGGTGAGGTGTTATTAGGGTTACATGTCTTGAATATACTGCAGTTCTAATTGAAGTAGGTTCCACATCAACAAATTGTCTCTTGTCACATTTTGCTGTTAACTCTATACCACATAAGCAGGTTTTAAATCTGTCCAAATTCAAAGCATTTGCAGATGACAATTCAAAGGTACCTAAAAGGATGAAACTTGAAAACTTTAATTTTGAAAAGGAGAAAATGCTGGATTGTGTGGTTAAGGGTTCAGTCATAGAAATAAGGGCTCATCTGAAAATTTGCAATAAACAAAAACTACATGTGACAGATTTTCATTAGGTATTTTTCTATTTATGGTGACGAAATCAAATTCTAAATTTTCAAAAGAGATTTCTCGGAATAATACAACAATGTTGTAAGACAGACTGGACTTGGCAGAACATCGAGTTATTAATTTTCACCATTTAGTTTTTCGTGACCTTTCTTGAAGGAAATCTATAAACCACAGCTTCCATGAAAGCTCTGTTTGGATCACGCAAAGCTCTAGAGAAAAGACAAGTCTGTGAAGTTCCTTTGATATTGATCACTTTGGGGGCCTATGAAGTTGTAAGAAAGAGTAATTTGTAACAAGTTTGCTTTTACTCTTTTCCACACAATCCAAATTTTTAATTAATCTAGCAAGGAATCCTTTTAAAAAACATTGTACGAAAAGGAGAAAATAGGGGTTATCAGCATTTGTTTCTTTTCACATTTCATCATCTATCATGTCAAATACAAATTCTGTCATTTGAGCAGCATTCAAACTTGCTTACAAATCCAAGATTATATTATATAGTAAAGAGTTAACTTCTTTACCAGACAAGTAAATGTTACACACTTCCAAATCAAAAATACTTTGCAGAGAATAAATACAAAGTGGCCAAAAGGATGGGATTTTACTTTTCTTACAATGTTTCCCAGTCTTTCTGAGAAATAACCAATTATTTGTGCCATATTTTTTTGTTGTCTTAACTCTTTACCAAATAGCAAAATTTTAGGTTTGTCCAAATTGAAAGCATTTGCAGACGACAAAATAAATGTGACTAAAAATTTGAAATTTGTTTCAGGAAAGGAAGAAAACATTGTGGGAAAAGGAGAAAATGCTGGTTACCAGCATTTTGTCCTTTTCCCGCAATGTTTTCAAAAGGGTTCTTTTCCATGAGCGTCTAAAGTCAGCATTGTGTGGTAAAAAGGCTTAACCAATAATCAAATCAAGGCTTCTTTCACAGAGGTGTTAAACGTCGGGATTGTGTGGTAAAGTGTTAAAGTGCTTACAGACTAAACCAGTTTAAAATTTTGTGATTTGGTAAGAGGTTAAAGAGTTAAAATATTAAATATGACAGCCTACAGCCCACTAAAAACATTGTATCATGCAGCAATAAGCAGCATTCTGTTTCAGTGATGAAGTTGTGTCATTGGATCACACAATTTCTCTGGATTGCAGGAAGTCCAGACAGACAAAACTCCCATAACTCATAGTAAAACTGCTTTTCCATCACCCAGCAATGTTCTCTGGGAGTCATGTAAATGACTTATATATGTTTCTGGGGGTCTTACAAGTTCCTTGTCAACAGGAAGATTTTGCACAGATCTTCAAAGTGCCTTCTTGACCAGGGATACCTATTTAACCCTTTCCCAAACAACAAAATTTTAAGACTGGTCCATATTGAAAGCGCTTGCAGACAACTAAATTTTTTCCCACAATGTTTTCAAAAGGCTTCTATCTCGGGGTCTTAAAAATCAGGGATTGTTTGGTAAAGGGTTAGACAAAACTTTAGACCAATCCATTTTGAAAACATTTTTTTATATCTTTACCAAATGAAAAAAAAAATTGACTGGTCTAAATTGAAAGCTTCTACAGACAACGAAATTAACATGATTTAAATTTGAAAAAAACTGGTAGAAACGGTATACGTAGAAAACATTGTGCAAAAAGGAAAAATACCAGTTACCAGTATTTTCTCCTTTTCCCAGCATGTTTTCAAAAGACTTCTTTCTCAGGGCCATAAAACACATTTTTTTTTTTTTATTGTTTTTGGTTTAATAACTTTATACAACAAGTGCCATCAGAGAAAGATGGTGATCCAGGAATGGGGGACTAAAAAGTCAAAGGACTTAAAGATCAACCAAGAAAATGCTGACAATATGCCCAATAATTATTGTCCTCTTTATTGTGGGGCTAAGTTTCACTGGATTCTATCTATGTGCATCTTCGCAAGCCAAGGCAAACGATTCACTACACTACTCTACCCTTGGGGGATCGAACTTGATTTTTGCGTTCAGCCAATACACTTTTTCATTGCATGCAGCCAGCTCTAGCTGCAACGAATGAAATCGCTCCTAGCATTTCATCTTTTATAAAAATAGAACAAGGTCTCTATCTTTCTAATAAAAGGTAAAACATGGAAACCCAGATGGATGTCTGCTTATCGCTTCATGTGTATTCATAAGCGGTTTGTAAAACGATATTTCATTTGCTTTTAGAAATATGATGTAAAGGGGGGTAATAACCAGCATCCAATAGCGGGCGCATCGCAGGAATCTCGAAATCGGGCTCAATCAGCCAAGGCAAGATCCATGTAGTGATCGTAAACTTGGCTCGTGAAAATGATCTATGTGCTGCTGAGAAACAGCTTGACCTATTTGAAAAAACATAGTACTGGAAAAAAAAAACTAAGAAGGGAAACAACTGTGTAATTACTTACATCAGGATCATACTCTAGACAAACAAAAAACCAAGACAGGAGAAAAAGGATGCAATGACTTATGATGGAGTTTAGGTTTCTAGGCTTTTCATTTATTACTGTACTCAATCAATGTGTGAAGTTTTACTTGGTTCCCTTTTATACTTCAAGTAATATGCTCCAGACAGGGTAATGATGGATCGAAGGGTAGTTGGATGGACAGATGAAGAAATATGTATGCAGACCCCATATTAATCCTTTACCAGATGACAAGAATTTAGCTTTGTCCAAATTGAAATCATTTATAGACAACAATTTCATTGTGGCTCAGATGGTGAAATTTTTCTTTAATAGGGTGGAAAACATTGTGGAACAATTGCGGCAAATTGTCGCAAGATATATACGCCCGTCTTACCCCAAGTTGTAAAGCTGGGGCATGCACCGGACAAAATTCAAGTATGAAAAACAACAAAGGGCAATAACTCAAAAATTAAGCATGCAAGAGTTGTGATTTCTGTGCACTGCACTCCCCCTTGATGAGATCTATCCACCCATGAAATTTCATAACCCTAGCTAGTATAGTTTTAGAGATATGCTTCGGACAAAAATCAAGTATGAAAAATGACAAAGGGCAATAACTCAAAAATTAAGCAAGCAAGAGTTATGATTCCTGTGCACTGCACTCCGCCTCGGTGAGATCTATCCACCCATGAAATTTCATAACCCTAGCTAGTATAGTTTTGGAGATATTCACCGGACAAAATTCAAGTATAAAAAATGACAAAGGGCAATAACTGAAAAATTATGAAAGCAAGAGTTATGATTCTTGTGCACTGCACTCCCCCTTAGTGATATCTATCCACCCATGAAATTTCATAACCCTAGCTACTATAGTTCTGAAGATATGCTCCGGACAAAATTCAAGTATGAAAAACAACAAAGGGCAATAAGTCAAAAATTAAGCAAGCAAGAGTTGTGATTTCTGTGCACTGCACACCCCCTTGATCAGATCTATCCACCCATGAAATTTCATAACCCTAGGTAGTATAGTATTGGAGATGTGCTTCGGACAAAAATCAAGTATGAAAAACGACAAAGGGCAATAACTGAAAAATTAAGCAAGCAAGAGTTATGATTCCTGTGCACTGCACTCTGCCTCGGTGCGATCTATCCACCCATGAAATTTCATAACCCTAGCTAGTATAGTTTTGGAGATATTCACCGGACAAAATTCAAGTATAAAAAACAACAAAGGGCAATAACTCAAAAATTAAGCAAGCAAGAGTTATGATTCCTGTGCACTGCACTCCCCCTCAGTGAGATCTATTCACCCATGAAATTTCATAACCCTAGCTAGTATACTTTTGGAGATATGCTCCGGACAAAATTCAAGTATGAAAAACAACAAAGGGCAATAACTCAAAAATTAAGCAAGCAAGAGTTATGATTCTTGTGCACTGCACTCCCCCTGAATGAGATCTATATACCCATGAAATTTCATAACCCTAGCTTGTATAGTTTTGGAGATATGCTCCGGACAAAGAACTGGACGCCACCCGCCCGCCCGGACGCCCGCCCGCCCGCCACGGGTGATCCCATAATACGTCCCGTCTTCGACAGGCGTATAAAAAGGAGAAACTGCTAGTTACCTCAATGTTTTAGAAAGGCTTCTTTTCCAGGAGCATCAAAAGTCAGCATTGTGTGGTAAAGGGTTAACCAATAATCAAATTAAATAACAAAATTTTGAACTACTACAAAATCAAAGCCTCTGCATATCAGATTTTATTTGTGACTGAAATGATTAGAATAGAAAAGGAAAATGGAAATGGAGGAAAATGCTGATAACCAGCAGTTTGTAAAAATTTTGTAAAGTCAAAAAAAGGCTGCCATCCAGGATTTTTCTTTTTCAAAAAATGTGTGTTTTTTTCTTTCAACATCAAAATATAATCACTGCAGCTTTACTGTGTTTAACTCATTACCAAACGACAATATTTTAGGCTTGTCCAAATCAAAAGCATTTGCAGACGACAAAATAAAACTGGCTGAAAATTTGAAATTTGTTTTGTGAAGGGTAGAAAACATGTTGGGAAAAGGAGAAAATGCTGGTTCCCAGCATTTTCTCGTTTTCCCACAATGTTTTCTAATGGCTTCTTTCTCAGGGGTGTCAAAAGTAGGGATCGTGTGGTAATGGGTTAAATGGCCTGATTTAAAATGCTTTCAATTTACAAGATGGTAGAATAAAAGACGCATGAAAATTTAAAGCAATTGCAGACAACAATTCAAATGTGGTTCAAATCGATTGGATTTGTTTAGATAGAGGTACTGTGGGTAAAGAGGAGAAAATGCTGGCTCTCAGCATTTTCTCCTTCACCTGGAACATTTTGGAAAGCCTTCCTCTTCAGGGTCATTAAAACATGACAGTCTGGTAAAGCGTTTAACAATCAATTGACAGAACCCTATATAAATGCAAATAATGACCTTTTGCATTTCTGAACTGTTATAAAATACAAAAGCCCTGCATACTCAAAGCTCATAAACTACTCGATTTGATCCTTTTGTCATCCCTAAGAATTTACTTAGGGAAGCCTTGGCATATTCATGAAGACAAAAAATTCCCAAAAGCAGTCTACAATAAAATAGCTTGACTCTTCCAGAAAGTTTGGTTCCATGCATTTAACCCATGACCACACAATCCCTACTTTTGACGACCTTGAGAAAGAAGCTTTTAGAAAAAATTGTGGGAAAAGGAGAAAATGCTGGTAACCAGCATTTTCTCCTTTTCCCACAATGTTTTCTACCGTTCACAAAACAAATTTCAAATTTTCAGTCACTTTTATTTTGTCATCTGCGAATGCTTCCGATTTGGACAAACCTAAAATTTTGCCGTTTGTAAATGAGTTAAATCAGTTATTAAAAGTTTAACACATGTAGTATGAGTTTTAGTACATTGTATTTTGTTTATTAAAAATTGAATGTAATTCCTTCATCTCACAGCACTTAATTAATGCCAATCCTGACAATCCTGCTAGAGAGGGGTTTTGCTTACTTTGCTAGAACACTACAGATGAAGAGTTTTGCAAGGCAGTATATATACACCAAAAACACTGGGTCAAAACTAGCCGCAGCCACAGGGGTCACGAGTTTGAACATAGGAACAAAGAAGGAAAACTTTAAGATTCTTCTTCTCTTAAACTGGAAGGTGTAGAGCTTGGTATGTAGCAATTCCTTGTGAAAATTGGTCAGAATATTTGTCTTGATAACATCTAGGACGATTCCAAAATTAGGTCACATAGGGTCATAACCTAGGTCACTAGGTCAAATTAAAGAAATACCTTGTAGGCACTCTAGAAGGCTACATTTCTTCCTCAAATGACTTAAGGATTGGTCAGAATGTTTGTCTTGCTGAAATAATGGGTGAGTTTGGAATTGGGTAACCTGGGGTCATGAACTTGGTCACTTAATCAAAGTTAAGAAATACCTTGGGGGAACTTTAGAGGCCACATTCATTACTCAATTAACTTGAAAACTTGAATATTTCTATGTATTCTGAATTGGGTCATGGTCATGGCCCTCTTGTTTTGAAATTAATAATTCCACACACTGGCTTCCTTGACAAATGCCACATCAGCGTTCTCAACACTTTGATTTCATCAATGGGGATAGTGCAAAATACTGGACAAAACCCATTCTAAGTTACACCTGGTTCTAAAACATGCTCAGCATATAGCATCGTCACACAGGACATCCGAAAAATTATTACTGATCTTAGATGGCCTGCCACTGGGTTTGAACCCACACCCTCTGGTTACCCAAGACATGATGTTCACAAGTCCACTTTTGTTCAACTGCATCACATCTTTTACTCATACGTCAGTCTAAACCAGGACTAACTCTATAGAAAACTATGGACTTAAACCCATTACCACACAAAAAAATTTTAGACCTATCCAAATTGAAAGCATTTGCAGATGACAATTTCAAAGTGGCTCAATTTGTGCAATTTTGTTTTAAAAGGGTAGAAAAAATTGTGGGAAATGGAGAAAATGCTTGTTACCAGCATTTTCTCCTTTTCCCACAATGTTTTCTAAGGGCTTCTTTCTCTGGGTTGTCAAAAGTAGGGATTGTCTGGTAATGGGTCAACCAGGTGTCCTGACTTTTCATAAACATTATCTTTGACAGTAGTCCCTGTTGCAATTGCCTCTTTATAACAAATACCCCTAGTTTTGACAACCCTGAGAACGAGAACTTTAAAAAACATTGTGGACAAAGGAGAAAATGCCGGTAATAAGCATTTTCTCCTTTTCCCACAATGTCTCCTACCTTTCCAAAAACAAAATTTATATTTGTGTCAAATTTTGTTTTGCATCGTTTTTATCAATTGTAATAGCTTTTCTTTGTAATAAAGAGTTCAAGTAATATATATCAATATTTTAACCTCTGTACTGTTTTATCCTTCCACAGAAGATTGGCTGAAGTTCGTTTCTACATTTTGCCATCTTCTAGCCAAAGGAAAAAAGTTAAATGTCAACAACAGGAAGTTCTCAACACGAAGAAGAACAATTTTCAGCTCTAACATTTCTGTTTTTTATATTGATTAATTCACAGGAACAGGTTTGAGATCTAAAGGAGGGAGTACAGCATGCCATCTGTTGTCAGTCACATCAGGAAGGTTTATTTCTGTCTGGCTTGAGATTTTTGCTTGTGAGAGGTAACTCTTTACCATACAATTCCGGGTTTTTAAAGACCCTGAGAATTAGACAATTTTAAAACATTGTGGAAAAAAGGAGAAAATGCTGATAACTAGCATTTTCTCCTTTTCCCAAAATGTTTTCTAGATTATTTGATTCAAATCCCATCATTTGTGCCGTATAGATTTTGTTGTCTGCGATTACTTTCAAATTGTAAAATATTGTAGTTTGGAAAAGATTTAAGTCTTTACCAAAGGAAAAGATTTCAGACTTGTCCGGACTCAAAGTTTTTGCATACAACAACTAAAATTTCACTCAAATAATGAACCAAGTCTCATAAAGAAAGGTCAAATATATTCTGGAAAACAAGGAAAATGTTGATTTAACCCTTTACTCCATAGATATTTATTTCTACGCATTACTTGTAGGAGCCTTTGGAAAACATTGTGGCAAAAGGTTAAATTGCTCGTGACGAGCAATTCCACCTTTTGTCACAATGTATTCTATGCTATCAAAAGGTGTCATATACAGATAAGAAACTGCTTCATCCTTGCTGTTATTTAGGGTCAATTAGAGATACCATGGAAATGCCTTATGGGGTAAAGGGTTAATATTAGCCTTTTCCTACAATGTTTCAAAATGCCTTCTTGCAAAAATTAAGGTCATTTAACTCATTACCAAATGACAAAAATTTTGGCTTGCCCAAATTGAAAGCATTTGCAGACAACAAAATAATTTAAAGTGAATGAAAATTTGAAATTCGAAAAGAAGAAAATGCTGTTACCAGCATTTTCTACTTTTCCCACAATGTTTTCTAAAGGCTGCTTTCCCAGGGTCATCAAAAGTAGGGATTGTGTGGTAATGGGTTAAATATTGAATTAACTGGTAAATGGTTAATATAACATTTGACAATGCTGTGCTTAACATACTACTTGATAAAATAAGTCATTAAATATGGGGCAATACAAATCAACTTATGGCTCAATCGATGAAATTTGCAATAAGGTAGAAAGAATTCAGAGATAAGAATAAAATGCTACTAGTACCATGATTTTCTCTTTTTCATGGAGTGTTTACATTTTAAAGGTGGTTATTTAGAATTTTCACATCACGCCAAACTAAAAAATATATATATCACTGAAATTTGTATGAAAAAACAATACAAATCATCAATAATTAAGAATCATAAAATTACAAAAAAAAATTTTTTTGATGGGATTCCCTTAAAAGGCTACGTAGCCTCTTAAGCTATTTTTAGATTTCGCGCCAAAAATCAATAAAGCATTGTGGGAATGTCAAATGACTGGCACGTGACCAATAACGCTTAAATTCCATTACATAACAAACATGTAATAATTATTTTCCATAATGTCTTCTTCAGACGGATGTTTAAAACTTTGTCTGTGTTTTCCTGTATTTAAATGAGAGAACTGATAATCTAAAAATAGAACGTGTCTCCCGTTGGTGTAAACCTGATCCGTAATAAATCCCTAATTTCCCGTGTTATCTGATGGTTTTTGACTTCTGGGTTTTATGAATGCAAATTAAAAGGCAATGGGAGTTTAAGGATGATTTTTTTTGCATTTTTGTAAAATTTTCGTCCTAAAATCTGAAGGGCCACCTTTAAAAGGCCTCTCCCTCTGGTTTCCTTTTATAGCATTTGCAACCCTGCTAAGAAGAGCTTTTGAATACATTGTTGGCAAAGGATAAATTTGTGGTATCCAGCATTCTCTCCTTTTTTTGCAAAATCATCTGTTTTATTAAGCAAACAATTATCTTGTCTATTATACCACATTTGATTTTGTTGTCTGCAAATGCTTAAATTACAATTTGGACAAGTCCACAGTTCTGTTGCCTGCCAAAGAATTAAAACACTGGACTCTGGGGTAAACATTAGAGATCAGACTGAAACAATGGACCAAGCCTGATGTTTAAAATTAAGCAGTCTACCAAAAGCATATTGTTTGGCATCCTAGACTGTTTTATCATGTTTCTCCTTCATTGTCTTTCATGGTTTCCTTTTATAGGCTGTAATTCTTCAACCCTTTACCAAATAATTCTGGATCTTAACCATCCTGAGGAAGAAGCCTTTTTAAAACAGTGTGGGAAAAGGAGAAAATGCTGGTAACTAGCACTTTCTCTTTTTTTCCCAAAAATTGTTTTTTTACGCAATGAAGGACTAATTACACCATTGGGTATGTCTAATTTGTTGTCTACAAAATGCTTAAATTAGGGCATCTTAAATTTCATCTTTTGGTATAGAGTTAACTCTGGGCATATTCCTTTTGCTACTCCGAACACTTCAAACATGTTCTAGGTCAATGGAGTATTTCAGAACACTGTGGCGTGTTCCTCAGAACATGTTCTGACTGTTCTTATCTAACCGAGGTGTAGCGCACCTGCTGAATGGTTGCTAGGTGATACAAGATGGCTGAAAGATGGACAATTCCTCTTGGCAAAATTTGCAATTGTCCTTTTTTACGAAATGAATGCCATAAAAAGGGGCATAGTAGACTTGTCTCTACTCTCTCTGCAGCTAATCATACTCTCAACTAACAAAGGTAAGACAGTAGCTCTTGAAACAGCCATCATATGCCAATGTACTTTCATTTCTATATCATTTAGAATAATGTTCCGAACGTTCTTCATTCAGAACATACTTCCGGAACAATGTAATATGTTCTGAAATATTCCTTTCGCACATTTCTGAACAGCATTCCAGAACAAAGAACATTGTGCCAGAACAGGTGAAAGGAATAAGCCCCCTTTCAATACTACATACATGGGAGCCATGCTCTGACAAAAAGGGTTTAATGGCTCTTCATAATGCACAATACCTAGCAAGTCATCAAATAATCATCACCAGAATCTGTAAAATCCATTTGTCAAGCAATCAACAGAATTATGAGGTAGACAGGTCCTTTGACATACAGAAAAGCTTACCAAAAAGGAAAAAGTTTTGGCCCAGGTCAGGCTGCACAGACTGAGCAGGCTGACCTGGGTCAATACTTTTTGCATATGCATTTAGCTCCCTTGTCACAGAGCATGGTCCATGTATATTTCATCCAATGTTTTTTGGCAGCTGAAAATAAAGTCAACTGAAACTCAAATGAAATTTTATCCTACAAGTTTGATTGAACAAGCAGAGACTATCTATAGATCCAAGATGAGACTGCAGGATCTATGCTTTATCGTCTTCTTATTTTATGCTTTCCGGTAGGTTATTGAGAAATACCGGTTAAATATTTTTCAATGTCATGGTTACGACCAGTGGCAATACTCCTTTTTATACTCTTCAATTGAAGGCCGAAATGGTTGTTCCTGTGGTTACGTACGTAAAATGCATATGCCTCACAACCAGATGGAAATGTGATGTAATTTACCTCACATTTCTCGTACTTGACGTAATATTGTAATGCATTGCTAGGTGAAAGGGTTATGCCAGGGGAAATAACCTAAAAGAACTGTACTGGATTTTGAGTAAGTTCCTCCCAAGAAATGGTTCAAGGCATGAAATAAATAGAATATTTGTTTATATGTGGCGAAGGATTGTTTAATGATTTTTTCGAGTGAACATCATCAGTAATATTTTCATGCATTTGATTTTTTCGTTGAAAGATAAAAATTTATTCTATGAAGTGAACATCATCGGTGCAGCCATGAGTGAAAATATCCTCAATAATGTTCACTCAAAATAAATTTCAATCTTGCACTGAAAAAAACAAATATCCTCTATATCTATTAAGTCTGCAAAAACTACTATTTACCACAAAAGCCACTTCACCAAACCCCAATATTTAACCATAGGCTGCAAAGTATGATTCTTTAACCTTTTGCAAAGAAATGTAGATCAAAATCAGACTGCACACAATGTTGAGTCTGATCTTGGATCTACACTGTCCAATGGAGATACTATTTACCAAAGCATAGCTTTTAAATAGCAATATTTCAGTTCTTACAATGGGAATGAAAATTTCACTTTTGTCATTTTCACTTTCAAAACTAGATTAAAACCTGCCAAGTAGCTAGGGCTCCGTACCGGTACTCGATATATATCAAAAACCGGTATTTTACGTTCGATAGATATATCGGATCGAACGTTTCTGTATTGAACAAAATATCGATCATCAAAAGAAGATAAAGGTAAAGCATGTAAATACCCAATTTAGTTGTTTTTAACGGCGAAATTCATTACGAGTTTACTTTAGGTAATCTCTAAAGTCGAGTAGTCGAAGAGGTAGGTGTGGCTACCTGGGAAACTTACAACCAATCGAAATACGTCATTCTTTATTACTCGCCCTGTACCCGTTACACAATGGATGACAATTAGCTAATACCCCTATTCTCGTTCCCCCATCATGTTGTTTGAAATCTGCAAATTATGCATCAATCAGCAGATTGCAGACAAATTTACGCTGATAATTGGTCAATATAGTTGATTAAAGAAAAAAAATGAAAGTCTCGTGATGTGATCGAGAGGTAGCAATGGAAATAATTGAAGCCGTGACCTTTCAACCTTCCTAAGATTTTATTTGGTCGATCTTTTAATATTGCCGAAAAATGTGGCTCGAAAATCAAATCTCTTTTTCCATTAGATTATCTGAAATCTGTGTTCCAACTCGCGTAAATTTTTGTGTAAATCATTTTATAGACTTGAAATTTGCATAACAAATGTTAATCACACGCGAGACCTCACGTAAGGAAAAACATGGACAAAAAAGGCCATTATCTGTTTATCGTGAGTAAAATAACAGGTTTTGATGCTACATGTAGTTCTAATCCTTATTGAGAAATCTATGTCGAATCATGTGAACATACCTATCCAGAAATTAACACGCATGAAAAATTGTTCGGTGAAAAAAAAAACACGGAAACCCATGACACAACAAAATGTCTCCTTGACATTGTCCGATCAGAGTCCTCTTAGACTGTCTTTTCAGCTTTTTAATGAGTAGAAAATGTAGATCTAGTTAGAATTCATATTAATTTAGGCCTACATAATTATGAAATTTCAATACAATTTAGAAGTGTTAAATTTGCTGTATTTTGTTTTTCAGGTATGCTGAAAAAAGAACAAACACAATTTTCGCATTTTTTCCTTTCTTTTATTGAAAATTGAAATATCATATGATATATCGAATATCGATCATTTTGTATCGATACAAATATCGTATCGATCAAACTGACAGATACGGAGCCCTACAAATAGCTGTGTCTTTTGTTTACTTTTTGCCTGATTTAAAAAAAATTTTCTGCCAGCAAATGACATACAACCCAACCACACAATAACAGACTGTCCTCTCCACAATATTTTCCATATCATTAAATGGTATGATTTTAATTAAACTGTATTACAACTTGCTTTGATATTTTGGCCTTTACTGGACTTTTAATACACAGTCTAATCAAGACTGTGTTTTATGCCAATAAATTTCTTTTTGGAAGCCATGAAATTTTGTCAACAGTGTTTTTTTTAGATTTGACCAAATGACAGTTTTTTACAAGTCAGCATCTGCATTCAAGCCTGTCAGAGATATCGTGTTACTAAGTTTCAATGTAAACAGAACAAAAGTGTGGCTTCTAGATTGACTATCACAGTAAATGTTCTCACAAAAAAAAAACATTTTTGACAATGGAAACACATTTCATGGACAACTGACACAGATTTTTGGTATTGCAATATCTAAACTTTGAGAATTTTAGTGCCCAGATGAGCTAATAGCAAAACAATTTCTCTAAATTAAGTCTTAACTCGTTACCACACAATGACGACTTTTAACGACCCTGAGAAAGGAACCTTTTGAAAACAGCATTTTCTCCTTTACCAACAATGTTTTTTACCCTACCCAGAACAACTTTCCATTTTTTAGTCACGATCATTTTGCCATCTGCAAATGCTTTCAATTTTGACTATTCTAAAAACTTGTCGCCTGGTAATGGGTTAACACAATGCATTCAAAAGGTTTCAGGAAATCATTACTCATGATTAGAATTTGTTGCATAATCATTATGCAGGAAGTGCAAATTAACTATTTACCAGGCAACAAATTTTAACCCTTAGGGTGCCAATAAACCAGCCATTTTCAATTGTAAAATGAGACTCAATTAATTTTAGCAAAGACCACACTGCACATTTTATTTGGTTAAATTCATTCACTGATGAGTGGAATTCCTACGTGCAACACAATAAATGCCACCCTCCTGCTCCCCATCTGTGCAAGCCAAGGATACTAAGGTAGTATATACCCTTGGCCGCTAGCCTCTTTAAAAATCAAAGCATCTGCTGCGCCATTTCATTGGATGTGATCAAAACCCATCACGTCTAATCAACCATCTAAAACAAGAAATCTTTCGCAAAACAGAAAACAATAATGGCGGCACCCGTCAAAAACAAAAGTCCTCATGTTTGTGACGAAAATTTGCCGAAAAATAGTAGACAATCGGTATTCAATGAGTTTTTTATAGTTCAAGATCAATTATGAGAAATATTAGGACAGGTTTTACAGCCAAATAATTGCAAACCATCGTATGTCTGTTCGTCTTGTTTTTGATGTAATGAATCCGAAAGCGCAGCCATATTTGATGCATAGCCTAACGAATTATATTACATGCATTTTGATTGGTCAGAAATAACATCAGCAAAGGTTACGCAACTCGTGATATTTGATAGGTGGCGCAGCAGGAGTTTCGATTTTTAAAGAGGCGAACAAAGTGGAGTTAGTATCTTTGGCTTGCGAAGATGCCGGCTCCCTCACCAATCAGCAGTTTGTTGCCTCACTATACAAAATTATACATACTTTAATTCTGACTACACCTACAGTTCTTTACACAAAAATTCTCCCGCAGCCACTGGCTGCTTTGCTACACGAACATCATCGAAACAATAACATGCAGTGAGAGAGAAATGTCTGACTCCAAATGACTATAATGAATCTTTGGACATAAGTTGCTTGAGAAGGGGATTTAAGTCTGCAATTCCAAGGTTTAAAGCCCTGTGCATTACCACCTGAGCCACCTGGCTCACCTTGCTGGGGTAAAGAATTAGACAAACATTTCAAATAGAAGGACCCAATAATTGTTTACCAGAATGCTAATTGACAGTTTGGGTCTAAAAGAGACACAATAGTCCTCTCATTGATCAGAACAGCTCTGGGCTTCATGAAAATGTCAATGATCTCTCTCAAACTAGTGGGCAGTTCTGAAGGATGAAAACAATGTTTAACTCTTCGGCTGGTAAGTGCGACTCACTGAACTTTTGTGTGTAGATCAAGATCAGACTGCACAGAATGCACAGTCTGATCTTGGATCTAAACTGTTCAATAACGATATTTTATTCTCAAAAAATAAAATTGAAATAGCATCATTGTGTATTTTACCATTGACTTGAAAGGTCTATTCACTAAGCAGGATAAAGGTTAACTCTTTATGGCCGTGTCACACAGCCATTGACGTATAAATTTCGCACAATTTACGCATAAAAATTGAAAGATCTGGATTTATACGCGGCGATAATAGAAAACTTGGTGGTTATACGTGAAATTTTGACAGATGAATTACGCAAGAACGACGCAGAAACTACGCATGAAACACGAATAAACCGCGCAAAGAACACGCATATCCACGGAAAAGCCAATTTTCTAGATAATGAAACACGCATAATCACGAAAGAAATTCGTATGATTTACGCATGCTCCGCTTACAGATCGTGTATGTTTTACGCATGAATCGCGCATGTTCCGCGCATGCTCTGCGTCTGCAACTTTTGTATAAATTTGCCACCTCCGCTGCACTTCTTCACAAACCTTTGATCGTCATTTCTCATCTCCACCATCAATCCCAAGTTCGAATCTTCTCCCACGCCTTCTTCTCCTCCTGTGGTTCAGGATCTGCTGGAGCTGGACCAGTAGGTTGTTGTGCTGCTTAAGGATGAAGGCAAGAACTTCTCTGCGTTGGGGATTCGTGGTCTCCTCTCTTGGATGGTATACGACAGAGATGTGAACTCATGGACGGCATGATGGAGACTGATGCAGCGGTCCGAAATCGACCGGTTTATATACCCTGTCCCCATACGCGTTTCTTGCGTGAAGCATGCGTGATTCCAGCGTAAATCTAGCGTATTTTATCTGTTTTTATAAGTGATCCATGCGTAATGTGTGTAGTTTCTTAGCGGTATACGCGAAATATAAGTGATACATCTGCGATACATGAGTGTTATATCCGTGAAAAGTTCGTTAAACATACGCTGACATACGTGGAATGGTCGTGAAAATTGCCAAATTTGCGTATGTATCGCGCACATACGCGTATGAATTACGCACGAATTACATAAGAACTACGTAAAAACTACGTAAATTATGCATAGATCGCGTAAATCCGAACAGTCGAAAAATTTTGTGCAGCTCAAAACCATTTTCGCTTATGTCCACGTATGCTCACCCTGGACTCCACTCGCTGCGCACAGAGACGAATGGAATGCGCATGAAAAACGTATGAATTATGTGTATCGCGCATGTATTACGTATCTCCGCGTATGCCTCAAATTTTATACGTAGTTTATGCGTAATTTATGTGTAAGTGCTGTGTGACACGGCCATTAGGTTAATGAATAATCCAGACTGTAAGTGACCCTGGTAACAAGCATTTTCTCCTTTTACAATGTTTTTACCCTATCAAGGAATGCATGGATAGATGCACTGGCCCCTGCAATATAACTGAAATAATGTTGAAAACGGCATTAAAAACCATACAGTCAATCAATCGGTACAGAGCGAAGACATATTCAACTTGATGTCTCTCAGACCACAGACTTTGATAATGATTTAAATACTTTAATTTATTGAGGGATCTTTATTTTCTAT
This sequence comes from Tridacna crocea, assembly GCA_943736015.1. NCBI lineage: Eukaryota > Metazoa > Mollusca > Bivalvia > Cardiida > Cardiidae > Tridacna > Tridacna crocea. The sequence goes on from OX031063.1 coordinate 41,109,266, forward strand.
ATTTCTGATAAATAGCTCAGGGTAAAACAGAGTAAGTTTACACAAAGTGTAAATCAAGATCAGATAGCACAGAATGTACAGGCTGATCTTTAATCTACCAGTCCCAAATTACAGCAAGGCCTACCTTGAATTTGTAATATCTTACCCTTTCCTGAGCAGTTGAGTTGGAACTAACTAATCCTTCAGCTAAAAATTCCCTGTTTTTATGCAGGAAAGCTTTAAAATCAAAGCGTTGAGACCGCTGAAGTGGTATATGTCAAGGAAGCCTTTGTGTGGAATATTAATGTGAAAAAGGGACATGTTTTTTTTTAAATTTTGGCTTGAAAGTCAACAAACTAAGCAAATGAATACCTTTTTGGTTGAAGAGAGAATGCTCATGATCAAGTTTTGATATATTCTTGGCCATTAACACTTGATTCCCAACATTGCAATAAATCATTTTGATCTATAAATACTCATGCACAGTCAAATGGAGTAGCACGCAATAATGGGATGAACAAGCCATGGGACGAACTGGTTTTTGAACAAAAAAGCCAAGGACCAAGGAATTGGTAGATAAATTTTGTATCATTGCGCCAATAGTAGGCTGAGCGAGTGAAGCTATTTTCAATCAAAAATAGTATTTCCACAATCAGTGACCTCATCCAGTGTCTTTTAACATCCCATTTCTTAATTACATCTGAGTGTTATCGAAAAAATCATTTGCCTGAGAAAAAATGAGTTTAATTAGGTTTATTTCCTTCGGCTTTGCACAAAATACAATACATGGTCTTCAAAATTCAATACTGATTTCATTGTGGTATTGTCTTCGACAAATACCACAACCAGTGCAAGAAATGGAGAAAATGCTAAAGTGTGCATACTTTTGCTTTAACTCAAATGTCTTCAGTCTCACCTAACTCTTAAACAAATGACAAAATATTAGACTGGTCCAAATTGAAAGTATTTGCAGAGGACAATATAAAACTGACTTAAAACTTGAACATGTTTTGGGAAAGAAAAAAACCACTGAAGGGAAAGGAGAAAATGCTGATTACCAGCATTTTCTCCTTTTCCCACTATGTTTTCAAAAGGCTTTTATCTCAGAGTTGTAAAAACCAGGGATTGTTTGGTAACGAGTTAGCCTACACAGTTTGTAAAAGTAACAAAATTTATACCTAGCACCTGATTCAGTAAACAATGAAACCAAAAGTAGAACTCTTAGTATTTTCTCAAATCCATGAATAATCAGACTTGTATCTGCACATTTTCTGGCAAAATGTTACATTGTAGAACAGACCCATAAAACAGGTTGCTAATCAGCCTACAGATTAAATATGTCAAAATAAATAAGAGGAAGTAAGTGGGGAGAAAATGGAATCTCTCTGATAAATGCAATTAACTCTTTACATGGCCACAATTTTTTAGCATTGATGAAATTAAGGCATTGTAGGTGAAAAACTATATGCGGCAAATTGATAGAATTTGTCTTTCAAAGATAGAAAACATTATGAAAAAACGAGAGGCTGGGTACCCAGTGTTTCCTTCTTTTCACACAATGTTTTCGAAAGGCTTTTCTTTCAGTCTGAGTCCTATTTAGTTAAGGGTAAATCATTTATCCACTTTACACAATACCACAAAGCATTAGATAACAGGAAACACTTTGTGAATGGCAGCCAACATTTTGGGAGCTTGTTTCAATAATCCCATCATAATCATAAGCCAATTCACAAGCTTTTGAAAAAACTTACAGCCAAAATTGAGCATCTTATCTTCTTTGTTCATAATTTATCTTACTTACAGTGCAAGATAAAGATATGTTGGATCTGATATAAGTTTAGATATAGAAATGCACTAAACCAGTCTACAAAAATGTACATAATTCAGCAAGCCTCTGTTAGCCTTCACTCTTTACCAAACAAAAAAAGTTACAGACTGGTCTAAATTGAAAGCATTGATTTTGCAGATGACAAAATAAACCCAACTCCAACATTAAATTTGATTTGGGAGGGGTAGAAAAAATTGTGGGAAAGGAAAAGGAGAAAATGCTGGTATCCCTTTTCGAAGGGTTTCTACCTCAGGGTTGTCAAAAGTTGTCATTGTGTGGTAAAGGGTTAAATCATTTTTGTGCAAAAGATTTTTAAAAACTTACCTCAAACACCAACCAATATTAATTTTCTTCTTATCAAACATCTCAAGACTTACTTAAAATTGATCTAGTTCACATAGATCTACATCATATTCATGAATAAGACCACCCACAGCTTTAAAGACAGTATAATATGTTCAACAATAAAATAGTTCCAAAAAAGCTGAGATTTAATTATGAGCTGTTAAACCTGAAAATGACAAAGTGACATCCTCTGTATTATAAAATGTTTTCTAAAACAGGGCTTTCATTAAGGGCCAGGGGCAAGGGGTATTCCCCATCTATTTTGACCGAATCCCCAAGGCAGATAGTGTTTTTTTGTAATCCACAATATAAAATTCTGAAGAGAACTACATTATCTGAATGTTTTTACCAATTACCAAATAGTCTGCCCACTATCAGGGATAGTAATGTGTCATATAAGACAGTCGAATCTTGGTAGAATATGACATGTGCAGACGTTTCTATGGAATATTAAACCGTAGTTAGCCTGTGTCAGTGTCTCATTTTGCTCTGGTATGCTACCTGAGAAGACCATATACAATGGAGTGTCGTGCTCAAATTCGAATATAGAGTCAAGCCGCACACATGCAGGCCCAGGTTGGCCTGCTAGATGCTAATCTGGCCATGCATCAGCGGCAGCGCAGGTGGTGGGTCAGGCCTTGGCTATTAATTGGCTAATTATGAGCATCGAAGCTCATAACCTTTACTTTATTTACCCAGCTAACAGCACAGGTTTGTTCAAAAAAATAATTTCAATCTATCTCATATAAACTATTGAGGGGCCCAAACCAAAAACTGTATTACCTTGTTGATTTCTCTCACACCGCGTATCCTTTTCAAGAAGAATCTATGACTTCTGCAGATTGAAAATATCCTAGGTCTGTGTTGCGAACGTTATAAAAAAGCCAAACTTAAAATATATGAAAATTTTGAAAGGCCATGTACTGTAGTGCCTTTATTTAGATTAGGGTAAAGTTTGTGTTGGTTTGATTGATTGAGTGAATGGTGTTTAACGCGGTTTTCAACATTTTTTTGGTTATGTCGAGGTGGGCAGTTTACATATCGATGCTTTCCTGGAATCTATTTTACCAAAGCCAATGGCTGCTTTCCCACATAGCCATCGTTGAAACAATCGTGGAAGTGGTGGAAGAGGAATGAGTCTCGTCGCATTGACTATCATCGATCCTCAGAAAGAAATACTGTAGAGACAGAAAAGGAGGGCCTCTTAGCTGCTCTTCCAGACTTGCCTTTGCCAGGGTTTCTTCTTGTGTTGCCTTTTAGTGGCATTTTATGCAAATGTCCAGAGTACAAATGGCAGACTTTGGAAGCATCTTACAATTTATAACCCTCGGCATGTCACGTAGCTGATAGGTTCCTCGTACGTTGGTGTTGGGTACATTTCCATTCATCATACTTTGGAAGACCATTTTGTCCGTTTTTCATGTGTTGCACAACCGTTTTATCTGGTACGAGTCTGTGACCCACACGGCGATATCCGTTAATAAACTGTTTATTATCCGGTATACAGTCAAACCTGTATAAGACAGCCAGCTCTGGGACTGACTCAAAGTGGCTGTCTTATACAGGTGGCTGTCTTATCCAGGTTCTTTAACCGAGGTGACTCATTACATCCAAAATTTTGGACTGACCCAACTTGGAAGACACTACAGGCAATAGAGTTGATGTGGCCAAAAATCATGTAACTTTTACATTTTTTTCGGGATTGTTTGGACAAGAGCTAATAACCCATCTGAATGACTTGAGAATCCACCAAAATTATTAAATTATTGGACATTTCCCGATTAACTCTTTACCAGACTACAAAATTTTAGACTGGTCCAAATTCAAAGCATAAGCAGATGACAAAATTAGAGTGAGTCAAACATTGAAATTCGTTTTGGGAAGGGTAGAAAACATTGTGGGAAAAGGAGAAAAAGCTGGTTACAAGCATTTTCTCCTTTTCCTACAATGTTTTTAGAGAGTTTCTTCTCCAGAGTCGTCAAATGTAGCTATTGTGTGGTAATGGGTTAAAGAAAAAAAATCTAAAAACATATTTAATTTACTCAGGAAGATAGGGTACAGTCCTTATTTTATAATCCAAAATTTATGTCACAGTCTGGTAGAAATGCTTTACAAAGGTTGAGAGAGCTATTGTCTCAATTTGCCTCTACAAAATCATTCATACGTGTCAGCCATAATAAGTGTGAAATGGATTATCAAAAATACACATTCATGTGTTAAAATCTGATCTGTATCAGTTTTCAAATGCATCATACAGTGATCGATAATTGAATAATGACACCTGTCAAACTGACAATCTCCGACCCATTTTAAGGCTGAAGGGTGTTTGTTTCCAGCTAATCATCTTCTTTATAGTATTTGGTGGTCAAAAAACGATTAACAAATGACCAATTATTGATTTCATTGTCTAATCAAGCCAGGTCAGCGACATTAAACCCTTAACACAGGACTACGTATATCGGGTTTCCTTATCGGTAAACAAAAATGGCGGCGGTGTTTTCGATCTTTTTTCCCGAGTATATAAGTTTGAAAACTGGTCATCATAAAATTTTGGTGGAGCGTTTATGGCCAATTTTCGGACCCAAAAGTACTGGCCGTTGGCCAGGTCATGCAGGTGGCGCTCTTATCAAGGTTCATTTTAGAGTAAATTGCATTGGGAATGTACGGAAGTGTCTCACTTAAGCAGGTGACGCTCTTATACAGGTGGCCGATCGGGCAGGTTGGACTGTATATCTGGTAAAAGTGTGTTTTTTCAGTTACATGTTCGGTACTCATGTGGTCATTGTGTAGCTTCTTCTCTCCACACACCAATCGCAAGAGCGGCAGAGGAGGTGAATTTCGTCACCGAATAACCAAATTCTGCATGTTTTTGTCCATTTCTTTCGCCGTTAAATATTCATTAGCCAGTCTGACCAAGTCTTTATTTATCATAAGTTTTCTCACATAATCCTATCTCATGCTGGTGAACCCCATAAAAAAAGGGGTCTCCAGTGAAACCAACAAAGAATGTACCCATACACAATATTTCTACATTCAATATTGCCATACAAAATACATCATAACAGTTGTTTAATCGGGTTAATTCATTGGAAAGCAAAAAAATAATGCAAAACAGTTCGAAGCTGTGACAGTGATTATAAACTGTTTGTCTGTATAAACTGTCTTGAGTTGAACTGTTTTAAGGTGCCAAACTGATGAAAAATAGTCATCCAAAAGCATTTTGGTCCATCTATTTGAGTTGCTAAGCATTAGGAAATTTTGCATAAACCTGCTTCAGTAAAATTTAGGTCAATGTTTTGTAATGAAAACAACTGGATTTATCTGAGCAGAAAGAGCTAAATGTTCTTGATGAAAAACTAGGACTATCTATCTATAATCTTAGCAATCATCAATAAACATGACATTCTGTTAAATAGAAATTCAGCTTCAAGTCCATTTATCAATCCCCATGAAGGCCACTGTTATTCCCTGCAGTCAATTCAGATCAGACAATTGAAACAATTTATTTCCTTTCCAATTGAATCTATACATCTCTTTACAAAAGCTACTGTTTCCATCCCATTCAACACCACCCCTTTAAAACCCATTACAACACAATCCCTACTTTTGATACCCCTGAGAAAGAAGCCTTTAGAAAACATTGTGGGAAAAGTAGAAAATGCTGGTAATCAGCATTTTCTCCTTTTCCCACAATGTTTTCTACGCTTCAAACAAAACAAATTTCAAATTTTCATTCACTTTTATTTTGTCATCTGCAAAATTTAATGCTTTCAATTAGGATAAGTCTATAATACTGTCTTTTGGTAATGACTTAACTCTTTACCACACGACAAAATTTTAGACAGGTTCAAATTGAAAGCATTTGCAGACGACAAAATAAAGGTGACTGAAAAATTGAAATTTGTTCTGGGAAGGGTAGAAAACACTGTGGGAAAAGGAGAAAATGCTGGTTACCAGCATTTTCTCCTTTTCCCACAGTGTTTTCAAAAGGCTTCTTTCTCAGGGGCGTCAAAAGTAGGGATTGTGTGGTAATGGGTTAAATAGTCACACTGACGGAAAACTGAAAAATGTGAAAGTTATACAGAAGACTATCTCTGGAACAATAGTGCTTAGGCTGCTAAGCGTGACTCAGTGACCTTTTGCCGACATTGTAGATCAAGATCTTTACGAGATATTATACCCAAAATGAAACTCTGAAATAGCAATGTTTGGGTTTTGCTATCGATATTGAACATTTCAGTTAAGTTATTTAGCAGGAAAAGGGTTAAAAAAAACAACTGCCTCAAATAAGAATTTTTTGTAAAATACCGACAAGTAACGCTGAATTTTTCTTTGAATGCATAGTTATTTTTCTTTCTGCAATTGGGAAAGCTTTTTATAAATATGAGACCAGACATCGCGAAAACTGTTGGAGAGGATAGCTGTACCAGGAACTGCAAACAGATGGATGCAAATAGAAATATAATGTCATCTCTCATTAATTGTGGACATTTCTTACATATTTTTCCTCTAAACTTCTATTGACAAATTGTTTGTATGGTGTTTAATGCTGTTTTCAACATTGTTTCAGTTACATTGCCACAGCCAGTGCACCTATCCATGCTTTCCTGGAGTCTCTTTACCAGAACTTGGCACAATTTTCTTTCCAAGCCACTTGCTGTTTTCCAGCATAATCATTATAGAGACGATGGTTAGCAGTGGGAGAGGAATGAGTCCTGTCACAGTGATTATCATCAATCCTCCAAAAAAAATTAGCAGAGCCAAGGTTGGTAGCCAGGGATCGAACTCTGGACACTGTGTTCTCAAGTCCTGTAGGCTACTGACTGAGCTACCGAGGGTTGGCTTCCTACTTTTAGCATAGCAATCATGCCATTGCTTTCACTTCTGCATTTATCTCCCTTTCTGGTTCAGAAAGTGTAGTTTTCACAATGTTCTCTGATGTAGCGCTATCTTATGACTCCATCCCTTTTGCAGCACAGACATGTCCATATTTTGCCCTTTCTTTCTGCTTTTCTTTCTTTTGTAAGACAAAGAAGTTAGCTGCAATATTACACATTGGTAACACAGACCAAGAAAGGAAACAATATGACTGTGGTTTAGTCCTTTTTTTCTAAAAAGTATTTATGAATCTGCAGTTCCAAACTGAAGCAAACTTTGACTTGTTGAACAAGCTTAAGTAACCCTAGCCTGGCATTCAGGCCCTGCATTTAAGTAATTCTAATAAACAAGGTACACAACTACAGCAAAGTCACATAAATATGTGTTGTTATTTGCCCTTCTTCTGAAATACAGACATTTTGAACATTGTAAACACAGAGTCTTTGTTTTGCAGCTTTACTTGATGATTTTATTTTAATGAAAAGGCTCTATTTAACGGACTGACACCAATTTAAAGTAACCCCTGTAGTGTGAAGTAAATGGAGCTTCTCTATCAGTACAAAAGGTGTAGATTTTGCCATTTCAGAGATTTTTTTTTTCTCCTTCAGGTTATGGTGCAAACTAGCAGAGATTGTAGATCAAGCTTTGTGTTCTAAGCAGTCTGATCATGATCAACACACTCAACTCTTGGTTTTTACAAGGGTTAAGCCTTCTGGCACTACTAAACACAATGTACATTCTTAGTTTATACAATGCTGCAACTTCAAGCTGTTTTTGCATAAATATAAAGATGCTGGCAGTGTATAATATATCCAAGATCAGATGACATATTCTGTACAGTCTGATCTTGATCTACAGTATTAGCATAACTAACCATATACTCAGGTTCAGTGCTGTAAGGTTAAGATACGCAATGACTCAAAGGGTCTATTATGTTACATTACAGAACTTTTGGTCCAAGTGAATAAAAAAGATTTGCCCTTTTCAGCAGGAAACAATCAAATTCTATTATAATGGAAACCAAAGCTTCCTGCTTTATCAGCCTTCCAAGGAATCTCATTTCATCAGATATTCATCACTTGTCTTTCGATAAATGAGAACTTTTGCAAATGTCAATTGAAAGTTTTTGAACTACTTCTTCTGTACTGATTGATGTGTAGTTTATCTCTCTATCAAAAAACAAAAATTTTGACATATCAAACTTGAAGCATTTGCAGACAACAAAATAAACACGACTTAAAAATCAAAATTTGTTCTTTAAAAGGGTAGAAAAATATTGCAAGAGAAGGATAAAGTGCTGTTAACCAGCATTTCCTTCTCCCACAATGTTTTCAAAATCACTTCCCTAGGATCATTCAAACTCAGGCCATCATTGATGGAAAAGAGTTAAGGGCTTTTCTCACTCTGCACGTCATGGGTTAAAATGTTGGAAGCTGGGTAATACCAACAGATATAAAAGCAACCGCAGTAACATTGGCTACCTTCCTTGGTATCATTTATAACCCAGGTTATAGCCTTGCACATGACATACCTGTGGAAAGTAGTCCTGTGTAAATTTTTCCAGGATTGACTGGTTCACAAGAAATTGACAAAACCTGTAGTATGCTGATGCACAGCGGGGAATCACACGACACAACAACAACAACAATAACCGATATTTGAAAAAATTCCCCCGACTTCAGATAAGAAAATCTTCAATAATTCCGTTAATGCATGACCGATTGGAATTCGGTTTGAAGCAGAGAAGGCGGAAGGACTCTAGAGATTTGCTTGATGTGTTAGACTTTTTAAACAACACCTGATAAAAAAGTTATTGACGAGCAAACGAATTATCCAGGGTAAAAAATTTGTTTGCTCGTCAATAACTTTTTTATCAGGTATTGTTTGAAAAATCTAACACATCAAGCAAATCTCTGGGGTCCTTCCGCCTTCTCTGCTTCAAACCAAATTTCAATCAGTCATGTATTAACGGAATTATTGAAGATTTTCTTACCTGAAGTCCGGGGAATTTTTCAAATATCGGTCATTCTTGTTGTTGTTGCGTCACGTGATTCCCCGCCGTGTGATGGTAAAGTGTTAGCTGTGAAACATTCAGTTTTAGCTAAATGGAAATTTCACAATGTACTCGTTAGTAGTCATAATCAAACGGATTTAAGGATCCTGAACATGGCTCATTGGTAAAGATACCATTCATAATCTGGAGGCACTGGGTCTGAATCATACTGGAGATACTAGGTTTTTCGTAGGAGTGATTTTTGGCATGGCATTTGGTATGGTATTTACTGAGCCCCAGCCTAGTATTGATGATACCCAGATCTGCATAAATAAATGAGCTTTTTTATGGCTGAAATAATGTTAAAAACAGCAAAAAACGCCAATCCATTCAACAGAATTCACAAATTTACTTGTCCATATGAAAAGGAGCAGGCAGGTGTCGGCCTTAACAACAGCAGGTATGCCCACTCTAGCACACTATAAGCATTTCTACAAATAAAACCATTGAAAGGCAAAACAAACAGTATTAATTATTTGATAAAATAGTTTCTGACATTCTTCACATAGATCAAAATCGTAAATTTCTGAAATTCTTTCCTTTACCTTTTTGCATTTCCCACAATGTTTTCCACATCTTTCTCAGACAACATTTCCCTTCCGAGTTACATTTGATTTGTAGCCTGCAAATATTTCCACTTAGGACAAGTCCAAAATTTTGTCTTTTGGAAAAGGATTAAGCCTTTACTGAATATTACTGTGCCTAAAGGCCCCAATGGTACAAATCTGTTATAAAAAACTGGGAAAAGGAGATGTAAAATGTTTTCTGCAATATCAAAGGAAACGCCCATGTAAAATGTTTTCTGCAATATCAAAGGAAACGCCCATCATTTAAGTCATGTTAAATTTGTTTTCAGAAAAGTTTTTACCATTTACCGCACAATCCTGAGTTTTAACTGGCTTGAGAAAGAAGGCTATTGAAAGCATAGAGGGAAAAAGAAAAATTTTTCAAAAGTAGCATTTTTTGTCAAGAAAAATTTAAAATTTGTCCAACTGAAAACTCCTGTAGACAATAAACTGAAGGTGACTTTCATGATATATCTTGGATAGGATATAAATGAGCAAATTTTCCTTTCCCCATGATGTTTTCCATAGCATTCTTACTCGGGGAGGTAACTTGGGTGAGGGAACAATTAGTAGAGGTTACAGTGATTGACATCAGATTTTTAAAGGACAGTAATGAAATAACCACCTAGGTTTTAGTCGGTACCGCCAGCCAAACGATTTTAGAAATCAGCTGTATTAACCCTTTACCAAACGACAAAATTTTAGACTGGTCCAAATTGAAAGCATTTGCAGACGACAAAATTGATGCGCCTAAAAAATTAAAATTTGATTTGGGAGGGTAGAAAACACTGTGGGAAAAGGAGAAAATGCTGGTTACCAGCATTTTCTCCTTTTCCGACAATGTTTTCAAAGGTTTTTTTTCTTAGGGTCGTTCAAAGTTGGGATTGTGTGGTAAAGAGTTAATCCAGAATATCAATGTTTATTGCCGATCATTTATTTTGACATTCAAATAGCATTCATAAATAATATGGAATGCTAATTTGCCATAATTTTTCTGAAACTTATTTAAGTTTGATTTCAAGCAATGGAGCATGTTTTAGTATGCCCTGTGCGCTGACAAAAAACCACCACCCTCCTTATCGTAGATGTTAACATTTGGAAATTTTATTACTGTAAAACTTTACTGACTCTTTGGGACTTATAGAGCACTGTTTCCTGCCCGGCATTGCAATTAGATAAAATATTGACATCATATATTACACCATAAAAATGGAATTTGTTCATCTTTCATGGAATTAAAGGACATTGATCTAGTAAAGAATTGATGATAACTGTTGATGGTCAACAATACCTGAAGTTGCTCTACCAGCATTTTCTCCTTTTCCCAGAATGTTTTCAAAAGGCTTTATTTTTTCTTTAAACTTGTATCATGTAAAGGGGTTACAAGAGAGTTAAAGTCCTTTCTTTCTTTTTGTCACTTTTTTTTTTTCTTGGTGGCCAAAAGATACTTGTACAAGCAGTTCAAATATACAAAGTAATGGAATATAATTACCTGGCTGGCATGTTTACTCAAGCAGTATCAAAATCCACAAGGAATTCCAAAGTCCATTTTTTTAAACTGTGAAGTGGGAATATTCACGAAGAAAAATGATGGTTCTCTGAATATGAAAAGTTTCAATATTATAATCCTTGTCTTTTAGTTAGATTTTTAGAAATTGATACCCTTCAAATGTTTCATTTCTGGCCTTTAACAAAAAGTAATATACAACTGTCTTGATCTTTTGAAATCCAGAAAAGTTTGATGAATGAGAAATCAATTTGAACAAATACTTAAATGACCAAACTTCGGTGCCAAAGTAGACAAATAATGTTTCTGCACTAATCTTCCATCTTCATGCTAAATCTTGTAAATAAAGTCTTCCATGGATACATATTGAAAGAATAGCCAGATAATTCTTGGTTCAATTTGATGAAAAACCAATATCAGTTTTTCTGTGATACTTTTGCATTACTTCTCATCCAAATCCAGGTAGAGTACCAGACAACAGGTTGCTGCAATTATCCTTGGATTCATGTCACATGATTTTAATCATGTCGATTATAATCGTTGGCATTTTCTGTGTTTCCAGCTCATCATAAAGTCTGATGTTTAATGAAACTATAATTGATGGCAGAGAAAATCAATACTTTGTAAATATCTCATACCCTTCTTCTCTAAATCTTTATGATTCGAAAAACTAGACTTGTCCAAATTGGAAGCATTTTGTAGACCAGAAATTGAATGTGGCTAAATGATCAGATTATTTTCTACAAAGGTAGGAAACATGTCACAAAATACGAGAATACTTAAGTTCACTTTTCTTTGAGTTTTAGAAGATTTGCAAAACATACAGGAGCAACTTCCGTATTTATGAGACAGTTGGGCTCATTTCTAGGATTTTGAAGGAGACGTTTTTGGTTTTTATGTGCCTATGGCGCATGGGTTTCCCGATCACTGGGTGTGGTCCTAAATTTTATCATTCAGTACAGATTTAAGCAATATCTGATAAAGGGTTGCTGATACAAAGCCAATGATCTCTAGTGCTTCAAGGAAGACTTGTTCATGTATTAGCAATGCTAATGTCTATTTGATATTTCCTTGAGGATGTCCCACCGGGATAGCTGTGACAATTTTCCTGTATTAGAGCCAAGACTTGTGTAAACTTTGCAGACAGTATCTGACCTTGGCAGCAGATCTGGTTGAAGAACAAAATGTAGAGAATGGTATCAATCCATGTCATCAAAAGATTGAGATTCTTATAGCATGATGTGCCAGGCCAATCTTTGAAGTGCCAACATTATGGTGCCTGTGCTGGTTAGATGTCCAAGGAACAGTCAAAATGAGAGATTAAGACTGGCCATGCCCTGGGAAAAGGGGCTTAACTCTTTACCAAACGACAAAATTTTAGACTGGTCCAAATTGAAAGCATTTGCAGACGTCAAAATAAAACTGACTGAATTTGAAATTTGCATTAAAGAAGAGAAAAAATATTGTGGGAAAAAGAGAAAATGCTGGTTTCCAGCATTTTCTCTATGGACTGAATCCAAACTTTTTGCTACTGGCAGTTTTTTTTTTCATTCAAAGTACTAGTATACTTTATGATTCTGTCAATTCTCACACAAAACTGATTTTATGGATCAGCAATTACCTGATAACTGTGAAGAATCATGGATCACAGAGATGCATCAAAACTCTTAACCCTGCACCACGCAATCCCTACTTCTGACAACCCTGAGAAAGAAGTTTTTAGAAACACTGTGGGGAAATGGAGAAAATGGTAGTAACCAGCATTTTCTCCTTTTCCCCACAATGTTTTCTATCCTTCAGTCACTTTTATTTTGTTGTCTGCAAATGCTTTCAATTTGGACAAGCCTAAAATATTGTTGTTTGGTAATAAGTCAACCCTTTACCAGACAGCAAAATTTTAACCTATCCAAATTGGAAGCATTTGCAGACGACAATTTTATATTTGCTCAAATGATGTAATTTTTCTTTGATGGGCAGAGAGCATTGTGGGAAAAGGAGAAAATGCTGGTTTTCAGTATTTTCTTCTTTACCCACAATTTTTATCACAGGCTTCTCTAGAAAGGTTGTTAAAAGATATCATTGTGTGGTAAAGGGTTAAGCAAGAGCGTTGGTCATGCACATTTAAAACTCTTTACCACACAACACAATTTTAGTCTATTCCAAACTGAAAGTATTTGCAGACGACAATTTATATTTACCCCAAATAATTAGGTTTGTTCTTGAAAGGTTAGAAAATATTGTTGGAAAAGGAGAAAATGCTGCTTACCAGCATTTTCTACTTTTCCCACCATGTTTTTTGTGAGTCTAATTTCCCAGGGTTGTTAAAACTCAGGATTGTGTGGTTAAGTGGTAAGACATGTTTCACAGAACTATGAATAGGCTTATACGAACCAAGATGTTATAAACACTGATTTGCCCATCATGATTTTTACAACTATTTTCTATGTTTTGTGAAACTTTCTATTGCAATACATTGATAGGATCTGTTCAAAATTTGAGATAGAATTTTTATTAAACAAGTCTTGAAAATGTTATTTAGCAAAGCCATCAGACAAGGCCATAACAACCTAAAAAACAGGCCCGTAGGAACAAGGCTGGGGGGGGTAACATTCAACATTTTAAAAATCGTAGTAAGTAAAAATGAGTTTTTATCACAATGCAACAAGCACGAAAAAAATCTCAGTATTTCGAAGTTAGCCCCCCAAATCTTGAAATGCTTCCTACGTGGCTGAAAAAAACATGCATTCTCAAGAATTATAGCAAAATTTTTCATTAGTATGAAGTAATGACCCAGTTTTTAAACCAACATGATGCACTTTTGAATAATAGCCCTGATATCATGAAAACAGACTCTCACCTGAACTGAATAAAACTCTGTCCTCAAGAGATCTTATAAGAATTTTCACCAAAGTTTATGATCAAACATGACCCAGTTTTGCTCCTACAAACATCCAAACAAATTTCATGAAATTTGGAAGTCTTGTTGGCAGTACAAAACTAACACCTCCCATCACATTAATAGAATGACTTGGCTTTTGATCTAGTGTATAGAGGTTTCAAGCCTACTTCAGATGTCATTCTGACAAAGTCATATAACAATTTTCCTGAACAATTGCAGGGTTTTCCCTTGGCTTTGAAAATTGAGGGTCATTGTGACCCCCCTTCCTCATTAGTTGCGGGTCATTTCATTAATTTTGGGGGTCAAAAATATGGATTTCCCCGTCATCAACTTCAAACACGATTTATAATGCATTTTACCTTTTAAATGCCAACTTCTAAGATTGAAAAGTCGGTCGATCATTTCTAACGGAAAGGCCGATGTTATTTTTTGACAGACCAAACATTTTCGTCTGAATCGCTGCTTGACGTGGCTTGATCGGCAGTTGTAGGAAGCAGACGATAGAAGAATGCTACAGTTTTCTTCGTCATGACATTATTTTTCCGCTAACAGCACAGACCGGTAATGTGTACTTTTATATACCAGAAGTCATGTAAACTATGCTATGAAATACAGAGAACCCAACCACGACTTTGACTGGGCCCATATTTACGACACGTGTCCAATATACATTTCGGCAATAATGCGTAAACCAATCTTACTCTATAAAAAAATTACCGGAAAACCACTTTTATCTAAAATAAACCCTGTAGTTAAAAAAAGAACGGTGTTCGTCTGACGTTGAAGCAAGAACAGACTTGGAATTATGACGCTTCATTCAACTTCGTACATTATTTAGATTTTGGAAAGTTGCGTCACCGATGACGCACTGTCATTTATTTTGGGGGTCATTTGAATTAAAATTGTGTCAATGACGCTAACCCAAAGTATTCTGTGATCAGGTGACAAAGACAAGACCACAAAATACGAATGTAGTTTGCCCAAAAAATGTATGCAAAAATGCAAGGTATTTCCGGAGGTGCAGAGAAAGAGGATGGGAATTCCACAGGAGGGTCCCTGGTGAGTCTTACTCCTCAGACTATTTTTGTTGTGTAAAGGCTATTTGGTGGCCTCTGGTACTATGTTTTGGCAAATTTTTTGTTTTTTCGCAAAATGAATGTACTCTCATTTTTGCATAAAGGCAGCAATACCTCTAACAAACTATACATTTATTTAATTGTATGGGTTTTTTTTTTTTTGAAAACATAGCTGGAAGCACTCTGCAATTTGTTTCACTGTCTCCTTGAAGTACATGTTTATCTTAATTTCACACAAAAACGAAGTAAATTTTACAACTGGGAGCAACATTTAGTGGGGAAACAATTTGTGCTACAATTCAAATACCATCTACAGTTGCATCTCCCAAAGGTATTTAGATATCCAAGAAATTCTGTTGTTATTACAATAATCCTTTACCAAACAATGATCCATTGTTTTTAACTCTTTACTACACCATCCCTAGTTTTAATGACCCAAAAGTAGTTTAGACTTTCAAAAACATTGAGGGAAAAGGAGAAAATTCTAGTAACCAACATTTTCTCCTTATCCTAAATGTTTTTTTAACCTTTCTAAGACAGATTTATTTGTTCAACATAATTATGTCATTTGTAAATGCTTCTAAATTAGACTAGTCTAACAATTTGCCATGTGGTAAAGAGATGACACACCTTGGAACATAAATGTTCAAAATTAGAAAATACTGGTGACCAGCATTTTCTTCTTTTCCCATGATGTTTTCTGCTATTTCCAATATATGTTCACTATTTGTCTGCAAGTGATTTCATTTCAGAAAAGTTGAAAATTTCTTTGTTTGGTAGAGAAGGTGGCCCTTCAGATTTTGGAACGAAAATTTTACAAAAATACAAAAAAAAAAATTCATCCTTGTAGTCTCCAAAAGCCTTATAATTTCCATTCATAAAACCCATAACAACATGAGAAATTAGAGATTTACTACAGCCCAGGTGGACACTACATGGAAAGACCGTCTACTTTTACATCAGCAGCTTGCTAATTTACATACCGGATATAAAGAAGAAGCTTCAAACATATCGCCTGAAGTTCTAGACATTTTGGAAAATAATAACATGTTTATTATTATGGAATTTAAGTAATTAGTCACGTGCCAGTCACTTAGCATTTCCACAATGCTTTTTTAAAATTTTGGCCGGAAATTTAAAAATAGCTTAATAGGCTACCTAGCCTTTTCAGGGAACACCATCAAAGAAAATTTTCAGACGAACAGTGACTCATAACACTTAAATTCAATTACATAACAAATATGTAATAATTATTTTCTATAATGTCTTCTTCAGACGCCATCTTTGAAACTTTGTTTGTATATTACTGTATGTAAATGAGCGAATGATCATCTAAAAATAGAATGTCTCTCCCGTCGGTGTCGACCTGGGCTCTAGAAAATCTCTAATTTCTCGTGTTGTAGGACAGTTTTTGACTACTCGGGTTTTATGAATGAAAATTAAAAGACTTTGGGAGTGTAAGGATGATTTTTTTTTGCTTTTTTGTAAAATTTTTTCGTCCCAAAATCTGAAGGGCCACCTTTAACATGTCATCTGCAAATCATCAGTGTACTTCCAAAACCTCGTAACTACAGCTTGTTACAAGCTGTAGTTACGAGGTTTTGGAAGTACACCGACGACATGCTTTGAATTTGGTCACGCCAAACATTTTTTTCTCTGGTAAAGGGGTTAAATCATTGGATTAACTGAGCTCTCTCACAGGAGAAATCTCCGACTAAAAATTTGAGACAGTAGTGCTTTATTTCCAGGTCTGCATTGCAAAGCACAATATTATTGAAGTGTAAATAACTTTCAAGTGGTTATTAAATAAAATAATGTTATTTGTTTGGAGAGAGATTTCATCTGTAAACTGGATACCTCTTGGAACAAATCTGCAGCAGACCACTTTGAATTGTCCATGAGAAATGTGGAAAATTAACCTAAAGTAACCTTTTACCACACAATGACAACTTTTTACGCCCTAAGGATGAAATCTTTTGATAACATTGTGGGAAAAGGAGAAAATGCTGGTAACCAGCATTTTCTCCTTTTCCCACAAAGTTTTCTACCCTATCAAAGAAAAGTTGCCTCATTGTAGCCACTATGAAATCGTGTGAGCAAAATGAATGCTTTCAATTTGGATGTCTAAAATTTTGCCGTGTGGTAGAAGGTTTAGTAATTTGTGCAACATAAGAAATAAAGGTTGCTTATTAATTGAGAGCAAACTCCCCTATTGCCATAATGCTATCAGTAGTAATAAGCAAAAGGACTTGGAGGGTGGTTGTGTGTTGTTTGTTAGCACAAAGTCTTTTTAAAAGTGTCTATATCTGCACTTGTAGACAAACTTATTGTTGCTGAAATGAGTTTGTTTTTGAAAGAGTGAGGGAAAATGTTGGTTACCAGCATTTTCTTTATTTTTCAACAATGTTCCCAACAACTTTTTACAACATAGAGAGCTGTCATGTTAACATGTGAAATGCAGCAGCAATCAGATAGCAGATAGCATCCCTCAAAGATGCAACAAGAATCTTATCTAACGTACAGCAATCCATTGCACATCTTTTTATATTTAACATTTAACCCTTTGCCAGACAGCAAAATTTCAGATTAATGGTAAATGTGCTGGGTTCCCACAGCTTTTTCAGTTATGTTTTTTTTTTTCACCCGCTAGATTAAAAAGTTTGAAAAACTGGGGGATTTCTGAAAAAGTCCGGGTTTCACTCTACTAACAAATGATTAATTACCAATAGCAAAATAGTAGGAATAAGATGGCTGAAACCAGGTTTCCTGGCTTATAATCCAGAGATGTAGATCCCTCCCAGATAGACAGAATGGAATTGGTAGACTCAATGAGATTCTTGTTAAGACCTGAAGATGGTGTTCTTGGCAGACTCAGGTTGGTGCTGATTTGAGTGTGTGAGAATCTTTGTTGAAGTAATTGGCCACGGGAGTGTCTTTCCTTAGGTGTATGTCCCTGAGGTATTCTTTAATCCAAATTTTCAACATATGTTGAGTTTTCCCACATACTGTTGGAGACATTAAATTTTGTTTCATGATAAACAGTCACATGCATTCTTCAAATTTAGTACTTATTTTGTTTATTAAAGCCCCCACTCTGTGCTGGATGCACATAAGCTAATTTATATGAAGCTTTAGCTGACAATCTCATGGGACAGATTGATGCATAGGCAGACATTGAAAACAGGTATAATTTCCAATCTCTAAGTTTAAAATCTCTGGGTCCCAGTTCAATTGAAAACCACGGCTCTCTTGTTTGAACGACAGGGCTTATTTCAGGTTATTAATGTTTACACAATCCCTGTTGCGTAAGGTTTGAATTTCATGCCCACAGCCATCTGAGTGAAATTTCTTGAAGGATCAAAATTTCTCAAACATCTTAAAAAAAGGGTCACCCAAGGAATATTTCAGTGAAATTATTTCAAATCTGACTGGCTGTTCCAGAGAAGATTTTTTATGAATTTCTTCATGTCCGTATGGTGTTAGTAGCGCCCCCCCCCAACACACACACACATACACCGCCCTACTCTATCAGAGCCATGTTTCTTGATGGATCAAAATTTTCCTAACAATTTTTGGAAAGGATCAACAAAGGAACATTTCTATGAAATTATTTCAAAATCTGACAAGTCATTCCAGAGAAGAAGAATTTTTAAGAATTTCGTCAAGGCTGTATAGTGCAAGTAGCCCCAAGTCACCAGAGCCATGTTTCTCGAGCATTTTTTGAAAAGGGTCACCCAAGGAACATCTCTGTGGAAATCCAACCAGCAATTTCTGAGGAGAAGATTTTGTTTAAAAAATTCTTAGAAAATTCCATTTAGTTGCCATACCATGGCAACCAAAGTTCAAGATGGAATCAAATTTTGTGAGCAATTTTTAAAGAGGACCTCCCAAGGACATTCTAGCAAAGTTTGGTCCAAATCAGCCCAGTGGATCAGGAGGAGATGATGTTTAAAGAAATTGTTGACGACACATGACACACGACGGACAAATCATGATCCTAAATGCTTCCCTTGAGCATTATGTGTGCTCCAGTGAATTAAAAATGCTGCCACGTATCTGCTGGGAGTAGGATGTGAGAGGAAACTATTACAGGTGTTTTTTTTTCCAAAAGCCTTAAACAATATGCTGACAGTTTAGGTGCAAGATTCGGCTGCACATACCGTGCAGTCTGCACTTGATCTACACTGTAATAGAATTTCGGTCCGGTGCTATAATAATCAAATTTCCTCATTGGACCAGGAAAAGGTTAACTGCGATTATCATAAAAATCTTGGTATTTCTGTCATATTATCAAGTCAGAAGAGACTTTATTCAGCGGAAATATCTTGTAAGGATTGTAAGCCATCGATAATAAATCCTCCCCAGAATCAGAAGGAATTCCATTCCACTAATGATTAAGACTTACTTCCAAGAAACATTGTGCCTGTAGATCTGCCTCTCTATTTATCAAACTTGTTAAAATTTATCCATTAATCTGATGTATGCATTATTCTAAAGATTTACACACTGATGGCTTTCGTAGACATAAAAGAAAATGTTGCACTAATAATAGGATTTGGTTTCATAATGATGAAAAAAAAATATACTTAAAGGACAGCATACTTGTTAAAAGCTTTTTCTCTATTTCCCACAAATGTTTTGAAAAATCTGTCATCCCTTAAGTCATATGAACATATGATTGATTGGAAAGGGGTTAAAAACTGCAATGAACCAAAAGAGAACTGCAGCAGAATGCATTGAACAAACCCATAACTAGCAATAGCTGGTGTTTTGAAGACTACATTAAACAAATGCCTAACTCTTTTACCAAACGACAACATTTTAGGCTTGCCTTCATCCAAAGTATCTCAAGATGACAACTGAAATGTGGCTAAAATCATGGGATTTGTATTTGGAAGGGTGTGAAATATTGTGGGAAAAGAAGAGCTTTGTAAAGTGATGCATATACAAGAGGGCAAAGATGGCCCTGGATTGCTCACCTGAATTTTCGAGAGAACCATAGCCATTTTTTTTTTTTTGAGGTATTGAAACACTGCGAAACAAAATCATTATTTTGCCAAGCAATTTTCAAAAGGTCACCTGTAAAAGTCCTTTCAAAATCTGACCAGCAGTTTCAGAGAAGAAGAATTTTTTAAGAATTTCTTCATTTCTGTATAGTGCAAATAGCCCCCATTCACCAGAGCCATGTTTCTTGATGGATCAAAATTTCGCAAACACTTTTTGAAAAGGGTCACCAAGGAACATTTCTGTGAAATTATTTTAAAATCTGGCCGGCGGTTTCGGAGAAGAAGATTTTTATAGAATTTCTTAGAAAATTCCATTTGGTTGCCATGGCAACCAGAGTTTTTGACGGAATCAAATTCTATGAACACTTTTAAAAGAGGAACTCCCAAGGAATATTCCAGCCAAGTTTGGTCCAAATTGGCCCATTGTTTTACAGGGTTCATACAGGCAAGTGCTGACCAAATTCAAGGACTTTTCAAGTACATAAAACTCATTTTCAAGGACCTTTTTTTAAACATTTTCTGCAAAAGCCAAAGTTCTACAACAAAGGCCTTTATAAATATCGTTTGTTTCGTTGACCTAAGGGTATTTTCTGGACTAATCACTACGGAAAACACATTTCCTTACTCTAATTTCTAGAAATCCGGAATTGAAACGCAAGTAAATCACTAAACCTTGCAGACAATAACTTTACGAAAAGATAAATCACGCAAAGGGAGATAATGCTTACAATACTACTAGACCCCGGTCGATTACCATATAAAGTAGGGATAGCACCTAAAAGCAGGGAACCGGTGTTAATGCAGTCGTTTCGTACCATAATACTTTCGTACCTGATAAAACTGTCTTATGCATTTTCGTACTCGGAAGTGACGTAGATGTATTGGACTCCATTTTTTTATGTAATTTTCTTGTTTTGTCATTGCTAAAGCAATTTTTAGTAGTATTTACTAATCGTTATGCAAAAAGCCTGAAATTCAAGTACTTTTCAAGGCTAGATATGAATTTTTAAGTACTTTTCAAGACAAATCTCTGTTTCAAGGACTTTTCAAGAGTACCCCTCATTTTCAAGCACTTTTCAAGCCTGTGCGAACCTTGTTTTAAGAGGCGCTGATGTTTAACGAATTGTTGACAACGCACAATGGACAAAGGACGGCAGGTGATCCTGAATGATCCCCATGTTGTGCTCAGGAGAGCTAAAAAGCCCAAATGGGCTTGTCAGTGAAATGAGTTAGAATCTACAATGCCTGTACAGTACAGTCACCGCGAATCTTCGAGAATTCGCGCATCACGTGCAAATTCTTAAATTTTTCCGCTCAAATTTTCCGTGAAATTTGCTGGGAATTAACATGATCCGCGCGCAAGACTGAAAGTTAGTTACGCGAACTTTCGCGGGAGGATTCAGATACACCGCGCGAAGCTTCACGCACACCGCGCGAAGTTTCACGCGTGGATTTTTTACTTCACGCAACGAATTCTTTGGCCTCCACGCTAGAATTTATAAGCTTAAGCTTACACAAGGGAATTCAAAAGATTTAATTGTCTAATTCAAAGGACTCATCTTATCACGCAATGTTGACAATTATCGTAGGAAAGGTGTGAATATTATAAAGAGATGTTTGACATTTACAGGCAATTATCGATTTAACGGATATGGTACAGTCTAAATGCAGTCTAAACGTACATGTGTACGAATTATGCATAAAAGCTTATCCAGTTTTGGCGTGTTTTCAAGTTGAAATACATGCTTTAAATAATTATGTTCTTACCTGTTTTGACCAACAAGAAGACGATTTTCTAATATGAGCTGAGTCATAGTTAAATAGCAGATGGTGTAGGGCCTTCATCCAAGGTCAGATTGCACATTCTGCTATGTCTGATGTGTACCTACACCGTCCGCCATCTTGCCATCGGCAGAGCAATTTTGAACAACCAAAACATGTAAAATAATCCACCATCAACATGATTTCACGCCTATCATGGGTACACATGTGTTTGTAGTTAACCTTTCAAACCCAAGTTTTTACGACCATGATAAAAAGGCCTCTAAAAATCATTGTGGAAAAGGAGAAAATAACCTGATAAACTTCTTTTTCTCCTTTTCTAACATTATCTATTACTCTATTACTAATCTTATCGATGACAATAATCTCATTTGAACTTCATGTAAATTGTCGTCAGCAACATTTTTTGAATTTAGACCAGTCCAACATTTTTGTCGTTTTTCTGAAGAGACTGGAGGTATGACGTAAGTTGCGAATTATTCGAAGCGAGAATGTTGTACTGCACGTGTTTGTAGTCACTATTTACAAGTGTTATGCTCCAAATTAAACAAAAAATTATACCCTGCTACAAGTACACTGCCAGTCAACACAAAATACTCACGCAATAAGCAAGTATCATGCCTGCCTTATAGTAGCTGATAATGTTTTGAAGCATTTAGGAATGGTTGTTTCTTGAACACCTGGGCAAGCGTGTCACATGTTTTGTGTAGTCAGCAGAAAAAAGGGTCCGCTGTTTTCTTAAAGAATTTCCTTGCAGCTAAAATTGGAAGACAAGAAGATGCATACGATAATGCATTACATTTAAATATACACGTAAATGGATTAAAAATAAACAAAGTACGGGAATTTGGTGTTGCATATTCATAAATTCTTCAATTGATCTAGAGGGATTACACAGTTATGGTTTAAACCATTTCCCTCAAAGTCACAGGTATGATTTTCCACGCTTAGAACTGCGGAAGGTGACTTTTACTTACCTAAATTCAAGGTCTTCCTGGTACGTTGCAAACTAGCTCTCGTGAGAAACGTCTATCCGAGTTTTTGATAAATTTTCTTTCATTCTGAGTTTATTCTTTTTACGTAATACTCGCCCATTCGGCGGGAAAAAAAAAAACGCAATAGTAACAAAGGGGAGATGTAAAGGTCAAGGATGAGACTCTTTACTGCACAATTCCAACTTTTAAAGACCCTGAGAAAGAAAGCTTTTGAAAACATTGTGGGAAAATGAGAAAATGCAAAATCAAATTTCAATTTATGATTCAATTTGATTTTGCCCTCTGCAACTACTTTTAATTTGGACTAGTCCAACACTTTGTCATTTGGTAAAGACTTAATCTGTGCTATTATCCCCTCTTGCGTGTAGCCCTATACATGTACGAAACAAAGAATAAACTTTAGACTTGTCAAAGCTGACAGTAGTTGCAAATGACAATCAAGTGTTTCTTGTAACATTGTAAGTGAAATTGAGTCAAAATGTGAGAATCGGGGAAATATTTCGTAACGGCAATTTCTTCTGTTCTCACACCTGGTTTCATGCACCTCTTTCAAAGGGTTCTTTTAAGGGTTGCGTGTTTAAGGAAACAAAGCATTTCTTCATCCCTGTACCAAAATATAACGTTTTACTGGCATTGAAGACTTCGGCTTCAGGAATCTTTGAAAGAAAGGAAATTCTTTCTTCCTGTTTTGCAAGAACTTGAATTATAGCGTATGAAATCTTCCATCATTTGTAGCCTGCAAATGCTTCAGAAACATGTCTATTAACCCTTTAATACACAATGCCTATGTGACAAGATTAAGAAAACAAACATATATCTGATTAAACAATGGGCTATCGTTCAATGCAGAAAGTTGGTTGGCTTACTAGCGTAAGAATCGAACCCAGTCGACCAATATACATGTAGAACCTTCGTTGAGCAGTTAAAAAAACGGACGAACTCTCCTTTTAAAAAACTGTACACGTTCGCGATTTTTGTCTGCATGCAGCATATTTTTCGCAAATTTGCAACTATTTCCATTGTTCACGCGCGAACATCTTGCTCTTCGTGCATAGGAAGATGACCGCGCGTGGACATTTAACTCTGTTCGCGCGAGTAGTTTACCCTTCGCGCGTGATGCGAGGAGATTTCACGATCTTGCGAGTGTTTTGTGGGGGATTTGCGCGGACATTTTATACTTTCTGCACACTTCCTCGCATCACGCGCGAGCGCGAATTCTCGAAGATTCGCGGCGACTGTACTGTAGATATCCATCTTTTAAAAGTCACAGGCAGCATTTTACCACAGCATAGAGATCCATTGTGGTAATTTCTTACTTATTCCAATGAAAACTAAAGGAGGAGTTGCCCGCACAAGAAATTGCTAACAGACAGACAGATGGAGAGACCCTTCAGGCATATAAAATGATGGATTTTCTATCACAGATTTATCTAAATAATCATTTTCAACCAGCCATTTTTACTTTATTTTGAGGCTGTAATCATTCCTGTATCTTCTTACAGAATGTTGCATCTAATGGGTTGCAAGGTGGCACATATTACAACTGATATTTCAGATGCATTTCATTATCTTGTTGCCATCAGAGGAAATGCTGTTGACATTTCCACTGTTATAGTTTCACGTTTTAAATCAGGGACAAATCCATTGAGTTTCTTCATGCAGTACAACATATTTATCAAATATCTGAATCATTTTACACACTAAACTTTTAACCAAATTTTTCTCTCTGGCTGTATAGTCCTCTTCGCAACTGTCATTACCACTCAGAATTGTGTGGTAAAGACTTGATTGGCAACATTACCCTTGCTTCAGATTCAACATTCGCAGACAACTTTCAGAAGTAAACCTTCCTTGTTAATTGCAACAGAATATACAACTTATCAGGTTGCTTGTCTTAATTCTTGATGTTGAAAAAATGCCAAGAGTGGTTATTTGAAAGTCAGGTCATTTCTTCCTCAGTTTGAAAGGCATGCATTATTACTTTGCTGACATTAGTGTGCAATATAAGATACCTACCTTCAATTGAAGAGTTACAAAACTATTTATGTGGGCAATTTCTTAAAGTTTGTTCATGCTTTGGTAAAACTGATTTACATATTTCATAAATCTGATAATAGGCATGAAGTTATGATAATTCAAAAGTAAAAACACAGAAACTCAGTAAAATGGTGCCCAGATTACAAGAGCCTATGAAGTAAAATATACACTAGTATCAGCTTTAATCCATATAGAAGAGCCCACAGCATTAGAACTTGAAATCTGATCTGTATATGTTAATAAAACTTCTACAGATTGGGCATGATGCTGACCCAGAGCTTGATATAACCTTTACCACACTATCTCGAGTTTCAACAACCTTCCAGAAGAAAGCCTTTAAAAACATTATGGAAAAGGAGAAAATGCTGGTAAACAGCATTTTCTCCTTTTGCCATAATGTTTTACAATTAATGTAAGGCAAATGCTATCTTTTAACCACATTTAGAATGACTGTTGTCTACAGTTTTTTCCAAGTCTAAAATTCTGTTGTTCGAAACATAGCTCCAATATTGGAGTTCTTCCGAAGAGTTTTCATTTCAAAGGTAAAAATTTTGAAAGCTTTCCATTTGAAAGGTAAAAAAGTAAGAAAATCCATTAAAAAAAAAACAGTACAAGGCTCTATATATTGGAATGCTACAACGAAATTAACGCAAATTTTTTTTTTTACAATAAATATTGTCAATTTTTTAACAGTATTTTGGGTATTTTCAAATGAGGCAAGATACAGGCCAATCAAAATATTTGATTATTAGGGAAAAGGTATTGATGCATTAATTTTCATCAAAAGCAAATATTATGCTGGTCTAATAACAAGATACTGTTTACATTTCAAAACTCTGGGGAAAACATGCTCTGATAAATGACAAAGTTCAGAATTTTCATCTGGATGCATGAGGCAGATTTTCTGTATAATAATCAAGCAGTCAGTCAAAAATGTGCTCTAAAACTTTGAGTAACCCTTTCCCAAACAATCGCTGGTTTTCATAACCCTGAGATAGAACCCTTCTTGAAAACATCGTGGGAAAATGAGAAAATGCTGATTTTGTCATCTGCATAATATTATGATTCCAGCTTGGACTAATCTAAAATTATGTTTGGTGAAGAGTTAAACTTTCATTTAACATCTCCCAGTGTCACAGGGTAGCCATACTGTCTATAAGCCTTATTTCACTTTATTTCAAAAATGGCTATGCACGTCTAGTATTTGTCTTTAAAATTTGTATTCTGTCCTGTTCTGTTGTTATTTGTTTGGCCTAAGGGGGTTAACTCTTTACCACACAATCCCTACTTTTAACGACCCCAACGAAGAATCCTTTTGAAAACATAGTGGGAAAAGGAGAAAATGCTGGTAACCAGCATTTTCTCCTTTTCCCACAATGTTTTCTACTCTACTAAAGTCAACTTTCCATTTTTAAGTCGCACTTATTTTTTACGTCTGTAAATGCTTTTAATTTGGACCAGTCTAAAATTTTGTCGCCTGGTAAAGAGTTTACACTGTATCATAGCACATCAATGAGGATCCATAGAATCATTCTAACAACAAAGTAAATACTGAAGTAGGATGATCCTTCAACTAGCATAAAATTTACAAATAAGTAAAGTTATAAAATATATAGTATGCTATTATGGGTTGTTACTTTTTGTACATGCATTATCCCATTACCACACAATCCCTGCTTTTGACGCCCCTGAGAAAGAAGCCTTTAGAAAACGTTGTGGGAAAAGGAGAAAATGCTGGTAACCAGCATTTTCTCCTTTTCCCACAATGTTTTCTATCCTTCACAAAACAAATTTCAAATTTTTAGTCACTTTTATTTTGTCATCTGCAAATGCTTTGAATTTGGACCAGTAAAACATAGTCGTTTGGTAATGGGTTAAACTTCTTTTATGCACAACAGGGCTCAAAAATATTGTCCAGCTGCTTCTGTAGTCACAAATTAGGTGTTGAATCTTGCAGCCCACCAAGGTCTCATGGCAAAAGTGCCGGGCATTAGTATTCACCACATGTATTACGCTGGACTCTAATTAAGAACCATACCCTTTCCACCTGTTACTAAATATATAATAATCCACTAGAAAATAATGGTCAGTGGCAAAGCAGCAAAAATAATTGAGCAATGCTCTGTGAAAAGGGGGCTTAATGTATCTGCATAAAATATTGACTACAGCCTATGCAGTCTATGCAGGCTGCCCCGCGTCAAAACTTTTTGCCCCAGGTCAATTTTCTGCATATCAAAGGACCATTTTACCTCCAGATCTGGAGGGATAATGTTAACTCATTACCTGAAGCGACAAAATCTTTGGCTTGTCCAAATCGAAAGCATTTGCAGAAGACAAAATAAAAGTGACTGAAAATTTGAAATTCGTTTTGTGAAGGGTAGAAAACATTGTGGGAAAAGGAGAAAATGCTGGTAACCAGCATTTTCTCCTTTGCCCACAATGTTTTCAAAAGGCTTCTTTCTCAGGGTCGTCAAAAATAGGGATTGTTTGGTAATGGGTTAACCCTTTACCAAACAATCCCTGTTTTTTATGGGTCTAGAATAGTAGCCTTTTGAAAACATTGTGGGAAAAGGAGAAAATGCTGGTAACTAGCATTTTCTCCTTTTCCCACAATGTTTTCTACCCTATTATAGACAGAAATCATCATTTCAGCAAGAGTTGACTTGTCGTCTGCAAATGCTTTCAATTTGGTCTAGTCCAAAAGTTTGTCGTTTGGGAAAGGGTTAAACAAAGTAGATTTTATGGATCCATGATCATTGTGATGTCTTGTTTCATACATTGTTATACTGGAGATGCCATAAGCCCCCTTTTCTTAGAAAATGGCTCAATTATTATACCATAAAATAACTAATCACAAACATGGGCAGAACTATAACAATTATTACATCTCATTTTTCGAATTCTTTAATTGGCTCTTTACTACACAATCCTGATTTTTAACGACCTTGAGGAGGCCTTTTGAAGACATTGCAGGAAGAAAGTGCAGGTAACCATCATTTTTTCTTTTTCCCACAATATTTTCTGTGCTTCCTGAAAGAAATTTTCATTCATGAGCCATGATTACTTGTCATCTGCAAATGCTTCCAATTTTGGACTACTTTACAATTTAGCTGTTGGTAAAGAGTTAAACATACAAAAAGCAATTTCAAGGAACTTTGTTTATCATAGGAGTTAGCCTGGCATTCAGGCTTGCATTTTAGTCAAACTAATAAACTACAGCAAGGTCACAGAAATAGGTGTTGTTACTTGCCCTTCTTCTGAAATACAGACATTCAGAACATTGAGAACACAGAGTTTTTGTTTTGCAGTTTTACTTGATGATTTTATTTTAATGAAATGGCTCTATTTACCAGACTGACACCAGTCTACATACGAGTATGTGACCTATCACGCAAAAAGGGACAATCTGGGATGATTCAGTACATGAATTAGATAAGAACTGATCAAAGATAGTGCAGGTCAGTTTATCTTGATAGCTCAAAAATGTTTGTAATGGAAAATGATTGTATAGGAAAGTAAAATCACCACTTTTCATACAGAAAATATCATAAAGGGAAAAGTTTCAACCCTGGTCGGACTGCACAAACTGTGTAGGCTGACCAGGGTTGACACTTTGCAGAATTCCCAGATGGTCCTTTTTTGCAGGACAAGTCACACATATATATATCAGTTTTTCAACTCCTGCCTTACAGAATGTGGCAAATTAGTATCAAAGTGAAGGGTCAAATTATATCTGTAAGATAGTGATCAGCAGATGACCAATATAATCAACACAGATCAAGCATTCAGCATACCTCAGGTGATGGGAGCCATCATATCCCTTGGCTGTAACTGGTGGATTAATATGCATCGGTTGACACATTCATCGCCCAAAAATAAGGGGGTTTACCGTTCTGAAAATTGTTAGGCTCCTCTTACAAAAGAAAACTTTGGTTTCAATTTTCTATCAAAATCATTCTAATTATATTTTAGTTGATGACAGTTTGTACATTAATTTTTTAACGTTGTTTATCAATTCCAATTGCAGTTTTCACGAACAAACAGAAAGATGTGAACAACTTCATCGAGGTTGTTTATATTGTTGCTAAACGACTGTTAGTGGCATGCTATATATAGAATCACCTGATTTTCATTTCAAAATGGAAATCCCTTGATACTGAAGAGGTCAGACGTAGGTATTGAACATGGTTTATCAATTCGAATTGAAGTTTTCATAGACAAATAGACAGATATGAATAACTTCATCGAGGTTGTTTATGTCGTTGCTAAATGACTGTCAGTGGCGCGCTATATACATAATCATGCGATTCTCATTTAAAATGGAAATCTCCTTGATATGAACGAGGTTAGATGTGGGTATGGAATCAGCCGAGTTGTGACAAGTGACAGATCAAGCTGAATATTGTTTGAAGGGTCTCTGGTCTATTATAGACAAGTCCCTGAGTCTCTGATGGAAAATACCTATGTTAACTTTTCCCTAAGCCTGAATCAAGGTTATTTGCAGACATTTGGATAAAGATCAGATTATAAAGAAAATGGCATCCAATCTTGGATAACACTTTATTACAGGGTTAAAAAGATTTTCTGGCAAAAACTATTTTGATTTCACACATATTTTAGTTTTTGCTATTATTTTCGTTTTATTCATGTGGCAGTGGAGACTGAACTCTTTACCAGACAACAAAATAAACTTGCTCTTGACCATTTTGAAAACATCCCCAAATATCTGAAATTATTTTCAAAGACATTCCAAGTCAAGATCCTTAAATGTCAGGCTTACGCAGGAAAGGATCAACATCAATATGAGTTTACTAACCCCTGAATGATTGCATTAATGATGTAAATCTGATATTACTAATTGAGTTATGGTAAATCTGTCAGGGGGAAACTTACAATAATTTTGTTCAATCTCTTCTCTGTGATCACTTCTTTCATCTCTTATGAATGTTGTTGTATACCAAGTTCATTCATGCCTTGAGTCACTGGATTAATCATGTCGAAAAATATTTTGGGAAAACCCCAAAATATTGTGTTGGCCAGAAAATCTTACTGAATGGAGGATCCTAAACATAGACATCAGGCCTCATTCTGATCTTGATTTACACTTTCTGCACAAGAACCTAAGTTGTATTCAACACTTGAAGGGTGCTTTGACTCTTTACCAAACAAGAAAAATGCTGACTCGTCCAAATCAAAAGAAATGCAGACAAAAATTTAAATGTAGCTCAAATGACAGAATTTGTCTTTTGTGGTCAAAACAACTTTACTTGCAGAAAACATTGTGAAAATAAAACAAGAAAATACTGGTTACCAGCATTCCCTGATGTTTTCAAAAAACTTTGTTTTTTGAGTTGTTTGAAGTTGGGAGAGTGTGATTAAGGGTCCAATAGCATAGTGGCACCAGATAATGACTTCAAAAATAGTTACAAATCAAAGTACTGATAGTACTGAAGGCCAGGAAATTGAGGATACGAAACAATACAAGAGGTCAATTTTAATTAATACAAAAGGTAGACAGACAGGGATACAAGCGGATTCCACTAAGCCCCTGGAATTCTTGGTTTTAACAGGAAATTTTGAACTGATACAAGAAAGCACCAGCCAGAAACTAGATCTAATTAAGCCAGAGCTAGGCATGTGCTCACAGTTATGGGGTGCTTTATAATGGCTTAGAAAAATTAGTAATTTGTCGTGCTTGTAAACAAGCTTAAGTCAAAATTGAACTATTCAATTGGTGCAATACCAACTTTGGTTATATAAATTTTCTGAAAACATGTGAAGTCCTGAATGACGATATTTTTCACATTTATGAGTCGTCTATTAACAGTAGCATATTTTTCCCCAAAATTTATCCTAATCAAATGCCAAGTTTCTTTATTGTCAATTGTGTCGCACAGTAGATTGTATACATGTATTAAAAATGTTTTATCACTATTCTAATTGCCAAATCAACTACCTCTATTTAATTTCCATTGATGACCCACATGAAATTAGTAATCACTTCATGAGATATTATAGGACCAACATATAATTACAATTAAAAACTGAGATTTATAAACAACTTTTACAGATGATAAATCAAGATGCTTCATCAGAAGCAAAATTTAACATGGTGTTAGCCGAAAGAGCCTTGAAAAACATGGTGGTTTTGTCTCAAAATCAGGATGCTCTGTGGACAACACGCTTTTTAAATCAGCCTGGCTGGTGTAACGTAATTTTGAGAGAGAGAGAAAATAGGCTGTTTGAAAGATATTTGTAGCTTGCACTAGTCTCCAATCCCTAGATTTTCAGGATTATCAACATTGAAAGTATCTTGCAGACAACTGAAGTGTTGCTAAAATGATGGTTTTATCAGTGGAATATACATGTAGTTCAGTTGGTAGCTAAGTACACTTTATGAGTCCACAAGCTCGGTCAATTTCCTATTGAGGATTGATGATAGGTATTGTGATAGGGTACAATTCTCTCTCATCACATACTAAACATACAGGTCTCTGAAATCTAAGTCCTTTGAATCTCTGTAAATAAGTAGTTTTTTTTTTTTCTAAGAATCTCCCTTAACCGAAAGACATTTTTTTCAGGAAAAAAAGTTGAAAGCAGTTGCAGAAGACAAATCAAATGTTAATAAAAAAGTGGCATTCGTCTTTCAAATGCAAGAAAATATTGTGGAAAAAGGAGGAAATGCTTTTGTGGAAAAGGGTTTCAATATACAGTAACGAGAGATGTGATTCAATAAAACACACTTTATGGGATCAAACTAGTGACTTCACGATCAACGGCTGGACATGAATCTCGTATTGGGTGATGGAAAATGTACAAATAGGAAAGGGCAGGAAAATATACGAGAGAGAGAGAGAGAGAGAATGAAAAAAAATCTTCATACAATAAATCAAAATAATGGGCATATATGAATAGAAAAAAATACATTAAATGACAAGCGAACCACTACAGAAAAAAAATATAAGCATTTATTTGGTTTCAAATCAAAGTAAATCAAATACATATTTTAAGAATCACACAGGTGTAATCTATTTGTGACAGGTGTAAAAGGTGTGAAATACATCCTATCAGTGTGAAATAGGCAGTTATAAACAATGGCAAAACTACCAAATAACTCTTGGATAAAGGTAACTAATACACATAATGTACGTACTAAAGACAACAAAGTTTCAAAAATAATATTTATAGATAACTTGAATAACGATATGGATGAAATTTGATGTTGGGATCGATTTCTATAAAATTTTATTTGGGGACGATTTCACCAGATTTTTCTGGAGAAATCGTCTCGAAGCAATTTGGGGACGATTTTTCCAGGGGCCGATTTCTCCAGCAGTCGGAAACTGCTATCACAACAGTGGGTGTTATGCAGAGAAGTAGACACAATAGTGGGAAAAAGTTGATTTTTGACGGTGTAGAAAGCACCACAGTCAAAGTACCCTAGATTTTGTCGATATACATAAGAAAAAGTGATAAAAGTAACACGGGCCAATATTCTATATATACATGTACTTTGCTTTATTTACAATCGCATTTCAGCGGAGACGCGTTTTGTGACACATATGTTCAAATGTAAACAGAACATTATATATATTAACCGTATAGCGCGTAGGAATACACAACTGCCGGATAAAGCTAAGTTTATTAGGTTACCCCTTTATTAGGTCGATGTTAATGACGAAAACGGGATAAAAAACACACACTCGTCAGTTATTTAAGGGTGGTTATACCCTTGCAATTCCATGGCATTTTGCAGATGAAAGCTTTGAGGGAAACTAGTTGTTTTGGCGGACTCAGCGATATCGAGTGGACACACCGTTCAACATTTTGTCTGAAAGTAGTCCAGAAAAGGCAGTTTACGATCCCTATAGGCAAGGGAATCCCTTGAGAGGGATTCCCTGGCCTAAAAATTAGTACATTAATAATTTTCAGATTTACTAGATTGGTTTCCTGATCTTTTCCAAACAAGAAATTCATTTAATTTTCTGTGCATCCACAATGTAAAGTGCTTTTCAAGAACAAGTTCTATTATTCAAGTAATGTATTGTGATCTGTACATGCTTTCAATTACAACAAGTCTAATTTTTCTTGATTATTAAGAAGTTAGACCACTTTCATATTATTTTCTGGTACAAGGGACACAATGGAAAACTTTGGACAGAAAAAGTATTATGGAGAGCAATTTGGCAAGGCATCAATAAATGTAAAAAGCAACTTCTTTTTTTCACAATGTTCACAATGTAAACCCCAAATGTTGGGAAAAGTAGTCTGTTTCTTAGTAATACTTCACTAAATGCATTATGACTTGCTTTCTACTATGTCTAATGGAATTGTCACACTCTTGGGGATAGCCGCCTCTTAGGCATGCCAGCTTATGCATGACTTGTTTTTTATTCCACCGTATGAATGTCATATTTTTAACCTATGGCATAGAGCATGTTACTTAATGCACATTTGTAAGCATAGATTTACACTAAAGGTTATGGGCAGGTCACACAATTGTCTCAAGCAATATGTTTCTACAGTAGGCTTAGAGTATGTTCCTAAAAATTTAACCCTTAACCAGACAACAACATTTTAGCCTTGTCAAAAATTGAAAGCATTTGCAGACAACAATTTCAATGTGGATCAAATAATGCAACTCTGAATACCAGAATTTTCCCCTTTTCTAACAAGGTTTTATAAAAGGCTTCTTTCCAATGGTTGTTGAAAGTCGGTTATTGTGTGGTAAAGGGTTAAAAAAGTAAAATCAAGTTCAAAAGCTTTCTGTAATAAATGGTTGCATTAGCAAACCAACTGGCAGCCAAGGCACTTCATTATCATTTTCATTTAAGGTGTCCTTTGGAAAAGGTAAGTACTGCAAAGCAAAAGTCCAAAACTGCCAAAAGCCATGAAATTCATAAGCCAGATATCACTGTAGTCTGTCTGCAAAAACATTGAAAGCTGCCTAAAACTTTACGGAGTTAATGAATTATTGAATTTAGTTGAATCAACTTGTGAACAATGAGATAAAAAGATGGAAGATGCAGCTAAAAGCTTTGACATTTACCAGGAAAGAAACACCAACAATTTTATGTTAACTCTTTTCCGACGCAATCCCTCTTTTAATGACCCTGAGGAAAATGACTTTTGAAACTAATATGGGTTTATGCTGGCAACTTGCATTTTCTCCTTTTCCCACAATATTCTAACCTTTCAATCACAATTTCAATCGTTTGAGTGAAACTGAATTTTTTCTTCTCCGAAAGCTTTCAATTCAGACAAATCTAAAATTCTTTTGTGTGGTAAAGAGTAAACTCAATACTGTACATTAACAACTTCTTATACCTCTGAAGTCAACCACCATGGAAAACATTGTAAGAAAAGAGGCAAATTATTGATGTTTACACACAACTGCTTCTTTTATTCTTCTGAATGTGACTTAATACGCCTGCCAGCTCTTTGACAGAAACGAAAAATTAGTAGTATTTAGTACACAGTCACACAGATGATTTCTAGATGCAGTTATTGGTCTTGCACACTGTACTTGTTAATATTGCAACAAACATGAATACCATGTTTAAAGTCCTTCTGACTTCAGTTATATTCCAGATATGCACTAATGGTTGTAAAAATTACATTCAAACTCAAAGACAATATGAAGTAGAGTTACAATTCTTGTGCACAGCACTTTCAAATATTGCAACAAATAAGCATACTAGATTTCATGTCATTCCTACTTAAGATGACAACGTTCTGCTCCAAACAAGCAAGAAATGCTATAAAATGAAGGTGAAAGGGGGAATAACTCAAAATTTTTGCTAGGAAGTGTTATGGTTCTTGTGCACTACACTCTGTAATTTTTCAACAGTCATGCATGCTAAATTTGAAGATGTTCAGGGTGGAGATGACAAAGTTATATTGCAAATGAGCAGAATATACGGTAAAAATGAGGATCAAAGGGTAATAACTCATGCTTTGTGGGGGTATAAAAACGGGATCCATAAATAATACAGAGAAATATGTAAGTGAACACTGTAATAAATGGAGATGATGAATCATTCTGTCCATCTATCAAACCTTTTTCCAACCAATACATGTGTCTCACCAAGTTTTCAACTGGTGTCTACACTTAGTGAAGAATTTTAAAAATCCAAGAACACCAAAAGAATTAAATAATCATTTTCAATCAAATAAGAAAAACAAAATTGTGCAATTTAAAAGGCTTGCTCAAGACAGAATATCTAGCAGATTGTCCCAGAATAAACCCAAGATTAGGTTGCATGTAATATGTAGCCTGACCTTGATCTAAACAATCTGACAAAAGCTCTTTAAACCTTTGCCATACAATCTCAACTTTTAATTACCCTGAAAGAAAAGGCATTTAAAAACTTTCTGAGAAAACGAAAAACTCATACATTTAGCATCATCTGTCTTCTGCAAAGGCTTTGAGTTCCGTCCAATCCAAATTTTTGGCATTTGGTGAAGGGTTAAATCATGCTTGAAATTGTAAGGATAAATGACACAACTCCAAGGACTTTTTCCAGGAAATGAAGCAGACAGAAGGCAAGTAATTTTTCTCTCCCTTGTCATCAAAATCCACAAAGACCAAAAGTTTAGCCAATCAAGACATTAACCCTTTCCCAAACAAGCCCTGGTTTTTACGTGTCTGCAGTAAAAGTCTTTTGAAAACACTGTGGAAAAAGGAGAAATTGCTCGTAAACGAGCAATTTCTCCTTTTGCCACAGTGTTTTCTACCCTGCTTGACAACTTTCTGGTATTTTCACCAAATCTAAAATTGTCATCTGCAAACTCTTTGGTTTGGAAGAGTCCAAATTTTGTCGTTTGGGAAAGGGTTAATGCTTCACCAAACGACAAAATTTAAACTTGTCCAGATTGAAAGCATTTACAGATGACAATTTCAGTGGGGCTAAAATGGTGCAAATTGTCTTTGACAGAGTAGAAAAGATTGTGGGAAAAGGAGAAAA
Organism: Tridacna crocea; assembly: GCA_943736015.1. Taxonomy (NCBI): domain Eukaryota; kingdom Metazoa; phylum Mollusca; class Bivalvia; order Cardiida; family Cardiidae; genus Tridacna; species Tridacna crocea. The sequence goes on from OX031063.1 coordinate 41,145,184, forward strand.
TGCCGATACCAATGTTTTCAAAGGGCATTTCTTTCAATGTCATTAAAACTCACAACTGCGTGGTTTAGGCTTTAGGCAACCTTGAAACAGAAATTTAACTCTTTACCAAATGACAAAATGTTAGACTTGTCCAAATTAAAAGCAATTGCAGACGACAAAATTTAAACATAACTAAAGAAATTGTTTCCAGCAGGATAGGAAACATTGTGGGAAAAGGAGAAAATGCTAGATCCTTTTCCTCCAGTGTTTTCAAAAGGCTTCTTATCTGTAAGAACTTTCATTATGGATAAGTCTAAATGTTGTTATACAGTGTATCAAAATGGATTACCATAGTACCTGTCTTAGGACGAGCAATTCTGGGATTCATACCAATTCTTTTCTTAGATCCTGGATGAATTCTAATAATCATGCGACAGTAACTTGTGCTTGCAAGGTAAGCAATGGAAAAGTCTCACAAACAAAGATTCTACTCTTGCCTTGCAGAAAATCATGCTGAATCAAACTATATCATTGGTGAAAAAGTTTTGCAGCATATTATGTCCACTATCAGGGGTCATTGTGTGGTAAAGGATTGAATGAACTTTAAATATCTTTTATATCTGTATGAAAATTGTCCAGCCTTTTCGAAATTGTCTTGGAAGACGAGAGGAAAATGTGCTTCATCGTCAGTTTCTCAAAAAAAACACACGGTTATACCCCCATTCCACTAGGCCATGACCTACAACGCTCTGTGCATTCATACAGAGTGCCATAGATCGCCTCAGATCGCTGCCGGATTGGTGATTATGAGGACACTCCCGCTCAGATAACAACCAGATGACGCTCCTCTGGCGATCAAATATCGACCATTGAGATCCGATAGCAATTGAACTGTACATAGTCACTATCATAGCCTCGCTCAAAGTTATGATCTTATATGACCTGTTTTCGCTCCGTAAGTGACCCGAGGCTTTAACCCTCCTTTCGCTCCTTCCCCTGGGACACATACTGTAGTCGACTAAAGAATTTATTCTACCTACACCAGGTGGTCTCCAAATGCAAAATGATGATATGATGACTGTAGGATTAAGGTCCCTCTGTGCTGAAGGCATATAATAATATGGACCATTACAGAAAAAGGATCAGATACAAGAAAATCCAGGTACAAGCCCCTAGCTCTTCATCGAATATACCTCCTTGGTTCCAAACCAGTTCACCCTTAGTTGAGTGGGAAACACAAGGTGTCTCAGAAAGGTCCTGGTTGGGCTGGGTATCGAACTGTGGGCCTCAGGATTGAAAGTCCGGCATTTTACCACTGCACTACCAGTCTGAGAAAAGACACTCTTTCATATAGTCCTCCAAAAGCATGATTGCAGCGCCATCATATCGCCATCGTAACGGAGCAGCATCATATTGCCACTTGATCATAACAGAGGGTGATCATATCGCCACTTGATTGCAACAGAGCGCTACTGCATATCAAATGGTTGCTATCGGCTCACATAGGAGCACAATGACCAGCATACTGGAGGAACATTTGCCCTCTTGAGCGATCCGATAGTGCTCCAGATAGCAGTGCTCCAGATAGCGATTTAAGCGATTAAGTAGTGACGTGACGGCATTTTGAAGAGTGCCACGGATCTTTGTGCAAGGGTGTAGACTGATGGCAATCTTGGAGATCCGCTAAAGATCTGCTAGCGTTCTTGGCACTCTGCATGGCCATCTACGGCGCTCCGTGAGGACACCGTGGATCGCAGCCAAGTGGAATGGGGGTATTACCTCGATAAGTTCTTGCGTGCTAAAAGGAATATTGTATCGCTGAATAATTTCTCCCTTAACAGTGTTTTGAAAGAATAAAAACTGTCTTGTGGTAGTAATCTGATGAATATATTCCTTTATCTTTCTTTTCATGGAATCCATAGTTTCATTCGACAACAAGATTACATTAACTTCAGTTTTGTGACGCTTACTGCCAACAACCTGACAAATAAGACCACTTCAGTCTGATTGTCTGTCAACCTTTTCTCCTAATCTGACAAGTTAAATCACTTACCGCCAGCTCTGCATCTGTTAACAGTTTTAACCACTTTAGCTAGATGATTGTAAGGAGAAACATTTACTTGGTTATTCTGTATATGCTTACACGTTATGTCGCAAAACTTCCGTAACCATGCACCTACATTAGCGTTAGGTAATTAACAGAGCAATTAAATGTGCTAGGCAACAAAATCTTATGTTGGTGTAAATCGAAAGCTTTTGTGGATGATAAATGACAATAAAAAAATAAAGACTTTTCTCAGAAAGGGTTGAAAACATAGTGGAAAAAGGAAAAAATTGCTAGTAACTAAACTTTTCTTATTGTTCACAATGTTTTCAAATTGCGTTAGAATGATGTGATTTGTATTTGAGAGGCTAGAAACATTGTAAAGAAAGAGGAAAATGCTGGTTACTAAGCATTGTGGCGAAGTGTAATGCAGCAAAACTGCAAGTGTGTACCTTGCAGTTGAAAGGTACCAGTATATGGATAAGGCCTATCACATAAATATCCATGTGTTACTAAGGGTTTCCTGATCCTACCTAGGAAATGCTGCTGACCCTAAACTTTTTAGGCTACAAATGAAAAGCAAGAAATCTGTCTGGTGTGATTTAGGTACATGGTCCATGTAAAAAGTATCTGGTAAAAACAAATCCCTATCTACCCTACCTTCAGCGTCTTGGACCGAAACGCAAAACACAGATAATTTTTTGCAAGGCCTAAGTTTCAACACAGAAATTTTAATACAACTAGAGCACCATCCATAATCTAAATGTTTCAAACAGAAGCCAGAACAGATTTGTGAATAAATCATCCTGACTTCATGTAAACAATTTGTCTACCACTAAATAATCTGCTTTCCTCTCTCTTCATAAATTATTTCATGGCCAAAACTTTCACTCTGCTGGATTAAAATAATCATTGTAATAGGGTGGCAAAAATCAATTGTCCGCTGCACAAAGGTGACATTTATTGTAAAGCTTAGAGGAATTGTCCAGTCATCAGTGAACCAGTTTAGCCCATCTATTTAGTTTGGAAAGATGCACAGATCTAGAGAAAAATAATAACATGTACATGATTTTGTAATTTACAACTACAGTCTCCGATTTATTTTTAACCCATTACCATACAATCCCTACTTTTGATGCCCCTCAGAAAGAAGCTGTTTGAAAACACTATGGGAAAAGGAGAAAATGCTGGTAACCAGCATTTTCTTCTTTTCCCACTGTGTTTTCTACTCTTCCCAGAACAAATTTCCATTTTTTAGTCACCTTTATTGTGTCGTCTGCAAATGCTTTCAATTTGGACCAGTCTAACTTTTTCTCATGTGGTAAAGAGTTAAACCCATAAACACCAACCCCATGAATTATATTATGGGGCAACCAATCTAGCTATAACTACTACTAGCAAAATAATAATTCAATATGTACAGGATGTAACATTTGCATTATGCACAATATGTATCATGCAATTCAGTAAGAAGAAATCGATACCAAAAGTTGACCGTCTTCCTCCTGACCATTGTAGTGCTAATTAGATCTAAAATTAACATTTTCACTCAGATGTAGATGCAAATACTGTATTTGAATTTCAAAGTTGATAACATCCGGCAAAGAAGCAGGCAGTGGAGATCCAAGATCAGATGTTCTGTGCATTCTTACCTTGATATAAACTGTCCCCAAAAGTTCTAACATCAGGGTTTGGCAGTACAAGGGTTAAGAATAAAAAAATAGAGTGCAAAGCAGTAGTACCTTCTTTTGTGGCAAAGCTATAATAAATCATGTGTGCCATGCAAATCTGGCCAAAAATCACCAATACAATAAAACGTATGGCACTTTAGAAAGCCAAATAATAACAGTCATTTTTAGTTTTGAATCCAGACTAAAAATATTTGCAACATGATATAGAGGATATTTGTTTTTTTCGATGAAAAATTGAAATATTACCGATGGTGTTCACGAGATGAAATAAATTTCGATCTTTCACCCGAAAAAAACAAATATTCTATTTATTTCATGCCTTTAACCCTTTCTCAGAGGAGCTTTATCAAAGTCCAGTACAGTTTTTTTCTGTTATTCCCTGTGTCGTACCCCTCCCGCATAGCAACGCATTACAATATTACGTCAAGCGCGAGAAATGTAAGGTATATGACGTCATATTTCCTATCTGGTTGTGAGGCACGCCCTATTTACCTAGGCAACAAGAATGTGAAAATCGGTATTTTCACTAGTGTTACCAGTGTAAGATTGAAAAATATTTTCACTGCTATCTCTCGATATCCTTCTGGAAAGCATAAAATAAGATGGCTGTAATCTATAGTGTTTAAAGCAAAGCATACATGTAGATCAAAGATCAGATTGCATGTTTTGGACAGATCTTGATTCACACTGGTTGCAAAAGAAATTATTGTTGTGACAGGAGCTTTATTGTTTATTCTAACATGACACGCGACTTTGGCTCTATAAACACAGTGCAAGGCAAACGTGGTGAAATCTGCAACAATCCATGTAGAGTGACGTCATTCAATGAGTGAGTTATTCATTGGAACGTAATCTTCATCCGCGTTTTTACTCTTAATTTGAACTTGTTTTCCTTTCATTAAGAATTGGCCATGTTAGAATCGAAATAATCTTCTTTCTATCGTGGTATATCGTTCAATAAACCACGTTGTGAGTTATGAGGCGCATTGAATAACCCACTCGGGCTATTGCCCTCGTGGATTATTTATTGTGCCTCATAACTTACAACTGTGGTTTATTGAACGATATACAACGATAGAAAGAAGATTATTTCTTAAATCAACAACTCCCTGTTTAAGCAACCCTGAAAAATACAACTGTAGGAAAAAAATAAGGAAAATGCTCCTTTTCCTGCTCTTTTCCTAACCTCAATACACAAATATGACCATCTGAAGGACAGAAACTGTTGTTGCTTGCTAATGACTCATTTTCAGACAACTTGGACAGTTCATGTTGCCATGTTTTATAAGCGCTCTTAAAAGAAAATGTTAATCAGTGGAGGCAATGCAACTTAATGTAAACTGAGACCATATATATTTCAGTATAATGTGCTTAAGGTTACCTTTTCTTGACTTCATTTCATGATATGGTGCCAATTTGAAGTTGCCCAGATGCTTGAAAACACTGTGTCGCCAGAACAGTAACTGTTACATAGGAAGTGTGTATGGATTACAAACGTGTTTCATCCCTACAACTTTTTGCCTTTTGAACATAACCAGGGAAAACTTGACCTGCAGATTTTCTGTAAGTTACAAGGGTGAATTACTTTTGGCCAAGGACTTCAAAGCTGAACATTTGCCTATCAAGTTGTACTTAAAACAAATCTTGGTATTCACTCAATTGGATTTCACACTGTAATGATGGTAAACATTTTGCCGGTGATGTAAGTAGGTTGCATAGTGGAAAGTATAACGTAGCCGAGTCTCCTTTTTAATGCCAAGAATTTCTTTTTCCATGGATTAGTAATATTTTCTAAAACAGTACCTTTTAATCCATTACCAGACAATGCCTACCTTTGACTACCCTGAGAAAGAAGCCTTTAGAAAACAATGTGGGAAAAGGAGAAAATGCTAGTTACCAGCATTTTCTACTTTTCCAACAATGTTTTCTACCCTTCACAAAACAAATTTCAAATTTTCTGTCACTTTTATTTTGTCGTCTGCAACTGCTTTCGATTTGGACAAACCTAAAATTTTGTTGTGTGGTAATGAGTTTAACATGTTTCATTCCTTTGATAGACAATTTCAGTCAATAATTATGAATACTAAGAGATTTTCTTTGATTCCAAAGCTCTCTCAGGAACCTGTGTGCACCTGTCGGGACATTTGTAAAACAAGTTTTCCTCTCTGTATCGTTTCTTTAGGAAATACTTTATACAAGTATTTCAAAGCAGATGCCACAGATTGTTATGACACAGTTTCAATAATTGTTGTTGAATGGGTTTTGTTTTTCGGAATAATCCATAAAACAGGTAAAAAAATGCTTTTATTGAAAATTAATGTTAACTGTTTTTTTAAGAGCAGTTTGGGAAGTCATACAATTGATGAATATTATGATTGAAGATAGTTTGTTTTCTGGTTTTCCACTTTCAATGCACACAACTTTTCAAAAGATTACTAAAATGCTGCCTTTCCCACGAGTATCATAAACAATAACATACCGGACAAAATAGTGTCACAAAAAGGAACACAGAGTTTCTTGAATGTGGCAATGTATCACTTAAACCTACCAGCGAAGCACTGTCGAGATATATTTCTGTATCCTAATGGTTGTCTTTTAATGATAAAGTAATTTTTTTACCTCTGTTGTAATACGATCATAGTTTTAAGACAATGGTTGAGGAAAAATAATAACATGTTGATTTTTCTTTCTCCGTTGCATCATATAGCACCAGAAAATCATGCAAAATCTCGCAGATATTGTCATTTTTCCTCACGAGCTTTTGTCGCCTACTAAATCGCTAGTGTTAAGAGTAAGCTGCTTGCAATATTTGACTACTCCAAGGTAAAACGTACACAACTGGTTATGTTTTTGAAAAATTTAAAAATGCTGGCACCCTTTATTATATAACTTTGCATAAATAGAACGTTGTTGACTCCTAGCTGGTTAAACTCCTAAAATAAAGACTTAACATACATACCAATAAAAAGAAAATGAAATTGTAATAATTTGTCACTATGAAAAAACATGACATTTTTATACGCCATTTGTCTTGGTTGGCAGAGCATGAGTCTAATGCTTTAACACAAGTCTAAATCTTCGTGTCTGGTAAAGGATTAAAACAATTGAAAAAAATGATAGATGAAAGCTATGCATTTCCTCAGTGGGCAACCTAATTAAAGAGCCAAAGAGAATTTCTATAGTAATGATTTGTTCTTATTTCCCCAAGGTAATATTTAATGTCAGTAACGTATCACACTCGTCTGATGACCACTGTCCATCATTGCAATGACCACTGATTATCAGTCTGCACATACAAAGATGGAAAAGTGGCTTATCTCCTTACCACATGACATTAGATTGAACTGGACCAAATTCAAAGCATTCTGCAAGCAAAAAATTAAATGTTGCTGAATAGTGATATCTATGACAGGTTAGAAAATATTTTGGGAAAGGGAGAAATTGCTGGTTCCCAGCATTTTCTCCTTTTAGTGCAATTTTTCAACAGACTTAATCCTCAAGTTTGTTTTACCTTGGGACTGTGTGGTAAAGGGTTAAAAAATTGAAAAGTATGCAATATTTGTCAACTATAGATACACATAATCATTTGTCTGTGATAAAGGGAATCAAAATACATGTCTCAAAATGTTCTGTGGGATCAGGTGTGGTACAAACAACTATTAGAATAGTCTGAGGTGAACATTGTTTTAAGTCCAAGCAACTATATGACCCATCACACAAAAAAGGGATCTGACCTTTAACAAGGTACAATGACCACTTTTCATACAGAAAATGTTATTAAAGCAAAAAGTATCAACCCTAGTCAGCCTGCGCTATTTGCCCAGTATGACCAGGGTTGACACTTTTCGCAATTCGGTTGGCCTTAAACTGACACAAGTTTGCTGTTATCTTTATTGTCCTTTCCAACATGTCAGAATTAATTTTCATATTGTTAAAAATTAATGATAAGAGAGACTTTTAATAATTATGATATCTTACCAAGCACACAAATTTCATCAAAATGCTTATTTCATCATGACAATCACTACAGTGCTATCTCAGATGACAACAGGCCATCTTTTAGCTCCAGAAGTTGTCTAATTATTTCCTGTCTGCATTTTTTTTATCATAATGCTGATTTTCAACACTAAGGTAGAGTTAATACTACACAAACTACCATACATGTAAAATATTTCTAAAATCGACCATAAATGCAACTCTGAAAACCCAAGAAGATTAAAATATAAAAACAAAAAACAAAGACGTTGCTTGCGTCAGCTTGTCAACACTCCCACCACTGACACCTCCACTGTCTTTTTTTAGCATCCATAATGACTTGAGAAAGCAGAATTTAATTCTTACTACAGAAATTAGAGAGTGGGTGCTAGATTTTTTTTCCCAGAAAGAGGTCTCAGGTGCAAAAAAAAAATGATTATTAGATCTTTTTGCTTGCCTAGTAAAATCATATTTAAGGAGACAAATTTCACCAGCTTGATTTATAGCTCATTTATTTGCATGCTCATATGACAAAGAGCTATCCGAGTAGAATTTGAGATTGTTTTCCAGCTTCTATTAAGTCTTTATGTCAATCATGTTAAAATCTAAAAGCAAAAGATTTGATTCAATTATCAAACCACTTTTTCAAAATCTGTGATCAACCGGCTATATGTTTGTTGTTCTTTATCAAAGTATATTCAAGGATTCAATTGATTTTGTTCTTGAAAAAGAAATTTATTGTTTACAATAAATCTTCTACTCTGTAAGCTTAATATTTCTTTTTCTAAAAACCCACTTTCATCTCCCCAGATTTACCATTCTTGAACAAGAATAGCAATCATGAATGATAAATGTAAACAATAAAGAACTGATATTTGCCTGCATTTTCTAACCTATTACAGCCAAATCCTGTTGTTTCTGCAACAATGAATTTGAAATCTGCAAATGCTTTTACTGTGGGCAATTGAGGTAAAATTAAGTCATTAGTCAGTGGGTTAACACATCTAAGGAGAATGACAGGGGGCTATAACAGCTCTCTTGTGCAAATTTTTATTTTTGCAACTTAAAATTGTAAAAGGCACTTGAAGTTTAATATTGTCCTCAATGAGGGCTTGATTTATCAAGGCCATTCTCAGAGATTTGTTCACCCTCACATGATGAATAAGAGCAATTTCCTACCTAAGCTCCTTGAAAGAAATATGTCATTACATGGTAAACAAAACACTGATTCAATTTGATGAGAGATATGATCTAGGGATTTCCTTTTTCTGTGTGTAATTATAACTTCCTGGAAATTTAATACTCTTTGGCATTTATTTGAAATGATGTCCTGGAATGAGTACATTTTAATATAATGTCGGAATAAATGACAGTTTCTTTCACTGTATTTGACTTTCAGCCCCCCAAAAAATTTGCAGAATGTCTAAGCCAGTCAGATAACCAGTTTTGGCATTTTAAATTGGACCAATATTTAGCATTAACCCATTACCACACAATCCCTACTTTTGACGCCCCTGAGAAAGAGGCCTTTTGAAAACACTGTAGGGAAAAGAGAAAATGCTGGTAACCAGCATTTTCTCCTTTTCCCACAGTGTTTTCTACCCTTCCCAGATCAAATTCCAATTTTTCAGTCACTCGCCTTTATTTTGTTGTCTGCAAATGCTATCAATTTGAACCAGTCTAAAATTTTCTTGTGTGGTAGAGAGTTAAGCCTCCGTAAAAGGTTTTCCAGAAAATAAAGTAATTTATTAAATCTTCCCATTGTCACTAAGGTGTTATGAGTAAACTCCTGTGATGGATTGGACATTGCATTAAGTTTTTGTAAACATTTTAGGAGTAGTCTATGATCCTTTTGTACAGGGTTTTAACTAAGAGTTCATAGGGGACAGATCCAAGATCAGACTGCACAAAATGCCAAGCAGGCGGTTAGTTTTGGAATCAATAATTGGAACTGATTTCAGTACTGTTGGTGAATAATCTCTAGGAGTTAACAAGAAGCCAGTAGCTGGAAAAGAGGTGAAAGAATGTAACCTCTTATCTCTTTATTTCCATGCTTGTTTGTCCATGAAATGACATACCATCTTCGCAAACCAAGGCTGACGATTCAGTACGCTACTCTACCCTTGGCGGATTGAGATAGATTTTTACATTCCCCCGATACGCTTTTTCATTGGATGCAGCCAGCTGCAACTGCAATGAATGAATTCGCTCGTAGCATTTCATCTTTGATGAAAATAGAATAAGGTTGCTACCTTTCGAATAGAAGGGAAACCGGCATGGATGTCTGCTTATCGCTTCATGTGTATTAGTAAGCAGTTTGTAAAACGATATTTCATGGGCTTTTAGAAATATAATGTACAGGGGGGTAATAACCAGCATCCAATAGAGGGCGCATCGCAGGAATCTCGCAATCGGGCTCAATCAGCCAAGGTAAGATCCACATAGTGATCGTAACCTTGGCTCGCGAAGATGATGACATACATGTCTCTCTAAATCATCTTGGTGCTCTTAAGAAAGAGAGTGTAATATATCTTCATGATGTATTATACCAAGCAAGTTGTTGCAGGGTATGGAACTGTTTTGTCTTAAAACAGGCTGTATCTTGTGGGTAAGAATGGAAAACAGAAAATTTACTAAAAGCAGTTTCAACCATGGTTACCCTGGACTGACTGTATAGCCTGACATGAGTTAACAGTATTGGCAGATGCATTACATCACCTTTTCACAGAGCATAACTCAACTAACTTGAACTACAAAATTAAGACTTTGTTACCTTTCAAACACCACTGACAGGAAAAAGACCAAATTACCCATTACAAGTCCTTTCTCTGAATGTTTGCCATACTACAACAGGGATCATTCTGGTTGGACATATATATGAGAGAAAACGTTCCATTTGCTAAAAAATTATGAGAGATTTAAAATTTTAATGAGATTTTTTATGTTTCATTTTTCAAGAATCGAACTCGTCTCCAAACGACAAATCCAAACCTCTTTAAGACACTATTTTAAAAGTGACTACTTTCTCTGAAATGAGAGAAAACAATGTTGGAAAAGGATAAACTGCTCAATTTGAGCAATTTCTCCTTTTCCCACATTGTTTTCATAAGTCTTACAACTAAAAACCAGTGTGTCAACATTTTTTCAAAATAAGCCTCGACTTCTGGCTCTGCCACACCATCAATGCAGATCTACATGTATAATCAGTGACGTTGAAGTGTGGTTGTACAAAAATAGTCAGTTCTAATCACAGGTGAACGGCGACGACAATATAAATTATGTATTACACAAAATATACTGAGTATTTGTGTGTAATATAGGATTTATATTGTCGTCGCCGCTCACCTGTGGTTCTTATGGCCATGTTATTTGTCATATTTAAATCTCAACAATATTGACAATGCATTTCGTTTTTTGAATTATATAATTCGTTAAATTTGACTGTTTTTTGGGGTATCGAGGGATCTAAAGAAGTACCGGTGTCATCGTTGGACTTAGTCTGCGATTTATCATGTTTATCTGGGCTTTCAGCACTCTCATCAGTCTCGACTCGTGAGTTTGTAAGAAAACTGGTCATTGTATTACAAGATTTTATTTGGTTCGATTCTACTTTCCCTCTTCTTGGGAGGCATTTTCCTCGCAAAGTGCCTGACACAGAACTGCAGACAACTTCAACACGAACTTCATTCGTACGCAACATCACGGTCCGCTAATGATAAGGAAAAACACCGAACAAGCCGAATGTTGCAAATGGTAATCTGCTTCACATATAACTTGTTTTACAACGCGGGGAACCAGTGTATAGACTAGTTTATTGTGCGGATTTCCGCTGTATAAGGACTGACACTCGAGTTCTATCCCTATCATCTGCCAAAAATCGGTATGCAAGATTTTGTTTCAATTGAGATTTAGAAATGCGATTTTTTCAATTTTAATGAGAGAATCTCGCGATTTCGCGGCCCAAAATGATCCCTGCAGTACAATACAAGCATGACATTTTTGCTGAGCATGAAGTCTTCAAGAGTGGTTAGATGTGGGTTCATTTTGTAAAAAATGCAACAGATTCCATTATTGTGACAAAGTTGAATGGTCTTACCCTTGTTAACAGGATGAAATGGATTGTTACGAATTTTGTGATCAGCTCCGATATGTAAACTGATTTGGTGACCTTGCTTTATCACCTGTATAATTATAATTATCTACATTTGAACTTTGTTGATATATCATAAAGAGTTCTAAAAAAGATTCAAACAGATCAAACTGAAATTCAATTTGGGTGGCCTTACAAGTTTACAAGACGTTACACACATCAAACAGAGGCATCACAAAAGCTCACCTTGCAGACTCTGTCCTTATTTGGGCAAGAAACACATTTGTCTCATTCTCAGACAACCTGGACAAATGGCATATAAAAATGTCATTTTTTTCATGGTGACAATTTATTTCATTTTCATTTTTTTTATATCGGTATGTATGATGAGTTTTTATTTTAGGAATTTTACCATCTAGCATCCAAGAACTTTCAATTTATGCAATGTTATACCGTAAAGGGTCCTGGGATTTTTAAATTTTTCAAAAGCATGACCAGTTGTGTAGGTTTTACTATGGAATAGTCAAATATTGCAAGCAAACTACTCTAACACTATCCATCTAGTAGGGTGATAAGAGCTCATGAGGAAAATGACAATTTCAGTGAGATTTTGCATGATTTTTTGGTGCTATAAAATGACAAAGGAGAAAGGAAAAAATCTACATGTTATTTTTTTTCACATCCATTATATTACAACTATGATAATTCCACAAAAGAAGTAAAAAACTACTTTGTCCTTACTTAGAGGATAACCATTAGGATACAGAAATATATCCCAACAGTGCCTCGCTGGTAGGTTCATTTAACTGATACGTCGCCACAATCAAATAACATGTGGCCCATATGTGACACTATTTTGTCCTGTATGTAATTCATTTATGATAATCAGAGGAAAAGCAGCGTTTTAGTAATCTTTTGATAAACTGTGTGCATTGAAAGCTGAAAACCAGAAAACAAATTATGTTTGATTGTAATATTCATCAATTGTACGACTTGCTGATCCACTGCTCTTAAAAACCAACTGACTCTACATTTCATTAAAAGCCATATTTTACCTGTTTTATTGATTATTCTGATAGACAAAACCTTTCAACAACAACTATTGAAACTAAGTTAAAACAATCTTCCTCATATGCTTTGAAATATTTGGGTAAAGTATGTCCCAAAGAAACAAGAGGAAGAATTGTTTTACAAATGTCTCGTAAGTGACAGGTGCGCACAAGTTCCTGATTGAAGCTTTTGAATCAAAGAAAAACATCTTCGTATTAATAAGTATTGACTGAAATTGCCTACCAAAAATTAATATGTTTAAAAGGTACTGGTTTAGAAAATAATACTAATCCATATACTATAGAAAAAAAAGCTCTTGGCACTAAAAAAGAGACTCGGCTACATTATACTTTCCACTATGTAGCCTACATACATCACCGGCAAAATGTTTACCATCATTACAGTGTGAAATCCAATTGAGTGAATACCAAGATTTGTTTTACGTAAAACTTGATAGGCAAATGCTTAGCTTCGAAGTCCTCGGCCAAGAGCAATTCACCCTTGTAACTTGCAGGAAATTTGTAGGTCAAATCTTCCCCCGGTAATGTTCATATTGAACTTATTCCCAGAATTCAATATTTGGACTAATCTATAAATGTTCAAAAAGGAAAGAATTATTAATAATAATAAATTTGAACATCACTTGAAAAGGAAAGAATGTCCATCCTGAGAACTTCACTGTTTCTGCAATGATTTCAAAAGTTCTAGATCATATAAATGTCACAATTTAAGATTTTTTTATATATTTTAGAGAATGACAAGGCAAAAAATACATGTCACTTCCTGACGACTTTGTATAACAAAACCATCTTGCACACTGGCTTTTTTTACTTATTTATTTTTTGACTTTGACCTCAGAGACACATCATTCAGTTATTTTTGAGGATGCCGGCTATCTTCTTTGAAAGAAAACATATAAATAGATATATGTAATTGAAATAGAAAGCATGAAACCACGAAAGATATCTTAGGTTATTTTAACTCATACCTATACAAATTTAGTCGTTAAAATTTGCATGTTCTTGTTTTATAATTATGTGATGATTGCTTGCACTGCACATAGTAAACTTTTAAAACCATTTTAAAAAACAATAAATAGTTCAGTATGATTTTTAAATTCATCATCATTTAAACTTCTAATGTATGACTGGTGAGGCAGGAGCTTTTTTTGTTATGTGCAAGTCGTGCTTCAGGAACATGGTAACATTAGAACTAGAATTTATATTTCATACTTATTCGCGGTCTATAGCATAAACTTCTACCATCATGTCTACTGAAAAGAAAATAAGAAGGATAAATTTTGAGACCTCTAGGACCACAGACCTCTAGGACCACCAAATGATGAATTCTGACAGGAATCTTTCATTTGTAAAAGTGGCACAAAACAAAATACTTACACCTCCTGGGCATCATCGGACAGCTGATGGAAACCAACGAGACCAAGAAAGTGACTAAAACTTTCTAATTGTCGGTGTTTTGGAAAAGGATTAGAACTAATAAGTCCCATATGTTATGGACTCATGTTATTTTCAACAGAGGGTGCTGGATTCATTCTTCTGTCATAATTGCAATTTACATTGTTAAGAAATTTCATTTTATGACAGAAAGAAAGATCTTGAAAGGCATCATTTAACGACTGCACTGCTGATGCAGATATGCAAACTCGAACCTGAAACCCTCGTTAGTTATTGTCCCGATGTTATAATTAAAAAATAATTATGCTCTTTAACCAATGGTTGAGGTTGGTCCTGGGGAAATTTCACTAGTTTACATGAAAAACTGCTTATGTTCTTTTAATTACCATCACAAGTAGTAAAACCTCTGTATAATATATAGGAACTGTCATATGCTTTATGCTGTGGATTACAACACAAATGTCCTGTAGGTTTTTTTCGATTTCTGCGAGAGAGAAATTGACATCAAAATGACAGAAATATGGTAGCCATCTCAATTAAACTTCTACCGCATAATACTGATGTGATGGTTAACAAAAAAAAGGTGAAAAGTAGTAGGAATGAAACATGTTTGTAATCAATACACACTTTAAAGTAACAGTTACTGTTTTAACAGCATGGTATTTTAAAGCATCCAGGCAACTTCAAATACACACCATATTGTAAAATGAAGTCAAAAAAGGTGAACTGTAGCTCAGAATATTCAAATATGTATGGTCTCAACTTACATTAAGTTGCATTGCCTCCACTGATGAATATTTTCTGTAAAGAGCGCTTTAAAACATGGTGACATGAATTGTCCAGCTTGTCTGAGAATGAGTCATTTATCAGTAGGATGCCAAGATATGAACCACATTAATTGATGCAAAGGACAAAAAATACTATTTCAATTTTGTGGCCTTGACCCTAACCTCATAAAGGTCATTATAGTGTATTTGGCATACTGGTTTCAGATTCCAGCCTAAGAGTAAATAAAAATTCTAAAGAACTAATTAGCTGTGGTTCTCACTTTTGGTTTCTAGTGGATTCTGAGATCACAGGACAATATGACAAGACCCCTTCAAAGAGGTTGTTGCCGTGACAACTTGTCAATATTCTTGTTAGAATGACAGTGAAACACTCTCCCAGTGTTTGCTGACCATAACTAATCAATTACCACTGGACCTCACCATTTACAGATCAAGATTTTTTCCAATGCTGGGTCATGTCCCCCAAAAGGAGCTTTACGGTAAAATAAATGGGATTTCTTGTCATTCTCCTCTACAAAATCTTTCTCTCTCTCCCTTCCTCTTTCTCTCTCTACTTGAATACCTCTTCACTGAAACATTGCAAAATTTGGCATATGATATACCCAAGTTTCTAAAAGTCTTCTCATTTTAGGGGTGGACCTGTAGTGCGGTGGTGAAAGGCTGGACTATCAATCCTGGGGCTCCGAGGTTCCATACCCGCCCAACCAGGACCCTTCTGAGGCACTTTGTGTTTCCCAACCAACTAGAGGTGTACTGGTTTGGAACGCCCAGCTAGCCTCGTGTGTATCAGTGCTTTACACTGGGCATGTTAAAGAACCAAGGAGGTCTATTCGAAAAAGAGCTAGGGGCTTGTACCTGGAATTCCATGTATCTGACTCTTTCTCTCTCAAGGTCCATACTATATACATGTACTGTGGATTCATATAATTTCATTTGTATGAAATTTCGTGGATTTTTCAAATTCAGCATTTTTGTTGGACCCTAAATTGATTGATTTTCCACTTCCAAAATACTTTTTTTTTTTTTCACTAAATAAAAATCTAAACTGCCCATTACTAAAGGGCATGAAAGAGAAAAAGAGAACATAAGACAGGACTTGATCGATGATAAGTATGCAGGTAAAAGTTCCTGATCATCTGGATATCAAAATTTAATATTTGTTTGTATATGACAGAAAATGACACGGTACAATATACGTGCGACCTTGTGTCGATTTTATATAACAAAATCATCTTGCACACTAGCTTTTTATTTATTTATTTTTCAACTTTGACTTCCAAGACGTCTCATTCAGTTATTCTTCCACAGGCTGCAGGACATCTTTGAAAGACAACATATAAATAAATACATGTACCTGAAATAGAAAGCTTGAAACCACATAACACATCTTTGGTTTATTTCCACTCATACGCCTGCAAATTTAATCCTTAACTTTTGCATGTTCCTGTATTATATGTGATGATTACTTACACTGCATATAGTAAACTTTTGAAACGGTTTTAAACCACAATAATCAGTTCAGTATGATTTTTAAATTCATTATCATTCAAACATATAATGTATGACTGACTATGATAGGGATTTAGTGAAAGAATGTTCAACATCATCATTCATCTTTATATAAAACTTATTCATAATATAGACAAAATAATGTCAAAACTTACTTTCAATGCCAAGTCTGACTGCAGTTGAAGACGGAGACATTTTAGAGACCATAAGACATGGATTGCAGCGTAAACAACATGAAATTGAATATGAAACTTTAAGAGTAGCATACGAGACATCATTACATAACGTACGAGGCAGGAGGTTTTCTATATTATGCAAGTCATGTTTTGGGTACATGGTAAAATTTGAACTAGGGTTTATATTTCTAATTTATTTTCGGTCTATAACATCATCATATCTACCTCCACTGATTAATATTTTCAGTAATTGTCGTTAAACTGGCTGATAAAGTGTGCAAATCCCTGAAAATGGGTTCCTGTATAAGACCTTACATGTATACAAAACAGTTCATTTACTTGGGAATGTAACTTCATGAACTTTCTGTGCCATGGGCCTGTAACATAGTACACTTGGACAATTAGTGTGCTGTCAGTTTACATGTATAAACATTATATTGGATAATAACAGTTCAATTTAATTTTATTATTTATAACAAATGTATGGAGGCCTAAGTGGCCCTTAGCAAGTTGTGAGTAGTATAATAGTATGAATATTGTTTTATGGAGCACTTACAGCTACAGTCATATAACCCTTTTACAAAACAACCCAGAGTTTTAACAATCAGCAAAAAGGAGCCTTTATAAAATACTATGGGAAAGAAGAAAATGCTGGTGACGAGCATTTGTCTTTTTCTCAGAATGTTTCATCCCTTCACGTGACAAATTCAGTCATTGGAAGAATATATAATTTGTGATCAGCACATGAATAGATTTAGACAAACCCAACATTTTGTTGTCAGCTACAGGATTAATGCATGCATGGCCATAATTATTGTGGTAGTAGAACAAGAGATATTGAAGGATTCTAGACAGCATTGTTTAAGAAGTGTTTAATTTCTCTATTTGGGAAGAAGATTTCACAAGTCTGTCATACAGAACACAAAGACAGTATCTCTATGATGGAAACAGGGGTAATTACCTGGGGGTGCCATAGTGTTTATTGTATAATTACAATCACATGTAATGTCCGTGGTAAGTCATGATATAATCCAGCAGGTGAAAATATACATGAAATGCACTCCAATAGGAATTCCATACATTGCATTCTTTCACTAACAATACTATCTTACCTTTTGCTGATGGCAAAAATCAAGATCAGAGTGTTCATAATGTGCAGTCTGATCTTTGATCTGCATCATCTATAACCTATTATGCTTAACTATGGCCAAAATTCTCTCCCATTGCATTGGGAAACTTACTTGAACTATCTAGCAAGCATTGCAGAGTTCTAATAGCCGCTGGGAAGAAGCAATAATTTTATTGTGTACATTGGGAGAAAAAGGGAAAATGCTGGTAAGCAGCATTTTCCTCTTTTACTACAAAATTATCTACTCTTTCAGAGATTGATACCATCATTTTAGCTACATTTATAATACTCTCTGAAAATGCTTTGAATTTCGACACATCTAGATAGAGAAAGTATTTGTTTGTATAATGTTTTATCCTGCTTTCGAAGGTTTTTCAATTGTGACAAGCTTAAGTGGAACTCTGCAGTGATTTAGTAGCTCTATAGCATATACAGACTTGCAGTCCCAAGGTCATGCAATTGCTCGTGACGAGTAATTTCACCTTTTGTCACAATATTTTCTAGGTGTCATATACACATAAGAAAGGCTTCATCCTTGCTGTTTTTTAGGGTCAATTAGAGACACCATAGAAATGCCTCATGGGGTAAAGGGTTAATGAATCTTTGGCCCCTAACCTTCATTTTGAAAGATGGAAGCTGCCAAAATCTGCCAAATGGCCTTTATGAAAGTGTTAATATATAAACCATGAGTTATGTATCATAATCTGAGCTTGATAACAATCATTGCCACAGGATTCATTCTTCTCTTACCACTGAACATTGATTTTCTTGACACACTCTTAGTCCAGTGACCTTTTGACATGGTTTTCTCATGATCTGCCCATCAAAGTAATCAAATTAATGATATAATGTGATTACAGGCCTTCTCTATACATGCATATGTGCTCTGGCAAAAGACGATTTAATGCATTTTGTCATTGTACAATGTAAGTTATCATATTATCATTGATCCATAAAAACCATTTTGTCTAAACATCTGAATCATGAAGTAGAATAGTCCTTAGATCTTCAGAAAATTGGCCAACAGTAAGAAGTTTCAACCAAGGTCAGCTTTAACCCATTACCACACAATCCCTACTTTTGATGCCCCTGAGAAAGAAGCCTTTTGAAAACACTGTAACCAGCATTTTCTCCTTTTCTTACAGTGTTTTCTACCCTTCCCTGAACAAATTTTTATTTTTCAGTCACCTTTATTTTGTCGTCTGCAAATGCTTCCAATTTGGACCAGTCTAAAATTTTCTCGTGTGCTAAAGGGTTTACTCATTTCCAAACGACAAAATTTTAGGTTTGTCCAAATCGAAAGCATTTTCAGATGAAAGAATGAAGGTGACTGAAAATTTGAAATTTGTTTTGTGAAGGGTAGAAAATATTGTGGGAAAAGGAGAGAATACTGGTTACCAGCATTTTCTCCTTTTCCCACAATGTTGTCCGAGGTCTTCTTTCTCAGGGTCGTCAAAAGTAGGGATTATGTGGTAATGGGTTGAATCTTTACCAAACAATCCAATTTTTACAACCCTGAGAAAGAAGCCTTTTGAAAACATTGTTATCTTTAAGTTGTTTCAAAATTAACCAATTGCTTTTTTGTATCATTATTTATTCAACAGTGTCATTCCCATCTACTATCGACAAATATGGACAACAAAGCTTGAGGAAGTTGATTTGGGTGTATCACTAATCCTCATTGTGTCAAGTAACTGAAATGAGACTTTCAAGCCAACATAAAAAATCTAAATTATGCTATTCCAAACTAAGATTTTGCAGAAAATATCTGTGTATCAAACTGTGTAGATTTAAGATAAAACTCCATGTTCTGTGCCGACTTATCTTGAACTGTACTGTCTGCACATGGTCAGTGGGTCTCACTTATAAGCTTAACTCTTTACCAAATGAAAAACTTTTAGACTAGTCCAAATTGGAAGCATTTACAGATAACAAAGTTGACATGACTCAAAAATTGAAATTTGTTTTGGCAACATTGTAGGAAGAGGAGAAAATGCTGGTTATGAGCATTTTCTCCTTTTCCGACAAGGATTTCAAAGGCTTCTTTCTCGGGGTCATTTAACCCGAAATTGTTTGGTAAAGGATTAAAATGTGGAAAATAGAAAAGGCTTTCTGATCAGCAGGCTCCAATAAAACTGTCAGCAAACTGTGCCATGCTAGAATTAACTTATATTTGTATGTTTGTGTGCTCAACATTTCTGATTTTCATTTTGGAACAAAACGCTTACTGTTGTGAACTGATGTTTAAAGTGCAAGAAAATTCTTATTTAGAAAAAAAAGTGTATTTTCATAAAAGATGCTAAAACACAATCAAGTGCACTGTATTCCTCTCATCATAAGTACGTAATTACCAACAGAAGCTGCTATCCATTCGTTATTTTTTCATTAAACCCGTACAAACTGCTTACTGTTATAAGTAAATTGAAAGAGGAACATTTAGATAGAAAAAACAGATTTGCTCTTTCTAAATAAAAGAAAGAAAAACAAAGTATGAAACAGGGCAATCTCTTGCATCAAGCAGTTACTTCAATTCCAAGGTGTATTTCCAAAAACAATCTTCAAAAGAAGGGGTTCATCATCAAATATTTGTAAAGTAATGGGTCATACCATTTCTTCTAAAATCATAACATAAATCTCCATACAGCTAGAGCACTGGATTTTGTTCTGAAATAAAGATTACCTCAGTAATAATAATCCTAATACATCAACAATCATTTTATGCCACCCATTAGTTTCCTATCTTATTGCACCATGCAAATACTCTTTGATCTCTACAAGGATCAAAGTACCACAGGTAAATCTGTTTCTATCCTTTAACTCTTTACCAAACGACAAAATTTAAAAGCACTTGCAGACACAAAATAAAAAAAACTGAAAAATTTGTAATTTGATTTGGAAGGGAAGAAAACATTGTTGGAAAAGAAGAGAATGCTGGTTACCTAAGCATTTTCTCCTTTTCCTTCAATGTTTTCAGTAGGCTCCTTTCTCAGGGTCATTAAAAGTCAGGATTGTGTGGCTAAGAGTTAACTCTTTTTAATGACCCTGAGAAAGAAAGCCTTTGGAAACATAGTGGGGAAAAGGAGAAAATGCTGGTAACCAGCATTTTCTCCTTTTCCCCCAATGTTTTTTGCTCTTTCCAAATCAAATATCAATATTTGATTTACATTTATTTTGTTGTCTGTGAATGCTTTCATTTTGGACTAGTCTAAAATTTTGTTGTTTGTGAAAGAGTTAAACAATTTAGTTGTTTTTGCTGTACAGTGTAATGGCACAGATGTTTCACAAAATGTCAAAAAGAATATCTTTACTATCATTCTGATCTTGATCTAAACTATCACAAAATACAACCCATGATTTGACGACCCTGAGGAAAAATGAATTTAGAAAACATTGTGGATACAGGAGAAAATGCTTGGAACCAGCAGTTTGCCCTGTTCCCACAACGTTTTGTTGTTTTTTGATGAAAGATTCTATAACTTGAGAAAACTTAGAATGAATCATCTGCCAATGTTTATGTGGATGAATCTAAAATCTTGTTGAACATCAGTCGATATGTCCAGTGAGTTTGAAAGTTTTTGCATATAGCAATTATTTACATGACCCAAGTAAAAGAATTTATTAATAACAACAGTTTGAGAAAAAAAGGAATTTGCTAGTTACCATCAATATCTTTTCCAAAACGATTTTGATACCCCTCATTTTAATGATCATAAAAAAATGGAATTTTTAAAAATGTGTTCACCCTAAGAGGGCCAATAAATGCATCAATCATTTTCAGTCTTCAGAAAAAAGACAAAAATAATTACAGTTTCAAGGTGGTTTTTTGCTCAGAATGTCAAAGTAAAGCGGAAAGTTTAACCCATTACAACACAATCCCTACTTTTGACGCCCCTGAGAAAGAAGCCTTTTGAAAACACTGTGGGAAAAGGAGAAAATGCTGGTAACCAGCATTTTCTCCTTTTCCCACAGTGTTTTCTACCCTTCCCAGAACAAATTTCAATTTTTCAGTCACTTTTATTTTGTCGTCTGCAAATGCTTTCTATTTGGACAAGTCTAAAATTTTCTCATGTGGTAAAGAGTTAAATCAAAGATCAGACTGTACAAAATATTCAGTCTGATCTGTGGTCCACACTGGCCACAAGGGCAACTGTCATCATGAATGGCCTATTCAGGGTCAAGAGCACACAGCAGAAGTCTTGTAATTCAATCCTCAACATTTTGTGAAAAGGGTACTGTATAAATGGAAACATCACTGACATGGCATCTTCACAAGCCAAGGGTTAAGATCCACTAAACTACTCTACCCTTGGTGGATTGAGCTTGATTTAGACAGTCACCCGATACACATTTGCATTGGTTACAGCTAGCTCTAACTGCATCAAATCAAATCGCTCGAAGCATTTCATCTTTGATAAAAATAGAACAGGGCCGCACTAAAAATAGAAGGTAAACATGAATATCTCTATGGATGTGTGCAGGATCCGTAATGATTTATTAGCGAAGAAAACATAGACGAACAATATTTACATAAAGTTTCCAGAAAACATAGATGAACAATAGTTACATAAAGTTTCAATGTGATCAATCAATTATCAGGCATTTCAGGCTATATCCCAGCACCTGACCATGGAATGTTGAAGTACGTTAAAAAAATTGTGGTAATTGCTTTATGTTGAATAACTGTATTCGTAAGCGGTTTGTAAAATGACATTTCATTGGCTATAAGATATATTATGATGTAAAGAGAGATAATAAGCAGCATCCAATATGGGGCGTGTCGCGGGAATCTCGAAATCAGGCTTGATCCGCCTAAGGTAAGATCCACTTAGTGAAGCTTAGATGCTCACATGGAAGTTTTTGTAATAACTACCTTTATTCTATACAAAGCCGTGTCTGCGAGGATTGGGCCACAATTCATCTGGGTTAGGGTAAGGGCCAGGCCTAGGGATCATTTTTGATGAACATGGTTTTCCAGAAATGTTGCAGATCCTCATAAATGTAACCTAAACCAGTAAAGATGCCCATCTACAGACGGTGAGCAAAAGCACTGTTAAATTTCAAACAATTTAGAATGGTACAGAAATCAATCCTTTGTGTAAACATAGATAAATTACTGACATGTGGTGTAAATGAAAAAAAAAGAAACACAGAGATTTGTATTATAAACCGAACATTGGACAGAAGAAAACTGGCTGATGATTGAAGCTGTAAACAATGGCAGTGCATCACTGAAATTTATCGTTGGTTTCTGCCAAGAGTCAGATACGGTGAAATTTACATATATAGGCAGAGAACTCCATCTGAAAATCGAGGCTGCAACAGAGAAGCATTCATTTTCCTTTATTTACCACATCAGAAGCAGGGCCAATGTCAAATATAGTCATGTGACAGAATGAATGATCATCATACGAATCTACCCGAGTGTATAACAGTTATCGAAAATCTTCAATTCAAAAACCGGAAACGACAAGTCTGTATACATTGAAGACCGCAACTCGGCAAAATGCATTTTCTATCAACCGTAATCTAAGCAATCTTGCAACCGTCAAGCGCAATATTTGGCATGAAGATATAAGAATGACTGTATTTTGATAAAATAAAGACAAAATGAGTTAAAACTGGCTGAAAATTAGAATTGGGACCTCTTTAAAGTCTAATCAACAGTTTGTTAACATACCTGACATGTTAATCAAAGGAGCTAATTAGGAGCTAGCTCTATAAACAGAGAGCAAACAAAAGCATAATACAGCCACGTAGGAAGCATTTCAAGATTGGGGGGGCTAACTTCGAAATACTGAGATTTTTTGCGTGGTTGCTGCATTGCCCGAAAAACTCATATTTTAGTTACTATGATTTTCAAAATTATTGGGGGGGCTGAGCCCCCCTCAGCCCCCCCCCCCTGTTCCTACGGGCCTGTAATAGCTTTATTCACTTTTTACAAGGAGACAAAATTAATATCTTTACTTGTCCTTTGTGAAAGCATTAATTTTTTAGACTACAAACTGGATGTTGTTCAAATGGGAAATTTATCTGATTAACAGCAGAAAACATGATGGGAAACGAAGAAAAAGCTGGATACCACCATTTTCTTCTTTTCACAAAATTTCTGTTAAAAGTTTCAATAAACAAGAGGACCATGATGGTCCTATATCGCTCACCTGAGTATATTTGTAACTTATATGGTTTATCAAGGGCAGGCTATTAATTCTTTTCAAATAAGGCATACCCTGGGGTTTGTCACAAAAATATGTTTACAGATTTTCTTCTTTGTCTTTGGCCAGTGGAGCTAAAAGCTGCTGCTTATCATCAATTTTTCTCTTCACAGTGTCTTGTTCCCTTTTTGACTTGTAGTTTAGCCATTACCAGACGACAAAATTTTAGACCGTTCCAAATTGAAACAAATTGCAGATGACATTTTAAAATGTATCTAAAATGAAAAATAAGTGATCTATATGGTAGAAAAGATTGTGAGAAAAGAGAAATTGCTTGTTACAAACAATTTCTCCTTTTTACATGGAATTGATTTTAAAAATTTCCTTCTATGATTCCATGTGAAATAGTGTGCACCAGGGCACAGAGCCAAAATATGACCCCAAGGGGATAATTTTAATTATCTTTATAAAGGGTCACTAGATGATGCTACACGCAAAATATGAATGCTCTAGCCTCTATGGTTTGTCACAAGTAGATTTTTAAGATTTCCTTCCTTGTTTCTATGTAAAATAGGGTGCGCCCGGGCAGAGCCCAAATATGACCGCAGAGGGATAATTCTAGCAATTTTGGTAGAAGATTATCAGATTTTGCTACATAGCAAATATGAATGCTCTAGCCATTACGGTTTGTCAGAAAAAGATTTATTAAAGGTTTCCTTCTTTGTTTCTATGTAAAATAGGGTGTGCCCGGGCAAAGCCCAAATATGACCCAAGGGGAATTATTTTAACAATTTTGGTAAGGGGTCACCCAATAATGCTTCAAACAAAATATGAACGCCCTCCGCCTTATGGTTTGTCACAAGAAGATTTTTAAAGATTGTAAAATAGGGTGCGCCCGGGCAGAGCCCAAATATGACCGCAGAAGGACAATTTCAACAATTTTGGTAGAAGATCATCAGTTAATGCTACACACTAAATAGGAATGTTCTAGCCATTATGATTTGTCACCAGAAGAAGTTTTAAAGATTTCCTTCTTTGTTTCTATGTAAAATAGAGTGCGCCCGGGCAAAGCCCAAATATGACCCCATGGGAATGATTTTAACAATTTTGGTAAGGGGTCACCCAATGATGTTTCAAACAAAATATGAATACTCCCAACCTTATGTTTTGTCACAAGAAGATTTTTAAAGATTTTAAAATAGGGTGCGCCCGGGCAGAGCCCAAATATGACAGCAGAGGAATAATTTTAACAATTTTGGTAGAGGATCATCAGATAATGCTACATACCAAATATGAATGCTCTAGCCATTATGGTTTGTCATCAGAAGATTTTTTAAAGCTTTCCTTCTTTGTTTCTATGTAAAATAGGGTGCGCCCGGGCAGAGCCCAAATATGACCCCAGGGGAATAATTTTAACAATTTTGGTAAAGGGTCACCCAATGATGCTTCATACAAAATATGAATGCTCCCTGCCTTATGGTTTGTCACAAGAAGGTTTTTAAAGATTTTTTCCATTTTCAGCCATTTTGTTGCCATGGCAACCAGAGTTTTTGTTGGAATTATATTCTTTTAACAATTTTTGTAGAGCTTCACCCAAGGAACATTCCTGCCAAGTTTTATCAAGATTGGCCTTCTGGTTTTGGAGGAGAAGATTTTTAAAGAAATTGTTAACGGACGGACGGACAGATGGACGGACGGACGGACGGACGCCGGACGATGACCGGTCACAATAGCTCCCCCTGAGCACGTTGTGCTCAGGTGAGCTAAAAACATTAATTTTGTGTGGTAAGTGGTTTTGACAGGCATAAAATAAAAGATACTAATATGGTTTATTGTGAGAAAAGTTTAGAGAAAAAATATATACTCACAAAACAATACTTGAAAAGCACAAATCCCTGTTTTCAATCTATTATCTATCCTATAAACACTGACATTTTAACAGCTTCAGCCAGACACAGTAGCAGGAGTTCAATAGCACAAGGTTAGATGCATGACAGTTTCTGACTGTACCCTTGATGCACCTCTCACCAGTAGATTTGGTTATGTGGTCAGTGTAGATAAAGATCAGATTGCGCAAAATGTGCTGTCTACCTTGATAAGACTTGAATGACAAAATCAGCTGTGAAATTGGAATTGTCTGGGTCTTATTTCTGGACTCAAAATGTCTGTTGGGCTTATTTGAGCTCTAAGAGTTAACTCTTTTATCAACAAAAAATTCTGTACTCATCTAAGTTCAAGCCTTTTTGAGACTGTACAAAATTATTATGGGTAAAATTATTGAATTCATTCCTTAAACAGGAAGAAAACATTTTGGGTAAAGGAGAAAATGCTGGTTACCAGCATTTCCTCCTTTTCCCAAAATGTTTTCGAAAGCCTTCTTTCTCGGGGTAAAACTTCTAGAATCTTTGCTATAGAGTTAATGGATAACAGGATACCACTTGGCCGCCACTACAGGTGATTATCAGGTGAGAGATCAGCATTTGACATGCGCCGTTTTTAACGATCAATAATCGCTTTTGTCCTTAACCATTCATCATCTCTTTTCTAATTGCAACAGGTGCCTTTAGAAAACATTGTACCACATGGAAAAATGACTACAATTCATCTTACGTTTTTCGTAAGAAGAAATGTAGCCATTTTCCCATGTGTTGAAATGATATTTTCTTCTGCTAGGTTGAAATGTCTTGCAAATGATTTCTACCAATAATTATCCAAAGGTTGTCGTTATTCAAATATCATTACTTTCAAGACCAAATCTTAACTTGTGAGCCACATTTATCGTCTGCAAATGCTTTCAGTATAAAATAGTCCAAAATTTTGTTGTTCAGTAAAATATTTAACCTGTAATTTTTACAGGTTACTTGATTTGACAAAGTATAATTATGCACTTAGCACTATCCAACAAAGAGGACATGTTTTAATCCTTTACCAAACATTTCTTGCATTAACCCATTACCACACAATCCCTACTTTTGATGCCCCTGAGAAAGAAGCCTTTTGAAAACATTGTGGGAAAAAGAGAAAATGCTGGTAACCAGCATTTTCTCCTTTTCCCACAGTGTTTTCTACCCTTCCCAGAACAAATTTCAATTTTTCAATCACCTTTATTTTGTCGTCTGCAAATGCTTTCAATTTGGACCAGTCTAAAATTTTGTCGTTTGGTAATGAGTTAAAGCTTTGTGACAAAAAGAGATAATGCAAGTAAAAAGCATTTTCTCCTGTTCCCATACTCTTTTCTATCCCATGAAAGACAAGCCTCACTATTTGATTTCCATGTACTATGTCATGCTGGTAACCAGCATTTTCTCCTTTTCCCACAATGTTTTCTACCTTGCTGCGGACAAATTTTAATTTTTGACTTACATTTATTTTGTCGTCTGCAAATGCTTTCAATTTGGACAAGTCTGAAATTCTGTTGTGTGGTAATGAGCTAACCCATTACCACACAATCCCTACTTTTGACGACCCTGAGAAAGGAACCTTTAGAAAACATTGTGGGAAAAGGAGAAAATGCTGGTAACCAGCATTTTCTCTTTTTCCCACAATGTTTTCTTCCCTTCCCAAAACAAGTTTCAAATTTTCAGTCACTTTTATTTTGTCATCTGCAAATGCTTTCGATTAGGACAAACCTAAAATTTTGCCCTTTGGTAACGAGTTAAATCTTTACCAAAACAACAAAATGCTAGACATGTTCAAATTTAAAGCATATTCACACGAAAAAATAAACATGATTAAAAAATTTAAACTTGACTTTAGAAGAGTATAAAACATTTTGGGAAAAGGAGAAAATCTTTACTACTCAATTCTGGCTTCTTTAACCCAAGAAGCCTTATGAAAACACTGTGCGAAAAGAAGAAAATGCTGGTAACCAGCATTTTCTCCTTTTCCCACAGTGTTTTCTACCCTTCCCAGAACAAATTTCAATTTTTCAGTCACCTTTATTTTGTTGTCTGCAAATGCTTTCAATTTGGACCAGTCTAAAACTTTCTCATGTGGTAAAGAGTTAAAGAACCCGAATGAAAAATCTTTCTAAAGCAGGTTGGAATAAGGAGAACATGCAGGTTAGCAGTATGCTCCCCTTATCCCACAATCTTTTTATTCTTCATTTAACATATTTCAGTGTTTGAGTTACGCATATTGTTTCATCTGCAAATAAGGACAACTGTTTGAGTCACATGTGTATATTTGCAAATACTTTCAATTCAGACAATGTCTGGAGGAACGTTTTGCATGCATTTATTCTCGGCAGCGGAAGGAGACAAGACCATAACATGATGACATGCTGAAGGTATTTACATTCTTAATCCTCTACGAAACAAGACAACAAAATAAAAGTGATTGAAAATTTGAAATTTGTTTTGTGAAGGGTAAAAAATATTGTGGGAAAAGGAGAAAATGCTGGTTACCAGCATTTTCTCCTTTTCCCACAATGTTTTCAAAAGGCCTCTTTCTAAGGGTCATCAGAATCAGGGACTGTGTGGTAATGGGTTAATTATTTACCAAACAACAAAATTTTGGACTAGAACATATTAAAAGCATTTGCAGACAACAAAATAAAAGTGATTGAAAATTTGAAATTTGTTTTGTGAAGGCTAGAAAATATTGTGGGAAAAGGAGAAAATGCTGGTTACCAGCATTTTCTCCTTTTCCCACAATGTTTTCAAAAGGCCTCTTTTTCAGGGTCGTCAGAATTAGGGATTATGTGGTAATGGGTTAATTATTTACCAATCAACAAAATTTTGGACTAGAACATATCAAAAGCATTTGCAGACAACAAAATAAAAGTGATTGAAAATTTGAAATTTGTTTTGTGGAGGCTAGAAAATACTGTGTGAAAAGGATAAAATGCTGGTTACCAGCATTTTCTCCTTTTCCAACAGTGTTTTCAAAAGGCTTCTTTCTCAGGGTCATCAGAATTAGGGATTGTGTGGTAATGGGTCAATCCTTTACCAAACAACAAAATTTTGGACTGGAACATTTAAAAAATATTTGCAGACAACAAAATAATTGTTTATAATCTAATAAATATGATGACTTTTGTCCTTTGATCAGGTAGAAAACATCGTGGGAATAGGAGGAAATGCTGGTTGTTAGCATTTCTCCTTTTCTCATAATTTTCAAATGCTTTCTTCTTCAAGGTTGTTAATACTGGAAATTATGTGGTAATGAATTATTCTTTTGCCACAGTGGTTCTTTTATGCCCCTCAGGAAAGGAACTTATGCGTAACGTTTTCTCCTTTTGATTGATCGATTGTATGGTGTTTAATGACGTTTTCAATATTATTCCAGTTATATCACAGCAGCCAGTGCACCTATTCATGTGTTCCTGGAGTTTCTTTTGCCAGTACTTCGCACAATTTTCTTTCTATGCCACTGGCTGCTTTCCCACATGACCATCATCGAAACAATGGTCAGCTGTGGTAGAGGAATGAATTCTGTCAAGGTGGCTATCTTCAAATCCTCTGAAAGAAATTGGCCAAGCCAGGAGTCATAGCCAGGGATCACACCTTGGACCCCAAGTTCTCAAGTCCTGCATGCTACTGACTGAGCTATGGGGGCTCGGCTTCTCCTTTTGCCAGTGATCTCTACCCTAATAAGACTAAATCCTTTGATTGGAGCCACATACAATGTCTTGTCTGCAAGTAAATGTTTATAATTTGAAAAAGTTTAAATTTTTGTCATACCATTAACAAGTCGTGGTTTGGTTTCATTTCCATGAATACTTTGCAGACTACCCTGCTCCAATTTCTTTCCCTCAAGGAATGTGGTAAATAAAGAGGAATTTATAAACAAAATGTATAAAGGTGTGTTTATCCAATCCCTTCTTTCATTCTGCTATGTCAATTGATTTGAACTTAAGATCTTGTTTCACTCATTAGCTTCTACAATAAAAGTGTTGAGAATGCCCAAGTGGTATTTGTCAAGGAAGCAGTTGTTTAGAATTAATAATTTGAAATAAAAAGAGAAATTTTATTTAGTTATTGGCTTGAAAGTTGGCTAACTAAGCAAATGAATACCTTTTTGGTTGAAGGGAGAGTACTCTTGACAAAGTTAGGATTATTTGTGTAATGGTGGTCTCCCTTTGACCATTGGGTGGGGTCAGGAGTAACATCCCTTGACAATTCGATGCATGATGGATACATAGAGAAACCATGTGAATAATCAAATTAAATTAAGTTTGTACCTGAAAACTGATTTTGAAATATCTTTTGCCATTAACATTTAATTCCCAACATTTCAATCATTTCCATCTATAAGTATTCATGCCCAATAAAATGGAGTATTGGAACAAAAAAAGTACAGGACAAAGCTATCGGCAGACAAATTTTCTATCAATGCTGAAATAGAAGGCTATCAGCGAGTGAAGCTATTTTCAATAAAAAACTAGTATTTCCCCGATTGATGGCTTCATCCAGTGTATTTTAACATGCCATTTCCAATTACATATCCGAGTGCTACTGGAAAAAATCATTTGTCTTAAAAAAATTGAGTTTAATCAGGTTTATTTCCTTCGGCTTTGCACAAAATATGATACATGGTCTTCAAAATTAAATATTGAACTCATAGGGGTATTATTTTCTACAAATACCACAAAAATCTGAGTACAGACCACTATGAAATCAGCAATAGAGTCAAGTTAAACAATTACAATGAATCAAATTTGACACATGTTTATCAGACAATGCAATACACCTTTTTATACATGAAATTATAATTTTGGAAACATTATGTTAAAGGTGGCCCTTCAGAAAATTTTACAAAAATACAAAAACATTATCCTTTTACTCCCAAAGCCTTATGATTTTCATTCATAAAACCCCAGTAGTCGAAAACCATCCGACAACAAGAGAAGTTAGAGATTAACTACAGCCCAGGTCGACACTGAAGGGAAACACCGTCTATTTTTACATCAGCTACTCGCTCATTTACATACCAGAAATATATAGATGAAGCTTAAAACACAGCATTCATAGTTCTAGACATTTGGAAAATAATTACATGTTTGTTATGTTATGGAATTTAAGAGTCATTAGTCACGTGCTACTCACTTAACCTTCCTACAGTGCATTTTTATTTTTGGCGGGAAATCTAAAAATAGCTTAAGAAGCTACATAGCCTTTTAAGGGAATACCACCCAATAAAATATTTTTTTTTAAATTTTATTATTCTTGATTATTGATGAATTGTATTGTTTTTTCATATAAATTTCAGTGGTACATATATTTTTAAATTTGGTGTGATGTGAAAATTCTAAATACCCACCTTTAAAGTTTAAAGTGAGATATTCATCTTCTTACTATCATATCAAAGCATCAAAATTGCTTTGTCTCTTACGTAAGTGTGCAATTAACTGGCAAACCATCAATAAACAAGAAAGAAAGAAGACAGTGCAAGAAAAATTCTTTCAAAATGTATTTTCTTAATTGGATGCCTAGCCTTAGATCTGAGTAAGAATGTTTGCAAATGTCTACTGAAATGTTATACATATTCAATAACACATTGTACTTGTGGTATGGTAAATAACTATGTACACTGACATCTTATCTATCTCATAAAAAAAAGATAAAGTTAAAAATTTTAAAATGACAAGCCCTCTTTTTTAAATGTCAAATTTGCACCTATTACTGAATGTTGTTAAAATTCCATTTTCTTTGAGCTTGCAGAAAAAAGGATATTTTGTGGTACTTATCAGGGTTATAGCATGGTCACAAATCAGTAAATGCCGCCTGCTGACTTTGTAACAGCCAGTTTTCACTCAAATTCGGCTGGTGGCAGCTCGGTGGCAGGGACAATTGGCAGGTGGCAATTTAGACGCCGCTCGGATGCCGCTGAAGTTTCAAGAAAAAGTTAAAATTCTGTCTGCCATCGGCTGATTTTTTCCAATTGTGCCTATCATCAGGGCACGAGCCAGTGCCTTTCTTAGTCGAGCGGTGGCTATCAAGCTGCAGGCAGGCTGCAGCGCTTTTTTACGAGGTAGTGGGGTTTGAGGGCTTCAAATTTCGGCAGGTGATCGGTAGGAACTAATTGCCACTTTCCAGCATCCGGCCTGCTGCGTTATGCCACCGACATGCTACCGTACAATTTCAAAATATCTGCCAGCGGCAAGGTGAAGATTGAAAAGCAGCTGGGAGGCGACTTTCTGTGTTGGTAGGTGGCAGGATCAGTGCCAAGTGCAGACTCCCGGGCCCCTGAAAATAAATCTGAGGACATCCATCATTCAAAATAGTCATCATGGCGATTCTAATAGCACCAAAGCGACTCAGAGACTTGTGTATTGCTGGGGCTTATCAGGTGTAAATGGCCAGTGTCCACCAGGTCGCTGGGTGGTGGCAGGTAAAATCTACCGGCTGCTGGCCTGTTGCCTTACTGCCACCGGCCAACACCCTGATGATGTCTCACACTGGTCAAACTTAAAAAACTACCTGGCCCCATCCGAAAATCATCAGACGGCCTTTTATTGGCAGTTATTTATGACCACTCGCACCGATTTGTAAAAAATTGGCCGGCGGCATGTAACTTGACGAATCCACCGATGTCTAAAAATCGGCAGGCCGCAGTTTCACATCGTGACCGTATTGTAAGCTACAAACACTTTTGATTCACCACAAAAATTCAAAGAGAAAAAATTTCTATGCTAAGCTCATAAAATTTCCCTCCATTTTCCCTACATTACACCAGACCTTGCCTTGGAATGGTAAAACTCTTTCCTAGAGGGCAAAGTTGTAGAAACCCTACTTTGTTCTAACATTTTCAGACTATATATTAGATGCAACTCAAATGATAAAAATGATCTCAAAAAGCCAAGAAAATTCTAAGGGAAAATGAGAAAATGCTGGTCACCAGCATTTTTCTCATTTTACCACAATGTTTTCAAGAGATTTCTTTCCCAGGGTCTTTGAAATGTTTGGTGATTGGTTTTCACCCTGAGGCTGCTAAGAGCTACTCACTGACCTTTTGCTGACAGTATAGATCAAGATCAGACTACATGGAATGTGCAATCTGATCTTGGATCTACACTGTCCGATCAGGAGATATTAATCCTCAAACCATAACTTTGAAATAACAATATCAGGGTTTTTACAATTGAATCGAACATTAATTTTGTTTTAGTTGTTTAGCAAGATAAGGGAAAAGTTTATTTCAGATCTCCAGTATTTACATTTAAAATTGGTTCTTCAGTTCATTTACATCCATGGAGGTTACCCAGCACAACTACAGACACTGTAATTTTCATGTTTCGAATTATTCAAATCCTTGCCAAATAGTAAATTTTAGTCTGGTCCAAACTTAAATCCAAATTTAACCCTTTACCTCACAATCCCAACTTTTAACGACCCTGAGAGAGAAGCCTTTTGAAAACATTGTGGGAAAAGGAGAAAATGCTGGTAACCAGCATTTTCTCATTTTCCCACAATGTTTTCTATCCTTTCTAACACAAATTTCACTTGTTCAGTTACATTTATGTGTTGTCTGCAAATGCTTTCAATTTGGATCAGTCTAAAACTTTGTCGTTTGGTAAAGGGTTAAAGCTTTTGAACACAACAAATAATAAGTGTCTGAAATGATGGAATTGGCCCATAAAAGAGTAGAAAGCATTTTGGGAAAAGAGAAAAATACATGTAAAAGTTTCCAACAAATATTATAGTGTAAACCCATTACAAAGCAATCCCTGGTTTTTATGACCCTGAGATAGAAGCCTTTTGAAAACATCGTCGGAAAGGGGGAAAATACTGGTAACTATCATTTTCCTCTTTTCTCATAATGTTTCCTACCCTGCTGGAAACAAATTTAAATGTTTGAGTTACGTTTATTTTGTCCTCTGCATGTGCTTTCAAAAATTTTGTCGTTTAGTAAAGAGTTAAGACTTGCACCTCAATTCCCTTTTTTCCAGGAAATTTTTATCATGTAATTTGCAAAAACTTTCAATGTGGGCAAGTCCAAAATTTTGTCAAAATTTGAATGTTACCAAATTATATTTCTTACAAACCACTTGTAATATTTTGCATCCACACTAGGTTTTCAATTTTCTTTAAGAACTTCAAGAGCCATCAATAAATTGATTCTACCACAGGGGAAATTTATCCCAGCTAAAATCTATCAAAATTGAAGAAAAACTGACTGAGAACTTAAAATGATAGATTGACTTGGTCATTTTTAGATTGTCTCGAAAGGTCCTAATTCAAATCATGCTTTCCATTCTTCGTCTTACATGGTCAAGTAGAACTTTATTTGTATTGTGCTTAACTCATTACCACACGACTGAATTTTAGACTGGTTCAAATTGAAAGCATTTGCAGACGACAAAATGAAGGTGACTGAAAAGTTAAAATTTGTTGTGGGAGGGTAGAAAACAAAGGTTACCAGCATTTTCTCCTTTTCCCACAGTTTTTTCAAGTCTTCTTTCTCAGGGGCGTCAAAAGTTGGGATTGTGTGGTAATGGGTTAACACCATTTTCAACATTATATCAGTTGTATCTTGGTTGCCAGTGCAACTTGCCATGTGTTCCTGGACTATTTTTGACAGTACTTCACCCAATATTCTTCCCTAGCAGCTGACTGCTTTCCCTCATAATCATCATTTTGAAATTGTGATCAGCAGTGAAAGAGGAATAAACTCTTTACCACACAATCCCGATTTTTAACAACCTTGAGTAGGAAAACCTTTGAAAACATTGTGAAAAAAGAAGAAAATAAAAAAGGTAATCAGCATTTTCTTCTTTTCCTATGATGTTTTCTAACCTTTCCATATCAAGTTTTGTTTTTTTATTCTCATCTGCAAAAGCTTTCAAATCAGACTAGTCCAAAATTCTGTAGTTTGGTAAAAAGTTAATCCTTTTACTTGGACTATCATCAATCCTTGTTTACCACCATTTTCCTCTTTTCCCACAATTTTGTATATATAGACTTCTGTCTCAGGGTCATTAAAGTTGCCATTGTGTGGTAAAGAGTTTTTATTTAGTAAAAACTTAGAATTCAAATTGAATTGTTGATAATATTAGCTCTTTACTACAGGACGAAATGAAAAAACTGGCCTCGAGGATAAAATGTGACACAAACAGAGGTAATGTCTAAAATAGGATAGCAAACTATGTGGGAAAAGGAGGAATTGCTGGTTACCAGCATTTCTTCATTTTCACACAAGGTTTCCAAATGAAGTTATTAAGACTGTGTTTGTTAGAGAACAAACATGTGATATATTAAAAAAGGCAATGGACAATGTCATAAAATTTCAATACTCAGGTGACAGACTGTAAATGGCATAGATACAATTTAATTGTCACATTTCAGTTTTTTATAGCCAAAACTAGCAATCATTCACAGACACAAGAGCTAGATAACCAGAGATAGTAAACTGTTATTCCTAATGAAGCAAGGAAAATACAATCACAAATATCAAGCAAAGAGAGAGTGCATTTGAAAATATTATCTGGCAGCTGAAAGTAACCATGAGACTTATAAAAGTGCCATGCAACTGAATTCTGTTTGAAAGTTTTTGAGAAAATCTTGACTTCTTTTCAACTGCAAAGATGGCTTATAAATCAAAACAAAGACAAAAATACATGCAGAAAACTTAAGTAAAGTAGTTTAGAAAAGTAGTGTAGATTTAGGACATGATTGTAATTATATTCTGTATGATTTCATCTTTATCCGCTGTATCATAAGTTGATCTTAGCAAATTAACCCATTACTACACAATCCCTACTTTTGACGCCCCTGAGAAAGAAGCCTTTTAAAAACACTGTGAGAAAAGGAAAAAATGCTGGTAACCAGCATTTTCTCCTTTTCCCACAGTATTTTCTACCCTTCCCAGAACAAATTTCATTTTTTCAGTCACCTTTATTTTGTCGTCTGCAAATGCTTTCAATTTGGACCAGTCTAAAATTTTCTCATGTGGTGAAGAGTTAAGAGGTATTTCCATACCAAACAACAAAATTGTACACTGGGCAAATGCGAAAGCAAATGATGACAAATCTCACTAAAATGACAATTTCTCTCTTTGATAGGGCTGAAAAAAATTGTAGGATAAGGAGAAAATGCTGGTGATCAGCATTTTCTCCTTTTCCCACAATATTTTCAAAAGGCATCTTCCCAAGGTTAAAGTTAAGTTTGTTTGATAAAGGGTTAATTCTGTGCTAAGTATTCAAAGTTTTAGATTTATTCAAATTGACAGCATTTGTAGACTAAATTCTAAATGTGTCGCAAAGGATAGGAATTGTCTAAAATATGGTAGAAAACATTATGAGAAAAGCAGAAAATTAATAGCATTTTCTCCATATCTTACATTTTTAACAGTAATTTTCCTTACTGTTATGAAAAACAATAAATCAATCAACCCCTTTACCAAAAAATTTCATGTTTTGCAAACCAAAGAAAGAAGGCTTCTTAAATTATTGTGGTTAATGAAAAACATGCTAGTAACAGAAAGTCTGTTCAATTTCTTCCATACCTAGGATAAAATTCTGGTTGCCTCCAAGGTTATTGCCATCTCATAATTACTCACCAGGCATCATTCTCTCCAACACAATTCTCAGTATTATGAAAATTCCTAAAACTTTTCTATAGTCTTGTATAAACCAACAGTTTAATTTTTACAATAGCTACTTATATCAAATTTGTTAGTCTTTCAGGACTTTCAGTACTTTGATTAATATTGTTAAAACTCTCAAATCTCCCGATCAAAAGCATTACCACAAAATATTTGTCAAATTGACCTAGATTCCAGAAACCAAAAAATTCAATCAGAGATTTTATAAGATGAAACAATTTTCTGGGAAAGCCTTATCTGATCTTCGCGGCTCTCTCTACAGAATCAAAATGGCTAATTTATCACAATACAGACACAGCTAAGGCAAAACTGAAAATTGAATTGCTCTAAATAAGGCTTCAGTTTCTGACAATATTTCAGACTTAACTCTTCACCAAATGACAAAATTTTAGTCTCAACCTAGTTGAAAGCATTTGCAGATGCCATAGTAGGTGTTGCTCAAAATATGGTATCTGTCTTGAATATTGCAGAAAACACTGTGGGAAAAGGAGAAAATGCTTGTATCTAGCATTTTCTCGTTTTCCTTCAATGTTTTCAAAGGTTCTCCTTTGTTTTCTTTGTCAGGGGTATTAAAATTCAGGACTGTGTGGTAAAGGATTTACTTCAGTTCCATTCAGAACTGTTGATCTATCAATAAGCTGTAATCATGGGAGCCAGAGAAATAAAAGACTGTCATATTGTGACCCATTGCTAGAAAATGCTGGTTTGAAGGGCAATTGGCACTTTAGTCTTTTATGGAAATAGCCAAAAGTTTCACAACCATAGGTTTGAAAGTGATAAATTGCCGATAGAAAACATACTCTTCTTTTACCATAATAATAACATCCTAGATAAATGCCTGCCATAGCTACCTCCCTTCAATATATGGTAACATATATGCTCCTCTTTCAAACATACAAGTGACTGAGGCATAATTTTTTAACCTTCACCACATTCAGGGCACATGACAAAATGTTGGACAGGACAAAACCCAAAGCATTTGCATTCAGCAATTTTCAATGTAGCTCAAATAATGATTTCTGTCTTTGCAAGGGTAGAAAACATTGTGAGAAAAAAAGGAGAAAATGCTGGTTACCAGCATTTTCTCCTTTCCCCACAATGTTTTCAAAAGCTTTCCTTCCCGTAGTTGTGAAAACAAGGGATTGTTTGGTAAAGGGTTTATTGAAATTCTTCTAGAAAAGTATATGAGCAACTCTCTGGTGTTACTTGAATAAATTGACCAGAAATTGACCTTTATATGAAGAACAATTAAAGTGTGAATATTAACATCATCAGGTATAATCTGTCATATGTCGGGTTTGACCCTTACTGTGCCACAGTCAAAATAAGAAGCATTTGCAGATGGCACAGATCAAGAAAAGACTGTACAGAAAGTGCATCTCAGATCTATGTCACCTGCCACATATGACCAAATGAAACCAACAAAATAATGTTTATTTCAGGTATTTTAAGTAATCTTTAAAGACACAATAAATCTATTAGCAGCCTGAAGAGTTTAAAAAAAACATAGTTCCTTAAGCAGACATTAGCCAAAGCAAAGTCTGGACAATGATTCAATCGATTATTATATGGTTATAGAGGTCATTTATTTCATGTCAATTTGTACGAGTAATCACAGTGGTTTCAGGCATCTCTATGATGCAATCTCCAAACCAAGTCATCACACAATCAAGGGTCTTTAAAATCCATTTTGTCTAACAGGCAACTGGTTCGTTGAAGTAAAATGAACCCGTAATATGCAATAAATATACTGAGACTGACGGCAAAAACTTGACTTGGGTCAGCTTGTGCCAACTGCAAAGGCTGACATTGGTTGATACTGTTTGTGGATGCATTGAACCCCCTTTTCGAAAAGCATGGCTCATACATTTTCATTCAAATACTGTGATTAATATAATATGAAACTTTACACACAGGGGGTAGCCCTGACCGTGAATATCAATAGGTGTGTGGCCTCAAGTTGGGGCTGCTTTTGACACAGCATTTCAGGCAAACAGAAGATGACCAGTTCCAGATTTTTCAGTTTATCAGAAAGATGGCTAGATTTTATATATCTTCCTCTTTTTTGAAATGATAAATGAAAATAAAGAAGGATTCAGAAAAAAAAACCTGTAAAAGCAGACAAAATTTACTATGGTAGGATATGGCTTAAATTAAGTTTATGTCAAATCACTTTACAGAAATGAAATGTCTGTGCTGGGAATAATATGAGAAACTGTCATGTCATGCTTGCTTCAAATTCAATCAAAACCCTGAAAAGGAGACAAGAAAACACTATTAATGGACTCTGAATCTGGAGTGAAGTTTTCTCAGTGTCTGATAAAAGAGGAAATGACACAGAAGCTGATAAGATTGTCTGATGATTGTATGTCGAAAACTCAAAATTCCTTTCTTCCATTCATTACAAGATGACAAAATTTTAGACTTTCTTCATCAAATACAAGAGCAGACATCATATCCAATGTGACTCAAATGATGGAAACTTGTCATTGAAAAGATAGAAACATTGAGGGAATATGCCAAACTCGTAGTTTTTTGGTAATCTGTCAATTTTCTGGAATTATTCCAAAAGTATTTCTTTTAAGGGTCAATAACTTTAATAAATGTAGCATACTAAACACAACTAAATGTGTTTTGTTTTTTTTTTGGCCCTATGGAAAAAAGATCATGCTGCATGATACCAGGTCCATGCCACTCTATTTAAGATACGACTGAGCAAAACAAACAGTCAGTCTGTTGGTCTTTCAATGTCAGATATTCAAGATCAGACTTGACCTTTTATGAAGCCTAATCTTAAATTACCATTTTCAGATGTTAAAGGTGGGTATTTAGAATTTTTACATCTCACCAAATTAAAAAATATATATAGCACTGAAATTTATATGAAAAAATAATGCAAATCATCAATAATTAGGAATCATAAAATTACAAATAAAAATATTTTAGATGGTATTCCCTTAAAAGGCTACGTAGCCTCTTAAGCTATTTTTAGATTTCGCGCCAAAAATAAAAATAGCATTGTGGGAACGTCAAGTGAATGGCACGTGACTAATAACACTTAAATTCCATTACAAAACAAACATGTAAAAATTATTTTCCATAATGTCTTCTTCGGACGCTATGTTTAAACTTTGTCTATGTATTCCTGTATGTAAATGAAAGAATTGATCATCTAAAAATAGAACGTGTCTCCCGTTGGTGTCAATCTGGGTTGTAGTAAATTTCTAATTTCTCGAGTTGTCGGATGGTTTTGGACTACTGGGGTTTTATGAAAGCAAATTAAAAGGCTTTGGAAGTATAAGGATAATTTTTTGGCATTTTTGTAAAATGTTCATACGAATATCTGAAGGGCCACCTTTAAAGAAAAGACTGGACAAAACATACTGAGTGATATTTAGTTCTCACTGTCGGGCATAAAAGATAAGTTTCAAACAACATAGTTACAGCCTGATCTCTAATCAACACATTCAGATTTTCAGGGTAAGATTAGATAAAACATGTAGACTAATCTTTCATCAAAACTGTCAGATATTCAAGATAAGCCTTAACAAAACATACAGCCTGATCTTTAGTCCACATTGCAAGATATTCAAGATTTATACCCTGGGCAAAACATAAAGCCTGACCTTTGGTCCATACTTTCAGATATTTAAAGGTAAGACCGCAGAAAATATACAGCCTGACCTTTGGTCAATACTGTCTTTCAAGATAAACCTTGACAAAACATATAGCCCGATCTTTTGTCCACAATGTTAGATATTTAAGATTAGCCTTGACAAAACATACAGTATGACCTTTGGTCCATACTTTCAGATATTCAAGATAAGCCTTGACAAAACATACAGCCTAATTTTTTGTCCAAATTTTTAGATATTCAAGATTAGCCATGACAAATCATACAGTCTGACCTTTGGTCCATTCTTTCAGATATTCAAAATAAGCCTGATCTTTAGTCCACATTATAAGATACATTGTAATACTGTCTTTCAAGATAAGCCTTGACAAAACATACAGCTTGATCTTTTGTCCACATTGTTAGATATTCAAGATTAGCCTTGACAAATCGTACAGTCCGACCTTTGGTCCATACTTTCAGATATTCAAGATAAGCCTGATCTTAAGTCCACATTTTAAGATATTCAAGATTTATACCCTGGGCAAAACATAAAGCCTGACCTTTGATCCATACTTTCATATATCTAAAGACAAGACCGCAGAAAATATACAGCCTGACCTTTGGTCAATACTGTCTTTCAAGATAAGCCTTGACAAAACATACAGCTTGATCCTTTGTCCACAGTTTTAGATATTCAAGATTAGCCATGACAAAAGATACAGCCTGGCCTTTGGTCCACGTTGTCAGATATTCATGATTAGCCTGCAGCAAAAAAGACAACCTGATATTTGTACAACTTTTTCAGATATACAAGATTTGCCTGGCCAAAACATGCATCCTGATCTTTGGTACACACTTACAGGATATAGATCTACAAGATTAGACTGGACAAATCATGCAACCTAATCATTAGGTCACTCTGGTTACCAGCATTTTCTCCTTTTCCCTTAATTTTTTCTACCCTGCTGGAAACAAATTTCAATTTCTGATTAAAAATGATTTTTTGGTCTGCAAGTGCTTTCAATTTGGATCAATCCAAAATATTTTCATTTGGTAAACGATCAGATCTAAAACTATACTTGTTCAAAAATTACTAAATGAAGTGTCTGCAGAAGATAAATCCAATGTGGCTCAATCATAGGATTTATCTTAAAAACAACAAAGTATTGCGGGAAAAAGAGAAAATGTGTGTTACCAGTACATATCCATCAAGTTGATAATGAGTCAATTCTATTGGGAGCTTTATATTGTAGAATATAGGAAAGGCATTAGGGAAATGATGATTACAGACATAGGTAAAATTTCACAGTGTAGATGAGACAAACAGACAACTGATTTCATCTGCAGATTATAATCAGTGCTTTAAACTCATTTGATCTGCACCTTTACCTATCATCTGAAACTGGATTTCATTTGTTTACATGGCAGTTACTGCCATTTTCAATTTCATTTAGTTATATTGGCATCAGTGGGGTCAGTGCACATGTCTATGCTTTCCTAAAGTTTCTTCTGCCCAGAGTTAACAAAAAATTAGTCAAAAACCACTGGCTGCTTTTCCACATAAGCATTGTCAAAACAATGATCAACATTGAGAAAGGAATGAATCCTGTTTCAGTGACTATTATCAATCCTTAGAAAGCAATTCACCTAGCAGGGGGTTCTAAACCAGTCAATGAGTGGGTGGAAAGAATCGTAGGGATATAGATCTGTACCAACATTTTCTCCGTAACCCATTACCACAGAATCCATACTTTTGACAACCCTGAGAAAGAAGCCTTTAGAAAACATTGTGAGAACAAGAGCGGCAAATTGTCGCAAGATACGCCCGTCTTACTCCAAGTTGTAAAGCTGGGGCATGCACCGGACAAAATTCAAGCATGAAAAACAACAAAGGGCAATAACTCAAAAATTAAGCAAGCAAGAGTTATCATTCCTGTGCACTGCACTCCCCCTTGATGAGATCTATCCACCCATGAAATTTCATAACCCTAGCTAGTATAGTTTTGGAGATATTCACTGGACAAAATTCAACTATAAAAAACGGCAAAGGGCAATAACTAAAAAATTAAGCGAGCAAGAGTTATCATTCCTGTGCACTGCACTCCCCCTTGATGAGATCTATCCACCCATGAAATTTCATAACCCTAGGTAGTATAGTTTTGGAGATATGCTCCAGACAAAATTCAGGTATGAAAAACAACAAAGGGCAATAACTCAAAAATTAAGCAAGCAAGAGTTATGGTTCCTGAGCACTGCACTTCCCCTTGATGAGATCTATTCACCCATGAAATTTCATAACCCTAGCTAGTATAGTTTTGGAGATATGCTCCGGACAAAATTCAGGTATGAAAAAAGACAAAGGGCAATAACTCAAAAATTAAGCAAGCAAGAGTTATGATTCCTGAGCACTGCACTTTCCCTTGATGAGATCTATCCACCCATGAAATTTCATAACCCTAGCTAGTATAGTTGTGGAGATATTCACCGGACAAAATTGAAGTATGAAAAACGGCAAAGGGCAATAACTCAAAAATAAAGCGAGCAAGAGTTATGGTTCCTGTGCACTGCACTCCCCCTTGATGAGATCTATCTACCCATGAAATTTCATAACCCTAGGTAGTATAGTTTTGGAGATATTCACTGGACAAAATTCAACTATAAAAAACGGCAAAGGGCAATAACTCAAAAATTAAG
Source organism: Tridacna crocea (assembly GCA_943736015.1). Classification (NCBI taxonomy): domain Eukaryota; kingdom Metazoa; phylum Mollusca; class Bivalvia; order Cardiida; family Cardiidae; genus Tridacna; species Tridacna crocea. The sequence continues at coordinate 41,188,038 of OX031063.1, forward strand.
CAAGCAAGAGTTATCATTCCTGTGCACTGCACTCCACCTTGATGAGATCTATCCACCCATGAAATTTCATAACCCTAGGTAGTATAGTTTTGGAGATATGCTCCAGACAAAATTCAGGTATGAAAAACAACAAAGGGCAATAACTCAAAAATTAAGCAAGCAAGAGTTATGGTTCCTGAGCACTGCACTTCCCCTTGATGAGATCTATCCACCCATGAAATTTCATAACCCTAGCTAGTATAGTTTTGGAGATATGCTCCGGACAAAATTCAGGTATGAAAAAAGACAAAGGGCAATAACTGAAAAATTAAGCGAGCAAGAGTTATGATTCCTGAGCACTGCACTCCCCCTTGATGAGATCTATCCAGCCATGAAATTTCATAACCCTAGCTAGTATAGTTGTGGAGATATTCACCGGACAAAATTGAAGTATGAAAAACGGCAAAGGGCAATAACTCAAAAATAAAGCAAGCAAGAGTTATGGTTCCTGTGCACTGCACTCCCCCTCGATGAGATCTATCCACCCATGAAATTTTGTAACCCTAGCTAGTATAGTTTTGGAGATATGCTCCGGACAAAATTGAAGTATGAAAAATGACAAAGGGCAATAACTCAAAAATTAAGCGAGCAAGAGTTATGGTTCCTGTGCACTGCACTCCCCCTCGATGAGATCTATCCACCCATGAAATTTCGTAACCCTAGCTAGTATAGTTTTGGAGATATGCTCCGGACAAAATTCAAGTATGAAAAACGACAAAGGGCAATAACTCAAAAATTAAGCGAGCAAGAGTTATGGTTCCTGTGCACTGCACTCCCCCTCGATGAGATCTATCCACCCATGAAATTTCGTAACCCTAGCTAGAATAGTTTTGGAGATATGCTCCGGACAAAGAACTGGACGCCGCCCGCCTGCCCGGACGCACGCCCGCCCGCCCCACCGCCACGGGTGATCCCATAATACGTCCCGTCTACGACGGGCGTATAAAAAGGAGAAAATGCCAGTAACAAGCATTTTCTCCTTTTCCCACAATGTTTTCTACCCTTCACAACACAAACTTTAAATTTTCAGTCACTTTCATTTTGTCATCAGCAAATGTTTTCTATTTGGACGCCTAAAAGTTGTTGTTTGATAATGACTTCACCAGTAATGTTTAAAGAGCCTTCTCCCTCTAGATTGTACGGTAAACGGTTGAATTTAAATAATTGGGCTTTTTCTATCACATGAAAATAACCAATAATTGCAAGAACATAGCTTACCTCCAGTTGAGGGAGAGTTGCGAACCCATTCATATTAAAAGCTGAACCATCTAAACTTGGCTCAAAAGGGGACTTGCTTTTGGAAATAACAGAAACCAAATTGGGAAAAGGACAAAATGATGGTTACCAGCAATTTCTCACAATGCATACACAGGCCAAAATCCTCCTGTTCACAGAAATAGTGGGTAAACAAATCGTGGAAGCCAGACAAGTTTCTGAAAATATGAGTAAAGGTTTACAGATGCATTCTGGTAGTTACATGCTTCATGAATTTTTATTTGTTTGAAATTCTTTTAGCTTCATCTAATTGAGAGATAAAATGGATTTAACATAAAAACAGTTATGTTGGTATCCATGAAGATAAAAAAACAAGAGATGTTGGAGAAACACTATTCCCCTGAATGGTAGCCATTTATGATTACTTTGCAAAAAAATATTGTCCAGAAGGTCTTAACATTATCTTCAATCCTTTGATTAATGGAGCCATAGCCAGACAAAAACTGGTTTAAGTTTGTATTTAAAAAAAAAGGTTATTTGATTGTAACCAAGAAATTCTTATTTTCTCAATTTGAAAAACACATAAATGATAATCAACAGATTGTAATAATAACTTCCATAGTAGCTCACTGATAATCAAAGTACTGAAAGTACTGTTGGAAGGCGAGTTTAGAATATAGGCATAACATATTGAAATACATTTTCCTGTACTTAAATCGCCTCTCCTGATACAGCAAAGTCTATAGAGTTGTGCAATGTTACTGTGCAATGAAGACCAGTTTACCATCCTGAGTTTTAGCAAACTTGAAGAAGGCTTGTGAAAATATGTTGAAAAAAATTAAAACAAATGGACTTTTCTGAATCTCCTTTCCATTTCATTTGAAGGAAAAGTTTTATGTGATAGCAAAGAGTTTTAATTTGCTGTTACCCGTATATGTTTTTACCTTGTATAGAAACTTAGATCTAACCCTCTATTACCCCAATAATGAGTTTAAAAGGTCTAGGAAGAAGGCTTGAGAACTTTGGGTCTGAAAAGGAGAATACGGGTCGGTGCTAATTGACATTTTTTTCCTTTTCCTAAAATGTCTTCCATCCTATTTCATACAGGTTCCATCAATGGTGCCAGATCAAAAAGTTGCTACCTGAAAATGCATTCAATTTTGGAAAGTCTGATTTTTTTTCTTCGTGTAAAGAGTCAAGAAAGTTTCTTCTTTTCAAAATGAAGTTTTTAAATGGCCTCTTTCTCAGGGTTGTTAAAACTGTACTTGATAGGGTATGGTAAAGGATTAAAGAATAGTTTTTGCTTTAAAATGCCATCAATTTTGATAGATCTAAAACTGTAACTCTGTTATGAGATGATTAGTTTCTTGAAAGTCTTTACCATTTTATTCCATGGATAATTTTATTGAGAGAGCAAAGAGTTTTTAGAAAGGTACATTTTAGAGTATAGAAACTGAGATTCAGCCTTTTAGATCACAATACTGACTTTCAACAATGTTGAAGAAGAGGCTTTTCAAAGCATTGTAGGAAAAGTAGCAAATAATGATAATCAAACTTTTGTTTGACTTTCCCACAATGTTTTCCATCTTAGTAACCCTTTACAAAACCCTTCAGAAAATAACAAAAAATTAGGGCCGTCTACATTAAAGCAATTAGCAGATAATAAGTTAAGAGCAGCTGAAAATGTGCCGTTTGGCTGGGAAAAAGTACAAAACATAGTGGTAAGAAGAGAAAATACTGGTGACTAGCGTTTTTTCCTTTTCCAACAGTATTTTGAAATTTGTTTTCCCTTGAGGTTGTCAAAATTTCAGTGTCGTTCAGTTAAAAGGCTTTTTTTAAATTTGTTTACCATTTTATTTGAAATATACTTTATCAAGACTGAAAAAGACTTTCAAAACAAATGACTTTCAATGTTCAAAACGGAGATTTAACATTTAGATTACAATACATGTGCTGAGTTTTAATGACCTTAAAGAATGGGGCTTTTTAGAAAGGGAAGGGTATTTTAAAAGCATGCAGGTACATGAAAAAATACTGGCAACGAACATTTTCTCCGTTTTGCGCAATGTTTACCATCCTATCAAGGATAACCAACCAACATCATTTGACGGTTGACTTCTTAGGTCATATAAGTAACGTCAAAAGGTGTTCTTCGCTTATACGATTCTTGTAATCTATGACTCTGTTAATCCTTATACTAGAGCGCTGGATTGATGAAAATGGCATTTTACATCTCGGGAAAAATGCTTAATTATTGCAAACTCACCCTGGGCTGTTTTGGTCGGGTTATTACAATATAGAGCTTAATCCGACATAAGATTGCATATTCTGTGCAGACTATAGTATCGTCTGCCTTGTCTTCAAAAGAGACAGGCATACTAAACGATTTAAGGGTTCATTGACATTAACGCTAGTCTTTCATTAATCCTGCGTAACCGGAATGTACGTTCAGCTTTTCGGCAAACATGAAAGCAAAATGACTGCCAACTCGTCAATATTGAGATACACCCTATTCCTTTGTTCGACAAAAATATATCGTGTACAGTTACACAGATACAGGCCCTTGGTCCGTGTTCTAAGAAAATCATGAACATGTCCGATGCACTCTAGGACAGTGGGAATCTCCCAGTCAAGATAATTTTATCATTGTGTTATTCAGTTTTGGAAAAAGTGTATAGTTGAAGGAAATTCTTTCGAGGAAAATAAATGGGAATATAATTATAAGGTAAAGATTTCAGTTCTAATAATGACGGAGGTAAGTGATTATGATAACAATTCATTGCGATAAGCATTTATTCTTTACCTGACAAAGAAATTTCAGACTGAAAGCACTGATTCATACAGATGACAAACTCAGGGTGGCCCCAATTAGCGACGAAATTTGTTCTTGATAGGGCAGAACAATGTGGTAAAATGAAAAAAAAAAATGCCGGTTTCCGATTGTAATTTCCCCTCTCCTCTCTATATTTTTAAAAGCTTGATTTTCAGAGTCGTTTCAAGTGAGTGGTAAAGGGTTAAATATTTATGAATAATTGCTGAATGTTAAGCAACGTGACGACCAAAAGAAGAAGTTAAAATTCTTTGCATGTTAAAACGGTTACAGATCATGTTATTGTCATTTTTGACGTAGTAAAATCCGATCATATTCGTATATAAGGAAAGAAGTGATCAGCCTGGCTATACATCGGTACATTATACTGACCAGAACTACTTCGAAATGACACATCTATTGTGATTTCAACAGATTTACCTTTTTCTTTTCACGAGTCTCCGGAATAAAAACTCGGCCACGCCAATGCGTAACAATAACCTAGTCATTAATCATAAAGTCAAGCACAACTTTGATAAAAGAAAAATATCTTTGAAAGAGAAAATTTTGTTTAAACACTTGATGATTCAAAGGAATTTATTTCATTGAAATTTTACTTCTCACAAAGACAGAATAAGGTTGCCAACAGAGGAAAGGGGTCTATCAGCGATACGTCATTCAAAGAAGCTATCCGATTGGTTAGTTCTGGGATAGTAAATTTACATCTACGATCCCACTGGTTAGTTGTTTATGCGTTGTGAAGTGAAAGTAGGTCCGAATGACGTCATGTTAGTAGCTTTCGATTGGCTTATAGTATAGCTATAGTTTATTTGTTGCTGTAGCAACATGATTATATCAATGAACTGATCCAAAGTATTTTGCATTTGTCAAAAACGATGCTTTTTACAAATTCGATTTCATTTCTTCTAGAAACTTGAAGTTTCTTCTTGCTGTTCTGATTAAATTTACAATGGTCTCGACATTATTTTGTTCTTATGTACTTGAGAAGTATCGAACTGTTTGAAAGGCGTTTTGATAATGCTGTTCAGAGGCATTTTCAGCAAGCTGCCGAGCGTTGACATATGAAGGCGAGAATGAAAATCTCGCCTTCCAAAAAACTGTATACGAAATTCTGTATAATCTGCTAATAAATAAATTAGTTTCATTTCACAAGAATAAAGAAATACTAAATGTCATTGTCCAGTTCAGGTTGTAATTTTCCACTAGATTTTGACAGTTACGAAATTTGTGTCATTGTAATAAAGCATGAAGTACAAGAACCTGCTGAAAAATGTTATTGTCAATGGATGAAAACAGAAATTCTCCACTGACACTACTTAAAGATGCCTGTCTACAGCCGGTGAGCAGAAACGCTGTTAAATTTCAAAAAGAAAAATAGAAATGTATAGAAATATGTCCTTTGTGTACACAAGGATAAATTACTGACATATATCGTGTAAATGAAAAAAGAAACATGGGGGTTTGTGTGAAAAACCTAAAATTGGCCAAAGAAAACTGGCTGACGATCGAAGCTGTAAACAATGGCGGTGACTCACGGAAATTTATCGTTGGTTTCCGCCTAGAGTCGGATACGGTGTAACTTACATATAGGCCTCGATCTCTGTCTAAAAATAGAGGCTGCAACAGAGAAGCATCCATTTTCCTTTATTTACCGCATCAAGGCTAAGGTCAAATATAGTCACGTTACAGTATACATGATCATCATACGAATCTACCCAAGTGTATAACGGATATCGAAAATCTTCGATTCAAAATTCGGAAACGACCAGTCTGTTTACATTGAAGGCCGCAAGTCTGCGAAATGCATTTTCTATCAGGCGTAATATAAGCAACCTTGCAACCGTCAGGTGCAATATTTGGCATAGATATATAAGAATGACTATATATTGATAAAATAAAAACAAAATGAGTTAAAACTGGCTTAAAATGAGTATTATTGCCTCTTTAAAAGTCCCAAAACTTACACAAATATCAATACACTAAGACTTTTATCAACCTTATCTGGCAGTTAATTGAAATGTGCTAGCAGAACAGAGAAATTGTTAAATGTAACTGTCTTTGCGAACAAAGGTTAAGAAAAAAATCATTCATAAATTTATAATTCGTCTCTTGGATTTCACATCATATGATTTTCTAAAAACATGTCAAATCACAATTATTGGGTGATGAAAAGTGTTAATCAAATGACTCATTTCACCCTCTGTTTACTTTGTAATTCCTACACAAACTCAAAAATTTTTCAGATCATTAGCAGTGTTAAGTATTATTGACATCTTTTCATTTCCTTGACTTCATTATTTTCCGCTAAGCCATTGGTTTTCACACTGTAGAAAGTAGCATTATCTTTTCGAACCCTAAAACTACCATGTTAGATGTATTAACCCTTTACCAAAAAATCCCTGGTTTTTACAACCCTAAGATAGTACCCTTTTGAAACATTGTGGGAAAAGGAGAAAAATGCTGGTAACCAGCATTTTCTCCTTTTCCCACAATACTTTCTACCCTGCTGGGAGCAAATTTCAATTTTTGAGTTATGCTTATATTGTTGTCTGCAAGTGCTTTCAATTTGGACCAGTTTAAAATGATGTTGTTTGGTAAAGGATTAAAGAATGTCTTCATGAATCCTTAGATGCTTATTTTTTATTTAAGTCATCAATTCCAATATTTATAACTTTTATTTATACAAACCAGAGCTGACGTCATACAGTTTTCAACAAATCAATTAATCCTGAACCTAACAATCCCATGTTTCAATGACACTGAGTTAAAAGGCTTTATAACAAATTGTGAGGAAACAAAAGAAACCTAGTAACCAGGGTTTTCTCCTTTTCGAACATTTTTTTTTTCAAATTATTTCTATTCCCACCATCTTAGAAATAGTTGATTTGTCATCTACAGAAGTTCTTATTAATAAAAGTTTAAGATTTTATCCCTTGCTACAGAGTTAAACCACAGTGACAGGTTATCAAATTTTAATGTCTGCAGTTACGATCATGCCAGAAATCTCAATGGAACTCAATGATATGAGACTGCATTTGTTCAAAATTAATATACAAAATCCAGCATTTGAGTCACATTGATCATCTTCAAATACTTTCTTACAAGACTCATCTAAAGCTTTGTGATCTGGTGAACATTCTGCTGTATTAATCAGAAAGTCTGTTAGACATGCAAACCAGTCCAAGAAGTCAGAGAAAACAAACTGTAGAACAAGTCTGGAAGTCAGAAAACACGAACTGTCTGTAAAAATGATGTATTGTTTGTTTTCTTGCTGTATGATAGATCTTGGCTGCTTTCTCATCCGTTTATTTAGTCTTGGAAAAGCCTTAACAGTTTTGTACCTCAAAGAAAAACAGTTATCTGGTTCATGAAATTGACAGGATTCTCTTCCAAATTAGAATCAGAGCAAACCTTGTGTATTTTTCAGGGGTCTCAGTCTTCCTCAACTCTTTACCAAACAACAAATTTTTAGACTTGTCCAAATTGAAATCACTTGCAGACAACACAATAAACGTAACCATGAAAATTTGTTTCCAGCTGGGTAGAAGACTTTGTGGGAAAAGGAGAAAATGCTGGTTACCGAGCTGTTTGGGTTGAATAAATTTATGACCTGGGCCCGTATTCACCAACCACTCTTAAGAACGTTCTTTGTTTATTCTCAAGGATTTTCAGGTTTGAAAGACACACAGCTTCTGATTGGCTAAGCTGCTTGGTTTAGCCAAACAGAAGCTGTGATACTTTCAAATATAGAAAATTCTGGAGAATACGACAAAGAATGTTCTGCAGAATGGTTGGTGAAAATGGGCCCTAAAAGGTATTATTTCAGCTTTGGAAACAAAAAGAAGTCACAAGGGGCAAGGTCAGGTGAATACTGGAGGATGGAAGAGCACAACAACTTTTTCCCTGCTTAAGAAAGTCTTGCACTATAGACACCTTATGGGATGACATGTTGTCATACTAGGTGCTACAATTCCCAGGATGTTGTGACATTGATCAGTTTTTCAAGATTTCCAAAACTGTTCCAGAACGCTTTTTTTTGTGACAAAGGGTTTTCTTCTTTAAATTTATTAATCAAAGTGTCATGGATTCTGAGAAACACATAATAATTGAAATTTATAATGGGCTAACAAAACCTGCTCAAGTCTTGGGATGTCAAATAAACAAAACAGTGGGCAATTCAAGTCAGTCAAAGAAACTAAGTTATACAATTTCAAGGCTGCTTTTTGTCAGAACTGTGAAGCCTCAGTAGGTCAGTCAGTAGTATACAGGACTTGAGAACTGGAGGTCAAGGGTTTGATCCCCAGGTCTGCCAATTTCTTTTCGAGGATTTTAGGATAATCATTGCGAGAGGATTCATTTCTCTCATTGTTTTGACAATGGTTATGTGGGAAAGCAGTCAGTGGCTTGGAAAAATATGTTATGCAGAGTACTGTCAATAAAAACTGCAGGAAAGTATGGATAGGTGCACTGGCTACCATGATATAACTGAAAAAATGTTGAAAACAGTGTTAGACACCATACAATCAATCAATCAAACATTCATTAGAACCACTTACAAACTCCAGACAGTGCAACACCATGATCAGACTGCATTACCTGTATAGCCTGATATTTATCTACACTTTCTGCACTTTTCCCAAAGGTAACTACACTGTATTTGGCAATCTTCTGGGCATAGGTAAATGGCTAAGTTTGTAACAAACAACAGTCATCTGCGGGTGATGGGTTCAAATCCAATCTTGACAAAGCTTTTTTCTTGAAATGACAGGCTTCATTTTTCAATCATGGCTAAAAATTGCCGTGATAATTTTTATAATTGAGGAAAAGTTCCTTGTTGCTTGAGAAAAGATTTTAAGCTCAAAGTACACAAGTTTCCAGAAAAATATAAGAAGATGAATCCACTGTCATGCCAGACTTAAGTAAGATCAATTTACATGATCAAAATGCGGTGACTGGCATTGCATGGGTGTATCTCTACACCAGACAACAAAATTTGGACTGGTTCAAACTAAAAGCATTAATTTTGCAGACAATAAATCAGTGCAACTTAAAATGGTGTCCATGGTCATAAGATACAGGATCAACCTTGTAACCAAAAGGTCCCATGTTCGAAACCCAGGGGTTGGTGTCAGCTTTGTGTTTTTTCATTGGCTTGCACATTTGGCTGTAGTACTTGACAGGTGTAGTTTCCATGAAGTAGAATCAATAAAAGTTAATATTAGCTGTAAAAACTTTGTTTCAATCCATGTAAAATAGACATGTTTAACCTAACTGGAATTATTTGAGAATTGGGCTAGGAAATATTGTGGGACAAGGAAAAAATGCTGGATAGCATTTTCTCATTCTCTTACAGAGCCTTCTGTATATTTAAGGATAATTTAATCTTGTGATGGTTGGGAATGGATTAAACCAACTGATGAAAAAAGCAGCCAGCATATTAACCCTTTACCTCAACGAATCTAAGGAAGAACCCTTTAGAAATCATTGTGGGAAAAGAAGAAAAATGAAGGTAACCAGCATTTTCTCTTTTTCCTATAATATTATCAATCTTATCCAAAGCAAATCGCATCATATGCACCAAATTTTCTTTATCATCTGCAAAATGAATGCTTTAAAATTCTACAAGTCAAAAATTTTGTTATTTATTAGAGAGTTAGCATGGTGTAATAATCCATTTGTACTTTATGGCCATGTTATAATGGGCCATAAACATGATGCCTTGAAATTCACTGTCTTAAGGCTGAAATTGTAGCAAACCATTCTCTGAATAAAGCCTCAGGATCATTTGTATTTACATTTAGTTAAAACCATTTTAATTAAAAATTATGCTAATAAATAAAACATTTTCCAGCTATCTAGTCTAGAAACAAGACTTAATCCTTTACCAAACATCCAAACTTTTAACAACCCTGTGAATGAAGCCTTTTGAAAACATTGTTGAAAAAGGAGAAAATGCTGGTAACCAGCATTTTCTCCTTTTCCAACAATGTTTTCTTTCCTTCCCAAAACAAATTTCAAATTTTCATTCACTTTTATTTTATCGTCTGCAAATGCTTTCAATTTGGACCAGCCTAAAATTTTGTTGTTTGGTAAAGACTTAAATAAATGAAATATAAAAGTTAGTCTTGTTAAGAATATCTCAGCAAAGCCGACAGTGAAGTTCAAGGATCTGATTGCATGTTTTGTGCCCTACATCAGACTGTCATTTACTTTTTAAGACAACAATTTCAGTGAGTCTCAAATGGTGCAATGTTTCTTTGATAGGATAGAAACTATTGTGGGAAAAAGAGCTGTTTACAAGCATTCCCTTCTTTTCCTAAAATATTTTTAAAAAGGTGTCTTGTTCAGGGTTGTTACAAGTCGACATTGTCCAGTATAGGGTTAAACCATTTTTGTCAAAATATGCTTCAAAAAAGAGGCAAGCACTGCAGGCAAATATTTTTGTAAATCTCTTTTAAGGCAAATATCTTTATTCACTGATCTTCTTTTTTAACAATTTAAAATTATTCATACCATTAATATACCATTTCTTTAATGGGAGGTCAAAACACTACTGCTTAGAAAATATTTATGAAGTTTGAAAGAAAAAAGAAAAATTGAATTTTCACATATTTTTAACTCATGTTTCCATACTTCATTTATTCTTTTACATTACTATTTTATCAAAAGAAACAGTTTTAAATAAGAATTGTGTAAAGGTGTGAAAGCTTGAGAATTTCATACCAATAATATTCATAAGCATTAAAAACATGAAAAACAGAATGAAATCATAATTCATTCAAAGATGGCTGAGGGAAACATACAGTTAGGTTCTAGGACTATATTGCACGATACTGTATACATGAATATAATGATATGTGTGTCAAAAACTTTTTGAATTTCTGATTACCAACATTATGTGAAAACAAAAAATTGAGAATTTGTGGATTTTTTCAAATTCTGAAATTGCAAAAATCTCCAAATTGCAAAAATTGCCACTTACACATTAATACAGCAAGAAAACCTTGACTAAGTAATCTTGAGTTTGGTCTGTCCAGCTGACTGAAAAAGCACATTCTGTCTACCAGTATATTGCAGAAACAAAACTTATAATATTAAAAATTTGCAATGAAAGTTATTTCACTTACTGTTAGTCTTGTATTATTTACAAAGTAATTATATCCAATTCTCCCTTTTTTTTCACTTTTTTAAACTGCTTTCACAAGCTGTTTCCATAGCAACAATCAACAATCCTCTATCAGACTAGGATTTAAGTCTTCCTGGTCTAATTACGACAGCTTGTGATTGAAAAAAATACCCAGAGAAGGAGAATAGAACCTGAGGAAAAAATCCAATGACAAGGTTTTTGTAGGAACTTTTTTCTCTCTTTCTCTCTCTGATATTTCAACCTTTTTCTCTCTTGGATCTGATGGAAAATCTGGGAAACCTTTAAAATACAATTAGTGAACATGAATATTTTAACACAATATGACTATTTTGATAACCGTTAACCCTACACTACACAATGATGACTTTTAAGGACCCCTAGAAAGAAGCCGTTTCCCACAAAGTTTCCAACTCAATCAAAGAAAAACTGCACCATAATTATGAACCACAATGAAATTGCCATCTGCAAATGCTTTCAATTTGTATAGGCCTTAAATATTTACTGTATGGTGAAGGGTTAACTCTTTATGGTCGTTCAAACTTGTGATCATGTGGTAAAGGATTTAAGCCATTACCACACAATCCCTACTTTTGACGCCCCTGAAAAAGAAGCCTTGTGAAAACACCATGGAAAAAGGAGAAAATGCTGGTAACCAGCATTTTCTCCTTTTCCCACAGTGTTTTCTACCCTTCCCAGACCAAATTTCAATTTTTCAGTCATCTTTATTTTGTTGTCTGCAAATGCTTTCAATTTGGATCAGTCTAAAATTTTCTCGTGTGATAAAGAGTTAAGCCAATAAACATTTTCAGTCTAGGAGTAAGACCCAAGTAATTGCAAGATCAGACAACAAGTCCTGTGTAGTCTGATCTTGATTATCACTTAATAATCAACATAACTTGTGCAGAGTATTCGAAGCAATAATATTTTACCAGATGAGAGGATTTGAAACTTGTCAAAATTTAATGTGGCTCACTTGAATTAGCATTTGCAGACATTCTCTAAGCAAATAAGATGCTTTTGGGATGAAAGGATTGCACATTTTGTGAGCTTATACAGTCGGGTCACAATCTATGCTGACCAACATTTTGTAAGACAATTTTGCCAATCTGTACTGTAAAGACTGAATTAACAGTTACAAGTGGAAGGTGATTTTTTCATCATCATTTTGTCATATCTTCTTCCTTAGAAACATCACTAAAATCACGGTTCCATTCCTAATATATCAAGTCTTTCTCTCCAGAATTCTATAAATTCAAAAGTAATGATTTAGCCAATCAGAAGTTGTGTTACTTTCAAATTCAGAATATCTTGAAGAATAAGGCCAAAAGTTTTCTAAAGAATGGTTGGTGAATTCGAATCGATATTTTGTCAAAAAGGATACAGCTGTGACTGGCATGCAAAGCTCAAGTGGTCATTGAACAACGCTCAAAGAGTAGGATAAAATGCTACAAGATTGACGTAATTGGTTCATACTATTACGACTGACATCAGTATAAGTGTTTTGGGCTATTGATCAGCCGACAAAGAGCTCTTTGGCCATAATTGATCTGGCTTGAACATAACTTTATAATTACAGAATTAATGACATAAATGTATTTTCCCATTTTTACAATGGTATCCAATTTGTTATAAATGTCCAAGCTATTAACCAATCACCAGTCAGGCAATTCTTTGAGATGAGCTAATGGAGGCAAATAAAATGCACAGGGTAGAATGTAAAATAACACTGAAAAGGAAACAATTCCTCCAATTGTTGCTTTCTGGCAGACAGTTTCTTGCCATAACAATGCACACAAGAATATGCAAGTCTCTCAGTTCAAAAAGGTTTTTTTTTGCTTGATTAGGAAGCAGTCCATAAGTTTTTTTTTATGTAGTATTCTTTGATAAAGGAGAACCTGCAGCCTGATCTTTGATCTTAACTTCCCAATATTTTAAAAACTAATGTAGCTCAAACAGCTATGATGATGGTATGTCACTGACTGAGGGAATAGGCAAACTAAACTCTTAATGCAGCTAATATACTTGAATGATGCTTACATGTATGTTTTAGGATAGTTTCTGTTCATTCCGTTCATGTACCAGTCTGATTATTGAATTCTAAAGATAACTTTGCATTCCATGTTCTGAAGCATTCAGTGCATATACATCATACTTGGATATTATACCAAAGTGTTATAAATAGCAAGAAAATGAACCATTTTACAGAAAGCATCATGTATAATATGAATGTTGCATGAATGATACATATAAAATGCTTAAAGAGAAGTCTGCTGTAGCTGTGTCTAAACTTTTACGAAAATTTTATGCTGTAGCAAAATCATTTAAATTTTGAAAAATTCTTTTTATGCTTGGCTTCCTCATTTTGACCAGAGGAAACAAAACTATTTTTGCCAATGCTTGCCTTCTAGGGCTCCTAGACAAAAATGGATTATTAATTATTCGTATTTTGTTTAAATAAGCCAATCAGAATGATGTGCTTGTTTCAAGTCTATTAATGCTTAACCCTTTCCCAAACGGCAAGTTTTGGACCACACCAAACTGAAAGCATTCTGCAGACAATAACTTAACAGTTGCTAAAAAGATGATTATTCTTCTATATGATAGGGTAGAAAACATTGTGGGAAAAGGAGAAAATGCTGTTTACCAGCATTTTCTCCTTCTCCCACAATGTTTTCAAAAGGCTTCTATTCCTGACCCGTAAAAACCAGGGATTGTTTGGGAAAAGGTTAAAAAGGTGAAAATATATAAAATATATTCAGAATTTGTCTTGTCAGTGTCTATTTATGGATGCTTTTAAAAACGCAAAAACTTCACATGGTACGTTGAAGATCAACAACAGCTGGATAACTCATGCTGTAATTCAGTAGTGGATAACAGGTTATGAATATTCAATGAAAGAATCTGATGTTCTGTTACAATCTTGTATATTCTTGATCAACATTTTGTAGTTTTTGTGGTATTTGTCAAAGACCCTGAGGAAGAAGCCCTCTGAAAACACTGTGGGAAAAGGAGAAAATGCTGGTAACCAGCATTTTCTCCTTTTTCCCACAACGTTTTCTACTCTTCCATAGTCAAGTAAACTTCAATTTTTGAGTCACATTTTTCATCTCAAAATGCTTTCAATTTTGACCAATCTAAGATTTTGTCATTTGGTAAAGAGTTCATGAAAGGAATCAAAGAAGCAAAAGTGAAGAAGTACTGGTAACAAACAATTATTGCTCCTCTTTGAATAGATTTGAAAAGCTCTACTGCTAGGATGGAAGAGTAATGCTTGTGTGACCCAGTAAAAAAATTAACAGTTTTCACGAACTTTTCTGATTCACACAACTCTGAATTTATTTTCAAGAAAAACCCATTTCAGTTGATTTTACAACCTTTCCCATGATACACTTTGACAGATCATGTGACCAGAACTTTTTAATGGCCTTACTGGATACCATTATGGGATTTATGGAGAACTATCTTAATGATCTCTTTTATATTGTGTCTAGTATTGTGTAGAAATCTGCTGATGGAGTGCCTCTCTAAAGACCAACATATTTTGAACACAAAGTCTCATCAAACGTCCTTGCTACCATTCATGATGTTATGATATGATAACAGACAATAAAGGTTTTGCCCTATCTAAATTGTCATTAAATTGTGAATGCCTAAGGGAAAAATGGATAAAATATGGATATGATAAACAATATCCTTTTCACCCAAGCTTTAAAAAACTTAGATTAAGATATACAGTGTATTTTTGACTGCAAGAATCACAGAGACATTAGTCATGCTCTGAAAAAAGAACTTAAAGTTTAAAACTCGAAAATATAACAGATTGCCTATCACAACACACATATATATGATCAGAGAAAACCTGAACATGTCAGTTACTGCATTGGTTGCCATGATATACGCATGCAAAAGTGCATGGAGAAGCCTGTCGATTTCAGGGATGCCATTGATCGAGACGACCATCGCTATCAATGGTGTATATTAAAACTAGGTCTTCAAGAACGTCACATGATAAAATTGCATCTCATTAGTGCTATGATGTAGTAGACAGGACTGTTGTTTATAATTCCAACACTAAGTCATCGGAGAGTAAGATTGCTCATTCTGAACTTAGTTCCTTATTTAGATGAAGTAAACTCTTCTTGTATTGATGATATTAAAAGAATAACTGATGATCAGCCTGTGTTGTTGGTTCTGTTTGCAATTTCAATAAAATCATGTTTTTCAAGCCTAGAATGGTGACAAAATGATCAAGTGAATGAAGGGTTTGTTTCGACCCTATTAATGATCACATGGTGTTTATTTCACTAACATGTCACTGCATGGGGACATTTCCGACGAAAACTCGGCTAATTGTCAGCCATCATGGATGTAAACCAACACATAATGCGGCATGTAGGATCTGTTCTAGTTTCAAAATTCTTTTTGCTGCCACTGACTGAAACTTTTGCAAACTGCACCTATACATATTGTGAAAGCCATAATAATCGCCATATTTTTACATGGTAAAAATTAAATTTACTTTTATTTTACAAACAAGTTGTTTATTCAGTTCGATGTTAAATACTGAGAATTTAAGGCTTCTACCAAAATCACAACCCAGGTCATCCTACTCAATCTGCACAAACTGGACTGGGTCAAAAATGTTATGCTATAGGTAACTTCTGCAATTCAAAGGACAGTTTGACCTAAAGCTAAGGTCGGTTTTCAGACAAAGTAGATTTATACCATGTGCCAACTTGCTTGGTTAAATGCAGTACACAAATGCATTCAATTACCTTTCCGTACTAATCAAAAGACAGTTTATTCAATAAAAGAAAACATGTAAACCAAAGCTTTTTAGGCTTTTTTCATATCTTATAGTCATGTGTTTCATAGCATCTCTATCTGTCTCTCAATAGTTTTACCCTTAACATTCATTCTTCACTAGACTACTAAATTGAAGACTTTTTACATATTGAAAGCATTTGTATTTTTACTAAAAAGAATAGTAAACAATTTTTAAAGGACAAATTACAGATGAACACTTTGTCTTTTTGTTGCAGTGTTTTTTGTTGTTTTGATAAAGAGTAGAGGTCTAACAATCATACAATCATCATCAATAGCCACTACAGAAACAAAAAGCAATATGTTAAGTCAGCATCATTCAAGAGGACTTAACTTCTTTCCAAACAACTTGTCAAGATTCAAAACATTAGCAAACAAATATAAAATGTGGCTCAAATGACAAAATTTGTCTTTAAAAGTGTAGAAACACTGATAGAAAAGCAGGAATAGCTGGTCTCAGCATTTCATCCTGATAATCACAAACCTTTCAATAGCTTTATTGTTAGCTGCTTTCATTCTTTACCAAATAAACCTGAGTTTTAAATGACTGAGAAAAAAGGCTTTTGAAAACAATGTGGGCAAAATGCTGGTAATCAGCATTTACTCCTTTACCAAGGATATCCTCTACCAATGTTTTGTATGTTGTCTATAAATGCTTTCAATTTGGGCAAATCTAGAATTTTCTCATCTAAGAAAGCATTAAAAGACATGGTTACTTTGTAAAGAATCAACATCAATTCAGCCAGCATTTAGAGGTCAGGCTGGCTGATTGATCATTTTATTACCATTTTCTGACATTGCCATACATCAAACTGTAAATTTCTATCCTCTTTATTCATTGATCTCCTTGGTGCATGGATCAGGTGTACTATGTAGCACATTACCTTCTGTGAAGTCTTAAAGTGCTGAATAAATCCAGCAGACATGTTAAACTTAGAAAAAAGACACAAATAAATGAAATACTGTATAGTCTAAAATATCTCAGCAAACTGGACAATGTAGATCAAAAACCAGACTGTACAATTTAGGCACAAAATGTACTGGGAACAAGGAGAAGACAGAAGGCATCTTTGTGAAAGTAAGGCAGCTGTCATTATGAGAAAAAAAGATTATGAAATAATTATGTTAAGTTGGAAAGTTCTTTGCCGAGAGTAGGTTTAAGTTTCGACACCATGAATACATAAGTAGACAGTGCAGAAAGACACTTGAAAAAATGTTAACTCTTAAAGTGGTTTTCACAAAAGTGGTTGTTTCTTTTGTGGCCAATGAAGACCAATGTATGTTTTGTGCCCTTTCAAAGATAAATCATAACATCCCATATGTTGTCTGTTGGTTTTATGTGACAAGTGACCAGTAGTTTTGTTGTCTCGGGTAAAGATTGCCCCTTTTTTCAAAAGAAGTAGCAGTATGTCGGTCATAGTCACAGGAAAACCCTTATGAGGAAAAGGAATAGTACATTTCAGTAGCACAAGCAACATGTGCACCTGACATAAAGTGAAAAAAATGACAGCAGGGAAAATGTCTTGTATGACTTATTTCAAGTCCTGTGGCAGACAGTGCTTCCAAAAAAAGAAGACAACGCATTAACGTGTAACATGTCATTGCCCCTATTCCATTTGTACTTTCCTTGTACCTGAAAACGCTTAGTTCCTGGCAATCCTGGTTTTTCTTTTTTTTTTACCAATAGCAAGTCAAAAAGAAGCCACTTTAAGTCATTGATGAAATGAAATGAGATAGACTGGGGGAAAACTGTGCTTTCATTAAGGGCTGATTTCAGGAATTTTGAAACTCCATGTCTGAATGTAAGGAATTTTTTCAGGCGCATTCAGGAAATTTCAGACTGATATCTTGATAACATTAAAAACCCATATTTACCCACATCTTACCAGTGCTGTCAATGACATTAGTCTTTTAGGTCCAGTGTGGGGTCATGCTAAATTCCTACTAAAAACCCTGTGTTGTTGGTATTCATAAAAATACAGCAATTCTATGAGGTACTAACAAAAACAGCTTTACCTTAAGCCGTTCCTTTCTGTCTTCAGTCTTTGTATCCATGACTCCTACTCCTTCATATTTTACACTGCTGCAGTGCTCTCAGTCTCTGTTTGTAGGATGTCTTCCATTCCAACGTGGTTTTCAAATACCTTCCTTCTCAGGTTAGTTAATACATTGGATTTGTTTGATAAAGTGTTAATATTTGGTGGTCAAAGAGTTGATCCTTGAATTGCCGAAAAAAGACATGAATATTCTTATCAACAAAAGAGAGAACTTCTGAGAGCCATTTTGGGGAATGCTCTCTCTGAAGCTCAGCAGACAATGTTAATCCTAGATCTGTACATATCTGTACAGCATTATCTTGATCTACATTGGTGGAAAAGGCATGATTCTTTCCCAGAGGACAAAATTTTAGACACTCTCTTAAGTCTTTACCACACAATCTCTACTTTTAATGACCCTGAAAGAGAAGCCTTTTGAAAAGATTGTGGGAATAGGAGAAAATGCTGGTAACCAGCACTTTCTCCTATTCCCACAATGTTTTCTAGCCTATCAAAAACAAAGTCTATCCTTTGAGCCCAATCTAAACTGCCGTCTGCAAATGCTTTGAATTTGTACAAGTCTAAAATTTTATCATGTGGTAAAGAGTTGAAATGAAAGCAAATGACATGTATGGCTGAAAAGATAGGATTTCTCCTTGTAAAGGTAGAAAACAATGTGTAAAAGGGAGAAAATACTAACTGCCCAGCATTCTTTCACCACATTGTTTTCAAAAGCTGTCTTCCTCATGGTCATTATAACTTGACACTACTAGGTAAATGTTTAACTCATTACCAAATGACACTATTTTAGGCTTGTCCAAATCGAAACATTTGCAGACGACAAAATGAAAGTGACTGAAAATTTGAAATTAGTTTTGTGAAGGATAGAAAACATTGTGGGAAAAGGAGAAAATGCTGGTTACCAGCATTTTCTCCGTTTCCCACAATGTTTTCAAAAGGCTTCTTTTCCAGGGGCATCAAAGTAGGGATTGTGTGGTAATGGGTTAAACTGTTGATCAGTAAAAGATAAGGATCTCAGGTCTATAGTCTGTGGTTTCATCCAAATTCATAATTCGGTGGAGACTGGGATACATCTGTGGTGAGAACATTCAAATTGAGCCATAAAACTGCGATTGAAACATCATTTTCTTAATTGAAAGGGAAAGAGCTCGAGCTCACAGTTGCAAAGCATTTGAGGAAAAAGATACTAAAAATAAAATGATGCACAAGGAATAAAAAAGACACGATAATTATGGTTTCCATGGAAACTTATAATTGACACTCCATGGCTAAAATTTCCTGGTACAGCAATTATGGCAGGGCACTTTGTTTTAAAGCTTTTGGCCTGTCAAATAACAACAAATTGTTCACAAGCACGAAGAAGTCATGATGTTTGTTCTACGATTAACTACACTTTAAAGGTGGGTATTTAGAATTTTCACATCACACCAAATTAAAAGATATATATGTCAATGAAATTTATATGAAAAAAACAATACAAATCATCAGTAATTAAGAATCATAAAATTACACAAAAAAAATTCTTAAAAGGCTACATAGCCTCTCAAGCTATTTTTAGATTTCCCGCCAAAATCAAAACAGCATTGTGGAAATGTTAAGTGACTCGCACGGGACTAATGACTATTAAATTCCAGAGCATAACAAACATGTAATTATTTTCCATAATGTCTAGAACTTCGGACGCTATGTTTGAAGCATCGTCTGTATATTTCCGGTATGTAAATGAGCGAGTTGCTCATGTAAAAATAGACCGTGTTTCCCTTCAGTGTCCACCTGGGCTGTAGTAAATCTCTAATTTTTCTAGTTGTCGGATGGTTTTCGACAACTGGGGTTTAATGAATGGAAAATTATAAAGCTTTTAAAGTATAAGGATGATTTTTTTGTATTTTTTTGAAAAATTTTCGTCCCAAAATCTGAAGGGCCACCTTTAACCCATTACCACACAATCCCTACTTTTGACGACCCTGAGAAAGAAGCCTTCTGAAAACACTGTGGGAAAAGGAGAAAATGCTGGTAACCAGCATTTTCTCCTTTTCCCACAGTGTTTTCTACCCTTTCCAAATCAAATTTCAATTTTTCAGTCACCTTTATTTTGTCGTCTGCAAATGCTTTCAATTTGAACCAGTCCAAAATTTTGTCGTGTGGTAAAGAGTTAAGTGGACTATTCTTCACCACTTCAGTATGGTAAAACTGTAAATGCCAGCAAGAATACATCAAATAACAAAGTTCTGAAAACATGGTCAATGTTCTATTCAAGTCTGGAAAATGGAAAGTAATTCTTGAAGAAGTCACTAATTTGAAACAGTTGTGTTCAAACTCAAAGTAAGATAATACAGAACTCCAACCACTAAAAAATCCTCATAATGCATTAACGCAGTACCACACAATCCCTACTTTTGACGACCCTAAGAAAGAAGCCCTCAGAAAACATTGTGGGAAAAGGAGAAAATGCTGGTAACCAGCATTTTCTCCTCTTCCCACAATGTTTTCAAAAGGCTTCTTTCACAGAGTCATGAAAACCAGGGATTGTTTGGTATAGAGTTAACCTTAGATCATTGTTATTTAACAACTTTATTTTTGAAGTTTAGACAATCTATTGTACAATTTCTGTTAGGTGGTAATCAGTTGGCCTTTATCTAAAAATTCCAAAGCTTTAAGGACTCTGATATGGTAGATTTTTTTAGAAAAAATTATCGGAAAAGGAGATAAATATTTGATCTGTTGTCTGCATAGACCATCAAATTTGACAAGTCTGAATTTTTTTCTTTTCTAATAAGAAGTTAACAGAGATTCCTGAATTTCCATGAAGTGTTTCTAACATGGAGAGGTGACACCAACAAACCAATTATTGGAAAATGGAGTAACATTGTTGAATGGGTTTGTCTGGTGTTAATATCCAATATGAAGTGAAGATTGCTGGAAAGGATGCAAGATTTGTTCCCGTTTCTTCATACACAAAGCTCAGGGCTGCCTTTCATTTAACTGCATGCGCATGAAATTAGGGTACACAGCACAAGTTAGTCCAAGTCTGAGGAAAGTTTCAATAAACTGCGTAACTTTAAGAATCTGATTAAATAATTTCAATAATATTCATAAATACACACATTCAAATCTTTCGGTGAAGCAGAGGTTTATGATACCATGTACAGTCCAAAATCAGTGGCATAAATATGGCATAAATCTATATAATTTAGTGAATTCAAGCCTAGAACCATTATCAATGCACAAACAAAAGGTGTTTCTTGTTGCTTGTCTTTATCTGACAAGGTACCTCTGGACTTTTGTAAATTTCAAGCATTTACAAACAACAAATGACATACAGAAAAAATTATGGTAACTGTCATGAAATGCAAGAAAAGTTGTGAGAGAAGAAAGAATTTTATCATTTTCTGACAATGTTTTTGAGAGCTTCCTTCCTCAGGTTTGTTAAAAGTTGGAAAAGTGTTATGCTTCAAATGCAGAAACGATTTGGTGAGTTTGTAGCAAGGCTATGTTCTGTGCAGTATTTATGCTCTTTAACCCTTTATCAAAGGACACAATTCTAAACTTTTACAAATTGAAAGCATTTGCAAATGACAAACTATATGTTACTAAAAAAATAAAGTTTGTCTTTCATAAGACAGAAAACATAGGGGAAAAAGTAGGAAATGTTGGTACCCAGCATTTTCTCCAATTCCCACAATGTTTTCAAACTCTTCTTTCTCAGGGTCATTAAAAGTCAGCATCACGAAGTAAAGAATTAAAAGCAAATAGTCCTGATAGGCCTTCTAAGATTGAATAAGCTAAATATCTGATACTGCAAATATTTCATAAGACACAAATAAGGCCCTGTCCCATGTGGGTGTGAAAAGGTCTAACTATATTGGTCATCTGTTATTCGAAGTATACTCATTAGAAACCTTACTCCTACTGAGACCAATTAAGCACATGGATCCTAATTGCCCATGGGAGCTGACCAATCAAATCTATTGAAATATGTTGGCACACAAGTTATATCACGAAGCTTCAGATAGATAAAGACATGTGGCACCAAAAAATGGAGTCTGGATTAACCCTTTCCCAAACGACAAATTTTTGGACTAGACCAAATTGAAAGCATTTGCAGACGACAATTCAACTGTTACTGAAAAGATGATTTCTGTCCATGATAGGGTAAAAAACATTGTGGGAAATGGAGAAAATCCTGGTTACCAGCATTTTCTCCTTTTCCCACAATGTTTTCAAAGGGCTACTATTCCAGACCCGTAAAAACCAGGGATTGTTTGGGAAAGGGTTTTAAGACAGAGAGCTGACAAAAATGCAGAGCTGATCGAGTAAAGGCATCTACAGTATCTGGTAAATCTACAGGATTTGGACTGCACCGTACAGCATCATAGACAGATATGGACAAGAAAATGCAGTCATTTTTAAAGTGCTACCATCTGTTTGATGTAGAACGCTGATGAGGCAGGGGTTTCATTCTGTGTTCTGCAAGGACTGTGCCTCAGATTGGTGTGAGACTGAAATGACATCATACTTCAAAAAAGGCTCAAGTGGGGAAAATGAAGTAAAGATCATCTGGATGTCTTGGTTTGGCAAGAACACTGCGGCAACAATAAACAAGTTTTGCAGAGCAGCACATATACTCCTGAAGGGGCTTGTCAGTGAAATGGGTTAAAATCTAGAATGCCTCCTAAGATCAGAATTTTAGGACTGACATGCACAACTACAAATCATAGACAGGGTTCATACAGGCAAGTGCTGACTAAATTCAAGGACTTTTCAAGTACATAAAACTCATTTTCAATGACATTTTTTTCACAGAATACCTAACTTTTTTAAGCCAAATACAGGTTTTCTTTAATTTTCTTAAACACAATGAGATTAGGAATGGTCAGTTCTGCCCCTGACGGCGACGCCGTATTTGTACTTTCATTTTCTTTTTTACACTCGGACTCGTTTTTATGACTGAACATTTTACAAAATAGTCTGAAAACATTCCAGTCATGGACTTTCCACTTTCTTAATGCAACTCGCTTTTGCAATGAGACCGGAGCGCGCTTTCAGTTTCACACATGCAAGCAATATCGATTTCTTTTCTGCAAAGTTCTACGACAAAGGGCTTTATAAATGTCGTTTGTTTCCTTATTCTAATTTCTAGAAATCCCGAATTAAAACGTAAGTAAATCACTAAACCATGCAGACAATAACTTTAAGAAAAGATAAATCACGTAAAGGGAGATAATGCTTACAATACTACTAGACTCCGGTCTATTACCATATAAAGTAGGGATAGCACCTAAAAGCAGGGAACCGGTGTGAATACAGTCGTTTCGTACCATAATACTTTCGTACCTAAAAGTGTCATACACATTTTCGTACTCGGAAGCGACGTAGATGTATTGAACTCCATTTTTTTATGCATTTTTCTTGTTTTGTCTTTGCTAAGCAATTTTAGTAGTATTCACTAATTGTTATGCAAAAAACCTGAAATTCAAGTACTTTTCAAGGCTAGATATGAATTTTCCAGTACTTTTCAAGACGGAACTCTGTTTCAAGGACTTTTCAAGACTACCCCTCATTTTCAAGCACTTTTCAAGCCTGTGCGAACCTTGATAGAGATTGATTGTGGCATGTTTCAAGTTATTCGGATGGAAAATGTAGAAGTTATGCACATAAGAAATTGCTAGAGGACGGATGACCGGGGTCACCTTTAGTCTGAAAAGGACTCTCAGACTGATAAAAAAAACCAGCTGGGATGGACAGTCATTTTGTGTAAACAGTCGTAAGTTAGAGAACCTATCATCATCATTCCAATAGACACCATTCAAGGTGAGACAGATGAATGGTATCACATTCCACTGTGTTAGCTCACTTATCTAACTAGTCCATATCCATGCAACTTCCTGTAGTTTGACAACCAACACAATAAAAACTATAATGATACAACACTGCTGTTTTTCTGTTTGCTCATAATGTATGAATAAGATGTTCTGATTGGTTATGAGAAAAGGTTGTAAGCTCTTTTCATACCTATGCTCACTTTGGGTTTTCTGTGTCATGCCATAGATATGGTGTTTCGTTCCATCTGCGTATCAAGTGTCATTTCTCGATACCCAAAGCCTAAATCCCCAAGTGAGGTCATAATGCAGTCTTGATTGAAAATGGTTGTAAAAGTGCCTCATAGCTGCAGCTTTCAGTGTCTTGGCCGCTCTTGAATGCAGAGGCTCTAAAGGTTAAGTCTATAGTCACCATAAATATCTTCAAAGCATCTGATATGTGGCAAGAATTAATCACTGTAGGAATGATAGCATTGTCTTGGGAGACTATTATTATTTGTAAACATTCATAAAGATACTATCAAAGACCCAAGAACAATCTTCCAATTGTGTGTGACCATTATTCTTCAGATAATACCTTGAACAAAGACATAAAAGTATTTGGAAAGACTACAAAAGAGTCCTAACATTTTAACACATCAAAACACATCAAAATTTTCTTTATAAATCACTTTTTTTTTTCAAAAACTTCATTGCCTGAATCCCAAAATTTTCATCTGCAACATTCCAAGAGGAATGGACAAATATTGGAAAAATTTCTCATGGAATCAGTGATTTTCTTTCAGAAATATTAAAATATCTTTGTCATTGATAAAAAGCAGCAATAATTGTCCTTTCTCTGTCTCTATATATTTTCAAAAGCAGTCTTCTATTTGAAGTTAATTTTTCTGTTATCTGTTTAAGAAAGTGCTTCACAAGTGGAAAACTATTAGTGCTTTTGGCCACCCTATTTTATATTCTGAATCTCTCATGCTCACCTACCAAAATACAACATAAGTAAACTTTGTTCACTTCGAATTTAACAACTGAAGTCTTACTTGTAGACTGTGCAAGAAAGAAACCTGGATATTGGGAATAAAGTAAACAAGAAATACCTTTGAAAAGACAGTCGGCATAAGAGACACTGTACAGTGGATTAGAAAATGAATGCATGAACTCTTCTGTTGCTCAATATGATGAAGAGCAATTGCCTCTTTTTCCTCACCATTTTCAAGTTGTTGAAAAGTAGTTTTGGATTATTGGGTAATGCTTAAAGTCACAGTAAAGTCCAAATGAATAAAAAACCTGTTTATAAAAAAGTAAATTTCACTTTTACTATGTAAAAATTAATGTGGTAATCAGAGTTCCAGACAGACAGAGTGATTTTGATTTCAAACTTGAAAATATTAATTATTCTCCTCTAATCCCCTTTGTTGTGGGTACTCATTAGAATTGTCTCATCGAGACAATTCCAATGAGTACGCACAACATAGGGTTTGGAAAAGAAATAATGGATTTAGAAAATCATCGCTCCATCTTATCTGGAGCTCTGTGGTAATTATTATGACTTTATGATATGTAAATGTGCAGTTTGTAAAACTTCCAGTCAATGGCTGAAAAAAAGAACTTTGATACTAGAACAAATCCTACCATATCGCATTATCTGTTTGTTTACATCAACAATCGCCGACGATTTGCTGACTTTTCATCCTAAATCTCCACAGATACGTAACAGTGACGTCAACACCATCTGATCATTCAAGGCATTGAAACTTTAATTCACTTGATCGGTTTGTCTCCATTCTAGGCTTGAAAAACGTAAGTTTATTGACATTGAAAGCAGAAACAACGACACAGACTGATCATTGCTTATTCATTTATCATCAATACAGGAGGAGTTTACTACATCGAAATAAGAAAACAGGTTCAAAATGAGCAATTTTACTCTCCAATGACAAAATATTGGATAATTTTATTAACCCTTTACCTGATATGCCAATTTGAGGCTCTTCCATTTCAGCAGCAAATAAAGATATGATGTCAAAAATATGAACAAATGAGGATATAGATATCTGATTGAGTTAAAAACATTGTGGGAAAAGGAGAAATTGCTCGTTACGAGCAATTTCTCCTTTTCCCACAATGTTTTCAAAAGCTGTCTGTTGTTGATACGTCAAAATGAGTATCTGTGGAGTAAAGGGTTAACAACAGTCCTCTGTACCACATCATTGCACTAATGAGATGCAGTGTTATCACATGAGGTTCTGAAGACCCAGTTCAAATACACACAAAAGATAATGAAGGTCGTCCCTGAAATTGACATGCTTCTCCATGCATTTTTGCACATGTATATGATGGCAACCAATGCAATCACTGACAAGTTTGATTCTTTCCGATCTTCTATATGTGTGTTGTAATGGGTTTTCTGATGTATTTTCTTGTTATACTCGGTAAAAATTACCTATTGTTTTTTTCATTTTACTGGGGCGTTATAAAATTAATAAGTTTCTAAGTAGCACAAGAAAAGAATTATTCTCCACAAAAATAGTTTGCTGTGGTATGAATCAAAGTGTTGGTAAGCAGTGGCAAGACTTGTTGATAGCCTTTTCATTTAATGTACTAGCAAATACACTTACAAGGGCCTGCCAAATAAACATGCGCACATTTTTTTACCAATTGCAGATTACCATCTATTCATTCTTTCTCAGTAACAAGAAGTAGGTAAAATACATTCAGCTATGCTGAAAAAGTTGCAGCCTGTAATTCCCAATTTTAATATCTTTGTACCTTTAACAATTTTCTACTACATGTATGTTGATTTCATGTGCCTAAGAAATTCAAGTTGTTTATTGCAAATAAAGACTAACAGCCCCAAATGCACACTTACGAAAATCTGAGATGGATTCAGGAGGTGTGTGAAATGAAATTGTCATTATCATCATTGTTTCATATTATTGCCTGATCATCATCATCTTCATCATCATCAGCATTCTTGAAACCACAGATTTGTTTTTTTTCTTTCAAGTAAGAAAATAGGAAAGCATCATCCACGTTAACACAATTTTTTGGTCTGAAATGCTAAATTCAGTTGCTTATGCAGACAACAATACATGTAATAATTTTCCGACTGCACCAAAAAGTCAGTTCACAGGCCAATTCGTTGTGTACAGTATCACATATTTGCAAGATGGTCTCACAAAAAACCAATTTGAAATCACAATCAGGCTTCCTCATTTTTGCCACTCTAAAAGAGTTGATAATCTGATTCATTCAACCTTTATTCCCTGAAGATAATAAATTGAATGAGGTTATTACATGGAGGCTGAGAACAACCTTTAACCTAAAACCAAACAGTTGGAGCTTTAACTAGCGCAAAAGAGAAGTCTTTGGAAAACATTGTGAACAAGGAGAAATGCTGGTTATCAGCATTTTTCTCCTTTTCCCCTATTGGTTTCTGTCATTTTAGAGTAAAATCACACCGCTTCAGGCATATTTATGTAATCACATTTCACTAACTGCAAATGCTTTAACTTTGGACAGGTCTAAAATTTTGGATGTGGCAAAGAGTTGAAATACAGAACAGACGTACCTCAGCTCTTTACCAAACAACAAAATTTTAGACTGGCCCAAATCAAAAGCTTTTGCAGACAACAAAATTAATGGTTCAACAACTGAAATTTGCCTTTGGAAGGGCAGAAAACGTCAGAAGAGGACAAAATGCTGATTATCAGCATTTTCCCCTTCTCCAAAAATGTTTTCAAAAGCCATCTTAGTCAAGATTGTTAACACTCTGGACTGTGTGGTAAAGATTTAAGTTTCTTTGATTAAAACGGTAGATCAAGACCACACTACACAGAATGTGCTGTCAAATCTTAGATCAACAAAGTTCATTAATTTTTGAGATATCCTAAAAAAATCAACTATGACACCTCTGGTTCCCATCAAGATCACGCTGCACAGAATGTGCAGTCTGATCTTAGATCTTCACTGTTGGTGAGATTCTGTTTATCCAAAAATGAATTTGAAATAGCATCATTTGAGTCTTTACTAAGTAATAATCTTGAATGTTTCAAATAATTCATGCAGCAGGATAAAGGTTAATTCTGGACACCATGGTGTATGGAGAGCCTATTCAATGCCAGACCAATCTTTGTAATGGAATGTATCAGTAAAATAACTATGCATGAGTGCTGTCAATTTTATCCACTTGACCATTTGAACTTGAGCCTTCCCAGATTCTACAAGAATATGCTTTTGACAAAATGTACTTATCTATATCTCCTATTTTAAGGAAAAATAATGCCACCTTAGGCACTTTCCTGTTTAGGTTTGATGATAATCATTTCATGGCAGGGTCTATTCTTCTATCATCAACTGTTTTGATAAAGTTTATGGAGGAAGGCAGCCAGTCACAAGGCCTGGAATGATGAGAATGTATTGGAAAGTAAATGTACTGACTACTGTGATATGTCTGAAATAACAAGGACGAGAGAACATCCAAGTTCCTAACATTTTGATTTCAGACAACATTAACTTCCAAACTTTGTTTGTAGTCTATGTAAATGCACTTTCCTTAATTCTTTACCACACGACAAAATGGCAGACTAATCCAAATTCAAAGTATTTGCAGACGACAATTTTATTGTGGCTAAAATGATGGAATTTGTCCCTGATAGATAAGAAAACATTGTGGGAAAAGGAGAAAATGCTGGTTACCAGCATTTTCTCCTTTTCCCACAATGTTTTCTAAAGGCATCTTTTGCAGGGTCGTTAAAACTCGGGATTGTGTGGTAAAGAGTTCAGGTTTATAATGTGAACAGCAAAACACAGTGGCCTAATGAATGATCTTTCTACATCGATAGCCATATTGCTGAGAAAAGTGATGTTTAAACTTGTTGATTGAGATACCCTGATACTAAATACCAAATTCCAAAGCATTACCTGACCAGCCCCTAAGATGACGGCCAGAGATACCAGTCAAAGTTTTGCATGTTTTGCGTACAGATTTAACAACTTAAAGTCACTTTCATAAATTGTTGTGACTTCCAATTCTGTAGGATGATCAAAGAATAAAGTTTCAATTTTTCCTCTGCTATTGACCCTAAAATCCTTTGGAATGAGTCTATCGTAATATTGCATACTTGTTTGTTAAATATTTCTAGAATTCCATGAGAAATCTTATTTAGAAAGTCATCGACCTCATCCTTCAATACAATCTGTTTTAACTCTTTACCACACAAGAAAATTTTAGACTGGTCCAAATTGAAAGCATTTGCAGACGACAAAATAAAGGTGACTGAAAAATTGAAATTTGGTCTTGGAAAGGAAGAAAACATTGTGGGAAAAGGAGAAAATGCTGTTTACCAGCATTTTCTCCTTTTCCCACAGTGTTTTCAAAAGGCTTCTTTCTCAAGGGTGTTAAAAGTCAGGATTGTGTGGTAATGGGTTAAACACCAGGTATGGTAAACACTCTTAGTTGTGAAAACAGAGTTGGCAGAACATAATAAGAAAATACATACATTGGAGTAAAGTCATCCATTGAGTTTGGAGGAAATTTTACCCTGCTGCATCAACTTGTTGCCAGACGTTACCAATGGGAACCCAAACCAGAATCTGCTGCTTTTGAAAATAGTGTCAGAAAAGAAGAGAATGTTATCATTTAGTTTCTCCAGTTTTTTATCTTTCAAAGACACTTTTAAAGGCTTTATTCACATGAAAATGGTGTCTGAACATGATTTCAATTGATGAATCTAACATTTTGAAATCTGGTATACAGTGAAGCGGCAATGCCTAGAATTTACAATTTACTGAATACCGGTATACAGACAAAATTTAATGCATATCAATCAGAACAATCAATCAACAATCATATCGATTATCCTCTCCTTAGTGCACTGTCACGAATGTGTCAGGGCATTATCTCCTGAATCCGGTTTTTTCAGCAGACAACTTTGAAAAACATCCATGCAAACAACAGGTAATCAGTATGAGTACATGTGAAAATAGGAAATGAATAGGAAAAAGCAATTTCCCCCCTCCACACAATATTTTAAAAAACTTCTACGAGAAGAAAATGTCATCTGTAGATAGTTCTGTGTAAAATTCACATTTTATTTAATTTATATACGGGTAATATTTTTGTTCCAGACAAATTTTAATAGATGATAAAGTGTGCAAATACTTGTAGTTGACTTTAACCCTTTCTCAAATGACAAAATTTTGGATGAGACCAAATTGAAAGCATTTGCAGACAACAAATTAAATGTAATACAAATGATGATTTTTGTCTACAAAAGGGTAGAAAACACTGTGGGAAAAGGAGAAAATGCTGGTAACCAGCATTTTCTCCTTTTCCTACAGTGTTTTCAAAACCCTTCAATCCCTGCATCATAAAAACCAGGGATTGCTTGGAAAAGGGTTAATACTGAGCAGATTATTAAACATTTCTTCGTTGGAATTACTACTGTAGGCAGAGTTTTATAGATCTAAAACTTGGTAATAATGTCAGACCTTTACAAGATTTCTGGACGAGTTCACAATTATTGATAAAAGATTTATATTAGTTCAAACCTAATGACAATTTACTAAGGCTTATAGTAGTCTATATGTATTAGGAATAGTCTGCCGTTATGCCTCAGACAAAGTCTCTATAAGTTACAGATAGAAACCTAATACATGTACTTGTAATCTTGATCTGGCTTTTTGCCTTCAGCTTACCATAAATCTGGATAAAACTGCACTGAAAGCCTTGTCAGCATCTAGTATGTATGTAGATTCTTTGACCAAGCTGGTTTTGAAATTTCAGTTTTGAAATTTCAAACATTCAACATATTTGTAGCAGATGACTGACTCAATGAACTAGACATTTACCAAGGGAAGTAATTCTGTCTGAGCTCTGAATGCTCAACTTAATCAGAATTAACTCCATTTTCGGTGGTTCATTCTCCATATAAATTTCCTTTCCATTTTCAAATTCAAGCTGCTCTTTTTGTGCAAAAGTTAATCCTTATGACACCTTTCCATGTTTTAGAACTGTAAGGAACAAGGCTCTTGAAAACTCTGTAGGAAAAGGACAGCATATAAGTAACCATCAACTTCCTTTTCCTCAATGATTTCTGTTTGATTCGACAAACCCTGTCATTTCAAGCCTTGGTTAATTTCTTTTTTGCAAAATGAATACTTACAGAAAGAACAAGTCTAAAACTCTGTCATCTGGTAAAAAGTTGAAGATTAGTAGATTTCTTCCTGCAAGTCTTAACTAGCACTCACCCTATGATGTAGATGATTCTAAAGTTAACTTTTTACCAAACAATAAATATTTTGATCACTCCAACTTGAAACCATTTGGAGATGAGATAAGTAATGTGGCTCAAAAAGTGAAATGTGTTCTGTAAAGGGTTATAAAAATTGTTGGAAAAGGAGAAAATGCTAATTACCAGCATTTTCTCTGTGTCCAATATTGTTCTCTGGAGTCTTCTCTCTCTCAAAGCGGTAAAAGACCCTATATTCTTTGGTACAGGGTTAAGCCCAATCAATGCCCCTATGCCAATGTCTCCCATTGGCAGAGTCTTAACTCTAGGAAACAAGGAAATTTTAAACAGGTCAATTGTGAAAGGATTTTACCCCTATGTCCAAGTCTCCTGTTGGCAATGTCTCAACTCTAGGAAACAACAAAATTCTGACAAGTCAATTCTGAAAAGATTTGCACATGGCACCTCTGATGGGACTCATGATGATGATGTGATTTATCTTTCACTGGAGAGGAAACACTGTGGGAAAATGGGAAAGAGCTGATTACCAACAGCTTTCTTCTTCTGGGTCCTTAGCCCTATATCAAACAAAATTTAGCCTTTTCTAAATTGAAAATATTTGCATATGACAAATTCATTGTTACTTAGTTAACCCTTTCCCAAACAATCCTTGGTTTTTATTGGTCAGAAATAGAAGCCTTTTGAAAACATTATGGGAAAAGGAGAAAATGCTGGTAATTACCAGCATTTTCTCCTTTTTCCACAATGTTTTCTACCCTAGCATATAGAAAAATCATCTTTTTAGCAACTGTAAATTTGTCATCTGCAAAATGCTTTCAATTTGGCCTGGTTCAAAATGTGCCATTTGGGAAAGGGTTAAACATTATTTTTTTTTTAATTTACTCCTCAAGGGTAGAAAGCATAGAGGCTACCAGTTTTTCCTTTTCTTATAATTTTTTTTTTGAAGGGTCTCCCTCATAGTCGTTAAAAGTTGAAATTGTGTAATACAGGGTTAAAGCATGGGACTGCTTGGTAAGGGGGGTTGCTGTAACACAGTAAAAGCCTGAAGCATCCAAGCAAAAATGTAATGCAAAAGAATCCAGGGGTCAATAAAATGTGATCATTAATTTGATTTGACAAATCCTCATTTCTCATGACCAGTTTTAATCAGACACAGATTTGGACAAGTTTTAGATGTCCCAGACATCCTCAATTAGATACCTACTTTATCATGTTTTTCACTTCACCTCATCTAAATAAGCTTGCCAGCTAAACATACCAGAGCTAAAGGAAATCCCTTGTTGTAGAAAAATTCCTTTTCTTTGTTGTTTCCTCCAATTTCTTGTTTCCCATTTAGAGGCATATCAATACTGAACTGAGGACAAACAGTCAACAATTACAAAAGAGCAGTAATGTTACGACTTTACCAAATGACAAAAAGACCAGCCCAAATTCAAAGCATTTGCAGAAAACAGAATAAACATGGCTCTAACTTGAAATTTCTTGTTGGAAGGACAGAAAACACCGTGGGGAAAAAAGAAAACGCAGGCTGCCAGCATTTTCTCCTTTTCCAACAATGTTTTCTAAAGGCTTTTTCTGTTTGGTGAAGGGGTATAGCATTCACTCCTACCAAGATGAAGCAGCAGCCCCAAAGGGAGACAAAAAAGATTAACAAGAAAGCCTTGCAATCAGAGAATAACTGCATGAAAATAATTCCATGACTAACAACCAAGGAAATGACAAACTGAAAGTTTACCCTTTACCACATAACTCCTGACTTTTAACAATCCTGAGGGAGAAGGCTTTTGAAAACATTGTTGGAAAAGGAGAAAATGCTGGTAACCAGCATTTTCTCCTTTTCCAATAATGTTATCTACCATGCCAAGAACAAATTCTTCCTAATGGCTATCTTTAGTTTGACATCTGTATTATGCTTTGAAATTGGACTAGTGTAAAAATTTGTGGTCTGGTAAAGAGTTAATTAATGCAACAAGATTTATACGGGTATTTCTGAAGAGTACATTATAAAGAACAGTTCTATGCAGCTGGGTCCTTATAGACTCTGCCTACATAAGCATTTATGTTCAGGTTCAGCACTGCAAAGATGACCCTGAGAAAGAAGCCTTTTGAAGACATTGTGGAACAAGAGCGGCAAATTGTCGCAAGATACGCCCGTCTTACCCCAAGTTGTAAAGCTGGGGCATGCACCAGACAAAATTCAAGTATGAAAAACAACAAAGGGCAATAACTCAAAAATTAAGCAAGCAAGAGTTGTGATTTTGGTGCACTGCACTCCCCCTTGATGAGATCTATCCACCCATGAAATTTCATAACCCTAGCTAGTATAGTTTTAGAGATATGCTTCGGACAAAAGTCAAGTATGAAAAACGACAAAGGGCAATAACTCAAAAATTAAGCGAGCAAGAGTTATGATTCCTGTGCACTGCACTCCGCCTCGGTGAGATCTATCCACCCATGAAATTTCATAACCCTAGCTAGTATAGTTTTGGAGATATTCACCGGACAAAATTCAAGTATAAAAAATGACAAAGGGCAATAACTGAAAAATTAAGAAAGCAAGAGTTATGATTCTTGTGCACTGCACTCCCCCTCAGTGAGATCTATCCACCCATGAAATTTCATAACCCTAGCTACTAT
This sequence comes from Tridacna crocea, assembly GCA_943736015.1. Classification (NCBI taxonomy): domain Eukaryota; kingdom Metazoa; phylum Mollusca; class Bivalvia; order Cardiida; family Cardiidae; genus Tridacna; species Tridacna crocea. The sequence continues at coordinate 41,221,856 of OX031063.1, forward strand.
AGTTTTGGAGATATGCTCCGGACAAAATTCAAGTATGAAAAACAACAAAGGGCAATAACTCAAAAATTAAGCGAGCAAGAGTTGTGATTTGTGTGCACTGCACCCCCCATCCATGAGATCTATCCACCCATGAAATTTCATAACCCTAGGTAGTATAGTATTGGTGATATGCTTTGGACAAAAATCAAGTATGAAAAACGACAAAGGGCAATAACTCAAAAATTAAGCAAGCAAGAGTTATGATTCCTGTGCACTGCACCCCGCCTCGGTGAGATCTATCCACCCATGAAATTTCATAACCCTAGGTAGTATAGTTTTGGAGATATTCACCGGACAAAATTCAAGTATAAAAAACGACAAAGGGCAATAACTCAAAAATTAAGCGAGCAAGAGTTATGATTCTTGTGCACTGCACTCCCCCTCAGTGAGATCTATCCACCCATGAAATTTCATAACCCTAGCTAGTATAGTTTTGGAGATATTCTCCGGACAAAATTCAAGTATGAAAAACAACAAAGGGCAATAACTCAAAAATTAAACAAGCAAGAGTTATGATTCTTATGCACTGCACTCCCCCTGAATGAGATCTATCCACCCATGAAATTTCATAACCCTAGCTAGTATAGTTTTGGAGATATGCTCCGGACAAAATTCAAGTATGAAAAACAACAAAGGGCAATAACTCAAAAATTAAGCAAGCAAGAGTTGTGATTCTTGTGCACTGCACTCCCCCTCGATGAGATCTATCCACCCATGAAATTTCATAACCCTAGCTAGTATAGTTTTGGAGATATGCTCCGGACAAAATTCAAGTATGAAAAACAACAAAGGGCAATAACTCAAAAATTAAGCAAGCAAGAGTTATGATTCCTGTGCACTGCACTCCGCCTCGATGAGATCTATCCACCCATGAAATTTCATAACCCTAGCTTGTATAGTTTTGGAGATATGCTCCGGACAAAGAACAGGACGCCGCCCGCCCGCCCGGACGCCCGCCCGCCCGCCCGCCCGCCACTGGTGATCCCATAATACGTCCTGTCTTCGACGGGCGTATAAAAAGGAGAAAATGATGGTTACCATCATTTTCTCCTTTTCCCTCAATGTTTTCTATCCTTCCCAAGCCAAATTTCAACTTTTCAGTCACCTTTATTTTGTCATCTGTAAATGCTTTCACTTTGGATCAGTCTAAATTTTCTGGTGTGGTAAAGAGTTGAGGATAACAACAACAAGACAATACATGTATTTCATACTTGCCCAGATTAAAAGCACTTGCAGACACCAAATTAAACATACCTCATGATAATGAAATCTATCTATTAACCCTTTACCACACAGTGACGACTTTAAATGCTCCTGAAAGATAAGGCTTTTGAAAACATTGTGGGAAAAGGAGAAAATGCTGGCAACCACCATTTTCTCCTTTTTCTTCAATGTTTTCTACTCTATCAAAGAAAAATCTAATATAAGCCACACTGAAACTGTCATCAGGAAATGCTTTCAATTCGGATAGGTCTAAAATCTTGTCATGTGGGAAAGGGATTAATCTTTAAAGGCCCAGTAAAGCCCATAATATCAAAGCATGTGTCATAATACATTCAAATCGTACCACTTAAAAGTACATGAAATATTGTTGAGATGACAAGTCTGTTACCCTTTCCTAGGGACATAATTATGTTAGTCGCTGACAGAAAAAAAGGAATTTTAAAATCTGGCAAAAAGTAAACAAAACACACAACTACCTGGCAGGTTTTAACCTAGTTTTGAAATTAACTTCTCTGTCAGCGACTAGCACTCGAACCGACCATACAATGATAGACTGTCATCTTCAAAATACATATAGTTTCCCTACTTTAAATGGAATGATAAAGATCTGATTGCATTGAAACACCTAGTTTGTTTACGTTTGGCCTTAAAATCACTTTAATACACAATTCTGAAGTTTTACAACTCTGAGACAGATGGCTTTTGAAAATATTGCAGGGAACTGAGAAAATGCTGGTAACCAGCATTTTATCCATTTCCCTCAATGTCTTCTTTCTAGTTGTGGCAGAATAAAGTCATTTAAAAAAAAAATACAATTAATTCTTTACCAAACAATCCCGACTTTTAATGACCCTGAGAAGGTATGCTTTTGAAAACATTGTGGGACAAGGAGAAAATGCTGGTAACCAGCATTTTCTCCTTTTCCCACAAAGTTTTCTACCCTGCAAAGTCAAAATTCAATTTTTGATTCACATTTATTTTGTTTTACGCAAATGCTTTCAATTTGGACCAGTCCAAAATATTGTCGTTTGGTATTGAGTTAAGTTATTGTCTGCAACTGCTTTTTAAATTAGACAAGTCTTACATTTTGTTGTTTTCTAAAGAGTTAGAGGGGTAGAAAACATTGCAGCAGAAGGAGATGATTTGACTGTAAAAGGTTAAAACAACTCACTGGACAAATATAAAAAGCTGGTAATTTTTTCCTCAATTAATGACATTTTCTACATTGAATTCAAAAGGTTTCAGAAGTCTTCTTTTAACTCTTTACCACACGATGAAAATGAAAACTTGTCCAAATTGAAAGCATTTGCATATGACAATTCAAATGTGTCTCCGGTAATGGTACTTGTCTTTGATAGGTAAGAAAACATTGAGGGAAAAGGAGAAAATGCTGGTTACCAGCATTTTCTCCTTTTCCCTTAATGTTTTCAAAAGGCCTCTTCTGCAGGGGTCGTTAAAAATCGGGATTGTGTGGTAAAGAGTTAAAGGACTTAAAAGCATGATATCATTTCATAAAGACTATAATGGGATTCTTATGAACAAAGTCCGTAACAAAAGAAACAAATGAATAAATGCATTGAAGAAATAAGGGAACAAGGCAGGATTCAAACCCCAGAACCCCAAAACTTCCAGACGAAAAGCCAATACCTTAGCCACTGAGCCACAGAGATATCTCTTTGACAAAGTTGTCAGGTACTGTATTGAAACCGGGACAAAGCCATGTAGGAAGGAGTGGTCGCCCCTAACACACCTACTCTTAAAGTCATCATTTATTGATGACTCAAAGCCTTATTAGGTAAGAAGTCCGCTTTTGGACAACAAATGGGATTAATGGCTCTATGGCCAATCCCAGATGAGCCCCCATCTTACAAACGGTCTGCAACAAAGAAACAAATGAATAAATGCATGGTAGAAATAAGGGACAGGGTAGGATTCGAACCCCAGAACTCCCTGACGAAAGCCCAATACCATAACCAATAAAGAGATATCTCTGACGCAGTAGTCAGAAATTGTATTTAAACCGGGACAAAGCCATGCAGGAAGGAGTGGTCTACCGTAACAGGATGAAATGACGGTAAAAAGATGTGATGTGAGAAAAATAACATAAGACTAGACCCATATGCAGGCTGATCACACTCTCTATTCTGTGTAAATACAGGTATGCTTTACAGAATGGTAAGAATTAACCCTTTGCCAAATGACCCCATATTTTGAAGACCCTGTAGAGGACAGCTTTTGGAAATATTGTAGGATAAGGAGAAAATACTAAGTATCAACAGTTTCTTCTTTTTCCAGTAATGCTTTCAGTAAAAAATCCCATATTAATTCAGGCAAAATGTAATTGGAGCCACATTGACATCATAGTTAGTCAGACCTATAGATGCTAACAACTTAGATGGTTCTGAAGTCACATTGTCTAGTACAGATTTAGGGTTTAACAGCCCTGTGGAAGACGGTTTTCAGTAACATCTTGGGACAAACAGAAAATGCTGGCAACCAGCATGCTCTCCTTTTTCCCACAATATTTTCCTGCCTTTTCCTACCTTCAGTCTGAAGGTGTCTGCTCCGATGCTATTTTTGTGACTGGTCTTCGCTAACACCTTCAGTCCAGCCATTCATTCAAGGCTTCTGGTAAAAAGGAAAAGGCATACCTTCAGTCTGAAGGTGTCTGCTCCGATGCTATTTTTGTGACTGGTCTTCGCTAACACCTTCAGTCCAGCCATTCATTCAAGGCTTCTGGAAAAAATACGATGTTACCCGCATCTTTTCGAACGGCTGAATGCGACAAAATTTCCAATGACAGCTAATAAAATGGGTATGGATCATTAGATAAATGATTAATCTTTAAGAGCACACAAAATATGCTGCAAAATACCAATTAAATCAATGGGAATTTACCTTTTTCCCAACGTAAATAAATCCAGCATAATTTGTAAACAACTAACACGGCGACTTCCGTTAGTCAGGCATGTGCACTCAACGGAATTTGAAATTTGTACAGTCTGGTTCCCTAACCCTATACAGCCAAGTTCGATCAAGGTGCGTTTTTTACAGCAAAATTCACAACTAAACCATCCTGTAGCGTGTCAGAGATATTGCGATTTCTGCCGAGACATGCGCATTGAAAAGATCACCATGTTTTGATTTCTGGTGAAGTAGGTCAACAATTATTTACGTTGAAAAGTACAGATTTGCACAAAGGTAAGAGTTGGATATTAACTAACATCAGTTTATTTGTAAAGATTAATCATTTATCTAACGATCCATACCCATTTTATTAGCTGTCATTGGAAATTTTGTCGCATTGAGCCGTTCGAAAAGATGCGGGTAACATCGTATTTTTTCCAGAAGCCTTGAATGAATGGCTGGACTGAAGGTGTTAGCGAAGACCAGTCACAAAAATAGCATCGGAGCAGACACCTTCAGACTGAAGGTATGCCTTTTCCTAACATTGAAACCATCCTTTGGGAAACATTTACAGCAAATCCATTAAATTCAGCCAGCCCTTATATTTTGCTCTTTGGTAAAGACATTATATAGCCAAATTTACTCAATGCAGATCAATGGAAAATTTTACCATCATGTTCATAATTCACAAAATAGAGATACCATTTACGAGAATGTAAAGTGCACCTATTTCCTGCCCACCAATAATAAATGGATAAGTGGCCATTATTGAAATGAAATCCTTTTAACCCTTTGAAGTGCCTTTCACAATTACTGTTACCTTCACAGACAGCTCCGCAGCCAATGTGGATCAAGATCATCCGCAGCCAATGTGGATCAAGATCAATCTGTACAAAATGTGCAGCCTGATCTTTGGTGTACACTGTGTCTTTGAATAAAAGATTTAGGCAAAAGCAACCTTAAAATTACTAATAACTGGTTTTATTACTGAAAATGTTCAAGGTTTAATTCAGTGCCGTAAGAGTTGAGAATATTTCCATCAGATCTGTACTTTTCTTGGGTGTCTAAAACCTAACACGGAATCAAAATATAACAAGAGGAATCAGGACCATCCCGGATCATTATATGTGAATTACCGGTATATCAATGGGCATTAAACTTTACACTTGCACATTTGCCAAAGGCATGTGGAAATAACATTGTGTAAGATATATCCATAATAACTGGAATGAAAGTAAAGTACGATCCTGTAGGAAGAAGACTTTCCAAAGAGTAGTAGGGAAAGAAGAAGCTTCTGTAGAACAGCATCACATCTTTTTTCAACAATGTTTTCTACCCTTTCAAAGAAAAATCCTGTTCTTAAACTTTTACGTGACTTAACTGACAAGATTTGTAAATGACAGAGTAGAAAACATTGTAGAAGAGAAAGTAAATGCTGGTTACCAGCATTTCTTTCTTTTGCCAAAATGTTTCAAAAAAAAACCTTATCCCTCTGGCTGTTAAAACGTGGGACTGTTTGGTTATGGTAGCTAATTCTTTCAGTTTGGGCTTGTCTGAAATTTGTTGCCTAGTGAAGAGTTAAGAGAGGACAATCAAAGAGAACTTTACAGATATTACTAGCCTTTAATATGCAAATGTGAGATTTTCCAGCTCTGGAAACATCTGACAGATTTGTTGTATTTATTAGCATTTTTTACAAAATGCAGACAATAATAAACAGTTAATATTCACCATTTTCTGACCTGTCAATATGGTATGATATTGTCAACTTCATGTAACTTTTTGTGGTGTCCGTGGTCGTGAGGTAGAGTGTCTGCCTCATAACCTAAAGGTCCTGAGTTCGATACCCGGGAGTGGGTGTCAACTTTGGGATTTTTCATTGGCCCACACATTCGGCGCGAGTACTGGTGTAGATACCAGGAAGCAGAATCGAGAGAGATTAGTGTAAGTTGTAAGAACTTGTTTCTCAATCGATGTAAAATAAATATTATGTTTAAGCTAACTTCATTTAACCCGACCCTGACCTTTATGCTGAATATATTTTGGCATATTAATAGAACTACCAGTGTTGTTCAGGAATTTATATATACACACAGAAAGATATTAAATTGTGCATACCACAGGAAATATTTCTAAGACTATTCAGGACATATGCTGAAGCCATACCTGTGTAAAACCAAGAGTGAAAATACAATTTATGCAAACGATGTTTAGTAAGGTTAAATGAAGTGGGCAATTCAAGTGAACATAAAAAAAGTGACAAATTGCATATGAAATTTTGATGAGTGCCATTAGCAAGAGATGCATGAAAAAAAACAATCAGAGCTAGGGCTTCATCACCATTATTATTTCTCTTTCCCATGGAGCATAAAGCCTTGCCAAGAGCAGCCATTGGTTTTCTATCTAGTATATATTTGTAACTCTACTGTATTATACTATGTAATCATTTTTTTCTTCAACCCAACAAGACATCACACATTAACACTATTACAAAGAAAACTTGAATGGAAAGACTAACAAGAGGACCATGATGGTCCTATATCGCTCACCTGAGTACTAAGCAGCAAAGGTCTACAACAAAGACTATAATTACCGAATATTGAGGTTCAAGGGCTAATAATGATGAAACAAGAGCAGCAAATTGTCGCAAGATATGCAATCCCACAGCCAGTTGTACAGGAGGTATAATAGTTGCAAAGGGCAGGCAATGCAACAAACAATTTGACTTGAGACTTCAAAATTCCACTCTGGACAAGCAAACAATACTATTGAAATAAAGATCAAAGTGGAATTACTCAAAATCCATGCTAGGTAGAGTTATTGTTCTTGATTACAGTACTCTGTAATATCACCACAAACATGAATACCAATTTTGAAGTCGTTCTTACTTGAGATGACAAAGTTATATTCCGAACAAGCATTCAATGCAGACTCATGTGAGATTTTATTGAGACAGACATTCTGACCAATTTTCAATTCAGCTTAGCAAGAAATGTGGTCTCAAGAGTGCTCACAAGAAGACTTTTAAAGATTTCCCTCTTTATCTCTATGTGAAATCTGAGACCAACAACAAAGGGCTAACTTTCACACCAGGACCAATTAATTTGAAGTATTTTGGTAGAGGGCCACTAGATGATGCTACATACCAAATATGAAAGCTCTAGCCCTTATGGTTTGGGAGAAGAAGATTTTCTAAGATTTCCTTCTTTATCGCTATGCGAATTCCGAGAACCAACAACATAGGGCCATTTTCAACACTAGGGCCATAATTTGAGGTCTATTGGTAGAGGGCCACTAGATGATGCTATATGCCAAATATGAAAGCTCTGGCCATTACCGTTTGGGACAAAGAGATTTTTAAAGATTTCCCTCTTTATTGCTATGTGAAATCCGAGACCCACAACATAGGGCCAATTCTTTATATCAGGGACATAATTTGAAGTATTTTGGTAGAGAGCCACTAGATGATGCTACATGCCAAATATGAAAGCTCTGACAGCCCATTACCATTTGGACAAGAAGGTTTTTAAAGATTTCCTTCTTTGTCTCTATGTGAAATCCAAGACCAACAACATAGGTTTAATTTTCACAGCAGGGCCATAATTTGAAGTATTTTGGTAGAGGGCCACTAGATGATGCTGCATGCCAAATATGAAAGCTCTAGCCCTTAAGGTTTGGGACATAAAGTTTTTTACAGATTTCCTTCTTTATCTCTATGTGGAATCGGAGAACCCACAACATAGGGCCAATTTCCACACTAGGGCCATTATTTGAAGTATTTTGGTAGAGGGCCACTAGATGATACTACATGCCATATATGAGAGCTCTAGCCCTTATGGTTTGGGACAAGAAGATTTTTAAAGATTTCCTTCTTTATCTCTATGTGAAATCCGAGAACCCACAACATAGGGCCATTTTCAACACTAGGGCCATAATTTGAAGTATTTTGGTAGAGGGTCACTAGATGATGCTACATGCCAAATATGAAAGCTCTAGCCCTTACGGTTTGGGACAAGAAGATTTTTAAAGATTTCCTTCTTTATCTCTATGTGAAATCCGAGAACCCACAACATAGGGCCAATTTCTACACTAGGGCCATTATTTGAAGTATTTTAATAGAGGGCCACTAGATGATACTACATGCCATATATGAGAGCTCTAGCCTTTATGGTTTGGGACAAGAAAATTTTTAAAGATTTCCTTCTTTATCTCCATGTGAAATCCAAGAACCCACAACATAGGGCCATTTTCAACACTAGGGCCATAATTTGAAGTATTTTGGTAGAGGGTCACTAGATGATGCTACATGCAAAATATGAGAGCTCTAGCCCTTACGGTTTGGGACAAGAAGATTTTTAAAGTTTTTTCTCTCGGTTGCCATGGCAACCAGAGTTCTCCATGGAATTAAAATCTTTGAAGTATTTTGAAAGTGCATCACCTAAGGATCATTTCTGTGAAGTTTCACTGAAATCTGTTGGGCGGTTTCAGAGGAGAAGAATTTTTAAGTAATTGTTCACGGACGGACGGACGGACGGACGGACGGCTAGACGGACGCCGGACAACGATCGATCACAATAGCTCACCCTGAGCACTATGTGCTCAGGTGAGCTAAAAACAAATTCAACAGCAGCCATCAGGAAAAAAAGTTTGATCCTTTCAGGACCACTTTTTGAAAAGTTGATACAGAAAAAAAGTGAAACTCCAGCAACTTCTTGGTCTCATAGGTATTCTACTGAGGAAGGGATTCTAGGACATGCTCTCATGTAACTCTTCACCACCTGCCAAATATTCGGTAAGACTTTTCCAAATTAAAGGCTTGAACAGGCAACAGTTGAAATGTGGCTCAAATGATGGAGTTTGTATTTGATATGGTAAAAAAGATTCTGGGAAATAGAGAAAATGCTGATAACCAGCATATCCTATACAGCATTTCTCGTTTTCCCCACTGTCTTCAAAGGGTTACTGTATCAAGGTCATTAAATTTTGGCATTGTGTAATAAGGGTTAATAAGGAAATCAAGCCATCAAAACACATACAGGGGACTTTGCCCTTTAATGATTACTGTAGAATAAGTTTTTGGGAGGATTTGTCTCATTTTGTCTGAAGAGCTCCATGTGCCAGTACCAACACTTGGCTGCAGGTGCTTGATTTTAACTATTTACCACACAATCCTGACTTTTAACGACCCGGAGAAAGAAGCCTTTTGAAATATTGTGGGAAAAGGAGAAAATGCTGGTAACCAGCAATTTTTCCTTTTTCCACAATATTTTCTTCCCTTTCCAAACCTAATTTTAATGTTTTAGCCACACTTATTTTATTATCTGCAAATGCTGTTAATTTGGACTGGTCTAAAATTTTCTTGTGTGGTAAAGGGTTAAATGAAATTTCTAAGTTGAAAAAAGGGTATAACTGTGTCCAAAATACTCTGATGGTTTCCTGTCCCATTTTGAAAGTGAACAACCTGTCCAAATTTAAGGTAAATACAGGTATCTTCAGTAGTGATAGAATTATTATGTGTCAAAATTTTGCACAATGTAGATGATGATGATGCACACAAAGATGATACAGATGATGGTGCCAGGACTATGACAATACCTCAAGGTTTTCTTTAAAAAAAAAAATGTACCCTATTTCTTCATGTTCATGGAAAATACTGTTCCCTCCTTGCTTTCTTTCATCCCATTCCTGTACATGCTATTTTTGGAAGCCAATTAACACTAAAGAAAAGATGCTGGAAGGATAGGAAAATATCTTTATAAACATTAATTAAAATGCCATCAGAAACAATTGCTTGTAATAAGCAACAATGACTCCATTTCACACAGAGTCCACAAATTTGTTGACAATGGGGCAATTACATAATGTTTTTGTACAACTTTAATGCTTAACCACAACATCCCAAGTTTCAAAGGCTTTTGAAAACATTGTGGGAAAAGAGAAATTGCTGGTTACCAGCATTTTCTTCTTTTCTTACAATGTTTTCTACCTGTACAGAGATAAATTCCATAATTTCAACCAAATCTGTTTTTCTCTTCTGCAAAAGATTTTGATTTGGACAAAGATAACATTTTGTCACTTGGTATTAAAGGTTTAACATTTTCTGTGGTATTTCCTGTCTGAAAACCCTAGTATAATCACACTTACATGAAATGGTAGTAGAAACTGGACTTACCTGCCTTCATCTTGGTCCACTACTTCTGATGAAGCAAACAATTAAGTAGATCCTGAAATTATCAAAAGAAATGATATAAATAGTTATCAGCCCATCAATATTAAAGTAGAAGAGGTAAAAGAAACAGCTGAAGGGAGTTCAGATCCTAAACTTTTTTTTTTTCAGGAAAACCTTCATTTTCAGTAAACATTAGAATACTCTTACTCTGTAAAATTCTCAAAGAATACCATCATCACAGATTTTAGAGAAAATGTAGGTAGATGTTACTCTTTGAACCTTTGAAAAATCTACCTTTACTTTCCACTCATTACAAAACTAGCAGCCGTAAAAGAAAAGTACCTGAAAGCATTGAAACTCTAAAACCATTTTTTCTTCAGCAAATTCCGATATTTTGGGTAAACATTTAAATTCTTATCAAAATAACTCTCAAGAGTACTGTCATCATAGGTTCTAGAGGTCACATAGAATGATACTAACAAACTTCAAACCCTGAAAAATTCTCTTTCTCAAGATCGTTATTAGTTGGGATGGTGTGGTAAAGGGTTAATTACTTGCAGACAACAATTTGAAACTGGTAGACATAAAAAGTAGATCTTTGATATGCTAGAAAACTCTGAATTGTTTGCTTAAGGCTTTCAGATTATTATTTATGCTTTAGCCAATGGATTGATCAAATATAAATTCAAACTGTCACAAAAAATCCAAATAATTCCATGGCATTTAAATCTCACATGATGCCGATCAAGATGAGAATGCATGTTGTGTGCTAGATCCTAATCCGTGACAAAAGGAATCAAACTCGCACAGATCTTTAGAAATCTGCCAGATAGTTGAAAGAAATGAAAGGCCAGAATGGACATTGCATAAAACACCCTTCCACGGGGAGTATAATTTATTTGTTTCGCTTGATAGTTCTACTTGGTAAATGAAGCAAAACAAATGAATTTATTCCCTATGCACTTTCATCGTTGCATGGTGAGGAAATGGGTAGATCTAAATCCATCAAGAAAGCCAGCTGTAGAGAAAAACAATTCTCTTAATAGATCTATTTGGGTCAAGAACTGATGAAAGGAGCGTACACGTCAAATCTAAAGTGTCGCATAGAGACCCAGCATAAAGGACGAAAATGACGGCAACGGCACTAACTACGAGACCTTTCCCGCCCAAATTGTCTTTTTCACATACGGCATCATTAAAATTAACTGCTGTGTCCGTTGATAACTTCTTTTCAGTTTACATTTCATTTATTGATGATGAAAAAATCAAGACAACTACCAGAAATGTTTTACTTTGTACAGCGAATAAGTGATTTAGGCACCTGTAATTTACGCTTTTCAACATGGCGCTTGATAAAGTCGTCTGCAATTAATAAAAGGAAAAGAACATTAAATGGCGAAAAGGATATCTTTTCGAAGAACCTAAATACACTTATTTACAGCAAATGAAATAATTCAGAACACTTTGAATGAGGCGGTAAACAATCAGATACTTCTAAAGCAGATCTCAGAAATTAAATTTAAAAAAAATACTCGATAAAATATTAAAAATTTCAATCCGTGGATGGGTGGGATGATGTGTCCATACTGAAAGCGTTCTCAGACGACAGCTTCAAATTGGCTCAAATGGCGCAATTTTGCCTTGATAGGGCAGAATACTTCGTGGGAAAAGGAGAAAATGCTAGTTACCAGCAATTTCTCCTTTTCTCACAATGTTTTCAAAAGGCTTCTTCCTCAGGGTCGTTAAAAGTCGTCATTGCGTGGTAGGCCTAAAGGATTTTTTTTTTCCTTGGAAATATTTAAAATGTTCGGTCCTCAAGTAACGTTAGACGTTGTTGGCAGCGGAAATGTTTTTTGAGTCTCTATAGCTCATTTTGTTTGCAGTTCACGCAAGCTCTCAATGTCGGCACCAGAGATGTATTATCAATTCTCAAGCCTAATCTCTTTTTTACATTCAGCCCATAACTACACATCACGAGTTTTAAGGCCTAAAGATGACGGATTCTGACAATGTGAGTGCAACGCTGACATAGTGAAAGTTTGTTAAGAGTTAGTTACGAAATATCCGGAAACAAGTGTCACAAAAATGTCAGACCTTGTGCCCATCGAGCCGTATTGGCATTTTTTGGACAGGAAGTTCAGAGTTTTATCTTTTTCCAATAGTGGTGAGGGTAAAAAATTGGCAGGAACAGATTTATAAATCATTTTCTTCTTTTACCAACTTCTCCAAAATCCCACAGAAACAGGTCTACAGAATTGAGCCCGGCGTCATTTTGTCATTGACCACCGGCGTTAGAAGAAGACAAGATTTTAGAAGCATCCAAATCAAAAGCACTTGCAGACAACGAATAAAATGTACCTAAAGTGATGGGATGTGTTTTTGAGGGGTAGAAAATATTGTGGCAAAGAGAGAAAACGCTGGGTACAAAATTTTTGTCATCTCACATGAGACAATTCCGATTCTCAAAATTCACGAAATTGTTAGCCTTTATCTAGAAGGGCTCTTCATTGTTTAAGAAAAGAAAGGTAAATTAGACATGAATTAAATTTTTGTTATCGCACTTGAGGTTATTTTCAATTCTTGAAATTTATAAAGTAAAAAGCATAAATTTACATGTGTCTACCAGGTCCCTTCATAATTCTATTTAAAAAAAAAAACGGTAAATTAGACAAATATCACATATTACATGGCCCTGAAAGTTGGTTCTGCAGGATCTTTTGGTACAGAATTAAAACCAAAGTCGAAGGTAATCTGCAGTGTTTACAACAATACTATGGGATGATTGCCTGTTTTTGCTTTGCAGACTAATAAAACTTAGCTGTCTGTCTTCTGTTGACAAATGAATATTGGGTAAGTGATGGTATTGGTTAACCCATTACCATGCACACAACCCCTACTTTTGACAATCCTGAGAAAGAAGCCTTTAGAAAACATTGTGGGAAAAGGAGAAAATGCTGGTAACCAGCATTTTCTCCTTTTCCAACAATGTTTTCTACCCTTCACATTTGTTTTCTACCCTTCACAAAACAAATTTCAAATTTTCGGTCACTTTCATTTTGTTGTCTGCAAAAGCTTTCGATTTGGACAAGCCTAAGATTTTGTCATTTGGTAATGAGTTGAGAGAACTATTTCACCCTATTTCTGATGACTAAATGATAAGGAAAGGTTTAATCAGCATCTCACTGGAAATGGCTAGAAATTTAAGGCAAGTGATTTTACGGTATTTTTTTTGCAGTTTTCAACATTATATAAGCCTCTATCACACATTCCAAATTGTAACAGCCCTGAGATAGAATACTTTTGAAAACATTATGGGAAAAGGAGACAATGCTGATAACTAGTATTTCCTCTTTTCCACAATGTTTTACACACATTTACAGGGAAATGCCATCATTACAAATATAAAGCATATTCCGTTTCGCGCAATATACTTCAAAATCAGATTAGAGGGGCCATGATTGGCTGCCTGTTGTACTGTTAAGAGGCAAGATCTGGGTGCCATGCCCCTACTGAAATAAAAAATGCAGTTTGGGTTCTTGTAGGACATTCTTAGCAGTGATATTTAAATTCTAAAGATTGAGGAAGAAAAATCATTAACCATCAGTATAACAGGCCTACATCTACTTAGCTTATTCTTTAATAGTACATGAAAGTTACATTTTTTGCCTTAACCCTTTACCCCATAAGGCATTTCTATGGTATCTCTAATTGCTAAATAACAGCAAGGAGGAAGCCGTTTCTTATGTGTATATGAGACCTTTTGAAAGCATAGAAAACATTGTGATAAAAGGTGAAATTGCTCGTCATGAGCAATTTCACCTTTTGCCACAGTATTTTCAAAAGGCTCCTACAAGCAATGCGTAGCATTGAGTATCTATGGAGTAAAGGGTTTAGGAAGATGATATTTAATATCTGCTAAAATAAATCTGCAATATATCTTTGCCAAAAAAGGAAAGCTTAACAAAAATTAAGTTTTCCCTCTGGAGTGCGAAATAACCAAATAGACAATCTTATTGTAGGCCCAAATAAATCAATTTGAACGTCCTTTTGTGCAGTCTGATCTTGACTTATACTTGCCTCAAAAGCAACTACAGTAGTGAAAGGCATATTAAGGGTTGATAAATGCCTCAAAAGCAACTACAGTAGTGAAAGGCATATTAAGGGTCGATAAATGCCTCAAAAGCAACTACAGTAGTGAAAGGCATATTAAGGGTCGATTAATGCCTCAAAAGCAACTACAGTAGTGAAAGGCATATTAAGGGTCGATAAATGCCTCAAAAGCAACTACAGTAGTGAAAGGCATATTAAGGGTCGATAAATGCCTCAAAAGCAACTACAGTAGTGAAAGGCATATTAACCCTTTACCACTCAATCCCTACTTTTGACGCCCCTGAGAAAGAAGCCTTTTAAAAACACTGTGGGAAAAGGAGAAAATGCTGGTAACCAGCATTTTCTCCTTTTCCCGCAGTGTTTTCTATCCTTTCCAGAACAAATTTCTATTTTTCAGTCACCTTTATTTTGTTGTCTGCAAATGCTTTCAATTTGGACCAGTCCAAATTTTTCTTGTGTGGTAAAGAGTTAAGGGTTGATAAATGCCTCAAAAGCAACTAAAGTAGTGAAAGGCATATTTAGGGTTGATAAATGCCTCAAAAGCAACTAAAGTAGTGAAAGGCATATTAAGGGTTGATAAATGCCTCAAAAGCAACCACAGTAGTGAAAGGCATATTAAGGGTTGATAAATGAAATCATTGTGGCAAAAGGAAGAATTGCCTATAATAAGCTTTCTCCATTTGGTAACATGTTTTTAAAAGCATTCTGCTGCACTATGAAAAAGTGAAAGAAATTTGTCCAGGTAGTAATGCATTTAACTCTTTACCACACGAGAAAACTTTAGACTGGTCCAAATTGAAAGCATTTGCAGACGACAAAATAAAGGTGATTGAAGAATTGAAATTTGTTCTGGGAAGGGTAGAAAATACTGTGGAAAAAGGAGAAAATGCTGGTTACCAGCATTTTCTCCTTTTCCCACAGTGTTTTCAAAAGGCTTCTTTCTCAGGGGCATCAAAAGTAGGGATTGTGTGGTAATGGGTTAAGAGGTGCAAGCTTTACAAACATGAAATTTTCTTAAAAAGAATTTTTTTCTGAATATCTTTTAGGGGATGTGTGTGTAGTTCTATTTGCATAAATCGTTTTACCCAAACATTTATGTCTGATTTGCATGAATTCAATATGACAGTCTAAGCGGCATAATTATAGATCTAGACAAATTTAGGCAAGGGAGAAAACATTAACCCTTAACCCTCTACCAGATGACAAACTTTCAGAATGGTCTAAGATGGAACCATTTACAGGCAACAAAATTATTTATTTACTTGTATGTCAAATGATTTGATCTGTATGTGAAAAGGTTATAAACATTGTGGGAAAAGGAGAAAATGCTGGTTACCAGCATTTTCTCCTTTTTCCACTATATTTTCAAACACCAGTTCTCCTCTTGGTTGTTAAAACATTGGCTTGTTTAGTAAAGGGTTAAAGCATTATTTGAAAATAGACATTTTCAGTTGGTAAACCCAACTCCTCCTTCATAATTTCATGTTTTTAGTATGAATTACAATCCCTTTCACTTCATATAAAAAAAAACAACAGTTACTGCACCTATCCATGTTCAACTTGAATTTCTTTCACCTGCAGGCCTACGCTGCAAAGGGCTAACTTCAAACTACTGGCTGCTTTCCAATATTAACCCATTACCACACATCCCTACTTTTGACGCCCCTGAGAAAGAAGCCTTTAGAAAACATTGTGGGAAAAGGAGAAAATGCTGGTAACCAGCATTTTCTCCTTTTCCCACAATGTTTTCTACCCTTCACAAAACAAATTCCAAATTTTCAGTCACTTTTATTTTATCGTCTGCAATTCCTTTCAATTTTGACAAACCTAAAATTTTGCTGTCTGGTAATGAGTTAATAGCCTTCAAATTCAGACTATGCTAAGCGGTGAGAGAGGACAGAGTCCTATTGTAATGATTATCATCAGAAATCAGATGAGATTGCATTTGATTTTGTGACCCCTGACTAATTTTCCCTGTGTCTCACCTTCTTAGTTTCCACTCTACTCCATTATCTAGTAATTTGCACAAAATATTGAACAGAACTATATTTTTATTAGACTGCATTCTCGTTGTAATATGTTTGATCTGAACAGTCCAAAATAAACAGAAAAAATGCTCATATTTCAAAGACTGAACATTTTAGCGCACAATCCCAAATGTTAATAACTTGGATAAAGAGGCCTTTTAAAAACATTGTGGTGTCGGTGCTTGTGAGGTACAGCGTAGGCTTTATAACCATAAAGTCCCAAGTTCGATATCTGGGAACGGATATCAGCCTTGGGATTCACATTAGCCCACACATTTGGCATGAGTATTGGTATAGTTTCTAGGAAGTAGAATCCAGAGAGATTAGAATAAGTTGTAAGAACTTGTTTCTCAGTCTATGTAAAATGAATGATTAAACTAAAAGCATTATAGGAAAAGGAGAAAATGCTGGTTTACCAGCATTTTCTCCTTTTCCCAAAATTTCAAAATATTATGATTATGTATTACATATTTATTCTCTTGTTAATGCTTTTATTCTAGACAAGTCTAAAATGTTGTCATTTTGTGAAGATTAAGGTCATAAAAACACAGAGAAGACAACCTAATATTTGTATTTCATCAAATGAGAGTCTCATTGGTTCTATGAAAGCCTTGATAATAAGTTTAAGAACGGATTCCGACACCTTGTTACCTCCATTGAGAATAAAATACTGACACTATCTCATTGTCTAAACCCTCCATTCATTGACTGCAGTGATTTGGGATTTAAAATCTTGTTCCAACATCCATTAGACAACAAAATTATAGACTTAACTCTTTACCAAATGACTAAATTTTAGACTGGTCTAAATTGTAAGCACTTGCAGACGATAAAATAAATGTTAACTCAAAAATTAGAATTTCTTTCCAGCAGGTCAGAAAACATTGTGGGAAAAGGAGACAATGCTGGTTATCAGCCTTTTCTCCTTTTCCCACAATGTTTTCAAAAGGCTTCTATCACAGGACTGTAAAAACCAGAGATTGTTTGGCAAAGGGTTAACCAGAATGAAAATATTTCAGCCACATTCTGTGAAGATGGGGCTTAGTGCATCGGCGTTACCAATGCATGCTGACCACAATGCCACATTATAATGACTTTGAGAGAAAAGGCTTTTGGAAACCTTTATGGGAAAATGAGAAAAATCTGTAACTATTTCTCTTTTTCCCACAGACTTTTCTGCTGTTTACTCATGAATTCCACCATTTGAGCCACCTTTAATTTAGACTTTAAAGTGAATGTTTTAATTTTGGTCAGGTCTAACATTTTCTATATTTGATAAAATTTATACCATACAATCCCACATTTTAACGACCCTGAGAGGTAGGCCTCATGAAAACAGCTTTCAAGCTGTACCCATCTAAAATATTGTCATTTTGGAAAGAATTAACAAGAGCAACTCATTTGTGTTACAATCCCCAGTAACAGTTTCCTTTTGTGTGAAATTTCTAAGGGGAAAAATATCATTGTTAACCCTTTACCACAAAATCCTGACTTTTAACGACCCTGGGAAAGTAAGCTATTGAAAACATTGTGGGAAAAGGAGGAAATGCTGGTAACCAGCATTTTCTCCTTTTCCCACAATGTTTTCTATCCTTCGCAAAACAAGTTTCAAATTTTCAGTCACTTTTATTTTGTCGTCTGCAAATGCTTTTGATTTGGATAAACCTAAAACTTTGTCATTTGGTAAGAAGTTAACTGCATTTCTCGTAAGGATTACCCTTTTAACCTTTTACTCCATAGATACTCATTCCTGCGCATTGCTTGTAGGGGCCTTTGGAAAACATTGTGGCAAAAGGTGAAACTGCTCGTGACGAGCAATTTTACCTTTTGTCACAATGTTTTCTATGCTATCAAAAGGTGTCATGTAGGCATAAGAAACGGCTTCATCCTTGCTGTTATTTGGGCCAATTAGAGATACCATAGAAATGCCTTACGGGGTAAAGGGTCAATAGGTCACTAGTAGCCTAAAATTTCAGTCTCTACCATACAAAAGAATTTTTAGAATTGTCCAAATTGGTACCATTTTTAGTCAAATTTGAATTAAAAAAAAAGAATGAAATTTGTTTTCGAAAGGATAGAGGGAAAAGAAGAAAATGCTGGTTACCAGTATTTTCTCCAATTCAAAAAATGTCTTCAACAGGCCTTTTTCCCAGCGTTTTAAAACTCAAATTTGTGTGGAAAACAATTACAGATAAGTTAATATCTTCAGTAATAATAGAAGGATAAGGAAAACTTAAATTTTTTACACAATGACACAGACAATGCCAAACCAGTTACTGCACCACAGACATTTTCATCAGAAAAAGCCATGCTGGATATGATTGTTTTTTTTCAAACTGCAAAAAAGTGCCTTTCATTGAGTGGTGGGTAATGGAGGTGAGAAGACCTTTTTTATGATAAATCGGTCTTCCGGGACTCCAATAAGCATGATTTGGTAGAATCGTCTGATAGTACAACTGCTACCAGAGCAAAATCTAGATGTCTCGCTTCGTCAAAAACAGACTTCTCCATTTGAAATATCCTTAGCATGCAACAAATTCTTAGACTTGTCCAATTGTATTTGCAGATGGCAATTTAAATTTAGCTTAAACCATTGAATTTGTCTTTGATAGGGTAGGAAACATTGTCCGAAAAGGAGCTAGACACTAATCTGTAGAAACTTAGAATTGAGAGAGAATTCGATCTAACAATCTAAAGATAACTATGAAAAAATCTGAAAAACTACATATTTTATATTACATGTACTTAGAAACATAGTCACTAGACCAATGAAACTTTACAATTTTAAGTAACCAATGAAATATAAAAGGGAAATTAACCAATAGATGTAAAGTGATTAACATTAGTTTTTACCAGAGGCAAGCTATGGCTTCAGGTAAGAAAGTATCAGGAAAAAAAGTATCGGAAAAAAAGTTTCAATTTTTGCTAGGAAAGAAAGTATCAGGAAAAAAGAATCAGTTTCTGTCAAAGTTGTGATACTTAATCAATATTTATTTTAAATCATACATTTATGATTTTGATACTTTATGTAATTAATTTATTATATTTTAGCACACTGAAAAAATGCTACTTTGAAACAGTTTCTCTTTTTCGCAACAATATTTTTATGCAAACAAATATCAAATTTTGGTTGATTAAAGACAACAATTAAAGACCACATCGTGGGCTTGATGCAGAAAGGAGTCAAGTGACATTTTGGTCAAAATTGAGTTAATTGCATTTTCTTGATTGTTTATATGGTTACTACATGCCTACAAAAAGGCAGCTCCCTAAGAAAATAAATAACAAAATTATTGGCCAATGTATAAAGGGTACAAGTGAATTTTATCCAAACTTAGTATGCAGAAAGGAGTCATGTACCATGCCAGGTATGCAGAATGGGATCAAGTGACAGATGACTCTATTCTGCAGAAGCAAAATCCTATACTCTGGTGTATTTTTGTGAGACATAAAGGATACAAGTGAACCACTTAAGTACCAGATGTGTGAAATAAGATCTGCAACAAGATAAGTATGTCTAATTGATATTTTGTTTATCATTACTTAGACTTTGTTTACTTTGACCACTATCAAGAAAATGCCATTTTCACACTGATAACCATCTAATTACTGGTAAATTTTATGTTGATTCCCATGTGTATTCATTCTTAAGATTGTAGTTATAGAAGATTTAGAAAACTGTGATACTATTGAGGGAATATTTTGAATGATTAATTTGTGCTAATATGGAAGCCACTCAGGTAATAATGATTGAATTACTCAAAATACATATAGGATAAAATTGTCTATTAATTTGTTAAATACTTTTCTTCTGAAAAAAATTCATTTTTTTTTCACAATAACAACCTGAATGCTTAACTGTTTTATAGAAGTGTACATCCTTTTAGTTGATTTTGGGAAAGATAAAGATTAAGATCAGACTGCACAAACTTCGTAGTCTGATCTTTTTGCACTTTTCATGTTTTGAAATTATCGCACAAAGTCCAGTTTTAAAATTAGTCTTGTTAGGTATTTGTCTAGGCTATGTTCCATTGATTTCATGTTTTGGTGACATTGAAGGTCATTAGTTGTTGTTACCTTCCAACATCTCACTCAATAAATTATATCAAAAGTATCAGGAATACATTTTTTTCTATCTAATTACAGGAGGAAGATGTGTGGTCTAATGATGAACTATATGATGAAATATGCAGTATTCCTGACAGTGGTATGTATATGTCACATATTGAATGTTTAGCATTGAAAGCCTTTTTTTCACTACTGGCAGTTAAATAGTAAACATTATTGAATTTTATTGGATATAAAGGTTGGTTTGTTTAGATGACCAATTGTCAAAGCTACTGATGCCTTGGTAATTAGGTAAGGGAAACCATTAAAGGTTGTAATCAAGCTTCTTTTATTTCAGCAAATGTTGAAGAAAAGCAGACTACACCTGTTGATAAAACTGTTGAACTTGACATTGGGATCATTGACGGAAAGGAGCTGCAAACCTCCGACACAGAATCAGATGACAACATACCACTGGCAAATTTGATCAAGAAACGCAAGCAACTCCCAGTTAGAAGAAAGCTTATTGAAAACAGCGACTTAGAAACTGAAATTTCAGATGACAGTTTGCATGACAAAACTTATCATGTAAGCGAAGATGAGTACTCTACATCTGAAACAAGTTGTGAACTAACAGTTCCGTTACCAGTTACTAAGAGGGCAAAAGGACGTCTGGAAGATGGACTAGACAAGCAAAGAAAGAAAAAGGTGCCAGGCAAAAAGATACCGAAAGAAAGACAGTCAAATAAGCACAAAGATATTTACAAGAAGTTACAGGAAAGAATAAAATTACTAAAAGCCAGACGGATGGTAAAATCATTTTCGAATCGTAAAAATATCAGTAAAGCAAAACGAATAAGTAGTGCTATGCAGTCAGTGAAAACCATGATTGCAAATAGTCACAAAGTTAGAATCGACAACTTACTTGAAAGTAATGAACTATGCCGTGTACCCATCAAAGCAGACGGTAACTGTTTCTTTGCAGCTTTAATGAAAAGTTCAAAGATGCCAGAATTGCACACAAAACAAATTGACCAGTTGCGAGAAGAAGTATGCCAACATATGCTAGATGAGAAAGAGAAATACATTAACTTCTTTGAAAATGATCAAGAGTTTGATCGTAGTGTTCATGCCTTGAAACAAAGTGGAAATTGGAAAAGCAGTGCAGCTGACTGTTTACCTCTGGCTGTTGCTAATAAGTACCACTGTATCATCCGTATTTTCTCAAGTGCAATAAACACGCCTTTATATGATGTTAATCCATGTGAGGAAGCTAGTAAATCACTGCAAGTTATTTCTTTGGCTTATCTTGCCATCCGTGATGAGGAGCATTATGATGCTACTACTCCAATGACTGAAATCACTTCTACCAGCAGCTCACTTTTGCTGAGGGAAAACAGAGCTTCCCAGCAATCTCCTGATACAGTGAAAACAGCACTTGTTAATACACATCAAACACCACATAAAAGGGCTGATTATCAAAGTCCAAAGAAGTCCCACATGAGTAGAAAACGACCTTTAAATAAAGCCCTGTGGAAGAGAAACATCAGAAAAAATGCACGATTGAATGGAGAAAGATATGTTTCAGAAAAAGGAAAAGTTATGGAGGCGAAACATGTGAAACCACTGGACTGCTCAAGTTGTCGCTTTAAATGTAGTGATAAATTTTCAGATGCCGACAGACAGAAAATATTCACATTCTACTATTCTTTGGGAAGCTATGAAAGACAAAGACACTATATTTGTGACATGATTATCAAGGCAGACGTCCAAAGAAAAGGAAAAGGAAAGAAAACAAATTCTCTTAAGTACTTTCTTTCCTGTGACGCAAGAACAGAACGGGTTTGCAGAAACTTCTTTAAAAAAACACTTGATATCAGCAATAAATTGATTTCATATACAATTGGAAGGAAAAAATTAGGTGCCTTTAGTGGCAAGGATAATAGAGGACAACAGCCATCAGCTAATAAGACAACAGATACAGCTTTGAATTTCATCCATGATCATATTAAATCTTTCCCGAAAATGGAATCCCACTATGCAAGGAAATATTCAAAAAAGCAATATCTTGCTGCTGATTTAAATATTAGAAAAATGTGGGGACTATATCAGGAAGAATGTGATAGGGAATTTCATCTGTTGGAGTGGCCAAATATAGAAAAGTATTTTGTGAATCATTTAATTTGTCTTTCTTTAAACCTAAGAAAGACCAGTGTTCACTTTGTGCTAGATATGAAAGGCACATAGTGAATAAAACCTGCACAGAACAGCTAAAAGCTGAATATGATAACCACCAAAAAAAGAAAATAGAGGCACGCGAGGAAAAAGAAAAAGACAAGAAAAAGGCACTAGAGAACAAAGACTTTTATGTAGCTACATTCGATCTGCAAGCTGTTTTAACCACACCATGTGCCTTAGTCAGTGAACTTTATTACTCTAGAAAACTTTGTTGCTATAATTTGACAGTTTATTCTCTTGGGGACAAGCAGGTATTTTGTCACTTGTGGAATGAAACACAGGGTAAACGTGGATCATGCGAAATCGCAACATGTCTGTTAAAAAACACTGAGTCTGTTTGTTCATCAAACAAGCAAGTTAAAGAAATCACATACTATTCAGATACATGTAGTGGGCAAAACAGAAACCAGTATGTTGCAGCATCTTACATGTATGCATTGTCAAAACTGAATCAACTTCAATGTTTAAACCATAAATTCCTGCAATCAGGGCATTCCCAGATGGAATATGACAGTGTGCATTCAGCAATAGAATTAGCCAAGAAAAATACAAGTGTATATGTACCTTCTCAGTGGAGCACAGTTGTCTGTCTGGCAAGAAAAGCAAAACCTTATTTGGCTATTCCGTTGAAATTTGATCAAGTTCTCAATTTTAAGTCTTTAGTAAAAAAACATTCTTTAAAACTCAACCTTGCAACAAATGGCGTCAAAATAAACTGGTTATCTGTCAGGTGGATCCAAGTAAGAAGGGATAGACCCAGATCTGTCTTTGTAAACTATTCATTTGATCCCACTCAGTTTTCAGAAATCAATACAGAATCATCATTCATAAGAAGGAGGGGACGACTTTTATCTTGGCCCAAAATGGACACAGAAATGGATCACTGCTACAGTGAAAAACTCCCAATTTCTGTGCAGAAGAAAAAAGATTTAGTTGATCTCTGTCGGCAGGGCATAATACCTGAGGAGTTTCATCAATACTACGAATCTTTACCTGTCAGTCAAAAAATGAAAGACAGGCTACCAGATTTGTCTGTAGATGAAGATTCTGATATTGATTCTGACTGAATTTATGTTAGATTGGTGACCATTTCATTTTCTTTTCCTGTTATAGATCAGTATACGTTCATTTTACAAGAGATGCACATAATCATCATTCATGTTATGACATATTAAAGATGTAAATAAACACTTTTTGTTATCATTTCATGCTACACTTATTTACTTGACTCCTCTATGCACAAGAGGTAGAGAGGAAAACAGCACATGCAGAAAGGTGTCATTTGAAAAAAACATCAAAATACAAAAAATACAATGACGGTTTTTAAAAACATATATATACAAGTCAAGATCTTCTTTATGGTTATCATTTGCAAAAAAAAAAATTAAGGTATGAGAGCTTTCTGATTTATACTATTCAGCTGAACCTTTAACTTCGTTTTTCTCAAAATGTTAAAAATGTCACTTGACTCCTTTCTGCATCAAGCCCACGACATGTTCTTAACCGTTTGGCATAATCAATGACTTCATCAAAGTGAAAATTAGACCTTAATTAGGATTATACAGGTGACAAGTGATAAAGGTATGTAAATTACACAAATGAATTTGCACAAGTCAAAAACATTTTAATGACTATTATATTCCCCAATCCTTTGTAGATATCAACAAACAAACACGAGTGTTTGTTCATTTCTTTCAAATTTAAGGTCAGAAAAAGGAAAAAAAAAAACACTAATGTACAAATACATGTACATCTATAACATTTTTTTTGTCTTAACCCTTTACTCCATAGATACTCATTGCTTGTAGGAGCCTTTGGAAAACATTGTGGCAAAAGGTGAAATTGCTCGTGACAAGCAATTTCACCTTTTGTCACAATGTTTTCTATGCTATCAAAAGGTGTCATATACACATAAGTAATGGCTTCATCCTTGCTGTTATTTAGGGTCAATTAGAGATACCATAGAAATGAATTATGGGGTAAAGGGTTAAGTCAAACTAACCTATCAACTAAATATTTGTGACAATATTAACTTAGTCTCTTTTTTGTGAACTGATACTTTTTATCCTGATTCTTTTTTTCCTGATTCTTTCTTTCCTACAATCATGGCTTCACACCTAATCAAATATGGTGGCAAAAGATTAGATCTTAACATTCCAAAATCAAAGTTGCTAAGAGAAAAATCTTATTACAAAGCCGACTTGATTGATAAAAAAAAACTAACTGATTAGATCTAAAAGATGTAAAAACATGTCCAGTAAATCTTAACAATTGGGATAAAAATGCCAAACTGCATCAAAATCCTCTGTATTAACACATAAAAGACTTGACACATGTAGACCTTCTAGAAAGATTAATTTTGTGAAGAAAAAGGGAAGTTTTAACAATTATGCAATATAATCTAATATTTTGCATATCACAAAATATTAGATTTATTGCTAGGTTACACATATCTAGCTATGATATTTGGTAGATGTAATAGATGCAAAAGCTGCATACCTTGCTATAAAACATTTTGACACATTGATGGATATAACAGATGCTGGAGTTACATACATGTATCTTGGTATAAAAATTTGACAGTTTGATAGACATACACATGCAAGAGTTACATGACATTCTTATATGCATTTGACAGTTTTGTAGATACAACAGATGCAAGAGTTACATACTTTGCTATATGCATTTGATAATAAGGATAGATAAATCTGATGCTACAGTTACATCCCTTCATATATTCATTTGACAGTTTGATGGTTATAGCAGTTGCAAGATTGAAATACCTTGCCTAAATGCATTTGACAGTTTGATAGATATAATGAATGCTAGAGTTACATAGCCTTCGATATGTTTTTTGACAGTTTGATAAATATAACAGAATGAAAAGAGTTATGTACCTTGTTATATGTACTTGCATTTTACTGTTTAGTAGATATGACAGATGCTATTTGCATTTGATAGTTTTGTAGATCATTCCATGCTTAAAGTATTCTCTTACAAAGGCTATTTTCATTTGCTCTTTTCCTCTAAGTGCAGGCTGTAACTTTTTAATCGAAGACAAAATTCTAATTTGGTAATATTTAAAGCATTTGAAAATGACATTATAAATGGCTTAAATGATAGAATTGTCTAAGAATGGGTATAAGACACTGTTGGAAGAGATATTGTCTGTTGGTTACCAGGGTTTTCTCCTTTTCCCACACTTTTTTCAAAAGCTTTCGTCCTCAGGGTTGTGATAAGACTTGTTCCTTTATAGGCAAATAATTAAATAGCAAAAGTGAAAATCTTACCTTTCTATGGCATTCGTATAATATGTATTGTGTTAATGTATCACTGCTATATACACAAGTAGCGTATTTCCAAATTTGTTCTTTGTCCAAAAAAGATTTAAAAGTCAAGGAGAATGCAACACATCATCACAAATAAATACACAGCTTTTACCCCCATCAATTAAATGTTTAATGCGCTTTTTGGTAACTTCTTTTTTTGTCTTATTTTTCAGTATGTCCCTAATTAAGACAGTGTTTTGAATATTGGTGAAGAGAAACAGATCAAGAAAAACTTCCTTTTCAACAACAAAATTACAAATCAAAGTCAATCTTGCTGGTCTAATACCATTCCTATTTGTTTCTCTGAGAAGAAACAATTTATTAATGATAGTAAAACGGCAAGTAATAAATAGAGAAATTTGCCCTGTATCAATAAGCAATATAAGATAGTCAAATAACAAGTGTCTCACACAAAATACTCAAAACAGATCAATACTCAATTCTCCCGTTTATTTTTTTCTGGCAAAAGTTCATTTGCTTGTTTTTCTGTCTATGCACTTTCCACAATGCCTTATACTGTAATGGCAACCAGTATACCTATCAAAGCTTTCCTTCTACTCATACTACATATAAAATTCTTTCCAAGCAACTGACTAGTTTCTCCTTTATGCAAAGTTGAAATATGTTCAACTGTGAGAAACATATTTGGTTGCAATAAATATCACCTATTGAAAAGATATACCAAGTATGGATTCAAACTCCCAACCCTTAGATTCCAAGCCTAGCTCAATACCCAGAGCTAGTGCGCTTGGTTCATGAGAGTTAAGATATGAGCTACCCTGGAAAAAGACTGTTTAACTCTTTACAAACAACAAAATTTCAGACTTGTCCAAATTAGAAGTAATTGCAAAAGACAAAATAAATTCAAGCAAGAGGGCTAAGATGGCCCTGGATTGCTCACCTGAATTTTTGAGAGGACCATAGCCAATTTTTTTTTTGAGGTATTGAAACACTGGAAACAAAATCATTATATTGCCAAGCAATTTTCAAAAGGTCACCAGTAAAAGTCATTTCAAAATCTAACCAGCAGTTTCAGAAAAGAAGAATTTTTAAGAGTTTTTAAGTATAGTGCAACTAGCCCCCATTCACTAGAGCCATGTTTCTTGACATATCAAAATTTTGTGAACACTTTTTGAAAAGGGTCATTCAAAGAACATTTCAATGAACTTATTTTAAAATCTGATCAGCCGTTTCAGAGAAGAAGAATTTTCAAGAATTTCTTCATTTACATACATGTATAGTGCAAGTAGCCCCATTCACCAGAGCCACTTTTATCGACAAATCAAAATTTCATGAACAATTTTAAACAAGAGCGGCAAATTGTCGCAAGATACGCCCGTCTTACCCCAAGTTGTAAAGCTGGGGTATGCACCGGACAAAATTCAAGTATGAAAAACGACAAAGGGCAATAACTCAAAAATTAAGCTAGCAAGAGTTATCATTCCTGTGCACTGCACTCCCCCTTGATGAGATCTATCCACCCATGAAATTTCATAACCCTAGCTAGTATAGTTTTGGAGATATTCACCGGACAAAATTCAAGTATGAAAAACGGCAAAGGGCAATAACTCAAAAATTAAGCTAGCAAGAGTTATCATTCCTGTGCACTGCACTCCCCCTTGATGAGATCTATCCACCCATGAAATTTCATAACCTTAGCTAGTATAGTTTTGGAGATATGCTCCGGACAAAATTCAGGTATGAAAAATGACAAAGGGCAATAACTCAAAAATTAAGCAAGCAAGAGTTATGATTCCTGAGCACTGCACCCCCCTTGATGAGATCTATCCACCCATGAAATTTCATAATCCTACCTAGTATAGTTTTGGAGATATTCACCGGAGAAATTCAAGTATGAAAAACGGCAAAGGGCAATAACTAAAAAATAAAGCAAGCAAGAGTTATGATTCCTGTGCACTGCACTCCCCCTTGATGAGATCTATCCACCCATGAAATTTCGTAACCCTAGCTATTATAGTTGTGGAGATATGCTCCGGACAAAATTCAGGTATGAAAAACGGCAAAGGGCAATAACTCAAAAATAAAGCAAGGAAGAGTTATGGTTCCTGTGCACTGCACTCCCCCTCAATGAGATCTATCCACCCATGAAATTTCGTAACCCTAGCTAGTATGGTTTTGGAGATATGATCCGGACAAAATTCAAGTATGAAAAACGACAAAGGGCAATAACTCAAAAATAAAGCGAGCAAGAGTTATGGTTCCTGTGCACTGCACTCCCCGTTGATGAGATCTATCCACCCATGAAATCTTGTAACCCTAGCTAAAATAGTTTTGGAGATATGCTCCGGACAAAGAACTGGACGCCGCCCGCCCGGACGCCCGCCCGCCACGGGTGATCCCATAATACGTCCCGTCTTCGACGGGCGTATAAAAAGGGTCACCCAAGGAACCTCTCTGTGAAATTATTTCAAAATCTGACTAGCCATTCAAGAGAAGAATTTTTAAGAATTTCTTTATTTCCCTATAGCGTAACTTGTAGCCCCCATTCACCAGAGCCATGATTCTTGATGGATCAAAATTTGGCGAACAGTTTTTGAAAAGGGTCACCCATAGAACATCCCTGTGAAATTATTTCAAAATCTGACCAGAGGTTTCAGAGAAGAAAGAATTTTTAAGAATTTCTTCATACCTGTTTAGAGCAAGTAGCCCCCCATTCACCAGAGCCATGTTTCTTGAGGGATCAAAATTTCGCTATCAATTTTTGAAAAGGGTCACCCAAGGAATATCTCTGTAAAATTATTTTAAAATCTGGCCAGCAGTTTCAGAGAAGAAGATTTTTAAAGAATTTCTTAGAAAATTCTATTTGGTTGCCATGGCAACCAGAGTTGTTGATGGAAATCAAATTCTGTGAACATTTCTTAAAGAGGACCTCCCAAGGAACATTCTAGCCAGTTTTGGTCCCAATTGACCCAGCAGTTTAGGTGGAGTTGATGTTTAAAGAATTGTTGAGGACACACGGCAGACACCGGGTGTTCCTAAAAGCTCACCTTGAGCACATTGTGCTCAGGTGAGCTAAAAATGATACTTGACTTTACGATAAAAAATATTGTGATAAAAGGAGAAAATGCAAATTACCAGCATATTCCCCTGTTAACCACGATGTTTTCTTAACTCATTACCACACAATCCCTACTTTTGACGCCCCTAAGAAAGAAGCCTTTAGAAAACATTTCTCCTTTTCCCACAATGTTTTCTACCCTTCACAGAACAAATTTCGAATTTTCAGTCACTTCTATTTTGTTGTCTGCAAATGCTTTTCAATTTGGACCAGTTTAAAATTTTGTTGTTTAGTAATGAGTTAAGGTTGTAAAAACCAGTGATTGTTTGGTTAAGGGTTAATTTATCCTTGGAATACATTAGACCATGCAGATCAACAACCAGGTGACCAGCATTACATAAAAACAAAAAGTGTCATTTCGGTTAAGAGTTATACAGTATAGTTGGCTCCAAAGAAGTTAATTCATTTCTCCGTAGACACAGTGTTTACATTTGTTACACTTTCACTGTCAATCATGACCACTGAACCAATTTGACCTTCATCTATCAACTTTGTGGCAAGTGGGCACTCGACTTCGAATAGGGTCGTTTGTCATCAGACTCTACAATTTCCAATGTGTAATTTGCACAAAATAGGTTGGTCCTCATTGTTGTTGATTTTGCACCTTTTCCAATTTAACTATATACCAAACAACAAAATTTTAGACTGGTCCAAATTTAAAGCATTTGCAGATGACAAAATAAAAATGACTCAAAAATTGAAATTTGATCTGGGAAGGGTAGAAAACATTGTGGGACAAGGAGAAAATGCTGGTTACCAGCATTTTCTCCTCGTCCCACAAGGATTTCTGAAGGCTTCTTTTTCCGGGTCTTTAAAAGTCAGGATTGTGTGGTAAATAGTTAACTCTTTATGAAACAGTACTGTTTGTTAATTTTTTACCTTAAGACAAAATTTGTTGAAATTGAAAGCATGTGTAGCAAACAAGAAAAATTTGGCTTAACCCTTTCCCAAATGACAAATTTTAGACTTTCAAACTGAGAGCATCCACAGATGACAATTTCAGAATTGGTACAAATTAGCTTTAGGTTTTTAACCCATTACCAAACGACAATATTTTATAAATTTGTTTTGTGAAGGGTAGAAAACATTGTGGGAAAAGGAGAAAATGCTGGTTACCAGCATTTTCTCCTTTTCCCACAATGTTTTCTTAAGGTTTCTTTCTCAGGAGCGTCAAAAGTAGGGATTGTGTGGTAATGGGTTAACTCTTTGCCAAACGACAAAAATTTAGACCGGTTTAAACTGAAAGCACTTGCAGAAAACAAATTAAATGTAACTCAAAAACTGCAATTTGTTTCCAGCATGGTAGAAAGCTTTGCGCAAAAAGGAGGAAATGCTGGTTACCAGTTGGCTACTTGTATTTGGTCCCATCTGGCAAAATTCATTGCCATTGTTAAAATAATTGAATAGACAATGGGCATAACTCCTGGAACAATGGAATAAAGCTTCATATTAATGTGAACAATCTGTAAATCAAACATTATTATTATAGTAATGGCGAAATTGCCTGGGAAAAAAAATTGAGATTAAATATTTATAAACTTTGTGCTGGAGTTTGTCACTAAGCCCTCTTTTTCTACAACACAGCATAGCATAAATAGGAAAGAATAACCCATATGTTGAATAGTCTTGAAAAAACTGGAAAATATTTAACTTTAGCAAACCCAAACACCAAAACTTTAAGTTATAAGACATTAAGTACCCTCTTCCCATAACATGACTTTGCATAGATATAAAAAGCACATCATGAAAATTTTAATAAGCAATATAAATGTTAAGTTTCATGAAATTTTGGTAAAAAGTGAAGGGAGATATCAGTAAATATTGGAATTTTACAAGAACTCCCTTTTTCCAAGACACAGCCTGAAATTATGAAACCAGGAAAAATACAATGGCGCAATATCCTGAGGAGTTCATATATGAAGTTTCATCCATTTTGATCCAGTTTTTGTGGAAAAATGCTTCTGGACAGATATACAGATGGACAGACGAAGCGGCGACTATATGCTCACCCTTCAGGGAGCATTATAATCATTTGCCTAATGCATCACAGATGCATTAACCCTCTCCCACACAAGCCCTGGTTTTTATGTGTCTGCAGTAAAAATCCTTTGAAAACACTGGGAAAAGGAGAAATTGCTCGTAACGATTTCTCCTTTACCCACAGTGTTTTCTACCCTTTTTGAGAACTTTCTGCCATTTAAAATATAAAATTGTCGTCTGCAAACACTTTCAGTTTGGAAGAGTCTAAAATTTGTCGTCTGGGAAAGAGTTAAATCCGTATTTGCCAGAGTGTGGCTCATGCAAGTTGTTTATCATCTTCACTGTCCAGAATTTCCTGAGACAGTAATGCACAATTATAGCCTGGAATATCCAATATTTGCATTTGTTTAAGTCTATGACAAAGTCCCATTTGTTTGGCTGTCATTAAATACAAAAGCAACTTATCCAGTTTTCTACTTTTTATTTTGTCTACATGATAATCTCCAGACAAACTGTTCTACCACACTAAGTTTTGAGGCAAGGATATGTATAAAATAACAAAGTGCATTCTCATTAAAAAAAAATACATGTAGAAAGGTGAGATGAAATATCCTATTCTACCAAAACAATGCCTGCTTAACTCTTTACCAAATGAAAAAATTTTTAGACTGGTCCAAATTCAAAGTACCTGCAGACAACAAATGTAACTCATAAAGTGAAACTTATTGCCAGTAGGGTGGAAAACATTGTGGGAAAAGGAGAAAATTCCAGTTACCAGCATCTTCTCCTTTTCCCACTGTTTTCAAAAAGCTTCTTTTCCAGGGTCATAAAAAGTCGGCATAGTGTGGTAAAGGGTTAATATCATTTTAACCATCTCACAGCCTAACAAGTTTTTCTAAACATTATCATAGCTAAGAAGAAATTGTTTGGAAAAAGACCAGGTTACTTGGTTAATTGCCTAAAAAGGAAATATGGTTGAGTTTCTGTCAAAAGAAATCAAGTTAATATGACAGCTGCTATATAAAAAGGAGCTTAATGCATTTTCAAGTTTCAACCCATGTTAGCCTTTGCAATCCACACAGACCGACATGTACAGAAACTTTTTCCGATTTGTCCATTTTCTGCTTGGCAAAGGACCATTCCAACTCCAGATCCTATATATTGTTAGAAAAATGGGTTAATTCTTAATCAAAAGTCAAAATTTTAGACTTGTCTCGGGATTGTGTGGTAAAGGGTTAACCCATTACCACACAATCCCTACTTTTGACGCCCCCAAGAAAGAAGCCTTTTGAAAACACTGTGGGAAAAGGTGAAAATGCTGGTAACCAGCATTTTCTCCTTTTCCCACAGTGTTTTCTGCCCCTCCCAGAACAAATTTCAATTTTTCAGTCACCTTTATTTTGTTGTCTGCAAATGCTTTCAATTTGGACAAGTCTAAAATTTTCTCGTGTGGTAAAGAGTTAAGCCCCCTTTTCACAGAGCATAACTCAGTCAACTTTTCTGATTGGTATTTTAGCCACCTTCACTATGGTATAAAGACAACAAAACCAGCTTGATTACCTCTGTTTTATGGTTTTCAATGGAAATAGCCATTCAAGTATATTTTGCAGATCAGGTAAAAGAACAGTGAAATAATAATGAAATACAATAAAATATCAGCTGGTCATGTAATCTGTTCTGTCAAAACTCCGGATTTTATGGGAAGGAACAGACAGGAATTCATAGGAAATTAACTCTTTACCAAATGACAAAATATTACACTGGTCCAAAATGAAAGCCTTTGCAGATGACAAAATACAGTGACTAAAGAATTGAAATTTGTTTTAGGAAGGGAAGAAAACATTGTGGGAAGAACAGAAAATGCTGGTTACCAGCATTTTCTCCTTTTCCCTCAATGTTTTCAAAAGGCTTCTTCCATAGGGTCGTCAAAAGTCGGGATTTTGTGGTACTGGGTTAAAAAAAAAAAAAAAAAAAACTAATTTCATCACAAAAAAAAAAACAAGAGGGTCACCCAAGGAGTAACTCTGTGAAATTATTTCAAAATCTGACCAGCGGTTTCAGAGAAGAAGATTTTTTAAGAATTCCTTCCGTTCTGTATAGTGCAAGAAGCCCCCATTCACCAGAGCCACATTTTTTGACGGATCAAAATTTCACAAACAATTTTTGAAAAGGGTCACCCAAGGAAGATATCTGTGAAATTATTTCAAAATCCGACCAGCGGTTTCAGAGGAGAAGATTTTTAAAGAATTCCTTCATTTCTATATAGTGCAAGAAGTCCCCATTCACCAGAGCCACATTTTTTGACGGATCAAAATTTCACAAGCAAGTTTTGGAAAGGGTCACCCAAGGAACATATCTGTGAAATTATTTCAAAATCTGACCAGCGGTTTCAGAGGAGAAGATTTTTAAAGAATTCCTTCATTTCTGTATAGTGCAAGTAGCCCCCATTCACCAGAGCCACATTTTTTGACGAATCAAAATTTCACGTACAAATTTTGAAAAAGGTCACCCAAGGAACATATCTGTGAAATTATTTCAAAATCCGACCAGCGGTTTCAGAGGAGAAGATTTTTAAAGAATTTGCTAAAAAATTCCATTTGGTTGCCATGGCAACCAGAGTTTTTGATGGAATCAAATTCTGTGAACAATTTTTAAAGAGGACCTCCCAAGGAACATTCCTGCCAAGTTTGGTCCAAATCCGCCCAGCGGTTTAGGAGGAGTTGATGTTTAAAGAATTGTTGACGACGCACGATGGACGACGGACACCTGGTGATCCTAAAAGCTCCCCTTGAGCATGTTGTGCTCAGGTGAGCTAAAAACCCTGCAATAATAACAACTATTTCTTTCCATCAATCTATTTCATAAGCATGTGCTTCTTACTAGTTGATTTACATACATGGTGAATTCTGGTTCATTTGAAACATGATAATCAAATTTAATTTAAAAATTTAAGAGAGGCACACAGAATATACAAAAAATCACAACCTTTTTGACCCTTAACTCATTACCAAATGGCAAAATTTTAGGTTTGTCCAAATTGAAAACATTTGTAGACAGTGAAATAAAAGTGCCTGAAAATTTGAAATTTGTTTTGTGAATATTTTCTAAAAGCTTCTTTTTCAGGGGCATCAAAAGTAGGGATTGTGTGGTAATGGGTTAACCAGATAAGCTTATACTTGTCAAAATCAAACACATTAGCATATGATTATATAAATGTGGCTCAAGTGGAACGATTATCTTGTTTTACAAAACAAAATAGGAGAAGAAAAACTGTTGCTTATAAGCACTGATGGTGATTTGCTTGTGAAAGGATATAAAACAAGGTGGGAAAAGGAGGTTCTAAGTATTTTCTCCTTTTCTGACAATGTTTCCTTAACTCTTTATAAAACAACAAAATTTAAGACTGGTTAAATTTGAAAGCACTTGCAGAGGACAAAGCTAATGTAACTCAATAATTGAAATGTGTTTCCAGCAGGGTAGAAAACATTGTGGGAAAAGAAGAAAATGCTGGTTACCAGCATTTTCTCCTTTTCCCACAATGTTTTCAGAAGGCTTTTCTCTCAGGGTCGTCAAAACAAGGAATTGTTTGGGAAAGGGTTAATTAAGCTTCTTTCTTCCATGTCGCTACAACTCTGAACTATCTGTTAAAGGCATTTACAAAGCTTCATTTCAAAGTAAAAAAGAAAATTGCTGTAATGCTAATTTATCCTTCCTTTACTTACAATTAAAAGAAAACCTTTTTAGGATTAAAACAAAAATACTTTAAAATAGAAAGGCACTTGAGTATGACAATCATTAGACAGTCAACTTCAACTGCCATATGTAAACATGAGCCATGCATTGTGAAAAAGGGGTTTAACTTTGAGTCTACCAAAATTTTGGATCTGTCCAAATTGAAAGCATTTGCAGATGACAAATTAAATGTGAATCAAAAATTGAAATTTTATTTGAGGAGGGTAAAAAACATGGTGGCAAAAGGAGAAAATGCTGGTTACCAGCATTTAACCACAAAGTTTTCCAAAGATTTTTTTCTTAGGGTCGTTTAAAGTTGGGATTATGGGGTAAGGAGTTAACGAATCTGCAAAATGTATCAACCTAGGTCTGCCTGTGCAGTCAGCAGGGTACACCCAAGAAAACAATGTGGGAAAAGGAAAAATGCTAGTATCTATCACTTTCTCTTTTTCCGACAATATTTTCAGGTCTTCCTGTTTACAGTCATAAAAAGTGAAGATTGTTTGATAGAGACAAGATTGAAAATATATTTAATATATACAGTCAAATTTCGGTAACTCAGAAACCTTTGGGAATGTGTAAATTGTTTGTTGTTAACCCATTACCACACAATCCCTACTTTTGACGCCCCTGAGAAAGAAGCCTTTTGAAAACACTGTGGGAAAAGGAGAAAATGCTGGTAACCAGCATTTTCTCCTTTTCCCACAGTGTTTTCTACCCTTCCCAGAACAAATTTCAATTTTTCAGTCACCTTTATTTTGTCGTCTGCAAATGCTTTCAATTTGGACCAGTCTAATTTTTTCTCGTGTGGTAATGGGTTAAGACAAGTTATATGCAGTAATGCATGCAGAAACTTCAAAATGTGAGGTACATTCCCCATAACTCTAACAAAAGGGAGGCACTCTAATCCGAGAATGGGGCAATTGATTTTTTTGAGAAAATGAAAGGAAGAATTGATAAGATAAAGGAGTGCTACAATAAATGCAAGATGTGCATCTTTTCTAATGCATCATACAATGATTCAACTCATACAAACAGCAGCATTCCCACTAGCTTTTTATTTCAAGGGTAAACTTTACCCTTGAGCTGTAAATCTGGTCCAAATTGAAAGCATCTGCAGACAACAAAATAAAGGTGACTGAAAATAGAAATCTGTTCTGTGAAGGGTAGAAAACACTGTGGGAAAAGGAGAAAATGCTGGTTACCAGCATTTTCTCTTTTTCCCATAGTGTTTTCAAAAGGCTTCATTCTCAGAGGCGTCAAAAGTAGGAATTGTGTGGGTTAATATTATTTGACAGACAATTACCAGCATTTTCAATAACCAGTTATAAGTGTGAAAAACAAAATTATATGTTGACTAACCCTTTGTTTGACTCTGCCTGCTAAAATATATAGGGATATGAATGATAGGACCATGATATGTGTACGAAAGTTCCAATTACATGGTATGCGAGGTTTCTTAGGTTGAACAATATGAAAAAAGAAAAGAATTTGCTGAAACCAAAATATTGTAACAGCCCTCTTTGGTGTTCAATATTACCTATATTTAAGCCACCAAAATTTGACTGTACCTGTAAAGAGTATTTGATGTTCAAAAAAGTTTTCCAAGCTGTAACATAAAAAAGATGATAGAAAAAAAGAAAAATATCAGATGATTTTGAAAGATATCAGAATTCTGATGCCAATATCACAAGACAATGCTGTACTAAATGATATGTATAAATGAGGGCAAATACATAATAATTTTAACAGGTCATGAAAGGCATACATCTTAAAAATTTGATGTCCATAAAAATTGGTTACAATTTGCTGATTGTGCTAAACTAGTGACAGCTGGAACACTCTATGAAGAAAACTTGCCCTTTTGTGATATCATTTTCTGTTTACTGAAAGAAAAAAAAAAAAAATATATATATAGTCACATTTAACAACCTAAAGATATCAGAATTGGTGCATTCTGGCCAAGCCCGCATCTAACAAGTCACAACAAACCTGAAGTCAATTCGTATCAAGCTAAAAACAAAACTCTATGTGAATTTGCTGACCCAACATTCTGTCAAGAATTACTCAGAGAGGAGGACAATTGTCCTATAAATTTGTAGACATAATAAACAGTTTGAAATTTAGAGTTATATGTACTTAATTCATTCCAAAATAATTTACAAAGTCCAATCTGTGTACCTTATGACATGATATTTTTTTATTCAATGGGACAATGTCCTAGGATTCGTACCTCGGCAGAAAAACGCAGTGTAGATCAAAATCAGGCGACAAAAAAAAAAAAGCATCTAAAATTTGTATCATTTGCTGAATTATTTTAGCTAAAATGGCAACCTTATATTTATTTCAAATTGGCCTACATGTACATATTGAAATACCCGTAGGCCTTTAACATATTACTACATTCAAATTTTTGAGTACAGTTCTTTTTAGAATGAAGAGGAATTACTTACTGACAGCAACTTATGCTGCATGCAATTTCTCTTCCGTCATAGTGTTTTTAAATTTTCATAATGTATTCATGTATCAAACTGTACTTGTGGTATATTGATCTTCAATGTTTCCAAAAGTTTACTGCTGCCAATTTGTTTCAGAGGTATATTGTTAACTCTTATGTACATTATAAATTTAAGACACTACACAGGAGAAAGAGTTTGCTGAAAGAACAAAAATATCATAGCTACCTTCTTTTAGTGGAGTTTTGGGCCTGTCTGACTGTGTCAGGTTTTCTTTGGAATGAGAAAATTTTTTCGGTGTATCAAATTTTCTTGGAGCACTCTTCTCTTCCAGTTTTTTAATGGTCTGTTTCTGCTTTGCAACTTGTGCTCTCAACTGCATGGTTTCCTGGGTAAAAAATTGGTTGCATTAAATATGTGATTTACAAATGCATTCAACATTTATGAAATTTAAGAAAAAAAAAAAAAAAAAAAACCATGCGCAGTAAAGGTTTAACCTTTTATCAAATGACAAAATTTTAGATTGGTCCAAAGTAAAAGCATTGGAAGATAGCAAATAAAATGATATATGTATGCATAATTGGATCTGTATCAGAAAGGGTTGACAAAAATGTGGGAAAAGGAGAAAATGCTGGTAACTAGTATTGTCTCCTCTCCAACAATGTTTTCAAGAAAAAAAGAAAACTATGAATTGTGTGGTAAAGGATTATTTAAACTTTCATCAGTATTTTAGTTATGTCATAGCAGCCAAAGCACTTAGTCCATGCATTTCGGGATGTTCTTCAGCTTAAATGGAACTACAGTGAACATTTTTTCAAAAACACTAGCTGCTTTCCCACAAAACCGAACTTCAAAACCATGTTCAGCTATAAATATTTTAACTCTGAGAGTGCCTATCACTTTTTCTGTTTGGTTTTTGCAAAAAATATAGATCAAAATCAGACTGCATCAAACATTCAGCCTAATATTGCATTACCACTGCCTATTAAGCAATGATTTTAAGGCCCTCAAAGAAACTTAAACTGTTGCAAAAGATGACTTGAACCTTGAACATTGTGGGAAAAAAAGAGCATTTAAAATAGCCAGCATTTTCTTCTTTTCCAACAATGTTTTCTAAAAAGAAAGAAAAATTTCAATATTACAGCAATACATGTACGTAATTTGTTGTTTGCAAACAAATGCTTTCAATTTGGATAAGTGTAGAATTTCTTGTTTGGCAAAGAGCTTGTACTGAAAAATACTTTGACAGAGATGACCAAAAAATTAATTAATTGATTAACTCTTTACCGAACAATCCCTAGTTTTAACGACCCCAGGAAAGAAGTCTTCTTAAAACACTGTGGGAAAAGGAGAAAATGCTGGTAACCAGCATTTCCTCCTATTCCCACATTGTTTTGTACCCTTCCCAAACTAAATTCTAATTTTTCATTCACCTTTATTTTGTTGTCTGCAAATGCCTTCAATTTGGGCAAGTCTAAGATTTTGTTGTTTGGTAAAGAGTGTATTCAATGGTGTTTTTCTGCATTCAAAATTACTTCAGTCAGTCATCTCAGCTAACATATGCATGTATGTTCTAGGTTTCAGCAGTACTAGACTATGGCTTTGGGATATCTTGCCTAAAGACACTGGTCTTCTAGCTCTACACTTAACCAGTTGGCCACTTAGGGCCTTTGCTGACAGACACCCTTTATCACAGAATGATGACTTTTGACGTTCCTGGAATAGAGGCCTTTTGAAAACATTGTGGGAAAAGAAGAAAATGCTGGTAACCAGCATTTTCTCCTTTTCCCACAATATTTTCTACCCTATCAAAGAAAAATTACACCATTTGAGCCACACTGAAATTGTTGTCTGCAAATGCTTTCAATTTGGACAAAGCTTAAATTTTGTTGTCTGGTTCAGGGTTAATAACTAACATGTAATATATAAAATGTACAAGTTTCAGGGGTATAAATTTGTTTTTGATACACAAATATATATAACAAGAGCCGTCAGAGACGGGTTATGCTCCCCGAACAAGTGCTTGTCATAAAATATAAGAAATTGATATAAATTCACTTCTTTTATCCTAGAAGAACCTGTTCATGCCCCCCAAAATTTGAAGTGAAAAGGCAATTACTATCTTAGAGATAGCCAACACAAACTTGTAGAGGACAATAAGCCCAATAAGCCCCCTTTAAGCCCCCTTTTCCCATAAGACAATATTGGATCATTGCAATAAATACAAGGGGTGTGTGGTTTGTGGCATTTTTTAACAATAATTCAAAATTCGAAATTTCATAAAATTTTGAGCAGTCATGTATAAAATATTATATAAAACAATTTTTTTACATGAAGCCCCCTTTTTCCGAGACGCAGCCTGAAATTGAGAAAAAGGAAGAGAAGTACCTGGGCAACGTTCCAACAAGTTCAGATTTGAAATTTCACAAAGTTTTGAGCACTGATAAAGGAGAACCTAGTGAAAAACAATTTTTTCCATGAAGTCCCCTTTTCCGTGATGCAGCCTTAATTTGAGAAACCAGGAAAGACGTATTTGTGCATTAATAATTCACAAATTGCAAAAACAAAGGGCACATGTTGAAACTTGTAAAAGAAGATATAACCATGAAATGTTGACAAAAACTGAACAAGATATTAGTAAAAATTGCAATTTTGCATTAGGGTCCCTTTTTCATTTTACAAGTAACCCCCTTTTTCCATGACAGAGGGTCAAATTGAAAAGCACATAGATAAAGAAACAAGAGCAGATAGTGAAACTTTGAAAAAACAATATAACCATGAAGTTTAATGCAATGTTGACCAAAACTGAATGAAATATTGGTAAAAATTGGATTTTTGCAAGAAGCCCCCTTTTTCCATGACAAAAGGTCAACTTAAAAAAATGCCCAGATTAAAAATAGCAAGGGCACATGCTAAAACTTTCCATAAACAATATAACCATGAAGTTTCATGATATTCTGACAAAAACTGAATGAGATATTGGCAAAAATTGGAATTTTGCATTAAGCCCCTTTTTTCCATGACACGGGGTAAAATTTAAAATCCGGGAAAAGTATATTGGCATGTTACCCAAAGGAGTTCAAATATGAAGTTTTATCCAATTTGGTCCAAGGGTTGTGGAGAAATCGCTTCGGACGGACGGACGGACAGACGGACGGACGGACGAAGCGGCGACTATATGCTCGCCCTTCGGGGAGCATAAAAATTCTAGCAAATGGAAACATTGCTAGTTACAATCAAATATTCTTTATACCACATGTTTCGTTAAAAAAAAAAAAAAAGTTTGCTGCAAGATACAAAAATTCTGTCGCTATAGGTTGACAAAATTTAATGTAAATTTTCACAAGACTGAAAGTCACACATCAATATTTACATTCTTAAGAGTGGAGTTATCCTCCTTGAGTTTCATGATATGTTTGATTTTCTGTTTCTGATTCTGATGTCCAAGAAGATGGGCGTAGTCAGCAGACAATTTATCCATCTCTGCCTGTGTATTCTTGTTCAGCCCTGAAACCAATTAACAAAAAATTAAAAATAAAAACAAAATAATTTTATATTTTTGTTTATTTCAATTCCAGTACTCTCCTTGCCTATGATACAGTGTAACCCATCTTGAAGAGTATGTTCTTTAACCCTTTATGACACAACAACAACTTTTTAACCACCTTGAGGAAGAAGACTTTTGAAAACATTGTGGGAAAAAGAGAAAATTCTGGTAACCAGCATTTTCTCCTTTTCCCACAAAGTTTTCTACCCTATCAAAGGGAAATTCCACCATTTCAGCCACTCTGAAATTGTCGTCTTCAAATGCTTTCAATTTGGTTAGGTCTACAATTTTGCTCTGTGGTAACAGGTTAAGCAAACTACCATTTTCAGGGTTTTCATTTAAAGCCGATTGCCGATCAAAAACATCGGTTGAAATCGGCTTTTAATCGGTTGTTTTTGCTGGATCTTTGAAAAATCGATCGCTCTGTTTATACCGAAAATATTTCACGCATTGGTAACTGTACTGCGACACCGATTCAATTTTACCGCGTAACCAGAAACAGTTGGTTTATGAATGTTACGCGGTCATTCATTGGATGCTTGCATACAATTATCCAATTGTAGGCCTCGATATGTTGCTCCAATCTCCATTTGGTAATCATGGACGCCAAAGCAAAGAGAAAGAAGTCCGCAAATTGCTGTTTATTTGATTTTGGTTTTAAAAAACGCCAAACTAGACGATGACGCCGGTTAGTAAAGTTGACATAAAATTAACAATAAAGTTTAAAGTGCGTGACTCAGTTTTTTACAGACCGTTTTGCAATTCTAATCCCGAGAAGCAAGTTTACGTTGAACTATTGTACATCGACAATACATACATTATGTTTCATATTATTTTTGTCTTCGGATATTTACCATAAAAGCAAATGCATTGATCTGAGATATATGAAAAATTATTTAATTTGTTAAATGTTTTAAGGTGAATTGGTTTAAATTTAAGATTTAGAAAGTAAATTTAAATAATAAAAATGAAATGTCCTATCTCCCTTGCTCTTTGTAAAAAATCAAATAGGTATGTGTATGTCTTACTCTTAACCCTTTCCCAAACAATCCCTGGTTTTTACGGGAAAGGAATAGAAGCCTTTTGGAAACATTGTAGGAAAATGAGAAAATGCTGGTAACCAGCATTTTCTCCTTTTCCCAAAATGTTTTCTACCCTATCATATAGAAAAATCATCTTTTAAGCAACTGTTAATTTGTCATTGGCAAAATGCTTTGAATTTGGTCTTGGCCAAAATTTGCCATCTGGGAAAGGGTTAATTGGCTGTGAAGTAAGACATGTTAATGTTTGTTTTCATATTTTATACGTGTATTTTTCTCAAAACAGTATTTGGACCTCACTTACATACTGTATATGTACAAGTGAGATCCAAATAATGTTTTAAGAGCAAACTCATGACATAATGATAGAGAAAAAAAAAACAGATTTACCATCAAGGAGACCTCACAAAATAGGTTTAAAAAAGCTCAGAATCGTTTTCGGCCTAGGCGGCCCCCTTGACCCCCTGCCTGTTGTTTTTGTCAATCGATCTGTTGTTTCATTTCAAAATGAAAACCCTGATTTTAAGAGACCATTATCATTCTACATCCAATGTTATTCTCAACATAATTATGCTTGCATTAAAAGACCATATCATCTGTTGCAACAAACCATCAGTTTTATTTCTTACTATCCTTTGGCAGTCTCTAAATAGGTTCAACTGTAGCTCAGTTCTCTCTCCTAACCAGGTATATATCAAATCAAATACCAAACTAAATCCAACCACCGTAAATTAAAGGTTTATCTGTCATAATTTTTGTTTGTGTGGAGCTACAATGGATATGATGGCTGCCAAAGCACCTGTCCACACACATTAGCAAGTACCTTGCAAAACATTCTTTCCAAGTCATCAGTTGCTTCCATAATAAAGATCTACCAGTAATATACTTTGTTAAGCAAGGAGAGTGGAATGAATCCTGTGGCAATGACTATCAGTATTCATAAATCTTCAAAAAAGATTGTTTGAGCTGAGATTCGATTTTAGGGCCTTTGGATTCCTGGCTCTGTATGGTACCGACAGAGTTACAATGCATGGTCTAGAGTAATTAACATACCAAAATATCATTTATATCAAGGAGAAATGTCAGAATCAAGGTTCAACATGACATTCATTAATTGAGTGGGTTATTATATAAGGCATGCTCTGGTGAAAAGGGGTTTAATGCAAACCATGATGCATTAAATTAAGTGAATCAACATATTATAGTAGATCCATAAATTCTATTTTATCTAATAACCAATTGAAGCATAAAGTAGAATGGTCCCTAGATATGCAGAAAATCAACCATAGTATGTCAGCCCTCTTGGACTGCACAGGCTGACATGGGTCGATATTTTTTGCAGGTGAATTGGATCCTGTGTGGCTCAGTGGTAAAGTGCAGGACTCAAGATTTGGAGGTCCTGGGTTCAAGCCTCACTAGCTCCACTGGGTTTTTTCACAGGAGTGTCCTTGGGCAAGACACTTCAGAGCCTAGCCTAGTACTGGTAAAACCCAGGAAACATGAATAATGTGAACTGTCGCTGTGATTTGACTGAAATAATGTTGAAAGCGGCGTAAAACACCGTTCAAACAAACAAACAGCCAATTTGGACTTGTCAAATAATATAACTAAATACAGATATACCTAGAAGTGCTTGCTTCTCCAACTCAAAGGCATTAATCTGCTCTAAAAATGGCTCAACTTTAGCTTGCAGTTCCTC
Source organism: Tridacna crocea (assembly GCA_943736015.1). Lineage (NCBI taxonomy): Eukaryota > Metazoa > Mollusca > Bivalvia > Cardiida > Cardiidae > Tridacna > Tridacna crocea. Next base: position 41,265,479 of record OX031063.1, read on the forward strand.
ATACAGGGATCTGTATCTAGAGAGTAAGATATTCATAGACATTATAACCTTATAGTGATTGATGGTGACCACAGTAAGTTCACCCTTAGGCTGCTAAAGTGTGCCTCACTGACCTTTTGCAGACAGCATATATCAAGACCAGACTGCACAGAACTGATCTTGGATCTACACTGTCTGATAAGGTAACATCAAAATATGCCTTTGAAACTACAAAATTTGGGCTTAAACTATAGGCTCGAAAATTTCATTTCTTTCATTAGCAGGATAAGGGTTAACTCATTTATGAGACAAACTTGCACCTAAAAAACTTGACTCTTTAGCACATATATAAACTCTCCAAATTGAAAGCACTGCAGACCACAAATTCAAATATGGCTCCAATGATACAATTCCTGTTGATAGGGTTGAAAATATTGTGGGAAAAGGAGAAAATACAGGTTGCCTGCATTTTCTCCTCTTTCCACAACATTTTCAACAGCCTTCTTTTTTGGGTTGTAAAAACTCCAGATTGGTGGTAGTGGGTTAAATAAAACACATTTATTGAACAAAGATAACAAACAAGAATAATGCTTAACACATGAATTAAGTTGCTTGGTTTTCCTTGGGTCAACTAAATCCTGGAATTTTAAATATTATTGATAATAGTTCAGTCAGTCAATTAGTTTATAAACCAAACGATCCCAGATTTTCACGACCCAGAAGCCTTCCAAAAATAATGTGGGAAAAGGAGAAATGCTGGTAACCAGCATTATCTTCTTTTCCCAATGCTGTCACCTTAACTCTTTTAAGTTATAACAACAAAATTTTAGTCTAGTCCAAATTGAAAGCACTTACAGATGACAAAATATACATAACTCAAAAACTGAAATTGTGTTTCCAACAGGATAGAAAACATTGTGGGAAAAAGAGATATTGCATTTTCTCCTTTTCCCACAATGTCTTCAAAAGCTTTCTCCTTCAGCGGTGTTAATTCATTGTGTCGTAAAGGGTTGATTTTTTCTTCTGCAGGTCCTTCCTATTTGGACTAGCCTTAAATTATGTTGTTTAGTAAAGAGTTAAAAATTCTTAGGTTCATCCTTCAAAATGAGATGACATCTATACATGTACCACGCTTATTAAAGCTCGCTCTTTGATCAGACAACAGAATTTAAGACAAGTCCAAAAGCCCTTGAACTGATTTATATCGTTCTTGTGTAGATCAAGGTCAGACTACACATTCTGTGCAGACTGGTCTTAGATCTACCCTGACCCCTAGAACATTTGATGTACTGGTAACAACTATGAAATAAGAATAGGCTGTACTTCCTGATTAACTCATTACCAAACGACAGTATTTTAGGCTTGTCCAAATCGAAAGCATCTGCAGATGATAAGATAAAAGTGACTGAAAATTTGAAATTTGTTTTGTGGAGGGTAGAAAACATTATGGGAAACGGAGAAAATGCTGGTTACCAGCATTTTCCACAATGTTTTCTAAAGGCTTCTTTCTCAGGGGCGTCAAAAGTAGGGATTGTGTGGTAATGGGTTAAAGGACTAAATCATTATTTCAGCCCATTAACTCCTCACCTAGTGACAAAGTTATAGACTGGTTCAAATTGGAAGCATTTGCATACAACAAATTAAACATTGATTGAATGGTAAGGTTTGTCTGTGATAGGATAGAAAACATATTGGAAAAAGAGAAAAGGCTGGTTACCAGCATTTTCTCTTTTTCCCAGATTTTTTTTAAAAGGCCTTTTCCTCAAGGACGTTGTATGATAACAAGTTAAAGTTACATAGGGATCAAGGGTTGGGGTGTCCCATGTCTCTTCAGTCATGAAAACACGGGAATGCTCATTAATTCTTTACAAGACAACAAAAAAGTAGACTTGTCAAAAGTGAAAACAATAGCAGATGACAATTTAAATGTGACTAAGAAGATGGAATTTGTCGTTGACAGGGTAGAAAACATTGAGGGAAAAGGAGAAAATTCTGTTTTTAAAAGTTTTTGTCCTCAAGGTCATTTAAAGTAAGGATTAAGTAAGGTAGTAATTTTTTACCTGGCAAGTTCTTCCTCTACCTGACTTGAAGCACTGGCAGTTTGTTTTGTTCTCTCTTCATTTTCCCTGAAATACAAAGAGTAATGCTTGACTTTTGTTGGTAAAACAGTTAACCCTTTCCCAAACAAGCCCTGGTTTTTATGTGTCTGCAGTAAAAGTCTATTGAAAACACTGTGGGAAAAGGAGAAATTGCTCGTTACGAGCAATTTCTCCTTTTCCCACAGTGTTTTCTACCCTTTTTGAGAACTTTCTGCCATTTTCTCAAAATCTAAAATTGTCGTCTGCAAACTCTTTCAGTTTGGAAGGGTCCAAAATTTGTTTGGGAAAGGGTTAAATTTGTCTATGAAGGAGTAGAAGACCTATGAAAGGGAAAAACTGCTAGTTACCTTATTTACCTCTTTCCATAAAATCTTTTCAAAAGCCTGTTTTCCTCATGAGGTCATAGTGTGGTTAACAAATAGGAAACTAAATTTCATGTAGCTTTGTGGATTGCAAAGAGCAAATGGTTAGGCTGTACAGTACACACTGATCTAGACACTACTCTATCTGTTACTATGTATCAAGCACTAGCTAAAAATGATGTTAGAATTGCAATCTTGTGGATTACAAGTTATCTGAATATGTCTGTATACTTTATTAGACTACTGTATTTAACTTTCAAGATAAACGAATTAACCCTTTCTCAAACAACAAATTTTGGACTCTTCCAAACTGAAAGAGTTTGCAAACGACAATTTTAGATTTGAAGAAACTGGCAGAAAGTTCTCAAAAAGGGTAGAAAACACTGTGGGAAAAGGAGAAATTGCTCGTTACAAACAATTTCTCCTTTTCCCACAGTGTTTTCAAAAGACTTTTACTGCAGACACGTAAAAACCAGGGCTTGTTTGGGAAAGGGTTAAACTCCTTACCACAAAATCCTGAAGTCCAATGTCAGACCCTCATCCTCGGTAACCCAGTTCCAATTCATTAAGGTTCAAACCTGGGTTCCGAGGAAATGAAAGCTTTTGAAAACACTGTGGCAAAAGGAGAAAATACTGGTAACCAGCATTTTCTCACAATGCTTCCTACCCTCCCCAAACTAAATTTCAATTTAATTTCAATTTTGTCCTCTGCAAATGCTTTCAATTTTGATGAGTCTAAAAATTCATTTGTGGGTAAAGAGTTAAGTGAAATTATTGTGGGCCAGTTTTAGCTGCTCATATGTATGAATGAAAAGAATAAATATTACTCAAAGGATGAAAAGTCTCTTTGTTAGGGTAGAAAATGTTGCTAGTTTCCAGCATTTTCTCCTTTTCCCCCAGTGTTTTCAAAAGGCTTCTTCATCAGGATATTTAAAAGTCGGATTGTGTGCTTAAGGGTTAACTGTAGCGTACAGAAAACGCTGATGAAAAGTAGCTAAATGCAAGTCTTCTGAGTTCGAAAAGATTTACACAAAATACTAATTGAGCTGTCATAACTGCTCTTACACTTTTTGTTTCAAGACTGTTTAACCCTTCGGCTTCAACCATCAATGCTGACTTACCGGTATTGTTAATTATGACAAACCAACCTTTCAAAAACATTGTGGGAAAAAAACGAAAATGCTCAAATATTAGTATTCCTAGGTTGTTTGGGCCAGAGTAATATAAAGTACATGTAGTGGGCAGAGTAGGTACAATCCATGCAATCCGATCTTAACCTATGCTGTCTACCAAAACATCTTACATTATTTCCAGTGTTCTAACCTTTACCACACAATAATGACTTTTAACGCCCAAAAATGAAGCCTTTTGAAAACATTGTAAGAAAAGAAAATGCTGATAACCAGCATTTTCTCCTTTTCTAAAAATGTTTTTTACTCTATAGAAGAAAAGTTGCACCTTTTGAGCCACAAAGAAATTGTCATCTGCAAAAATGCTTTAATTTTAGACAAAACTGAAATTTCGTTGTCCAGTAAAGGGTTAAGGACATTAGCAATTGTGTGAGCCAGATTTGATTTGTCATATGCAAATGCTTTGACTTTGTACTAGTTCAAAATTTTGCTGCTTGGTAGGGTTTAACTCATAACCAAACCACAATATTTTTGGCTTGTCCAAATCGAAAGCATTTGCAGACAAAAAAATAAAAGTGACTAATAAATTAATATTTGGTTTGGGAAGGGTAGAAAACATTGTGGGAAAAGGAGAAAATGCTGGTTACCAGCATTTTCTCCTTTTCCCACAATGTTTTCTAAAGGCTTCTTTCTTAGGGTCCTCAAAAGTAGCGATTGTGTGGTAATGGGTTAAAAAATTTGTACTCATCCAAAATGACAGCTCGAGAAGTGAATGTGGTTTAGATGACTGTATGTCTAGATTGGATTGAAAATATGGCGAGAAAAGAAGAAAATGCTTAAGGCAACTACACGTAAAATTGGCTGAAACATACTCATTGTTGATGGTAAATTCTAAAAATACAAGCTGTTGTTAGCATTTAGTATGTATCCACCACCTTTTAGCAACTAGTATTAGTAAAAGATGAAAACCTTTTTAAGTCAATTTAGCATATAAGGACAATAACAGAAAAACTTATTCACTCAAACAAAAGACAAGAGCTTTGCAAAGCAGTGCATATACACCCAAAGGGGCTTGTTCGTGAAAAGCTTAAAATCTAGAACACCTGCAAATATAAAAATCTTTAAAAACACATGTACATGTGCACATCATATAGATTCATTGTGGTAAGTTTGAACCTATTCCAATGAAAACTATAGTAGTTGCGCACACAAGAACAGACGGACGATTGGGGCCTTAGGGCGTATAAAAACAATCGTCCACTCAAGAACACTGTAGCAATAATAAATTTACAGCAATTCACAAAAGGCAGGTTATTATTTTGCAGGTATTCAAAATACAACACAAAGCGTTTGAGCCATGCTCTGTGAAAAGTGGTTCAACTTATGTACAAAAAGTAGGCTGACATGGATCAAAACTTATGCTGTACTTTTTCTGCATGTCTAAGGACCATCCTACCATTCTTAGGATTTAAGTGGTGTTGAAAAAAGGATAAATTTTATGATGGATCCATATAATTTATGAGATAACTTGCATGGTACAGGTGTATTTCTGAGAAGCATTAAACCTCCTTTTGCCAGAGATCACTAATATCTACTGTTATATTCATAATACCTCCATATTTTGCTAATTGACAGTAAGATCTATACCAAATGAAAAACTAAAAAAATATAGTAGACTTGAAAGTTTTTGATTACTTTTCCTTGAAATGGTAGAAAAAATTGTGGAAAGGAAAAAGGAGAAAATCACCAAATCCAATATTTTCCTTTTTCCAACAATGTTTTTGTAAGCTTTTCTCTTTTGGGTTGTTAAAACATATGATAGGGAAAGGGCTCATGTTTTAACAGAATAGAGTAATGCCTAAATAACAAACCTGTCATATATTAAAAATACATGTAGCCTAAGGAAGGTTAGTGTGCTAAAAGGGGAAAAGTGTGGAAATGCCAAGCATGTTTCCCATTGCAATCATAAACATGTGCTTTGAAGTAAAATGTAAAAGCCTTCAAATTTGACAATACTAAAGGTGAAATTTCCATCCATAAAGTAACAAGAGATGTTTGTAAAACATGTATGCCCCCCTAATGGCATCCAATGTGATTATAAACTCTTACGTTCAAAGTGTAAAAACGAACAAAGGGTAATTACTCAAAAACTATTAATGATAAATTAACAATTCTTGGGCACTGTACTTCCCATTTATGTGAAATATCAACTTTTAAAGTTTCATGATTTTACCTCACATACTTTTTGAGTTATGCTCCGGAAAAAAAATAATTACGAAAATCAACAAAGGGCAGTAATTGCAAAAATATAATGGGCAGTTATGGTTCTTGTGCAATGCACTTCTCCTGAATAAGATCTATCCACATATAAAGTTTCAAGATGATACCTGTAAAACCTTTTGAGTTATGCTCTGGACAAAAATTAAGTATGAAAATCAACAAAGGGCAAAAACTCCAAAAATATAATGGGCAGAGTTATGGTTCTTGTGCACTGCACTTCTACTTAATAAGGTTAATCCACCTATGAGGTTTCAAGGTGATACCTGAAATACTTTTTGAGTTATGCTCCAGACAAAAATTAACTATGAAAATCAACAACGGGCAATAACTCCAAATATATGATGGGCAGAGTTATGGTACTTGTGCACTGCACTTCTCCTTAGTAAGATCTATCCACCTATGAGGTTTTAAGATGATACCTGAAATACTTTTAGAGTTATGCTCCGGACAAAAATTAAGTATGAAAATCAACAAAGGGCAATAACTCCATAAATATGATGGGCAGAGTTGTTGTTCTTGTGCACTACACTTCTCCTTAATGAGATCTATCCACCTATGTAGTTTCAAGATGATACCTGAAATAGTTTTTGAGTTATGCTCCGGACAAAAATTAAGTCTGAAAATCAACAAACAGCAATAACTCCAAAAATATGATAGGCAGAGTTATGGTTCTTGTGCACTGCACTTCTCCTTAATAAGATCTTTTCACATACAAGCTTTCAAGGTGATACCTGAAATACTTTTAGAGTTATGCTATGGACAAAAATTAAGTATGAAAATCAACAAAGGGCAATAACTCCAAAAATATGATGGGCAGAGTTATGGTACTTGTGCACTGCACTTCTCCTTAGTGAGATCTATCCACCTATGAAGTTTCAAGGTGATACCTAAAATACTTTTTGAGTTATGCTCTGGACAAAAATTAAGTATGAAAATCAACAAAGGGCAATAACTCCAAAAATATGATGGGCAGAGTTATGGTTCTTGTACACTGCACTTCTCCTTAATGAGATCTATCCACCTATGTAGTTTCAAGATGATACCTGAAATAGTTTTTGAGTTATGCTCCGGACAAAAATTAGGTATGAAAATCAACAAAGGGCAATAACTCCAAAAATATGATGGGCAGAGTTGTTGTTCTTGTGCACTGCACTTCTCCTTAATGAGATCTATCCTATGTAGTTTCAAGATGATACCTGAAATAGTTTTTGAGTTATGCTCCGGACAAACTTGGTCTACGGACCGACGGACGGACCGACAAGTGCAAAGCAATATACCCCCATTTCTTCGAAAGGGGGGCATAATTATTTGTAAACATTCTGCAGATGTTCTGTATGAGTAACATGCCTATGAAATTCATCATTGCTGTACTTATGTATCTTTACTCCTGCAAGTAATCAAAGAAATGCTATCTTTGAACGTAAAAAATCCCTTTGTCTAATTCTTATCTAGATTTCTGGATGACAAGAATGTATTAACAACACTTCTCCCCTTTTAGATCTACAAGTGCAAGCACCAACTCAAGCTAAGAGAAAAAAAATCTCAATATTGCCGAACAACACACATATAGGAAACTTAAATTTCTTTCACATATATCATTTTTTCTTAAAACCGGGAAAGAGGGTATCTTTCAACATGTTTTTCAATGGGAAACAAGCTGACAAACTAAGCATCTGTGTCTCACCTAGAAGTGGTTGATTTACGACTATGACATATCTTGTACCCAGTGTGTGTTACACTGACCAATTTGTCATACAGGAAACTATTATACCTGGTATAAAAACATCAACTAAGTGGCAGCTACATATGAGCCATTTTTCTCTGACAAAAGGGGGTTTAACCCTTTCCCAAATGACAAATTTTTGGACTAGACCAAATTGAAAGCATTTGCAGATGACAATTCAACTCTTGCTGAAAAGATGATTTCTGTCTATGATAGGCATATGATTACCAGCATTTTCTCCTTTTCCCACAATGTTTTCGAAAGACTAGTATTCCAGACCCATAAAAACCAGGGATTGTTTGGGAAAGGGTTAATGCATCTCTCTGATACATTATACCAGGCTTTTCATCACATTATAATGGAACCAAAACATCCATTTTATCTGACAACCAATTAACCCTTTACACCATTAGGCATTTCTATGGTATGTCTAATTGACCCTAGATAACAGCAAGGATGAAGCCATTTCTTATGTGTATATGACACCTTGTGATAGTGTACAAAACATTGTGGCAAAAGGTGAAATTGCTCTTCATGAGCAATTTCACCTTTAGGCGCAATGTTTTCCAAAGGCTCCTACAAGCAATGCGTAGAAATGAGTATCTATGCAGTAAAGGGTTAAATCCTGGGGCAGTATGCTGCTTCAACAAGTAGAAAATTTACAAATAGCACAGAGTTTCAATACATGCCAGCCTGCACAAGCTGACCAGAGTAAATGCTTTTTGCAGATGGATTAAACCCCCTTTTCACAGAGTATGGCTCATATTATGTTAGATATCATAAATGTTTTCAAGACTTCTCCAAGCTGTATGATTTTGTTACTTTTCTTTGGTCCAAACTCTTACCACCGCAAAGTAGACAAAGCATGAACACAGAATTTATATAACATATTCATTTACGCTTCATATAGAATATTTCAAAATACATGTACTTTCATCACATGACCGTCCATGTTTTCCCATACCCATACAGGTCTATATTTAACCTGTTATCCCACTCATATGACAGGGCTTTATCCAGTACCTTTGGAAAACAACTCCTTGTCAGATTGGGGAAAAAGTTTTATCGACAAAATGGCAAAATGGGGGAATTTCTAACAGATCATTCACAATGATTTTTGTGGACTGTATAGCATTAACAAATCTAGGTTATAATGTACATGTACTTATGATGGCATCAATCAGCTCAAAAGAGTCGCTTCAAGAAATTACCCCAATTGTATTTGAATTGGTTTAAAAATGTGTGAATCAATCATTAGCAACATTGTCATATAGAATGATTGATAAAGTGTCAGTGCTTTGGACTCAGAATACGTTAAAAGGAGTATTAACTCTATACCACATAATCCCGACTTTTAACGACCCTGACAAAGAAGCCTTTTGAAAACATTGTAGGAAAAGGAGAAAATGCTTGTAACCAGCATTTTCTCCTTTTCCCACAATGTTTTTACCCTTCCCAAAAGAAATTTCAATTTTTGAGGCACATTTATTTTGTCATCTGCAAGTGCTTTCAACTTGGACAAGTCTAAAATTTTGTCGTTTTGGTAAAGAGTTAAGCACAATTTCAAATGGCTTTGCAGACAGGTGAATATCAAGATCAGAGCTTGCACTCCAACAGAATCATTCTTTTCTGATACGTACTTTTTTTCCTATTCTGAGAATGTCCATTCATTTATTTTTTTCACAAAGTTGAAGATCACTTCATCACCGAAAGACAACATTTTTGTGTTTGTGTTTCTGAGGATCATGACTGTTACAAGCAATTTCTCCTTTTGCAAAAATGTTTTCGAACATGTATTGAACTTTGATTTATATCAATTGTCCATATCAAACAAGGATGATAATTTAAAACTTGTCTCTAGCTGGGGACATGTTAATTTGTACTGCAAGGTTAATAGTACTCCATACTGCAGGGTTAAAATTACCCAAACCAGTCTATTATTAAGTCCTGGATACATGATTTACATCATTTTGTACCGATATACTACTCACCTTGTAGCTGCTTCCACCCTCTCAGTGAGGTCAACAATCTCTTTGGCTGAAGCTGTCAGTTCAGAGTCCAATTCCTCACATCTTAGCTGTAGCTCTTCACACTCATCACATTTCCTGGTTCAGATAAACAACAACATTGTCTCAAGTTTTAAAATTAACAATCGATTTATACATATAGTGTAAAATGATTTCCCGGTGTTTGACTTGATATTGATATTGGAAGATCTATTAAAAAAGGAAAAAAAAAATAGGTAACCATTTTTGTCCCCCAGTTCAAGAGAAAAACCAGAGAAGAAGAACAAAACGAAGAAAAACATGAGCATACTTCTATGCATTCGCGTCTATATACTATTCTGTAAGAGTAAAGGAAAAAGATATATAACTGACTTACACATTGAACATGTATAATGATCCAAAATCACTTATTTATCAAAGACTGTCAGACTATTTATAGGACACAATCTTGTAAATTTACATGAAGGACAATACAGGATGCCTGTGGTGTGGCATACCGTTTTCAAAGAAAGATCGCATAAACCTGTGCTCCACTTTTTGTATAAAAGTTGGCAACATGTGCAACAGATCTTGTCCGAAAAACAAGACAGCTTAATTGGTTTCCCTTTCATTTTTGATAAATAATTAATAGTTTAAAGGAGATTAACCCATTACCAGACAATCCCTACTTTTGACGCCCCTGAGAAAGAAGCCTTTAGAAGACAATGTGGGAAAAGGAGAAAATGCTGGTAACCAGCATTTTCTCCTTTTCCCAAAATGTTTTCTACTCTTCACAAAACAAATTTCAAATGCAGGAAGATGAAAATTGTCTGCAATTTAAACAAACGTCTAAAATGTGCCTACATAACATTTTATTTCAAAAAGAATGGGGGGTGGGGGGGTGGGGAAAGAGGGGCTGCTTAATTTTTACTTTCCAAGACGATTATAGGAATAGGAACATTATTTTCGAGAAAATCAATTTTATTGACAGGTCTTTTTTTTTTTTATCAATTAACATTTCTTTGAAGGATTATCTGGGTGAAAAATCCACCAAACAGCAATCTGCAAAACAAATTAACTCAATTTGAGAAGAAGTTGAATTAAAGGTGGGTATTTAAAATTTTCACATCACACCAAATTAAAAAAATATATATATCATTGAAATTTATATGAATAAACAATACAAATCATCTATAATAAAGAATCATAAAATTACAAAAAAAAATTTTTTGGATGGTATTCCCTTAAAAGGCTACGTAGCCTCCTAGGCTATTTTTAGATTTTGCGCCAAAAATCAATAAAGCATTGTGGGAATGTCAAGTGACTGGCACGTGACTAATAACGCTTAAATTCTGTTACATAGCAAACATGTAATAATTATTTTCCATAATGTCTTCTTCGGACGGATGTTTGAAACTTTGTCTGTGTTTTCCTGTATTTAATGAGAGAATTGATAATCTAAAAATAGAACGTGTCTCCCGTTGGTGTCAACCTGGTCCGTAATAAATCTCTAATTTCACGTGTTATCAGATGGTTTTCGACAACTGGGGTTTTATGAATGAAAATTAAAAGGCTATGGGAGTATAAGGATGATTTTTTTGCATTTTTGTAAAATTTTTGTCCAAAAATCTGAAGGGCCACCTTAAAAAAGCATATACAGTCTACTAAAATAAAAATAGGATAAAGGAAAAAATAAAGAAACTGGATAAACTCCAATCGGTAGTCTACAATATGAACTACCAGCATAGATTTATTTCTTTTAGTGAAAAAAAAAAAGATTATAAATAAGATTGTCAATCTGGAAAATTTATGAAAATATAAAAGCATGTTTACAAATGCCTTTTTTTCAAGTTGTCATTTGCGTCAATACTTTTACCTGGTATAACTGGTGTCTTGAAATCGTGGATCTATGGCTTAATCATGAATATCAATATTTTTATGCAATTAATAAGAATTTTTAAATCATATCTTCTAGACATTTATATATACTTCCAATGTAGAATGTCTAGATTTTTATAACGGCGACACGGCTTCCGCTCTGAATGGGAAAATGCTGAGCGCTGATTGGTTGTTGAGTGGGCGAAGCTGACGTTCGGTTAATTTCTATTCAGGCCAATAATCAGCAAGATCACAGGGTAGAACAATATTTTGACATGCAAAAAAATTTACACATTGCAAAATGCAAAAAGTTTCAACCCATGTCAGCCTATGTGGACTGAAATTGATCAATATTTTTTGTAGATGCATTAAGCCCCCATTTCACAGAGCATGGTTCACTTCCCAGTTCAGATAACATTTACACTTCCTCCTTCAGATTACCAATCATGCTTCTTAGTATAGGTGATAATTTTACGTTTACTTTTTCCCATTTCTATCTAAAAATCAAACATTCCCAGTTACGAAGTTTTCATTCCCCAGAAAACAATTACATTTCTTAGTACATATACATGTTTTTAAAACAACCATGTTTTCTTGATCATAGAACATTTATATTTCCTAGTTTGATTACAATTCCTATATAATATAAATCTATATTTCCCTACATAACATTTACATTTCCTGGGTTGGGAAACAATTATATAAAATGTCTGAAACTTTCGCTATCTGATAATGGATTAACTGCATTTCCTAGAAGGCATTCATAGTTTAACATCCACACATCAGTCATATTTTACAGTTTAGATAACAATGATAAACACATTTCAACACATTGCCTATTGCACACAACTCAGGAGAAAAGTTATTTTTTGGTAAAGAAACTAAAGAAACTTACATCTGTAGATGATCAAGGTAATCCTCTATTTGTTGTTTATAGTTGGATGCTTGCTTGGATGAGAGAGTCAGTTTATCTTCTGTCTGTGACAGTTTCTGTGTTAACTGTTCAAACTCACTTGTCTTTCTGTGAAAAATGAAAAAGGAGAAATATTAATACTTAACCCATTACCACACAATCCCTACTTTTGATGCCCCTGAGAAAGAAGCCTTTAGAAAACATTGTGGGAAAAGGAGAAAATGCTGGTTACCAGCATTTTTTCCTTTTCCCACAATGTTTTCTACCCTTCACAAAACAATTTTTAAAGTTTCAGTCACTTTTATTTTGTCATCTGCAAATGCTTTCGATTTGGACAAGTGTAAAATTTTGTCGTTTGGTAATGAGTTAATGCTCTCATAATATGCATCAAAGGTTACAGAAACTGATTTAATAGAGTGGATTAATATACCACGATAGGGAGAAACTGCATCTTTTTCAGTATGTTAAAACTTTAGATACACTTAGACACTCTCCTTATTTGATCAGTTTACCACAAATGCAGAGAATGTTTTCAACATAAACTGTGCTGACTGCAGAAGTGGACATTTATATTAATCAGACAAGCCACAGTTGCATCGCAAGTTGCACTTGGCCCAATACTTGTTTATAAATTGATTAAATTAAATCACAAAATTGCAAATGGTCAGCTTTGAAAAAGTTGTGGCAAACACAGATATTCCTCCTTATGAGGAGTTTCTTTATGCCACAATTTTTTTTTTTCATGTATTTACAGATCAAATCTGAAAAAGATGTTTTCTTACCTTCTACTGCAAATAATTTTCATTTCTAGAGGGCTCTGAAAAGCTTTTGCCACACAACCCCGACTTTTAACGACCCTGAGAAAGAGGCCTATAGAAAACATTGTAGGAATAGGAGAAAATGCTGGTGACCAGCATTTTCACCTTTTACAACAATGTTTTCTACCCTATCAAAGTCATCATAATAATGAATTTAATTCATTATTTGCAGATGCTTTGAATTTGGTTCAGTCTATAAAATTTCTGGTAAATTTGGTAAAGAGTTAAATAAACAAACAAGCATCACAATTAGAAATAGGTTGTCTATCAGCAGCATAAAGAACAAAATGCCTCTGAAAATTTGATATAGGTATGATATAAAACTTTCTGTCAAAAAATGTATTAAAAAAAAATACAATGAGCAAAATGTCTATGAACACCCTAAATCCATACTAAAAAAGGTCATGTAGCCTTCAAAACCGCCACAATACATACTGAGTCGAATTTTCATTCAAGGTCTCTATCTGGGATGTGAGAGCAGACACTTGTGTTGCCAATACCGCCAAACTTTTGTCTTTGGTTTCATTTTTCTTTGCAAGTTCATCTCTTTCATCACATCGCCTGCAACATGTACAAAATAAGATACTGCCTGTTAAATCTTAGACCGAAAGTTTACATTCTATGTATTTTCACTTCTTTTCTTTTTCTTAAACTCTTATTCTTTTACTGCATACTCCCAAGTATCCATAACTCTGAAGAAGATTGCATTTGAAAACAATTAACATGGAGGGAAAGTAGAAAATGCTGGAAAAATTGTGTTTTCTACTCTGCCAAAAAAAAAAATCTCATCCTTATAACTGCATTGATTGTGTCATCTGCCAATGTTTTGGATTTGGATAAGTGAAAAATTGTGTTGTTAATAACATTCAGTATTTTTCTGATACAAATCTCTCCCATTTCATCCCAGGTCTAAGCAACAAAATTTGCTTCTTATATGCAAGCTTTTAACAGGTGCTGGTGTTGCCAGTGTTTGTTTCTACATTTCAAGTTAAATGGGTTATCAAAGGATGAAATGGTTTCCTTTCTTCAATTTCACTCAGATACATTCATGCTTTTTAACCCCTGCCCATTAATCAGCTAATTGGAAAATTCTATGGCAAAAGATACATGACTAGATCTCCATCAAAAATATTTCTATGGTAACAGTCCCTTCTAGCATGGGTTCCCCTTTTGACAGTTATGAACTACTTCAAATATCTGGAGATATGAGCTATGATGAGAGTTTCTAAGCCATTATGACAACTGCAAGGCTATGAGCAAATGACAATACTTCAATATTTTAAGACTATGTAAAAAGACAATCCATGCAGAGGAAATGACCAACACCATGTTTTTGCACAACTATAACAACAACAGGGCCAAAGAAATACATGTACTTCAATATTCTAAAGCTATACAAAAAAGATACTCTATGCAGAGAAAAGGACTAACACCAAATAGCATCTGCTTTTTGCCACAATGTCTCTGGAAAGCAGAGAGTGTAGACCCAAAATTTTTACAGTCCAAAATAGATATACAATGGATGCAAAAGCATTTATAGTTCCAATATGAAGTAAACCTATTATCACATGGTCCAAACTTTTAACAACCCTGAGAAAGAAAGCCTTCAAAACCATAGTTGGTTAAACAGTATTTTCTCCTTTCCCACAATGCTTTCTATCCTTCCAAAAAACAAAGTTGAAAATAAAATCACACTTAATTCATTATCTGCAAATGCTTTCAAATTAGACAAGTCTAAAATTCTGTTGTTTGGTGAAGAGTTAACCCATTCCCAAACGACAAAATTTTAGACCGGTCCAAATTGAAAGCATTTGCAGACGACAAAATAAAAGTGACTGAAAATTTGAAATTTGTTCTGTGAAGGATAGAAAACATTGTGGGAAAAGGAGAACATGCTTGTAATCAGCATTTTCTCCTTTTCCCACAATGTTTTCAAAAGGTTTCTTTCTCAGGGGTCGTTAAAAGTCAGGATTGTGTGGTAAAGAGTTCATAGGGACTTTTACACAGAATTTGTCTATTCCTTACTTGATAAAATCAGCTCTAAGCTGCTCTATCTGTGACTGAAGGTCCTCATTGATATCTCTCTGTAATTGCAACTCTTCCTCTAGACTATCTGTGTCTTCTAACAATTTTTCATAGTCACTGTCTTTACTGAAAGAATATAAGCTAATGAGTACAATTTACACAGACTTTGGTTCTATGTCTTGAATCATACTAGTTAACTTAGTTTTACAAATTACATAAATAATATTATGAAAGATAAGTACTTTGACAGGAAAAAAAAAACAACAAACATTAAATGTACATTACTAATACAAGTGTTGCATTCAAGATCAGAAGTATTCAACTAATTTCATCTTTTTGCTTTTCACTTGCAGAGATTCTTTTGTCTTTTTAGCTACAAATGCAATAGATCATTTGTAAATTCCTAAATTAGAAGCACATTCTAACATGTTTAGAAGTGCAGTTTTTTTCTATTTTTTTTAATCTTGATATGAAAAAGAGGAGGAAGTGTGCAATACATGTATTTACCTTCGGAATCCAACACAACATCCAGAGAAACCATGAGTGTCGAGAGAATGTCTAAACCAATCATGTGATTAGACTGATTAATCCTTTCCCAAACAAGCCTTGGTTTTTAAGTGTCTGCAGTAACAGTCTTTTGAAAACACGGTGGGAAAAGGAGAAATTGCTCGGAACGAGCAATTTCTCCTTTTCCCACAGTGTTTTCTACCCTTTTTGAGAACTTTGTCATTTTCTCAAAATCTACAATTGTCGTCTGCTAACTCTTTCAGTTTGGAAAGAGTAAAAAATTTGTCGTTTGGGAAAGGGTTAAATTATTACCACCAGTTTTAACAACCCGGAAGAATAAGGCTCTTGAAAACAAAGTTGGAAAAGCAGGACAGACCAGTAACCAGTATTTTTCCTTTTCTCTCAGTGTTTTTTCCTATTATAAAACAAATCCATTATCTGAGCCTCATCTCTTTTGCCGCCTGGAAATGCTTTCAAGGCAGTTGATTGATTGATTGCAAGGTGTTTATCGCATTTTTTCAACATTATTTCATTTATATTGCAGCAGCCAGTGTACCTATCCATGCTTTCCTAGAGTTTCTTTTACCAGTACTCCGCACAATATCCTTTCCAAGCCACTGGCTGCTTTCCCACGTAATCATCATAGAAACAACAATCAGCGGTGAGAGAGAACTGAATCCTGTTGCAATGACTATCATCAATCCTTGGAAGGAAATTGGCTGAGCAGCAGATTAAATGACCCCATGTTCTCATGTCCTGTACACTACAGACTGAGCTACCACGGCTTGGCTTTCAATGTGGACATGCCTAAAATTTTGTTATCTGGTAAGAAGTTAAAAGCTAGATATGAAATTTGAAATGATTTGTAAATACAGCCATGACAGAGTATAGTTCTTTTCAGTACCTATCTAACTTGGACTGGATGGTTTGTAGTTGTGCAGCATTACTTAGAAGATCTATTCCATACTGTTCCATGTCGCGTTCCATCTGAAGTTTCTCTTCTTTCACTTTGTCCAACATTGCTTCCTTATCTTTAAGAGCAGTTTCATACTCCTGTTTCACTTGCCCTGCCTCCATTTCTAAAACTAAAACAAACATAGGAGTATTTATCTTACCTCTGAAAAATAGTTCTTCTATGAAAGAAATGTCATAACCCTTTACCACACAATGCCAACTTTTTACGCTCATTGAAAAGAAGCCTTTTGAAAACATTGTTGGAAAAGAAGAAAATGCTGGTAATCGGCATTTTCTTCTTTTCTCACAATGTTTTCTACTCTATCAAAGAAGAATCACACCATTTGAGCCACGCTGAAATTGTCATCTGCAAATGCTTTCAATTTGGGTAAGACTAAAATTTTGTCGTCTACTAAAGGGTCAACAGTCTTTAAAATTAAAAAGAAAAAGAAAAAAAAGTAGGAAAGGAGAAAATGCTGGTAACAAGCATTTTCTCTTTTCTAACACTATTTCCTACCCTCTCAAAGCATATCTCATCATCTGCGTCACATTTGATCAGACATGGTAAAATAATTTCATTATGGACAAGTGCATTCTTTTTATCTGGTGAAGATTTGTCTTTTCCTTTCACCTGATGCAATTTGACATGTAAGCAAGTGCTCTTAAACCATTACCACACAATCCCTACTTTTAATGCCCTTATGGCCCTGGTTCGCTCACCTGAGTTTTTGAGAGGACCATAGCCAATTTTTTCACAATCTAAACAACCATTTCAGAGAAGAAGAATTTTTAAGAATTTCTTCATGTCTGTATAGTGTAAATAGCCCACAGCCATCAGAGCCATGTTTCTTGATGGATCAAAATATTTCGAACACTTTTTGAAAAGGGTCTTCCAAGGAACATCTCTGTGAAATTATTTCAAAATCTGACCAGCCATTTCAGAGAAGAAGAATTTTTAAGAATTCCTTTATTTCTGTATAGTGCAAGAAGCTCCCATTCACCAGAGCCATGTTTCTTGACGTATCAAAATTTCACAAACAATTTTTGAAAAGGGTCACCGAAGGAACATCTCTGAAATAATTTCAAAATCTGACCAGCGGTTTCAGAGAAGAAGAGTTTTTAAGAATTTCTTCATTTCCCTATAGTGCAGGTAGCCCCCATTCACCAGAGCCACATTTTTTGACGGATCAAAATTTCGCGAACATTTTTTGAGAAGGGTCATCCAAGGAACATCTCTCTGAAATTATTTCAAATTCTGACAAGCGGTTTCAGAGAAGAAGAATTTTAAATAATTTCTGTATAGTGCAAGTAGCCCCCATTCACCAGAGCCATGATTCTTGACGGATCAAAATTTCGCGCACAATTTTTGAAAAGGGTCATCCAAGGAACATCTCTGTGAAATTATTTCAAAATCTGACAAGCCATTTCAGAGAAGAAGAATTTTTAAGAATTCCTTTAATTCTGTATAGTGCAAGAAGCCCCCATTCACCAGAGCCATGTTTCTTGACGTATCAAAATTTCACGAACAATTTTTGAAAAGGGTCACCCAAGGAACATCTCTGTGAAATTATTTTAAAATCTGATCAGCGGTTTCAGAGAAGAAGATTTTCAAAGAATTTCCTAGAAAATTCCATTTTGTTGCCATGGCAACCAGAGTTTTTGATGGAATCAAATTCTGTGAACAATTTTTAAAGAGGACCTCCCAAGGAACATTCCAGCCAAGTTTGGTCCAAATTGGCCCAGTGGTTTAGGTGGAGTTGATGTTTAAAGAATTGTTGACGACGCACGACGGACACCCAGTGACCCTAAAAGCTCCCCTTGAGCACGTTGTGCTCAGGTGAGCTACAAATGCTGGTAACCAGCATTTTCTCCTTTTCCCACAATGTTTTCTAGCCTTCACAAATCAAATTTCGAATTTTCAGTCACTTTTATTTTGTCGTCTGCAAATGCTTTCAATTTGGGGAAACCTAAAATTTTGTCGTTTGGTAATGAGTTAAAAGGTGGCCTGTTGGGAATATCTCAAAATATGTATAGGTAAAGTAAATTCTTTTGTTTGCAATAAAATCTCAACTTTTAATGATCGTGATTGAAAGGGCTAATGAAAACATGGGAGGAAAAGTAGTATTTTCTACAATAGATCTATGTGTTTTTTACGGACAAACTTCACTTTTTGAGTCACATTTCATTTGTTGCCTGCGGATGCCTTCGTCTAAAACTTTGTGGTGTGCTAGAAGATCAACAGGGTAAAGAGAGGCAAGCTTTACAGAGAACAAATTACTTGTGATAAAATCAGAGCATAATTTAAAAGATGCATGAGAATTATTATAATATTACTATACCTTTAATCTGATATTGCAGTTAAGCAACTTCAAGCTTTCTCTACATCATTTACTACTAAATTAGCTCTGGCCTTTTTACCTATGGCTTTTTTAGCTCTGGCTTTTTTACCGCACACCGATGAAACCATCAAAAATAGTTAAATGAAATGGACGACTTACAAATTATATCAGTGATGCAAAGCTGTAGATCTAGATTTATATTGATCATACAGGACATTACATAGTCATGAAATACTTAGAAAATGACACTAAGACCAAATGACAGTGACTAGGCTCATTGACTGACCCCGAGTTTTGACAGATCAAACTCTTGGCTACTTAAAATCTCTGGCTGGCACCAACCTAGCTCTTGATTTGAAAATTTGGACTCTTGAAAATTTCAATTTGCCTCTTGGAACTTGTGGCCCAAGAGTCAATGACTCTTGAGTTTCAGATGCTAGGGAGATCCCTGTTTATTTCATGCTTTCCGGTAGGATATCGAGAAATGGCAGTGAAAATATTTTTCGATCTTACACTGGTACCACCAGTGAAAATACCGATTTTCACGTTCTTGTTGCCTAGGTAAATTGCGCGTGCCTAACAACCAGATGAGAAATATGACGTCATATACCTTACATTTCACGCACTTGACGTAACGTTGCTATGCGGGAGGGGTACACCACGGGGAATAAGGGAAAAGAACTGTACTGAATTTTGATAAAGCTCCTCTCAGAAAGGGTTAAAAGCATGAAATAAATAGAATATTTGTTTTTTTTTTCGGTGAAAGATGGAAATTTATTTCATCGAGTGGACACCATCGGTAATATTTTCACGAGTGGCGCAGCCACAAGTGAAAATATTACCGATGGTGTTCACTCGATGAAATAAATTTCCATCTTTCACCGAAAAAAACAAATATCCTCTATATATTACTATACCTTTAATTTGACATTGCAGTTTAGCAACTTCAATATCCAGCTCAGATTTATCTGCATTCACCTCCTCCAACTTGGCCATTAACTCTGGTACTACATCCATAGCCCTCTCTGCTTCAACTTTAGTCTGTTCTGATGTGGACTTGATAAGTTTCATCTGAGCCTCAAGGTGACCTATTTCTGAATGCAGCTGAGATTTTTCATACACTAAATTTCCAAGTTTATCTTGTAGTTGTAACAAATCAGCTGTCTTAGCGTCTAACTGAGAAGTCAGTGCCTGAATTTGTTGTTCAGAGTCAGACTTTTGACTGATCAGATTGACTTGGATTTCTTTAATCCTTTCCTCAGCCTCGCACAGCTGAGATTCTGTTTTTGAATTTTTAAACACAAGCTCTTCAATCTGCACTAAAAATTGTTTCTTATCTGATTCCTGCTTATGCTCAGTTGATCTGAGCAGTTGTTCAAGTTCTATATTATACTGTTTTGTTTTACTAAGGAGTTCACTGGTTTCTTTTAATGTGGCTGTGAGATCTTCATTCTCAGCTTGCAGTTCAACTATCCTTTCATGTAAATTTCTAGTTGTATCCCCCATTAAAACTCCCCTATCTTCATGCTCTTTGAGCTTACTAATGAACTCTGCCTTGCTAATATCATAGGCTTTCTGTAGATCTTCAAGCTGTACCTTTGTATCTTCCTTATCCTTCAACAGCTCATCTATTTGACTCATCATAGACCTAATGTATAAACAAAAAAAACTTTATAATCACTGTAAAAGTAATTACATAATATGTTGAAACTTATTATAATCTAGAATTTTTACACATAGACTTATAACCTCATTGGTTGCTTTACAAGTAAGTCAGAGAAATAAAGAAGAGCACCATAATTATGTTTGTACCAATGTTCTATTGCATTTGCCTTTAGTGAAACTTCTTAGTAAAAAAAAAGGGCATAATTCTGGCAAAAACATTTTGATGGTTACCTACTCCTGTTTTATTAATTTCTCTTTCGACAGTTAATAACTGGTCCAAGTTTGGGGTAAATATCTTAAATAATAAGAGAGATATCATACAATGTCAGTTTTTTTTTCAAAATTTTAAGAGCTATAGCCTTAAAAAAAATATCTTGATGGTTGCCTGTCACTGTCACATGGCTTCTGCTTTTGATGATTAAAAGCATTTTTGTCAACGTTATTGCATGACCATCATGACTGCAGATAGCAAGTAGGGCCATAACACTACCTCAATGTATGCTTTTAGGAAGCCCAGCAGAACTAGCTATTCACCAAAAATGTTGAAAGATGGACTAATACCCTAACTAGTTCTTTTGTTACTAGGTCAATGGAAAAAAAAGAAATTCATTGGTCCATGATTCCTGTAACCATCAACAAATCACGAAAAAAGTAGTGTGTGTACAACCTCTCCTGTTAGGAAGACTTCCATTGAATTTTTGATTAAATTGGTCTCAAAATTTCTGGGAAGAAGATGACACAAATTTCTACGGACCACCTGATACCAGTATGCATTTCCATCCCCTATTTTGTTGTGGGAGTATAATTAGAACTGTCACACGAACTGACTGTAATGCATTTAGTCAAAAGGAAGATTTTTACCCAAATTTTCCCTCTGTTTCCTGAGATCTATCTGATAATTCTTTCTGTAGACCACACTTCTCATTTTGGAGACTGTCCCTAAGAAAAGACAAAAAATTCATTACTCAATACATATTAAGTGAAGTACATATCAAGATCATACAGTACAGAATATACAAACTAAGGTTGGATCAGAAATCTCATTTATATGTTCTAGTTCACACAGCCTTGAATTTTCTGTAAGTAGGAATATGTTCTGCTAAGCATTAAAGACAATCTTAATATTTTAACTTGCCAAAAAATTTAGACTCTGTTAAATGATTGCACAGTACAAGTACTTCATACACCAACTGTATGACACATAAAAGAATTGATTATTACAGAAACATGAAAACTTATGAAAAAGTCTCACTCTCGAGCACATGTTGAAAGATGAAATTTTAATTTCTTTTTAAAAAATAATGTCTTGAAAAATACTCCTTAGTAAATATTACATGTCAACTTAAACCAAGGAATTGGTAAACACATACTCAATAATTTTCAAAATGTGATAAATGTTCCATACTTGTGTATTACAACTTAGGATATCAAAACAGACACTGAGCTCCAGATAGAGGGAGTAATTTGATTTTAGAATTAAAAAAAACCTTATTCTCCACTACACCCTATGTTATGGGTAATCATAAGAACTGTCTCATCGAGACAATTCTAATGATAGCCCACAACTTATAGGGTTTGGAAGAGAAATAACAGGTTAAGAATACCATCACTCCCTCTTATCTGGAGCTCTGAAGATGTTATACCTCTGTTGTTCCAGTGATACTTTGTTTGCTAAAGCTGTTTCCAGTTCATGTTTGGTTTGCTGTAGGTCCTTTATAAGTGTCTCATGTTCTGTTACAATAGTACTATACCTCTCTTTGACTAAAGTACAAAGTGCTCCAAATTCTGTGACTGTTGTATCAAATCTGGTCCTCAGGTCCTGTTGAAACAAGCAATTTGCAGTTTACACCAAAAGTCTTGTAAAACATTGCAATAAAACAATAATGGTGTTGTGTCTTGATTTCAACTCTATCTCCCCATTGCTCACTCATACAAATTTGCAGTTGACAACTTTTGAAAACATCCATGTAACATCAAACACTATACAGCATGAATATAAGTGAAAACATTGTGACAAAAAGAAAAATTTGCCACTTATGAGCAATTTTTCATTTTACCATAGTTTTCAACAGTGATTGGCTACAAGGTCCCAAAAAGCTGCAAAGAGAAATATTACTTAAAGAATCCCTTTGAGTAACTCAAAAATGATATTCAATATTGCAGTCACTTTACCTCAGGATTCTTCCTACAAAGCTTTAAGGTCCAAAAAAAAAAAGCTGCAAGAGAAATATTACTAAAAAAAAGTAAACCAAAACCATTGACTAACTTAAACATGATTTTTATTCCATATTGCAGTCACTTTACCTCAGATTTCTTCCTACACAGTTTTAACTTTGCATCTGTTCTCAGTGAAGAATCTTTCAGAGATGAAAAAATATCTGTAATATAAGATATCAGAATGAAATTAATGGTACACAAATCAATACTTTTTGCCAAAAGAATTCAATCCACGGTCATATTAATTTTGTACTATCAACAAGAATGACAGGTACATGTAATAAGGTGCATGGTATTTCTCAACTGTCATTTCACATGTTACTTAATCCTTCAGCCTTTATTTAACTCTTTCCCAAATGACAAATTTTGGGCTCTTCCAAACTGAAAGAGTTTGCAGACGACAATTTTTGATTTTGAGAAAATGGCAGAAAGTTCTCAAAAAGGGTAGAATACACTGTGGGAAAAGGAGAAATTGCTCGTTACGAGCAATTTCTCCTTTTCCCACAGGGTTTTCAAGACTTTTAGTGCAGACACGTAAAAACCAGAGCTTGTTTGGGAAAGGGTTAATGCTGAAAGTCAATGACCCTGGAGATGAAGGCTGTTAGAGACATTTTGAAAAAAATGCCAGTTACTCATATTTTGTCCCTTTTCTTATGTTTTTAACCGTTCCAAAGACAAATTCAAATACCCGAGTCAAATTTATTCTGCCATCCGCCAATGCTTTCATAAATAAGTCTAAAATTTTGTTGTTTGTTAATAGTATAGAGTTCAACACTCTTCATCAAACAAACAATCTATTTATTAAAATTATTTTAAATATAACAAAGTGTCAAGTATGCAATTCCAGAAAAAGATATTTTTCATTCCATGACACAATATTATAACAGACCATTTCTAGTCTATAACTGGCAGTTTAGTTTTATTCTTTTTGGGACAGAGCCTTCTCTTTCTGTCTTCTCCTTACAAATTTTACGAACCTGGAAATAAATAGACAAACAGATCTAAAACATTCCTTCACAAACCATGGTAGTTGTCAAAGCATTCCAAAGAGTATAAGTGACAACAAGAGCACCGTATGTACTTTTTCTTTTGACAGATTCATTGACAAACTCTTGAAAGTTTATAACAACCTCAAATACCCCTTGATAAAAATTCATTTTCAAAATTAGTACTTCAACTGTATAGTCAGACTTAGCAGCCAAGTAGAAACCATTTCTGAAATTGTTGTTTGGAAGCCACTGCAAACAGTTTCGCAACTGGTATGAATGGGCAATAATTATCTAAGAGAAGAAAACACTGCAGGATTCCTGATTTCCAGCATTTTCTTCTATTCATCTAAAATTCCAACAAACAAAACAATTTCTCTTTAGGGTCTCTAAGACTGCATTGTATGGTAAAGGGTTAAGACAAAATAAAACAAAATAGTATAGTATGCAATACCTGTATCACTTTTCTTTTTCTGTGAATTGTTTGGCTGTACTAAGTCATCCACATCTGACTTGCTAAGCTCTGATACACTTAATCCTGAGAAAGAACCACAAATACAGTTTATCCAAAGAAGAAAAAAAAAAAAATAATAATATTACTTAGCGTAAAAAGGTCACCTCATCTGTACAATTTTTAACCCATAACCACACAATCCCTAATCTTGACAACCCTGAGAAAGCAGTCTTCAGAAAACATTGTGGGAGAAGGAGAAAATGCTGGTAACCAGCATTTTCTCCTTTTCCCACAATGTTTTCTACCCTTCACAAACAAATTTCAAATTTTCAGTCACTTTTGTTTTGTCATTTGCAAATGCTTTCTATTTGGACAAACCTACAATTTTGTTTTTGGTAATGAGTTCAGGCATGTCCTGACCTGTGGCAACAAAACTGCCTTTTGCAAGAAACCAGTCATTACAACAGTCTTATGGCCGGAGTACCAGATACCGGAAGTAGCCTGATAAATAAATGCAACATTTCAGTAGAAATACTTCCTGCTTCTGAAGTTGAAGCGATAATTTCATTCAGGAAATAAACTGGTCCAAATAGCAGTCTTATGCACAAGGTCTGTAACAAAGAAACAAATAAATGCATAGCTCAAATACAAACCGCATCTGGCAGGATTCAAACCCTTGAAGGGACAAATAACCTCGTTTTTTGAGGATTAAAAGACCAATACCATAACTGCTGAGCTATAGAGATACCTCTCTGATGCAGTTATCAGGTTTTGTATTTAAATCGGGCAAAGCTGTGCTTGAAGGAGTAGTCTCCCATAACAGCAGAAAGACTGCTCCTACTCAAACTTTTTGTTTGATGTATCATCTATATTCTAATGCCTATGCCAAAAATTTTGATAGAGAACACAGATGTTCAAACATATTTACCAACAGTATGGCACAGTTTGAAAGACGGAATATTTGTCTGTCCTTAGATCAGGGATAAATTTTGTTCTTGGGCATCCACAATTTGCATTTTAAAGTTTTGATATATGACATTCTTTGTCTGGTACTTTGAAGCAGTCTGTTTACTTTGAGGAATGAACAGGTTTTTTTTTCCTTGTTTTAATGAAGGAATGACAACAAAAATACCTAATCACACTGTCTGAAACTCTGAAGAATGTGGTTACATATAAGTGTGATTTGTGTTTTCTTTCAATACCTCTTTATAACAAAAAAAAAAAATCTTTATTCCTTACAATTCAAATTCACAGACAATATATACACCAATGATTGAATCGATTGCATTTTTCATTACAATCTTTTTTTTACATAATTTTATGAGATCTCATATACATGTTTGTTTACACTAATTGACAATGAAAGTTGTTCTGGAACCGCGTTTTCATGGAGCTATGAAAAAAATTCAAAAGTAATTCAGAACTAATAAATATTTATTCTAACAACTAACAATGAATTACATGGGCGTGACAAAAGGTCAAAATGTTTGACATATCTAAGTAGCCTAAATCATCCACTCTTACAAAATGACATTTCCCTTTGCAGTACCACTTTCAAAAACCTTGTTGACCATTAAAGTACATTTCCCCATTGGTAAAAGTGCTCACATTTTTACTAACATACAAAATTTCAATTTTCGTTGATTATCTGCAGACATTTTTCACAAAAAATGTTTCAAAAGCTGCAAACTGCACATTTGTATGTTGGAGAAGACATTGTCAACCTCAGTAACAATTTACTCACTATAGGTCTCTACAGCTTTCTCCACAGACACAGTCACTGCTTCAAACATCTCAAGATGCTCTGCTAAAAATTTCCAAATATGTATTAACTCCTTATTGAGACTATTTATCTCTTGTTCCTTGGTTGTTAACTGTTGTTTGACTGAGGTAAGCTCATGTTGGATCTCCTCCTGTTTTTTTGTTGCTACTTTGGATGATGAAACCTAAAATTTCAAAACAAATCATTGTTGCATATAATCTATCAAACTACATAGTACTCTCTTTCAGTTTACAAATATGAAAAGTGTTTTTTGCCACTTTATACAGTATTTTAGTTATATATATTGACAGATCACAAAGTTATTGAGGGCTTTACCAGACGACAAAAATTATAGCCATATCCATACTGAAAGCATTTCAGACTAATACAACATCATAAAAATGATGGTATTTTGTCTCTACTAGAAATGCTAGGAAACATAAAGGCAGTGTTCCCACTCATGCAAATTATTGCATAAATCACATTACAGAAATAAAATTCACACGACAAAATATTGGTCACATGCGAGACCTCACGTAAGAGAATAACTAAACATTGTCCGATCAGAGTAACTTCAGACTGCCTTTTCAGCTTTGCTTTAACCCTTTCCCAAACAAGCCCTGGTTTTTATGTGTCTGCAGTAAAAGTCTTTTGAAAACACTGTGGGAAAAGGAGAAATTGCTTGTAATGAGCAATTTCTCCTTTTCCCACAGTGTTTTCTACCCTTTTTGAGAACTTTCTGCTATTTTCTCCAAATCTAAAATTGTTGTCTACAAACTCTTACAGTTTGGAAGGGTCCAAAATTTGTCGTTTGGGAAAGGCTTAAGCATTATATTTACAAAAATATCTAAATACAGCAGGCTTCTTTGCTACCAATGAATATGGATTGCTTTAGTACCTCTAGTTGGGAAACACTAATGCCATACCCCCTAATATGAAATCTTATGCCCAGATTTTCAGCCCAGGGAGTAAGTGTACCCTTGAAATAAAAAGCTAGTGGGAACACTCATAAAGGGATAAGGAGTAAAATTTTAATGCTTGTCACCTGTACCAAGTAAACATACATGAACTATGCTCTGATAAAAGTAAGTATAATAATGCATCTTCAAAAAGGATCAACTGAAGGCAGCCTATGCAATTAGTGCAGGCTGAGATGGGCTAAAACATTTTGCTATGTCTTGTAAATTTCTGCATAGAAAAGGACCAGTCTACTGACTAGTCAATTGTTAAATACAGCGCTTCAACAATCCTGAGGAAGTAAACTTTTGAAATACTGTGGAAAAAGGAAAAAAATCCTGTAATACTATTATACTAATCCCATCATTTAATTCTTTACCGAACAACAAAATTTTAGACTGGTCCAAATTGAAAGCATCTCAAACAAAAAAATAAAAAAGTTTGAAAATTTGAAATTTGCTTTGAGCAGGGAAGAAAACATAGTCTATAGTGAAAGCATTTGCAGACAAAAAATAAATTTTAATAAAAAATTGTAATTCAATTTGGGAAGGGTTACCAGCATTTTCTCCTTTTCCCACAATGTTTTCTAAAGGCTTCTTGCTCTGGGTCGTCAAAAGTAGGGATTGTGTGGTAATGGGTTAAGCAATGTATTGAGTTATCAACTACAAATGCTTGGAATCTAAACAAGTCTAAAATTTTGTTGTTTGGAAGAGTTTTCTGATGTTGAGGTCATTTGATGGCCTTCAAACAAATAGAAGAAGGTACTACCATATATTTGGTGGGTCATTTTAAAAATCTGGGGGTCAAAATTTGAAGAAATTGAGGGTCAGGGAAAAACCCTGTGTAAAATATTAAGCAAGCGCTCTTTATTTATCACTAAAGTCTTTGTCTACTAAAGTCTATTGCATCACCATTTACATGGACCTCTAGAGGCATAATGAAAAAAGAAATTGTTCTGAATAAAAACAATTGTCCTACTTTTGATTTCAGGATCTCATTAGATTTTTTCAATTCTTTAAACTCTTTCTCAAGGCTTGCTAATTTGGCCTGTAAAGAACTCCTCTCAGATACAGCACTGTGCAACTTGCCATCGAGTTTCTTTATTTCTTCTTCTTTTAGGGACAGAGCCTTCTCTTTCTCTGTCTTTTCTTTACAAATTTTACGAACCTGGAAATAAATAGATAAACAGATCTAACAACATTCCATCACAAACCATGGTACTTGTAAAAGTGTACCAAAGACTAGTGTTTGACTTTCAGTGAAATCTCTAAGTTGCAAAAGGGGCATAACTTATAAACCATCAAAAATACTTTGATGGTTATCTGCTTTTCTTGTGCAGGTGTCTCTTGATAGTTAACAACTTTCTAACCCTTTACCAAACAATCCCTGGTTTTTACAACCCTGAGTTAAAAGCATTTTAAAAACATTGTGGGAAAAGGAGAAAATGCTGGTAATCAGTACTGTTTAACCAGTATTAAAACAAATTTTAATTCCCGTGTTACACTTATTTTGTCGTCTGTTTGGACCAGTCTAAAATTTTGCCATTTGGTAAAGAGTAAAAGCTTGAAATAAATCTCTTCAGACAGTAACAACAGAGATATCATAAAATGTCAAGTTTTGCACAATGACAAGATGACAATTGAGGAGGCCATGACAATAATTTGACTCTTTCTTCAAATGAGCCATGCTGGTAAAAATTATTCAAAGAAACACATACAATGGAAATGTGCTATGGGCTAAATTTTGTTTGCGTTTACTGTCGCCACTTGTTGCCAATATGGGCAATGCCCGAGACAGCTGTTAGACATTTTTCGAAGCAAAAAATCGATGACAAGAACTGCCACCTATCGTCATATGGGGTGAATTGGGAGGTAGAACAAATGTGCATTTTGGGATTCCAGGAATCATCTTAAGCTGCTGTTTCCTCACAAAGTATCATTTTGTATGCAGGGTGAATAACAGTTTTCATTGCATAATGTACACAACAGCTCATTGTTACAAATTTTACCCTTATTTTCTACTTACCTGCAACTAGATTAAAAAAAAAAAGTTAGTTGTCTGAAACCAAATTACCGGGGTAGGACATAGGATTTCCATTGCCCGGTTTTCAGTCTGAAAGAATTCAGATGAAAACTGTTGGAGAGAGAACTTTATCATAACACAAAAAATTGCCAGAGAGCTACAGGGTAAAATGCCTCTTTAGCCATGAAAAGGAAAAGCTGGTAAATGCAATTTTTGAAAGATAAAAAAACTGTTGAGAAAATTTCATAAAAGTGTGGTAGCAGGTTACTGGCTATGACTATAGTATGGGGCCCATTCACTACACCTGCAGGTGAATTATGTACATAACCAAACAAAAAAGCTAGCTAAAAACATTCATGCATATACAAAAATTATCAAGAAGCAGAGAAATAAACCCTAGAAAACAAACCAAAAAAAAAAAAAAAAAAAACCTTGCAAACTAAAAAATATATATACTACTATTACACATAATATTTTTCCTGACTTGATACAAAAGTAATTTTTCATACACTAACATGAGAATATGAGAATAATGCCCAAAATACTGCACTGAAAGACAGAGCGTCAACTTCCTACTTTCCATGTGTAGTTTGTCATTCCATCAAACAGGGCTCTGTCAGAAGTGTCATTTTACTAGTTTGAACTAACCGAAATGGCAACAATGTTTTCAAAAGCCTTCTTCGTAAGTATAGTGCACTAAAATACTAGTACATAAGAGTTAAACAAACCTCTTGTTCAAGTTCTTTAATCTTGCTTGTTTCTGCTGATGTGCAAGGTTTTGTAGCTTTCTTGGAATTTGGCTGTAACAAAAAATTATGTAAAGTAAATTTATCACCATGATACGTGTATAAAACTTTCACAAGTCTTGAATAGCTCAGCAATTTACCAAATGGCAAAAACTTAGGCAAACACAAAATATTTGCAGATGGCAATTTATATGTTGTTCATTTGATGGAATTCATATTTGATGGGGATAGAAAACAATGTTGGAAAAGGAGAAAATGCTAGTTACCAGCAATTCCTCTTTTCAAACAATGTTTTAAAAGGCTTATTCAGGGTATCAAAACTCAGAATTGTGTGGTAATGACTTTTTGGACTTATAATGAACAGCAATACTATTTTCATTTCAAATGTGTCTCCTCATTGCAAACTCAAGCAGGGTAGAAAACATTGTAGGAAAAGCTGAAAATGCTGGTTATAAGTTTTTTAAAATCTCCTTTCAGAAGATAATTAAAACTCAGGATGACACAGTAATGGGTTAAAGACGGGACTGTTTGTTTAGTAAAAGGATAGGCTATACAAGCACAACCTACCTGTGGCACTGCAAACAGCTGTTTGATGGGTGTTTTTACTGCTACACATGCACTTTCATTCAAGGGGGCTGAAAAAAACAAAATTTATAGGACATGCATTCATTATGAATATGTTTCAAGATAAAATCAACTCAATACACTTACATCTTTGGGCTGATCATTTATTAGTGAAGTAAGTATTTTTAACCCCTTACCAAAAATCCCACGTTTAAATACTACAAAGAGGCATTTTGAAAACATTGTGGTAAAAGAGAAAATACTGCTAACCAGCATTTTCTCAATTTCCTACAATGATTTTCTCTCTATCAATGAACTCATATCAAATCTGCCATTGTCATCTGAAGATGCCTTGAATTAAAAAGTTTGTTGTCTGAGAAAAGGTTAAAAAAAAAGAATATTAGTTTGTTATACAGGTATTCAAATCAGCCATACTTCATGAAAAGGTTTGATGCATTTGCAAAATGTACAGACTCAGGGTCGTTAAAAGTAGGGATTGTGTGGTAATGGGTTAACCCATTACCACACAATCCCTACTTTTGACGCCCCTGAGAAAGAAGCCTTTTTGAAAACACTGTGGGAAAAGGAGAAAATGCTGGTAACCAGCATTTTCTCCTTTTCCCACAGTGATTTCTACCCTTCCCAGAACAAATTTCAATTTTTCAGTCACCTTTATTTTGTCGTCTGCAAATGCTTTCAATTTGAACCTGTCTAAAATTTTCTTGTGTGGTAAAGAGTTAAGCCATATCATCAATTATACCTTTAGGTTCTCTAAACCTGTCTGTGGTATCCAAGACAACTCCATGTAATTTGTCCTTTGCTTTAGGATTATAGGTGCCAGGTGGTGGAGCACAACCTGGAAATAAATAATGTGCGGCATTCTAATAACCTACAAATAAGTACAATTTATCTATTTATAGCAAACCAAGAAATGTTTGGACTGGTGCAAATTGAAAGCATTTGCAGACAACAAAATAAATGTGATTAAAAGTTGAAAATTTATTTGGAAAAGGGTAGAAAACATTGTGGGAAAAGGGGAAAATGCTGGTAACCAGCATTTTCTCCTTTTTTCACAGCAATGTTTTCAAAAGCTGTCTTTCTCAGGGTCGTAAGAAACAAGTTTCAATTTTTCAGTTATCCATACATTATAGCGTATGATTTAGTTTTTCGTCTGCAATTAAGTGCTTTCAATTTGCATTACATTCAGTCTGAAGGGTATCAGGAGAACTCGTACCCTGGAAAACTTGTACCCTGGAGAACTCCTACCTCCACTAATAAATATAATGTTAGTTTACCAGCATGCTTTCAACTTTTATTTTTATGCCATTATTGTGATGTAGATTTGATGATTTTTTTTCTTGTAGATGTGTTGAAAAGACAAATAAAGTAAAGAAAACTGTGTGCTTTCTCAAGCAGACTGATTGAAAACGGGCTAATAGTCCTTTTGAAAAACTATACAGGTTTAAATGCTGGTAAATGTGCACAATCATGTTTATTACACCTGATGTGTGACTTCATTGTACCCGACACCTTTGACTCCTTTAAAAAAAAAAAAAAAATCGGCGTACTCCATTAACGAACCTAAAAAAATCTAAACAAGCTTTAAAAAAGAACAACCCATCTTCGAATTATTAGGTGAATCCAGATTATGTAGATCTAACTATTAATTTCATCTTACTTGAATTCACCTGCCCATTTACCTTACTTCCTTTCATTTTAATCCAAGAAACATCTGGTAACAAAACTGGTATTTTACTACTAATATCTGTAGAGTACGAGTTCTCTGGAGAATTGGTACCCAGGGTACGAGTTCTCCAGAGAACTCTTACCCTTCAGATTGTTGTACAAGTTTTCCAGAGTACGAGTTCTCTAGCAACCGCCTGAAGGTACGTGTCTGTGCTTGGAGATTAATCATTTATCTAACAATGCATGCCCATTTTCATTGTCATTGGAATTTTTTTCGCCTAGAAAAGACGTGGATAAAATAGTCATGATTCAAGATACTTTGAATGAACATTGCTCTAAGGGAATGGGGGTCGAAACGGCCCACTTCCAAAACGGCCCAATACCGAAACGGCCCAAAACTGAAACGGCCCACAACCGAAACGGCCCACTTTTTTTCTTGCTTTATTCTTAAGTAATGGAAGCTGTATGTAATGTTTTTATTATGTATGCAAGTTTTCATGCATTTGTTCGACCATCTCACCCAGATACATGTATTTAGAGAAGGAATCAATGCAGTTTTCTAGCCCTTTTTTTCAGGTCAGTTTTGAATAAAAATGGAATAAACCGGAGCATAAGACGATTGAAAGGAAAAAATGCACAGGCCGAATTAAATCTACATCTTTTATGGTAATCGGAAAGACAGTATCAGGAAAAAAAGTATCGGGAAAAAAAGAAATTTTTGCTAGGAAAGAAAGTAGATCCAGGGTTTTCCCTTGGCCACAAAAATAGGGGGTCATTGTGACCCCCTAGTCAAAAATAATGGGGGTCATTTTGGAATTTGTGAGGGTCACAACAAAATGTAATTCGCTAAATCGCTTAAACAAAAGCTACTATTTGTGAAAGTACAGCATGTGTTTTTTATGTGAAGCCTCTCGGTATGGTTAAGGGTTTTGTTTTTATCACAGGAATCGACCATTTCGTTGGCGAAGAAAGCTTGTTGTCGGCTAAAATGGGAAGTCTGTTATTTTTCTTGATAAAGATTATCCGTTTCAGCCGAAAATAAACTATTTTCAACAATTAGATAAATAACCGATTCTTGTGTTTTACACACGGGTCGCGTTCATTTCGCTGTTTTCAACGAATAACAAAGTGAATCTCTAGCTAATTTAAGCATACAGTAAATCCTCGAGACCTTGAAATGATGTTCTGGGTGCTCTTACCACCTGCCGTATCGTCTAATCTTTGTTTAAAGGCTCTTCTTCCTTGCAGACAGCAAGAATGACGTCGATTTTGACAGGAGCCATATTGTTTTCATTTGAGATCGACTGGTTCAGTTTAGACCCGTTTAAAGAACGACGGTATTTTCGTAAAATCGATACACGGTCCAGTGTTTCGTCCCATTTTCCCATCGTACTCCAGATTTTTCATCTGCTCACGATGTAACAGTGTCAGAAGTATATACGATCGTTATTACCTCTTATTGTATTTGTGCGTCCACCATGACGCATTACTGAAAAAAATGCGGGTCATTTTCCTTAAAAGTGCGTCAAAACGCACAAAATCGTGCGTCAAGGAAAACCCTGTAGATCTATCACGAAAAAAAAAAATCAATGTCTGTCAAAATTGTGATTCTTTATCAATATTTACTTTAAATCATATATTTATTAATTTGATACTTTATGTAAGTAATTTATGGCATTTTAGCACACCCTAAATGCTATAAAGAAACAGTTTCTCTTTTATCTACAATGCTTTCACAGGTTTTTAAATGTCTCTTGAATACTAGCTATGAGTAAAATAAAAGTTAAAGATCAATCAGAAATGAAATTAAATGCTGATTAAAGACAAAGATTAAAGACAACATATTCTTAACAGTTTGGCATAATCGGTGACTTCATCAAAGTCAAAATTGGACCTTGATTAGGATTATACAGGTGGAAAATTATAAAAATAAATCAATTACACAAATGATCGAATTTGCACAAGTCAAAAACATTTTATTGACTATTGTTATTTCCCAACCCTTTGTAGGTATCAACCACATTTCTTCCCAATCTAAGGCGAGAAAAGAAAAAAAAAAACAGATGTACAATATCACATTTTTTCTATACAAAGTCAATAAAACCTATCAACCAAATATCTATCACAAACAACATAGTTATTACCTTAGTCTCCTTTTTGGGAACTGATACTTTTTTTCCTGATTCCTTTTTTTTTACCTGACACTTTCTTTCCTACAATCATCTTTCATTTAACTCTTTTAAAATGTATATGCAACAAACTCGTGAACTTGATATATAAAAACAATTACAAAACAATGTCAAAACAGTGTCAAACACCTGTGTTTGAAACCATCTTAAACAAGTTTGTGACAGTCAGGCATTATTTAAATAGATAAAAAAGTATCTGAGGAAGAAACACGCAACGTGTTAAAAACAACATCAAACAATCCGGTCATATTTTACCATTTATTTTATATACATAGATCGACATTTATTTAGTATAACTAAATGAAATTAACAGAAAAGGTTAGGTTAAAAACTCAGCTATATTGAAATAAATATCTAAATCAAACTATGATTTTGACCGTATCTGAAAAGTGGGCCGTTTTGGTACCCATATTTGTGGGCCGTTTTGGTAAAGTGGGCCGTTTTGGACCGGGCCGTTTCGGAATTGGGCCGTTTTGACCCTATCCCGCTCTAAGGTCTTGCGAAGACCAGAGAAAAAAATTGCATCAGAGCAGTCCTTCACTTCAGACTGAAGGTAAAGGGTTAAAAAGTAATCAAATACTTAGTTTTAAGTATCTCTGTGTCTCAATAATTAAGCGGCAGCTCAAGTGTTTTTGTCACTTTTCGACATGGAAAAATACCCAAGGTCGAGGCCACTAGGGGCCGAAACGTCATTGATCCTATCTAAAACGTGTAGTCTCTGGCAAGTAAATTTTTGAGCTCTTCTGGATTCGCCTGAATAAATGCAAATACTTATTGCCACAAATTACCCGATTCCTCGTTGAATCTTTTGATGTTTGCCCTGGGGAACGACATCTTTGTTTAAAGCGTCGTTCTGAGGTTCCTTCAAGATAGACAAAGCGCCATTTAATTCAAATAAATATTCGAGTAGCCAATAACCATTCACTTCCGTTTTTGTCGTCTGGATCTAAAGCAAAAATTGCGAACAAAAATACTATGCAATGTATTTCAAAAAGGAATTAGACTTTGTAAAAATAAAAATTAGACAAGATAAAAACGAACGAGAGAATTTAAAGTTCCCAAATATCGAATTTATGGATCGGTTTCGGGCCTTGAAACGGTCAGCGTCAAATCCTATGGTGATTTTATGGTCAAAGGGAGAAAACTCGTACAGTCTCTTTGCTCCTTGGTTTATGAAGAGTAGTCTCCCTTATTATCCCCCCCCTCCCCACTCGCTGGAATAGTCTTTATTACAACCGTTAATCAAAGGACTGATAGTCCTGAGAGTCGCCTGTAGGGTAATGGGTTAGAAGTTTTCACCCTTTTTTGTTGAAATCTATTACAAGCATTCAAGATACAAAATAACGTAACCACAAGACATTATTATATGCAAGCATATTTCTGAGTTGTAATCCTAAAATTCAAAATATCTTTATTAAAATTTAAATTTAAAAAAATGTGGTAGAAATTAAAATTTAGGCACCAGGACCAGCTTTAATGAGTTCAACGTTTTTTATTCACAGACAACAACCCTTTACAAATAAAGACCAGATTATCTTCTGGTATAGGATCTAGTGACATACTTTTAGACAAAAAATGCCCTTTTGCAACTCGCTCATATCTAATCTTAGCAGTCTGACAAAGTTTCATAAGTATTACAATGAACATAAATGGATTCTACAGCTCTATTACGGTTTCGTCTGATTTGACCTAATGACAACCTTAAGGCTTTTTCTTCTAACCCCAGGTGACCTATATTCAGTTTTGTCAAAGAAATTATTGAGACAAACAGCCGGGCAATTTCATGATCATTGGACTGAACTGTAGCCTTTGGAGCACAAACAATATTTGACTCAGTGATCTACCTGTCCTTTGGAAATAATTTGTTTTTGTTGTTGTCCAGGGTTTGACCAGCAATGGACTCTATGAATGTGGCTGCTACAACTCAATAAAATCTATATTACCCAACAACATGATCATCAGCCTTTAGCATTTGTCTGCATTTTATAACGTCCCAGGGATTATAGTGCTTCCACACCAATCGAAAATTGTCTTCATGTATATTGCTTTGGTGTAAATTAAATGTTTGCGATTCGCTTTATTACCCTTTACAAAAACCCTTCACAAGATTACAAACACTCCAATAAAGAACTTGTTGTTCGAGCGGGTAAACACTGATCTGTTCTATTATATTTGAATTATAGCGGAGTAAAAAGTCAATTTCTCAGATTGCTGGTTGTTAGAACTGCGTAGCGTAAATTCAGATTTTGGCAGTTACAAAAGCACCTTTGAGTTCTAACACCCGCACTAATAAATTGTTGTTTAATAAATACTAGATCTAAGTTAATCGCTCATTGAAAAAAAAAACCCCAGCAGACTTTAACAAATTTGGCCGTCTTTATGAGCGAAAACCAATTAAATATAGTAAATTTCCGACCCCCTCTCTACATAGGTCGGTGCACGCTGAAAGTAAAGGCCGGTTCAGCGACTGATTCATAAATATGTAAATTCACAAAGATTTCCGTGGTGGAAATGACGTTTATACGTCACGTGATTACAAGATCTATATTTGTCGCAAAGCTACATTCCAGAAAACACCTGCAAAGCGATAACTTGGTACAGCCTAGAACCGTGTACATTGCATACGCTATGTACGATCTCTGGTGCACCTAGAATATGGGTGTGCAAAGTATCTAAAGTCTAGATTAAAAGGCTAGGAAGGAGCAACGTGTAAGAATGTCTAAGAAGGCAATGCAACCGTTCCATGTCATTAAAAATTCGTTAAAAAAAATTAGCCTACTGTTGACAAGTTTACTCGGCATCGCCTTTCTCTGTCCAATCATAGGTTGAGCGCTGAATTGAAATAAGGCTTGCAGTTAGGATTGTAAAGATTGTAAGAGTTAGAGTGTACTTCTAATAGGTAACTATCAAACAATTTTCATTGAGAATTGTCCTCAACAGAAGCAGAAAAGATGCTTGTAATTGAAGATTTCTCAGCGTGTCCGTAGACTTGTTTAGTTCACGGCAGCTATTTTTACATATATACGTAATGCGCTATTTTTAGAGATGATGTCTTACACAGACATCAGGCTAATGTGTACCCTTGTGGACGAACTGATTGTTTCAAAGGTTTGAACCGTTAAACAGCTCAGTCTTTATTGACATATTCATTATCACAAAGGCACAATTGTAAATTCTTTACAACAGAAAAAAAACTGGGTTGCTCACCGAATTATTAGAAAACTGTTTTATCTCGTAAACCGGAACTTGGGACAGGAAGCAGTACAAGGCCGGAGGTATGCTTACGTCACCCCATAGATCAAGACGATAACAATGAGAGCCTGTTTGCTACGCAAACAGGCGACTCAAAAACAGTCGCACCGAAACTTTAGCAACCGGTGCAAAGTTAATTCATACCCTTACGGTCTATCGAAAAACCACACCTTCTGTTTACCCATATCCTGCTAAATAAGTGAATGAAACTTTCAAACCGATTTTAAAAGTCCGACCATTGCTCTTTCAAAGGTGTTTTCTTTTGGAAAAATGTTCTGAATGGACCGTGTAAATTCAAAATCAAACATCACGTTCATAAGTACACCCAAGTTGTTAAAGTTATGGTTTTCCCGTTGGTATTTTTCTGTCGAAGGCAGGATGCTGATGCTGTTGCGCTATTTTAAATCAATAAATTGATTTAGGGTTTAGATCTATGTGTTCAAATTAATTGAGAGTGACCCACTCTTATAAATCCATTCCACTCAAAGAAAAGGGGGTCTAAACTGGAAGTAACATCAAAAGGATCGTGAGGAAAAAAAAAAAAACTTTAAAAAGCCCCGTTTACTAACGTTAGATTGGAAGATTCAGGTAAACTTTCACTTTTTATCCCTTGTTCCCTTAAAGTCGATGATAAAAGAAATGATTGGAATTTGACTATTCAGTTAACGATATTTGTTAATAACCTCGAAAACCTAATTGAACGAAAACACGTCGTTGGTTTATAAGTTTAAATTTTAACATAAGAAAGTTTATTTATCGTTTTCATTTATCAGTTGATAAATCTTATTATTAAATGAATACTTGTATTATGCGTTAGATCCTCATTTGATAAACGAATTAATACTTCCTAGTTTAAATTTTGGCGGTCGCCTTGTTTACGAATCTGACGATCGAATAAAAGGGAGACTACCACTGATGTAGATACAAAATAGTAACCACGTCTGCAATTGGTTTTTCTTTATTTCGTCCACTGTCATGACATCTTTAGGTGTAGCAACGTCTACGATTCTGTCTAAACTATAACAGAAATCCAGTTCTTTGAACTTTTTTTTTCGACACAGATCGTCTTCACAAACTGCAATGATACTTATAAATTCGTCTTTGGTTTTATACTGTCCACAAATATATGGGACGTAACTCTGCAATTAAGAAAGTAGTGTCAGTATGTACGAGTTTTCTCCCTTTTGACCAGAAAGATCATTCCTAATTGGAGAGGTCATCAGACCTCTCCAACAGTGTTGGGTTTAAAAGGCAGACTGCCTCAGAAATTGCTGTCTAAATCCAATCTTTGTAGGGGAATTGTTCCGATACACAGTCTGTTTCGTCATGATTTTGTAAAGAAATCGAAGTCTAAAAACTGAAATAGGAAATAGACGTGGTTTGTTTCTATATCACGAATTTCAACAAGATTGTAAGGATTTAATTGCATATTCCCTTTCCAACAATTTTAATTTTGTATTACAATCTTAAATCTTAACAAAAAGAAGAAAAAGAAAAAAGAATTTTGTTAAAAATAGAAACGAACACAGCGGAAAAAATCACGTGACCTTAAAACGCGGGAAGAAGGTCGTGTGACTTACATAAATTACAAGGACGGATGAATACGGAATCCTGTTTTTGCCATCCACTTTGATGAATGTGTATTTGTAACTGAACAGATTTCAACTACCCGTTTATTGTCTTGCTTGTTTCTTTACATGTACCTAGAGATATTTAACCTAAAAGCATAAAAAGTATTAGAAAAAAATGATGTCGACCTCTCCTGGCTTCTTTTTTAAAGAAGCCACTTGTTTAAGCTGGTTTCCGGTGCGTGCTACACAGAGCTTTCTATTGACAAAAATTAGTGTAAACAGAATTGAAATAAGTAAAAGTCTTCATGAAATACTCTAAGTTCTAAAAAGCGCACAAATTATTTGATAAATGAATGAATGAAAGGGATGTTTTACCCCACCGTAGGCTGCCTTAGTTTTTGGAAGAATTTTGTTCGTTTTTTTTTCCTAGATCTATGACGTTTTCCTGGCAAAATGGAACCGGTATTAAAATTGATAAAGGTTAGAAGTTGAAAAAGAGTAGGCTGTAAACAAATCTGGGACATTCTGTGTAAAATCTTAAAAGAATTATATGAAATTGTCATATTTGTATTTATATCCCTTATGGAATGACATGGATACTTGATTAACAGTATGGCGTTTAACGCCGTTTGAACATAATCAGTTATATCGCGGCGGCCAGTCCAGCTATCCATCTGTTCCTGGAGTTTTTTTACCAGTACTTCGCACAATGTCCTTTCCCAGCCAGTGGCTGCTTTCCCACATGATCAACGTTGAAACAATGGTCAGCGGTGTGAGAGGAATGAATCCTGTCACTGTGACTATCATCAATCCTTGGAAAGAAATTGGCCAAGTCAGGGATCGAACCCTGGACCCCATGTTCTCAAATCCTGCAGGCTGCCGACTAAGCTAGCGGGGCTTGGCGGCATGGGAGCTACGAAAAAGTAAAATTGAGTGGCTTGACAAAATGGGATTTATCAGGAGATTAATTTTACCATAGAAATGGGGTAGAAGATATAGTCATGTATGAGAAATAATGCAATAATCTTGAAACGTTTTTGATTGATTTTAAAAACACTTTTTTGTTATAGTTTTATCAGTCTGTTTCCCTTACAAGTACAGACAAGCAATTTCGTTGAAATGATATCCCCTGCCGAAAAAGACCTTTTTTGATACAAACGTATAAGAGGTTTTGTGTTTTGCATGTACATGTGGCCTTTTTGTTATTGGTCCATGATAAAATTATACATTAAGCTCCCTTGTTCCATGGCACAGGATTTCATTACATAATAATTCAAAAATCATAAAAAGCAGAGTTATCATTCTTGTACAATGCAGTCCCCCACAATAAAATCTATCCACGCATGAAGAAACATGTCATTAACTGAAATAATTTTGGAGTTATGTCCTGGACAAAAATTGAGCCTGAAAAATAACAAAGGGCAATAATTCAAAAATCATATTGCCAGAGTTATCGTTCTTGTACACTGCACTCCTCACAGTAAGATCAATCCACCGATTAAGTTACATGTTCATATCTGAAATAGTTTTTCAATTATGTTCTGGACAAAAGTTAAGCCTGAAAAATAAGAAGGGGTAATAACTCAAAAATTATGAAAGTTAGAGTTATTATTCTTCTGCACTGCACTTCTCCTTATTGAAATCTAGACACATACAAATTTTTAAGTTGATATCTGAAACAATTTTCAAGTTATGTGCTAGAGAAAAAAAATTAAGCCTGAAAAATAACGAAGGGTAAGAACTCCAAAAATTTGAAGAAAGAGTTGTCATTCATGTACACAGCACTCCTCCTTAACGAGATCTATCCACTTACAAAGTTTGAAGTTGGTATCTGAAATACTGGTTAAGTTATCTTCCGGTTAAAAATCGGGGATGGAAGGAGGGACTGACAGAGACTATTACCATATCCGCCCCCCCCACCAGGGGGATAATAAGTATGAAAAATAAACTAGCACTTGTTCCAGAACAGGATAAATTCATCAAAGGGTAATCAGTCAAAAAAAGCCTGTGAATCTAAATAGAAATGTGCGAACAAAAATCCAAAGTGAAAATTTACAAAGGGCAATAACTCCAAAAATACTAAAGATAGAGTTATGATTCTTGTGCACTGCACTTCTCCTCAATTAGTTCTATATGTGTGTGAAGTTTCAAGTTCCTAGCTTTTATACTTTTGGAGATATGCTCCGGACAAAAATCCAAAGTTAAAATTTACAAAGGGCAATAATTCCAAAAATACTGAAGATAGAGTTATGGTTTTTGTGCACTGCACTTCTCCTCAATGAGCTCTATATATGTGTGAAGTTTCAAGTTCCTAGCTTTTATACTTTTGGAGATATGCTCCGGACAAAAATCCAAAGTTAAAATTTACAAAGGGCAATAACTCCAAAAATACAAAAGACAGAGTTATGGTTCTTGTGCACTGCACTTCTCAGTTAGTTCTATATGTGTGTGAAGTTTCAAGTTCCTAGCTTTTATACTTTTGGAGATATGCTCTGGACAAAAATCCAAAGTTAAAATTTACAAAGGGCAATAACTCCAAAAATACAAAAGACAGAGTTATGGTTCTTGTGCACTGCACTTCTCCTCAATTAGTTCTATATGTGTGTGAAGTTTCAAGTTCCTAGCTTTTATACTTTTAGAGATATGCTCCGGACAAAAATCCAAAGTTAAAATTTACAAAGGGCAATAACTCCAAAAATACTGAAGACAGAGTTATAGTTCTTGTGCACTGCACTTCTCCTCACTGAGTTCTATATATGTGTGTGAAGTTTCAAGTTCCTAGCTTTTATACTTTAGAGATATGCTCCGGACAAAAATCCGAAGTAAAAATGTACAAAGGGCAATAACTCCAACTATACTGAAGATAGAGTTATGGTTCTTGTGCACTGCACTTCTCCTCAATGAGTTCTATATGTGTATGAAGTTTCAAGTTCCTAGCTTTTATACTTTTGGAGATATGCTCCGGACAAAAATTCCAGGAAAAAAGTGTACAAAGGGCAAAAACTCCAAAAATACTGAAGATAGGGTTATGGTTCTTGTACACTGCGCGCCTCCTTAATGAGATCTATCCACTTGTGAAGTTTGAAGATGATATCTCAAATACTTTTGGAGATATGCTCTGAACAAAAATGTGGGACGGAAGGACGGAATGACGGAATGACAGAAGGATGGACGGAGACTTTTACCATATCCCCCGCCGCCTTACGGCGGGGGATAATAACTGTCGCTGAAGGCACTGTTATTTTTTGGCTAGGCGCTTCTGGGTATAGAGATGATCAAGACAAAATAGTTGAAATCTCCGCATAAATTTTGAATGCAAATCTGAAATCTCCTAATTTCACGGAGCACAAAACTAGAATTTGAACTTACCTGTTTCGTGTTCAATAATTCTTTGTTTGAAAGCTTTAGATTTGGGTGAAAAATCTTGTGTTACTCAAAGAGTTAAAATGGTTTACTTGGAATTTGAACAACAAAAATCAATATATTCATTAACTTCATTTATTTAACAACTTGTTCTTCAAAACCAGAGTACAAAAATATTTTAACCTTTCAACAATATTCTGACCTGGGTTTATATTAACTAACCATAAAGGACATTCTTGGTCTTATTCTTCAGAATTTCATCAATGTGAAAGTAACAGAACCTTTGAATGGTTAAACCATTTGTTTTAACCAATCAGAAGTTTTGTTACTTTCACAGTCAGAAAATCTTGGAAAAAAAAAGACAAAGAATGTTCTTATGAATGGTAAGTGAATACGAACCCAACTGTTCTTGACATAGTAGCTCAACAATACAGAAATAAATACATGTAAATAAAATGGAAATAACCCTTTACCACACAAACCTACTTTTAACGACCTGAGAAAGAAGGCCTTTGAAAACATTGTGGGAAAAGGAGAAAATGCTAGTAACCAACATTTTCTCCTTAGTCCACAATATTTTCCAGTTTTGAGTAATATTTATCGTGTTGTCTGTAGATGCTTTCAATTGCCTTTTTGCTAAAATTTTGTTGTCTGGTAAAGGGACGATCAGTTTGACAGTAAAGAGCACTAACTTTTTCTATTTCAGGACTGCTTTGCCCATAATATAGAAAACCTGACAGAATAGAAGCATGATCATAGAGCATTTTGTTTTACACTATCAACAAAATCAATTGTAATTTTATATATTCCACAATGATTGTGACATAAATTTTGCAACTTTTGTCAATCACTTTCAAGTGATATAAATTTTGCAACTATTGTCAATCACTTTTAATGATTGCACCCTAGAAACTGAATCATTACTTGCACAACAGCAGCAATGCATGAGGATGCCAATACTATGTTGCAATTGGTTTTAGTGAAAATTCTATGATGAGTTAGAGGATATTTGGGTTTTTTTGGTGAAAGATCGAAATTTATTTCATCGAGTGAACACCATCTGTAATATTTTCATGAGTGGCTGTCACTCATGAAAATATTACCGATGGTGTTAACTTGATGAAATAAATTTCGATCTTTCACAGAAAAAAAACCCAAATATTCTATTTATTTCATGCTTTTAACCCTTTCTGCAAGGAGCTTTATCAAAATCCAGTACAGTTCTTTTCCGATATTCCCCGTGAAGTACCCCTCCCGCATAGCAACGCATAACAATATTACGTCAAGCTCAAGAAATGAAATAAAAGACGTCATATTTCCATCTGGTTGTGAGGCACAAGCAATTCACCTAGGCAACAAGAACATGAAAATCGGTATTTTCACTGGTCGTAATATCAAAGAATAATTTTCACTGCTTTTTCTTGATATCTCGCCGAAAAGCATGAAATAAAGAGGCATATCTGTATCAAAAACAAGCTGAAGGTTACCTGCCCTGATGTATGGGTTCCCCTTTGAATGTTTATAACTAGTCCCAATTTGAAGTAAATATCTTCAGCGATTACAGAGGTATTAACTCATTCCCAAACGACAAAATTTTAGGG
Source organism: Tridacna crocea (assembly GCA_943736015.1). Lineage (NCBI taxonomy): Eukaryota > Metazoa > Mollusca > Bivalvia > Cardiida > Cardiidae > Tridacna > Tridacna crocea. Next base: position 41,309,506 of record OX031063.1, read on the forward strand.
ATGTCCAATTCAAAATCATTTGCCGACGACAGAATAAAAGTGGCTGAAAATTTGGAATTTGTTTTGTGAAGGGTAGAAAACAGTGGGAGAAGGAGAAAATGCTGGTTACCAGCATTTTCTCCTATTCTCAAATTTTTTTCTAAAGGTTTCTTTCTCAGGGTCGTCAAATTGTGCAGACTGTGTAGTAATGGGATAAAAATGTCTAAGACTTCTCAAGAAAATGCAGATGATGAAAGAGCTATGACAATAGCTCCACATTTGCTTCAAAAGCAGCTGAGCTAATAAAAAGGGTACATGAAAAGGCTGATTTTCTAATCAGTGGGTTCAAACCAAGAAACAGTGAGGTAATTGAGCTTTATCATCAAATGAATTAAATTTGGAACCACTGCTTTGATAGACTAAAGCTTTACCCACACACTATTCTCTCCAACAAAGCTAAGTGATATTGCACTCTGTCTCATACAAAGTTATACAGTCTTGGATAAGTTCTCAACTCATTCCTGGACAACTAAATTTCCTACAAGTCTAAATTGAACGAATTTTTTATATGATAAACGTTGGTCAGAAGATGAAACTTTTCTGTTACAGGATAGATATCTGGAGGAAATGCTAGTTTCCAGCATTCAAAACTTGGGACAAACAGATAGCATTTGGAGATGACATATCAGATGTTACTCAAAACAAGAAGTTAGTCTGACAAAAGGAAGAAAATATTATAATTTATTGGAAAGGAAGAAAATGCTGGTTACTAGCATTTCCCACAAAATTTTCAAAGGCCCTTTGTTAAGGACCGTTCCAACTCAGGATTGTGTGATAAGGAGCTAAAATCCTCTTTCCTACGGCTTGAAAAGACACCAGCTTTTTTTATTATATAACCAGCATTTTCACATTTTCCAACAGTGATAATGATAAATCACAGTTTTTTTTGGTTCATTTTCTTTATCGTCTGCAAATGCATTCACTTTAGACAAGTTTAGAATTTTGTCATCTAGTAAAGGCCTGGCGTCTCACAGATTTCCCATTTGTCCCCTTGAACCAAGATCTTTAACACTTTCAAATGCATCATTTGCCTCCAACTCACTTGCTCCCTTATCACATATTTCAATTTTCTCAACATCAATTCCTTCAGTTTTATTCAAACTAAATTTCAGGTTCATATCACACTCATTAGGAGTATCCAATTTAAAAAGGTCAGGTGAGTTCATTCTGTTCTCAGTTTCTGGTGAGTTCAAAACACTGTCACTCAATTCACATGGACCATTTTTACAACCTGTCAACTTCTCAGCAATGGATTTTTTCTTTGGTTTCTTCTGAAAAGAAAAGATAGGTTAAAATAAAAATATCAAATTTCAAATTGAAACTAGTAGCCATTCAAGAGCTGCATTCCATTACCACAGTCATAATTACAAGTTCTAACAACCCTGAGAAAGAAGCCTCTGGAAAACATTGGAGAAAAAGGAGAAAATGCTATCAACTAGCATTTCCTGTTATTCCAATAATAATTTGGAGTGTTATGGAGGAAATGCATCCAATGTGATTCGCTTTTCATAAATTGTTTTGCATGTGTAACAGTTTCTTGGTAATAACAGAATAAAGTTTCAATACAATCACTGTAAAACTACTGGAGGAGCTGTAAACATATTTTATTTATTTTTTTGAGTTGTGTTTAAAACCATCAGAAAAATCATTTCAGCTATATTGTGGTATCCAGTTCACCGTTTCATGTTTTCATCGAGTTCCTTTACCACTTTACCACACAATGACGTCTTTTAACGACCTGGGAAAGAAGCATTTTGAAAACATTTTGGGAAAAGGAGAAAATGCTGGTACATCGAAAAATGATCGCACTGTTTGAGCCACATTTAAATTGTCGTCTGCAAATGCTTTCAATTTAGACTAGGCTCGTCTGGTAAAGGGTTAACCAAGCTACTGGCTGCTTTTCCATGTAATCAGCGTCAAAATAATGATCAGTGGTGAGAGAAGAATCAATCCTATTGCAATGACTTGTCATCAATCATCACAAAAAATGTTGGCCAAGCCAGAGATTCAAACCAGCAACCCCCCTGGTTTCAGGTCCTGTGGACCACCGACTGTGCTAGCTGCCTGGGTACAGCTTATTTAGAAAAACATGACTTACTTTTGGAGGTAATGGTACAGTTGGATCATGTAGTTTTAGATGTTGCTGTAACTTTTGCTAAAAACAAAAAGAAAAGGCAAACATCAAAAATACTTTTATGTAGAGAATGTGAAATGTAAGTAAAGCAATGCCTCGTATCTTTCAACATAGGAGATCCCATCTCAATCATTTGTTCCTGCAGAAAACATGTTCTCACTTGCAGCAGACAACATTTTTTTCAAAACACTAAGGAACAAAAACTCATTTAAAATCTGTTCTTTATACCTTATTTACTAATTACCAAACAACAATATTTTTTGCTTGTCTAAATCAAAAACATTTGAAAACGACAAAATAAATGCGACTCAAAATTTGGAATTTTTGTTGGGATGGGTAGAAAACTTTGTGGGAAAAGGAGAAAATGCTGGTTACCAGCATTTTCTCCTTTTCCAACAATGTTTTCTAAAGGATTCTTCCTCAGGGTCGTCAAAAGTAGGAATTGTGTGGTAATGGGTTAACTCAATTTAATGTTAAGAGTTACCAACTACTGTTTTGAAGGTTGTGGATTTAAGCACTACTTTGGTGGCAATTTTCTATTTTTGTTTCGCAAACTAGAAGTGAAAACTTACATCCTCATAAATTTTCCCTTAAAAATAAGACTTTTAAGAGAATTTTGGCACTAGCCCCTTTGTAACAACTCTTGAATACAACTCGCACAGATCTAACTTTAAGTTGCTTACCTTTGTACAGAAAGTTTGTCCGCAGCCTTCTACTGTACATGAGTGACGTTCTCCTCCATGGTAAGTTTTAATGTGTAGTGTTAGGTTTCTCAAATGTAGATACTCGCGACTGCAGTTCTCAAATGTACATGGATATACAGTTCTTTCATCAGAGTGGACAAGTATGTGAGTTTTTAATCTGTTTTTCTGAGGGAAAACTTTGTCACAAATGGAACACTTGTACACTGAAACATTAGAGGATAGCAATTAATATTTTATGAACAACTCTTGTGTTTCTTCTACCCTGAATAAGATGGCTTCTAAAAACATTGTGGAAAAGGAGAAAATGCTGTAACAATCATTTTAAATGAAAGAGAACTCCTCGTATTATTCTGAGAGACAAATCTGCTCATTTTTATGAAATTCAATTTGATGACTGCTACAACTTTTAATATGGAAAAGTCTAAAGTTTAGTTCTACTGTTTTGTTGTTTGGTACAGAATTGTAAAATACACTGATTACTCTTCAAAATGCCATTACAGTTACAATAATCTTTTCCAAAGTAAAAGAAAGATGAAGAGGGGGTATTACCTCATGTACCATACTTCTGGGGTCTATTTCTTAACCCTTTACCAAACAACAAAATTTTAGACTGGTCCAAAATGAAAGCACTTGCAGACGACAAATTAAGGCAACTCAAAAATTGAAATTTGTTTCCAGCAGGTGGAAAACATTGTGGGAAAAGGAGAAAATGCTGGTTAACAGCATTTTCTCCTTTTCCAACAATGTTTTCAAAAGGCTTCTCTCTCAGGGTCGACAAAAGTCGGGATTGTGTGTTAAGGGATTAATTGTTCAACACTGCCTTAATTCTTTACCAAACGATGCCTGGTTTTTACCATCCTGAGATAGATGCCTTTTGAAAACATTGTAAGAAACAAATTCTAATTTTTGAGTTACTTATATTTTTGACATCTGAAAGCGCTTTCAATTTAGACCAGACTTAAATTTTGTTAAAGAGTAAACTGAACAGATCCACAAGTACTAGGTTTGGGCTTAATGGTGTCTTTCTTAACCCTTTACCACGTAATGCCAAGTTTTAGCATCCCTGAGGAAAAAGTTTTTATGAAAACATTGAGGGAAAAGGAAAAGTGCTGGTAACCAGCATTTTCTCTTTTTGCATCAATGTTTTCTGCCCTACCTTAAGAAAATTTCAATTGTTTGAGACACATTAATGTTGTCATTTGGAAATGCGTGATACAGAGTAAGGGAAAATAATTTTATTGTATACATGTATTTGTATGGTGTTTTCACATGGTTTCTCAACATTATTTTAGACGGTGGCCAATGCACTTATACCGCACAATCCCAACTTTTCATGTCTTGAGGAAGAAAGCTTTTGAAAATACCATGGGAAAAGGAGAAAATGCAATCAACCAGCATTTTTTCCTTTTCATGCAAGGTTTCTATCCCTGCCAAAACTAACTTAAATTTTTCAATCATAGGTGTTGTCTGCAAGTGCTTTCAATTTGGACTAGCCTAAAATTTAGTAGTCTGATAAAGAGTTAACGTACATTTAGTGAAGGGTCAAGCAGTAAATATATAAGTACCATACCAGATGCATGCTTCAGTTTATTATGTTTTACAAACAGGGTCCATTTATCAAACTTCTCTCCACAGCCTTCCTCCTTACACATATAACCTGAAAGTATACAAGGTTCAAATGATGTTGAAAAATTGAACCATGCTCTGTGAACAGGAGGTTAAAAGCATCTGCAAATGGTACTGACTGAGGTCAACCTGCAAAGTATTCACAAATTTCTGCATGTCTAAGGGCTATTCTACCACATGATTCAGTCCTAGACAAAGCTGATATTATGGATCCCTGATTATGTGATGTTTTGCTTGTTTTTTAATGCATTACAGAGATGTATTACCGTGTTTTGGTGCGTATAACACGCACATTTTTTCAGCTCTGAATAATTTCAAACTGGGGACTGCGTGTTATACACTACAATAGGCAAAACCATGTTTTTCTCCTCCTTGAAAGTCGGTCGTATACCTGTTCAAAGTGAGTGGGGGGCGGGGCGTAGGTACAAAACGGCAAAGTTCTCTCGCCACAGCCTTAACTTTCGTCATCATCCCATTTCAACTTTTACCGATTTGAATAAAAAAAAACATTATGTTTTAATTTTCTTAAAATGTACTTTTACATTCTTAATTTGAGGATTAGGATTTGTAATTTCTCGATTCTGTCAGCCATTTTGGCAATGACGAACGTACCCTGGAATGATAAATATTGATTTACTGTTATCCTCTGATTTGTCTCATATCTTTTTTTATTCTTTGTTAATAGCTAAAATTGAACAATTATGAAAGAGTAAAATAATGATTCAGAAAGAAATGAATGATTTAAAAATATCTATATTTATCGCTACTTTTTACAAAAATCGTGATTTACATCATATAGATCTATGTTGATTTCACACCTGTCACATTTGTCGATGGAGGTGAGAAAATAGGAGACTAACTACGATATGGTCGTCAGTTCAGTGTGTGAATTTGCAACATGTCATAAGCTGGCATGTTTTTATAATCCCCCGAGTACACATCGAAACATTACTATTTCCACTTTGATTAAAAATGGTTATTTCCCTTTGATAAAGTATCGCCATTTACAATTTTTCAAGATAGTGTCGTAAGCTTCAGATGTTACGATATTTTGGTCAAATTTTGATGCGTGTAGTACATCCGAACAATATTTTTTCCTCGGATGTGATGCTGAAAAAGGCCTGCGTGTTATACATGCCTGCGTGGTATACACAGCGTTTTACGGTAACTCTTTACCAAACAACAAAATTTTGGGCTAGTCCAAATCGAAAGCACTTGCTGACGACAAAAATGTGACTGAAAAATTGAATTTTGATTTTGGAAAAGTAGAAAACATTGTGGGAAAAGGAGAAAATTCTGGTTACCAGCATTTTCTCCTTTTCCCTCAATGTTTCTGAAAGCTTTCCTTTTCAAGGCTGTTAAACGTCGGGATTGTGTGGTAAAGAGTTAAGCCCTGTTTTGCCACAGTATGGCTCAATGATACAAAGTAAAACATGTCTTGGCAGCCACCAATCATTATTGAGCAGGCAATTGGCGTTAAGCATGTATTGCCTTCCTGTAAGAAGTGGCCCTAATAATGAAAACTGTCTGTGAACAGGCAAAAAACAATATCAAGACAACTTCTCATTTTCTCCTAGTTTTACATAGCTGTCTTTCTCAGGGAATTTGAAACTATGGATTTTGCTGTAAACAAAAGCGAGCAAGTTCTTTAGTCTCACTCATTTGCTTGCACAGTACAGGTTGGACTTTTATAACATTTAATAGTCTCACTCATTTGCTTGCACAGTACAGGTTGGACTTTTATAACATTTAATACATGTATGTCAAGATCACAATGAATAGTTTTGAAGTGTTGATTAAGATTAGACTGCAGTGAACATGATATTCTAGTCCAAACAGCTTTAAAATTGCTCCTCCCATTTGATATTCAGAGTTTATAACAACTCAAAAGAATGGGAAAAGGTTAATGTTATGTTGGTACTCTGGTATCATTTATGTCAGGTTGTTAACTTGATTTTGTGACATAAAAACAGAAGACTTCAGAAATAGTTCAGCTGCACTTTGAAAGTCGCTCTCCAGTAAGTGTTATATATACAAAGAAAAAAAGACAATCAGAGTCAAAAAGTTCTCTTACCTTCATGTGCTTTCATGTGTTTTCTCAGTTTATTTGGGAACTTGAAGACTTTCCCACAACCCTCTACCTTGCACCTGTAATAGGTAATTTAACCCGTAAGCTGCCAAGCACAACTCTCTGACCTTTGAGGACAGTGTAGATCAAGATCAGACTGCACAGAATGTGCAGTCTGATCTTAGATCTACACTGTATAATAAGGAGAAATTATTCTCCCAAACAAAAACTTTGAAATAGCAATAATTGGGATTTACTATCAAATTAAAAATTTCAATTCAGTTATTTAGCATGACGGATTAACTCATTACCACATGAGACAATTTTGGACTGGTCCAAATTGAGAGCATTTGCAGATGACGAAATAAAGGTGACTGAAAAATAGAAATTTGTTCTGGAAAGGGTAGAAAACACTGTGGGAAGAGGAGAAAATGCTGGTTACCAGCATTTTCTCCTTTTCCCACAGTGTTTTCAAAAGGCTTCTTTCTCAGGGGCGTCAAAAGTAGGGATTGAGTGGTAATGGGTTAACATTCACTAACCAACACCTAGTATTTATGCAAATGTAGTCAGAATTGATCAGTATAAATATGGGAGGAACATTCTGTCAGATCAGATAGTTGTCACTATTCCTAGGAAATTCTGGCCAAACAGCTATCAAAAGGCATTACTTGCATATATCTTTTGTCTTTCAATGGCACTTTGATAAAGAGGAAAGCTGCAACAACTTGGAACTTTATCAAGGAGCAAAATTATAGACTGGTCCAAATTGAAAGCAACTGCAGTCGACAAAGTATAAACATATCTCAAAAATTGAAATTAATTTCCAGCAGGGTAGAAAACACTGTGGAAAAAGAAGAAAATGCTGGTTACTAATGCTTTCAATAGGCTTCCATCTCAGGGTCATAAAAACTAGGGACTGTTTGGTAAAGGGTACACTGGCACAAATAAAAGGATATGCATTACGGTCACTTATCAATCCTTTACCAACCAATCCCTTATTTTATCAACCCTGATGAACAAGCCTTTGAAAAATGTTACAGAAAGTTGTTGGTATTCAGTACTAACCACTTTTGTTTTTCCACAGTTTTTCAATACTTTTGAGGACAGAAATCCTGTTTTGGCTACACATATCTTGCTTTTTTTGTTTGAACATGCTTTCAATTTGCATAAATTGCATATTTAGTTTTATTTTAACTTTTTACCAAACGGCAAATTTCCAGAGAGGTCCAAATTGAAAGCATTTGCAGTCAACGAAATAAATGTGACTGAAAAATTGAAAGTTGATTTTGGAAGGGTAGAAAACATTGTGGGAAAAGGAGAAAATGCTGGTTACCAGCATTTTCTCCTTTTCCCACAATGTTTTCAAAGGCTTCTACCTCAGGGTCATCAAAATCTTCATTGTGTGATAAAGGGTTAATTAAAAAAAGTTCTAAACATCATAGTAAAACAAGTTCTGATTGGCTATACCAGTCCATTTAGCCAATCAGAAACCATGTTACTTTAAACGATCCAGAAAAAGAAGCTTTAGAAAACAATGTGGCAAAAGGAGAAAATGCTGGTAACCAGCATTTTCTCCTTTTCCCACAATGTTTTCTACCCTTCACAAAACAAGTTTTAAATTTTCAGTCACTTTTTCTTGTCGTCTGCAAATGCTTTCAATTTGGGCAAGCCTAAAATATTACCGTTTGGTAATGAGTCAACTACATGAAGCATATAAAGTTTTATGGTCTCCTTTCCTGGTCTTTCCTTATACATGTACTGGGGACAATCAGACTTTGTAGGGTGGAGGGGTATTACACTAAAACTGACCAACTTATAACTTACACATTCTTATTAGCTTGTGAATGTTCAGCTCTGTGTGTTGATAACTGATGATGCTTTTTGAATGATTCTCCACAGATATGACACTGACCAAAAAACAAAAAAAAAAAGAGATAAATATCATAAATATCACAAAAACCATGTTAACGTCTGCTGCTGCTGATTTATACCTTGCCAGAGACCAAAGGCACTTGGTTTCCATGACTTTCAAAACACATTTATTTCTGTACATCTATTTCTTACATACTAGTAATTATGATACACAGAAATAGAATAGGTAAGGTACACAAGTAAAAGACAAGGAAACCGAGTGCCTATGCCAGAGACCAATTCTAAAATCAATGTGAAAAGGGTCAGATATATGAGCACATGTAGTAACTATGCACATGCACAGCCCCATGGCTTGACCATTCTGTAGAAGATGGGTTTTGAAAATATTGCAGGAAATAGGTGATAACACTGGTTAACAACCTGTATTTCTTTTCTCAAACTCCTTAATGTCAGCCTCATTCAGTTTTTCTTTTGCAAATACTTTCAATCTGGATAAGCCTGCAGTTTTGTTGTCTGATAAAGCTAGACAATATGATTTTTTGGATATTGCTTGAAATGGTGTCATGGAATGACAGAAAACATACTATCATAGGGATCACTGATCTTTACAACACAATCCTCTGTCATAACCATCTTGACAAAATAGGCCATTTGAAAACACCAAGGGAAAAAGAGAAAATGCTGGTAACCAGCTTTTCTCCTTTTTACCATAATTTTTTTCCCTCTCAAAGACAAATCCATTTCGCTTATCTGAAAATGCTATGGATTTGGACAAACGAAATTGGACAGACATTGAAAGTTGGACAAACAAAAAACTTTGTTGCTCAGTCAAGGGTTTACTTCCTAATAAAACAGGAATGAAAAGTTAACAAAATACTACCAAAAGACTTTTTCAAATCCTGTAGCAGACAAAATTCCAAAACATTATTGCAGCACGAAAAATTGCTATACATGTGCAGTTTAATCTAAAACTAAATTGTTTCACATGTAGACATACAAGAAATGTACATTCTTGTTATTGACTCATTATTTTACAAGATGTTTCGAAAGTTGTCTGTTGTAAGTTTGTATCAAGAAGAAAAGATTTAATCTTTACCACACAATGACAACTTTTAACGACCCTGAGGAAAAAGCCTTTTGAAAACATTGTGGGAAGAGAAGAAAATGCTAGTAACCAGCATTTTCTCCTTTTCCCACAAAGTTTTCTACCCTATCAAAGCAAAACTGCACCATTTGTGCCACTTTGAAATTGTGGTCTGCAAGTCTTTTTAATTTGGATAGGTCTAAAATTTCACTGTGTGGTAACAGGTTTATCTTTACCAAACAATCTCAAGTACTAATGACGCTGATGAAGAAAGCGTTAAAAAAAATTGTTATGGGTTCAATATTTGTTTTCATCTGCAAATACTTTCAATTCAGACAGGTCTCAGTTTTAGTTGTTTTGTAAAGAGTTAAATAGAAAAGTCTATACTTCACCTTGAAGGAGTCGGCCTCGTGCGCCCTTCTTATATGTTTCTTCAAGTTCTGACTAGATCTGAATTTGGCAAAACATCCATCCTCTTTACAACTGAAAGTATCACAAAGTCATGATTCTGGTTTTAACAGAGATCCAGCAAAGGTCAAGCTTTCCTCTATACTTTAACCCATTACCACACAATCTCTACTTTTGACGAGAAAGAAGCCTTTAGAAAACATTGTGGGAAAAGGAGAAAATGCTGGTAACCAGCATTTTCTCCTTTTCCTACAATGTTTTCTACCCTTCACAAAACAAATTTCAAATTTTCAGTCACTTTTATTTTGTGGTCTGCAAATGCTTTCTATTTGGACAAGCCTAAAATATTGTCGTTTGGTAATGAGTTAAACACACAATCCCAAGATCAACCCTATACCAAACAATCCCTGGTTTTAGTAACTCTGAAGCTTTTTGAAAACATTGTGGGAAAAGGATAAAATGCTGGCAACCAGCATTTTCTCCTTTTTTTACACTGTTTTCTACCCTGCTGGAAACCAATTTCAATTTTTGAGTTACATTTATTTTGTCATCTGCAAGTTAGTGCTTTCAATATGGACCAGTCCAAAGTTTTGTCCTTTTGTAAAAGGTTAAATGACCCTCAGAATGATGGCTTTTGAAGAAGTCATTGTGACTAAGGAGAAAATGCTGGTAGCCAGTTTTTTTTTTCTTTCTTTTTTTAACTATGTTTATTAGCTTTCACAGACAAATGCCATCATTTAAGCTACAATAAAATTTAATAACCATTTTGTCAGCAGTCAAAGCTATCAATTCACATTTGTGTAGTACAGAGCTCCAGATAAGAGGGAGTGATTGTATTCTAAAGTCATTACTTCTCTTCGAAAGCCTATGCCATGGGTACTCATTAAAATCGTCTCGATAAGATGATTCTAATGAGTACCCATAACATAGGATTGGGCGGAAAATAATTAATATTTTCAATTTTGAAATCAAAATCACTCCCTCTATCTGGGGCTCTGTAATATTTTTTGTCCAATAGATGAAGACTTAACCTTTTATCATACAACAAAATCTCATTCTAGTCTGAAAATTTGAATTTTGTTTTGTGAAGGGTAGAAAACATTGTGGGAAAAGGAAAAAATGCTGGTTACCAGCATCTTCTCCTTTTCCCACAATGTTTTCTAAAGGCTTCTTTCTCAGGGGCGTCACAAGTAGGGATTATGTGGTAATGGGTTAATCTGTCTACAGAATTAAAAAAAACAACACATCTATATCAGAGCTCCAGATAGTGGGAGTGATTTGATTTCAAAATTTAAAATATCAGTTATTGTCCACTAAACTCTATGTTATGGGTACTCATTAGAATTGTCTCATTGAGACAATTCTAATGAGTACCCACAACATAGGGTTTGGAAGAGAAATAATGTATTTAGAAGATCATCACACCCTCTTATCTAGAGCTCTGCGTATATGCATGCAATGTTCAAACCTGAAAACAGGAGGAGGAGTACTCGCATCCTTTTGTACTTGCGCCCAATGAGCAGCTAGCAAATGTCTTCTTAAGTGATCTGACCTTCTGTATTCCTTGTCACATCCATCATATGTGCAGTAGTATGGCTTCTGAAATGATAGAGAGCAGAGCTCCAGATCAGAGGAAGTGATGATATTCTAATTCCATTATTTCTCTTCCAAACATTATGTTGTTGGTACTCATTAGAATTATCTCGACAAGATGATTCTAATGAGTACCCACAACACAGGGTTTTGTTGAAAATACTGAATATTTTCAATTTTGAAATCAAATTCACTCCCTCTATCTGGGGCTCTGACAGAGAGGATAAAAAATTGGGGACCAAAATGGTCCAGTAGCACTAATCTGAACAAATAAATCAGTAAGTAAAGAATAAAGACAAAAACAAGAGCGCTATGCTTATCTGAGGAAAGTCATCTAGGATTGGAAAAGTTAAAGAACTTCTTAGTTGTGATGATATAAAACACTTGAGAGATTCTGACCAATTTTCATGGGTATATCAGACTGAAAATGTGGCCTCCAGAGAGTAGCACAGTTAACTCTTTACCACACGACAAAATTCTAGACTGGTTCAAATTGAAAGCATTTGCAGACGACAAAATAAAGGTGAATGAAAAATTGAAATTTGTTCTGGGAAGGGAAGAAAACACTGTGGGAAAAGGAGAAAATGCTGGTTACCAGCATTTTTTCCTTTTCCTACAGTTTTTTCAAAAGGCTTCTTTCTCAGGGGCGTCAAAAGTAGGGATTGTGTGGTAATGGGTTAAGGGCTTTAAGATTTGACCCAGTGATCTACTTTTTCACATGAACTGACTCATTTTCATACATTTGTGAGATATTATGAAGACAAACATTTAGACTAATTTTCCTGAGTATCCCTCTGAAAATGTGATCTCTACATAGCACACAAGATTTACAGAATCGTTTCAATTACACCAGTAACTTAAAGGTGGCCCTTCAGATTTTGGGACGAAAATTTTACAAAAATGCAAAAAAATCATCCTTATACTCCCAAAGCCTTTTAATTTTCATTCATAAAACCCCAGTAGTCGAAAACCATCCTACAACAAGAGAAATTAGAGATTTCCTATGTCCCAGATTGACACCAACGGGAGACACATTCTATTTTTAGATGATCACTTCGCTCATTTACATACAGGAATACACCAACAAAGTTTCAAACATTGCGTCCAAAGAAGACATTATGGAAAATAATTCTTACATGTTTGTTATGTAATGGAATGTAAGTATTATGAGTCATGTGCCAGTCACTTGACATTCCCAAAATGCTTTATTAATTTTGGTGCAAAATCTAAAAATACAGTGGATTCCACTTAATCGCAACCCTGTTCATCGGGATTTTCGGTTATTTGCAAGATTTCTTCCAGCACCGATCCATTTCCTATTTAGACAACGTAAATTTCAACGCTTAATCGGGATCCTAAAAATAGAACATTTCGGTTTTTTGCAACGAAAAATTAGCAAGTTATTCGAAATTCTAGTGTATATTAGCAATTACTTGGGATAAGACAGCAAAAAATTCCAATCTGTCCGGGGAAAAAAAAAGGTTACTCAAAACGATGAAAGTTGAATTTCAGTGTATACTGAGAATCACAGATAAAAACTGATGCAACTGCATACAAACGACGAGTCCGACATGATCCGTTTTCAAAATTTAGTCATTAAAGATAAAAATTCTTGGCGTATTTCATGTTATTCTTTTCATTTAGGAAAGTGCAATAACGTTTACAAAACATCTGCAAATGGCCGACATTCTGAATATGGACCTTGTTAACTCTGTGGCTGTTTTGCAGCATTGGTGCATTAGTTTACTTCACCAGTTGCCGATTATCAAGTTCAACTATTGGACGGTCACGTGAGATTTCGGGTACCAGGCTGTACACCCACCACCAAGAGCACTGATAAATAAAATGGTAATTTTAGTGCAGGAAAATTAGCGAAAAGATTACTACTTATACTTAAATCTTGTTTTGGTATAACTCGGCAAAAAATAAAAAAAACTTACATGGATTTTCTATGATCAGACTTAACACTCTGTGCAGTCTGATCTTAGTCTACGCTCCCCGAAAGCAACTGAAGACGAATTCGGCACTTTACCAGTTACAAGAAAGACCGATCGAACTAACCTATCACCGATCAGATAATAATTACACACTGGGTAGAAAAAAACTTCACTGTTTGTAAGTGTCTTGTTGATAATCCAATTTGTGACACAATTTGACTACATGCGTGAGAGTAAGGTGTACCGAATGTAAACTGTGAAAAACACAGAAACCCGTTTCTTACTTAGGTCTGCTTTGAATGGTATGGCCTAAATTAAGGTGTTAAAATGGAATCGTCTGTGCGGCAATCAGTCTATGACGTCACACAAACTTTTACCCACCCATTCAATCGAACAGGTGGCGAGTCGGGGTTTATACAGGTGCACAGTACACGATCATGTTGTGTAAGAATGTGCATGTACACAAGGAGTAATTGGTAGATAACCAGAAACTGGAGATATGCGTCGAAACCTGTGTTTACAAAAAGTTTGTGTTGAATTTTATGGATCGTTTCTGGTACTTTGTGCACTTGATAGGTAAATAAAGTAAGCAAACAAATATTTTTTTTTAAACTTGTTTAGTTTGAAATACATATATTAAAAAAAATATGAACATTAATCAAATGATCGGGATGCAAGATCTGAACGTCTGTCATTAGAACGAAACGATCGTCTGCATCTCTGGTTAGACTTCCGGTCTGAAAAGAGCCATCGGATTATCGGGCCGACCGCTTATTCGGGATATTTTTTCTGACAAATAGGACTTGCAAATAAGCGGAATCTACTGTACCTAACTCTTTACCATACGACAAAATTTTGGACTAGTCCAAATTGAAATCATTTGCAGACAACAAAATAAATGTGAATCAAAAATGAAGTTTGGTTTGGAAAGAGTAGAAAACATTGTGGGAAAAGGAGAAAATTCTGCTTACCAGCATTTTCTCCTTTTCCCACAATGGTTTCAAAGGCTTTCTTTCTAAGGGTCATTAAAAGTTAGGATTGTGTGGTAAAGAGTTAAGAGGCTACGTAGCCTTTTAAGGGAACACCATCAAAAAAATTTTTTTTTGCAATTTTATGAATCTTAATTATTGATGATTTGTATTATTTTTTCATATGAATTTCAGTAATATATATATTTTTCAATTTAGTGTGATGTGAAAAATCTAAATTCAAGGAATAAGGGGTGGTTTAGCATGTTAGTGAACGATTAGGATCATAACAAAGCGCTGTCCTGTCTTAACTGACGAAGTTGATAAAGGATAAGCAGTGTCACCCTTTGTCTTAGATATTCCCATATTTCATGAATATAGTCTGGTAGGAAGAAATGCATGGCCAACTTTTGTGACTGTGCAAGCTTGACGAGACAAAGGTGACACTGTAGGCAAGTTTTTTGCCCATGTAGCCTGGTGGCTTGTTCTCTAAAACCAGAACAATACAAGACAAGTTTTGTATGTATATGATAAGGGTAACAGAATGGGTGTTCACCGATTCAAGGGCACAAGGGCGGAGCAAAAAAGGGGCAGGGCAGCATGCCCTACTATTCCGCTCTAGAAAAAACCCTATAAACTGTCCTGTAGCGTGGCAGAGATACAGCCATTTCTGTCGAGACATGCACATTGATATCACCACGTTTTGATTTCTGGTTAAGAAGGTCAATGGTTATTTTCATTGAAAAGTACAGATTTAATAATAATAATAATAATGTACATTTATATAGCGCTATATCCCGGACAAACCAGGCTCATAGCGCTGTACAATCTCATACAAATACTCACACACAAATTTGCATAAAAATTCACTCAAACTACATCAATTAAGTTTACTTATCATGTTTTGGAGAGACAATTTAACTGTAATGATTAAGAAACAGGTGTGACTTTAGTGCTTTTTTAAAGGCTTCAGATGATTGTATATGCCTTATGCTATATGGAAGTGAATTCCACCGCTCCGGTGCACAGAATGCAAAACTTCGTTCACCGTACATCTTTGTGCGGACCCTTTGGACATTTAAAATACGTGAATCTGACGATGATCTCAGGTTTCTAGAAGGCATATATTGATTAAGAAGACTACTGAGGTATGCTGGGGATAGCCCCGAAAAATAGTTGTGACAAAGAACACAGAGTTTGTACTCAATTCGCACTTCAATTGGAAGCCAATGTAATGATTTAAAGATGGGCGTGATATGGTCATGCTTCCGTGCCTTAACTATGAGTCGAGCTGCACAGTTTTGAACTCTCTGCAACTTGTCTATGATATATTTAGGGGCATTTGACAAAAGGGAATTGCAGTAGTCAAGTCGACTAAGAACAAATGCACACACTAAGATTTTTGTGGCATCTGTCGTAAGAAACCTACGGATTGAACTGATTTGACGAATAGCACAGTAGGCAGATCTACATACACTCATGACATGTGTATCAAGCGACATATTGTCAGAGATAATATAACCAAGGTTTCTAGCTGATGCAGAGAAAGGAATATCTTCATTACCCACACGAAGACTGGAAGGACTCTCACAGGACTTGAATGAGTTCTTGGTTTGAATCAATAGTACCTCAGTTTTATCATCATTTAGTTTCAGTTTATTGTGACCCATCCATACTTTGACACTGGAAATGCAATTTTCTACATCTTGAACAGTTGATCCAATTTGTGAAGGAGCTATGGAATTATAAATCTGAGTGTCATCCGCAAATGATTGGTTTAACACACATTGTCTGTCGATAAGTGAGAGTAACGGCCTTGTGTACATTACAAAAAGGACGGGCCCCAAGACAGAGCCTTGTGGGACACCATACTCAAGATTAACTGGGTCAGAACAACGGTTGTTTACAGAAACAAACTGCTTCCTATCGAACATGTAGGATTTGAACCAGGAAAGAGCAGTCCCAGATATGCAAAAATCTGACTGCAAGGTGTTTACCATTATCGCATGATCCACGGTATCAAATGCGGCAGACAGGTCCAGTAGAGTGAGTAAGGATACATGTCCGCGATCCAGAGCGAGCAGAATATCATTTGTTACTTTAAGCAATGCTGTTTCTGTACTGTGACAAGGCCTATATGCTGACTGGTTTGGGCTTAACAATGAGTTGGTATTCAAATATTCAAATAACTGTTTTAAAACAATTTTTTCGATTACCTTTGACAAGAATGATAGATTTGAGACTGGGCGATAATTCTTGAAGTTGTTATGGTCTAAACCGGCCTTCTTTAATAAAGGTTTCACAACTGCAGTTTTACATGTGGTGGGAAAGATACCTGACAACAAGCTCTCATTTATAATATTTGTAAAGATCGGAAGCAAAAGATCAATACATTCTACCAACAGCGATGTAGGGATTGGGTCTAATGAGCATGTGGTTGGCCTAGAATTGGTAATTATCTTTCTTATTTCACTTTCAGTAACCGGTTTGAATGCTGTAAACGAATAAGATACATAGTCATGACCTACATAGTGCGAGGTTGAAGTAGATGTTGATAGCTTGTCTAATTCAGCACGTATATTTGAAATTTTTGATGTAAAAAAGTTCATAAATTTACTAGGTAGTTCATGCTCAGAAAAATTTGTAGGAAGAGGGCTTGATTTATCAAGACCACTTAAAGTATTGTACACACTGAACAGCTGCCTGCTGGAATCACTGTTTGAAATTTGAGAGCTGTACCACGCCGTTTTTGCCTCATTCACTACACTAGTCACTCGTCGTTTCGCTGCAGAATACACCTGCTTAAAGATCGTAAGTCCAGTTTTAAGCCACTGTCTCTCAGCATGACGTCTTTGCCGCTTGGCCTCACTTAGCTCCTCCTTTACGGCATGGTACCATGGAGCAAATCGTTCTGTCCTGATCTGCCGTCGTGATAATGGCGCATGTTTATCTATTATGCAATGTAGTGCAGAATTCAGAGCTTCAACTGTTGGGCAGGTCTCTGGAGATAATGCGCTAAGGTCCTTCCTAAACGCCTGACGATCAATACTGCGCAGTTTGCGGACCTCCTTATAGATTATGGGAGGTGTTGGTGACTCAACACTGAGGTCACTTAAAACACAATAATGATCAGAACTAAGTTCCTGAGTGACTAACGTGGACTTGACGATACCATCATCATTCCTGTGTACCACCCAATCAAGGATATGCCCACGGTTGTGAGTGGGTGTGTCTACCGACTGAGTTAGATTAAATGTTTCCAGAATACTACGGATCTTACTTGTGGGAGCTCGTCCAGGATCGTCAAAATGGAAATTGAAATCTCCAACAATAATAGAAGCACTGTTGATGGTATTACAGTACTCAAGCATATCTGGAAACTCTTGAAAAAATAAAGTGTCACTCAGTTTATTTTTAGTACTTGGGTATGTTCTATAGAGATTCCAAAAATGTACAGTCTGTGATGATAATACAAGCGTAACTTGGACAATCTCAAAGGATGCATGTTGGAATGGAAAGTTGGTAACGAATGTTAAATGTTTGGCTAAGTTATTTTTGTAGACAATTGCCAAGCCTCCTCCTTGATGGGGCCTTGGAAATGACTCAGCAGAGTATCCTAACGGTGCCAGACTGGCGATCTTAGCAGCGTCCCCTTTCTGTTTGAACCAAGTCTCTTGAACAAACATAATGTCAATCTGATGATCAAGGATAAACTCAGATAGAGCAGTTTGCTTCTCACTTGGACCTAATGACTGTGCATTAAAGGAGGCAATGCGTAAATGTCTATCTATGAGATCAAATTTGGTACAAGGCTTTGTGATTTTAATTTGGCACAGATTATCCCAGTGAATACCCTGGTTGTAATCCCAAGTTCTCACTTTATGACGACCTGCTCGATTACCTCTGTGTCTATATAACAGTAAACCTGAACTTCTCAGTGTACCCAATACTTCATTATCTGGTCTCACCACTGACCTAGGATTAGGGCGAAAACTGAGCAGTGTTGACCTACTGTACTGCCTTAGGGTACTAACTGTGGTATTCATGATTGTACTTACAGGTCTTATGAATGTTAACTGACCCGTGAAATTATCACCATCCACTTTTGGCTGTTTCAGCAACAGAAACAACAGAAATGTGCACATCAAAATCATAAATCCATAATACATTATGATCACAGAACACTATATTCCATGTATGCAAATTTTCAGATTTCTACATTTAACTGTTCCATCAAGATCACAAAATAATATTGGAGCTCACTAAACATGCAGCCACACATGGCGCAATAATAATAACATTCTTATTTGCATGAAAGTAAGATTTAGGTATCAACTAACATCAAAATTTTTGTACAGATTAATCATTTATCTGACAATCCATGCTCATTTTATTAGCTGTCACTGGAAATTTTGTCGCAGAGCCATTCGAAAAGATGCAGGTAAAATCGTATTTATTCCAGATACTTAGAATGAAAGTTGCTCTGAAGATCTGCGAAGACCAGAAACAAAAAATAGCATCGGAGCAGACCTTCAGGCTGAAGTTACCAGTGGAGCCCATCCTACTACATGAGCCTAGAAGGTATACAGTCATTTTGTACCATAATCATTTCGTACCATATATTATATTACCATTTCGTACCAAAGAATTACCATTTCGTACCATGTATTGACCATTTCGTACCATAATATTACAATTTTGCTCTATAACTTACGAATTCGTACAAAATTAATAGTTTATTTACCTAACGATGATTAAAATGTATTTTTCAATGAATTTCTAAAAAATGTTGCTTTTATAATTGCTCAAAGTTTTAGTACTTGCATTTATTGCATACGTATATTCGTTACTCAAGTAAGGGACGCAATCTATGTCTGACACAGTTGAAAGATAATTACATTGTTTGGTTAATGTTTGTAACAAGATTGGTTATTACAATTTGAAAATAATTTGTTTGGTGTTTGCCTTTAATTATATTTGTTACAAAGGTGAAATAGAAATGTTCGACTATTCTATTGCTAGTCACTGTATTGTTATTATCATTTGAATGTTTGACGAGAAACTGTAGAGTTTAAGTCAATAAAGTATTGTCTATTGTCTGTTGCAAAAGCGAGAAACCATCATAGCACCATTTATCCATCCATAATGTTTCATTTTTATTATTATAATCTTTTCTTACATTGCGAGTATTATTAATCATTTTTATATTATAATTATTATATCATATTATTTAAATAGATTTACCCGGTAAAATCATGATACAAAATGACCACATATATGGTACGAAATGGTAATATCATGGTACGAAATGACCAATTCTATGGTACGAAACGGTGATTTCATGGTACGAAATGACCAATCCTATGGTACGAAATGACTGGTACGAAATGGTTATGGTACGAAATGTCCATAATTCGCCTAGAATAGGCTGGCTGCCGTATGGCTAGAAAATAAGCGATGGAACAGGTAAGTTAAGTGGCATATACTGTTACCTCTCCTGTATGCGATCGAATGTGAATCTTAAGAAAATGGGCTTTCAGGAAAGTTTTTCCACAGATTTGACATTTCCACGTGTAGTTATCCTGTTCTGCCATTTGTTTAGGCGTGTTTGATTGGATATTTCCCTGAAGTATTACATATTTTGTAGAAAAGCATGTTGAAAATATCCTAAATAATTATTCAAATATTTGTCCCTTCATATAACAGAATCCTGAATACACCCTTCATTCATTTGTACATTAAATTTTTAGATCTATTGCACAACTAGATCTATATCTTTTCAAGTTTATAGACTCTACACAAACATTACATGTATGCATAAAAATTTAAAAGTAGAAAAATAATGGGCAGGTTGGTCTTGACATAAGGGTCATGCAATGAAACGCTACCCAGTAACCATATACGTTGACAAATAATCCAATATACTTTAGAGCCCTATCATTCTTACAAGAACATCCAACTAATGAAAATATTTTACTTGAACCAAACAAATCAAAGGTCGAGCAATTTTTAAACAATTTAGCATGTAATTGTGTTAGATCTATATATATTTAGTACAGTCACATTATAAATAAATTTTGTCTTCAAAAACATTGCGCTCAGTATACTGATATCAAATCTCTGACCCAGCGATTTTATATGCATATATACATATACTATCCCTGCTTTGACCCAGCAATCTTATATATACTAACCCTGCTTTGACCCAAGTATCTACCATGTGCACATACATACAGTGTGCTTTGAAACGTGATGTTATATATGATTTTCTATTTGGGAAGAACCTGTGTTACTGTCGCTAGAATTTGTTGCTCAACTCTTCTCCACTTAACATTATTAGTTGTATGGTCAGGTGGGAATGCACTTGGAAACTTGTTCGCGGCTGTGGTGAATATATGTCACCCTGAGCCAAAAGCGTTATTCACCACAGCAGAGAAAAAGTTTCCAAGTCCCCTGCCACCTAACCATAAAATGAATTTATTGTCATACTGCAAAGTTTTACCATTCCAACGTTTGTAAAGCAAATTTTACGCTTTTTTGTTTGAAAAAATGAGTACGCTGACGAAGTATAATTTCCCTTATGGGTGCCCCGTTTCAATGAAAACTGAAGTCACTAGGAATTACTGACGTCAATGAAACCTTGGTAATACGTAATAAAACATGCAGCTTGGAGCATAGTCTATAATATTGAAGTTAATCTTGATCGCCACCAACACTTGGGATGTTGTGTTTATAGTGTAGTCATATATACGGGGCTCCCGAAAGGGAAACTGTTTTGCCAGTGAACATGATATACATGTTCGGGGCATATTATCCAATCAGATCACGAAAAATTTTTTAGCCCTATAATATTTACTGTCAGGTGGCAGGGATCTTGGAAACTTGTCCACGGTGTGGTGAATAATGTCACCCCGAGCCGAAGGCAAGGTGGTGCCAGGAAACATTATTATATGTTCTCGGCATGTTAACCAATCAGATCACGAAAAATTTCTTTGCGGTATAATAAGATTTTCTCAACAGATTTATCGACACTCTCTTGCACTCCGGATCATTACATTTACCTCTGTAGTGGGCTCAGAAAGTAGACCGTCATTACGTCATATTTTTGTCACATGACCATAACTCAAAATAGCTACACAAACGCCGATGAAAGAAAGACCAATATCGATTGTTTCGTGTGATGTTTAAGCAGCATGGGACCAATCAGACTTAAACGATAGTAAACGAACAAAAGAGGGATTTTCTGAAAAGCTTAAATATCTTTAAAGGACGATAACTTGATTTTGAATCGTACAAACTTGGATCCAGCGGTGTGTCAAATCAGTTGTCATCATTGATGGGCGCAGCTATTTTTGTTACAATCGGCGTAAGATTCTTAAAAGTGAAGAGGCTAAAAAAAAAATAGTTCCATTTAATACAGGTAAATTCATCAGTTTGAACGCACCTATAATGTATCCAGAATCATATTTCCTTTGTCTAACTTACAATTTTTCATATGAAACAGTTAAACAGTAACAAAACATCTTTTCCTCGGTTTGACAAGATTCTTGTCATTTAGCCCATCGCAGAGATGTATGTGAGGTAACGAACGACAACTCTGCTCGGAGATTGATTTATCGACTTAAAAAATCAAACGCGGAACAGAAAAAAAAGAATTGAATGATTCCCCGTTTTTGATGGGAAGAAAATGCGAGCTGGGTACCAAGAAAAGGAAACGGACTTTGCATGTGCGCATTACTCATTTTCTTGCCGGTTCCACATGGTAGCGACCCTCCTGTCTGTAATATCCTACTTCATAAGAATGACTGATACCAGCAAAGAACGTACCTTCATCATGGTGAAACCTGATGGAGTTCAGAGAGGACTGGTCGGTGAAATTACGAAAAGATTTGAAACGAGAGGTTACAAGCTAGTGGCAATGAAAATGTGCAAGGTGAGTTATGCTCATATTAAGTGAATAAAAGACGGAAACTTCACAATGGGATTGAGACAGTGTGGTGCCAGTAAATTTCCAAATATGAAAAGAAGCACCTGAAATTGCTACTAAATGAGACTACTTTGTACCCAGAGTCTCATTTGTTTAAACTTTATTTGCATATTGATTTGCCCATTCATGGTTTGGGGTGAAAAAGGTAAAAATATCAACAGGGATAGTGAGAAAGGTCAGTGAGTTACCCTTCAAAATGAGTTGCTTGACATGAATGATATCTATAAAATCTAGTAACTCTACCGTAAAACGCCCCTCTGCTATACAGTCAATGCTTACATGTGGCATTGTTTTTTGAGTTAAAAGAAGAAATTTAATTAAATTTTGAGCTTCATTCCGTTGAAAAATACTATATTGATATTTGATGTAGACTATATGAAATGAATCCATAAACCAGTTGCAATTCTTTGGCACATAATTTTGATTTTCATTGATTTTCGCTATGTATGGCAGGGCGTTATACGGTATTATGCCTAACTCTCTAGGAAATGATACAGTTTTAGACTTGTCCAAATTGAAAACGTATGCCAACATCATGAGTGTTGTTGAAATGAATGAATTATCTCTGAGTAGAAAACAATGAAGAAATAGGAAATGGTGGTTACCAGTAGGGCTCCGTACCGGTACTCGATATATATCGAAAACCGGTATTTTACGTTCGATAGATATATCGGATTGAACGTTTCTGTATCGAACAAAATATCGATCATCAAAAGAAAATAAAAATAAAGCATATAAATGCCCAGTTTAGTTGTTTTTAACGGCGAAATTCATTACGAGTTTACTTTAGGTAATCTCTAAAGTCGAGTAGTCGTAGAGGTAGGTGTGGCTACCTGGGAAACTTACAACCAATCAAAATGCGTCATTCTTTATTACTCGCCCTGTACCCGTTACACAATGGATGACTAATACCCCTATTCTCGTTCCCCCGTCATGTTGTTTGAAATCTGCAAATTATGCATCAATCAGCAGATTGCAGACGAATTTACACTGATAATTGGTCAATATAGTTGATTAAAGAAAGGTAATGAACATCTCGTGATGTGATCGAGAGGTAGCGATGGAAATAATTGAAGCTGTGACCTTTCAACCTTCCTAAGATTTTATTTGGTCGATCTTTTAATATTGCCGAAAAATGTGGCTCGAAAATCAAATCTCTTTTTCCATTAGATTATCTGAAATCAGTGTTCCGACTCGCGTAAATTATTGTATAAATCATTTTATAGACTTGAAATTTGAATAACAAATGTTAATCACACGCGAGACCTCACGTAAGAAAAAACATGGACAAAAAAGGCCATTATCTGTTTATCGTGAGTAAAATAACAGGTTTTGATGCTAGTTCTAATCCTTATTGAGAAATCTATGTCGAATCATGCGAACATACCTATCCAGAAATTAATACGCATGAAAAATTGTTCGGTGAAAAAAAAAACACGGAAACCCATGACACAACAAAATGTCTCCTTGACATTGTCTGATCAGAGTCCTCTTAGGCTGTCTTTTCAGCTTTTTAATGAGTAACTAGTAAATGTAGATCTAGTTAGAATTCATATTAATTTAGGCCTACATAATTATGAAATTTCAATACAATCTAGAAGTGTTAAATTTGCGGTATTTTGTTTTTCAGGTATGCTGAAAAAAGAACAAACACAATTTTCGCATTTTTTTCTGTCTTTTCTTGAAAATTGAAATATCATATGATATATCGAATATCGATCATTTTGTATCGATACAAGTATCGTATCGATCAAACTGACCGATACGGAGCCCTAGTTACCAGCATTGTGTCATTTTCCCATAATTTGTCATAAGCTTATTTTCTAAAGGTCTTAAAACTTCGGATTGCTTGGTAAAGTGTTAAAGGCAGAGTTTGCATGTGCGGTACCTTCAGTCTGAAGGTATCTGCCCAGATGCTATTTTTGTGACTGGTCTTGGCATTCACCTTCATATTGTCGCAGACAGCCGTTTGAAAAGATGCAGGTGAAATCATATTTATTCCACATGTGTTTAATGAGGGCTGATATGAAGGTGAATGGGAAGACCTGTCACAAAAATAGCATGGGAGCAGACACCTTCAGACTGAAGGTACACATGCAGTACAGTGTTAAAGATGAAGGCATAGTACAGATTTTACATTATATGTTTCTTGTTGAAATATGTGCTATAAGAGTACATGTCACTACTCTTTAGTCTTCATAGGCATTCTCACAGTACTAAATACAGTAATGTCTTCTGCTAGATGGCTTTCCATTGTTTAATCCTATACCGCATAATCCGGAGTGTTAGCATACTGACTCTAGGAAAGGAGGATCTTGAAAATGTTTTGGGAAAAGTAGAAATGGCAGTTATCAGCATTTTCCTCTTTTCCTAAAGTGTTTTCTGAGCTTGTTAAGACAATTCTTGATGTTTGAATCATGTGTAATCTCTTCAGTTGCTTTCAATTTTCACAAGGCTAAAATTTTGTTTTTTGGTCAATGCTTAATTGCACACCTATGATGGCTCTGTATGTCTTATTTTTACTTTTTCTGTTTTCAGCCTGGAAAGGACCATCTTAAAGAGCACTACTCAGATCTGTCAGCAAAACCTTTCTTTCCTAAATTAGTTGAATACATGGATATGGGACCAGTGGTGGCTATGGTAGAGTTCCCTCTTTATCAATTAAAAAAAAATCATCACAGAGCTCTAGACAGAGGAAAGAGATTTTGATTTTAAAATTGAAAATATCAGTTTTTCTCCGCTTAACCTTAAGCTGTTGGTATGCAGTAAAATCATCTCATGGAGACCGTTGTTGAATACCCACAACATAGGGTTTCAAAGAGAAATATTAAATGGATTTAGGATGCCATCACTCCCTCTAGTCCAGAGCTCTGTTTATCTGATATCTCCAGTAGTTCTCCGATGTAGTTGGACAGAAAAATAATAATTAATTCTGTTTGTTTTTGAATCTTTAGAAAATTATCGTTTTGAAAAAAAGGGTTGCGGAAATAATAGGTTCTGGTATTACTGTGTTGTCCAAATGTGTATCCGAAACAATGAAGGTAATATCTTGATAAATTTAATTTATTTACAGCACCGTTGACAGGGTCAAAACTGGCTCATCTACACTTTAGTATTTTTATGATGTTGCAGGTATGGGAAGGAAGGAATGCTGTAGCAGGAGGGAGAAAAATGCTGGGTGAGACTGACCCACAGAAATCACTTCCTGGCTCCATCAGAGGTGACTTCTGTCTGGAAGTTGGCAGGTTTGTACTGATTCTACATAGTTTATTGGTTAAAGTGATAGCATTTTCAATTATGAGGTCTTCGTTGAATTTCCCTCAAATAGCAGAATGTGCATCCTTGAGTAAGTCACTGTGAAACTTTGCAAAATCTAGAAAGTTCATGACGAGACTGGCTGTTGCAGTGGGCTCAACAGTAGTTGCAAGCAGTGTAACATCAAAACATCAAAATGTTTGAACTCTTTTCACCCTTTACCACACAATGAGGACTTTTAACGCCCCTGAAAGAGATGGCTTTTGAAAACATTGAGGGAAAAGGAGAAAATGCGGGTTACCAGCATTTTCTCCTTTTCCCACAATGTTTTCTACCCCATCAAAGAAAAATTCCTTCCATATGGGCCACTGAAATTGTCATCTGCTAATGCTT
The DNA here is from genome assembly GCA_943736015.1 of Tridacna crocea. NCBI lineage: Eukaryota > Metazoa > Mollusca > Bivalvia > Cardiida > Cardiidae > Tridacna > Tridacna crocea. Next base: position 41,335,574 of record OX031063.1, read on the forward strand.
TCAATTTGGACAGGTCTAAAATTTTGTCCTGCAGTAAAGGGTTATCTGGTGATTTATAGCTATAGCACATAGATTTGCTGACAGGGGTCCTGCATGGCTAAATGGTAAAGTGTGGGACCCATGACCTGGAGACGCGAGGTTCGAGCCTCACAGGATCAATTAGATTTTTTGTTGAAGTGTCTTTTGGCAAGACACTTCAGAGCCCTAGCCTAGTGTTGGTGAACCCCATAAAATACATGAATATATAAGCTGTTGCAGTGATGTGGTTGAGATAATGTGTAAAGCAGCATATATCACAGTTCAATCAGTAAATCAGATTTGCTGGCAATAATTGTGCCTTTTTAACCCTTTACTTTACCCAAACAGTCCCTGGTCTTCATGACTCTGAAAAAGAAGCCTTTTGAGGACCAGCATTTTCTTCTTTTCCAACTATGTTTTCTACCCTGCTGAAAACAAATTTGAATTTTTGAGTTCATTTATTTTGTCGTCTGCAAGAGCTTTAGGTCAATTTTAAATTTTTGTCATTTGGTAAAGTGTTAAACAATTCAGGGGAACAAAGCTTTTGAGAACATTGTGGAGAAAGAAGTAGATTATGGTAACAAGCATTTTCTTCTTGTTCACAATGTTTTCTTAAAAAACCATGGAAAATTTGTACAATTTAGTATTGTTTTCACCTGCAGAATCTTTCAGTTTAAATCTGGCAAAAGTTGTCACTTGGTAAAAAGTGAAACGATGGAATTCGTCTTGAACAAGGAAGAAGAGTCCCGAGTATTTTTCATCTGTTAAAATGCTGAAGTCTTTTTTTCTTATTAATTTTCAGAAATATTTGCCATGGTTCAGACTCAGTTGAGAGTGCTAAAAAGGAGATTTCTCATTGGTTCTCAGAAAAAGAGATCTGTGACTATACCAGCTGCCAGAAGGAATGGGTCTATGAATAATTTCTGCTCTGTCTAGGCAATAAAAAAACTTAATAATGTGGGTTCATACACAGTAGATCTGTGTAGATTGAATTTACATCACCATCATCTAAAAGTGCTTTTGTAGAACATCCCTATTATGCTCTTATTTTATTAAATTTTGATAAAATATTCAAATGGATCAGAATTCTTATTGACTGGTTCCAAAAAATTATATTTTTTGTGTTCTGTTGTACTATGCAGTTGTTTATTATTATTACATGTATGTTCTTTTTCTGTTTTCAATCACAGAAAGACAAATTATACTGATCAATTGAATGACAACACAGTGCCTGAACATGGAATTATGTTTTTGGAATGATTTGAAAAATTAATCTCTATCTTCAATCACACGAGCTTTTGATTTGCTTATTGTAATCTAGAATAACAAAGCTCATATAATGAAAAATAGTAAAGAGAGCTTTATCACAGAAAAACAAAGAATCATGACACAAGGTGGAGGTAAAGGATTATGTAATCATTGCAGGATAACCCTGTTCCTCATTGAATAAAATACCCTGAAAAACAGACTGTTTTATCTATCTCCTCATTCATTATCCATTGTCCTTTGCCCTATCATATTTTTTTACCACAACAGAAAGCAGCTGCGATAATAAATCTGGCAAGTATGAAAGAAGCACCTAGCAGGGCACTTATGTCTTTACCACACAATCCCGACTTTTAACGACCGCAAAGAAGTCTTTGGAAAATACCGTGGGAAAAGGAGGAAATGCTGGTAATCAGCAATTTCTCCTTTTTTCTCAGTGTTTTCTACTCTATTTAAGAGAGAAATCATCATTTCATCATTGTTGAATTTGTCGTCTGCAAATGCTTTCAACTTGGTCACGTCCAAAATTTTGTCGTTTGGTAAAGGGTTAATGCAGACTGGCTCTTATCTCTTTTCCAGAAAAAAAAAATTCAGACTTGTCCAAAATGAATACATTTACAGAAGACGGGGTAACAATGGCTGAATATACGACTCAAAATATTGAATTTGATTTGGAAACATTGTTAGAACAGGCATTTTTTCCTTTTTCCACAAAGTTTTCAAAAGCTTTCTCCTTAAGGTTCATTAACTCTTTACCAAATTTTTGGAATGGACCAAATTTAAAGTACTTGCAGACAACATCTTATTAATATGGTGATTTCTGACTTATAGGATAAACAATATTGTGAGAAAAGGGAAAAAAATGCTGGTTACCAGCATTTTCTCCTTTTCCCACAATGTTTTTATAGACTTCTTTCTCAGGGTCATTTCAAGTCTGGATTGGTGGTAGAGTTAAAACAAGGAACTGTGTGCAAAAGGTTCTACTGACATGCCTCAGCCTCAGGCTAGCTCATCCTCTGATACCCCGGGGTCTCCCTATTTGCTACGCTACATCGACCCTGGGACAATTGACTAATAAAACTTTGAATCAGCCGCCGAAAATCGATACGAAACGTCATAGCGTACAGTCCACTCGCCCATCACAAAATGATGATGGAACCAATGAAAAGCCAGCATTCGGCCAGCGGTAGAGCGAGGGAAATTCAATTAATTGTCCCAGGGGTCGATGTAGCGTAGCAAATGGGGAGATCCCGGGGTATCCGAGGATGAGGCTAGCTACTACTTGGAGCAATGTGTGCCAAGCCATTGATTGATTGGTTTATTGATTGATTGAATGGTGTTTAATGCCACTTTCTATATTTATTCACATCATTGCAAAGCTCACTTATTTACCCTTTCCCAAACGGCAAATTTTGGACCAGACCAAATTCAAAGAATTTTGCAGATGACAACAGTTGCCAAAAAAATTTTTCTATATGATAGGTCAGAAAACATTGTGGAAAAAGGAGAAAATGCTGGTTATCAGCATTTTCTCCTTTTCCCACAATGTTTTCAAGTCTTCTCTTTTAGAGCCGTAAAACCCAGGGATTGTTTGGGAACGGGTTAAAGTATGACTTGGGTTTCACCTGTACTAGGCTAGTGCTCTGAAGTGTTTTGCCCATTCAGTGACAGCTCTAGTTGTAGTCTACCATAGTGGAAAAAAAAAACCTACTGTACATGTAATTTGAAAATCTTTATTTTGAACAACACACAAAATGAAAGCACAATGATACCATTAACAAATTGCTTTTTTTTTTTTTACAAATATGTCAACATGTACAATATTTGTAATTGAAACAAAACAGCTTGAAAATTCATACAAATCAATCAGCAATTGATACTCAACCAAAATGTGGCAAAAATGGAGTAATACAAATTTTAGATGCATACCTAGGATGATCGGCCTTATCTCGTAACAACAAATTCACCTTTATGCACATTTTTATGCTCCCCGAAGGGCGAGCATATAGTCGCCGCTTTGTCTGTCCGTCCAAAGCCATTTCTCCACAACCCCTGGACCAAATTTGATAAAACTTCATATATAAACTCCTTAGGGTAAGGCGCCGTCGTATCTTTCCCGCTTTTTCCATCTGACCCCATGTCATGGATAAAAGGGGCTTAATGCAAAATTGCATTTTTTACTAATATCTCATTCAGTTTTTGTCAAATTTCATGAAACTTCATGGTTCTATTGTTTATGGAATATTCAGCATGTACCCTTGCTATTTTTAATCTAGGCGTTTTAAAGTTGACGTTCTGTCACGGAAAAAGGGGGTTTCTTGCAAAATTCCAATTTTTACTAATGTCTCAATTCAGTTTTGGTCAAAATTTCATTGAACTTCATGGTTATATTGTTTTTTCAAAGTTTCACCATGTGCTCTTGTTTCTTTATCTATGTGTTTTTCAATTTGACCCTCTGTCAAGGAAAAAGGGGGTTCCTTGTAAAATGAAAAAGGGGCCCAGCATTTTCTCCTTTTCCACAGTGTTTTCTACCCTTCCCAGAACAAATTTCAATTTTTCAGTCGCCTTTATTTTGTCATCTGCAAATGCTTTCAATTTGAACCAGTCTAAAATTTTGTTGTGTGGTAATGGGTTAATGCATCACCATGATACATGATATCAGACAAGTTATCACATTATTATAGATCAACAATAGTCACTTTTTAAACAACTGACTATATCTTGAGGTTAACTGATCTTTTGACATACAGAAAATTGAGCAATAGTGACAACTTTCCACCCAGGTCAGCCGGCACGGACTGCATAGGCTAACCTAGGTCGACCCTTTTCACACAGCTTGGCTCATAAAAAATAGACATTTTCAGTCAAATTTTGTAATTCTGGGTTTTTTTTTCAGTTCTAAGAAAATATAGCTAAAAACTATCAACTAAAGCATACCAAACAATCAGAATCAATCTCTATGTAGGTTTGTCTTCATGTACAGCGCACTGTTAAGTCGTTAATGTTCTTCAAGCAGCAACTAGCATGTTAAATATATATTGCATGTTGGCCAGATTAAAAAATACTTCAAAGACTATTATAAAATGTTAAAAAAAAAATATGAAAGGATAAAAAGTCATGTCATCAGTTATATTCTTCAATTAATGTCATCAGTAGGGTACTGTTGTCAAAAGAGCTCATCAAATTTTGTAAGTAATGCTACAAATTACATGTAAATCAGCAATGTTCCCAATTACATGTTATAAGGAAAATTCCTATATTGCAAATCATGAGCGAGGTTTACTAATCATTTTGTCATTAGTAGTGTTCCCAAATTGCATGTCATGAGTACTATTCAACAAAATTGTCATAATTATCATCAGTGTATAATTTGTCTGATACATTTTAAAGGCAATACTTGACAATCAATAATGTCATCAGTAGAGTTCGATCACTGTCATTTTTAGAATTAAATCATGTATCATTATATATATATATATTATACATTGTTACGATTCAACCATTCAAACAGTTATAATCCCATGTTTTGAAGGAAGAAGAATGCTTTTAAAACATAGTGGGAATAGGAGATGATACTAGCAACCAGTGCTTCCTTCTCTTCCAACCATATATTCTACCATTTTAAAAGCAAATCCCATTACTTAAGCCATTCAACGTCTGCATAGGCTTTGAATTTGGTCAAGCCTAATGTTCTGTAATCAGGTACAAGTTAAAATATCAGCTTTGCTCAAGCCTAAAAGTCAACATTAATTTTTCCATCAAAAACATGGAAAAGACTACTTTCTGTTTAACATACACATATTTATTTTACATCTATTGAAAAACAAGTTCTAACAACTTTTCTTAATCTCTGTTGATTCTGCTTCCTGAACTACACCAATACTTGTGCCGAATGTGTGGGCCAACGAAAAATCCCGAAGTTGACATCCACTCCCGGGTATCAAACTCGGGACCTTATCGTTACGAGGCCAACGCTCTACCTCACAGCCACGGACACCATGACTTGATTACAATTTTCAATAAATGCATAATATTTACTGTTTAGAGACAAATGTATCCTGAGATCAACTAGCTAAACTATATATGTATCTTAGTATAAAGGTCTTAAATCTTACTAAAAGAAAGTTTTAGCCTTGTCCATACTGAATGCATCTACAGAGGCCAAATAAAATGAAGCTTAACCCTTTACACAAAATGGCAACTTCTGACCACCCTGAGATAGAACCCTTTTGAAAACATTATGGGAAAAGGAGAAAATGCTGGTAACCAGTATTTTCTCCTTTTCCCACAATGTTTTCTACCCTTCCCAATCAAATTTCCGTTTTTTAGTCACATTTATTTTGTTGTCTGCAAATGCTTTCAATTTGTACCAGTCTAAAAGTTTTGTTGTTTGGTAAAGGGTTAAACTCTTGACTTTGTCTCTGATGGGGTATTAAACATTGTGGGAAAAGTAACAAGAGAATCACATATAGGTGCCAAAGCTTGAGTACAGGTGCTTGATTTTCAGCGAAAATTCTAAGTCGAAGAAGGAGCATAAATGTGTAAAATACTTTAATAGTTACCTGCCCTCATTGTACAGGTTGTCCTCTTGATAGTAAAGATTTTGACATAGATTGATGTAAATATCTTTAATAATAAGAGAGATATTGCAAAGTGTCAAAATTTCGCATGATGACGCAGATATTCTCAGGGCTACAAAAATACCTCAGTCTTCTTTGAAAACATCAGAGCAAAAAATGCTGGTTGCCTGTGTTTTTTCCTATTTTTAAACATGGATTAGATGGTCAAGGGTTAACCCTCCACCAGTTGATCACAAGTTTTTAAGACTCTGAGAAAGAAATCTTTGAAAGAGTAGTGGGAAAAGTAGAAAATGATGGTGACCAATCTTCCACAATGCTTTCTGTCCATTTAGCACACACCAGTCAAGCCACAACTTATTTGTTCACTGAATGCTCTCACTATCAGCACATCGATGATATTGTCTTCAGGTAAGAATTGACCATTAAGTACATTATAATTATCATGCTAAATTAATTAACACTAACTGTTATATGTAAAGGATCTTAAAAGGATGAAAAAAAAAAAAACATCAATAGGTGTAGGCTAACAGCCTCATAGGACAAACTGCCCTTAGAAAAAAGCCATACTGTATAAAAGCTCCCCCTAAGAATACTTGAACTGTGTAGTTTGTGTAACAGGATATTTACTTCGATTAATTTTGGGCCCTTTGTCTAATTGAGGTTGGACATAATGACTCCAACTTCTCAGCGCCAGGATATTCCTTTGAAGTCTTGAGAAGATGAGGCTCCTCAGGGTTTACAACCTTTACCCTGAAGTCTCAGAACACTCAGAAAAACTCGCTGAAAGCCACAGTAGTCAAAGAACTTTTTGGGTGTTTGCTGGCCAGCAACCTATACAGCTATGAACCCACAGTAATGTAATTCAGTGATGGGGGAGAGAAGCAAATCTTACATGCATGATATGGCTTCAAATTCTGCTACATTGTTGCCAGGAAACAATGAAGGATTCACGTCTGGTGCAGGAATAAATATGGTGGCGGTTCCTAACAATCTACTATGTTTCGGTTGTCAGTGGGACAACATAAGGCAACCAGAGAGCTTTAAAACAAACAACAAGCTTCTATGCAAATATTAACTCGGGTAGTTCCAAGATATAGCTAATGGAGTGAGTCATTCTAGACAGCAAAATACTCACTTCTCTGATATAAAGGGAAGACAGTCAATCTTCCAGAGACGAACTCTCGGAAGTTGAGCCTGCAAATGAATCAAACCCGGAAAAAAGGAAGTTCAGCATAGGATTGGATTCAGAGGCTTGTAATAAAAAACTGAAACAACAGGCAGAAGTTGAGGCCCAGTTTACAAAAAAGGAAGAATTTAGCATGGGTGTTCACGAGGTTGTTGCATCAACAGTAACTAAGGAATTAGCAGAGCAAGTTGATCACAAAGCCGCAGTAGTTCAGGATCTGCTAAACAAATACTTGTATAACAGGTAAGGTAATTGTGAATATCTGGAAGTGCCAAAAGTAAACTAACTTCTGTGGACAAATAAACAAACTAGTATAGGACTAAAGAAAGCTGATAAGGAATTTCAGCAAACCCAAAATTATATAACATGGTCCCTTTGGTCAATAGAATGAATAAAACACTTCAGATGGAGCAAGAAGATGCGGAAGAGCCTTTTGATTGGTCTCTGGAAGCGTTTAATCTTATCGCTTATGCGCATCCAGATTTCTCGGCACAAAGACATTGATCGTTATTACCAGCTATTTAAGGCCATTATGCTACCTTGTGCAGTGACTGTGAAAAGATTACATCACCCACGTATCTTTTTGGTAAGATAAAGATTTGGAGAAACGCCTGCCAAAAATTGTTGGTAAGTCAGAAACTCAGTAATAGCCCAACAGTTCTTACACTTGGGAAAATGCGCCAACGAAACAAACGATCATGGGGACACAAGGACTTACCTGGGTGTTATATGCCAAGTACTTCACGGGTTTTTTAGGCAAAAGGGCACTGACACACTCAAGTTCCTCCCACCGAAAGTTAAGGAGCTGGAAGGGAGATCAGGGCCAGAAAAAATTTCAAAGGAATCAAAAACATTAAACGTAAGTAAATGCCTAATTAATACTCCTGAAAATTTCTTTGGTGGGAAAATATCAATGTTATCTAGTATCATAGAGCTTTTGTTTGTTTTTCTGTTAAAAGCAATGGGGCTTTTGCCCCATGATGCTCTCATCCTGGGGCTTTTGCCCATAGCACAAATACCACAACCAACACCATTAATCATCCACACAATACTTTTTGACGGGCAAAATTTTGTCACACTCAATCTAACAGTGCAATTAAAACGTCTCAATAACTTTGTACATGGAAATAAAGTTAAAATGAAGATTTGCACAGCCGTAGAATATAATATGTACATGACTGTAATATGAAGCTGCTGTTTTGATCTATGAATCACTAATAATGCATGAAATCATTACCAAATGCAAAATAATGAAATTTAATACTTTTTTATGTCAAAAGCATAATTATGCAGACTGCAAAATGAATTTTATTGAAATAATACTCTAAAAAGGGTAGAAACAATGTTTAAAAAGAAGAAAATGCTTTATCAGTAAACAATGGGACTGTATAGTAAAGGGTAAAAAAGGAAAGTTATTACGTCCAAAATCAGTTAAGTTGCGCCAATGACTTAATTTCCAGTCACAGTCAAATGAAAAGATAATTTAAGCCTTTCAGTCTACTTTTGTATGTTACACATAGTCCAAATGATATTGCCAAAAATCTAAATGTACAAATCCAAGATCTGAACACTTTGAATTTGAAAATTTGAAGCTGATTGTAGACATATACTAACAAAAAGCCATGTCACAAACAAAAGGATATATTAACGGAAAATATCGCACAAACATAAACCACTTAGTATGAATAAGTTACAGTTTATTTTATTCGTAAATGCCAAAAAATGAGGCACAAAGTCGAAATAAAGCTTGTAATTTGTTAGTTCTTTTGATATTTTTGTCTGTTTACTGTCCCTTAAATCATAGTGAATTACGTTATACAAAGTAACACCACTGCATTGAAATGAAATGCGAAAGGTAGTGAACAAAACTTATTTTTTCTCTTTCTATAAGCATCATATTTAACAGCTAAAATAGTGTTTTGGGTTTACCATTAAAAAAAATAAACCACACTTTATTCAAATTAGAATTTTCAATTTTTCACATTTTTAGTGAATTACGTTACACATGTTTTCTAAGATACTGAATGTGGGAAAGGAAATTAAACACCAATATGGGTAGACCATGTCCTACTTTCTGATATGTCAAGATATCATTTATCTGTGTTAATTAATAAGGATTCAAATTGCATTTTAGATGCTGGGGTGAATTACGTTATAGTGAATTACGATACACTGAATGTAGGATTAATTGAACGAAACACCAAACTGTTCAAATACACGAGTTATTTTTGGTGTAAAAACTGACCTCATAGTTACGTCATATGTAAACGTCATTTACTGGTGCTGTTTTATCTTTTTTGACCTTGGTGGATGTGAATACTTTATTGCACAGTAAGGATTATTGGTTTATATCATTTAATTAGTGTGTATCCCTGCTCATAACATGTGTGATGTTCGATTTTTAAGATTGACATTTGTATTCTTCTATCTTGTCTGAATTAAAGAAATTAAAAGAGATATATTTGAATGTGATGTATGAATTATATGATAACGTAATTCACAAAAACTGTAACGTAATTCACTTTCTTTCACTATGACCCTAGTGACCAAGAATACTTTGTATCATCCATGGTTGATGCAAAAAAAATCCTTCAAGTGGCCCGGTAAGCTAGACACAGTCTGGATAATAGTCGATGCTATATTAATGGCTGTAAACGAACCAATTCGCATTGGAAAAACAAGAAACATATTCAAATTCCAACAGGCAGAAATTAACACCATTGAGCAGTTGTTTGTGCTATAAAAAGTAAACAATAATGGACGAGAGACAGTTTGTGTTACACTGAGTTTCTTTAATTCTTTACCACACAATCCCGACTTTTAACGACCCTGACGAAGAGGCTTTTTGAACGCAGTCCGAGAAAAGGAGAAAATGCTGGTAACCAGCATTTTCTCCTTTTCCCACGCTGTTTTCTACTCTTCCCATAACCAAATTCATTTCATAAGTCAGATTCATTTTGTCGTCTGCAAAGTCTTTCAAATTGGACTTGTCTTAAATTTTGTTGTTTGGTGAAGAGTTAACCCTTTCCCAAACAAGCCCTGGTTTTTACGTGTCTGCAGTACAAGTATTTTGAAAATATTGTGGGAAAAGGAGAAATTGCTCGTAACGAGCAATTTCTCCTTCTCCCGTAGTGTTTTGTACCCTTTTATAAACCATTCTGCCATTTTTATCAAATTTGAAATTATTGTCTGCAAACTCTTTCAGTTTGGAGGAGTCTAAAATTTGTTCTTTGGGAAAGGGTTAAAAGTAATTTGATTTATTTTCCAAATAAATAAGTTAATGAAGTACAAGTGAATTACGTTACAGCTTTGACTTGAATTACATTACAACATTTTCATCATATAGTGCTCATGTTTGGTTATGATTTATGACTGGAACATTCTATAGCCTATTAGGAAATAGTAGACTTTTGCATTTTATTCGCTCTTTATGCCCTGCACGTAATACATTTAGTAGTGTTTGTAAAGCTGTATCTAAAACTGACACAAATTGCTGCTGTTGAATCTCAGAAGTGTTAATATTATTCTTTTCTTACAGTTTCAAAGGTCCATTTATTTTCAGTTTGCTACAGCATTCTTACAGGATTTGATTTTAAGTTTAAAAAAAGGAGGTACATTTCTTAAATATTAGTTCATTTTAATTTTCTTCTCCATGTGAATTACGTTGCAAGTTACCACTCCATAGTACAAGCCGACCACAGTAAAATAGTTGCTTTCATCCATACCAAGTAAGCATTCATATAATGCAGGATAACATAGCTTCCTAATAAGCTATAAATGATTGTCAATTTCTTTCACACAGATCCACGACAATTACCGTATTTCTTAGAATTCGATGCGATTAAGATTTGCAACCAAAAATTTCATCACATGTTCAAATCAAAGAGATACTGCTTTCTCATTATGCAATATATGACCAAAATTTTATGCTTGTTCATTTTAAAGACACATATGCAGTGTTCAGATTAACACATGAAAGCAATATACCGTATCATGTTCATAGTAGATATTCATTTTATCAAGTCGCAGTTTTGTAACGTAATTCACGGCTGTTTTTGACCCACTTCTATAGGGTCTGATTTTTGTGCTTAAAAAATCCAATGCAAACACTTTAAGTATCGAATCTGTATATCAAAAGGTTGAAAGCATACAAAAAACGAGGTTGAATTAAATTTTATGTTCCAAATATTATGGCCGAAATTACAGTGTAAATGGCGCAACTTAACTGATTTTGGACGATTAATGTAATGAAACAGATACAGACAAGGGGGAGTATTTCTGAGTGAAACAGAACACATGTATCCGATATTTACTTTGTTGAGACCTATATTGTGAGTAGTTATTGTCTCATGAAGACAGTTCCAATGAGTATCAAAAACATAAATATCAGAGATGAAAAATTTACAAATGCTATATCTTCTTTTTTTTTTAAATCCAACCCTTTACAGAACAACCTTAATACTTTAGCCCTTTACCAAACGACAAAATTTTAGACTTGTCCGAATTTGCTCATGACAGTTTCAGTGTCGCTCATATGAAATGATTTTTCTTTGAGAGGGTAGAAAACATTGTGGGAAAAGAAGAAAATGCTTGTAACCAGCATTTTCTTCATTTCCCACAATGTTTTCACAAGACTTCTCTTTTTGGGACGTTAAAAGTCGTCATTGTGTGGTAAAGGGTTAATGACCCTTCGAGACAAAGGATTTGAAAGTATTGTGGAAAAAGGATAAAAAATGTAGGTAGTCACAATTTTTCCCCTACTCACACTATCTTATGTGATTATTTGAGGCAAAGTTTTGCTTTTAATATGGACAAGTCCTCATATTTTCTGTGGTAAAGAGTTTTAGTACCAGATGAAAAAAAGCTTTATGAATTTATTTATTGTATACATGGATATACATGTGTAGAAAAAAAAAAATTACTGATCAAATGTATGCGAATTCAAGATATGAAATATTCATTGGTATGAACATATAGTAAAATATGCAAACAGGAAAGTTTGCCAATTTCTCAAATATGCAAAATCACAAAAATTTCCACATCAAAAATTTCCACTTGTTTAGCATCCGATAAATGATTGAGAACAGTTTGCTTATGTAAGCTTTCACAATATTGACTAATTGAATGACTGGTGTTTTGTGCAACTTTCAACATTATTTCAGACATATAATAATTTGATTTGTATTTAAATGAATAGAAAACATTGTGAGGAAAGGGGGACATGCTGGTTACCAGCATTTTCTCTCAATATTTTCAAAAGCTTTCATTCAGTTACAAAAACTCAGGAATTGGTAGTAAAGGTTTTATCTTTAGCACACAGTTTTTAAGACCTTGAAGAAGAGGGCTTTTGAAAACATTGTGGCAAGAGGAAGAAGCCTTCAGAAATTATTGTAAGAAAAGTAGAAAATGCTACTAACCAGCATTTTCTCCTTCTCCAACAATCTCCCACTATGTCTTCTATTCTTTTAACTCTTTACCACACAATCCCGACTTTTAACGACCCTGAGAAAGAAGCCTTTTGAAAACATTGTGGGAAAAGGAGAAAATGCTGGTTACCAGCATTTTCTCCTTTTCCCACAATGTTTTCTACCCTTCCCAAACCGAATTCCAATTTTTTAGTCCCATTTATTTTGTCGTCTGCAAATGCTTTCAGTTTGGACCAGTGTATAATTTTGTCCTTTGGTAGAGTAAAGTCAAGTGTCCTATTTTGAGTCAAGTTTATTTTGTCGTCTGTAAATGCTTTAATTTGGACAAATCTAAATTTTGATGTTTGGCAAAGACTTAAATCTAATTGTGTATGTTCATCTGTATGTGGGAGAAAAAAAATCAAGAGCCATGGTATTCTGAAATGAGAGAATCCATCATTAAACTATCATATCCTTGCTGAATAGTTACTGTTGTGGAATGTTCAACCATACTCTCTGATACCTGAGTCATGTGACTTGATGATTCCTGATTGGCCAATTCATGTGATGGATGATTCATGTGACTTGAAAATGAATCCTGAGAGATCAATTCATGAGATATATGAGCATTGTTCTGTAAGCATCCATTGAGTTTTGAGTGACTTGACAACAATGGATCTGGAATTAGAAAAAAAAAAAAGACTTCAGTGCCAAAGAGAATCTAAGAAAAAACTGGATTTTGCGTATCTATTTCAAAGAGCAAATTTGACAAAAAACAGACACTGACTCTGACATAAACCATTAATGTTTCCTAATTAATTGCATCCCTCCTTGGTCACATATCACAGACAAAAACCAAAATCTGTTTAAAATCCAGTCACATAATCGAACAATTAAGAATCGATTTTCGTATCAAATCAACAGATGTTTAATTTTCACGCAATGCCAAAATACTAGTATTAGACTAATCCATGATGAAAACAAGTTCATTGTGGCCCAAGTCACTTTTCACTGAAAAGGTGTAGAACATTGTGGAAAAAGAAGAATGGCAAAAAGCTTGAAAAACTATCTGCAAAATTCTAGACAAAGCTTTGTTCTCCACTTATCAACACTTTTAACTACATAAGTTACCAGATGACTAAAATTTACACTTGACTAAATAAAATGTGTTTGCAAACGAAAAAAAAAAAATAATAAGAACTTTGCAAAGCGGCACATATAAGCCCAAAGGGGCTTGTCACTTGTCAGTGAAACAGGCTAAAATCTAGAATGGCTACACATATCCAAATTTTAAAAGTCACATGCACAACTACACATCATAGAGATTCATTGTGGTAAGTTTGAACTTATTCCAAAGAAAATTGTAGGAGGAAGAGCCCACATGAGAAATTGCTAGCAGACAGAATGATAACTTTCTCAAAGTCAATACTTTATACAGTATATCTCAGGACTGTGAGGTTAAAGGTTAAAACTGGCTAACTGTTGGATCTCAAACTTCCCTGAAGAAAACACAATAGTCACAATCTGACAAATACCCCCCCCCCCCCCCTCCCCACACACACACACACACACACAAATCCCTTCAGTTGCCTTTTCAGTGCATGAAGAACAAACATTTGATTGGTAGTAACACTTGTAAGATTTGAGAAATTCATAACAAATATGAACACAACAAGTGGATGCTAATGCCTGTCTTCTTTTGCTTGAATTTCAGTGAAAATTTCAAATTCCCAGTCATAAGAAGGTACATAACCGTGTCAAAAATAATTCGATGGTTACTTGCCCCTGTTATATTATGTGTTCGCTTTTCGATAGTTAACAGCTAGTCTGAATTTTATGTAAGTATCTTCAAAAAAGATGAAGGCTTTTGCATGATAATGATGATGCAGTTGACAATAGGGCTATGACAATACATCAATACTTTTTTAAATTCATTACCAAACGACAAAGTTTAAGGCTTGTCCAAACTGAAAGCATTTGCAGACGACAAAATAAAAGTGACTGAAAGTTTGAAATTTGTATTGTGAAAGGTAGAAAACATTGTGGGAAAAGGAGAAAATGCTGGTTACCAGCATTTTCTCCTTTTCCCACAATGTTTTCTAATGGCTTCTTTCTCAGGGTCGTCAATAGTAGGGATTGTGTGGTAATGGATTAAATGAGCCAAGTTATAAACACAGGGGCACAACTTCCTACAGTTAGAAAACTATAAACGCTTTACCACACAAGTCCCAGTTTTATAGACCCTGAATGACTAGGCTTTTGAAAACATTGTGGGAAAAGGAGACAATACTTGTAAGCAGCATTTTCTCCTTTTTCCACAATGTTCCTTCCTGCAACAAATTTCAACTTTAAGTCACCAATTATTTTTTCATCCTAAAATGCTTTCAGTTTTAACTAGTCTGAAATTTTGGTATTTGGTAAACTGTTAAAAAACATAAAATATTTGACAAAAACATGTAGGTTGAAAGTTGTAGGAACAGAATGAGGAGAAAAACCTGGAAACCAGCATTTTTTCCTCTTTTCGGCAAATTTTCTTCCTTGTCAAAGACAACTTCCAAAATTTGAGCCACATTTAATTTGTCATCTGCCAAGTCTTTGGGTATGGATGAATTCTCATTTTATTGTGAGGTTAACTCATTACCACATGAGAAAATTTTGGACTGGTCCAAATTCAAAGCATTTGCAGACGACAAAATAAAGTTGACTGAAAAATAGAAATTTGTTCTGGAAAGGGTAGAAAACACTGTGGGAAAAGGAGAAAATGCTGGTTACCAACATTTTCTCCTTTTCCCACAGTGTTTTCAAAAGGCTTCTTTCTCAGGGGCGTCAAAAGAAGGGATTGAGTGGTAATGGGTTTAGGGACAATCTTGTTGATGAGGATGTGAAAACAGGGGCTAAATATAATGAGACATGGCTCCAACACATTTACTGGGGAAATCTCTGTATCTGAGGCAAGAAGAAGCTGCATATTCACATATCTGTGGACGGCTTGAATTTTCTCTCAAGACCCCAACATTAAAGTTACCAGTAGTCTTGCATGTTCGCATTTCTTTTAAACTTTTGATTTGACCATTTTGGCTGAATGAAGCTGGGGTAGAATCCATGTCAATCTCACCTTCTGATGCACTGTTTTCATGAACCACTCCATTACTGCCATTGGTGAAAATGTAATCTATAAGAGACCAAAAATAAATCAGCTTTCAATTCTTTACCAAAACTCAAAACTTTACACTTGTCAAAATTGAAAGCATGTGCAATATCACATCAAACTTACCCTAAAGGATACAATCTTTTTCTGAAAGGTAGGAAACCTTGTAGAGAAAAGGAAGTATTGCCTGTTACCAGCATTTACTCCTTTTTCTACAGTTTTTCAAAGACCTTTTTTTCCCTTTACCATGCAGTCTAGCATTTTTTACACTCTCTAGGCCTACCAATTGCTTCTCTCCCATTTTTCCATAGGCTGTCAATATTCAATTTTCTTAAACTCTTTAGCACACAATCCCGACTTTTAACGACCTTGAGAGGGAAAGCTTTTGAAAACCTTGAGAGGGAAAGCTTTTGAAAACATTGTGGGAAAAGGAGAAAATGCTGGTAATCAGCATTGGCTCCTTTTCCCACAGTGTTTTATACCCTTCCAAAATCAAAATTCAATTTTTGAGTCACACATTTATTTTGTCGTCTGCAAGGGCTTTCAATTTGGATTAATCTAAAATTTTGTCATTTGGTAAAATATGTTAAAACGAGGAACACAATTTTAAAGTAGTGGCAGCACCCCAGTTTAAACCTAAACTTTCATGTGCAAGTACATGTATGACATTCATTTTTATCATTGGTAATTTATTTGACTTATTGGCAGACAGACTTATCCATTTTCAGAAAAAGAAGTGGTCAGTGAACCTGTACATATACTCTCCTGCCATCTTCACAGCTTCTGTATTTGGAATTTTCACTCAAAACACATTTTCTGTTTTCATCA
This sequence comes from Tridacna crocea, assembly GCA_943736015.1. Classification (NCBI taxonomy): domain Eukaryota; kingdom Metazoa; phylum Mollusca; class Bivalvia; order Cardiida; family Cardiidae; genus Tridacna; species Tridacna crocea. The sequence continues at coordinate 41,352,005 of OX031063.1, forward strand.
TTAACACTTTAACAAACAATCCCTGGACTTTACGACCATGAGACAGAAGCCTTTTGAAAACACTGTGGGAAAAGAAGAAAATGGTGGTACCTAGCATTTTCTTCTTTTCCCATAATGTTTTCTACCCTGCTGGAAATAAAATTCAATCTTTGAATAATGTTTATTTTGTTGTCTGCAAGTGCTTTCAGTTTAAACCAGCCTAGAAATTTTATTATTTGGTAAAGAGTTAAGCTGTAATCATAATATGTGGGGTCCGTATGGAGACCACATGGTTTTCTGTCTGTGATACGAAAGTTGAAGCTGCAGGGAACTATCATTATAGAAGTTTGTTATTAAACCTATTCTTAACCTGAATTTACATAGAAATTCTTGTGGCTTCAGAGTGAGTGGAATATAAAACCCCAAATCTGTTGCAGACCCTAGACAATATCATTATTATTCTACATATGAGTGAGTGGAATATAAACCTCCAAATCTGTTGCGGACCCTAGACAATATCATTATTATTCTACATATCAGTGAGTGGAATATAAAACCCCAAATCTGTTGCAGACCCTAGTCAATAACATTATTATTCTACATAATTATGAGTGACAGGAATATAAAACACCAAATCTGTTGCAGACCCTAGACAATATCATTATTATTCTACATATGAGTGATTGGAATATAAAACCCCAAATTTGTTGTGGATCCTAGACAATATCATTATTATTCTACATATCAGTGAGTGGAATATAAAACCCCAAATCTGTTGTGGATCCTAGTCAATATCATAATTATTCTACATAATTATGAGTGACTGGAATATAAACCCCCAAATCTGTTGCAGACCCTAGACAATATCATTATTATTCTACATATGAGTGAGTGGAATATAAACCCCCAAATCTGTTGCGGACCCTAGACAATATCATTATTATTCTACATATCAGTGAGTGGAATATAAAACCCCAAATCTGTTGCAGACCCTAGTCAATAACATTATTATTCTACATAATTATGAGTGACAGGAATATAAAACACCAAATCTGTTGCAGACCCTAGACAATATCATTATTGTTCTACATATGAGTGATTGGAATATAAAACCCCAAATTTGTTGTGGATCCTAGACAATATCATTATTATTCTACATATGAGTGAGTGGAATATAAAACCCCAAATCTGTTGTGGATCCTAGTCAATATCATTATTATTCTACATAATTATGAGTGACTGGAATATAAACCCCCAAATCTGTTGCAGACCCTAGACAATATCATTATTATTCTACATATCAGTGAGTGGAATATAAAACCCCAAATCTGTTGCAGACCCTAGTCAATAACATTATTATTCTACATAATTATGAGTGACAGGAATATAAAACCCCAAATCTGTTGCAGACCCTAGTCAATATCATTATTATTCTACATAATTATGAGTGACTGGAATATAAACCCCCAAATCTGTTGTGGACCCTAGACAATATCATTATTATTCTACATATGAGTGACTGGAATATAAACCCCCAAATCTGTTGTGGACCCTAGACAATATCATCATTATTCTACATATCAGTGAGTGGAATATAAAACCCCCAAATCTGTTGTGGATCCTAGGCAATATCATTATTATTCTACATAATTATGAGTGACAGGAATATAAAACCCCAAATCTGTTGCAGACCCTAGTCAATATCATCATTATTCTACATATGAGTGATTGGAATATAAAACCCCAAATCTGTTGTGGATCCTAGGCAATATCATCATTATTCTACATATGAGTGAGTGGAATATAAAACCCCAAATCTGTTGTGGATCCTAGGCAATATCATTATTATTCTACATAATTATGAGTGACTGGAATATAAACCCCCAAATCTGTTGTGGACCCTAGACAATATCATTATTATTCTACATATCAGTGAGTGGAATATAAAACCCCAAATCTGTTGTGGATCCTAGGCAATATCATTATTATTCTACATAATTATGAGTGACTGGAATATAAACCCCCAAATCTGTTGTGGACCCTAGACAATATCATTATTATTCTACATATCAGTGAGTGGAATATAAAACCCCAAATCTGTTGCAGACCCTAGTCAATAACATTATTATTCTACATAATTATGAGTGACAGGAATATAAAACCCCAAATCTGTTGCAGACCCTAGTCAATATCATTATTATTCTACATAATTATGAGTGACTGGAATATAAACCCCCAAATCTGTTGTGGACCCTAGACAATATCATTATTATTCTACATATGAGTGACTGGAATATAAACCCCCAAATCTGTTGTGGACCCTAGACAATATCATTATTATTCTACATATCAGTGAGTGGAATATAAAACCCTAAATCTGTTGTGGATCCTAGGCAATATCATTATTATTCTACATAATTATGAGTGACAGGAATATAAAACCCCAAATCTGTTGCAGACCCTAGTCAATATCATTATTATTCTACATAATTATGAGTGACAGGAATATAAAACCCCAAATCTGTTGCAGACCCTAGTCAATATCATCATTATTCTACATATGAGTGATTGGAATATAAAACCCCAAATCTGTTGTGGATCCTAGGCAATATCATCATTATTCTACATATGAGTGAGTGGAATATAAAACCCCAAATCTGTTGTGGATCCTAGGCAATATCATTATTATTCTACATAATTATGAGTGACTGGAATATAAACCCCCAAATCTGTTGTGGACCCTAGACAATATCATTATTATTCTACATATCAGTGAGTGGAATATAAAACCCCAAATCTGTTGTGGATCCTAGGCAATATCATTATTATTCTACATAATTATGAGTGACTGGAATATAAACCCCCAAATCTGTTGTGGACCCTAGACAATATCATTATTATTCTACATATCAGTGAGTGGAATATAAAACCCCAAATCTGTTGTGGATCCTAGGCAATATCATTATTATTCTACATATCAGTGAGTGGAATATAAAACCCCAAATCTGTTGTGGATCCTAGGCAATATCATTATTATTCTACATATCACACATGATATATTCAGCTCATACTAACATATTTCATTTGTTTTCCCTTGACAGAAAAGTCATAGATAATACCAGGAGTATTTGATTTTCAGGTACCGAACTTACACAATTAATATTCTGAACATCTGTACACAAGAATTCAAGAACGGTACAAGTTTATGACTGGGGTCCACTAGGTCATGGACCCCACTTGGTAATGTTTTTTTTGGGAAATGTGTTGGAAGGATGAAAGTTAATATACATAGCTCTTATCTTAACCCTTTACCACAAAATGACGACTTTTGACAACATTTGGAAAGAAGCCTTTTGAAAACATTGTGGGAAAAAGGAGAACCAGCATTTTCTCCTTTTACCAAATGTTTTCTACCCTATAAATGAACAGTTGCACCACTTGAGCCAACTTAAAATTGTCGTCTGCAAATGCTTTCAGTTTGGACAGAGCTAAAATTTTCTTGTCTTCTAAGGATTAAAGTAATTCTATCAAGAAAACAAATTGATAAATAACTTGAGAAGAAAGAATTTCATTGGTAGACAGTAAATTAAACAACACTTAATATCATCTTGTACAACTATTCTAATTATATGTTTACATCGTGTCAATGTTCATGTGTGGGAATAGAGTCCAAAGTTGCAGTAACTAAAACCTACTTTGTTAGAAACCTATACTATTTATACTATCATATGATAGAAAATGGATTGAACACTATTTCAACTCAATGATCTTGAAAAACAAGAGCACCCCATGCTGGTAACAAAGGTAACCTGAATTACTTGAATACCACTTAAAAACTTTGTGAAAAAGGGGGCATAATTGTGTGTAAAAATGCTTTGATAGTTATCTGTCCCTGTTGTATGAGTTTCTCTTCTGATAGTTAACCCATTACCACACAATCCCTCCTTTTGACAACCCTGGGAAAGAAGCCTTTAGAAAACATTGTGGGAAAAGGAGAAAATGCTGGTAACCAGCATTTTCTCCTTTTCCCACAAGGTTTTCTACCCTTCACAAAACAAATTTCAAATTTACAGTCACTTTAAATTTGTGGTCTGTGAATGCTTTAGATTTTGGCAAGCCTAAAATAGTGTCGTTTGGTAATGAGTTAAGTAACAACATGTCCAAGTTTGAAGTCAATACCTACAGTAATAATAAAGATATTACAAAATGTCATAGTTTTTTCACAACCACAATGACTGCACCACAGGGCTTTGTCTGTAACTTATTGTCTTCTTTAAAAACAGACAAGCACCAAATTAAATTCATCGCGACAAGCAAAAATTAAAGACATAACATTCATTCAGTCACAGCACCATAATCTCCTATTGACAAGTTAAGCAAGTATGTATATTTTACATTAAGCACTGCATCCATCACCTGACAGATGATTACAGACATATTCTATCAACAGAATGATATACCGGTAGTTAAAAACAACAAATTATTGTTGACTTTAGGTTGAAAAATAAGAAACCTCTTTCAGACTAACCTTTTGATCTTTTGGCAGATAATACACATAGAAAAAAAAAATACCAGGACCATGATTCGTGTTCAAACAATGTCAACTTTATAGAGATTATACCAGTACTTAAATCTTTACCACACAAACCAGACTTTTAACGACATTGTCAGAGAAGCCTTTAAAAAAATTGTGGGAAAATGAGAAAATGCTGGTTACCAGCATTTTCTCCTTTTTCCACAATGTTTTCTTCCGTTCCTAAAACAATTTTCAATTCTTTAGTCACATTTATTTTGTCGTCTTAGAATGCTTTCAATTTGGACCAGCCTAAATTTTTTTTGTGTGTGGTAAAGAGTTAAATCATTGTTTGAACATTTTTTGCAGTTCAAAATTTCCCATTTTAAAGTCACCCAGGTTCTACTATATATAACCTGATGTTTAGGGGACAGTAACATTTCAATCTTTATCTTTTACTGAATTATAAAATCAAATTTCAATTTACTGTATTATCTCTTCACCAAATGACAAATTTTTGGATATTTGCGATGACGAAATTGATGTGACTCAAAAATTGAAAATTATTGTGGAAAGGGAAGAAAACATAATAGGAAAATGAGAAACTGCTGGTAACCAGCATTTTCTCCTTTTCCCACAACTTTTTTAGAAGGCTTCTTTCTCAGGGTCATGAAAACCAGGGATCGTTTGGGAAAGGGTTAAATAAATACATTAATCTGAATATACTATACATCAATAACAGTTATATATCTTTTATAAACTTTGCTGCAAATGAAGAAAGGATTGAAATGCAAATGTGTTCCTTCCATCAGCCAAATGGCTCTCAAAAGCTTCTTCAATCTTTTGTCATGTATTCTATTTCTAATTCCTTCATTTCATCTTAAACTCCTTACCAAAATTTTAGGTTTTTCCAAATTGATAGCATTTGCAAATGACAAAATAAAAGTGACTGAAAATTTGAAATTTGTTTTGTGAAGGGTAGAAAACATTGTGGAAAAAGGAGAAAGTGCTACTTACCAGCATTTTCATCTTTTCCCACAATGTTTTCAAAAAGGCTTCTTTCTCAGAGTCATCAAACATAGGGATTGTGTGGTAATGGGTTAATTCCATATAAATGTATATGTAATAGACATTTCTGATTCCTTTTTGTTCTAGTGCACAAAAACAAACTTTTTTTCCTGTTTGAACAGTTAAAATGAAGTGCATAAATACAATTTGTAATGTAAATGCAGAGAAAATAGAAAATGAAAAATAATGCACTGTAGAAAATGTGCATTTCATGAAAAAGTCAACAACAGATGATGACTTTATTATTTAAAACAAAAAGCCAGAAAGATGGATGTAGGACAGATGATAGGAACCACATTATTCTATTTCTCACCAATTTTTCCATTTGCAAGTGTTTCAAGAGAGTTCTGCTCAAACATTACACAAGTAAGTAATAATGTATATGTACAGACCATTGCAATAGCTAATAGTTTAAAAAAAAGAGAGTTTCAATGTTTGCAGACGACAATCCAAAACTAGTAAAAATGGTGAACTTCTTTGATAGGACAGAAAACAACTTGGAAAAAGGATGAAATCCAGTGTACTTGTATATCTGCTTTTTCCACTCTATTTCCAACAGGCTTCCCTCTCAGGGTTGTTAAAATATGAGATTGTTAAGCAGGGGGAAGGGGTGTGCATTAAAAGTTCAAAGATCATACAGACTTCTTTTTAAGTACCGATACATCCTTTCTTCACTTTCAGCCAATGACCTTTCCCAACCATTGAAAAAAAAATGTGCAACAAAATCACTACAAAGTTTAGTAAATGAGCAAAAGAATAATATTTTTTGTGTCCAGTAACAATGGTTAAGCAAGCAAACAAAACATAGCCCATGCAACAGAACTGGGTGAGAAACCTAACTGATAAAGCAACTGTTGCTAGTTCCAGTTAAATCATCATTTAACTAACCTGCACTGCCACTTGACGAAGCAGAGTTAGTGCCCCTTGCAGCAGAAAGAAATGGGCACCGTCATTTCCATAGAGATAAAGGTTCAGTAGAGAGAGCAAGCACAGCCATGTAACTACTCAGGACATTATTGTTCTGATAACTCTCCTCCTCAAATTTACTCAGCGTTCCTGTCAGAAAAGTAACAATTTTTCATCCTTTCTTCATAAAAAGCTTAAATTCGGGGTGTGGATTTATTTCAATGCTAAATAGACAAAATATCTTTGCATGCTAACATTCTATCACAAGAAAGGTAACTTGAAACATACGGATTAGTAAAACAGGTACTTAGGCTTAGAAGTCAGTGACACTTAATTATGTACTTAAACAGAGAATGCAAAAAACGATCAAAATCATAGTTTCAAAACACATAACTGTCTTTGACTAAATATGACTCACACTGAAAGTTCAAATACTTCAAAATGCAAAAATTTAATTAAATACTGCCTTCTTCTTTCAATATGGAAAAGTTGTGACACTTTCACTGTATCAGAAAGATTATAATGCAGATCTATGGATGAGACTTTGTTCACACTTAACCAATGAGAGTTGGTCCTTAGTGTGTTAAATTTGTCCTACTTAATTATAATGTAGTTTTGAAGTTTATATTCCTCCCTATTTTTTCATGTTAATGGGACTATGGGAGATACAGGCAGAGTGTGGTTTTCTTTACATGGCAACCATTGTTTGTTCTAAAATGTGGTAAAAGCAACAAGAATTGACAGTAGACAATATAATCTATCAAATTAAGTGTAGTTACTATTTCAATGATTTGTTTTTTTACCAAAGACGAAGAAAGTATCTTTGTTTCTGAACTTACATGTATATGACCCACCTTTGAACTTAGTCTAAATCATACAAGACAGAATATAAGGAAAAGCATCATAAAGACTCGCTGAAAATTACGGCCCTCTTGGGTGCTGCAAACATTACCAAATAATATATTATGTGACATGTCTTTGATTCAATATGTCCAAATTTTATACTTGAATACTTTGCCTCGATTAGTTTTTGCAGAAACATACATTTAGAAAAAATCTGATATGATCACTGTATGCAGGTGGCAAAGCTAGGCAACAAGTGCTTGGATTTTCATTGAAAACTCTAAGCAAAAAGGGGCAAGGCTGTGTCAAAAATATTTTGATGGTTACCAGCCCTGTTGTATGAGCTTCCTTGTAGGTAATTAACAATTTGTCCAATGCTGAAGTAAATATCTTCCATAAAAACAGGTATTACAATGTCAAAGTGTTCACACAATGACAACAAGGATGCCAGGGCTATAAAATCCTGATAAAGTGATGTAGTTATTTGATGAAAAATGTAGCCTTAACCCTTTACCACACGACGGGATTTTAGACTTGTCCGAATTGAAAGCATTTGCTGATGACAGTTTCAATGTGGCTCATATAAAATTAGTTTTCTTTGAGAGGGTAGAAAACATTGTGGGAAAAGGAGAAAATGCTGGTAACCAGCATTTTCTCCTTTTCCCACAATGTTTTCAAAAGCCATCTCTGTCAGGGGTGTTAAAAGTCGTCATTGTGTGGTAAAGGGTTAAGAATCTTATCAATACAACCACTCATTGTTCAATAACTCTTTACCACACAAGAAAATTTCAGAATTGAAAGCATTTGCAGATGACAAAATAAAGGTGACTGAAAAATAGAAATTTGTTCTGGGAAGGATAGAAAACACTGTGGGAAAAGGAGAAAATGCTGGTTACCAGCATTTTCTCCTTTTCCTACAGTGTTTTCAAAAGGCTTCTTTCTCAGGGGCGTCAAAAGTAGGGATTGTGTGGTAATGGGTTAAGAATCTTATCAATACAACCACTCATTGTTCAATAACTCTTTACCACACAAGAAAATTTCAGAATTGAAAGCATTTGCAGATGACAAAATAAAGGTGACAAAAAATTAAAATTTGGTCTGGGAAGGTTAGAAAACACTGTGGGAAAAGGAGAAAATACTGGTTACCAGTATTTTCTCCTTTTCCCACAGTGTTTTCAAAAGGCTTCTTTCTCAGGGTCATTAAAAGTCGGGATTGTGTTGTAAAGGGTTAAGCCTCTCCATGCAGCAAAACAATGCAACATGTTGATAGTGCATCTTGATCGCTTTGTGCCAAAATAAGCTAAAAATTGTTATTTCATGCTGCAAAGGAATAACGGTAAGTGTGTTTTGCAAAGCAAAAAGAAAGCAGCAAATTGCTGAAAAAGAGATCACACTGACTGGTATACAGTCCACATACAGGTACCTAACATCAGTTTTCAATATTATTCTGATTACTAATTCATGAAAAATCAGCTGATCAGATGCCTTGACTTTGAATATGTTTCCAATAGCATTTCAATTTCTAGTACCAGACTATATGACCTGGATTCACAAAGATCTAGCCTAGTTAGGATGAGTCTAAAAGCATACAGCCAGTTCTACAGATGTGCTCTGGGAAAAGAGGGCTCAATGCACCTCCATGATGCATGATACTGAGCAAGTGATCACATAATTATGGACCCATAAGATCTGTTTAGTCCAACAATTCACTGGATCTCCAGACAAAATGGTCCCAGAGCCATAGATAAGAGGGAATGATTGTAGTCTAAATCCATTATTTATCCTCAAAACCCATGTTGTAGGTACTCATTAGAATCGTCTCATTGAGACGATTCTAATGAGTACCCATAACATAGGGTTTGGTGCAGAATAACTAATATTTTCAAGTTTCAAATCAAAGTTGTTCCCTCTATCTGGAGCTCTGGGTCCTTTGACATCTAGAAAATTTACAATTTATAGCAAAAGAGTTTCAACCTGTGTCAGCTTTCATGGACTTTCCAGGCAGGCTGAAATGGATTGATATTTTTGGCAGATGCATTACACCCCCTTTTTCATTGAGAATAGATTAAGTGTACTAAATAGGGATGGGAATAAATGGTCGAATATTTGAATATTCTACATATGGCTGAATGTTCAGATATGAAATTAACAAATGAACATTGTTTTCACATAAAAGTGCCTACAATACCTGTATTTGACTGGTAGTTATGTTTTTTTCCATGTTGCACTTCTTTGTATTTGAATGGTAAATTTCACAATTTCGTAAACTTTCGTGAAGACAAACCCTACGGATACAAGTCATCGTAGTGTTTGTTGAGTACAAAATGGGTACCTTACAGGTAGGGGGAGCTTGATATTTATTTTTGCGCATCACAAAAGTTGATCAGTCAAATACAGCTAATATGTCTGTTACAGAGAAAAAAGTTTTCATGCACAGATAAGATCCCCCTTTCTGGCAATCCATGGTGTATTTTTCAATGTGTTATCTACAACGGTTTCTAACGTCTCTTTAACCTTTACCACACAATCCCAATTTTTAACGACTGCTTGGAAGAAGCTTTGAAAAACATTGTGGAATAAGGAGAAAATGGTGGTAGCCAGCAATTTCTCCTTTTCCCACAGTGTTTTATACCTTAACAGAAAAAAGTTCATCATTTGAGTGCCACATAATTTGTCATCTTCAACTATTTTTTAATTTGGCCAAATCTACTTTCTAATCATTCGGTAAAGAGTTAAATCACACATTAGAATGGGTTTCCACATATTCTCTGCCATTAAATATATCACCATCCAGTTTTGAGTGATTAAGACACAATCTTCTTTCTATCTTGGTTTATCGTACAATAAACCACTGTTGTGAGTGCCTCCTAACTCACAACTATGGTTTATTGAACGATAAACAACAACAGAAAGATTATTTTGGTTCTAACATGACCAACTCTTAACCCTTTCCCAACCAAGTCCTCGTTTTTACATGTCTGCAGTAAAAGTCTTTGAAAACACTGTGGGAAAAGGAGAAATTGCTTGTGACGAGCAATTTCTCCTTTCCCCACAGTGTTTTATACCTTTTCGGAGAACTTTCTGCAATTTTCTCCAATTCTAAGATTGTCGTCTGCAAACTCTTTCGGTTTGGAAGGGTCCAAAATTTGTTGTTTGGGAAAGGGTTAATGAAAAGAAAACAAGTTCATACTTCGACTTAAAACGCTGATGCAGATTACATTCAAATGAATAACTTTCTTTATACAGAGTGATGTCACTCTATATAGAATGAAGTAGATTTTTATAATGCTTTTGTGTTTATGGAGGGGGATTCATGTGTTATGTTAGACAGTGCTCTCAATAAGGGACCATTTCAGGAATTTTTGTAATTCCATGTTCAGATTTCAGGAATTTTTTTTAAAAAATCAGGAATTTTTTTCCACATCGGTCAATGTGGTCTTGAGCTTAGATTTATTCTAATTGTGTTGCGGAATGACCAACCTTATGTTGTGGTTACTGTAAAGATTTATCCAGGAAGACATGTCCTTAGAATAACCATATAATGGGGGTAAAAAAGGAAATAAGAATTACCTCCCTTTTCTGAAAAAAGAACAAAATATCAACAAGTATCTTCAAGATGGACATCAAATAAATTTCTGGTCCATCAGAAACGTGCAAAAATACTATACCAGTATAAATCCTTATTTATCAATTAATAAGAAATTTCATTCCATTTTGCACTAGAAGTGTTAGGATGGTAGTAACTGAAGAATTATAACCACTTCCATGTTTCATAATTGTTAAAATGATGTCTTGCACAAAAGCCTGTTTCTTTCATCATTTGTTTTAAACCAAGTGAACATGCGAAACCATCCATCTTGTAATTTGATGTGCATGAATTTCTTTCAGTTTCCTAGTGGATTATAGAAGACAGGTATTTCAGACAGATGTGAATTCCTTCGTAACGACGATCAAGTCACACAATGATTCTTTCAAAAAAAAAAACTCCTTAAGTACGCTGCATAATTCCCGAAAGAAATGCGTAACGAAACTATGATCTGCAGATTTTTTAAAGAGTCGGACAAATAATTAGTAGATCTATTAGATCTACTCGATTATTTAAATTTCTTTCATGTTGCATTTTTGAAAACAAACAACATTCCCCGATCTTCGATTGCATGCCTCTATTAATTGCATTTGTCCATTAATTTCTATCGCTGCAGTCAAATTAAAGACGATTGATTACTAAGCGATCTTAAATTGATGGACCAATTAAACACCTAACATAATCCGATCATAAATTGGATAAACAATCGCATATGTGTAATTGTCATCTGTACACAGTAATCTGGATCACCAAAATGCTTCTACATTGCTTTAGAGGCTCTTTGTAAAGCGCCTTCCTTACATTGAATGGACGTTATCGAAGTTTTCCACACGCGTCAAACCCTTTGTGCATTTAAAAAAAAAAAACGTCCGGGTTGAAATCCTCGGACGTTTTTGTCATAATATGGACGTTAAAAAAACGTCCGACTTGGAAAATGCCGACGTTTTTTCTAAAAATTTGGACGTAATACACGTCGACGTCCGCTTATTGAGAGCACTGCCCAGCAAACATGATAAACTGGGTCCTATATGGGCAAATCCTGGGCTAAATATCTATATGGGACCTATGTTGGTCCTTTGCGGGAATTTCAGCCCTTCTGGAACCCACATAGAGCCCATGTTATTTATACTCATAAACCTTTACAATGTAAAATAGAATAGATCTAAACAAGTTCACTCTCTCACCGTACACTATTTTTGTCTGTTATAGTAGAAGTTTAGCGATGATTTAAACTCCAAAACCTGTAACAAGGTATTCACATGGGTCCCATTTGGGTCCCATTTATCGATCAACAGTGACGGGTGGAGACGGAAATTACCGATAAACTTCGGTATGAGAGTTTTTTTCAACAATTATCATTAATTCTATCTCTCTACGGTTTAATTGTGCCAATTTACATTTTTTAACCTTCAAACATATTTTATCTGATAAAAAATATGAAGAAAACACATTTACGGATTGAACAAATTGCGCGCGATCACGTGATGTAAACAGAAATATCCGTTGAGAGCAAGAAGTAAGCGGTTTGAATCGTATTCAACATGTGTTAAGCTCTACTCATGAAATCTACTCCTCGTTTCAGGCATGTATATGGTATGTATTTCAATCGTTACGAAAGTTCTACACTTTTTTTGTAAATCGGTCAGCTGGTTATCGTAAAATTGGAGACAAATTTCGTATTGTCACATGAATTCGCGTCGCGCCTGTTTTGTTAGTTTTATCTGTATACATGGCATTATCCGTCTGCCCATATTACATCAAGGTTCTGGATTTTGATGAGCTTCCATTCAAAAGTCGTGAACGAAACGCTTACGCATGTCATTTTTTTCAGCATGTTACTGAATGTGCTGGCCTTTGACCTATATTTGCTAGGTCTACTGATAAATTGAATAAATTGAAATTTATAATTGATAAAAAATGTAGACATGTTTATTTTAAGGGGCCCAGGGCTATTTGTGGGCAGATTTACGCCTTCTATCTTTTTTTTTAAAGATATTTCTTATTTTGGATGGCAGATCGTACAAATACCTACTATTGGAATTCTTACCTAAGAATTTCTGCTGGTATTCAAGCCCGTACTTCTGTCATAAATAGAATACTAACACATCTAATACTTCCTATCTGGAGAAAAAAACTCTTTATGTTGTTCAAAAAATTAAGAACTAGATATTTATTAGGCGCAGTATCAGAGTCACCTTAAAGTGGCTGGAGGTATATTTCGACTTTCAATAGTTTAGTTTTTATCAGTTCAGGGTATGACGTGACTTTTAATAACATTGTATTATTTACACATAGGTGAGATGCAGCACTTGGCTCAATGTGGAGGAAGGACAATTTGTACTTGTAACTCAACATCCAAGAAAATACAAACTCATGGGAACTACGGGAAAGCTGTAATTTGAAAACCTTGGATTTACAGTTATGATATTTGGTGAGTTTAACTGTTTTTCTTTTTTTGCACCCAATTCAACAGTATGTGTATCATGTGTACATGCATTATGTACATGTATCTGTAGAATTGTCTTTAAAACCATCTCATTTTTCACAGCAGTTTTACAGGGAATTATTATTTCTTGGGCAGGCCTATGGTCATGATGATTTCAACTGAATTGTAGTTTAACCCATTACCACACATTACCAAGTTTTAACCCTTTACCAAACAATCCCTGGTTTTTATGATCCTGAGATAGAGGCCTTTTGAAAACATTGTGTGAAAAGGAGAAAATGCTGGTAACCAGTATTTTCTCCTTTTTCCACAAATTTTTCTTCCCTGCTGGAAACAAATTTCAATATTCGAGCTAGGTTTATTTTGTCGTCTGCAAGTGCTTTGAATTTGGACCATTCTTAAATTTTGTTGTTTGGTAAAGAGTTTACAACCTCAACAAAGAAAACTTTTGAAAAAAATGTTGGAAAAGAAGAAAACACTGCTAACCAGTATTTTCTTCTTTTGCACAATGTGTTCAACCCTTCTGAAAACAAATTCCAATTTTTCAATTCTGTTTATTTTGTCGGCTAGAAATGCTTTCAGTATGGCTAAGTCCAAAGTTTTGTTGAGATATCACAGCAGTATTGCTGAAAACAGCTAATGGCATCATTAAAACTGAATTTTATTAACTTACAGGATGACTGTGTAAGAAGCCTTAAACACGACACTCTGCAAGCTAAGACCTACTGTATAAAGCGGACTAGTGCTCAACACAGAGATCGAGGGCAGAAAAGAGAGATGTTTAGGACAGTGTTCCGTAAAAATCGGGCAAATGAGGACCTTTATTGATTTTTACTAACATGTAGCTCCTGATTTCTGATCTGTGTAAACAACAGTGAATATAAACATTTACCCTTACATTGTAAAGTCACATGTTTTAACCCTTAACATGCTAAATAGATGAAGTAACTGAAATGAAACTTTCAAGCCAATAGTAAGTTCCAAATTTTGTTGTTAATTTCAGTGATCTTTTAGGGGAAATATCGTTTTATGGACAGTGTGCATCCAAGATCAGAGTGCACATTTTCTGCAGTTTGATCTTGATCTACATTGTCTGCAAAAGGTACTTGAGATGAGCTTAGCAGTCTTAGGAATAATGACCCATAGGAAGTTGGCTTCTGAATACACTTTGGGAAACAAATACAATGCTGATAACCAAAGTTTTCTCTGAAAGAAAATTACATCTTTTGAGTTAAACTAAATTGCTGTCACCTGCAGATGCTTTGATTTTTGACAAATCTAACATTTTGTATTTTTCCTTTTTGCATTTATTAGATAATCTTGACTCCTTGCTGTTTAAAGATATATCACACTATAATTATGTTATTTCAAAGCAGTTACACAATTGTTTTGTTTTGGATCTGTGAATATTAACTACCATATTTTTTCTACACTTTTGCAATTGTAATTTTGAATGAAAGCAATATACTAAAACAAAATAAAGAGATGGCTTGAAAATACATGAATTATTTCTTATTTTACTGTAATTTATGGTAGTTTGACCTAAATATTAGATGATTTTACAGCAAGCTGATATGCATTCTAGTATTCAGTGCTTATAAGTCAACCAACTTACTTCGTGGACAAAGGATTTTTGAATATTACCTCACTCATGTATGAATTGCTAAAGGCAAGCACCTCTGATTGCTTGGCTATGTGTACTTTCTATTTGTGAAGTTCAAGGATTTTTCTGCCAAACCATATGGATAACCAGGTCAACCTCACACAGTACACCAAAACTGGACCGACTTGATTCCCGTATGCAGCCGATTTCATTCAAAGCAGGACTAAAATGGGACCCAAGTAATAACATTGGACCCACAGGATTCCCATATAGTGCCCTTATAATAGAGATCTGGGAACCATATGGGTCCAGTGTGTGTATTTACAAATTACGCTTATTGGACCCATATAGTTCCCATGTATGACCCATATATGTTTGCCCATGTGGGTCCTGCATGGATTCCTGTTGCAAAAACCAGCTCAGTCCCACATGGGCAGCCCATTTTGGACCCATATAAAATACCACATGGGGCCCATATCGGTCCCATAAATTTTGCTGACTGGGTGGTTAGAATCGCATTTTGACACAATTAAGTTTTGCTGACCTATGATAACCTTGTCAAATGTGAGTGCTAGCTGTTGTTGTTGTGGGTAAATTTACTACCACAACAGAACATATTTTTATCATGTTCAGTATTCTTAATTATCAGAAGAGAAGAGATATATATTTAGGCAATATGAATGCTTTTGCATTAACTAAGGACCTTTCTCTTTGATTACGTTAGAAAACTAGCGAGTGACATTGGTCTGAGAAGTGTGTTTGATAGTTAGATCAATATTTGGATATAAGTGTGCAAGTAAGTGGACACGCATAATTGAGACACTGAAACAAAATATCTTAATTCTAGAATAGAATATTCAAATATATTTGAATATCAAAATCATCAAATATTCAAATACCTGTTTTTGTATTTGTTCCCATCCCTAGTATTAAACAAGCAAGCTTACAAAAATGTCTAGCTGTTTAGATACTACTATAATTTTAAATCATTTACATATGCTAAGCACACCCTAATATTAACCCTTTACCCCGTAAGGCATTTCTATGGTATCTCTAATTGACCGCAAATAACAGCAAGGATGAAGCTGTTTCTTATGTGTATATGACATCTTTCGATTGCATAGAAAACATTGTGGCAAAAGGTGAAATTGCTCGTGACGAGCAATTTCACCTTTTGCCACAATGTTTTCCAAAGGCTCCTACAAGCAATGCGTAGAAATGAGTATCTATGGAGTAAAGGGTTAACCCTGATGATCTTTTAGTGCTATAACTGAACAACTCACACTTAATGCTACCTTTTGAAACTTTACACAAACTTTACACAATGCTTACTTTCAAAAAGACGCTAAGGAGAAAGGTTTTTGAAGACATTGTAGAAAAAGCAGAAAATACCTGTAACCGTAACTTTTTACTTTTTCCCCATAGGACTACTTGTTCAGAAAAATCTTTCTTTATTCAGACAAAAAGTTCTACTTTACATCAGATTATCAGTGCACAGTTTACTTTCTTTGAAGCCCACTTTTGGCAAAAAAAAAGAAAAAGAGCATGGCAGGAGTGTAAAAGGACATAGAATAGCCATGAATAAAGGTTAAAAGGATATTGTAAGGTCTGAAACCAGAAATTTACAAATAAAAAAAGAAAATGCATTGTTCAAATGTTTCATGACCTTGTCCTTTTCTTGTAGAATTTCTTTTTTGGTTATTTCTTTACCCTTTTACATTTTTTGGAGACATTTTATGAAGATTGCCTAGGTCAAGATCAGACTGCCAGGTAGACCAGAATAACAAAATGACACACAATGTTGCCCATTTTGTTTGACCAGTTAAGTACTGAGCTTGCAACAGTTCTCGTTTGTTAAAAACTTTTCAAATACATGTACAATGAATAACGAGCAGGATATGAAAACAAGAACATTCATACATCATACCATCATTCCTAGCTCTTTTTAAACTACTGTGTTCAAACTCCTCCCTCCCTCGCTTCCGCCCAGCCACTGGAACTATATTTCTTGTTACTCCCTGATCTAGCAGAACATCTCCACTAGCAGCCATATTAGAATTAGCAGTCCCAACATCCATCTCCATATCACAGTCATCTGATTGGTTATTGTTGTCAAGGCTGTGTTCTGATTGGATAATACTGTTGTGGTGTTGTCCATTTTGCAATACAGGAAATCTAGCACTAGCATTTACACTGGAAATGATATGAGGGTGGGAATGATATGTATTATTTGAGATGAAACAATTTTGAGACGCTGGCTGTCCGTCTGGTGAACCTCGGCTGTGCTCTGCATCTTTGGTTTGAAGCTGTAAGGCACGTTCTAGATAGTTTGCACATTCTATATGGTCAGCTTGTCTAGCAACTTGACTTGCATCATTGCCACTGTAGTTTTTAATACTGAAAGAAAAGGAAAGCTCTTGACAGGGTTTAAAGATATACTACATCACAAAAACACTAGCCAGTCTATACTGTCATTCACCAAGAATGGACATGTTTAAGTTCCATGATTTTTTTTACCTAACAATGAAATTTTAGTCTTATCCAAACTCAGAGCAGTTGCAAATAATTTTAATGTGGCTAAAATGTTCTGACAGGAATTTGTCCTCCATCCAATAGGAAATATTGGTTGCCAGCATTTTCTCCTGTACCAAGCAATATTTTCAACAGACTTTTTCCTCTTACCATCTTCGGTTTTTAGCAATATTTTCAATAGACTTCTTCATCTTCAGTTTTTATGCACTGAACCTAAACACATTACCAAATGACAAAATTTTAGGTTTTTCCAAATCAAAAGTGTTTGCAGACGACAAAATAAAAGTGACTGAAAATTTGAAATTTGTTCTGTGAAGGGTAGAAAACATTGTGGAAAAAGGAGAAAATGCTGAGTACCAGCATTTTCTCCTTTTCCCACAATGTTTTCAAAAAGCTTCTTTCTCAAGGTAATCAAAAGCAGGGATTGTGTGGTAATGGCTTATTTCCATTTGGTATACCTTACTTCACCAGGATATTTTTAAAGTAATCTGTCGCAAATTTGCTTAGAAAAAAAAAAATATCAGTAAAATCATGATTATTTCTGTTTTAGTTACCCATGTCATAACAATGAAAATTGACAGTAAATATTAGTAATATAGCAATGTTAGATGGACAGAGGCCAGGGTAAGTTCAAAGAGTTGGTATATTGCAATCTAAAATTATATACATGTATGAACAAAGCATTGTTTCAGCAGTAAAACCTACATTGTGGGTATTCTTTAGAGATATCGAGACGATATAAGTCTGAGTAAAGAACAAACAAAATTTTACTTTGGACCTTTGCTCCGTCCTTTGTCTTACTGGTTACCACACAATCCAGAGATTTTGACCTTGAAGAAAGGAAAAAGGCTTTTGAAAACAATGTTGAAAAAGGAGAAAAATAGTGGTTAAAATGCTTGCAACCAGTATTTTCTCCTTTTCCCACAATGTTTTCTACCCTATCAAGACAGAAATCATCATTTGAGCTAGATTTGTCACCTGCACATGTTTCCAACTTGGTCAAATAAAAAATATTGTTGTTTGGTAGAGAGCTAAACGACTCTTTGGTTATGGCTTTGTAAACATCATAATAATTATTGTTAACCCACTACAAAATAATCCCTACTTTTGACGCCCCTGAGAAAGAAGCCTTTTGAAAACACAGTAGGAAAAGGAGAAAATGCTGGTAACCAGCATTTTCTCCTTTTCCCACAGTGTTTTCTACCCTTCCCAGAACAAATTTCAATTTTTCAGTCGCATTTATTCTGTCGTCTGCAAATGCTTTCAATTTGAACCAGTCTAAAATTTTGTCATGTGGTAAAGAGTTAAAAGGAAAATTCTATATTAACCCTTTTCCAAACAACAAATTTTGGACTCTTTCAAACAGAAAGAGTTTGCAAATGGCAAGTTTTTTATTTGGAGAAAGTGGCAGAAAGTTCTCAAAAGGGTAGAAAACACTGTGGGAAAAGGAGAAATTGCTCGTAACAAGCAATTTTTCCTTTTCCCACAGTGTTTTCAAAAGACTTATCCAGCAGACACATAAAAACCAGGGCTTGTTTGGGAAAGGGTTAAGCAACAAGCAGTTTCTCTTACAGTATTCCAAGCCTTGAAAAAACAACCATAGTCATAGATGGTAAACCACCTTTAATTTGATATCTCTAAATACTCTCAAATTAGACAAGCACACAACTCCGAAATTTGATAAATAATTATGTTACAAAAATATACCATCATAATGCAAATAGATGTGACTTTGTCTTTTGCAATCTTTTCTTTAACTCTTTACCACACAATCCCGACTTTTAACCCATTACCAAACAACAATATTTTAGACTGGTCCAAATTGAAAGCATTTGCAGACGACAAAATAAAAGTGACTGAAAATTTGAAATTTGTTTTGTGAAAGGTAGAAAACATTGTGGGAAAAGGAGAAAATGCTGGTTACCAGCATTTTCTCCTTTTCCCACAATGTTTTCTAAAGGCTTCTTACTCGGGGGCGTCAAAAGTAGGGATTGTGTGGTAATAGGTTAATGGCCCTGAGAGATACAGCCTTTGAAAACAAAAAAGAGGTGTATTACTTCTTATTTACCTAAGTTTAGCACCCTGAGATACTAGAAGACTGATACATTCCATGCTGCCTGTTCTTGCTGCCTTGTGGATTGGTGTCTCACCCATGTAATCCTGAAAAAGGAATTAAAAATGCTATATATAGTCTACAATTCAAAACAGACTATCAACCCTTTACCAGATAATACTAATTGTAAACTACCCTTAACCCATTACCAGACTACAAAAGTTCTAGCCCTATCCAAATTGAATGCATTTGCAGACAGCAATTTCAAAATGGCTCAAATGGTGCAGCTGTTTACTGAAAGGGTAGAAAACATTGTGGGAAAAGATGAAAATGCTGGTAACTAGTATTTTCTCCTTTTCCCACATTGTTTTCAAAAGGCTTCTTTCCAAGAATCGTCAAAAGTCATCATAGAGTGGTATAGGGCTAAGATAAAGCTTGTTGAAATATTTGTCTGAATAGGAGCAGAGGCATTTATTTGATTTTCCCAACCTGTTTTCTTTTTCTTGACGACAAAGAGAAATTCCACTATTAAACCTATATCTTATTCTGATCTACATGTATATTTGATTAGACATCCAAAAGAGCTTTAACCCTTTACCACACAGCAAAATTTTAGCCTTGTCCAAATTGAAATCATTTGCAGAAGACAATTTCAATGTGGCTCAAATGGTACAAATTTTCTTTGATAAGGTAGAAAACATTGATGGAAAAGGAGAAAATGCTGGTTACCAGCATTTTCTCCTTTTCCCGCAATGTTTTCCAAAGGCTTCTTTTTCAGGGTCGTCAAAAGTAGGGATTGTGTGGGAATGAGTTAAGTGTTGATGAATCTTAACTCACTACCAAACGAGATAATTTTAGACTGGTCCAAATTGAAAGCATTTGCAGACGAAAAAATAAAGGTGACTGAAAAATTGAAATTTGTTCTGGAAAGGGTAGAAAACACTGTGGGAAAAGGAGAAAATGCTGGTTACCAGCATTTTCTCCTTTTCCTACAGTGTTTTCAAAAGGCTTCTTTCTCAGGGGCGTCAAAAGTATGGATTGTGTGGTAATGGGTTAAGGTTTGTTATCTGGTAAAGAGTCATTTTGATAAGAAGATGATTTACACATTTTCGGGTAAAAGTAAAATTTATACTGCTTCAGTTTCACAGTCATTTCAGATTGGGTTACACCAAATAAGCATACTTTTCAGTTTACTTGTTTTCTTAACTCTACCCCTGATAACAAAACTTCAGACAAGACACAAAGAATTTGAAGACAATAAATTAAATGTCAAAAATAATAGACTTTAAGTTTGAGGAAGTATGCAAAACCAGTTTCAGAATGGGGTATATACTCATCAGCAGCATTTCTCTTTTCCTCACAATATCTTTTAAAGCTACTTCCCCTGAAGTCAATAAAACACTGGATCTTTTATAAGTGTTGAACAGCGTAAATCATGTCTTCTTTGTGTATTACCTGGGCATTGATATTGCACTGTGAGTGTACCAGCAAGTACAAGCATTGAGGATGACCTGCGTAGGCAGAGAGGTGTGACGGAGTTTGAGAAAAACGTGATGATACCAGATCACACCTGTGTACACCTGAACCATCGATGGTGTTAATCATTCGTCTCAAACAAGCCAGCTACAAACAGCAAAATTAAGATAGACAAATCAGAATGAAAGTTCACAAACTTATTACCTCCTGCCAATTATATTTTTTTTGTTGCAGCATACTACTTTCAGAGTCATGGTAATAAACTGGAAATTCCTACCTTCATGAGCAATTTCTGCTTGTTCTACATGATTTTCATGTATTTCTTAATATTTTGCAAGTATTTTTTTTTTTAAATGTCTGCTGCAAATTTGTTTCAGGAGGTCGTGAAGTTATCTTACCTCAAAAGCATAAGAAATACTGATCACAGAAGTGTCTGATTAGTAATACTCAACTTATCTTTCCATTAAAAAAAAAAAAATCAAAAAATTGTTGAGAATTGAAGTTTTGAATATAATTGCCATCAATATTCCCTATTTGACAACAATCATGTTCTTAACCCTTTACCACACAATCCCGACTTTTAACACCTCTAGGAAAGAAGCCTTTTGAAAACATTCTGGGAAAAGGAGAAAATGCTGGGAACCAGCATTTTCTCCTTTTCGCACAATGTTTTCTTCCTTTCCTAAAACAAATTTCAAGTCTTTAGACACATTCATTTTGTCATCTGCAAATGCTTTCAATTTGGACCAGTCTAAAATTTTGTTGTTTGGTAAAGAGTTAAATTTGTCGTTAAAAAATTTCAGAGGAGTAATGAGTTAACTCTTTACCAAACAATCCCTGGTTTTTATAACCTTTTACAAGAAGCATTTTGAAAATATTGTGAGAAAAGGAGAAAATGCTGGTAACCAGCATTCTCTCCTTTTCGTACAATGTTTTCTACCCTTCCCAAAACAAATTTCAATTTTTGATTCACTTAACTTTCGTCTGCTAATACTTTTAAATTGGAACAGCCTAAAATTCTGTCATCTGGTAAAGAGTTAACACAGGCAAGAAAGCTTTAGCTTCTTCAGTGTTAATATCAGCTCAACTGATTGTACAGCACACAGAGTTAACTATTCAGACACACTGAACTCAGTATTTTTCATACTTGTCGTCAGAAAACATATACCCTAATTACCTGTCTGTTGATAAGGCTTCCATGCTGGAGCAGCCATTTAAGGCAAGAGGCGTGACCACCATAAGCAACGATATGAGCTGGTGATTGATTCAGTCTTTCTGTAGTAGCATCTAAACATGCGTCATGGTCATTCAGCAGCATTAGGCAGGAGAACTATATTGATATGTATGCATGTTTATATTGTTTTAACCTTTTACCAAACAGCAAAAATTTAAGCCCACAGATGACAATACTGGTTACCTGAATTTTTTTCCTATTCCTGCATTTTCAAAAGTATTTTTTCAAAATCCTCCATCTTAGAGTAAAGATACGGGAAACTAGTCTTCAAACAAGTTATAAATACTTTTAGCCAAACTATGTCTGATCAGAGAATTAGGCTGAAATCCAACTTTTAAGGAGTTAGGTGGCCTTTTGCTTTTGCAGGCAGTAAAGATCAAAGTCGTGCTTCAAAAGACATCTAGCCGGATGATCCTAGGTATACAATGTCTGTCACACAGAACTTTTTTTTTTCATTCCTATTAACCCTTTACCACTCAATCCCGTCTTTTAGCGACCCTTAGAGAGAAGCCTTTGAAAACATTGTGGGAAAAGGAAAAAATGCTGGTCACCATCACTTTCTCCTTTTCCCACAATGCTTTCTACCCTTTCAAAAATAAATTACAAGTTTAAATCTAGAGATTTTCTTTAAAACTCTTTCGCAGAGCATAAAATGTCAGACTAAAACAGCTGCAAAAAAGTGCAGATAACAAAATAAATGTGGCTAAATTGATTCATTCATTTATTTCAAAAAGGGTATCTAGAAAACATGCTGGGAAAAGGAAAAAATGTACTAGTAATTATTTTTTCCCAATTCCAATTAAATTTTCACAAGTCTTTCTCCTCAGGCATCTTTAGTTACGGATTATGTGGAAAACAGTTAATTATGTGTACAGCACTAACAGAAACTACAGACTCCGACAAATTCTAACTGTATTAACCCCATACACTACACAATCCTGGCTCTTCACAATCCTGAGGAAGAGACCTTGAGAAAACATTGTTGGAAAAGGAGAAAATTGTATTAAACAGCACTTTCTCCTCTTCCAATCATGTTTCAACCAACTTAACTCTTTACCAAAAGATAAAAGTTTAGACTGGTCCAAATTGAAAGCATTTGCAGATGACAAAATAGAATTGTGACTAAAGAATTGAAATTTCTTTTAGGAAGGGAAGAAAACATTGTGGGAAAAGGAGAGTATTTTCTCCTTTTCCCACAATGTTTTCAAAAGACTTCTTTCATGTGGGTGTTAAAAGTCAGGATTGTGTGGTAAAGGGTTAAAGACAAGTCCCATCATTTGAAAAACATTTTTAAGTTGTCATAGGCAAATGCAAGTCTACATTTTTCTTGTACTGTATATATAGTGTAAAAATTTACAGAAATCTACTTTCACATTAGCCAACTAGATCTGTCTATTTACCATCTATTTTTACATGCCTAATTTTTTCTTGTTTGGTAAAGTCTAAAAATTTACCGAGATCTACTTTCACATTAGCCAGCTAGATCTGTCTATTTACTATTTGACCTAGAAAGCTAGATCTAGAACAAATGAAAATGTTTTCAAAGACAACTGTTCATTTTTTCACAATGTTTCAAAACGCTTGCATTACGTGGTGGGATAATTGTGGGTAGATCTGTTACAGGTTTGCACGCAACGTTTATCAACTTTGTCTTCCTCACTACTTTTCTCAACCCTCGGTCAAGGTCATGCCATTAATGGGAAAAGCCACAAACAATTCTATAAATAGATTGGCCTAATTTCATAAAATTATATATGTAGGTAAGACGATATCTCTTTAGAACACGCAATATATCCAGAATTTACCTTTCCAAAGTATGCTGCCCAATGTATTGGAGTCCAACCATAGAAATCATCTTCCTGATACAGATCAAATTGTCCAGACGACAACAAAGAATTGAGGTGCTGAACGTCGCCGTCTCGGCAGGCCCGGTGAAGAGGAAAGCATTTTTCAAATAATACCTCGTTGTTGTCGGACCATGTTTTATCTAAAACACTTCCTTCCATAGCTTCTTTCAAGTTCCAAAATTATGACAGCGTTTTACACCTAAATGCCGTCCCAATCATAGCTTCCAGACAATCACCCACACGCTTTCAGCTGATTCAGCGATTGTGTTTCGCGGGCACCTGTTATCAGCTACCTCAAAAGAGGCTGGTTCCTTGCGTCGCAAATCTTCACTTAACCCATTAAGCGCCAACCTGATGGTGAAAAACAGCTCATGACATTTGAGGTTAATATATTAAGGTCAGGATGCACTGAAGGTGCAGTCTGGTCTAGGATCTATTCTGCCCGTTTGAGTAAAGCCTATATGACTGCAATACGCGAAAAGGGGCATTGGGGCATTGGCGTAAAGTGACATCTCAGATCAGCCTGCGCAAACCGCGCAGGCCAATCCGAGACGGCACTTTCCGATTTCATTTGATCTTCTGTTTTGCGCAAGTCTACTGTAGCACAAAATCTAATGTAGGCCTAGTCGTAAAGTGCTGCCTCGAATTAGTCTGAGCGGACTGCGCGGGCTGATCTGTGACGACACTTCCCGCAAGTGTCCGAAAGCACTTTTTTGCGTGTCGCAAGCCATATGATAAAAGTACTTTCAGCGTCTACACAATACACAATTTGTCCTTTTATTCGTGGAAAGAATTCTTTTTTTTTATTGTGTCATGCTCTGTGAAAAGGGGGTTTAGTGAAGAGAGTTTTGACCCAGGTCAGCCTAATATTAGTCCGCACATGCAGACAGGGATCGATACTTTTTATTGTTGGTCATTATATGCAAAAGGATCAGTCTTCCCCATGACTTACAGTCGTCTGTAAGACAAAATTGCTGTTGTGAATCCATAATTATATAGGTTTACATCTATCTACATGCTTCTAAGACCTACTTTGTTGGTGTAATGAATAACAGACCTCCCTTGCCAGCGACCCAATCTATATTCTTGGCGCCGAAAGAATCCAGGAAATATAGATCTAGATCCGATTTTATGGGAAATAGATCATTGGTTTCATTCTTTTTTACACTGCTCCGAATACGACGTGATCATTTCTGAGTGTAAGTTAGAGTATAATAGAATCTGCCTTACCCCGCCGAAATGTCAAGTAACTCAGACATAATTATTCATGGCACTGCAAGTGAATTTTCTAGAGCCTGACCGCTGTGAAAATCAGTCTGGCTACTAATGAATATTCGACACCAAAAGGCGATTTGCTATTTCACTAATTTGTTTTCACTAATATCCATATCATTTCACAAGTATGTTTTCATAAACATTTGAAATGCAACTTAATAGATGTAGTTATACATAATGATATAGACTTAGATCTATATAATATATTTTTAAATTGGTGAAATGTGAAAAATCTGAATCTACTCACCTTCAACACAAAATAAAATCTTCCTATAGTATTTAAGTAAAGATTTTAGGTCATGTATTTTAACAAAGATATTTTTTAAAATTTTTTGTTGCAGTTTCGTTCCAGAATTTAAAGAGTTAGACTGGCGGGCTATTTTTGATTTCCAACTACCTGATGGATAAAGGGAGTAAAAAGCACGGGTACCAGTGTTCCGTTTACGGAATAAGGCGAATTTTGATTACGGAATGAACCGAATAGCTTTCGTTTGCAACCGGCCAACCTCCACTTTCCGGAAGCAGTGATGTATGGATTGATTTATTTAAAATTTTCCGAAAACTAGACTAATTGCCGAAATATGTATGATATATTTTGATTTCCAAAGATTCATTGACTTCGAAAAACTACATTATTATCTGGCTGTATTGGATGCACAAGCGACAATGCGATTCGTCGCATTACTTTTTGTAGACATCTCTATTCGGCACATCGCCAGTTCGTGTCATTCTGAATTATGAATAACAGTTAACAGCTTTTATTCTTTCACTATTCTGGATATATTTCATTTCAAATTTAAACATCTGATTTTTGTGACCTTTTTTCTTTGCTTGTTCCATTTACTATTTTGTTTATAAAGTCTGCATCATGCTTTCATTTTATGTTGATATGAGACTCTGCCCATGTATCCGGGCTAATATTATCGAAACTAATGACTGTCTGAGATATTATATGGAACATTGCCTGGTATGGATATTTTCCTCTAGTGAAGGTTTTACTATACAAGGAGGCAGTAAAGAGAGGCAAGATCAGATTATATTCTGTGCAGTTTGATCTCTATTTATACTGCCTGGTAATGCCTTTTTTCTCCAGTGACATTTTAGAAGTTCAAAGGGAAAGTAAATCATTGCAGAAAGCAAAGTCAGTGTTACCCAAACAATGGTCTTTTCCTTTTAACCCTGATGCTGCTAAGGATGAATCACAGATCTTTTTGGGACATTGTATCTCCAAAATGATTTTGCAGTCTGATCTTGGACAGGTGGGTCTACTGTGGTCAAGGTATATTTTTCTAAAAAAAAAAAACTTTGAAAGTGCATGATTCAAATTTTAAATATCGCCATGAAAGTTTCATTCAATGCATGACACAGGATAAGGGTTAAAGGCTTGAAAATAATTTTGGCTAAGGAGAAAATGATGGCATCTTGCATTTCTCCGTTCCTACAATATTTCTCCAAAGCCGCCTCTCAAATTAACAGTTTGGTAAAGGGTCAAAATATTTTATTCTTGTGTTGCATTAAAATTTTTGCCTTTTATTTGTTATAGCATCTAAATGCAGGAATGAACTGGAAGTTAGCAGGAGCTGTGTACGTTGTGGTATTCGGCATACTTTACCAGTATGATCTTTTGTTCACTGTTTTTACGGTTGCCATCCATATCTTCGTGTCACTTTTGGGCATTTATCTGGGGGCTTCATGGACCCTGGTTAGGGGGAAGCAGTACACACCTCCACCCATACCACAAGAGCTTCAGCACAAGCATGCCAGTATTGTCTTACAGAACATGATGGTAAGTTGCAATATGAATCATGCATATGTTATCTTCAGTCTGAAGGCTTCCTTGGATGCTGTTTTTGTTATTGGTCTCTGCATGCAAAGACCATGAACAAAAATATCATCAGAGTAAGCATTGGGGCAAGCCTTCAGACTGAAGGTATGCATACAGATGTTACCTCTAGCAGATGACTTTTTCTGTCTTGCAGAACATCATTTTTGTAAACATATGTGGCAAAAACAAAATAAATTGATATAAGACAAAATTGTACGGCCAGGCAACAAATTCCAAATTTATTTATAAATTTGAAATTGGATATTAGTATATGACTTTTTTTTGTCTGGCAGAACATCATCTTTTTAAACACACTCATGTGGCAAAGACAAAATAAATTGATAAAAGACAAATTTGTACAGCTAGGCAACAAATTCCAGATTTATTTTTTAAATTTGAAATTACAGGCAGAAAAGTTGTTCAAATGATTCACCTCCAAATTGGAAGCGTTTCCAGACAACAAAGTAAATATGGATTAACCCTTTACCACACAATCCCAACTTTTAACGACCCCCAAGACAGAAATCTTTTTGAAAACATTGTGGGAAAATAAGAAAATGCTGGTAACCAGCATTTTCTGCTTTTCCCACAATATTTTCTACCCTACAGCACTGAAGACATATTCCATCATTTGAGCTACGTAAGAATTGTCATCTGCAAATGCTTTCAATTTGGACCAGTCTGAAATTTTGTCGTTTGGTAAAGAGTTAAACGATGAAAATTTTCTTTGAAAGAGTAGTTAACACTGATGAATGTTGAACAGTAATGAAAGGAGAAAATGGTGTATACCACTATGTTTTCAAAAGCCTCATTTCTCATGGTTGATAAAACAAGATCGTTTGGTAAAGGGTTAACTCTTTACAGCACAATTTATTTTTTCACAACCCTTAGGAAAGAAAGCCTTTGAAAACAAAGTGGGTTAAAAAAAGAAAATACTGATAATCACCATTTTCTCCTTTTTTCACACTGTTTTCGACCATTCGAAAAACAGTTTTCATTTTTTGAGTCATATTTATTCTGCAATCTGCAAATGCTTTCAGTTTTGGCAAGTCTAGAATATTGTCATTTGCCAAAGAGTTAGAGGGTAGGAAACTTTGTTTTGAAAAGAAGAAAATGTTGGTTTTGCAAGACATTGCTATAGCAACTAAGGAATTCTCATTTAATGTTGAATCAATTCAAAGTTTGTAAGTAAATGTCTTTTATAAGATACATGAAAGTAGCTTTGGTCTGAATTTCATATGAAAATTGTGCTAATAATATATTTACAGCACTTTGCTTACTCTTGGAACATGTTTGATTTGTGTGAATAGAATACTAATGTTTGGTTTGTGTGAATAGAATAGGTAGGTTTATCTCTCAACAAGCTCAAAATTTAAAGCTCTTCAGCATTGAAAGCATTGTTTGCAGTCCATGAACTGACAAATTATATGTGGCTGAAATGATGGGATTGCCTTGTAAAGGTTAGAAAACACTGTGAGAAAAGGAGGAAATGCTGGTTACATGTATTTTCTCCTTTTCCCACATAATTGTAGAGGACTTTTCCTCTAGGTTTGAAAAAAAGACAGATGACCTGATAAATGCTTAACCCTTTACCATACAGTTCTTGGTTTCAACAATCTCAAGGAAAAAGCCTTCTGAAAACACTGTTGAAAAAGAAGAAAATGCTGGTAACCATGATTTTCTCCTTTTCACACAATTTTTTCTCCTCTTGCAAATCAAGTTTCAATTTTTTAGTCATATTTATTTTGTTGTCTGCAACCGCTTTCAGTTTGAACCAAATATTTTGTGATTTGGTAGAGGGTTAAACAAAGTTTATCTTCCCAGGAGTCAAGGAGTAGTCCATCAACAGGTCCAAGAAAAGTGGTCATATCTCGTAACATGGATCTGGCGTTGCAAGAAATCATAGAACTAGTTCTCAGGGATTTTATCAAATCTTGGTACAAAGATTTAGCTATGGACCAAATCACCCTGTTGTCACACATACAGTAAGTATAGGCTGTTGTAAGGTGATAGATAAAGTTACACTATTTTCAACAGTGTTTTTGAAGTTTTGTGGTAGGAGAAACATTTTTTTTTCCTTTTCCAACAATCTTTTCATAATGCATAATCCACTGGATTGTAAAAATAAGGGACTGTATGGCAAGGGTTCAATGATTGAATTGTATTTGAAAAGGTGGAAAACATTGAATTGATGCAAAGTAATATCTTTCTGTCCTTTATCCACAATGTATTCAAACCTCTTTTTCCCTGGGTTATGGTATTGTAGCTAAAACATTTTAGTATTTTGGTCTTTTAGTTCTGGACTTTACCCCCCAAATGCCAAATAAACAAGACAAACACAGAGAAAAAAATAAAAATCAAATAATTGCAGTGTGAAGATGGGTATTGTTCAGAACGTCTAAGTAAAGCTGATAGTGTAGATCAAAAACCAGACTGAACATTTTGTGCAGTCTGATCTTGATCTATACTGGTCAAATAGGTAACTCAAGTCTTTACCACACGACAAAATGTTAGACTGGATCAAATTGAAAGAATTTGCAGACAACAAAATAAAAGTGACTGAAAATTTGAAATTTGTTCTGGGAAGGGTAGAAAACACTGTGTGAAAAGGAGAAAATGCTGGTTACCAGCATTTTCTCCTTTTCCCACAGTGTTTTCAAAAGGCTTCTTTCTCAGGGGCTTCAATAGTTGGGATTGTGTGGTAATGGGTTAAGTAGTGAAAGGGGCTTTAAGAGTTAAAATGCCCCTTGTTGGCTCTTCAAGGGCTAATTAACCCATTACCACACAATCCCTACTTTTGACGCCACTGTGAAAGAAGCCTTAAGAAAACATTGTGGGAAAAGGAGAAAATGCTGGTAACCAGCATTTTCTCCTTTTCCCACAATGTTTTCTACCCTCCACAAAACAAATTTCAAATTTTCAGTCACTTTTTATTTGTCGTCTGCAAATACTTTTAATTTGGACAGGCCTAAAATTTTGTCGTTTGGTAATGAGTTAATTTCTATATTTTCAGAACTGACTTATGGCTGATTATTGAGAAGCTGAGTGAGATGTTCTCTAAAATAGACACTGTGCAGTTCATGACCAAAGATGTTGTAGAGAGACTAATAGTTCATTTCCGAGATGTAAGGATTGCTTCCAAAAAGTAAGTAAATTTCTTTTTTAGAGTTGAACATCAGTGAGTCAGTGTAGATCACTGGGTGCAATAAATTTCCTGCAGATGACTTTTAACCCATTACCACACAATCCCTACTTTTGACGACCTTGAGAAAGAAACCTTTATTAAACATTATGGGAAAAGGAGAAAATGCTGGTAACCAGCATTTCCTCCTTTTCCCACAATGTTTTCTACTCTTCACAAAATAAATTTCAAATTTTCAGTCACTTTTATTCTGTCGTCTGCAAATGCTTTCGATTTGGACAAACTAAAATATTGTCGTTTGGTAATGAGTTAAGCCTATCTTGAGCAGACTTTCTTGCAAAAACACCTCATATTACTCATATTTTTTTAATTTTTTTTTTCTTATTTTTTTTTTTGAGTAAGTATTTGACTTCTCCAAAGTTAGAGCGTCTGCAAATGATAAATAGAGTGTAGTGCAGATTATGATGTAAGTCTATCAAAGGATAGAATTGTTTATGAGAAGCGGAGAAAATGATGGGCACCAGTAATTTCAACATTTCTACCAAAAATTTTCAAAAGCCTTCTTTTTCAGGATTGTTGAAACTGGGAATTATTATTTTGCTAAAAGATGAATTGATCTAAACATTTAGACTTAACCCTGATGGACCACACAGACGCTTTGTGCTTCATCCATGGCTGAGGTCAGAAGAAGATGAATTGAACTTTTTGAAAAAGATTAGTGAGCTCCTTCTGCTGGAAGTCCTACCACGAAATTATATTAAAGCCAAACCCATTAGAAATTTATTTAGAGAGGTTCTTGCAAATACAGGTACAACTTTACAATCTGTTTTGTTTTGTAGATGTACAATGTATTATTTTTGAAGAATCTGTGATAAGTGTATTCACTCTCTTCACATTTTCTGAATTTTATTTGAAAACTCAGACACATGGATAAATTCTGAATCATATCTTTTGCAGTAATCTGCCCCAAAACTATGAGAAGCAGAGTGTCTTCTTAACTCTTTACCAAACAACAATAATTTAGACTGGTCCAAATTGAAAGCATTTGCAGACAACAAAATAAAAGTGACTGAAAATTTGAAATTTGTTTTGTGAGGGTAGAAAACATTGTGGGAAAAGGAGAAAATGCTGGTTACCAGCATTTTCTCCTTTTCCCACAATGTTTTCTAAAGGCTTCTATTCCTGACCCGTAAAAACCAGGGATTGTTTGGGAAAGGGTTAAGAGTAGTTTCTACTCCTCCAGCAATTTTCTTGCATATGTGTAAACTTGATTCATGTAGATTTTATATTGGTTTTATATTCTTTGCAAGGATATATTCTATTGAAGTAGCTGGTAAAAATGTTATTCTGTGTGGATACAAATTCAATGATTGAAATGCCATTAAAGAAATGAATGTAAACAATGCCAAAAAGATACTATAAAGCTATTTTACTTTGTCTTTTTGAAAGCCTTGGTTGCTTTAGCGCTTTTCTAAAGTATTTGAGCCATGCTCTGGCAAAAGGGGTTTATATGCATCTCCATAATGCGTTATTCAAAGCCATTCATCAACAGTTACAGATACATAAAATCCATTTTGTCATACAAGCAAGTAAATCATGAGGCCCATTGGCTTAGCAGACTGCACAGGACGACTTTGGACGTTAGTTTTGCTAATGCATTAACCCTTTCCCACACAATGCCGACTTTTGACGATCCAGAGAAATTAAGCTTTTGAAAATGTTGTGGGAAAAAGAAAAAATGCTGGTAACCAGCATTTTCTCCTTTACCCACAATGTTTTATACCCTTTTTCTATATCTTTCACAATTTTAGCACGGTTAAATTTTGTATCTCCATGTACTTTGGATTGGGAAGGGTCTAAAATTTTCTTGTGTGGTAAAGGGTTAAACAGTATTTTCACCAAGCATGGTTCATAAATTTTTATTTTCAGTGTTAAAGCCATCTATAGATTTACTGTGTGACCCAGACTACATAAACATGACACTGATAGCTTACATAGAGTATAGAGAGAAACTGTCAGAAGATACTCGTAAAACTTACACATATGCTGCAACATATGAGGAATTTGTTAAAATGATTGAGAAATGTACAGATATTGAACATTTAGTGCAGTTGAGGTAAGCTTTCTGTTGACTGTTTTCCTTACAAAAATACATATTTTTCTTAACCCATAAAGCACTGGAACCAATTTAAGTTAATTTTGGCTTCTTTCTCAGGGTCATCAAAAGTAGGGAATGTGTGGTAATGGGTTAACCCTTTACCACACAAGAAAATTTTAGACTGGTCCAGATTGAAAGCATTTGCAGTCGACAAAATAAAGGTGACTGAAAATTTGAAATTTGTTCTGGGAAGGGTAGAAAACACTGTGGGAAAAGGAGAAAATGCTGGTAACCAGCATTTTCTCCTTTTCCCACAGTGTTTTCAAAAGGCTTCTTTCTCAGGGCGTCAAAAGTAGGGATTGTGTGGTAATGGGTTAAAGCAATTAGCCTGTTACATGCACATCAAAACTATTTCTTTCTTATCCTGAAGATAGAGTTTTTTGCAGGTGGTTTTTGCAGAAATTAAATTGGATGCTTCTTTTCCTTCCTTTGAAATGTTCCTCTTTGGTGATGGAAATTGCACCTATTCTTATGGAAGTTAATATGAATTTATCTCATAAAGACTTATTTAGCTCACAAGGCACAATCTTTATTATATATAACTGACTTGGAAGTATAGGGTCATGTTTTCCAATAACTGCATTTTTGTTATAATTCTTAAGCAATCTTGGGCTCTCACAACCATGTAAAAGTTTTCTGTTGGAAACATTGTGGGAAAGGAGGAAAATGCAGATAACCTTTGATAGACCTTTTCAAATATTTAGGTCACTTCAGTGTCATCATTAACCCTTTCCCAAACAGCAAATTTTGGACCAGACCAAATTGAAAGCATTTTGCAGGTGACAAATCAACAGTTGCTAAAAAGATGATTTTTCTGTATGATAGGGTAGAAAACATTGTGGGAAAAGGAGAAAATGCTGGTTACCAGCATTTTCTCCTTTTCCCACAATGTTTTCAAAAGGCTTCTATTCCTGACCCGTAAAAACCAGGGATTGTTTGGGAAAGGGTTAAAGCTTAAAAATGGGTCTCTTCTGGTAAATGTTTAGTTTTTATAATTTTATTTTCACAGACTGAATATCATGACTGAAATAGTACAGGCAACCACACTTGATAATTTGAAACAGTCAAACCCAGGTAAATTGTTCCTGTAGACTCTTGCACTTTCAAAGCCATAGGGTCAAAATACATTTCTCACAAAGTATTGGATTACTTTTCTACAAGTTGACAACATTTAGACTTGTCTATATTGAAAGCACTTGAAGATGACAAGTCTGTTTCAAATGATGGCATTTGCTTTAGAAAAAGATGCTGGCAAAGTTAGAAAATTTACATGTATTGGGGAGTAAATAAATGTTTACAAGTGTTCTAGACTTGTCCAAACCCCAAGCACTTATAGAGGAAAAATAAAAGGCGGCTTAAATAGTGGGATTTACCTTTCGCTTTTGGAGAAGATGGTGTTACTTTGGGTCAGTAAATTTTGGGGTCATTTGGTGAAACTTAAACTCATTACCCCTAAAATATCCTTCTAAATACACATGCAGAAAGAATTGCTGTGTGAATGTGGGTGTATATATCGGAGCAAACAGATAAATTGTCTGCTTCAGGCATTTTCCATGCTACCACATATTTATTAAAACAGAACTGCTGCAAAAGGAAAAGACTGGAGTGAAAAAGATAAAGAATAAGTGCAGCATGAGAAAAGGGGTATTTGAGTAAAATGTTGTCTTGGATCAGCCTGCGCAGTTAGCGCAGGCCAAAATCCAAAATGACACTTTCTGTTTTTGTGTAATTTTCTTTTTGTGCCGGTCTGCTGTTGCTTAAAATCTAATGTAGTCCTCTTGGATTAGCCTGTGCAGACCCTCTCGCATGTTGCAACCCAAGTATTGTTTTTATATTACAGAAAAGTCAGAGGTTTCAAAATCTGGTAGTAAAAGTACAGCCAAAGGTGAATTGCTAAAAACCAGGAACTTGAAAAAATACATTAATCAGGTAAAATAATGGCAGGTATATCCACTTTAAATTTTGCTTCATGGTATTCAGTATTTTTCCATCATAACAAACATCAATGCTCTCTAAGTACTAGTCTTGTGGCTATTTTTAGGGTAAATACCCTGTCTCAGACTCCAGACTCCAAATTTACTTAAACCTAAGATGAAACACAAAGGGTTGAATTTGGGTATTCATCAGTTACTAAACAATCCTCAGTTTTAATGAACCTTTGAAAGATAGCTTTTAAAAACACAGTGGGAAAAGACAAAATTGCTGATAATTGATATTTCATTCCCTTCCAACAGTGTTTTCTAATCTTAGGAAGAATTTGAGGTCATTTTTCCTTTCAAAAATGTCTCTTTACATCTCGGTAAGTATCAAATAGGAATAACATTGTGGGAAAAGAAGTACTTATTGTAACAAATGATCCTTCCTATTGCCTTATTGTTTTACTCCTTTTTAATAATTAATCATCTTACCTTTAAATGTAAGTCCTATGCCTAATTTAAACTACAAGAACCTATTACCAAATAATCCTAGTTTTTTGAGATCTTGGGGAACACAGGATGATTGAAATTTCCTGTTGCATTTTCTCCTTTTCCTATAATGCTTTTCATATCTATCTACCTCAGGGCTGTTACACAAGAAGATTGTTTAAGAATTAAAAATATGTTTTTTCTTATTTTTCATTTTTCAGCTCAAAGTTGCCAAGACAAGCTGTGAGAAGAGAATCTCAAAGATAGGAGGCAGTGAGAATAAAGGATACAGTTATGAATATGAAGATTCCTCAAAGGGAACTGTTTTACCTGGACAAAAAGTTAGTCTTTTTTTTACCTTGTTTAGGCCCTTACCCATTAAAGAATTTTAGACTTGTTTGTTTTCAAAACATTTGCAGATGATACTTTATATGTCTCTCAAACAATGGGATTTGTCCTTCAAAGAGTAGAAAATATAGTGGGGAAAGAGTAAAAAATGATTGTTTATCTGCTTGTTTTCCTTTCCCACAATGTTTTTAAAGGTGTTTTTCCCCTGAGTCATCTAAATGCATAATTGTTGATAAGTGTTAGTACATTACCTTCTTTTTACAAATTTGAAGCAGATGAAATTCACAATAACCTTGTTTAAACATGAATTAAAATTTCAAAATCACATAATGAGTGAGATATCGAAACAATTTCCCCTACTCCATGTTTTATGACTCTGGAAAGGTTTTGGAAAACATTGTCAACAATTTTTTTACTCTTTCAAACAATATGTTTTAGTCTTTCAATAGACAAGTTTCATCATTTGAGCTACATTATATTTGCTAAGCCCATCTGGGTGGTTCAGTGGTGAGCGTGTCAGACTCATGACTTGGTGGTTGTGAGTTCGATACCAGGTTGAGGCGAACTTTCTTTCCGGCGTATATTCGCCTCTCACCTCTGCTGAAGCATGTGAGAAAAGTAGACGGTGGCTTTGGAAAGAAAGTAGTGCTAGTACTGGTATGAGAAAGCCAGGAAACACATATGTGTCACCGACCGCCATGATATGACCTTAGCTGTTAAAGTGGCATTAAACCCCAATACAAACAATATTTGCTGTGTGCAAAATGTTTTCAATTTGGACATGTCAAGAATTTTGTCATCTGGTAAAGCATTTGTCTCAAACATTATTACCACATAGATTTCAAAGAAAGATATCCAATTACTCTACAAATTGGCCATGTCCTATGAAAAGGGGGTTTACTGCCTGACCCAGCCTGGTGTTGGATCCACAGATTCCACACTATGGGATATTTTGTGTGGTATGGAGATGTATTAAACCCCCTTTTGTCAGAGTATGGCTCATTTGTAAGAGTTATAAAGGCCATACTGTGTGACAGATTTTGGAAAATTAATGGGAAAGAGGAGCATTTGCAAGACACAAGTATTTCTATCATATTACCACAATGTTTGCTGAAATATTAAAAAGCTGAATTTTCCTTTCCTTTACGAGTTTCTTTTTTTGTGTGTTCTGTATATGGTTTAATTCTTTACTTAATCACAAAGTTTTAAAGCTGTCCAAAATGAAAGCATTTGCAGATGACAAAATAAATATGCCACCAACAATTAAAATTTGTTTTTTGATGGGTTGGAAATATTGTGGGAGAAAGAAGAAACACTAACTACAGGCATTTTTTTCCTTTTTCCTCAGCGTTTTCAAGTCTTTCTCAGGGTCGTTAAAACTCAAGATTTTATTGTTAATGATTTATGTTTTTTATTCAAATAATGGCTTATACAGCACTGGTTTAACTCTACCAATTGACAAAATTTAAGGCGGGTCCACACTGAAATCATTCGCAGACGGTAAGATAGATGTGACTGAAAAATTTAAATCTTTTTGTAAGATTGGAAGGAAAATTGCTGATTACTAGCATTTTCTGCAAGTGCAACTTTGTTTTCAAAAGGCTTCTTTCCCACAGTTATTTAAAGTCGGGATTGTGTGGTAAAAGTAATAACAATGTTGTTTCCAGGTTCTAGATTTTGAAGCTATAATGGCATCACAGGCGGGCAGGGAATACTTTGGTTTGTTTCTGGAGAGAGAAGAACTGAAATCTTTGATGGGGTAAGAGAAATGTGTTGTGCGGAGTAATTTCATTCTTAATCTTTTTACAAATTGGCCTGTTTTATGACCTTTAGACAAATTTGGAAAAAGATTCCAAAAATATAGTGAAAAAAGTGAGAATCAGTTGATATAAAAGGAAATTGCTAGTATCAAAATATTTTCTTCTTTTTCTCATATGACAGGATTTTGGGCTGGTCAGAATCTGAAGCATTTCCAATTTTGACGTACTAACTCTTTTCTTAGACTTATCAAAACTGAAAGTGTTTGCAGGTGACGAACTAACTGTGCCCAAAATCATGGGAATTGTGGGTGATAGAGTAGAAAACTTCCTTTTCCCTAATGTCTTCAGGAGCCCTCTTTCTCAGGGTCATTGAAACCTAAGATTGTGTGGTAAAGGTTTACCTCTATGCTAAATGATATAACTTTAAACTTGTCCAGATCAAAAGAAACTAAACAGTTAAGGTACTGTCCTCTGAAAGGGTAGAAAGATTGCTGTAAAAGGCAAAAATGTTGGTTTCTTACATTTTCTCCTTTTCCCACAATCATTTTCAAAAGCCTTCTCTCTCAGGGCTGTTAAAGGTGGCCCTTCAGAATTTGGGACACAAATTTTACAAAAATACAGAAAAATCATCTGAATACTCCCAAAGCCTTAAAATTTCCATTGATAAAATCCCAGTCGTCGAAAACCATCCGCCAACATGAAAAGCCCAGGTTGACACTAAAGGGAAACACTGTCTATTTTTACATCAGTAACTCGCTCATTTACATACCGAAAATATACAGACGAAGCTTCAAACATGGCGTCCGAAGTTCTAGATATAATGGAAAATAATTACATGTTTGTTATGTTATGGAATTTAAGAGTCATAAGTCACATGTGCGTCACTTAACATTCCCACAATGCTTTTTTGATTTTTGGCAGGAGATCTAAAAATAGCTTAAGAGGCTACGTAGCCTTTTAAGGGAATACAGTACCACCAAAAATTTTTTTTTTTTGTAATTTTATGATTCTTGATTATTGACCATTTGTATTATTTTTTCATATTTATTTCAGTGATATATACATTTTTAGCACACCTGAGCACAACACCTGAGCACAACATGCTCAAGGGGAGCTTTTAGGGTCACTGGGTGTCTGTCGTGCGTCGTCAACAATTCTTTAAACATCAACTCCTCCTAAACCACTGGGCCAATTTGGACCAAACTTGGCTGGAATGTTCCTTGGGAGGTCCTCTTTAAAAATTGTTCACAGAATTTGATTCCGTCAAAAACTCTGGTTGCCATGGCAACAAAATGGAATTTTCTAGGAAATTCTTTG
Organism: Tridacna crocea; assembly: GCA_943736015.1. NCBI lineage: Eukaryota > Metazoa > Mollusca > Bivalvia > Cardiida > Cardiidae > Tridacna > Tridacna crocea. Next base: position 41,390,321 of record OX031063.1, read on the forward strand.
AAAATCTTCTTCTCTGAAACCTCTGGTCAGATTTTAAAATAATTTCACAGAGATGTTCCTGGGGTGACCCTTTTCAAAAATTGTTCGTGAAATTTTGATATGTCAAGAAACATGGCTCTGGTGAATGGGGGCTTCTTGCACTATACAGAAATAAAGGAATTCTTAAAAATTCTTCTTCTCTGAAACGGCAGGTCAGATTTTGAAATAATTTCACAGAGATGTTCCTTGGGTGACCCTTTTCAAAAATTGTTTGCAAAATTTTGATATGTCAAGAAACATGGCTCTGGTGAATGGGGGCTTCTTGCACTATACAGAAATAAAGGAATTCTTAAAAATTCTTCTTCTCTGTAATGGCTGGTCAGATTTTGAAATAATTTCACAGAGATGTTCCTTGGATGACCCTTTTCAAAAATTGTTCGCAAAATTTTGATCCGTCAAGAATCATGGCTCTGGTGAATGGGGGCTACTTGCACTATACAGAAATTCTTTAAAATTCTTCTTCTCTGAAACCGCTGGTCAGAATTTGAAATAATTTCACAGAGATGTTTCTTGGATGACCCTTTTCAAAAACTGTTCGTGAAATTTTGATTCGTCAAAACATGTGGCTCTGGTGAATGGGGGCTCCCTGCACTATAGGGAAATGAAGAAATTCTTAAAAACTCTTCTTCTCTGGAACCGCTGGTCAGATTTTGAAATTATTTCACAGAGATGTTCATTGGGTGACCCTTTTCAAAAGTTGTTCATGAAAGTTTGATTCGTCAATAAACATGGTTCTGGTGAATGGGGGCTACTTGCACTATATGGCCATGAAGAAATTTTTTAAAATTCTTCTCTGAAACTGCTGATCAGGTTCTGAAATAATTTCACAGAAATGTATCTTAGTTGACCCTTTTCAAAAATTGCTCGAAATATTTTGATCCATCAAGAAACATGGCTGTGATGGCTGTGGGCTATTTACACTATACAGACATGAAGAAATTCTTAAAAATTGTTCTTCTCTGAAATGGTTATTTAGATTGTGAAAAAATTGGCTATGGTCCTCTCAAAAATTCAGGTGAGCGAACCAGGGCCATCTTGGCCCTCTTGTTGAATTTGGTGTCATGTGAAAAATCTAAATATCCACCTTTAAAACTGGGATTGTTTGGTTAAGGGGTAAAGTGGTTCAAATTGTGGGATTTGTCTTTGAAAGGCTACAAAAACAGTGTGGGAATAGGAGAAAATGCACGTTACTAGCATATATACCAATGTTACATGTAGAAAACATGACATTTGTTACTGTTTTCCTAATTTTGCAATGATATGTCATAACCTGTTAGTCATGAGATAGCAGCTATTGCCTGAAAATATACCAAAACATTTTAAACACACCCGAGGCCGTCTTTACCATACCATTCTAAGGAATGGTTGGAGTCTTATTTTCCAAGATTTAATTGGAATGGTTTAGCCAATCAGGAGTTGTGTTACTGTCAGATTTTGAAAATTCTGGGTAACAAAGATAAGAACGTTTTTAAGAATGGTAAGTGAATATGTACCCAGATCATTTATTGCATGGTATTGCATGGTCTGTAAAGACTTTGAGTAATAGTTTTAAGGATCCTGTGTTTGAATTCAAGTGACTTTTTACCATTTGTGTGGGATATTTTTGTTTTTCCCCAGTTTGAGTAAATATTCTAATGTTACACACATCAGCTTCCAAAAAAGTAATTTTCTTCAACCCTTTACAACCAATCCCAAGTTTAAATGAATCCAATGAAAATTGTCTAAAAGGGAGACCATGCCTGTAACCAGTGGTTCCTCTTTTTCGACAATGTTGTTTTCCTAACCTTGCACAAGTTCCAATTTTTGAGTAACATTTATTTTGTTGTACATGTATATGCAAATATTTCAATTTGAACAAGTCTTAATTTTTGTCAATTTGAAAAGAGTAACAGAAAGTTTGCCTATATTATATTTTAGATAACTTTTGTTACATTCCAGATTTTGGGAGGCAGTGGAAAAACTGAAGGACACAGATGCTGTAAGATATCTTCTCTTTCTCTCCAGTTTTGATTTCTACTCTTTAGGTTTGCATTCCCCAACAGCTCTTAACCCATTACCACACAATCTCTACTTTTTATGACCCTGAGAAAGAAGCCTTGAGAAAACATTGTGGGAAAAGGAGAAAATGCTGGTAGCCAGCATTTTCTCCATTACCCACAATGTTTTCTACCCTCCACAAAACATATTTCAAATTTTCAATCACTTTTATTTTGAGTCTGCAATTGCTTTCAATTTGGACCAGTCCAAAATTTTGTTGTTTGGTAAAGAGTTAAGCCTTTACCATGGTATGAACTCTTTAACATACAATATAATTTTTGACTGGACCAAACTGAAAGAAATAGCAGAGGAGAAATTAAATGTTGCTGAAATGACTGTGTAATCATGTCTGAAAGTGTGGAAAACCTTGTGGGAAAAGGAGAAAATGCTGGTTACCAGCATTTTCTTCTATTTCCACAATGTTTTTATAAGGCAGAATCCTCATGGTCATTGGAACTTGGGATCATGTGGTTAAGAATTAATGACAAATCTTATCATCTCAGCCTCAGTTTATGTATTGTTTGCAAAATTTAATGGACTATTGCAAAATTATGTTGGCTGATGAAGAGTTAAAATTGCATGTCTTTATATACAAACATCTATATTTTACATAGAGACAACAACACCATGTGGCTACAGACATCTACCAGAGGTATATATCTAGTTCATCAGGTGCTGTGAAAATAGACAAGTCCATTGCTAAACGTATGGAAGCCTTCATGATAGGGGACACAGTAAGTTTGGTTTTACAGAATATTTTACTACAGATCTTTACCACCCATCCTTTGCTGTCAGAATGAATGAAGTGAGTTGAAGTTTTAGATAGTATTAGAAAGTTGTATTTTCATAATTTTAAAATCTTGTTCTGAAAAGATTTACATTTGTATAGATATGTATGTTTTCTATGTAATGAAGTGAAAATTGACAGATTTTGGGAAGCTGTTTGATTATGGATATAGTAAAAGTGATTTTGAAAGCTATTTGATATTCTTGCATGGCTGGATGGTTAAGATAATAGGCCAATAATCCGAATATCCTTAGTCCAGTCCTCACTTATGTAGGAGTTTCCTAGGGTAAGGCATTTCAGAGTCTCAGCCTGGTACTTATGACACCAATGGAAGACATAAATGAGTAAGCAAGTGGCTTAACATGACTGAAATAATTTTGAATAAAACAGCAGTCAGTCAAAACATATTTGTACTATTCATCTAGTACACTTGAAAAATATGCCTTTTTACACTACTGTCAGCATTTTTACGTCTGGAAAAGTTTTCCTGGAAGAAACACAGCGTAAAAGTTACACAGCATCTGTTGTTTTATTGACAACTCAACTTCAAGTTTACCAAAAGATTTTTATGAAGAACTCTCATTTATTTCATACCTGTGAATCTTAAGATGACTGATTAGGGGTGGGGGGTGGGGGGGGGGGGGGTGTTCATCAATCTTTTACCTTTCTGTAAGCTTAACAAAATGGGGCATTTTCAAATGTTTTGAAAGGCCATGAAGACAGTGAAAACTTTTCTTGTTCTATTTTGTTCAGCTGATATTTGTTTATTATATCCAGGGCCCAGATGCATTCTATGAGGCCCAGGAACAAGTGTCTCACCTGATCCAGGTCAAACATTACCCATCATTTCTTGTCAGTGATTTGTACTTCCGTTTTGTGAACAGCCTAGAGGACAGTGTGAGGGAGTCTGATAACTCCCCAGGACAAAGTAAGATCTCCATATAACAACAACAACAAATATTACAATGATAGAACAATAATTCAGACTTTGCATCATGTCTCTCTGGTATTCATAGACTCAAGGATTAACTGAATAGTCAATTTTTGATTTTCTTTCTTACCCCAGAAGTCAAAAGTACTTTGTAAATAAGCTTTGTAATATAAGAAAATAGATTGTTTACAATTTCGGATGGAACTGAAAAGCTGAGAATTTGAATATTTTAAAAACAGCTTAATACTCATCAATAAAATTCGTATTCATACATTTTTATATGTACATATTAGAATAGCTTATTAAGCCATGTGTACAAAATTTTTTCAGAATCAAGCCATGGTTAAAAGTTTACCATTATTCACACATTAAACTTTTAGACGAGGAAGTAGGATCTAAAACGAATAAAACAGTGACGTACTGGAACGTTAAGAGTAAAACATGGGGTAGTAGTTTAACCCATTACCACACAACCCCTGCTTTTGACGACCCTGAGAAAGAAGCCTTTAGAAAACATTGTGGGAAAAGGAGAAAATGCTCGTAACCCGCATTTTCTCCTTTTCCTATAATGTTTTCTACCCTTCACAAAACAGATTTCAAATTTTGAGTCACTTTTATTTTGTCATCAGCAAATGCTTTCAATTTGAACAAATCAAAATTTTGTTGTTTGGTAATGAGTTAATCAGCTAGTTTTACTGGCCATTTTAAGATCAGTCAAACATTATTATAAATCTATCAAAGGACATACTAATAAAGAAAAGGAAATTACAGTATTTCATTGGCATGGAACACATTGTGGCTGTAAGTAAAATAGGTGATTACAATTTTCTGTTAAAGAATGACTGGACTGTTTGTAGCACCGTATACATCAATAGCATATGTTCAGGTCTGTACTGAAAGGGTGAACTTGACCTCTTTTCATATATATTTTTTGTTCCAGATGAGTTATTCTTTGAGCCAAAAGAGGAAGGTTGGTCAGATGAGGATGAAGATGAAATGTTTTCAGCTCAGTCCTATCATGCTAAACAAAAACTGCAACATTTAGATACTAAAATAATCAACAAAACACAAGCATTGGAGGCTTTACGCATGTCAAACAGATCAGATCCAAAGGTACAACTTTGAGTCGTATTGTTGTTTTTTATACTGTAAAAATTTTGCCGGAGTATATTGCAAGTATGTTGTTTAGCCTTGTGCATCTGTGTATGTGCACAGTCTCACTTTTGCTCTGTTTCTCAAAACCAATGGGTTGAGTGCAGCAAAAACACTATGGTAACATTCCAGTCAATAAGAGATAGCCAAAATATCAGACAAATTCGGGTCAAAGACTTTTCTTGGAGTTATGCCCTCTGAATTACCCTGTGGTCATCAGTAATTTTTTGATAAAAAATCTTGTATCCAGTCTTCATTGAGCATTTGTCTGTTCTATCAATATTCATGTTGAACCTGCTGAATTCATAATGAGAAGGATGTTTTCATAATATTCAAGGAACAGAACTATTTCTTTTACAAGTATATGAAGTAAACAACAAATACAGCTGCAAAATTAGATTTTGTGATCTGGCAGTGATGTCTGATCTTGAACTATAAGAAAGAGGTCAAAAAAGACTGTTTTTATTATGATGCTAGAGGCTAATATGAGATTTTTTTTATGGAGGTGTATTTACTGGTAATTCAGTTGTTGTCATAAATTGTTGTTGTCTTAATTTGTGAACTTTTTTTTCCTAACCCAAATTTTGAAAGCCAGTAGTGCTTTGATCTGCACTAACTCTTTATTAAACATTCCCAAGTTTTAAAGACTCTGAGAAAGAAGAATTTTGAAAATACTCCAACAACAAGATACTGGAAACTAACATTTTCTCCTTTTCCCACAATTTTTTCTGTCTGTAGAAAGACAAATCACAACATTTCAGCCACATTTAAAATGTTATCTGCATATCCTGTCACATTCATCTTCGCGAGCCAAGTTTACGATCACTACGTGGATCTTACCTTGGCTGATTGAGCCCGATTTCGAGATTTCTTCGATGCGCCCTCTATTGGATGCTGGTTATTACCCCCCTTTACATCATATTTCTAAAAGTCAATGAAATATCGTTTTACAGACCACTTACAAATACACATGAAGCGATAAGCAGACATCCACGTGGGTTTCCATGTTTACCTTCTATTCGAAAGGTAGCGACCTTGTTCTACTTTTATCAAAGATGAAATGCTACAAGCGATTTCATTCGTTGCAGTTAGAGCTGGCTGCATCCAGTGAAAAAGCGTATCGGGGGGAATGTAAAAATCAAGCTTGATCTGCCAAGAATAGAGTGATGTAGTGAATCGTCAGCCTTGGCTTGCGAAGATGGTCACATTATACTTGTCTAAATTTTTTGGGGGCTGGTTATAAGTTGAATAAAAGACTATAACATACATTTGGGTAACCAAAATGCCCTATATGCTCTACAGGTTCAGAAAGTAGAAGAAGACATTGAGAGGGAGTTAGAGGGTATGAAGCTGGAAAAAAGAAACTTGGAGTCGCACATTCTTAGGACACAACAGTGGTGTGAAAATGTTGGGAAATGGAAAGCACATGTTTATGAGACAGAGGTAAGTAAACAAGATTTAATTTGTCAGATGCTTTCCTCTTCTTTTGCTTTAACTATCTCGCCTTTCATTTGTTTCTCTGTAGCCCGTTATTTCTATTTATTTATGTACAGCAAAATACCAATAGATTGAATCATAGTTTCTAATATCCGAGTCTGATATAAAGACACTTCAGACTGAATTTGGGACCAAGACCTAACAGTTTCATTAGCTAGCTTGTTTTGATAGTAAAAGTAAGTACCCATCTATATTAAGATAGAAGAAAAGTATTGGTTTGATTAAAACCGGTATGAATACAGAGATATTTGTTTTACTTCGATGTAAGGTTGTGAGTTACTATATTAATTTCAGATTCCAGGGGATGATGACAAAAAAGATCCTGTTTTTGTGTTAGTCATACATTTGTCGGGAAGTTCAACATCAAGAAACTTGCAGAATAGTACAGAGGGCTGGGTTATCAACAGAAAGCTGCAAGATTTTTGTAATGTACATGACAAACTGGTACAGGTGGGAACATTTGTCGTTGCTTTAATATTTAACCTTTAAGCAGACAATCCTTACTTTTGACGACCCTGAGAAAGAAGCCTTCTGAAAATATTGAGGGAAAAGGAGAAAATGCTGGTCACCAGCATTTTCTCCTTTTCCCACAATGTTTTCTACTCTTCACAAAACAACTTTCAAATTTTCAGTCACTATTATTTTGTTTTCTGCAAATGCTTTTGATTGGGACGATCCTAAAATATTGTCGTTTGGTAATGAGTTAAAAGAAAACAGAATTTTAGACCTGACTCTATTGAAAACGTTACAGTCAACATATCTTATGTTGTGAAGGATTTCGTTTTTGAAAGGGTAGAAAACATTGTGGGAAAGGGAGACAATGCTGATAAACCATAATTTTCTCCCTTTTAACAATATTTTCAAGACTTGTCATTGATTTATTTGATACAAGGTTGCCTTATTTGTGCCTGAAACGAATTTGGATTAGACAAGTTTTAAAGCATCTACATGTATTTAGAATCTGTAGTATTTCAACACAAAGTGGTCTGAAAACTCAAGAAAGAAAGTGGAAGAGCTGATTACCAATAATTGCTAATTTTGCCATATAGGAAGGGCTTGTTATGGTCAATTTCTAATTTTTGCCATACTATTTTCAAAATATGTCTGTTTCAACCCATCACTTTATGTAAAACCATCCTTCCTGAAATGAAGCATGATGCATCTGCTTAAACCCTTTACCAAACAGTCCCTGGTTTTTGTGACCCTATGATAGAAGCCTGTTGAAAAGATTGTGGGAAAAGGAGAAAATGCTGGTAACTAGCATTTTCTCCTTTTCCCGCAATAATTTCTACCCTGCTGGAAACAAATTTCAATTTTTGAGTTACCTTTGTTTTGTCGTCTACAAGTGCTATCATTTTGGACCAGTCTAAAATTTCATCGTTTGGTAAAGAGTTAAAGCTATACCACACAATCCCGACTTTCAACGACCCTGAGAAAGACGCCTTTTGAAAACATTTTGGGAAAAGGAGAAAATGCTGGTAACCAGCATTTTCTCCTTTTCCCACAATATTTTTTACCCTCCAAAACAAATTTCGATTTTTTGAGTCACATCAATTTTGTTATCTGCAAATTCTTTCAATTTGGAAAGTAAAATTTTGTAATTTGGTAAAGATTTAAGAGTAAGTGACATGCTTCTACTTTTAACTCTTGCATGTTTCAGATAGCAGGTTCTTGGCTGAAAAATAAAGAACTACCAAAGATTGGAAGATTTACTACAGTGGATGAAAAATTCATGAAAAATGCCAAGAGTACTTTAAATGAATATCTAACTGTAAGTAAAATAATCTTTTATTTTACATTCTGTCCTTCCTTTGATAGTGATTGATAGAGTATGATACCAAATTTTGATTGGTTTTGAATGTTTTCTTGAATCAATAAACATGAAGGTAGATTTTTATGGTGTGTAACACGCTCCATCCATTCTACAATTCTTATTTGTATTTAACAGAGACAGCTTGCTTATATGTTTCATTTTTGGGTTTCAGCAGCACCAGGCTGAAGGTCTGCAATGCCTTGCCTTAGGAAATTTCCCTAATTTGCCCTTATTTCAAAAATTGGATTTCTGTCTGGAGCGGTTACTTCCAAAGCATAAAAGCTTTTGACTTCAAACTTCATAGGCAGATAGATTACATTGAGGATTAGTGCATTGCAAGCAGTACAATTACTTTTGATTGATCATGCAACACCACAATTATATCTGCTTGTTTCCATCCAAGTTTGCCAAAGTTTGACATTTTTTTCACATCTTTTTGGACTTTAGGATAATTGAAGTTCTTTTTTTCTGTCAGAAATTCTGCATAGTAGAAATCACTTTGATTATATTTGTAACATGACAATTATGTCCCTTTGTTTATTTAATGAAATACTTTGCAATGGAAAAAGGGGGATTTTTGTTTACCGGTAATTTCATCATGGACCAATAACAAAAAGGCCACATATAAATGTACATGTTAAACACAATACCTCAAACAGGCTTGTTCCCAAAAAGCTCTTTTCGGACGGGGATATCATTTCAACAGAATTGCTTGTTGGCATTATTTTTTCTAATGTCGACTGCAAATCCTGTCAATTTGCGAAAGTCTGAAAAATTGATGTATGCTAAAGATTTGGAACAAACCAAGTGATTTTTATGTGATAAATCGGCTTTAAAGTATAGAAATGTTACCTGTCTTAGATTGTCTGAGTTGCTTTGAATGTGGAGGATTCTAATGTTCTTTAACCCATTACCACACAATCCCTACTTTTAATGACCCTGAGAAAGAAGCCTTTAGAAAACATTGTGGGAAAAGGAGAAAATGGTGGTAACCAGCATTTTCTCCTTTTCCCACAATGTTTTCTACCCTTCACAAAACAAATTTCAAATTTTGAGTCACTTTAATTTTGTCATCTGTAAATGCTTTCGATTTGGACAAGCCAAAATTATTGTTGTTTGGTAATGAGTTGACGTAAGATGGTAATTGTAAGATTGCACCTTATAAATTATTTACAGATGATATTGAAGGATGAGAGACTGGCACAGAGTGAGGCACTATACAAGTTTCTCACACCAACACCAGAATATTTTCCACAACAAGGGCCTGAAAAGAAAAGTGGCTTTTTTTTAAAAAATATATTAAAAAGGTGAGTATTGTTATTTTCTCATTTGATAATAGGTTACCTTGAGAATGAGACTTTTTCAGCTTAACAATTTTCAAAGAAAATAAGTAGTTGTCACTGGCCTGTGGTTGTCTGCATCAATGGCAGCTCTGTCATCATTTTTTTGCATAGGGGTATTTCCTTTTACCTTGCAGTAAAAGAAAAGAGACTTGATTTGGAAGATACATCAATTTAATTGTTTTGCTTTTGAAAAGATCATTTTTTTTGTCGAGGTTGTAATGATGTAATTAATGTTGAAGGCAGTTATTCAAGTTGTGTTTTATGATAAATTTCTTTTTCTCTCAAGATCCTTTTAACCAGAAGTTTCCAATCAGCTGTAGTTAGTTCAAATTGTTAAACAGTCAAGATATTATCTTTTGTTTGAGCTGTGCAAATGAACTTAATTAAAGACTGTTTTTTCAGAAAGCTTCAACATGTACCTTGAATTTATAAATGTTATGGAAAAACAGTTCAGTTCCAATTTTATTTGCTTTTATTTACTTCTATGACTAGAGGTACCAGGTTCACATATCGACAGGTGAGTGCAACACTATTCTAAGTGCCTGTGCAATGTACAGGCACTTAGAATAGTGTTTACTCACCTATCGATTTAGGCTTTGTTAACCATTTACCAAACAATTCAGTGTGTTGACAAGCTGTAGAATGTAGCTTTTGAAAACATCTTTAGAAAAGGAGAAAATGCTGGTAACAAGCATTTTCTCTTTTTTCCAACAATTTTGTCTACTGCTGTAAAAGCCAATCAAATCTTTTGACTAGAAATGATTTGTTGTGTGCAAATGCTCTCAATTTTGACAAGCCTAAAATTGTGTGCTTGATTAACCCTTCACAAAAACCAGACAAACTTTTCTAAGACAAGGTTTGTGTTTTAATCCATTACCACACAATCCCTACTTTTGACGCCCCTGAGAAAGAAGCCTTTAGAAAACATTGAGGGAAAAGGAGAAAATGCTGATAACCAGCATTTTCTCCTTTTCCCACAATGTTTTCTACCCTTCACAAAACAAGTTTCAAATTTTCAATCACTTTTATTTTGTCGTCTGCAAATGCTTTGAATTTGGACCAGTCTAAAATACTGTTGTCTGGTAATGGGTTAAGAAATGTATGATATAATTTTCAATTGCTTTGTTTGGTAAAGATGAAAAAGATTTTTATACACATTTTCATTTTATTTACCTACTAGAAACTCTGTGACTCAACCATTTATCAAATTCCGGTAGTATAAAATTAACTTTATTTTGACTGATATCTAAATAAATTCTAGCTGCTTTTTACTTCTAATTAACCACTATGTATGATTCTTGTCATGTATCAGCACTATGAAAAAAAAAAAACATCTCTCAACCAAGCACTTCAGATAATGGGTAACATAATTCTACAAATACTTGCAAACCACGAAAGTTTAACTTTGGGGTTATGTTAACCCATTGCTGCACAATCCCTACTTTTGACGCCCCTGAGAAAGAAGCCTTTTGAAAACACTGTAGGAAAAAGAGAAAATGCTGGTAACCAGCATTTTCTCCTTTTCCCACTGTGTTTTCTACCCTTCCCAGAACAAATTTCTATTTTTGAGTCACCTTTATTTTGTCGTCTGCAAATTCTTTCAATTTGAACCAGTCTAAAATTTTGTCGTGTGCTAAAGAGTTAAACAAAAAAAATTAATTCCTTACCAAACGACGAAAATGTAGACTGTTCAAATTGAAAGCATTTCCAAATTAGTGTGATTTATGTATTTGATAGGGTAGAAAACCTTGTGGGAAAAGGAGAAAATGCCGGTGACCAACATTTTCTTCTTTTCCCACAATGTTTTCAAAAGGCTTGTTAAAACTGAGGATTGTGTGATAAAGAGTTAAAATCTTTTTGAAATCTTGAAATACTTCCCTGTTCTCTGGAGCTTTGGTTCTTTCTACTACCACAGGCTTATCTGTGTCTGAGACTCTCAAAAATCTTAACACTTAGCCATTTATCTAACAGCAAATTTTTGACTCTGTAAATATGAAACCATCTACAGATTCAAATTCAAACTTGGTAAAAATCAAATGATGTTCTCTGATGTTCTCTGACTGGGCAAAAAACATTGCTAGAAAAGTAGAAGATGTTGGTCACCAGCATTTTCTTATTCTCTCACAATGTTTACCAAAGCTTTATTACCATGGATCTGTAAAACTCAAGATGGTAATGTGTTTTTACATGTAGCACCAAATAAGCCCAACTCACATTTTAATCTAGAATAAAACCTGAAAAAAGTGTAAAATCAGATCCCAAATAGGGCTTCTAGCAAGGCTGAGTGAGTCTAGAACGTCTTGGCAAAGTGGACAGAGTTGATTAATTCATTACCACACAATCCCTACTTTTGATGCCACTGAGAAAGAAGCCTTTAGAAAACATTGTGGGAAATGGAGAAAATGCTGGTAACCAGCATTTTCTTCTTTTCCCACAATGTTTTCTACCCGTCACAAAACAAAATTCAAATTTTCAGTCACTTTTATTTTGTTGTCTGCAATTGCTTTCAATTTTGACAAACCTAAAATTTTGTTGTTTGGTAATGGGTTAACTCTTCACCAATGAACAAAATTTTGGACAAGTCCAAATTGAAAGCATTTGCAGACGACAAAATAAATGTGTATGAAAATTTGAAATCTGATTTGGATAGGGTAGAAAACGTAGTGGGAAAAGGAGAAATGCTTTTTCTCCTTTTCCTACTATGTTTTCAAAGGCTTTGTTTCTCAGGGTCGTTAAAAGTCGGAATTGTGTGGTAAAGAGTTAAAGACCAGACTGCACCTGGTCTTTTACCTGCTCTGGCTGCAAAGGCAACTACATCAGTGAAACTTGCTGTCAGGGTTATTATTTTGTGCTGTGTGCTTCATGCCTTCTTATACTTCAATTGGCTCATTACCATACACTGAATCTGTAGGCTTAATAGATAGGGGATAATCAACTGGTTATTTTTGATATGAAAAATATCTCATGAGGATGCGTTGTTAGGCATTGAAAAAACGAGTGCGCTGCACAAGTTTTTTTAACGCCTTACGAAACATCCTCGTGAGATATTTTTCATATCAAAAATAACCAGTTGATTATTCTATTTATTATATACCTTTCTGATATCGTAAGTTCCAAAATTACGGCAGGAAGTGAAAGTGAAAGTTGATATAGTCACTAGTGATGATATCAAAATTTATTACACTGGGAAATTCCAGGTTTTCACTGCAAGGTATATAATAAAAAGCATTTGCAGAGAGCAGATCTGATGTAACTTGAAATATAATTGTGTCTTGGAAATTGTAGACAAAATATTGTGGGAAAAGGAGAAAATGCTGGTTGCTAGCATTTTCTCTATTTTCCCACAATGTTTTTTAACACTTTCCTTTCAGTCTTTTGGAATTGTGTGGTAAAAAGCTTACCAAAGTTGTCTATAGCAGTTTCTTTTAATAGGCATTATGTATCTGTGTATAGCATAAGATCTTCATGAATTTGCTTCTGTATCAATACATAGACCCTTTCCTAAATGACAAATTTTAGACTGTTCCTAATTTAAGTATCTGCAGACAAGTTAAAAAATTGATACTAATGTGATAAAATTCTCTAATAAGATAGAAAACATTTTTTGAAAAGGAGAAAATTCTGGTTACAAGCATTTCTTCTTTTCCCACAATATTTTCAAAAGCCCTGTCCAGAGAGGCTCATTAAAACTTGGGAATCTGTGGTAGAGGAATAAGAGAAGGCTCAAATGATGGGATTTAAATCTTGAAAATGTAAAAAAAATATTGGAGAAAAGAAAGAAATGGTAGTTTCCAGCATTTTCTTCTTTTCCCCCAATATTTTGAAATCTTTATCACACAATTCCAAGTTTTAACAACCTTGATATAGAAAGCTTTGGAACGCCTAGAGGGAAAAGGAGTAAATGTGGGAAAGTGAGAAAGGGAGAAAGTGCTAGGAACCAGCATTTTCTTCTTTTCCCTCTATGTTTTTTATCCCGTCAAAAACAAATTCTATCATTTGAACCACATTTAACCCATTACCACACAATCCATACTTTTGATGCCTCTGAGAAAGAAGCCTTTTGAAAACACTGTGGGAAAAGGAGAAAATGCTGGTAACCAGCATTTTCTCCTTTTCCCACAGTGTTTTCTACCCTTCCTAGGACAAATTTCAATTTTTATACCCCCCAAAACTCTGTTTGGGGGGTATATAGGAGTCGGCTTGTCGGTCGGTCCGTCGGTCGGTCGGTCTGTAGCTTTTTGTCCGCTCTATTTCTCATAAACTACTGGACGAATTTTATTTAAACTTCACAGGTAAACTAACTATCAAGCAGAGATGTGCATATGAAATGTTGGTTATGGTTCTCTTAGTTTTTACTGAGTTATGGCCCTTTCATGAAATTTCTTGTCCGCTCTTTTTCTCATCAACTATTGGATAGATTTGGTTCAAACTACACAAATAGACTCAGTGTAAAGCAGAGATGTGCATATCCTATTTTGGTTATGGTTTATTTAGGTTTCATGGAGTTATGGCCCTTTGATGATTCTGGACAAATTTCTTTTTCATATTTGAATTTTGTCCGGAGCATATCTCCAAAACTATACTAGCTAGGGTTATGAAATTTCATGGGTGGATAGATCTCATCGAGGGGGAGTGCAGTGCACAGGAATCATAACTCTTGCTAGCTTAATTTTTGAGTTATTGCCCTTTGTTGTTTTTTTATACTTGAATTTTGTCCGGAGCGTATCTCCACAACTATACTAGCTAGGGTTATGAAATTTCATAGGTAAATAGATCTCACGAAGGGGGAGTGCAGTGCACAGGAATTATAACTCTTGCCTGCTTAAGTTTTGAGTTATTGCCCTTTGTCGTTTTTAATACTTGAATTTGGTCCGGAGCGTATCTCCAAAACTATACTAGCTAGGGTTATGAAATTTCATGGCTGGATAGATCTCACCAAGGGGAGTGCAGTGCACAGGAATCATAACTCCTGCTTGCTTAATTTTTGAGTTATTGCCCTTTGTCGTTTTTAATACTTGAATTGGGTCCGGTGAATATCTCCAAAACTATACTAGCTAGGGTTATGAAATTTAATGGGTGGATAGATCTCATCAAGGGGGAGTGCAGTGCATAGGAATCATAACTCCTGCTCCCTTAATTTTTCAGTTATTGCCCTTTGTCGTCTTTAATACATGAATTGGGTCCAGTGAATATCTCCAAAACTATACTAGCTAGAGTTATGAAATTTCATGGGTGGATAGATCTCATCAAGGGGGAGTGCAGTGCATAAGAATCATAACTCTTGCTCCCTTAATTTTTGAGTTATTGCCCTTTGTTGTTTTTCATACTTGAATTTTGTCCGGAGCATATCTTCAAAACTATACTAGCTAGGGTTATGAAATTTCATGGATGGATAGATCTCATCAAGGGGGAGTGCAGTGCACAGGAATCATAACTCTTGCTCACTTGATTTTTGAGTTATTACCCTTTGTCGTTTTTCATACTTGAATTTGGTCCGGTGCATGCCCCAGCTTAACAGCTAGGGGTAAGACGGGCGTATCTTGCGACAGTTTTCCGCTCATGTTCAACTCTTACTTTTGTACTCAACCATTCTGCATTCTGTGACAAAGACCTGTTTGGTGGCAAGGAGCTGGTGGGGGGTATGATCACGTTGAGTGATAGCTCTAGTTCAGTCACCTTTATTTTGTCGTCTGCAAATGCTTTCAATTTGGACTAGTCTAAAATTTTCTTGTGTGGTAAAGAGTTAAATAATTTGTCTGCAAATGCTTTGAATTTGGACCAGTCCCCAATTATGTCATTTGGTAAAGGGTTAAGACTCTAACTATGCTTGCACACTCACTACTCTAGTAGTAATAATAATAGTAGTACTTTACATTACCCTATAAAGTGCCTTTCTTAACCCTTTTCCAAACAACAAATTTTAGACTCTTACAAACCAAAAGACTTTGCAGACGACAATTTTAGATTAGGAGAAAAGGCCGAAAATCCTCAAAAACGGTAGAAGACACAGTGGGAAAAGGAAAAAATGCTCTTTATGAGCAATTTCTCCTTTTCCCACAGTGTTTTCAAAAGACTTTTACTGCAGACATGTAAAAACCAGGGCTTGTTTGAGAAAGGGATAGCTGCATTTTGCTTTTACAGTAATTGTAGATCAAGATCAGTTCAAACAGTAAAGATTGATCTTTGATCAACGTTGTCAGCTTCACTGAGGTATTCTTGACAGAAGCAAACAGGGAATTACAGTACTGCAATTGTTTAACCCATTACCACACAATCCCTAGTTTTGTCGACCCTGAGAAAGAAGCCTTTAGAAAACATTGTGGGAAAAGGAGAAAATGCTGGTAACCAGCATTAGAAAATGCTGCATTTTCTCCTTTTCCCACAATGTTTTCGAAAGACTTTTTCCTCAGGGGCATTAAAAGGTGTCATTGTGTGGTAATGGGTGAAAATGTTTATCAATTTTTTTCACAGTATTAAAAAAACTTTTTGGTGCAGTGAAAAACTAAATCTGGTGGCACAATCTGTGATTTCTCATCCTGGTCTACACTGATTCATAATTATGTTTAGATGTTTTCATCAAAACTAATCTTGAAGTTGCAATCTTTGATTTTTAGATTTTGACAATTCATTTCTATTTCATTTCTGTAATGGTTGAAATACTTTAAAGATTTTAGAATTTGTATACATGTAATTATAACTTGCAATTTAATTATAAATAAAGAACTTATTATAAATATATGTAATAAATAGTCTCATTTTTAGCAACCAGGTAAATCCTGACTTTTAACGACCCTGAAAAAAAAAGCCTTTTCCCACAATGTTTTCTACCCTGCTTGAAACAAATTTCAATTTTTTAGTTTCCTTTATTTTGTTGACTGCAGGTGCTTTCAATCTGGACCAGTGTAAAATTTTGTCGTTTGGTAAAGAGCTAGTCCTTTACCAAACAGTCCTTATGTTCTTATGACCTTGTGAAAAATAGCTTTTGAAAAGTTTGTGACAAAGGAGAGAATGCTGTCAACATGCATCTGAGTCATACTTTATTTCTCAGTTTTTAACCCTTTCCTAAACAATACCTGGTTTTCATGACCCTGAGAAAGACACCTTTTGGAAAAAAAACATTGTTGGAAAAGGAGAAAAGCAGTTTTTTTCTCCCTTTCCCACAATATTTTCTACCCTACATATAGAAAAATCATCTTTTTAGCAACTGGTAATTTGTCATTTGCAAAATGCTTTCAATTTGGTCTGATCCAAAATTTGCTGTTTGGGAAAGGGTTAATCATGTTTATTATCAATTTTACACAAAGATGTCTTGTCAGTCATGTTACAAAGATAGGTGCTATATTTTCGTAAAAGGATAGTAGGAGAAAGATGCATTTTCGATTCATTTTGTTATGCATGGAGAGTAATGTAATGCTTAAACCAGGGTTCAGAGGTTGTCGCTGCATTAGTTTATAAAATTTTTTTTTTCTGTTTAAATTACAGTTTACCCAGCATCAGCCAAAACAGGCAAGACCAGGATGATGAACTACTCTTCAGTACAGAAGACAAGTAAGTTGTTTAACTCTTTACCAAACAACAAAATTTTAGACTGGTGCAAATTGAAAGCACTAGCAGACAACAAAATATACGTAACTCAAAAATTGAAAATTGTTTCAAACAAGTAGAAAACATTATGGTAAAAGGAGAAAATGCTGGTTACCAGCATTTTTTCCTTTTCCTTCAACGCTTTCTAAAGGCTTCTTTCTCAGAGTCGTCAAAAGTAGGGATTGTTTGGTAATGTGTTAATTAAAATTTTGAACTGATTAACTCTTTACCAAGTAACAAAATTTTAACCTGTTCTGAATTGAAAGCATTTGCAGACGACATATGGAAGTTAACTGAAAATGGTGGTCATAGCGAAAGTACAGATAACAATGCAGGAAAAGGAAAATATGTTGGTTGCTAGCATTTTTTTTCTTTTCTTGCAAGATTTTAAAAAGGCTATTTCTCGGGGTTAGATGTTCACTGAATAAATACTGTACAATAGTTTCCTAATTCTACTCTAGGGAAAAGATGTTATTTCATTTAACACTTTCATTGACTTAAAAGGAAAAAAAAACAATAGATTCTCTTTATTCCAATGCCCCCCTCCCTACTCTTATTTTGAATCAATTGTTTAATAAAATAAGTTTTATCTGAAAAAATGTTTCACTCTCATCAATAAATTAATGTATGAAACTTAATTGAAATCAACCAAAAAAAAGATCTTTTCAATGAAAAAAAATCATATTGATCAATGCCAATTAACAAATTACATTTTTCTTTATTTCCTTTGTCAGACTTCCTCCATTTTAGATTTCACAGGAGAAGGCTCTTGAATACATGAGAGAGAAAGCAAGGAAATGATGCTTTTTTTATTTACATGTACTATTTTTTGATACCCTTTTTGAAACAGATCTCATCATTTGAACCATATTTTATTTGTCATCGACAAATTCTTTCATAAGGACAAACCTAGAATTTACTTCTAGAACTAAATCTGTACTCAAAAAGCTTAGTTTTAACGAAATCCTTTTGAAAACATTGTGGGAAAAGCAGAGGATTATAGAAACCATCATTTTCTGCTTTTCCCACCACATTTTCTATCCTTTGAATGAACATTTTCTTGTTTTGAGTAACCATTAATTTGTCTGAATGTATCTTCAATTCAAACAAGTCTTTGATTTCGTATTTAGTGAATAGTAAGGTGAAGAAGTTTCTCTTTGTCATTTATCAAAAGTCTAATATTTGCAGGTAAAAGATGTGCAAAGGATCAGGATACTAGACCAGTAAAATGTTATTGCCCTGTGATACAGATATCATGTCAATGAAATCAATGTTAATCTATTTACAGGATGGAAGACAGAAGTAAAGACTCCATTGCTGAACCTCTGTATGGTCTTATTAAAGAGATCTATGACCTTCATGGCATTTTTAAATGGCTGAGGAAAAGTTTCATCTCAGTGGTGGAGGTGACATTTGGTCGCAGTATCAACAGGTACAATAAATCAGTAATAGTTTTTTATTGCAGATTCAGTCCTGGACTGTTTATAAGAGACAGTAGTGTTGGGGTATAGCACTAGTCTCTTTTACTACAGATTTTGGCTCAAATGCTATAGAGAGCAAGGTTGACTGGAACTGCCCATACCACTTTGTCAGCACCGGTCATGTCTCCTGTATGCAGTTCTTAAGAAAAATTCAAGGGTTAAATGCAACTTGCTTCATAATGGATGCAAAATGATCATCTTGAAACTAAAATGAAAATTTGTACCAAATGACAAAATTTTGGACTTGTCCAGATTTAAAGCCTTTGTAGATGAAAGATTAGACATGGCTCAAAGATGAGATTTATCCGCACAACCCTTTCTAATTTAGTTAATAATACTTACAATCATTGGCTAAGGGACAACAACAGTAACAGACAGAGAGTGATCAAAAATGATATGATTGGTATAAAAATGAAATGAATTAAGTAAGACTGATATGCGGTTATGTCATTATTTCTATATATAAACGATGACATTGATGACACATAGAACACACCTTTTAGTCCAGTCAAAATAATGAAAAAAGGGGCTGAACCCAAAACTAATTGCAACACAAGCCATTCATTGATTTTTATGAGGGGTTACCCTCCCTAAACAATATATGAAAAGTAGGACAAAATCGGAAAATATGAAATTCGATTTTTTCGCGCGTTTTGTTTCCAGCCGCAACTTTATGTACAAATAGTAGCTTATGTATAAATTTTACATTATTCGAACTGTTTTGAGCTTTCTATATTGCATGTAATATTTTCTGATAACTCTGGTGTTGAATTATCTAGTTATTGAAATATTGTTCTTTCTTCTTTCTGCTTTTTTACTTAATATAATGATAGAGCCAATATCAAATTACCCCACCCACTACTTTTTGTATTAGATTTTCAGTGTCAATTTTTTGGGGTGAAGTGAACTGCTATGTGTATGATCATTCCCTATATGATAATGATTGCTTATTAAAAGCCTACACACATTCTTTCAATTGCTGCCATTTTATAAAGTCTGGCACAATGTCTTGTGATGGAATCGTGAATGCCGAGTCTTGGTCTTATCATAGATTTTGTGAAACTACAAAATTGTTTATGAATAAACTTAAATGTTTGGTTGAATGACTTTTTATGCAACAATCAGCTTGGTTTCAGTCATACCACTGTGACATTTCCAGGGTTTTCCATGACGCACAAATCCTGCGTCATCGACGCAATTTTAATTCAAATGACCCCCAAAATAAATGACAGTGCGTCATCGGTGACGCAACTTTCCAAAATCTAAATAATGTACGAAGTTGAATGAAGCGTCATAATTCCAAGTGTGTTCTTGCTTCAATGTCAGACGAACACCGTTCTTTTTTTAACTACAGGGTTTATTTTAGATAAAAGTGGTTTTCCGGTAATCTATTTATAGAATAAGACTGGTTTACGCATTATTGCCGAAATGTATATTGGACACGTGTCGTAAATATGGGCCCAGTCAAAGTCGTGGTTGGGTTCTTTGTATTTCATAGTATATTTTAAACGACTTCCGGTATATAAAAGTACGCATTACCAGTCTGTGCTGTTAGCGGAAAAATAATGTCATGACGAAGAAAACTGTAGCATTCTTCTATCGTCTGCTTCCTACAACTGCCGATCAAGCCACGTCAAGCAGCGATTCAGACGAAAATGTTTGGTCTGTCAAAAAGTGACATCGGCGTTTCCGTCAGAAATAATCGACCGACTTTTCAATCTTGGAAGTAGACGTTTAAAAGGTAAAATGCATTATAAATCCTGTTTGAAGTTGATGACGATGAAATCCGGTATAGCTAAACAGCGAAAGGAACTTCCTTTCGCTTCCTTTCGCGAAAGGAAGATTACGTCCACGAAAGGAAGATTCTTTACTATGAAAGAAGCGTTTTCCTCACGAAAGGAAACTGTCGTTGATTTATTGCTTATACATTCTAGGTATTTGTAAAAGTTAGACCTTTATGAATTTAAGATTTTTACACTCGAAAAATCGTGTTTTACTATGGCGGTGAAAGTGTTACTATAAATAACCGTTCTTGCGTGAAAGTATGTATGTACACGAAAGGAAGATTTTTTCCTCGAACGTAGTCTTTTTGCATGAAAGGATTTTTTTCTGAATTTGAGAATATCTTTTCGACATGGATGAACTTGACTTGTCAAATTTATAAGTTTTATATAAAGCTTTTGCTAGTAACGAGATTCTTTAGTGTAAGGAAATTCCTTTTGCGAAATACAAAGCCGTCTATAGAACCAAGATATAAAACTGTTCTTCTTGGAAGAGTCTAAGACTTTAAGATGAAATCATTAGACTAGCAAGCTTTATGAAAGACGAAAAATAAAATGTAAATATGATTTTCTAATAATTCAGACGTGATTTAAGTTTAAAATATGAGATTGAAATCACAAATGTAAAATACGCTGATCAGTGGTTGTTAAACTCGTATAATTCTTTCTTGTCCTTATCTGAAAAGCATATTTTGGAGTGAAATGTTGTTGGAAAGGGATAAAATGCTATTTCCAGAGTTTTTTTTTTCTTTTTCTATCAAAAGAATCATGATGGTATATTCAATCATTTCGTACGATAATCATTTTGCTTCCTTGCGCGAAAGGAAGATTACGTTCACGAAAGGAAGATGTTTACTATGAAAGAAGCGTTTTCCTCATAAAAGGAAACCGCCGTTGATTTATTGATTATATATTCTAGGTATTTGTAAAAGTTAGATTTTGAATTTGAGAGTTTTAGACTAGAAAAATCGTGTTTTACTATCACGGTGAAAGTGTTACTATAAATAACCGTTCTTGCGCGAAAGTAAGTCCGTTCATGAAAGGAAGATTTTTGCCTCGAACGTAGTCTTTTTGCATGAAAGGATTTTTCAAAATTTGAGAATATCTTTCCAACATGGATGAACTTGACTTGTCAAATTTATAAGTTTTATATAAAACTTTTGCTAGTAACAAGATTCTTTAGGGTAAGGAAATTCCTTTTGCGAAATACAAATCCGTCTATAGAACCAAGATATAAAACTGTTCTTCTTGAAAAAGTCTAAGACTTTAAGATGAAATCATTAGAGTAGCAAACTTCGTGAAAGTTAACTCTTTACCAAACAACTGTCCATGGGAATCATGACTTTCGACAAGAGTGTGGAAAAGAGAGGAAATGGTTGTTGTTGTAGTCTTTTCTGCCACTTTAACTCTTTACCACAGAATCCCGACTTTTAACGACCCTAGGTAAAAGGCCCTTTGAAAACATTGTAGGGAAGAAAAGGATGTTTTCAACCCTTTCAAAGACAAAAATAATCATTTTCAGTACTTATATATTTTTTGTTGTCTGCAAATGCTTTCAATTTCTCCTTTCTCCAGTGTTTTCTAACCGTTTCGATAACTTTCTGCCATTTTCGTCAATTTTGAAAATGTCGTCTGCAAACTCTTTCAGTTTGGAAGAGCCTAAAATTTGTCGTCTGGTAATGGGTTAAGTAAATAGGGTGAGAAAAAAAAAAAAAGAGATTTACTTTACAAATAAAGATCGATTGAATTGTTTTCCGCCACTTTCAACATTATTTTGGTTATATCACAGCAAAAGCTCATATATTTTTGTTTCTTCTGGGTTTCACAAGTTCTTGGCAATGGGCTCTATTTTTCACTGTCTTGCCAAAGGGGCACTCCCATGAACAATTCAGGGGTCCCATAGTGGCTCGAACCTGTGGCATCAAGGTTATAATTCACACACATGTACAATACCACTGGGCCAAGCGGGGCCTGCAACATATAAAGAGAAAACTGACAGGAGGTGGGGGCAGCGGCATTTTGTTTAAACGTTCTTTCCATATTATCTGTAGAATGAAAAGAAAATATGAAAAATGTTCCTCACAACCTTTCATCATTTTCCAGATAATCCAAAAGAAGAAAGATTTGGGAGCAATACTGTTAACAAGAGGTTTCTTACTTTACCAGTGTCATTAAAAGCTTTTGGGCCAAGCGGGGCCTGCAACATATAAAGAGAAAACTGACAGAAGGTGGGGGCAGCGGCATTTTGTTTAAACGTTCTTTCTATATTATCTGTAGAATGAAAAGAAAATATGAACAATTATCTGTAGAATGAAAAGAAAATATGAAAAATGTTCCTCACAACCTTTCATCATTTTCATCTATATCAAGATAATATAGCAAGTGCCACAAGGAACCGTTCTCTTGCCAATTATACCCACCTTAAATTATAGCAAAGTAAGGGCCGGCAAAACAAAAATACCTTCCTTAAACCATATCGAGAAAACATGCATTTTAGAGAAAAAACTTACACAAAGAAAGCGCCACTAAAACACTTCTTTCTTTTTTGAGGGGGGTGTAAAAAGTTAAATTAAACCTTTAAATTTCATTTATGTTGCGAAAATGTACTAAACTTGGGAAAGAAACCCTATTTTCGATAGGAATAGAATTCTTGCGTAGCTCGGAGTGAATTTTCCTTTCATCAGGGATTGTAAAATGTACATATAGTCTATTACATATAGTCCCTGTTTTCATGAATGGAATTTTCCTCTAAAAGAAACTTTGCAAAATCATAAATAACAAATTCACTACACACTATCATTGAAAAAAAGCTGAAATTTAATCTGTAAGGGGTACCTACTTCGAAAGAGATATTTCATTATTTATAAAATCATGTCGTGGAATAAACATTACTTGCGGGCAAAAATCCTCCTTTCGTGAAAGAAACTCAATTTTAGGAAGGAAATGCTATTTATAGTAACACCATTTACGGCGATTACTAAAACACGATTTTTCGGCCTCAAACGCTCAATCCCAACAATTTTATTTCAACCATACGAAAGACTTGATGTTAATTTTCCAAAAACACCTTCCTTTCGCAAGAAAAACGCTTTTTTCATAGAAAACAATCTTCCTTTCGTGGGCATTATGTTCCTTTCGCGAAAGGAAGCGAAAGGAAGTTCATTTCGCTGTTTAGCTATAGCATATTTTTGACCCCCAAAATTAATGAAATGACCCGCAACTAATGAGGAAGGGGGTCACAATGACCCCCAATTTTCAAAGCCGAGGGAAAACCCTGCATTTCATATATTGGTGTATTTCTTTCACCAGTGATAAGCTTGGGATCTGAAGTGTCCTGCCAAACAACACTACCACGAAAAACGTAGGAATAAACTTGAATCATTGTGTTTAGAGTTTTAATACAATTAGAAAACTGTGTAAGATATTTTTGACAAGATGCAGGTAATAATTCAACCTATGATAATTAACAAAATTTACATCTTTTTAGTCTTATACTTACTCTGTTGCTTTTTCTAAAAATAAGCAAACCTTGAACCACCATTTTAATAAAAGATCCATACCGCCATCAACTGCAGGGGCATATTAAGTCAATTAAAGGTTAAACACAAGTACTCCCATAGATGTATTCAAGCAAAGCTGTCATATGAACCAATGATTGTAAGTCTTATAACTTAGATTTGTAACCCACGCATACAAAGTTCCAACTTTAAGGTTTCGTTATTCAACCATATAAAGTTCTTTTTCTTATCTTATTTTGAATTCCAGCAACAATTTCTTATCCAATTCTTTGTCATTTTAAGTTACGAAAAAGCCGCAATACTGGTTTTGTGATTGGTGTCTGTCAAACTTGATAAGGGACTCACTTTCCAAGTTAAGCAAATGCTGTTCGCATGCACGTGTTCAAAAGCCATAAGCAAGGTTTGTCCAAAATTTACTCTTGATAAAAAATGCCAGCAGGTCTTTTATGATAACTGAATGACATCGGGCATTTTTTGAAAATAATTAAGGTTCTACCGCATCTTTTGAATTTAGGTATGCACTATGGTAAAATGTTTCCTAGCCAACCATTAGACCCATGCCTCGGACATATCTTATATATAGAAAAGACTAATTGATAAGTTACAAACCATGCAATGAATGCTAAAGTACATCTGCATAAAAGCTGGCGTTATGAAAGCTGAGTGTCTACAGAGGTACGACAATATCTGCAACAGTGTTACCAAGGAGAAACTGAAAGCTCTAATAATTTCAGACATAGACATCATGCAACCAGCCAAATCAAGTTCTTTGATGATGATGTAGTGGGATAGATCTCAGTGAATTATGGACTCAGACAGGTTGCAGTTTGATCCAGTATTATTACCTTGCGTGTTTACAAATAAAAAAATCGTTGGATAATTTTCAACCAAGTTTGGAAACAAGCAGTTTAGAATGCTAGGTGGTATTGGGATGGGTGACCTTCTGACAATCAAATCGGCGTGCGCGTGGTGACTATGTTAGCTGATCTCCGTGCGTGAACCAGGAGGTAACTGTACTGAGACCATCTAGGTTACTTCAGTCTATCAGTAGTTTTATATCCACTACTAATGATAAAAATGCCAGCAAAGAAGGACAAGGTAAAGCCAGTGGCAAGACTGCTGTAAGAATATACTTTGCCAAGAAGCGCAGATTCTTGGCAAGTTTAAACCAGGCGCCAACCTTTCGAGAATCTCAAGAATCTTATCCAGTTTCAGGTGAAGTTATGACTTATTATCTACTCATGACTATCACATTAGGGCAAGGCCTTCACCTAAACAGAGCTTTCTTCGTGGGCTTCTCCAACTTTCCCAATGTAAACTACTGTGGCAACAAGCATGTTTCTTCTTTGCTGAAGAAACGCTCCACACTGCCTCCATTTCAAAAGAATGTTTCTTCTGATTATAATGCAAACAAAATCCAAACAAAAGAGAATTTGGAACCTCAACTTTCATTAGTTACATGTAAGCCGGGCGGCTCCAGTAAGATAAGACTTCTACTGCCTACTGCCTGCACAGAAATCGCCCGATACCCTGACAATAAATAAAAGGCAGTGCCTATTGGAAAAAATGCCCGGATGAAGTGAGTTTTGTTGTTGTTGTTGTTGCCGTTAACTATTAAGTTGTACCTTAACCTCCAACAAACTCTGTCCACTGACAAAATTTTCAGCTGTAATTGTTCATTTGCAACTGCCGCTGGGCTGGTGCAATCTCATTCTGCCCCAATTCCGAATAAAGGCGCACTGTCCGTCGGCAGTTCCTAATTTGTGACCGTACCATTAGAAATGGCCCATGAACCATGTACACTCTCTCTTTGGAAATAGGAAAACGCTATGTATATGTATATTGGATTCTGATGGATTATATACATGTATACGAGTAAGGTCAGTGCAAGTTCAGATCCTCGGCCCTCTGTCCTGTGAATAGAGACAAAATGATAATGGGGTGTTCTGCGGAATTTCAGAATGGTAACAAAATGGGTGATTTTTTTTTACAGTATCACCATGAATGGTTTGTGGAGATGAAGGGAAAAAATCCCGAAAAGTTAAATCATCCATGTAGGGTGCACTTAACTTTAAGCCCCTGAAGAAGAGTAGGATTCACAAGGCCAGTGAAACAAACATATTTGATAATTTTTGTTGATCCCAGTTACATCTTGCAAGTGAACTGAGGACGTAGTGAACTGACGACAGACAATCATGACGTATCATATTTCTACAAGTGTTTTTTTTTTTTATCAAACAATGCTAAAATATAAAAAGATTTATATATTATTTCGATGATAATTTTATATGCAACATAAATGGAAATATCTCCAGTGTATCTCTGTGGAACTCTGTACTTAATATCTGTAAATAGTAAGTCAGTATCTGCTAACGTATCCATTTGTAGGAAAAATACTATAAAAGGTCTTTTGCGTTATTGTCTAACACGGATACGTAGCCTATGATTTATTGTAATTCTAGTTTTCATGCTAGTTTGCAAATGCAAGTTGGAATGTCACATGATCATTAGCATGCAACGATTATGTGGAATGGCAGTCAGATGGGTATATTATATTCGGACCGCAAAACTACCTTCTCATTTCTTCAACACCAAATTTATACCACTTAACGTAGTGGACCCTTAATAGAAAACAGCTATATCCACAACATTATTATCCTACAATAATTGCTAACATTAAAAAAGAGTATTATTATACTACTTTCATCGAACCACTTTTTCTTTTCGTTTTTGTCCTTCCTGGAATTATCATTTATAAATCTAAAACCACTAATCTCATTACTAAGGGATGTGATAATTACCTCCCTTTTCTGGAGACTAATTACCTCCCTTTTCTGGAGACTAACAAAAGTATCAACAGACAATTTGACGAAAGACATCAAAGGAATTTCTTGTCAGTTAAAAATGTGCAAAAGTATTATATCTATATAAATCTGTCTTTATCAACTGTCAAGAAACTTTATGCCATGCTGCACTAGAAATATTATGGGTCCTGTACATGTACCTTAACAAAGTGTTACCGACAAGTTTCTGTACATTTAAAGAGAAAAATATGGTCTGAAGTACTAATCGTATTTAAACAAACAAAAATTTATTCACAATAAAAATGTAAATTAACTATTTCAACTGTCCAACCTTAGTTTACTGTATATATACAGTGGTCCCTCTCTTTGTATTGGTGGGTGGGGTAAACCAACTCCAGTGTAGAACTAAATAGATACAAGGGATGCTGCCTTATATGTAAATCATGTCGGGCAGGTTGTAACAAGTTGCTAGTGGGTTTTACTGTTACTTTCAAGAGAAAAATCGAGTAGGAATGACATTTAAAACTTGCAAGATGAGCTGTATTAAAGTTTAAAATGGCAAAATTCATACCAATTCAAAAAAGCTTAAAAAATCAAATTTCATATCCTCCGATTTCGTCCTACTTTACATATGTTAAAAAGGTATCCCTAAGGTTGTTGAAAACAAAAAAAGTGTTTGTGTTGCAATTTGTTTTGGGTCTTCTCACAATTTGACTGGACTATTTTATGTACATACTAACAATGAAACATTGAAAATAGAATATTATGTACATACTAACAATGAAACACTGGAAAATAGACTGTTATGAAAATTAATGCAAAATCATTGAAAATTATCTGTCCAGTTGCCGCCAAAAAGAGGCATGAAAATAGGGTGGTGGCTAGGGTTGTGGGGGTTAAATTTTTTTTTACGAGCATAAAGACTAGGTGTTTATCAAACAAAGAATCGATTTGAATGACTCTCATTGGACCAAAATGAGAATTCAGGCTTTTCATAGGCTGAGAAGTTATTTAACGGTCTAATGTAAATCTGATGGAACAGCCTTGTGACTAACTCTTGTAAAAAGGAAGAGTCAGTACACGCCCCATCAGAAAATGGGGAAGAGAAACAGTCTGTAGATAATTCATTTCCAATAAGTTAACTTTTGTCTCTGAAAGATTAGGAAAAACTGTTGGAAAAGGAAAAAAAATGCTTTGGCCTGGAGTTTTGTTATGTCATTTTTTAAACCAATCTACAGAGTGAAACTCTTTACCTTTGACAAATGTTATGTTCTAATTTGTAGTTATGGTAACTCCTTACATCTTGTGGCAAACTAGCATTAGGCAACTCTGAAAAACTCTAACGAAGATTGATGAGATTATGGACAGGAAAGGGGATTACAGTTAGACTGTCTGGATGATAATTTGATTTGAATTCAATACCCTGCAAATATATGAATCTTGAACATAATATTTTAGATGTATACTATCTCCAAATTTCTGAGTTGGCTGTGTTTCGCAACTTTGTAATACTGTTAGACTTATTTTGAAATGTTAGGTTGATACTTTTACATTTGCATAAGATTCCAGTCCAAACAGGTCACATGGTAATAGGCGTTATTTATGTTTTCAGGCAGTTACGAGAGACAGTTTACTGGATATTTTCTGAGCCTATGGTAATCTACTACCTTCGTAATTTTCAGGCAGTTACGAGAAACAGTTTACTGGATATTTTCTGAGCCTATGACAATCTACTACCTTCATAATTTTCAGGCAGTTACGAGAAACAGTTTACTGGATATTTTCTGAGCCTATGATAATCTACTACCTTCGTAATTTTAAAGAGTCCATGTGGCCAAATGGAGTTTTGGCAGATCCTCTTCCAGAGAGATCCCAAGAGGAAAAACAGAGAACAAGGATGAAAGCTAAAGAGAAATTTTTACTAATACAACCAGGTTTGTTGATTCATATGAAATTTCTGAATTGTCAGAGACTTCTAAAGTAAAGGCATTGGTAATTAACCCATTACCACACAATCCCAACTTTTGACGGGCCTTAGAAAGAAAACCTCTGAAAGCATTATGGGAAAAGGAGAAAATACTGGTAACCAGCATTTTCTCCTTTTCCCTCAATGTTTTCTACCCTTTCCAAATCAAATTTCAATTTTGATTAACTTTTTTTTTTTTTTGTAATTGGAAATGCTTTCAATTTGGATTTATTCCAAAGTTTTGCCATTTGGGAAAGAGTTAAACAGAAGTTGACACAGCGATATCACTAAAGCTCACCTTGAGCAAATCATACTCCAGTAAAAAAAAATAGGCGGGCCTTGCTCTAGGAAAAGGGGGTTTGATGCATCTTTTTAATGCTTTCTATTAAGCAAGTCATAGTAAGATATGGATCTAATTTGTCCAACAATCAACTAAATGAGGTAGAATGGCACTGCAATACACAGAAAATTTACTAGTAGCAAAAAATGTTGGCCTAGGTCAGCCCTCGAGCACTGGGAAGGCTGATATTAGTCAATTCTAACTTGCAGATATATTAACTTTTTACCACACAATCCCGACTTTTAACACTGCTGTAAAAGAAGTCTTTAGAAATCATTATGGGAAAAGGAGAAAATGCTGGTAACCAGCATTTTCTCCTTTTCCCACAATGTTTCCTTCCCTTCCTTAACCCTTTCCCAAATGGCAAGTATTGGACCAGACCAAATTGAAAGCAATTTGCAGGTGACAAATTAACAGTTGCTAAAAAGATGATTCTTATATATGACAGGGTAGAAAACGTGGGAAATGGAGAAAATGCTGGTCACTAGCATTCTCTCCTTTTCCCACAATGTTTTCAAATGGCTTCTATTCCTAACCTGTAAAAACCAGGGATTGTTTGGGAAAGGGTTAAACAAATTTCTACTCTTTAGTCACATTTATTTTATGGTCTGCAACTGCTCTTAATTTGGACCTGTCTAAATTTTGTAGTTTGGTAAAGAGTTAAATTCCTGTTTCACAAACAATTACTCGCTTGTTAACTCTTTACCAAATGACAAAATTTTACACCTGTCCAAATTGAAAGCACTTGCAGACGACAAAATAAACTCAAAAATTGAAAACTTTTTTCCAACACAGTAGAAAACATTGTGGGAAAGGGAGTTACCAGTATTTTTTCCTTTTCCTACAATGTTTTCAAAAGGCTTCTATACCAGGTTCACATAAAACAGGGATTGTTTGGTAAAGGGGAAAGGTGAAGAACAATACTTACGAATTTGATCTCATGTCCCAGATGAGATTTGATTTTGGAAGAGTTCATAAGCTTCTTTTGTAAAAAGACTAAAATTACAAACTGCCGATCTGTGAGAAGTCAGAAAAAGTACTGGACTGAAATTTGAGACTAATTTTGTACATTTGCTTTTAGATGCTGTTAAAAGCCTAGTTGGAGAAGAAAATGCAAGGCGAGGGACCATCAAAATGTTCGAGGTTTTCCAAGATGTCAAGTTAAACAAGCACTTGTTCTATGTAAGTATTGATAAATAAGTGAAACTTGATAAACTGCAACTTCACTGTTGTTGTTTAACTCTTTACCACACGAGAAAAATTTAGACTGGTCCAAACTGAAAGCATTTGCAGACGACAACACAAAAGTGACTGAAAAATTGAAATTTGTTCTTGGAAGGGTGGAAAACACTGTGGGAAAAGGAGAAAATGCTGGTTACCAGCATTTTCTCCTTTTCCCATAGTGTTTTCAAAAGGCTTCTTTCTCAGGGGTGTCAAAAGTAGGGATTGTGTGGTAATGGGTTAAGTAACTTTAACCTTACTGTCTAGGGTACAACCTTGTATTCTTATGTAGCATGCAGACAGGATGAATTAAATCTTTACCTCACAGGTCTCAACAACCCATCTCTCAAAACAATCTATAAAAAATATTTGTGGGAAAAGGAGAAAATGCTGTTTACTAGTATTATTCCTTTTTCTGCAGTATCTTCTACCATTCAGATATAGAAATAAGTATTTCGGCAGAAAATCTTTTCATATTAGAAAAGTCTAGAATTTGTCGTTTGGCAACAATTTAAGATCAGATTGCTCAGAATGTGCCATGTCATTTTGGATCTTCTTTTTATTTGCCCGAAGGGTCGTATTATGTTATACCTCCGGTCGTCAGGCTGTATGTCAGTCCGTCCATACAAGCCTGACATTGTGAGGTTAGGGGTAACAGTACTTGTAGTCTTTATGGGGTTCACTCCATCCATCTGGTAGGTATGGGGTTAGGATAAGAGCTAGTGGGGTTAAAAAGTGCTCTTGTGGGGTTGAATTGGGTATATTGAATAAAGAGTAATTCGACCCCATAAGGTCTGTCTGGTAAGACCGTCCGTCCGTTAGCAATTTCTTGTGTGAGCAACTCCTGCTACAGTTTTCATTGGAATTACTTGAAACTTGCCACAATGAATCTCCATGATACCTAGTTGTGCACCTGGGTCTTAGAATTTGGATCGCTGTTTGTGTTCTAAAATTATCTGCCCTTGATTTCTGAAATAACCAACTTTTCACTTTGAATTTTTGTTCAGCCCATAACTTCATACCATAAAAGGTATCAACTTGAAACTACATACACTGATAAAACACATTATGGAGAAGTACAGCGCACATGAACCATAACTCTGCTACCTGTATCTTTTTAGTTATTGCCCTTTGTTAATTTTCAGTTTGAATTGTTTTCCAGGCCATAACTTCCAAACTATAAAAGCTATTTACTGGGAACTTCATACACTGATAGAACCAATCATGGAGAAGTGCAGTGCACATGAACCATAACTCTGCCACTTTTATTTTTTGAGTGAATGCCCTTTGTTAAATTTCAGTTTAGATTTTTGTAGAGACCATATCTTCCAAACTTCAAAATCCATGATCTTGAAACTTAAAAGACTAATAGAACACATAATGAAGAAATGCTTGCACAAGAACCATAACCCTGCTATCCTTCTTTTTGAGTCATTGCCCTTTGTTAGTTTTCACTTTGAATTTTATCTGGGCCATAATTTCTAAATTATAAAAGCTATGATCTTGAACCTTCAAAGACTGATAGAACACCTTGTGGATAAGAGCAATTCACAAAATTTGTAACTGTGCCACCCTTCTTTTTTTAGTTATTGCCCTTTAATATTTTTCACATATCATGGAGAAAAAGTACTCTTTATTTATGGCCCATCTGTCATTTCAACTCATTTCACTGACAAGCCCCTTTGGGCGTATTTGCGCTGCTCTGCGAAGCTCTTGTGTACTATTCTGACAACCTTGCTATAAAGGGTATTTTGGTCTTACTTTTCATGACTGAAAATATCTAGGTCATTCTTCAGTGCTGCAAGATTCTTTTTGGTAATTCCAACTTAGCAGGAACTGTCTTGTAAACTAAAATAAGTATTTTAAAAAATCTTATCACTGACAGATTAACTCTTTTCCACACAATCCCCACTTTTCTCGACCCTGAATAAGAAAGCATTAGAAAACATTGTGGCTAAAGTAGAAAATGCACTTTAAAATGATATATTTTCTGTTTGCTTCAGTGTTTTTATATGTATTCATGTAACAAGCCTCTGTTCATCATTTATTTGCATGTTGTTAAATTTGCCTGTTGCAAATCTGTTAACCCTGTATTACACAATGCCGAGTTTTACAACCTGAAATAACAGGCTTTGAAAAGAATTAAGGGAATCACAGAAGTTGCTGATAACCAGCAATTTCTCCTTTTCCAACAATGTTTTCTTTCAAATGAGACAATTCGAATATTTGACCCGCATCCATTAGTTTGCAATTTGCTTTCCATGTGAACAATTTTTTTGTTTTATTGATTTATTGAATTATCGTCGTGACCGGTTGCCCATATGGGAGGCTGTCAGTATTGTTATGGGGGATAGTGGAGATACAGGATGAAACCCATCTTAAGTTATGCCTGGATCATTTACTAGCACCGTCACACGGGACCTCAGTTTAACTTCTCATCCAAAAGACTGTTGGTAATTTTAGATGGCCAACAATTGGGATCAAACCCACACCCTCACATGATTCAAAACATTACGTTCACAAGTCCTAGGCTCTACCTACTGAGCTATGCGGGCTGGTCTTGTTTTTTGTATTGCAAAGAATCAAGGTTTTTGTAGCTCAACTAGTTGAATGGCAGCCTATGTCATAGCTCCAAACTGTTCTTTGTTAACCCTTTATCTTTTAATACTGACTGAACATTTGTGAGAAAGACGCCTTTTGAAAACATTGTTGGAAAAAGAGAAAATGTTGGTTACCAGCATTTTCTGAGTTTACAACATTTTCTTCCCTCAACAAAACAAATTTCAGTGTTTGAGTCACATTTATTGTCATCTGCAAATGTTTTTAATTCAGACTGGTCTACAATTCTGTTGTTTGGTATGGAGTCATGGTCAAACTGTTCTTTGTTAGAAAACAATGTATGTATCTATATTTATTGTAGGTGATGTTACAGCTACTGTTGAACCACTTGATACCTGACTTGGCTAAATATCTGGAGAAGGAGAATTCCCAGGATAGTTCTTCAGATAATACAGCTATGATGGGTAGTTCGACAGATGCCTGAGACATTGAACATACCTACTGTTTATTGACTTGTTTACGTGTCATCTCTAGTCTTCTTTGTTAATTTTTTCAGTGGTAGATTTTTACCCTTTACCAAAGGACAAAATTTTAGACTGGTCCAGATTGAAACATTTGCAGACGACAAAATGAAAGTGATTGAAAATTGAAATTTGTTTTGGGAAGAAAAGAAAAAATTGTGGGGAAAGGAGAAAATGCTGGAAACCAGCTTTTTCTCCTTTTCTCACAATGTTTTCAGAAGGCTTCTTTAAAAATTTCGATTGTGTGGTAAAGGTTTAATCACAAATTCTTTACCCTTGATGAAACATTTGAATATTTTTGTGATGGTGAAGAATGAAAAAAAGGGAGTGAAAATGACTCAGTGCTGGTACCGTGTAATTAGGATTTCTCCTTGTGCTACTACTTTCGTTTTCTACACTTCCAAAGACAAGTCCCACCAGTTGAGCTGGAGTTAATTTTTTTTGCAAGTTTTTTTAGTGTGGAGGGGTATTAACTCTTTACCAAACTACAAAATATAAGACTGGTCCAAATTGAAAGCATTTGCAGATGACAAAATAAACATAACTCAAAAACTGAAATTTGTTTCAAGCTGGGTAGAAAACATGGTTGGAAAAGGAGAAAATGCTGGTTACCAGCATTTTCTCCTTTTCCCACAATGTTTTGAAAAGGCTTCTTTCTCAGGGTCCTAAAAAATAGGGATTGTTTGGAAGAAAAGTGTTAACTTGTGTTGTCTGTTACCAAGATTTAGTCCTTTTCAATCAATCATTCCTTTTCCTGCAATGTTTTCAAAAGGCAGTATTTACAAAATCATTAACTTGTTACCACACAATGATGACTTTTGACAACCTTTGAAAAGAAACATTTAGAAAATATTGTGGGAAAAGGAGAAAATGCTGGTAACCAGCATTTTCTCCTTTTCCCAATATGTTTTCTACCCTATCACTAAACAATTTCACCGTTTGAGCCACATTGAAATTGATGTCTGCTAATGCTTGCCATTTGGACAAGGCTAAAATTTTGTCGTCTGGTAAAGGATTAAAGCATGGAATTGCATGATCAAGGCACCTCATGTCATTAGCCATCTTTCTGTCCCCTTAGCCTTTTCATTTGTGTGGCGGACGCTTATATCACTTAACGGTAAACCCATTACCGAACAATCACTACTTTGAGGACCTTGAGAAAGAAGCCTTAACCCATTACCAAACGACAATACTTTAGACTGGTCCAAATTGAAAGCATTTGCAGACGACAAAACAAAAGTGACTGAAAATTTGAAATTTCTTTTGTGAAGGGTAGAAAACATTGTGGGAAAAGGAGAAAATGCTGGTTACCAGCATTTTCTCCTTTTCCCACAATGTTTTCTAAAGGCTTCTTTCTCAGGGGCGTCAAAAGTAGGGATTGTGTGGTAATGGGTTAAGAAAACATTGTGGGAAAAGGAGAAAATGCTGGTAACCAGCATTTTCTCCTTTTCTTACAATGTTTTCTACCCTTCACAAAAGAAATTTCAAATTTTCAGTCACTTATATTTTGTCGTCTGCAAATGCTTTTGATATTGTCGTTTAGTAATGAATTAAATGTACCACAACTGTATTCCATTCCATAGGTATGTTGTTGGAGAAATGATATGTAAATGATAAGAAACTGTAAACATTTCAATATCATCCCGAGTTTTCACAATCCTTAGAAATAAGGCTTTTGAAAATATTGTGGACATAGGAGGAAATGCTATTACAAATGTTTCTGAAAGGTTTCCTTCTCGGGATCATTAAAAGCCAGGTATGTGTGAAGTTAGATCTTTATCAGACTATGTAATTTTTTTCTAACAAACTTAAACTGTAGGAATTTGCAGATGACAAAATAGATATGACTCTTAAAGTGAAATTTGTCTTGGAAGGCTGATAAACATAGCAGGAAAAGAAGAAAATCTGCAAGTGTCCAATACTTTTTCCTTTGTCTACAATGTTTTTAAAATCTTTATTTGGGTCTTTAAAACTCTTGCTTGCCTGGTAAAGGGTTAACCCTTTACCATACAGTACTGGAATGCAAAGTGGGCAACAGAGAAAATTTTTAGCACAGATTACTTCCTTCAGACCAAAAGTTTTGTCTTAAGCAAACCAGTTTTGAGGACCTCGGTGCAAAAGGGTAAATAAAGTCAGCATGGGTAATTTCTACCATAATTACATGATCCTGTTTTTTTTTTTTTATCCGAGTAAAGATGGTGACTAGCATTTTTTTTCTTTTCCCACAATATTTTCCACCCTTTCAAAGACTAATTAAACTTTTTAGCCATACTTGAATTTGTTGTTGGCATATGCTTTGAATCTAGACAAGTCGAAAAGAATGTCATCTGGTAAAGAGTTAAAAAAGAAATTGTGTGTTACATGACTGAGAAAGTCATCTGTCAGACAATCTCGTTTGACCTATACTACTCATTATTTGCTAGGGATCATTATCTTATATTGAGCCGATATGTATGCACGGCATGCATTTGGTATGGTTTTTCAGTACGTAACATTGCCACACTGATGATATAAACTATCTAAGGAAATGAATATTTCTTAAGCAAAACTGTACTTATGTAACATATTCCTGTATTGAAGTATTGAATTGATTCCTAGCAAATGTTGAGTAGTATATTTGGCAATAAAAATCTCTGCCATAGCCCTTTACTAAACAATCCAGAATTTTAATGACCATGTTGAAAAAAGTTTTCAGAACATTGTGAGAAAAGGAGAAAATGCTGGTTACTAACATTTTCTCCCTTTGCCCACAATGTTTATATCCATACAAAGACATTTCAACTTCGGAGTCATACTTCTGTTGTCTGCACATGATGGCAATTAGAACAAATTAATGTAAGATTTTGTGGTATGGGAGAGCATAAAGCATTGAGAATATAAAGTGTTTATGACACAATCCTAGCTTTTAATTAGCCTTTTGGCAAAGGCATTTGAAAAAATTGTGGGAAAAGGATAAATTGCTGGTAACCAGCATTTTTTCTCCTTTTACGACAATGTCTACTATCCTTTGATAGACAAATCTCATAATATGATTTACATTATTTAATTTGCTATCTGTAAATAGTTGTAAGTTGGTCGAGTCTAAAAACTTGTCTTTTAGTAAAGGGTTTATGGTATAGGACATTCCAACTGATTTTAATGCAAAATTTGTGATGTGAGATTATTTTGATGTGCAATATTAAAATATTGTTAAATATTGTTAACTTTGTTTATATCCATTCTTGGCCACTTTCTGCCTCAATCTTTACTAATAAAGTTCACTTACCCTATACCAAACAACAAAACTCTAGACTGGTCCAAATTGAAAGCACTTGCAGATGTCAAAATAAAAGTGACTGAAATTTTGAAATTTGTATTGGTTACCAGCATTTTCTCCTTTTCCCACAATGTTTTCAAAAGGCGACTTTCTCAGGGTGGTCAAAAGTCGGCACTGTGAGGTAAAGGGTCCATACAAATTTATAAAGGTAATTAATCTATGTACTAAAGTCATAGGTTTACTTTAACTTGGCTGACTAAAAGTTTGTTTAGACCCATATTCTACTACAAATAAAAAAAATATGGAATTTGGAAAAAAAAAAAAGCAATTAGCATACTATGGAAAAGAACCAACTACTTTAAAAAGAATCTGAAAATAGAAATGCATGTTTAATTTTTCTGTTGACTGTTAGTAAATCAAAGTCGTTTCATCAACTACTGTATAAATTTTCTAGATTAATATAATTATGGTCTCAAAAGTAAATATACTTATTTCATATTACATGAAAAAAAATTACAAATAATACAATCCATAGATACAGTCAGTTAATATGTAAATTTTCTTTTTGAAAATAGGGGTCTAAGTGTCTCACTAAACTAGGGGTCTGTGTGCCTCAGGGGTCAAATTGTCACCCAAATTTTAAGGGGTCTAAATGGTCAGGGGTCTAAGTGTCTGACATCCTGGAAAAACAACAACTACAACGGACAACAACAACTACAACGGACAACAACAACTACAACGGTTTGTTATTTTTTTCCTTGCTACAGTATGGCTAAATGTTTCATTGTTAGTACCGTAACAGTCCCATTATATGCGATTAGATGAATCAAAAGAGAGAATCTTATATTATATGTTATCTTTATTTCAAAGTGATAGTTTTTCATAAAATCTACAGCTGATTCTTCCGATCAGATTCAGAGTTGTTAGAAACGCCAATATTGCCATCATTACTGATCTTTCAATTTATTTGTTGTTTTTGACTTTGTCTTCAGTTGTATTTCAGTTATATCACTACAGCTAATGTACCTGCTGAATATTACTTACGTTCCTCATGCCATTTGCTGCAATGTAACGGGAACATTGTTTAGCAAGAAGACGGAATGACTCATGTTAACGTGACGTTCATCTGTCTTGAGAAGTGTTGTTTTTAGCTCTACTGGCTGAAAGCCAGCAGAGCTTATGTCATGGTGGGGTTTCTGTCATCCGTCCGTCTGTTAGTCTTTCTTGTTTACGCGATAAAGTCTGCATTTGTTGCCAGGTATTCATGAAACTTGCACAGTTTGTTCATCTTGTCAATAGCTTCAAACCTATTTATTTTGAGCAAAATCCAACAAACAGTATGGGAAGAGTAGCCATTTCAAGTTGAAAATTTCAAATTCTTGTTTACGCGATAAAGTCTGCATTTGTTATCGGATTTTCACAGGAATTTGACATTATATAACCAAAATAAATGATGAAATGTGAAAAAAAAATCTCCCCTAGATATAATATAAACACAAAGAATGCAATGTATACATTGCCGTCACCATCACAAGACAGCCTTTCCAACCCAAAATCACCCACGAAACAAACATTGATCATAATTTCCTTTAGCCTAAGCAACAGACAACACAACAATGTACCAGCGACATTCGGCGATTCCTCAGTAGACACCTTTTAACTGGAGATATCCGTCATGTTTTACGATTTTTTGTTTGTATGTTTTAGGTATTAATAAGTGATTCTGAGATGGTATAATGATTAAGTAATTGTCAGAATATGGCGGAAGGAGCGTTAAGTTATAAAGTTTAGTGTTCAGGGAGTATTCATAAACATTTCATGTCATTCTTATCAGTATTTTTTCATAAGCATCCTGACAGCATTTAACCAAGTTAAACAGTTACACCCAGAAAACCCTTTAAAAAGGCTTTGTTAATTTTATGTAATCTGGCTGTTAACACAGTGATTTTAAAATGACATAATGCAGACCATTTGAAATTAATTGCAGCAGTAATAAATGATTAAGAATGCTGCATGTTGATCCCACAATATTAAGAATGAAAGGCAAAAACCTTTTGACATTCTGGTGAAAAAAAAGGCAAATATAAAACAAATGAGTACTCCTCTAAAGTTCTTATTTCAACCATCTTTCTGTATACACCTGGTATTAACACATGCCCAGATACCTTTTATTATTATACTGCAAAGAAATTTCTCGTGATCTGATTGGTTAACATGCCGGGAACACATATCATGTTCCCTAGCAAAAATCATGTAAAGTCAGTTTTCCTTCCGAGTGCCCTGTAAACATCACTACCTGTGCAACACAACATCCGAAATGGCGGCATCAATCGATCACCAGACTGCACATTTATGCACCAAACTGCACGTTTTAGTGACATCTCATTGAATTGGGGCACTTGGAAGGGAATTTTCATTTCGTCAGCATACTCGATTCGTGAGATTATAATACAGGAAAATTTCACTAAACGCCCTTTGAAAGGGTAAAACTTTGCAGTATAATACATTTGTTGTATGGTCAGGTGGCAGGGGACTTGGAAACTTGTTCACGGCTGTGTCAAATCATGTTGCCACCTTGCCCTCAGCTCAGGGCTACATGGTTCACCACAGCTGTGAACAAGTTTCCAAGTCCCCAGCCACCTGACCGAACAACTACCGTAATAATGTATATATAAGGCAGAGTTGACTCTGGTCGACTTTACCCGGGGCTGACTTGACCCGGATTCATATTCTAAGTATGAGCGTTCTTTAATTGGACTTTGGGGAATCTACTCAATTTTTAAATTCTGGATGAATTTTATCATGCTTAACCCTTTACCACACAACAAAATTTTAGACTGGTTCAAATTGAAAGCATTTGCAGACGACAAAATAAAGGTGACTGAAAGATTGAAATTTGTTCAGGAAAGGGTAGAAAACGCTGTGGGAAAAGGAGAAAATGCTGGTTACCAGCATTTTCTCCGTTTCCTACAGTGTTTTCAAAAGGCTTCTTTCTCAGGGGCGTCAAAAGTAGGGATTGTGTGGTAATGGGTTAACTCGTTACCAAACAACAAAATTTTGGACTTGTCTAAATTGAAAGGATTTACAGTCGCAGAATAATGTGAATCGAAAAATTGAAATTTGATTTGGAAAGGGTAGAAAACATTGTGGGAAAAGGAGAAAATGCTGGTTACCAGCATTTTCTCCTTTTCTCACGATGTTTTCAAAGGCTTTCTTTCTCAGGGTCGTTAATTGCTTTCAATTTGGACCAGTCTATAATTTTCTTGTGTTGTAAAGAGTTAAGATATCAATGCAAAATATGTGCGAGTTGAAAGAGACTGAAAGCTTGTAGCAAAGGCAAAAGGTTAACCTTAACATGTATGATAACCGAATTGATGACATTTAATCTAGAGTTCCCCACTTTTTGCCCTTATTATCCAAATCCTTCCCATGTTTTATCCACAGTTTGAAACAATGGGAGAAGGAAGTCAATGAACAAACTATGAAATAGACAAATATTTTATTTCATGCTTTCCGGTAGGATATCGAGAAATAGCAGTGAAAATATTTTTCAATCTTACGCTGGTACCACCAGTGAAAATACAAATTTTCATGTTTCTGTCACCTAGGTAAATTGCACGAACCTGACAACCAGATGGGAAATATGACGTCATTTACCTTAGATTTCTCGCGCATTACGTAATATTGTAATGTGTTGCTATGCGGGAGGGGTACGCCACAGGGAATAACAGAAAGAACTGTACTGGATTTTGATAAAGCTCCTCCTAGAAAGGGTTAGAAACATGAAATAAATAGAATATTTGGGGTTTTTTTCGGTGAAAGATTGAAATTTATTTCATCTCGTGAACGCCATCGATAATTTTTCTACTCGTGGCTGTGCCACTCATGAAAATATCACCATTAATTATTATGAATTATTTCATACTTGTCAGATAACAGCAATCTATTCAGGTCTTTGTTTCCTGCGCATGTGGGCATAAATTCGTTTAATATGTTGTAAGCTATAACCATGCAAGTGCTGTTTTATGCTGAATAAAATAATGCTATGTTATGACTGGACCAAATTTAATCCATTACCAAACAATCCCTACTTTTGACACCCCTGAGAAAGAAACCTGTAGAAAATATTGTGGGAAAAGGAGAAAATGCTGGTTACCGGCATTTTCTCCTTTTCCCACAATGTTTTCTACCCTTCACAATACAAATTTCAAATTTTCAGTCACTTTAATTTTGTCGTCTGCAAATACTTTCGATTTGGACAAACCTAAACTCTTGTTGTTTGGTAATGAGTTAAAGCAACTGCAGACAACAAATTAAATCTTGTTAATATGATGATATCTGACTTTGATAGTTTAGAAAATTTTGTGGAAAAAGGAGGAAATGCTGTTTACCAGCATTTTTCTCCTTTTCCCACAATGTTTTCTATATGCTTCTTTCTCAGGGTTGTTAAAAGTTGGGATTGCATGGTAAAAAATTTAATTTATGTCGTTCAGTGTGGAATTACCAGAAAATGTCATGGGAAAAGGATAAAATGCTGGTTACCAGCCTTTTTCTTCTTGTCTTGAAATGCTGTAGAAAGCCCATTTCTTCAGGGTTGTTTATGCTCCAGAGTGTGTACTAAGATATTAGAATATTAAAAAGATTTTCAAAACCTTCAAAAGGAAAATGAGTTAACCCTTTACCAAACAATCCCTGGTTTTAACATCCCAGAGGAAGAAGCTTTCCGAAAACATTGGGGAAAAAGGAGAAAATCTTCATTATCAGCATTTTCTCCTTATCCAATATTGTTTTCTACTCTTCTAAAGACAAGTTTCAATGTTTGAGTCATATTTATTTTGTCGTCTGCAAATACTTTCAATTTGGACATGTCTAAAATTTTGTGGTTTTGAACAGAGTTAAAAGAAGTGCTTATTGAACATTAAAGAGCATTGAATAGAACCCTCAATCTTTAACACTTTACCACACAACCCTGACCTTTTAAGACCCTGAGAAAGAGTCCTTTTGAAAACAATGTGGGAAAAGGAGAAAATGCTGATACCAGCATTTTCTCTTTTTCCCCACAGTGTTTTCTACCCTTCCCAAACCAAATTTTAATTTTTCAGTCACCTTTATGTTGTCATCTGCAAATGCTTTCAATTTGGATCAATCTAGAATTTTTTTGTGTGGTAATTTAAGAGTAAAAAAACTGAGGATAGATTATCACTTAGATAACTTGACCTTATTTCATTATCTTTTGCTGATGGTAGATTAAATTCATCCAGACATTATTATGATAAACATATTAATATCAAAATTAGTCAATCTGACACAGACCATTTCTAAACTATGCTCATTTTTTAGTTTATTTGCAGTGGCTAACTCACATGTGACTCAAAACA
This sequence comes from Tridacna crocea, assembly GCA_943736015.1. Classification (NCBI taxonomy): domain Eukaryota; kingdom Metazoa; phylum Mollusca; class Bivalvia; order Cardiida; family Cardiidae; genus Tridacna; species Tridacna crocea. The sequence continues at coordinate 41,432,329 of OX031063.1, forward strand.
TTGGATTCCAGCATTTTCTCCTCCTTTCACAACGCTTCCATAAGGGCTTTCTAACAGGGTTGTTTCTCCTTTTCCCACAGTTTTTGCACAGGGGCTTCCGACCAGGTTTATTGAAACACTGGGTAGTGTAGTAACAGGTTATAATTGTAAAAAGTTGTACATGTTAGATGTGCAAACTTCACTATTGTTTGGCTTGAGTAGATTTGTCTGCAGTGACAATGTCTATGCAATAAAGCATGTCTATGTCTATAATTTTTCTTTGCCATACAAATGCTTTGAGTCCTTCATCAAACAATCTCAATTTTCAACAACTCTTTGAAAAAAGCCTTTGAAAATATTGTGAGAAAGGGTGAAAATGCTGGTAACGAGCAGCTTTGCCTTTCCCATACAGGTTTTCTACCATTTCAAATACGAATACTCGGATACAATTTGTCAGCAGAAGGTTTGAATTTGACAAGTTTAAAATTTGTCAAATCAGGCCTAATTCAAACTATTACAATGTAAGGCAGGAGTTAAGGTACTTGAAGATGAAAACCTTTAAGAAAGAACAGAATTTTTTTCTATTTCTATGACAAAGATAAATTTTCATTAGATAATAATTATTTATCATTGATAATCAATTGAGCCTGGCTGTGTGAAAAGGGGACTTAACCCTTTACCACACAATCCCGACTTTTAACGACCATGAGAAAGAAGCCTTTTGAAAACAATGTGGGAAACGGAGAAAATGCTGGTAACCAGCATTTTCTCCTTTTCCCACAGTGTTTTCTACCCTTCCCAAACCAAATTTTAATTTTTTGGTCACCTTCTTTTGTTGTCTGCAAATGCCTTCTATTTGGACCAGTCTAAAATTTTCTCGTGTGGTAAAGAGAATGCATCTAAAAACCATTTTAGCTTGTATTGGCCTGCACAGTCTGCACAGGCTGATATTGCTCAAAACTTTTGCTTTTCTTTATATTTTTTGCATGTCCAAGGACTATTCTACCTCTAGATTTAGTCAATTGTTAGTCTAAATAGATAATATGAATCTTTGATGTGACTAGAGTGATGAAAGTTGTCCCTGCAAAAACAGACACTTCCTGAGAAACAGACAAGATGCTGGTTACCAACACTTTTCTTCTTTTCCTACAGTGTTTTACAACAGTTTTTTTCTCCCATGGTCTTTTTAGGTCAGGACTGTTTGGTAAAGAGTGGAGATAGACAGATTATCTTGATCCAGTTTTCAGTAAATGAGCCTTTAACTCTTCACTGAACTGCAAAATTTTGGACTGGTCCAAATTGAAAGCATTAGCAGACGACAAAATTAAAGTGACTCAAAAATTGAAATTTGATTTGGGAAGGGTAGAAAATATTCTGGGAAAAGGAGAAAATGCTGGTTATCAGCATTTTCTCTTTTTCCCATATAGAGTCCTGAAAAGCAGGGATTGTTCAGTAAAGGTTAAAAAACAATTTGATAAATTTTATGATAGCAGCTTTTCTATTCACCTTAGTACTTTAATGCATGCTTGTGAAATTGATTTTGAATGGATTGTTGTTTTATTTCTTTGTCATACTTAACTCTTTACCACACAATCCCGACTTTTAACGACCCTGAGAAAGAAAACCTTTGAAAACATTGTGGGAAAAGGAGAAAATGCTGGTAACCAGCATTTTCTCCTTTTCCCACAATGTTTTCTACCCTTTCCAAATCAATTTTCAAGTTTTGATTCACATTTATTTTGTCGTCTGCAAATGCTTTCAATTTGGACAAGTCCAAAATTTTGTAGAGTGGTAAAGAGTTAACTTGTAACTTGTTTTCAAATGCTTTAACTCTTTACCAAATGACAAAATTGTAGACTCTTCCAAATTGAAAACAATTATTGCACACAACAAAATTGATATGACACAAAAAATTAAAGTTTGTTCTGGGTAGGGTAAAAAACATTGTGGGAAAAGGAGAAAATGCTGGTTACCAGCATTTTCTCCTTTGCCCACAATGTTTTCGAAAGACTTTTCCATCTGGGTCATGAAAATCAGAGATTGTTTGGTAAAAAGGATTAAATATGGAGAAGTCTAGAATCTTGCCGTTTTACAGGTACAGAGTTTAGAGTATTGTTGTAATCTTTAACTTATATTACAGTGATATGGAAAAATAGTACAGATGAAGAGAGACAGACTTATGCATACTTATATGGATATGATTGCACCTAATTATTAATTCAAAACAGTTTGTGAACTGACAAAGGAGATTTGATTGTACCAAAGTATTGATTTAAAACAGTTTGTGAAAAGACAAAAAGATGGATACCCTTGCAATTAGCACAGAGGCTATTCTATCTACAGCATATTCTACGCTGAATGCCACCACACAGGATTTTACTGACACTACAGAACCATTTCACACCTCGACTGTTTCTCCAACAAGTGGACTTACTACAGGCAACTTTACACCTAATACAACTTTCTCAACTTTAAGCACAACCCAGCATATGAACGGAACTACGATGGAGACCCCAAGTGACATTCCAGGCTATGTGGGCTTTCTAACAGCTGGACTGGCTATACTTCTGTACGGGACTAACTTTGCTCCAGTTAAGAAATTTGAGACTGGTGATGGTAAGTCAATATTGTTAGCCCTTTACCACACGGCAAAATTTAAGACCTATTCATTGTGGCTCAACTGATGCAATTTTTCTTTGATAGTATAGAAAACTTTGTGGGAAAAGGAGAAAATGCTGGTTACCAGCATTTTCTCCTTTTACCACAATATTTTCGAAAGGCTTTTTCCTCTGGGTCATTAAAAGTTGTTATTTTGTGGTAAAGAGTTAATGTACTTTGCCATTATTGTACAGTCTTCACATTTATAACAATCTTGAGAGAAAAGCCTGTTTGAAATTAGTGTGGGAAAAGGAGAAAGGAAAATTATCTTTTAGCAGAGATTAATATCTTGCCAAACAATTTGATATTTTAAGGACCGGGAGAAATACAGCTGTTGAACACATCAAGGAAAAAGGAGAAAATGCTGGTGACCTGCATTTCCTAAATGATCTCGACTATTCTAAAAGCAAACCCTAGTATTTAGCCACTTAATATTTTTTGCCTGCAAATACTTTCGAAATGATCTGAGAATCACTCATAAATTTTTCAGCTGGTAAAGAATTTATTGCCTTTATCACTCAGGCCTGAGATTTAATGGCTGTTCCGAAAAAAGGCTGTGGAAATGAGAAATTGCTGGTGACCAACAATTTCTTCCTTTACCAAAATGTTTTCTGCTCCTCAAACTGAAAAACTGCATTAGTTGCAACTCATTTAATTAGTCTTCTGAGAGATGCTTTCAATTAATTCAAGATTGGTGTAAAATTTTATTGTTTGTTCAACAATTAAACCAAGAGCATTTGAATTACAAAACAAATAGAGAGAGCCTCTTTACATACACTGAATCATTTAAAAAAGAAATTAGACTTTTCCAAATTGAAAGCAGTCACAGACAACAAATCTAATGTGTCTCAAGAATCACTTTCTTCTTCGAAAGGTCAAATAGCATTGTGGGAAAAGGAAAAAATATTGGTGTCCTGCATTTTCTCCTTTTCAAATAATGTTTTCAAAGGCTTTTTTTTTTGCTTTTTTTTGTTGACTAAAACAAAGGAATGTTTGGTGTTGCAGGGATGTTTTTCCAATGGATTCTCTGCATAGCCATATGGATGACTGGGCTTGTGGTGCAGTTAATCAGGAAATCTCCAGAATTTTATCCTATCTGTATGCTTGGTGGAGTTTTCTGGGAAACAGGTGAGCTTTTGGACCTTTGGAACCATTATGAAACATTCGGTTGTTTTTATGACCCTGAAGAGGAAAGGATTTGAAAACATTTTGTAAGTACCTTTCAGAGTCACTATTACTTTATAAAATTTCACTCTATATATTAGACATTTTGGAGCCTGTACCAAACAAATTACCCTTAGAAAGAAGGCTTTTGAAAACAATGTAGATAAAGGCAGACAGTCTCAAATTATGGATGATAATAATTGTTCCTTTCTGTCAGTGTTTTCTAAAGCCACTTTCTTGAGGTTCTTTAAGACATGAGGTCCTTTGATTTATCCTTAACCACAAAATTACAATTTTAAATGACCTTGAGAAAGGAGACTTTGGAAAACACTATGGGAAAGGAAGAAAATGCTGGTAACCAGTATTTTTCCCTTTTCTGAACATGCTTTTTATCCTATTTAGACAAATTCTACATATTTAGCCACTTCGATTTTGGGTGAACATAATATGCTTTGGATTTCAACAGGTCTAAAACATTTATTATTTATTAAAGAGTTAAACAATTTTATACAGCCAAAGAGAAACTGAGTGTAAACAGCCTTGTCTGTGTCTCAGAATATGTTTACTTAAATGTCTATGGTTTCAACAGGAAATATTTGTGTGGTTCCCATTGTGAAGACAATAGGACTGGGTCTTGGCTTGTGTATATGGGGTATGACAAACTTGTTGTCAGGCTGGGCAACAGGCAGGTTGGTTTTCCTTTTGATTTTCTTATCCAATTTTTCAGTTTTCTGCAAAACTACATTTATTTCTCTGCATCATATCTCGCATTTCATTGACATGAACTCACTAATCCTTTTGTGATAATTTTTAAAAAGACTATTGGAAAAACAAAACTATATTAAATCCTTTACCAAATAAAATCATACAACTCCAGGTTTGAGCGAACCTGAGAGAGAATGCTCGTGAAATTATTTTGGAATAAATAGAAAACATTAGTAAACAGCATTTCTACTTTTCCCACACACCATTGCAATCCTATCAAAGACTGAAGTCATTGTTTACTTTATTATCTGCAAATGATCTCAATTCAGATGAGTCAAAAGTTTTGTCAACTCGTCAAGAGTGAAGTCGTCAAACAATATCAGTGCATTCAATACATTACCTCCCGAACTGTCTGAAGTATTTTTGTTTTACTTGAAACTGAAATGTATGGACCTTTTAATCCAAAAACATCATTTTGTTGAAGTCTTTCAAAACTGAATGTTGAAGTGCTCATTAGAAGAGAGATTTCTCCTTTTCCCACAATGTTTTCTTCCCTTCCTAAAACAGTTTCAGATTTTTAGGCACATTTATTTTGTCGTCTACAAATGCTTTCAATTTGGACCTGTCAAAAATTTTGTCATTTGGTGGAGAGTTAATATAAAAAAAACTGCATGTACTTGTTACCTATCAACAAATTCTAGACTTTTCCAAATTGAAAGCTTCTACACATTTCAAATTCAAAAGTGATACAAATAAAAAGCGAAGGGTAGAAAATAGCATGGGAAAAGGTCAAAATGCTAGTTACCAGCTCTTGCTCCTTTTCTAGCGATATTTTCTCTATCCTTTCTTCTCCAACAGGATAGTTTAAAGTTTGGATTTCTTGGTAATGGAATAATTTAAATATACTTTCAGATTTGGACTGTTTGGTGTAGACAAAGAAACATTATCTAATTATGCTATGAATGATGTTGGAGTTATTTTAGCTGTTTGCAGGTCAGAAAATTTGATTTAATGTTGGCTTTTGAGATAAAATTTCATTAAACTTGTGCACCAAAAAATGTTTTTAAGCTTGCCAAAGTCTTGTTTAATAACTGTTTTTGTTAACCCATTACCACACAATCCTTACTTTTGATGACCCTGAGAAAGAAGCCTTTATAAAACATTGTGGGAAAAGGAGAAAATGCTGGTTAACAGCATTTTCTCCTTTTCCCACAATTTTTTCTACCCTTCACAAAACAAATTTCAAATTTTCAGTCACTTTTATTTTGTCATCTGCAAGTGCTTTCAATTCAGACAAACCTAAAATTTTGTTGTATGGTAATGAGTTAAACACCAACTCATGTCAGATCCAATATTTCTCAAGCTGCTCGAATCAAATGCAAGCACCTGTAAAGTTACTACTTCATTTTTCAGTTTACTACTACATAATATTCTGTATTTAATATCTAATCATTTTTAATAGTGTAGTTTTGCAAATAGAGCTTGTTTAACTCATTACCAAACAACGATATTTGAGGCTTATCCAAATCCAAAGCATTTGCAGATGACAAAATAAAAGTGACTGGAAATTTGAAAGTTGTTTTGTGAAGAGTAGAAAACATTGTGGGAAAAGGAGAAAATGCTGGTTATCAGCATTTTCTCCTTTTCCCACAATGTTTTCTAAAGGCTTCTTTCTCAGGGGCGTCAAAAGTAGGGATTGTGTGGTAATGGGTTTAAATGATATGATGTCACCTTATATAAAAAAAGGAAAAACACTGAAATTGTGGTAATATGGTGAACATTTCAATTTGTCTGTTTTACGAAACTATCAGGTATTTTTTAAGACCCAGGGGTTGAATCTCTTTCAAATATTGTTAGACACAGAACAAATACAGGAAAACAGCATTTTCTCCCTTACTAAAATTTTTTTCATCCTTTCAAGAGCCACATTTTATTCATCATCTGCAAACATCTTGAAGAGTCTTAACTCTTTACCAAATGACAAAATTTTAGACTGGTCCAAATTCAAAGCATGTGCAAACGACAAAATGAAAGTGACTGAAAATTTGACATTTGTTTTGGAAAGGGTAGAATACATTGTGGTAATAGGAGAAAATGCTGGTTGCACCAGCATTTTCTCCTTTTCCCACAATGTTTTCAAAAGGATTCTTTCTCAGTGTCGTTAAAAGTCGGGATTGTGTGGTAAAGGGTTAACTAACTTCATCTGAGACAGAGTTAAAAAAAGAAAAATTATTTCTCCTGTAAGGCTGTTGCACATGTGTACACCTTGATTTGATATTTACCACTCATACAAATATCAAATGTGGTGTTCTTTCATTGAAATGTTGATTTAATTTTACACTGATGCTCTTGCAAATATCAATTTTGGTGTTCATTCATTAAAATGTTGATTTGATCTTACACTGATGCTTGTACAAATATCAATTTGGGTGTAAATTCATTGAACTGTTGATTTGATCTTACACTGATTGAAATGTTGATTTGATCTTACGCTGATGCTCCTGCAAATATCAATTTGGGTGTTCATTCATTGAAATGTTGATTTGATCTTACACTGATGCTTGTACAAATATCAATTTTGGTGTTCATTCATTAAAATGTTGATTTGATCTTACACTGATGCTGGTACAAATATCAAATTTGATGTCCATTCATTGAAATGTTGATTTGATCTTACATTGAAGTAAGAAAATGCCCACTTCAACTCTTTACTAAACAACAGATTATGTACTGGTCCAAATTCAAAGCATTTGCAGATGATAAATTTAAAAAAATCAAATGATTGAAATTGTCCTTGAAATGGTAGATAACATTGTGGGAAAAGAATGAAATCCTGGTTAGCAGCATTTTATTCTTTTCCCACATTGTTTTCATAAGCCTTCCTTCTCTAGGACATTAAAACACAGGATTGTTTGGTCAAGGGCCAAAAGTATTTTTATTTGTTTCTTTTCAGTGCTGTGATATTTTCTCTTGTTAAAAACAATGTAGATGGATCCCAAGACAGTGATATTGAAATTATCACAGAAGAAACACCCCTCATTAAAGAGGTAAGACAATTAAATCATTCAATACTCCTGGCAGAAGATTTTTTATTTTCTTTTCTATCTTGAAGGAAACTAGTGCTGAAAACTTCAAAATGTAATATTGGGGTCCAGTTTTGTCTCATATGGGACAGTGTCAATGTCAGTTATCAACCAGTTTAAGACCATGATTATCTTATGAACAATTTCTTCTTTTGTACCAATGGTATCATATGTATTATAGGAAACATTCAAATAGATCACTTTTATGAATTCCAGCAAAACTGTTGCCAATGACAGATCAAGGCATACCAGAAAGGTTGTCAATCTATTCAGGGACATATCAAACATTCAAATAGATCAGTTTTATTAAATACTAATAAATTCCACCAAAACTGTCACCAATGACAATTTTTTTTTTAAACTTGTACAGTGTGTTTGTACCATCAATAACTTGAACCGTTTGATTTTGAAAAAAAAAATCTGACAATAATTAAGGGAAAAGTAGCCTTTTCAAGTTGAAAATTTGCTTTTCTTAATACGCGTTAAAATACACATTTGCAGTCAGATTTTTATGAAACATGCACAGTTTGTTTATATTATCAAAAGCTTGAATCCTTTCGATTTTTAATGAAATCTGAAAATCAGGAAGGGAAAAGGAGCCATTTTTTTTTTGTACATGATTAAGTCCATATTTGTGGTCAGATATTCATGAAACTTGCACACTTGCTTTATATCATCAATAGCTTTTATGTATTGATTTAGAAAAATGTCTGAAAAAAAAAGTAGCTATTTAAAGCTGAAAATTTATATTTCTTGTTTACTAGATTAAGTCAGCATTTTTGGTTTGAATTTAATCTTGCACATCCACTGATTGTCGGCGAAAGCTTGAAGCCTATTAATTTTTGAAAAACAACAAAACAGCTACAAAAAATGGACAATTAGTTCGAGAAAAGTAGCTATTTAAAGCTGGATGTATACATTCCTTGTTAATGTGATTAAGTCTGCATTTTTGTTTATTTTTTATTTTTTCAAATTTGCACATATGATTTATATTATTTAAGGAATTGGACCCATTCAAAAATGAAGTAAATCATTACAATTCATTACAACCTGCATGTTAGATCTAACTTTGTTTTCCTGTAGTTCTGACTTTAAAGGTCTTAAACCATAATCATGAAAATTAGGTAGGTTAATGATTATATATCTATATAGTTGCTAATATGGCTTTCTGATAAATATGCAAAAACAATCTACCTAAATATTGAAAAAAAGATTATCTATTTTTTTTGCAGACTTTAAGTGATACAGAAAGTTCTTACACCAATAGCACCAAAGATACCCATGAACAAATAATTATAAATGGGACTAGCACTAAGGTATATTTGATGTGCCCAAATATTGAAATCTTACCCCAAAGTTGATGTGTATTCCTTAACAATGTTCCCTGTCCAAATTTATACTCACAAGTGTGATTTTGTTCTGTTTTTTAAGGGGGAAGGGGTTCAAACCATATTTAGAAAGTAGTAAGCCAATAATTATAGGACTGGATATTTTCAGTCAGTTAAAAGGATCTACAGCAAGAAAGATCCAAATACTACAGCTTAACTCTTATCCACACGAGAAAATTTTAGACTGGTCCAAATTGAAAGCATTTGCAGACGACAAAATAAAGGTGACTGAAAAATTGAAATTTGTTCTGGGAAGGGTAGAAAACACTGTGAGAAAAGGAGAAAATTCTGGATATCCAGCATTTTCTCCTTTTCCCACAGTGTTTTCAAAAGGCTTCTTCCTCAGGGGCATCAAAAGTAGGGATTGTGTGGTAATGGGTTAAAGTTGGCATATCTATGTTTCATGACCTGTTGGTGAGCATATAATGAAGATCAGACTGCATGCTTTTTGTTCTATGATTTTGCACCGCAGTGATTGCAAAACTTATTAAGTTGTTGACTACCTGAGTCTTACCTACTTTTAAAACTACTTTCAATTTAGTTGGAAAGGAAAACTGCTTTCAAATACAGTCAGATGAATTTTGAATTTAGATAATGCTTTTGCGCTTAATTCTTTATCAACTTTATCAGTTTTGGAATGAATCAAATATAAAGCTTTCGCAGACAACAAATTAAATTGTAACTTAAATGGCGATCTTTATACTTGATAGGGTAGAAAAAATTTTTGGAAAAGGAGAAATGCTGGTTCAAAAAAAAAAATACACATACAGACAAAACATTCTTAAGGGTAGAAAAAATTGTGGCAAAAGGAGAAATGTTGGTTTCAAAAAAATTTACTTACAGAAAAAACATTCTTCCTCCTTTTAGTTACTTTGAGATTCATACCATATTCCTTTGAATGGAGAAAAGGAAAAAAATAAAGATGCCGGACATTATTTTGAGATTCAGTATTTCATGTTCAGATTGATCCCTCAAAACATCAATTATAATGCACCTTTACCTCCTGCAAATGAGGTTTTCTTCAGGTGTCAGACCAATTCTGAAAAACCTAGTCTTTACCACCTGAATCAGGTACAAACTTTTCGAGAGTAAATGCACCAGGATTTAACATATCTGACTTAACCATTTTAACAACCGGGAAAAGAAAGTTGAAAATACTGATAACCATCATTTTCTCCCTTTTCCCCAACATGTATGCCATGCATCAATCTAGTTCTTTACATACATCCACAAATAAGAAGCATCATAAATAGGTCCTTACAAACTATTATGCTAAGCACTCTTTCATCCTGGAAAACATCTGATGTCTTATTTATATGTTTTAGTGTTAATACATGTATAACTTGCATTTGCCCTCGCTCTCTACCCCCACCCCCCCATGCCCATGCTTATAAAGATATCGTCAATTTTCCTCAACATATAATCAGATAAAGCTAGCAATATTTAGTAATAACAAATTGCAGAATTTGGGTTTGATATCGATGCCCATTAAATAAATGGGTGTTTTTCAAAAGGGTGTATCCAACTGCTACTGTATGATACACTTGTGAACTTCAGCATCACCATTAATAAGCACAAGCTTAACTTGCCTCCTGGTTTGAAAAAAAAAAGAAAAAAAAATGTACTGTTCTTGACAGTGACATTGCATAACAACCACTGACTACCTTCTTTTAAAAAAATTTTTATATGCACTATTTTTCTTCTTGTAGGGGCTTCAGGAGAGCAACTATCGTAATATTTTTAGATGCATACTGATCTATGCAAACTTGCCATTGTCTCTGTATATAAATAGCCTTTATAAATAGGCAAATAATATACATAAATGAACAATAAATATGATAAATTGTAGTTCACTAATTTTTTTTTTTGGGGGGGGGGAGAGGGGGTTTAATCATATTGATTTTATGAAGTTTCTTTACAGTTATAGTGATTAGGTATATAATAAAAGAAATAATGCAACAGTCCGCATTTCTGCCTAGTTGGATCTTATCTCGTGTGTGTAAAGAGGTGTGCATCAGATTTAATCTTTGGTCTCATTCAATACGCACATCTTGAACATGTAACTCGATATGACCTGACCAGGCAGAAATGCAGATTGTTATAATAGTCCATATGTATTCAATATGGGCGGCAACAGGTGAAAAGGGACATTCGGACATTTGCGTAAAGTGTAGTCTAGGATCAGCCTGACCAGACGGCACAGGGCAATCCGAGATGACACTCTCCGTTTTTATGTAATTTTCTGTTTTGTGCAAGTCCACTGTTGCACAAAATCTAATGTAGCCGTAAAGTGCCATCTCGGATTAGCCTGTGCGGACTGCGCAGGGTGATCCGAGACAACACTTTATGCAAATGTCCGAATGCTCCTTTTCGCCTAGTGCAAGCCATATATTTTTATCTTATATCTGTGTGTTGTATCTTGTGCTGCTAAAGTGCAGCTGACAATTTTGAATATGTTCACCACAAAAGTCACTGATAGTTTGTTTGAATTGGACTTGATACATGAATACATGTGAAAACTTAGTGGTAAGAGGAGACTTCGGTTTTTATGAGCATATTACCCATGGCAAAAATATTTTTTGAAGTGATTGGCTGCAAGACAAGTATGTGGGCTGCAGATGGGAGTGTGTTAGATCTATCAATTGCCAGAATTTAAGTGTTATTTGACTCTTTACAAAACATAAAATTTTGGACATGTCCAAACTGAAAGCATTTGCAGATGAAAAATCAAGTGTGGTTCTAATGATGGACCTTGTGTCGGAAAGGTTAGAAAACATTGTGGGAAAAGGAGAAAATGCTGTTACATGCAGTTTCTCCTTTTCTCACAGTGTTTTCAAATGGCCTCTTCCTCAGGGTCTTGAAAACTAGGGATTTTTGTTGTTTGTTGTAAAGGATTATATAGAAAAGATTTGTAGACAAGAGTTTAAATTTCACTCAAATGATATAGCTTGTCTTTAATAGGTGAGAAAACATGACGGGAAAAGGAGAAAATGCTGGTAACCAGCATTTTCTCCTTTTCCCAGAATGTTTTCAAAGGGCTTCTTCCTCAGGGTTGTTAAATCTGGGATTGTTTGGTAAAGAGTTAAAAACATTCATTGAAATTATATTGATACTCTGTAAACTAACTTTGTTTAGCCCAATACCAAAAAAAACTGACTTTAAGCAGCTTTGAGAAAGAAAACATTTAAAAAGATTGTCTGAAAAGGAGAAAATGCATGTGACTAGCATTTTTCCTTTTCCCACAATGTTCCACCCAGTTAGATAACTTCAGCTCATTGGTATCAAATTCAAAATGGTCAACTGCAGAATCTTTCATTTTGAAGAGTCAAACATGTTATTTTGGAAAAGATTTAACATTAACAAAATATCTTAGGTTGTTTTAAATAATGAAGCATACTTCTTAACTCTTTACCACACAATCCCGAGTTTTAACATCTCTTTAAAGGAATGCTTATGAAAACATTGTGGGGAAAGGAAAAAAATGCTGGTTACCATCATTTTGTCCTTTTCCCACAATGTATTTGACCTTTCTCAAAACAAATTTCAATTTTTGTGTCACAATTGATATGTTGTCATCTGCAATTGCTTTGAATTTGGACTGGTTTAAATTTTGTTGTTTGGTAAAGAATTAATTCTTTAACAGTCTCTTTGATGTGATCAGTTGCAAAGAGGTAAAATGGCAACTGCCTAGCAGAAAACATACACCTTAAAAGGCTCCTGTAGGAGAAAGGATTCAAACCTTTACCACACAATCCTAATTTTTAACAACTCATTGGAAGACGGCCTTTTGAAAACAGTGTGGGAAAAGAAGAAAATGCTAAATGCCTGCATTTTTCTGGTATATTTTCCTGCCAAAAACAAACTTTAATCTTTTCGGTCACATTTAATGTGTTGTCTTCTAAGTCCTTGAATTTGGACAACTCTAAAATTTTGTGGTTTGGTTACGAGTTAAGGCTTTACCAAACAAAAGATTGTTGACTCTTCAAAGAACATATTCAAAATTTGTACAAATAAGCTGTAGCTGAAGTTTTCTGATAAGGCGGAAAATATTGTGGCAAAAGGTAAATGTGCTGATCACTTGCATTCCTCATTTCGCATGCTTTAAAAAGTTTAGTGTGGGTCGTTACAAATCTTGATGTTGTTGTAAAGGGTTAAAGCTTTTTCCAAACAATCCTGTATGCCTTAGACCAAATGAAAATACTTTAACCCATTACCATGCAAACCCTACTTTTGATGACCCTGAGAAAGAAGCTTTTAGAAAACACTGGGAAAGGAGAAGATGCTGGTAACCAGCATTTTTCCTTTTCCCACAATGTTTTCTATCCTTGGCAAAACAATTCCAAATTTTCAGTAACTTTTATTTCATTGTCTGTAAATTTTTTCAATTTGGACAAACCTGAAATTTTGTCGTTTGGGAATGAGTTAGAAGACATTTTGGGAAAAAGTAAAAAAGTTTTGGTTACAAGCATTTTCCCCTCTTGAACTCTTTCAAAAACAATCCCTTTGCCACACAATCCTGACTTTTAACAACCCCGAGAAAGAGAGCTTTTGAAAACAGTATGGAAAAAGAAATTAATGCTGGTAACCAGCATTTACTCATTTTTTTCACAATGTTTTCTTAGTGTTTTCTATCCTTCCAAAAACACATTTCATGTTTTTTGTCACATGTATTTTGTTGTTAATGCTTTCAATTTGTACCAGTCTAGAATTGTGTTGTTTGTAGTATTTAACCCATTACCAAACAATCCCTGCTTTTTATGACCCTGAGATAAAAGCCTTTTGAAAACATGTGGGAAAAGGAGAAAATGCTGGCAACCAGCATTTTCTCCTTTTCCCACAATGTTTTCTACCGTGCTGGAAACAATTTTTCAATTTCTGAAATATGTTTGTCATCTGCAAGTGCTTTCAATTTCGACCTATCTGAAGTTCTATCATGTGGTAAAGAGTTAATCTGTTTACCTGCAAGTGATTTCAGTGGGATCAAGTTTAAAAATTCATAGACTAATAAGAGTTTTATATGCAATGTATATTTCAGGGAACACCAAGTATCAATCAGGAGAAAGGAAGTATCAACCTTGGAACTGGAGAGGAAGAGCAATCTTTCATAGATAAACTTAGTCCTACCTCAAAAAGAGTTGTGTAAGATTGTGTTATTTCCAATTTTCTTGTCATAACCAGAAAACAGAATTTTAGTAATTTCAAAATTGAAAACATCTGGAGAATTAGAAGGTAGATATTACATAAAAATGAAATCATCATTCAAAAAGTAGAAAACAGTGCAGAAAAGAGAAAATGCTGGGAACCAGCATTTGCTTTTTCTCCGCAATGATTTTACAAGGCTTGTTCATGATCCCTGTAAAAATCAGAATTATTCAGTAAAGGATTGAGGTAGCATGTAAGGGTAATTTATACCAATTATATGAGAAAAAGTAATACATGTATTAATATCATTTTTTTGAAGACATTAATAGAGTTGTTTCATGATAGTGAAATGTTTCAGCCTCTTGGATGTTGCAATATTTTTTCCATTGTGAAGGATATTCCTATGTCTAAGAAACTAGTGTATCATTGTGCAACATTGAAGTCACCTGTGTAACACAATGCAATATTCAAGCTAACACTGTAAGTTAGTGTAGTTTTTGAGCCATTTTTGTAAAAATGGCCTGCAACACACAAAAAAGGGCTTTTGGACATTTGCATAGTGTCATCTCAGATCAACCTGTGCAGTCATGCAGGCTAATCTGAGACGTTACTTTCTGTTTTTATATATTTTTTTGTTTTGTGCATGTCTACTGTAGTACAAAATCTAATGTTGTCGTAAAGTGCCATCTTCAGTTTTGCAAAGATCTGAGCCAACACTTTATGCAAATGTCCAAATGTCCCAGTTTGCATGTTGCAAGCCAAGTTAGTAGTGTAATATTTAACCCTTTACCCTATAAGGCATTTCTATGGTATCTCTAAATGACCCTAAATAACAGCAAGGATGAAGCCGTTTCTTACGTGTATATGACACCTTTTTATAGTGTAGAAAACATTGTGGCAAAAGGTGAAATTGCTCGTCACGAGCAATTTCACCTTTTGCCACAATGTTTTCCAAAGGCTCCTAGATGGTGTAGCACATGTATTTGAACCACATGTGTAATACATACAGATTTTTTTTTTTCAGTAAAAGATCAAAATTTATTTCATCTTGTGAACATCATTGGCAATATTTCATGAGTGGTGTAGTCATGAATGAAAATACTACTGATAACTTTCATAAGATGAAAAATAAAATTAGATCTTTGACAAAAAAAAAGAACTTCTTTTTATTTCATGCTTATAGCTTTTTTTAATTCTTAATTAACGCTTTGCCACACAATCATGTGCTGTCTGCAAATATTTTCTATTTGAATAAGGCTTAAATTTTCTGTTGGAGGAGGGATAATCTTTGGGTTTTTTTTTATTTTTTTTTTCAGGGGTGTGTTTCTATCTGTAGTGTCTGGAGTTATGTATGGGCAACTGTTTACCCCTGCTAAATACTTGCAGGATCATGGGAAAAGTAAAAATGGTATGTTCCCTACGACAGTTTTAACCCATTTACTGCACCATGGATATTATTTGAAAAGTCTATGATACCTTTATCAGCCAATCCTGTGTTTAACCCTTTACCACACAATGGCGACTTTTAATGCTCCTGAGGAAGAAGCCTTTTGAAAACATTGTGGGAAAAGGAGAAACTGCTGGTAACAATGATACATTGAAAAATTAAAAAAAAATATGAGACATGCTCAGGTGAAAGGGGGCTTATTGCCCTTAATTTTCAACTAGTTTAGCAATGCTTTTAAGCCAGTTCCTTTGATGAGCACTTATGTATCTGCAATTTTCATTATGATTGTTGGACTATGATAGGAGTTACGGCCCTTGGAAAACATTTTACCTGATCCAGTGGCAGGGCAATGTTTTTGGGATATTTTTCAGCCTGACACATTTGTAGTAACGAAATACATTTACATCCTATTTTCTGTTGCAGGTTTGGACTATGTGTTCTCTACATTTTGTGGAATTATTGCCAGCAGCACCTTTTACTTTCTGGTCTATGCAACTTACCGAAGGAACAAACCCAAGATTTTTCCAAAAGTTATTTTACCAGGATTCATATCTGGCATTATGTGGGGCGTGGCAACCTCAAGCTGGTTTGTAGCCAATAAGGTTCTTTCAAATTCTGTGGCATTTCCAATAGTAACAACAGGACCAGCAGTTGTGGCATCTTTGTTAGGGGTGTTAGTGTTCAGAGAAATTACAGTAAGTAGAAGCTATATTTCTGTGATTCATTTTAACCCTTGACCAAACAACAACATTTTAGACTTTTACAAATTTAAAGCTTTTGCAGACAACAAATTTAATGTTTCTCAAAAATTGAAGCTTAATTGAGGAGTAGAAAACATTGTAGGAAAAGGAGAAAATGGGATTCATTTTAACCCTTTACCAAACAGCAACATTTTAGACTTTTCCAAATTTAAAGCTTTTGCAGACATCAAATTTAATATTTCTCAAAGATTCAAGCTTAATTCAGGAGGGGTAAAAAACATTGTAGGAAAAGGTGAAAATGCTGTTACCAGCATTTTCTTTTTTTTTTTTCCACAATGTTTGTGCATTGCTTCTTTGTCAGGATAGTGGAAACCAAGGATTGTTTGGTAAAGAGTTAAACAGTTTTCATTCCAGAGAAGGCTCTTGCAAACATAATACAGAATCAATGGAGAAAATGCAGTCCACAGAATGTTAAATAAAAGGTAGTGGACCCGTAATAGAAAACAGATACATGTATTTCCACTACATTATTGTCCTACAAAATTTGCCATGAGTAAATATGAGCATTATTGTCCTACTTTAACTCATTACCAAACGACAAAATTTTAGGTATGTCCAATTCGGAAGCATTTGCAGACGACAAAATAGAAGTGACTAAAGAATTGAAATTTGTTTAAGGAAGGGAAGAAAAAATTGCGGAAAAAGGAGAAAATGCTGGTTTCCAGCATTTTCTCCTTTTCCCACAATGTTTTCAAAAAGCTTCTTTCTCAGGGTCGTCAAAAGTAGGGTCTGTGTGGTAATGGGTTAAGCAAGCCACTTTTTCCTTTTTGACCCTTTTAAGAATTATCATGTATAAATCTAAAACCACAAGAGTTTTCATTACAAAGGGAGATAATGATTACCTCCCTTTTATGAAAACTAATAAAAGTATCAACTAATGATTTTAAGATAGACATCACAAGAATTTCTGGTTGGTTGAGAATGTGCAAAAGCATTAGATCTAATCAACTATCAAGAAATTTTACTCCATGTTGCACCAGAAGTGTTAGGGTTACTACCTTAACACATTTTTCTGTGCAGTTTGGTCATTATCCTCACTGTTCTTTTGAGAGTATAATGGGAAAAAGAGAAAATGCTAATAATTAGTATTTTTCACCTTTTCACATGAAGTTTTGTACTCTTCGAATCCTTTCTTAAGTGATTTAGAAGTAGGCTGTTAAAAAAATTATGAGATGAGAAATGCCGCTAACCCAATCAGCATTTTCTCCCTTTTCCTTATTGTTATGTACCTTTTCAAAAGAAAAAGGTACTCATTTCAGCCATATTTTAAATTCGTCAATTGCAGATGCTTTCAATACAAGCAAGTCAAAATTTTTGTAAGATAGGAAAGAGTTAAAGCGTGGCATACAATTTTCTCTTTACCACACAAAAAAAACTTAGACTTGTCCAAATTCATGGCATTTGCAGCCAATACCTTCATAGGTCTTAACTCTTTACCAAACAACAAAATTTTAGACTGGTCCAAATTGAAAGCACTTGCAGACGACATATCAAAGGTAACTCAAAATTTGAAACTTGTTTCCAGCAGAGACTAGAAAACATTGTGGGAAAAGGAGAAAATACTGTTTAGACATATTTTCTCCTTTTCCCACAATGTTTTCATAAGACTTCCATCTCTGGCTCGTAAAAACCATGGATTGTTTGCTAAAGGGTTAAAAATTGTAAAAAATATTGTGGGAGAAGGAGGTTAGGCTGGTCACCAGCATTTTCTCCTTTTCCCATACAGTTTCAAAAGGAAACTTTCTCTAAGGCAATAAAACTTACAATTTTGGGTCATAGAATTTTACTGTTACAACTATGTTTCTTTTTCAGGGAACAAAGAATATTCTGGTGTTGGTATTTGGAATGGCTGTCACTATAACCGGCTCAATTTTATCTGGATTGTCATTTTAAGCCTTTATGAAAGGACACAATTTTACACATGTCCAAAGCTGGGAACTGAAGGAATTTCCTTGGAATTGAAGGCATTTGCAGACAAAAAGCAAATTGAAAATTCAAATTTGTTTTGGGAAGAATGGAAACATTGCTGGAAAAGGAGAAAATGCTGCTTACTAGCATTTCCCCTCCTCCCAAAATATTGTGAAAAGGCTTTGGAAACTAACAAAAGTATCAACAAATGATTTCAAGATAAATGTCAAAGAAATTTCTGGTCAGTTAAAAATATGCAAATGCATTATATCAAGTCCTTACATATCAACTAGCAAGGAGTTTTGTCCTTGTTGTACAAGAAGCATCAGGGGCTACTACCTTAATTACAATGCTGTCTGCAGATGACTCTTCCACTGACACAGACCACTTTAACCCATTACTTTTGACGCCCCCGTGGAAAAAGCCTTTTGAAAACACTGTAGGAAAAGGAGATAATGCTGTTAACCAGCATTTTCTCCTTTTCCCACAGTGTTTTCTACCCTTCCCAGAACAAGTTTCAATTTTTCAGTCACCTTTATTTTGTTGTCTGCAAATGCTTTCAATTTGGACAGGTCTAAAATTTTGACGTGTGGTAAAGGGTTAAAGACATTGTGACCAGAGGGAAGAAGCTCATACTGGACAATTCCTACTATGGCAACAACGTTTTTGGTCTTATTCTTGTAGTAGGTGTAGATCATTTTAATCATTTTTATTGTAGAAGAAGGCTTTCAAAGAGGACTAGATATTTCAGAGCCCTAGCCTAGTAATTGCAAAACCCAGGACATAAATGAATATGTGGGCTGTCACCATGATATGATTGAAATACTGTTGAAAGAGACATAAAATGCCTTTCAATAAATTCAAAAAAACAAAGAGGACTGCCGGTAATTAGTTTATGAAGAATAATTTCCTATATAGTGTTGTGACAAACACATATATTTAAGTGCAATAGTGTACATAAAACATAAATGTCTATAACACATATCTGTCAATAGCTAAGGGTTAATGGTGCTTTACTAGCCACTCATGCTTTTATAGGTAATATAATTGTATGAAATACTCTTCACAAGATTTTTACATTTTTTTGGGGGGGGGGGGGAAAGGAGGGGTAATATACTGCTACTACTACTGCAATCAGGATGTCCTTCTGTCCTACATATTTCTCAGTAGAGAGTCAATTCTGTTCCTGTTCTCCCACTAGCTTTCAATCAGTTTTGTTGCAGATACGCAGCCACAGTGTGCTTGACATATATATATGAATTGCTGTCCTGTAATCTGAATTAGAGGCCTATATTCAATATTACCTATTCTTGTAATGGGGAAACCATTGATAGAACAAGATTAAATGCTGTTTCAAAAGCTGTCTTCTTCTGGATCAATAAATTTGTGATTGTTTGGTAAAGTGTTGCTGTTTGGTAAAGTGTTGCTGAAATACCTAATTTCTCATTCTTTTCATATGCGCTATGAATAAAGAGGTAGGATAGATACTGTGATATCTGATTTAGATGTGTTGTGATGTTATTACCTCTGCACATCATCATGTTTTGGTAATTAACTCTTTATCAAATGACAAAATTATAGACTGTTCCGAATTGAAAACATTTACAGACAACAAAATAAATGTGACTGAAAAATTGAAATTTGGTCTGGGAATAATTGAAAACATTGTGGGAATAGGAGAAAATGCCGGTTACCAGCATTTTCTCCTTTTCCCACAATGCTTTCTGAAGGTTTGTTTCTCAGGATTGTTAGAAGTCGGGATTGTAAGGCAATGGGTTAATTTGGGAAACAGAGTTATTGCTTGTTGTACAAAGTAAATGAAAATTTTCTCAAATGGGTTGACAGATTGTTTAATCAACTGTTTACCTGACAACTCAACATAACAGTGGAGTTTGAAACTTGTCCTAACTGAAAGCTTTTGTAGACAACAAACCAAACATGACTTGAAAGATAGAAGTAACGTTTGAAAAGATTAAAAAAAAATGACCTTGTAGATAAGGGAGAAAATACTGCCAACACTAAAATCTTGCTCTCTTTTCACAATATTTAGCAGTAGCCATTCTACCCATTGTGATTTTGTCACATGATCAGTTGGTTAAAGGTTAGTTAACCCATTACCTCACAATCCCTACTTTTGACAATCCTGAGAAAGAAACCCTAGAAAACATTGTGGGAAAAGGAGAAAATGCTGGTAAGCAGCATTTTCTCCTTTTCCCACAATGTGTTATACCCTATACAAGACAGATTTCAAAATTTGAGTCACTTTTATTTTGTTGTCTGCAAATGCTTTCGATTTGGACAAACCTAAAATTGGTCGTTTGGTGTTGAGTTAAAGTACATGTCCATGTATTGCTGTTGTCATAACTACTAGAAGCAATTTTTTAGGGAATGCAAAGCCTTTTATTGTTCATTGAGTACTGTTTTTTTCAGTTTGCCTCTGTGATAATTTCACATTATATTTTGTTATGGCCTAAGGTTTATATTTGTATGTTATATGCAGAATTATATTTGAAGTATAATTGTCAGTGTATTTTTAGTCCTTCCCTTAAAATCAAAGTACGTCCACGCCTTCCTCAACTCTTTTTCAAACGACAATATATTAGACTGGTCCAATGTGAAAGCATTTGCAGTTGACAAAATCTTTATGGCACAAATGATGGAATTTGAACCAAATAGTATAGAAAACATTGTGGAAAAGGGAGAAAATGCTGGTTACTAGCATATTCTACTTTTTCCACAATGTTTTCAAAAGGCTTCTTTCCTGGGGGGTCATTAAAACCCAGGATTGTTTGGTAAAGGGTTAACCCTTTATCCCATAAGGCATTTCTATGGTATCTCTAATTGTCCCTAAATAACAGCAAGAATGAAGTCATTTCTTATGTGTATATGACACCTTTTGATACCATAGAAAACATTGTGGAAAAAGGTGAAATTGCTCGTCATGAGTAATTTTCACCTTTTGCCACAATGTTTTCTATAAGGCTCCTACATGCAATGCGTAGAAATGAGTATCTATGGAGTAAAGGGTAAACTGGTACTTTTCAACTGTCTAAACTTTTTACCAGATGACAAAATTTCAATCCAGTCCAAATTGAAAGCATTTTGCAAACGACAAATGCAGCCTAAATGATGGTACATGTACCTTTACCATTGAAAATGCAAACAGTTTTGGATATAGGAGTTAAAGCTGGTAATCAGCATTTTTTCCTCTTTTCACTGTATTTTCCCTTACCCAGGGGTAATTAATACCTCAGGACTGCCACCTTAAGGCTTGACTTTTAACCTTTTCACTAGTAACCAGAATTTTCTCCTTTTTCCCACAATATTTTCTACACTGCTGGAAACAGATTTAATATTTTTTTCTGAATTATGATTATTTTGCAGTCTGCAAGTGCTTTCAATTTGAACTAGTCTAAAAGTTTGTCGCTTGATAAAGAGTTGAAACATCATCCTTGGATGATCAGAATAATTGTTTACCAAATTACCAAAATGTAGACTTGACCAAATCGAAAGTATTTGTTGACCACAATTTAAGTGTGACTGAAATATAATGCACCTCGTCTTAGATGTGGGAGAAAACAGTGGAAAATGGAGAAAATGTTTGGTACTAACATTTTCTCCTTTTACCACAAGGATATCGACAGGTTCCTTCCTCAGGGTCAATAAAACTTGGAAATGTTTGGTACATGGTTAAAAGTTTGGCTGTTAACCACACAATTCCTGCTTTTAACACACCTGAAGGAAAATACTTCCAAAAATATTGCAAGAAAAGAGGAAATGCAGGTAACCTGTATTTTCTCCTTGTCCCAGAAAGTTTTCTGAAAAACAAATTTCAGTTTTTGCGTCTCATTTATTCAGTTGTCTGCAATTATTTGAGTTTGGACAAATCTACAATTTCATGGTTTGGTAAAGAGTTAACCCATTCCAACACAATCCCTACTTTTGACAACCCTGAGAAAGAAGCCTTTAGAAAACATTGTGGGAAAAGGAGAAAATGCTGGTAACCAGCATTTTCTCCTTTTCCCACAATGTTTTTTACCCTTCACTAAACAAATTTCAAATTTTTAGCCACTTTTATTTAGTAATATGCAAATGTTTTTGATTTGGACAAGCCTAAAATATTGTTGTTTCGTAATGAGTTAATACACCAATCATGTTTGAGCACATTGTTGCTAAGGGGTTGCTCGTTACAGTCAATTTACTCTTTTGTCCCGAAGTTTTTAAAAGTACCCAGTCAATGCCAGTGGGTTAGTATACTACACATAGAATATCTAGTCAAGTTTTTACCATAAGTAAAAATTTTAGACTAATCCAAGTTGGAAACATTCACAGACAATAATAAATTAAACCCGTCTGAAATGATAGAATCTATAACTGAAAAGGTAGAAAAACGTGCATGAAAAAAAATGCTGCTCTTAAGCATTTTCTTTTTCTACACTACTTTCTAAACTTTTCAACCTTGGATTGTTAAAACATAGGATTGTTGGCAAAGGTTTTTTTTCTGTGCTTGTTGATCCAATTTTCCAAATTACTTCAGTCAAAATTATCATGGTATGATAAAGGGTTTACTTGATGTTGGAAATAAAATCTTTATAAGACAAAAGCAGTTTTTGAAATTAACAGCATTTATTGAGACAATAATGTCGTTCCTATGAACAAATTCTTTTGATGTAGATCTAGTCCATGATAACTTTTAAAGCTGAACTTTTTCATCAGAGGCACAGGAATAAGTTATTTTCTGCAGTAATACTGTCACTCTCTCTGTGAAAAGAAAAGGACAAAAGTCATTTGATGGAACATTTTAAGTATTTGTTGTAAGATACGGTTTTTAAATTTTTGTTTTATTGCTACAACCACTGCACCTCATGCTTTCCTGCAGTTTTATTCCCCCCCCCCCCCCTTCCAAGCCCCAAGAGTTACCAAATGAGCTAACTGAACAAGTTACATTCTAATCTTTGTCAAAGTTGTGTAGAGACTCACCAAAGACAAAATGTTTACATTACAAAAAAGGCAAAATATGCTAGAGCGGCAAATATTACTTTTTGGCAATTTGATAACCATTTTGAGAAAAAGCATAATTTCTTGAAAAGGGTGACTACTGGTACCTATTTTTTCCATAATTTCTACTGAAGCATCCAACTCTATTGGGGCAAATATTCACATAAAAGTATAATTATATTCAAATCTCTGAATACTGATTTTGTATTTACATCACAAATTTATCCTTTAAATCTGCAAAATTAATTTTATCTTTGGCATTGCTGCAGTTCTGAGGTTAAATGCCCTTCAGGAATAACTATAAAGCATAGGGAGAAAAGGAATAAAAAAACCGGAAACATGCAATTTCTCCATTTCCAGCAATCTTTTTGATCTACCAAAGACAATATTCATACAACAGAGCCACAAAGTTTGTCATTTGGTAAGGGCTGAAGACTTATCCAGACAATGCAGAAAGATCAAATGGGGGTGTTATCACATCTTCGTGATGCATTATACCAAGAAAACCATCACATAAATACAGATCCTAAAAATCTGTCTTCTCTGATGACCAACTTATACATAAAGTAGAATGGTCCATGGGCATGGAGAAAACTGACCAGCAGATTCAACCCATGTCAGCCTGCATGGGTTGCACAACCTGACATTGGCCAATACTTTTTTACGAAGCATGGCTCTGTTTCTGTTACTGTATGGTAATTCATCTAAACTATATGACCTGCAGCACGTGAAAAGGGACATGTGGACATCTGCATAAAGTGTTGTCTCAGATCAGCCTGTGTAGTCCGTGTAGAGTAATCTGAAACAACTCTTTGTGTTTTAATGCAATTTTCTGTTTTGCAAAAGTCTACTACTAGGTCTAAAGTATACTCTTAGAGTGCACAAAACCAAAATGTATCAAAAACAAAACTTACTAATCATTGACAGAACACTTTTAGGTTTACTTTCCCACAAAACAAAGATGATATACAGTGGAACTCCTGATCCCATCAATAAAACACCCAGTCCACTCTCAGTGGGTTTTTGGTAAATGGTTAGGGCAAGTAAAACAATACTGACTAGAAGTAGACATATTGGTAAGCCTATTGGAAGCTGTAAATATAAATATCATAGTGACTTGACTCCATCAGACAGTAAAATTTTTGATTCATCAATATCAAGTACATTTACAGACGTCAAATGATGACATTTCTTCTTCAAAAGGGTAGAAAGCATTGTGATGAAAGGAATCTTTTCCATAGCCCTCATCCTCAGGGTCATATTTGGTAAACAGTTAACCCATTACCACACAATCCCTACTTTTGACAACTCTGAGAAATAAGCTCTTATAAAAAAGGGTTTTCTGCTTTCCTCACAATGTTTTCTACCCTTCACAAAACAAATTTCAAATTTTCAGTTGCTTTTATTTTGTCAACTGCAAATGCTTTTGATTTGCAAAAACCCAAAATTTTGTCGTGTGGTAATGATCGAATTAAACATTGCAACAAATTAAAGATACAGGGGCCAATTGTGTGCTTCACATCACAACCTCCAGACACATTATAGGATGCATCAAAATTAATGACTTATCCTTATAAAATAGGTATAATCTCTTTTGTAACCACTATTTTCTCCTTTTCCAACAATATTTTCTAAGTATCAAAGACAACTTCCACAAGTTAAGCCACATTTGATTTAAAGTCTACAGATGCTTTGGGCTTGGACAGGTCTAAAATTATGCTATGCAATATAGGGGCACTAAATTTGCTTTCATATTCAAGTCTTTTTAATAAAATCTTTAAAAAGAACACTACTTTTCACGCCATGTAAATTTGGTTTTAAAACTGAGGCAAAGATGGAAACATATGTAGAAATGAAAAGGAACTATTGACATACTCGTTCTTTAACCCATTACCACACAATCCCTACTTTTGACGACCCTGAGAAAAGAGCATTAAGAAAACATTGTGGGAAAAGGAGAAAATGCTTGTAACCAAAATTTTCTCCTTTTCACACAATGTTTTCTACTCTCAAATTTTCAGTCACTTTTATTTTATCGTCAACAAATGCTTTCAATTTGGACAAGCCTAAAATATTGTTATTTGGTAATGAGTTAACTGGAAAATTTTCTATTCTATTTGTTACGGTTTACATGGTTTTGTGGGTGATGGGTCTCGTGGCAGAACATTTTTTTTTCTCCATCATTTTTGCAGTTATTCTCCAACTACCGGTAATGATAAACGGTCATGTCCGTCCTTATGAAATATCAACTCTCCCATATGGATTGATATCCCTATATCTTTAAACCTTTACCACATAATGACGACTTTTAACGACCATGTGGGAGAAGCCTTTTGAAAACATTGTGGGAAAAGGAGAAAATGCTGATAACCAGCATTTTCTCCTTTTCCCACAAAGTTTTCTAACCTATCAAAGCAAAATTACACCATTTGAGCCACTTTAAAATTGTCGTCTGCAAATGCTTTCAATTTGGATAGGTCTAAAATTTTACTGTGTGGTATCTGGTTAAACTTATTCTACCGTAATTGAAAGTATTCTTCTCAGGGTACTAGATGATGAAGGGTTAGAATTATGCAATTGCCTTTATAGGTCTATGGAGATCAGGTTCCTTGTATCGTAGGTAGATCTGTCCAGCAAACACTGCAGTCAGAACAGTACTAAAACCAAATCCCATCAACTCTATCAGGTAAAAGATTTCTTCGAAGCTCTGCATTATTATTGTCATTACCATCTGAAACAATACCAATATTTATCATAGTATAAATTCATAATTCATGATGAATTTTCTTGTCTGCTGCAATCATGTTTGAGATACGATTTCATGATGTTATGTTATCATTATGTAAACATCATTTATAACATAAAACCCTCTCCTGCAGTATATTAACCCTTTACCAAACAAACCCTGGTTTTTTACGACCCTGAGATAGAAGCCTTTTGAAAACATTGTGGGAAAAGGAGAAAATGATGGTAACCAGCATTTTCTTCTTTTCCCACAATGTTTTCTATCCTTTCCAAATCAAATTTCAATTTTTGATTCAAATTTATCTAGGCGTCTGCAAATACTTTCAATTTGGACAAGTCTAAACTTTCGTCATTTGGTAAAGGGTTAAAGCCATGACTTATTTTTGATAATACACTAGTTTCATGAAAAATTGATATCATTGTTACTAAGATGTATCTGCGTGGAAAGATTTTTTTATTTCTATGTGTGATGAAAAACAAGAAATGAAGCAAAAGTCTCTAAAGATAAGTAAAATACAGGTTGCTTACTATACAGAGGTGGTCACTAAAACAAGTTTCACTACATTTGTCTGGTCAAGCCTTCATGAGTACAGTTGGCATTATTAATGTCAGTGATTTCTTACAAAGCAACATTAACCCTTTCCCAAACAAACCCTTGTTTTTACGTGTCTGCTGTAGAAGTCTTTTGAAAACACTGTGGGAAAAGGAGAAATTGCTCGTAATGAGCAATTTCTTCTTTTCCCACAGTGTTTTCTGCCCGTTCAGATAATTGTCTACCATTGTTATGAAAGTTAAAATTGTCCTCTGCAAACCCTTTCAGTTTGGAATAGTCTAAAATTTTTCGTTTGGGAAAGGGTTAACAAAAGTGGAATAAATGACAACTTACAACAGCTAACAACGCCGGAGCAGGAGTCAAATATCGAATATTAATCATAGATATAAAACTTGGAAGATGTCCGTTTTCTGCACCTGTCATGAACAGTCTGTAAAAGGAGGCCAGACAAAACTTTGAATAGTTTGTCTTTTGATTGCTTTTTGTCAGTGTAGAAATATCTGTGACAGTACTTGGTAAACTTAACACTATACTATCCCGAGTCTTAACGAGTCTGAGTTAAAAGGGCCTTTCAAAACATAGTGGGAAAAGGAGAAAATGTTGGAATGCAGTATTTTTTCCCCATATTAATGATTTTTCCTACCATATCAAAGGTGAATTTGAACCTTTCGGAATCAACAGAGTTGTTGTATATTTAATTGCTGTGAATATGGATAATGCTCAATGTTGTGTTTGGTAAAGAATCGGGGCAAATTCTTTTTGTCAAACAAGCAAAAATTTGACACCATTTCAAAGCTTTTTTAGTCGGAATATCTGGCAAAAAATTGGACAGTGTAGATGTAAGATCAGGCTGTATGCTCTGTGCAGTCTGATGTTGTTTTACACTGTTTGCTTAACTCTTAACCAAACAACAAAATTTTGGCCTAGTCCAAATTGAAAGCATTAGCAGACGACAAAATAAAAGTGTCTAAAAATTTGAAATTTGTTTTGTGAAGGGTTGAAAACATTGTGGGAAAAGGAGAAAATGCTGGTTACCAGCATTTTCTCCTATTCCCACAATGTTTCCTAAAGGCCTCTTTCTCAGGGTTGTCAAAAGTAGGGATTGTGTGGTATGGTTTAAGCAATTAAAGGTGGCCCTTCAGATTTTGGGACAAAATTTTTACAAAAATGCAAAAAAATCATCCTTTTACTCCTAAAGCCTTTTAATTTGTGTTCATAAAACCCCAGTAGTCGAAAACCATCCAACAACACGAGAACTTAGAGATTTACTACGGCCCAGGTTGACACCAACGGGAGACACATTCTATTTTTAGATGATCAATTCGCTCTTTTACATACAGGAATACACAGACGAAGTTTCAAATATAGCGTCTGAAGAAGACAGAATGGAAAATAATTATTACATGTTTGTTATGTACTGGAATTTAGGAATTTAAGCATTATTAGTCACGTGCCAGTCACTTGACATTCCCAAAATGCTTTATTGATTTTTGGCGGGAAATCTAAAAATAACTTAAGAGGCTACGTAGCCTATTAAGGGAACACCATCAAAAATTTTTTTGTGTGTAATTTTATGAGTCTTAATTATTGAAAATCTGTATTATTTTTTCATATAAATTTCAGTGATATATATATTTTTTAATTTGGTGAGATGTAAAAATTCTAAATACCCACCCTTAAGCTCCAGGTTCAGCAATACATGGTTAAGCATCAGCCTTTATCAAGCAGTTTTCAATTATCCTTTTACCAAGTGAGATAATTTTAGGCTTGCCAAAACTGAACGCATTTACAGATGGCAAATCAATATGGTTCAAAATAGTTGGATCTGCCTCTGGCAAGATAGAAAACATTTTGGGAAAAGGAGAAAATGCTGTTTACAGTGTTTTCTCCTTTTTCCACAATGTTTTTCGAAAGTCTTTTTCCTTGAAGATGTTAAAATTCTGCATTGAGTCATAGTGTGTTACCCACTTTGCTTCATACAGATTTGATAAAATAATTCCAATGGTACAATATGGTACTACCTGGACATTGACAAAGAGCTTCCATTTACACTTCCAATAACAGAAATTGCAATCAGTATAGGTGTGATCCAGGCAGCTTGAGGAATTGTCAGCTTGGAAAATGTCTGCGAAGGATAAAACAGAGTTTAACCCATTACCACACGAGAAAATTTTGGGCTGGTCCAAATTGAAAGCATTTGCAGATGACAAAATAAAGGTGACTGAAAAATTGAAATTTGTTCTGGGAAGGGTAGAAAACACTGTGGGAAAAGGAGAAAATGCTGGTCACCAGCATTTTCTCCTTTTCCCACAGTGTTTTCAAAAGGCTTCTTTCTCAGGGGCGTCAAAAGTAGGGATTGTGTGGTAATGGGTTAACTCATTACCAGACAACAAAATTTTAGCGTTGTCCAAATTGAAAGCATTTGCAGACAACAATTTCGGTGTGGTTCAAATGGTGCAGTTGTTCTTTGATAGGGTAGAAAACACTGTGGAGAAAGGAGAAAATGCTAGCAGCTAGCCAAAGCCACTAAATTTTGAGGCAATGAAAAAACTTCTTTCAAGATAAATCTCTGTCAAATTCTGAAGTTTCCAGTATAATAAGTATTATTTTAATACCATTAACCTGTTACCACACAGCAAAATTTTAGACCTATCTAAATTAAAAGTATTTGCAGACGACAACTTCTAAGTTACTCAAATGGAGCAGTTTTGCTTTGATAGGGTAGAAAACTTTGTGGGAAAAGGAGAAAATGCTGATTACCAGCATTTTCTCCTTTTCCCACTATGTTTTCAAAAGGCTTCTTCTGCCTGAGCAGTATATAAGTCGTCATTGTGTGTTAAAGGCTTTAATTTTGACTATACCATGCAAATGGCATAACATGTATGCTGAACATGAAGGTGGACTTCATTTGAAAGTTATGGTGAAAATCATTGAAAAAATGAAACTAAAATGATACACAAACTCCTGTCTTCACTGACTATTTTATATACATGGTATACATGTATTTCTTTTCCTTTTTTCCAAGGCTAGCTATATGATTAGCCCAGGCACAATATCTAGGCTCATCAAATTGCTTGTCTTTGAATTAAGAATTACAAAAAACATTTAGAACTGTTGGTGAACAAATCCAAAGAGCAGTTAAAACAGATTAATTTCCCCGATTCAAATTTGAAATTCTCAAGATGTTGTATTTTTTTCCGTCCAACTTAAAAGAAAAAGTTTTTACCTGACAATAACTGTGTCTGTCACAACTTTGATTGCTTTTGAAAACATCGAGATCAAATGGCACAAAAATGTGCTGCCTGATCCTGGGCCTACACTGTCTGCCCAACTAAGATACCGTAGCAACTATCCAGAGAGTATGATTCCAGCAGATCCCCAGAATAGGTAGAATTTTAAGATATGGAAATTAACCGTTTACCAAACAATAAAATTGGACCAGACAAACTTGAAAGCATTTGCAGACCACAAATTAGATGTAGCTCAAATGATGAAACCTGTCTTGGATAGGGCAGAAAACATTGATGGAAAAAGAGAATATGCTGGTAATCAGCATTTTCCCCTTTTCCCATATTGTTTTCAAAAGCCTCTCTAGCAAATTCATTCAAACTCAGGATTGTGTGATAAAGGATAAAGCATTACCACAGCAACAGCAGATGATGTCAACATTTCAGCAGGAGTGAGTACAGCAAAGTAAGCAATGTTTGCTATT
Organism: Tridacna crocea; assembly: GCA_943736015.1. Classification (NCBI taxonomy): domain Eukaryota; kingdom Metazoa; phylum Mollusca; class Bivalvia; order Cardiida; family Cardiidae; genus Tridacna; species Tridacna crocea. The sequence continues at coordinate 41,462,572 of OX031063.1, forward strand.
AAGTATACCATGGTTACTACAGAAATGGAGATGACAATTGCTCGTGGTAGATTTCTGAAAAAGAAAATGCAGTTAGTAGCACAACTGCAGCTAGTTTTGGCACTTAATTAACCCTTTACTAAACAATCCTTGGTTTTTAAGACCCTGAGATAGTAGCCTTTTGAAAACATTGTGGGAAAAGGAGAAATGCTGGTAACCAGCATTTTCTTCTTTTCCCTCAATCTTTTCTACCCTGCTGGAAACAAAGTTCAATTTTTGAGTTTCGTTTATTTTGTTGTATGAAAATGCCTTCAACTTGGACAAGTTTAAAATTTTGTCATTTGGTAAAGAGTTAAATACGGTTCTCAAAGAGTCTTACGTCTTCTTTCAGTTGATTCAATGTAAAATTATTGATTGTTGCATGAAACAACAATTTTCATCGGATAATTCTTTCAGCACAAAATCGCTCTATGAAGGGAAAACCATTTCATATACTGTAAGTGTTTCTTGGTCATCTGTACATGCTTTGAATTTGGACTGGTATAAATTTTATCCTGTAATAAAAAGCTATTTTTTTAAACAATTAAGATGCAAATTAGCCTGCCACCAACCAAATGGAATTTCATATCTAACAGTTGCACTTAGTTTTTACAATGCAAGTGAAAAAATACTTAACTTTTATAGGAAATGTTATACTTACTTGTGAGGTTCAATCAGTTCTTCTGTCAAAAAATTTAAGTAACTCCTGGAAAAAAAGATAAATTACAAGTTTCTAACAAAAAAGAATAATTCTAAAATTATTTCATAAAACAGCATTCTAATACGTACCATAACAGTTCATTACTTTCAAACCCCATATTAAATGTATAAATCTAGCATGAGACAAGATCTACTTCTCAAATCAATCACTCTCAGTGAGTGTTTTCTGGAATCTAAAAGGTATCTGGGCACTTGTGTTCCAAAGGTTTTCCAAGCTCAACACTGGATTTGAACTTGGAACTGCTCAATGTAGAGACCAAAGCTCTACCATAAAGTTTCATTCCAACTCATTAATGTATAAAAATCAATCTGTGTTCCTGAAGCTTTTGAAAACAATTTAGGAAAAACTGTAACAGCATAAAACAAATTGCTCTTTTTCATTCATTATCAGACAACATGAGTATGGGCTGCTCAAAATTGAAAGCATTTGCAAACAACATATTTACTGTACCTTAAATGATGATTTCTGTCTTTCAAGTTGTAGAAAACATTGTGGGAAAAGGAGAAAATGCTGATTACCATCATTTTCTCTTTTTTGCACAGCGTTTTCAAAAGGCTTTATCCTCAATGTTGTAAAAACTCATTATTGTATGGAATATGGTTAACACAGCAATTTTCATTATGTTGAAAATTGTATTTGTCTCTTTGCACCTTTTGTATAAAATTCATAACAGTTTCTGAGTGTTTAAAACTAGCACAGTTAACTGCAACCATATTTTTTATTTCAAAATATGAAGTACTTGGGGGAAATCACAGCCTTGGTTTGAACGATTGTCTACCAGACCTCAAAAGATTGAACTCAGGCCAGTAAAGTTTTACACTTGTCTAAATTAACTCTTTACCACACAATCCCGACTTTTAACGACCCTGAGAAAGAAAGCCTTTGAAAACATTGTGGAAAAAGGAGAAAATGCTGGTAACCAGCATTTTCTCCTTTTCCCACAATATTTTCTACCCTTTCCAAATGAAATTTCAATTTTTGGTTCACATTTATTTTGTTGTCTGCAGATACTTTTAATTTGGACTGGTCCAAAATTTTGTCGTTTGGTAAAGAGTTAAAAGTATTTGCAGAAAAAAAAAATTAGTGCATATAATTGAATATGTCTGAAAAAGACAATGTGTAAAAGGAGGAACAGAGAAAAGCTGCATGGTGACAAGAAATGTTATCCTTTTTCATACATTGTCTCCAAAAGCTCTATACCCCCAAGATTGTTAAGGTCGGTAAAGGATAATTAAGTCAAGTGCTTTGTTTCATTCAAGTTTTACTCTTTTCCACAGGACACTTTTTTAAATTAATTTACAAGTACCAGTAATGCACATGATGGAGTGTGTCTGAGAAAGGGTCTAAAGTTTGTGGAAAGGGAGTAAATGCTTATCACCAGCATTTTCTCCTTCTTAGACAATGTTTTCAACAGCTTTTGACCCCAGGATTGTCTAAGTTAGAAGCAATAATTAGATCAAGTACTTTGTATCCATTAAAGTTTTACCCTTTTTGAAGTGACAATTTTTTTTACTATTCTGCTATGAAAGCATTTTTGAGGGGAACCTATACATGGTTCAAATAACAAGACCTGTCTCTTAGACAAGTCCATGTTGAAAACTGTAATTCTGCAGATGTAAGATGTTACTAAATTTAATCTGTTTTTAAAAGGGTAAAAATTATTGTTAGAAAAGGAGAAAATGGCCTTTACCAGCATTCTCTGCCAGGAGTTTAAGAAGGCTAGAAAACATCGTTGGAAAAGGAGAAAATGTAGTTTACCAGCATATTCTACTTTTCCCAAGATATTTTCAAAAGCCCTCTTCCTTAGGTATGTTAACCCATTACTACACAATCCCTACTTTTGACACCCCTGAGAAAGAAGCCTTTTGAAAACACTGTGGGAAAAGGAGAAAATGCTGGTAACCAGCATTTTCTCCTTTTCCCACAGTGTTTTCTATCCTTTCCAGAACAAATTTCAATTTTTCAGTCACCTTTATTTTGTTGTCTGCAAATGCTTTCAATTTGGACCAGTCTAAATTTTTCTTGTGTGGTAAAGAGTTAAAGATGGAATTGTGTGGTAAATGGTTAACACTGCACAGGTCTCTCTCATACAGTAATAAAATAGCTCTTTTCATACAGAAGCTTTTTATTTCAAATGCAGCTTTTACATAATAAAACTGCATTAAATTGATTGAACGAAAATAAGATGTAGTTTTTTCATTGATATCTACATATTACATGTACTATATTTGTGTAATTATGTTATGATATTCTAGAAAACAGAGTGACAAATGAAGAAACTGCCTGTTGTTTTTCAAAGGTTACCTAGAAAAATTAATGCTTACCATCCACCAAATGCCCAGAAACCAGAATAAAATGCTATTGCAATAGAACCTGCACTGAAATCACTGTCTGCAAAGGAGTCCTTAAAATTCTCACCTTCATCTGAAATTCAGAATTGAACCTAGTTTATAATTGTTCACATTTACCCATTACCATGCAATCCCCCATTTTCAGGACCCTGACAGAACCATTTTGAAAACATTGTGGGAATAGAGGAAAATGCTGGCAATCAGCATTTTCTCTTTTTCCCACAATATTTCTTAGCTTTCCAAACACAAATTTTACATTTTTTATCATATATCTTTTGTTGTTTGCTGATGCTTTCTATTTGGACAAGTCTAAAATTTTATTGTTTGATGAAGAGCTACACCAATGAACCTCCACACAATTTTTTTTAGAAGCATAAAAATTCTAAAACGTTAATGTAGCAGCTGATGAGAAAAAACTATTTGGCTTGTACTATGGGATATGTATCTGTACTGGTTGGAAAAAAGAGCAAGGAAAAGAAGAAAATACTGGTTTCCATCATTGTCTCCTTTTTCACAATAATTTCAAAAATCTTTCTTTTTATGTTTACCGCTTCCTTAAAACACAGGCAAAGGTTTAACCTTTCACAAAACAAACCCCGGTTTTTACAACCGTGAGATAGAAGCCTTTAGAAAACATTGTGGGAAAAGGAAAAAATGCTGGTAGCCAGCATTTTCTCCTTTTCTCACAATATTTTCTACCCTGCTGGAGACAAATTTCAGTTTTTTGAGTTACATTAATTTTCTTGTCTGCAAATGCTTTCAATTTGGACAACTCTAAAATTTTGTCGTTTGGTAAAAAGTTAAGAGCAAATCTTTTCATATGAGATAAATTTAATTTGTCGTCTGCAAATTCTTCCATAATGGATGCCTCTAAAATCTTGTTGTCTGGTAATGTGTTAATGTTTCATGTTATTTCTGTTTTGGACTATAAGCAGTGTGACGGAGCCCAGATAACAATAAAAAGAACATTTATTACCAGACACTGTGCCTAAAATGGAAAAACTCTCAGATAATATCTCATTAACCCTTTCCCTTTGTTAACTTTTTGTACCTCCAACATTTTGAAAATACTGTAAAACCTGTTTACATACTGACCTACAAAGTCCTAAAAGTTGAATCTCAATACCCCTACGGGTATACATATTACATCCTGAGACAAGTTTGTCTCAGGAATAATTGTTTTTAGGAGTTTATTGTAATTAAATCATTGTTGAAAAAATAGAAGTAACTTATTTTGAGCGCTATTCGCAAAAACTATCTGCTGCAGATTGAAAAAAGTAATGTTTGGAATTGTGGTGATAATGGACATATTCAAGTAGAACTGGCATTCTTCAATCAATAATTCCTCTCGCCTTTCCACTTATAGCCGTTTTAAACATATTTTTGAATATGAAAAGTATCTGGACATTATACATGAATCTAAATACAGAACATCTTTAACTAGGCTAAGATTATCGTCACATGATTTAGCTATTGAAAGTGGTCGCAAATATAATATACCGGAAAATGAGAGAACATGTAAAAATTGCAACCTTGGCGTAAAGGAAAATGTATACCATTTCGTGCTAGTTTGTCCAAAATTTTCCGATATTAGATCTAAATACATCAAGAACTACTATTACATTTCGCCAACGATTTAAAAGCTCGAAAACCTCTTATCTTCTCCTTCTAAAAATATTATTCTTAGTTTACCAAAGTTTATATTCTTTGCAAACAAAGTCCGAATGTAATTTGTACACTATAACATCATGTGCTCTTCAGTTAACGAATGTGTTCATTTTTCTGCTATGATATATTTGTATTTGTACTTGCTTTAAACATGTTATGTTTTCAAGCAATAAAGTATATGTATGTATGTATGTATGTATGTATGTATGATAAACATGTATAAACTTTGCTTTTGAGATGATAAAACCAGTTTTTCATGGTTTTTGAAAGCGTAGAAAATATTGCATGAAAAGAAAAAAGTTTCTCCTTATCCAAAATAGTTTTAAACGGTTTCTTCTTCACGAACATGAGATTGTTTCGCTATTTGGCATAAAATACAAATATATTCATAGCCAAAACAGATACATGCATATATACAATATGCATGAGATGCGAAAAGGATGTCTATAGTTGTATAAATTGAAAAAAGTGTGTGTCAGTAACACATGAAGTACTTCATGTTTGCCAAAGGAACATGGGAAGATGGATACTGAATTAGTCGAAAAACAAATAAAATGAAATGTTAAGCACAAGTGTACACACCAAAAAAAACAAATCTGGCTGAGCCATTATTTCTAAGAGTCTTATGTATTGATTAGCCAGCCAAAACAAATTAAAGGCTGCCAATTAAAATGCAGTAAGAGAGTCCAATCTCACAATTTATGTAAATTTAATAACAGTGTGGAGGGATGTGATAATACTTGAGGAGAATTAATCATGAAACATCTCAGTCCGATCATTTCCATCTGTGTCAAAGTTTTCTTAACACTTTACCACACAATCCCAACTTTAAATGACCCTAGGAAAGAAGCCTTAGGAAAACATTGTCTGAAAAGGAATTTAAAGCATTAGCAGATGACAATACCAGTGTGGCTCAAATGGTGCAATTTTTCATTGAAAGGGTAGAAAATATTGTGGGAAAAGGAGAAAATGCTGGTAATCAGCATTTTCTCCTTTTCCCACAATGTTTTCTTCCTTTCCCAAAAGAAATTTCAAATTTTCAGTCACTTTTATTTTGTCATCTGCAAATACTTTCAATTAGGACCAGTCTAAAATCTTATTGTTTGGTAAAGAGTTAATGCTAAAAAAAAAAAATCCGCAGAGCCTCTGCACATTGTATAAGTACTTCTGCCACACATTTGTTTCCTGTGAGACCTGATAGCTCATTCCATAAACATGCAGGAGCTGAAGCTGGTTTGAATCCAAAGCATGGAAATCAGTCAGTGGGTTTGGAAGAATATCAATAGTTTACTTCGAAAACCTTGCAACTATAGCTTGTTGCAATCTGTATTTCATACAAGGTTTTTGAACCGACAATATTCTGTTTTTTGTGCATTTTACTATCATTTTATTAAGCCATATCGATACATAATCCATTTTTCATTACATGCAATTTCTCCTTATGCCACAAAGTTTTTAATGGTGGTCTGACAAACGGTTAAATGTTTCTAAAATTAAGCACTGGATAGAAAAGGACTGACCCTTTACAACAAAATCTGGACTTTTAATGTGCCTGGAAGCAGAGGCTTTTGAAAACATCATGGGGAAAAAGACAAAATGCTGGTAACCAGTATTTCCTCCTTTAGCAACGATTATTTTATACTCTCCCTAAAACAATATTTCAATTTTTGAGTCACATTTAACTCTTTACAACACAATGACGGCTTTTAACGACCATGGGAAAGAAGTCTTTTGAAAACATTGTGGGAAAAAAAGAAAATGCTGGAAAGCAGCATTTTCTCCTTTTCCCAAAATGTTTTCTTCTCTATCGAAGAAAAATTACACCATTTGAGCCAGACTGAAATTATGCCCTCTGCAAATGTTTTCAATTTGGACAAGGCTAAAATTTTGTCGTCTGGTAATGGGTTAATTTGCCACCTGCAAAATTTATCTTTTGGATTTCAATGAGTCTAAAATCTTGTCATCTGGTAAAGGGTTACACAACTGTCATTTTAAATTTCCAGACCACTATAATACAAAGAAGCCCATCATGTTAGACAGCCACTTGTCTTCAGATGTAAATTTTGTTTGTTACAAAGGGTGACTGCTATAGGAAGGTTTTACTATATCGTACATAAAAAGCACCTACTCTTTGACAAGAAGACAAATCCAATCACAATGATCATCAAAAGAGCTGCCAGTTTACATATAGTGATGACCACTTGCACTTTAGCTGACCAGTTCACATTGATACAGTTCAGGCTGTCAAGTAATGCTGCAATGATACAATAATTTGGTATAAAACAAAAGTATACAATATACAAATCCTTAACTCTTTACAAAACAAAATTATTGGACCGGTCCAAATTGAAAGCATTTGCAGATGACAAAATGAATGTGACTAAAAAATTGAAATTTGTTTTAGGAAGGGAAGTCATTTTGGGAAAAGGAGAAAATGCTGGTTATCAGCATTTTCTCCTTTTCCCACAATGTTTTTAAAAGGCTTCTATCACAGGGCTGTTAAAAGTCGGGACTGTGTGGAAAGGGGTTAAAACACAAAATAGAGTCTGACCCATTCAAATCAATGAAGATCAAGATCAGCATTTTTTTTCCCAACCCTTTAAAAAAATAATTCCATAATGAAATACCAATGTCATTTTCTAGCATGCCAGTGCTTTCACTTTGGATGAGTCTTAACTTTCCTTGTCTGGGAAAGAGTTATTGTTCACATATCAAAGGGCCAATCTACCTTATGATTCATTCAGACTTTAGACATAATGGATTTTATGGATCCATAATTATGTAATGACTTGCTTGGTATGATACATCACACAGAATGCATTTAACCCTTTACCAAACAACAAAATTGTGGACCAGTCCAAATTGAAAGCATTTGCAGACGACAACCTAAGTATGGCTCAAAAATTGAAATTTGTCTTGGGAAGCATAGAAAACATAGTGGGAAAAGGAGAAAATGCTGGTTACCAGCATTTTCTCCTTTTCCCACTATGTTTTCAAAAGGCTTCTTTCTTGGGGTCGTCAAAAGTAGGGATTGTGTGGTAATGGATTAACCCATTACCAAACGACAAAATTTTAGACTTGTCCAAATTAAAAGCATTTGCAGACGACAAAATAAAAGTGACTGAAAATTTGAAATTTGTTTTGTGAAGAGTAGAAAACATTGTGGGAAAAGGAGAAAATGCTGGTTACCAGCATTTTCTCCTTTACCCACAGTTTTCTAAAGGCGTCTTTCTCAGGGGCTTCAAAAGTATGGATTGTGTGGTAATGGGTTAATTTTCCTTTACCAAAGCAAAGCTCACATTTATGGAAAGCTGTCAGCTGGTGACAATGTGCTAAATGTTTAACCCTTTACTATACAATTTTGTGTTTACACAAACCTAAATAGCAACACTTATGAAACATTGTATGAAAAAGTGAAGATGCTGGTAACCAGTTCTCCTTTTTCCCTGAATGTTTTTCAACCCTTTAACGCACAATTCCACTGTTTACACAACCCTGATAAGCAACACCTTTGAAAACATTGTGGGAAAAAATGAAAAAGCTGGTTACCAGTTCTCCTTTCCACAGGATGTTTTCTGTTAACCCTTTACCACATGATCCCAAATTTTAACGACCTTTGGGAATAAAAGACTTTTGAAAATATTTCAAGAAAAGGAGAAATTGCTGGTAACCAGCATTTTCTCCTTCTCCCACATTGTTTTTTTTTCCCAGTTAAAGACAGAAGGCATCATTTGAAAAATGATTAATTTGTCATTTGCAAATGCTTTGAATTTGGACCAGTCAGAAGTTTTGTAGTTTGGTAGAGCTTTAAGGAAAAATTCCACAAGTTTATCCTATAGCCTGTCTGTAAACCCTTCAATTTGAGCAAGTCTATCATTTTGTTGTCTGGTAAAAAGTTACTGCTACAACAATATAATCTAAATGACTTGGTTATACCTAACAGCAGAAATACAACTCTTTACCAAACAATAAGATTTCAAACTTGTAGAAATTGAAAGCACTTGCAATCGACAAACTGCATTATGCTGAAATGATGGTAATCGCCTCTAAAGTGTGGTGTAGAAAAGCCTATGAAAAGAGGAGAAAATGCTGAGAAAATTTACTCTTTACCAGAATGCAAAATTTTAGGCTTACCCATATTGAGACTATTTGTGAATGACAATTATAACGTGACTAAAAGGTTGATATTGCCTTGACGTAGAAAACATTGTTGAAAAAGAAGAAAATACTGATTTCCAGTATTTTCTCCTTTTCCAAAATGTTTTTAAACACGTTCTCTATAAGGGTCGATAGAAATCGAGAAGGGTTAACTATGGAATGCCATCTAGCGGGAGATAATGACTTACAAATCGTTGTCTGCGCATGTTATAATTCTGCTAAGGTTCGACCTGTCTATTATCTAGATGGCATTCTACAAAATTTGATACACATATATCTAATTTTGGTATCCTAGGTAAAGAATTAGACTATTTTTCTATGCGACAACCTTTAATTTGAATTTCAAACTAAAATAAAAGTAGTGTCAAAAGTACAGGAGGAATCCTCGGTGTTCGGAGAAAAATCCTCGGTGAGCAAAATCTTCGGTGAGCAATTGACGTAAAATCATTGATTTTACGCATTTTTTCAATCTTTTGTTTAGCTTTTTTCAATGGATCGATGACGCCATAACAGAACATATAAAATCCATTGATTTAGAGAGATGGATGATCAGAAAAAAGAAAATATATCGAATAAGTATTGCTTTCACGAACAAAATCCTGCAGCTTTTGGTGGACCGCAAAAGTATTGGAAAGTAATAGATTGAAAGTTTTCCGGTGTGTTTACGATCAGTTAAGTGCAACCACAGGAATCTGATACTCTATAACCAAAATAAATGATAAAAATATGAAAAAAAAAATCTCCCCTATATGATAAACACGAGGAATGCAACGTCTCGATTGCAAGCGCCAGCACAAGACAGCCTTTCCCACCCAAAATCACCCTCAAAACAAACATTGATCACAATTTCCTTTAGCCTAGCGATAGACAACAGTGACGTCAGCGAATGGCCTCCTCGATGAATAGAAATCGTCAAAAAAAAAAATGTAAAACATGACCGATATCTCCGGTCAAAAGGTGTCTACTGAGGAATCGCCGAATGTCGCAGGTACATTTTTGTGCTGTCTATCGCTAGGCTAAAGGAAATTGTGATCAATGTTTTGTGGGTGATTTTGGGTGGGAAAGGCTGTCTTGTGCTGGCCCTTGCAATCGAGACGTTGCATTCCTTGTGTTTATATTATATAGAAGAGATTTTTTTCCTTCATATTTTATCAATTATTTTGGTTTTATAGAATGTCAAATTCCTATGGTGCAACAATGGTTGAGCAATCAAGATTGGAATGCATTGCTAAAGCCAGTACGATATCGGTTTAAGACTGCAATTCTGCGAGTAACATCTATTAATGAACAATGGGATATAGTTTTAGTGTCCATGGCTAACTTAGCGGAAGAAAATGACGGAGTCCAATTTAAGGAATCCTGTTTCCGCCATCCACTTGGAAAAGTGGAAGTTAGTGTGCCTAATTTCTCGTAGGTCGAAAAGGGGATAGCGGAAACAGGAATCCTTAGCATTTTTTACCATTTGCGATAGACATCTTGTCAAGAAAATTATGGATACAAATGGCCAAAGCTGTCTTAGAAGTAATGAAGATTATTTTATGTCAGCAGAAGCCGAAGAAAAATCGAGCTGATCAAGGGTCAGAATTTGTTAATCGCTGATTTGAAAAAAATTAATGAAAGATGAAGATATTTATTTTTTTATGACGCAAAAACCAGCAAAGGCTATGTTGAATGTTTTAAGCGCACAATCAAAAGTTCACTTTTCAATGTTTTCTAAGGGTGGGGTGACGCTTCAAATCAAAGTCAGTTTAACGTGTATCTATAGCCTTTTTACTTATTACTAGTATTTTTTTCGTTTTTAATATATTTATGGGCATCACATGATACTAAAGATTTTTCTATAAGTAACTAACAAAAGTATTTGAGCGCATTCCTTTTTAAAGAAAAGATTTTGAAAAAGTAATAGCAATAAGTGATACGAAAATACGCTTCCTGCCACTTTCTGTGACGTCAGCGAATGGAGACCCAGACAAATCAAAATATCTGATAAAGCTGTAAAACATGACGGATATCTCCGGTTGAAAGGTGTCTACTGAGGTATCGCCGGATGTCGCAGGTACATTAGTGAGTTGTCTATCGCTAGGCTAAAGGAAATTATGATCAATGTTTGTTTCGTGGGTGATTTTGGTTGGGAAAGGCTGTCGGGTGCTACCGCTAGCAATCAAGACGTTGCATTTCTTGTGTTTATATTATTATTTTTTTTTTCATATTTTATCATTTATTTTGGTTATAGAATGTCAAATTCCTGTGGTTTCACAGACTTGGTTGCCCTCAATATATGATTCCTATGATTCCTATTTTTACTTTTGTCATGGACGAGTTAAAGAACAGTTTGATGTACTAAATTTTTTACCGGGCGACAAAAAATTCAATATGGTCAAAATGAAAGTGATTCGAGATGATTAAAAAAAAATCTGGATTAAAAACAGTTCATAAGTTATGAGGGAAATATGTGACCAATACACGACTCGGGACCCTTTGCTTACAGAGCGAGTACTCTACCACTGAGCAACGCATCCGTTGATTGGCAAGTGAGCACTTAGAACATTTTTGTGAAAGGTAGAAAAAAAAAAGGAAAGTTGTTGGTTATTACATATTCATGAATAACGAGTCAGACTGTTTGCATTGTTGAGATCTTTGACAAGTTCTAAATTAGGTCATATAGACATGTCTTCATTTCTGACCAATCACAAAACACTATTCATTTTATATCAAATCAAGAAGTAGGTCTAAAGCTAGCACATTTAGCTATGCCGATAAATAAAGACGTCAACAGAGCTTTTATAATTCATTTTCTTAGTCCATCAAGACCCTCCTGAGACAGCTCACCCATTTCTACATTTTTGCGTATGCTTTATTTAGGGCTAACCCCAGGTCTGAATTTTGATGCCTCGACTGCTAAAAGTTTGTTGAAATATAGAATAGATTCGCAACTTTGGAGACGGACAATGAGTGGGAAATTCGAGTTTTTCATATTGATACTCAATTTTAACATTTATAATGTTGCTAGAATTGGGGCGAATAGTTGCAGATGTCATGGCAACCTATAGAAGCTCTAAGAAAGGGTCTAGAGAGCAGAAATAATAAGTTCAATTTAGATCCACTTTTCTGGCGATGCGATAAATTTGCCAAAAAGGGCCCGCGTAGCAAGTCCGGCCCGCGTAGCAAGTCCAATATTGCAGCATGGTACACGATAAAAAGTAACACAGTTACGCAACAAGAAGAATACCCATTTGTATGATGTTGTGAAAGTTTTAGTGGATAGCTGGGCATAATGAAGTAAAACTTTAGCAGCACAAGAAGAGGGACCACATGGAAAACTCCCAACTCGCGAGCACACGAGATACAATTCTTGTATTTTTATGTTGCCAAAAGTTAATTGGAATTGCTCGGGATTACCCAGCAAGCTTTTGATGGTCCGAAAATAATACAAAGTAGTCGAAATAATGAGTTAAACTTTCTGTCCCCTTTTCTGTTTTTTTTTTTGTGAAAGCTTTTCGGCCCCTTAATTATCATACATAGGTAAAAGTAAGAGTTTTTCTATGACAAATAGTGTTTTTTTTTTTATCTAATGTGTGCTCTTTGACTCTATTTAGGATACAAGTATTTTTATCAGTACAACCAGTGCACCTTTTCCAATGTTTCTGATGTAGATTTACCAATCACAAGGCACGTCATTGTATTCACACTGCTGGCTGTTTTTCTAGTATACACTCCGACCTTTCATTCCAAACAAATGGCTAAATTTCGACAAAGTCGACGCAATGTTCAGCAATGGGAGACGAGTGAATCATGTTGCACCGAATTTTATTTAACTATAAATCCAAATTTTGCTAACATGTGAAGTAATTCTTGGATAGGTGCACCGGCCAATCCAAAATATCTGATGCACAAATATAAACAACCTGCCTTTTCAAATCTGTTGTTGCAATTTTCTACTGATTGTTTTACCAAATAATTCCGAGTTGTAACCGCCTTACATAATGAGGTCTGAGAAATTAAGAAATGCTGATAATCAACAACTTTCCATTCTTTCTTTTTAAAGTACCCTTTTACAAAAATATATTAATCCTTCTTCTTTTTTTTTTTTTTTTATTTTAATTACCCTTTTACAAATATATATATATATATTAATAAGTGTTTCAACCGTTGTAAGTGGAATGGGTAGCTCAGTGGTAGAGCAGTCGCTCTGAAATCAAAAGGGTCCGAGTTCGAGTCTTGCAAGGTTCACTTTTTTTTCCTCCTTAATTGTGACATTGCTGTCTCGAAGTAATTTCAGTTTGGACAGATTGATTTTTTTTTTGTCGACTGGTAAAGAATTTAGTACACAGAAGTCCTCGTTAGCTTGATATAAAAAAACATGAAAATTGGAATGATACAATTGTATCGGGGGACATACAAATCAGTGAAACAAAGGAAAAGCGTGAAAAGATGAATTGTCACGCTCTTGTACCTGAAATACCATTTAGAAATGGCGAGAAAGAAATCAAGCATACAAACACATCCTATTATTTAAGTTTGGGACAAAAATTAGTGGCGCCATAGAAGGAGTTCGCCATTTCATTTTTTTTTTTTTTGCTACAGACTATAAACGCAAGAGTTGCAAGTCCAAATCGTTGTCAAAACCCAACAATTTCTACTTTTCCACAATGTTTTCTACCCTTTGAAAGATAAACCTATTTGTACCATCTAGTTTATCGTTTTCTAATGGATAAATTTAAAAAGGGGAAATGCCGTCTGGAAAACAGCTGGCAGTGTGTATGCAAGGGCGTGCTTTGTGATTGGTAAAGCAAGATCAGAAACATTTGCAAAGGTGCACTGTTTGTAATGATATTCACGATTCATATGATAGATAAAAAAGAGTGAACGACAACATTAAAAATGCCAACTTTAACAGGACCATTTGGGAAAGAAACCCTCTAAAATTTTACCTAGGGTACGATAATTGAGGGGCCAAACAGCTGTAGAAAAAAAAATCTTGATTTCGGTCACAAAAAACAAGCCACCAGAAAAGGGGACCGAAAGTTTAACTCATTATTTCGACTACTTTGTATTATTTTTGGAGTGCCAAAAGCTTGCTGTGTTATCCAGAACAAATCCAATTAACTTTTGGTAGCATGAAATTACAAGAATTGTGTTTCGTGTGCTTGCAAATTGAGATTTTTCCACGTGGTCCCTCTTTTCGTGCTGCAAAAAGTTTTCTTCAATATGGCCGGCTATCGGCCAAAACTTTCGCAGCACCTTAAAAGGGGTATTCTCCTTGTCGCGCATCAGTGTCACTTTTTGCGGGATACCTATTGTCATGCCGCAACTAGATTCGCACGAGCTACACGGGCACTTCAGGATATGTTTATACCTCCACTGTTCGTGCAAATCCAGTTGCGGCATGACAATAGGTGTCCGGCAAAAAGTAACATTGATGCGCAACAGGTAAAATACCCCTTTTGAGGTGCTGCGAAAGTTTTCGCCGACATCCGGCCATATTGGAGAAAAACTTTTGCAGCACGAAAAGAGGGACCACATGTAAAAATCTCAATTTGCAAGTACACGAGATGCAATTCTTGTAATTTCATGCTGCCAATAGTTAATTGGATTTGCTCTGGAAAACATAGCAAGCTTTTGGCACCCCGAAAATGATATAAAGTAGTCGAAATAATGAGTTAAACTTTCGGTCCCCTTTTCTGGTGGCTTGTTTTTTTGTGCTCGAAATCAAGATTTTTTTTGTGAAAGCTCTTCGGCCCCTTAATTATCGTACCCTAGGTAAAATTAAAGAGGATTTCTTTCACAAATTGTCCTGTAAATGGTGGCTTTTTTGTATGCTGTCTTTCACTCTATTTCTTTATAATATAAGTGTTGAATATCAGTACAAACAGTGCATCTTTGTAAATGTTTCTGATCTTGCTTTACCAATCACAAAGCACGCCCTTGCATACACACTGCCAGCTGTTTTTTCCAGATGTAATTTTCTTTCAAACTTGTCCATTAGAAAACGGTAAACTATATGGTACGAATAGGTTTATTTTTCAAAGGGTAGAAAATATTGTAGAAAAGTAGAAATTGTTGGTTTTTAACCGTGACGATTAGGGCTTACAATTCTTGAGTTTACAGTCTGTTGCAAAAAATGAATTAACCAAACGCAAGACTTTAACACTTCTATGGCGCAAGCTAAATTTTTCCCCAATTTAAACAATTGAATGTGTTTGTATTTTTTATTTCTTTCTCGCCGTTTCTAAATGGTATTTCAGTTTCAAGAGCGTGAAAATCTATCTTTTCACGTGTTTCCTTTGTCTCACTGATTTGTATTTCCCCCCCCCCCTCCCCCCCACCCCCACGATATATAATTCAAATTTTCACGGTTTTTTATGTCAAGCTAACGATGAGTTCTGTGTATTAAATTCTTTACCAATCGACAAAAAAAAAATCAATCTGTCCAAATTGAAAGTACTTCGAGACAACAACACAAAAATGTCACAATTAAGGAGGTAAAAAAAAGTGAACCTAGCGGGACTCGAACTCGGTACTATTGGGTTAGAAAGCGAGTGCTCTACCAAGGAGCTACGCATTCCACTACCATCTATTGAAACACTTATTAATATATTTTTGTGAAAGGGTACTTTAAATAAAAAAAAAAGAATGGAAAGATGTTGATTATCAGCATTTTCTAATTTCCCCAAAATGCTTTCTCGGGCCTCATTATGTAAGGCTGTTACAACTCGGAACTGTTTGCATTTGCAAAGGCATGTTGTTTATATTCATGCTATGGATATTTTGGATTGGCCAGTGCACCTAAGAACTCCTTCACATGTTGGCAAAATCGGTTTTATCGTTAATTATGAAATTCGGTGCGACATGATTCACTCGTCTCTCATTGCTGAATGCTGAATATTGCGTCGACTTTGTCGAAATTTAGTCATTTGTTTGAATGAAAGGTCAGAGAGTGTATGCTAGAAAAAAAGCCAGCAGTGTGAATGAAATGACGTGCCTTGTGATTGGTAAATCTACATCAGAATTTGAAAAGGTGCACTGGATGTACTGATAGAAATACTCATATCCTAAATAGACTCAAAGAGAACACATTAAAAAAACAAACACTATTTGTCAATAACCAAAAAAAAAAAACTTTTTACTTTTACCTACAGTCTGATATGGGGCCGAAGAGCTTTCACACACACAAAAAATCTTGATTTCGAAAAAACACCAGAAAAGCGGACGGAAAGTTTAACTCATTATTTCGACTACTTTGTATTATTTTCGGAGCATCAAAAGCTTGCTGGGTAATCCCGAGCAATTCCAATTAAATTTTGGCAACATAAAAATACAAGAATTGTATCTCGTGTACTCGCAAGTTGGGAGTTTTCCATGTGGTCCCTCTTCTTGTGCTGCAAAAGTTTTTCTTCATTATGGCCAGCTATCCACTAAAACTTTCGCAACATCATACGAAGGGGTATTCTTCTTGTTGCGCAACATGTAACTTTTTATCGCGTACCATGCTGCAATATTGGACTTGCTACGCGGGCCCTTTTTGGCAAATTTATCGCATCGCCAGAAAAGTGGATCTAAATTGAACTTATTATTTCTGCTCTCTAGAACCTTTCTTAAGGCTTCTAAAGGTTACCTCGACATCTTTAACTATTCGCCCAAATTCTAGCAACATTGATAACTGTTAAAATTGAAAATATCAACATGAAAAACTCAAAAAAGTCCCACTCATTGTCCGTCTCCGAAGTTGCAAATGTATTCTATATACTTCAACAAACTTTTAACAGTCGAGGCATCAAAAAAGAAGGGCTGTATAGCTAGACCTAAATAAAGTAGACGCAAAAGGAGGTAATACCCGGGGCGCAAAATGCATAGATGGGTAAGCTTTCATAGAAGGGTATTGATGTCCTCCAAAAATAATGAATTATGCAGGCTCTGTTGACGTCTTTAGTTTTCGGCGTAGCTAAATGCGCTGGCTTTAGACCTACTTCTCGGTTTGATATAGAATGAATAAACAGAGTTTTGTCATTGTTCACTTGTCAATTCAAGGGAATGCGTAGATCAGTGGTAAAGTACTCGCTCTGTAAGCAAACGGTCCCGAGTCGTGTAATGGTCACGTATTTCCCTCCTAATTTATGACGGTTTTTTATCTAGTTTTTTTTTAATCGTCTCGAATCGCTTTAAATTTAACAACGTTGAACTTTTTGTCGATCGGTAAAACATTTAGCACATCAAACTTTTCTTGAGCTCGTCACAAAAGTAAAAATAGGAAGCATTTATATTGAGGGCAACCAAGTCTGTGAAACAAAGGAAACCTGAAGTTTTCGATTCGATTATCAGGGCTGCTCTTTGGTATTTATAAAGTATTGTTGGTGGAACTTGGAGCCGTAAAAACCAGGAGAGTCTGCGTCGTCGATTATCCAGACCTGACTTTGAATTTGACATGCCAACATATCTTGACCATATTTCAATAGTGTCTGTATGTACGCTCGATACGGGTTGTAGGTACACGTTCAACTGACTTTGTTTTGAGGCGTCAGCTCACTCGTAGAAAACATTGAAAAGTGAACTTTGATTGTGTGCTTAACTCATTACCAAACAACAAAATTTTAGGCTTGTCCAAATTGAAAGCATTTGCACACGACAAAATGAAAGTGAGTAAAAAATTTGGAATTTGTTTTGTGAAGGATAGAAAACATTGTGGGAAAAGGAGAAAATGCTGGTTACCAGCATTTTCTCCTTTTCCCACAATGTTTTCCAAAGGCTTCTTTCTCAGGGACGTCAAAAGTAGGGATTGTGTGGTAATGGAACACATTCAACATAGCCTTTGCTGGATTTTGCGTCCTAAAAAAATAAACATCTTCATCTTTCATTAGTTTTCTTAAATCAGCGATTAACAAATTCCGACTCTTGATCAGCTCGATTTTTCTTCGGCTTCTGCTGACATAAAATACTCTTCATTGCTTCTTAGACAGCTTTTGCCGTTTTAGTTTTAACGTTCGTATCCATAATTTTCTTGACAAGATGTCTTTCGATCAAACAGCCTCCATAAGTTTTGCTGTCCACCGAAGCTGCAGGATTTTGTTCTTCAAAGTAATACTTATTCAATATATTTTCCTGCGGCCATAATTGCTCACGCCACTTTTTACAAACGTTGCTTCTTCTGATCGATACCCTGTGGCATTAATTAATACCATAGCAAATAAATGTAACAGAGATTCATCATTTTCTTGTTTCTATTTGAAAATTTAATATTCTCATAAGCGTCATCCAATAACCCAATACTACTTTTTCACAAAATGAAAAACGTCGAGGTAAAAAAGGTAATAGCTAGACAGGTCTATGGGAAATTACAGCCTAAAAGTGGCCGTTTAGAAGTTCGTTTCAGTGTATATGATACACACACGTTTTCTTTCTGACAACTTTCACCTTTTACAACCTATTACTCAGATTTGTATATTATGTTTAAAAGGGGAAAGATAATAATAAAAAAAAAAAACACGTGGTATACCTATACAACTAAGTTAATGATAAATATAGATTATGCTGCAAGATCTGCATGTACTTACTCACGATCAAGGCAGCGAGCAACCTTAGAGCGGACGGAGGCGGATCACAATCTGCAAACAGCGGTTGTAGCACGTAAGTTGCAAATATCAATGACGACGCCGCTATTCCAACAGGACAAATGATAATGAAATTTATCCATAGGCACAGAAAGGCGGGAAAGTCCCCAAAAGCCCGCTTGATATACACATATTCCCCACCGGAAATAGGAATGCACGCCCCAAGTTCGGCGTAACATAAGGCGCAAAGCCCTGAAAACACACCACACACTCCCCACATAATACACGACATTCCAACTGATTTGACATTGGTTAAAATTCCAACGGGTGAAACAAATATTCCCGAACCAATTATTATTCCTACAATGATGGCCACCGATTGTAACAAGCTGATTTGTTTCTTTAGAGAAACCACTGTTTCTATTTTAATATTGTCTTTGTCAGTTTGATCCTCTGAAATGTCACCATTACGCCCGTTTTCTTTCCCGCTGTCAGCAGTTGGTCTATTCAAACTGTTTCTTTTCACTACACAGGATTTATCAAGAGCGCCAGTATCTGTTACAACATCCATCTCTTACTATTCCTGATCAAAGGTACCTGAAAATACAGTTTTGAAATTATTTCTCATGACGCCAATAAACAGTGTCTACTGTATTGTCTTTGAACAGTCTTGAAACTTTATGATGAGTAGACCTGTATGATAAAGGAGTTGAGATTTTATTCAAGACTACTACATGATTGAGGCAGATCTACATCTATAAGACTTACAACCAAGACCGTCACTGCTGGGTATGCAAAGACGAGGCTTATCTCTTAAAACTTTTCAAAGCCGTGTATGATACTCGCAAGTGCAAACATTTTCAACTCTCTCTAGACTAAAGTATTGAGACCATACACAGTATTTGGACAGTATATACAATAAAAACGTCAGATCTATTATTACAATAGTATTTTTATTTTGCTAATCTTTCAACGTAGCCATACCGTTTTTCTGCAAAATTACAAATAAGTTCTCCCAAATTTATGTTTTATTTCTGTTGAATGCTTTTGCATACTATGTCGAATATAGTAGATCAAGGTTTTACTTTCTGAGAGACTGGGAGCCAAAAAATTTAATATCTATAGGATTCACTCGTAATACTTTTGATTACGCTTCGCTTTCTTTGTACATAGACAGAATAAAATATGGCACTGATGCTAAACAGACTACAACAACTAAGTATGAATATTAATGATTTTCAAGTTTAGTTTGGGGTATATCGATACGGAAACAAGTTCTTACAATTTATGCTAATGACTCTCGATAAAAACTTGACATAAACCAGTACTTGTGCCTTGTCGTGAGTAACGTTAGTATTTTTATCTTGCTCGTTAAGAGATTCGATCCCAGAAGCTTCGATTCTAGAGACAGACACTCTTATCCCTACTTCACTGTCTTGCACAATAAAATCTAAGAAAGTCACTCTTAAAAGGATCTTAAAGGCATGATAATTATAATTTTGCTCTTAAGTGAGCATAGAGAAATTAATATCTTTTCATTTTGGCTTAGGCATATGTAGAAATTGTAGGGATCTAACTCTGTGCAGTCGGCTCTGCAGCACAAAACTTCAAAGT
Source organism: Tridacna crocea (assembly GCA_943736015.1). NCBI lineage: Eukaryota > Metazoa > Mollusca > Bivalvia > Cardiida > Cardiidae > Tridacna > Tridacna crocea. The sequence goes on from OX031063.1 coordinate 41,482,647, forward strand.
AGAAAAGCCTATACTAGATAGATCTAGATCTAATGTGTATCAAAAGAAAGGCACAACGTGTTAAAACTGGGCAATGCAGTGGCTTGAATAAGGCATTTAATAAGAGACACGTATTCATGAACTTATCTGCGGCACGTCGTGTGTCGCCTGTTTATAAAGTGGTTCTAGGAAAACTACCATCCCCCCCCACTATTGCCCCCTGAGGACAATCCCCCCAGGACAATCCCCTCCGGACAATTCCCCCCGAGGACACCCCCCCCCCCCCGGAACATTGCCTCCCGAGGACAATTCCCCCGGACTATTGCCCCCCCCCCAGGATACCCCCCCCCCCCCCGAGGATACATGTAATTACCCCCGCCGAAGCTCCTAGAAACAACAACCTCAGGAGGGGAGGGGGAAATTGTCCTCGGGGAGCAAATCCTCGGGGAGCAATGGTGGGGGGGGAATTATCCTCAGGGGGCAATTTCCGGGGGCAATTGTCACGATACGCTTCAGGGTTGGTTATATCTAAGCGCTCCAAAAATTGCTGACGTACGAATGAATCGATTCTGGTCAGTTCCAACTATCCTAAAGTCTAGACTTGAGTTGGACACTTTAAATCCGTTTCAATCCAAGTTAACGTTAGAATATTTGCAGGAATGGTGGCAGAAACTTTAATAAGTCAGACTACCTTCAGTCTGAAGGCTTGCTCCGATGCTATTTTTGTTATTTGGGTCTCCGTAAGCCCCAAATAACAAAAATAGCCGATCGGAGCAAGCCTTCAGACTGAGGCTTCAGTCTGAAGGCTTGCTCCGATCGGCTATTTTTGTTATTTGAGGCTTCAGTCTGAAGGCTTGCTCCGATCGGCTATTTTTGTTATTTGGGGCTTACGGAGACCCAAATAACAAAAATAGCATCGGAGCAAGCCTTCAGACTGAAGGTAGTCTGACTTATTAAAGTTTCTGTGAAGGTAAAGTCGGAGGTATTTTCACCGTAGGCGACAGTATTTCGAGATGATTTGAAAAAAACTGTAACTAGACCTAGACTGTCTTTTTTCTTAACCATTGCCCATTTTCTAATATGCAGACGAAGCATTTCCATACTGAAATCTTCGGTCCTTTTTTGAAAATTTCACGAGAGTGCAAGTTGCTGAAGCAGTCGCCATGTTTATGTTGCCAGGCAATTGGACCGTTTCGCCCACAGATTATTCGATACATACGGCGTGCGCGGTTAGATCGTACTGAAATAGAAAATGCTCAAGAAGCATCGATAGGTAAAAAAAGTACTAGACTAGTCGGGTTTACCTATATCATATTCTTAATGTCGAATTTAAAAGTTTGCAAAAGTTAAATTTACACATTAATAAGTTAGACAATAAAAAATAGTCACTGTGCAACGAATCGTTCCGTGAACGAAACGATAGTTCAGACAACATTTAATACTTCGTCTGAGAGAGGGAATCTCGAGTCGGCTACATTTCTGTCACATGCGGCTGTAGTTTTTGTTTGACACTGTAAAATATCGAAACAATCGTTAATGGAGGTGAGTGTCGCCAATAACTAGGCATCCTCGTGTCCCCACCCCTATTAGAACTTAGACGCAGAGTCCCTTTGGGTGAGACACTTCAAAGCCCAAGCACTTGTCTAGCACTGGTGATACTCAGAGCACATGTTTGATTTATTTGTATTCTGGTCAACACTGCTTAGAATCAACACAATTTTTATTTAAATGTGGTGATCAGTGTGCAAGAATCCTGTTGCAGTGACTATCATTAATCCTAATCCTATGGCGTGCCACGACCCCTCCCCTCCTGGTTTCAAGCCTCAAATGAGCAACCAAGCCGGAGGCTTATAGGCCTATATGAATGTTCAAGAATACTTGTAGATCTAAAATGTTTTAAATTAAAACCCGTCTCAATCAATTAATTCTAGGCACCAGCCTGCTATTTGACGATGCAAGAGTATAGCAGGATATTACTCTGCACGGTGCTACTAAAAAATTGAATCATTGTATGCTGCGTGTATTTGCATTTATCACAGGCACTTGTTTTGCTTTTGAAAAGCTTTGCCCTTTATACTTAGGGGCTGGAGAGTTTTTTTTATTTTTAAAAAAAGCAAGTGCCTGTATTATCTATATATCTTTTTGACCTAGGCCTAGATCTACTTATGCAGAGCAAGTGATACCTGATATATCTATGACTGACAGTTTACCCTTTAAACCGTGCCTAAACGACCATGATTATGAATGATCGTCTATAAAACATTTTTAAAAATATTTTAACCCTCTCAAAGTCAAGCATCGTAATTTTTAACAACATTTAACCCGTCGTCTGCCACTGCTTTTAGTTTGGACTAGTCTAGAACTTTTTCATCTTGTAAAGGTTAATGTCCCATATTAAATCGATATCCTACGGCTCCTGACCTCGTACCCTTGGCAAAGAGAGTTTTAAATAGTGGAGATCAGCTTGAACATCCATGCAATCAAATGGCTTGCAACAAAAAGGGGCAAACGAACATTTGCGTAAAGTATCGACTTTACGACTACATTAGATTTTGTGCTACAGTAGACTGACTAGCGCTAAACAGAAAAGTACAGAGAAACGGAAAGAGTCGTTTCGAATTAGCCTGCGCGGAGTATACAGGCTGATCCGAAACAACACTTAATGCAAGTGTCCGAATGTCCCTTTTCACGTGATAGAGGCCGTTTATAATAATCTACTCTCTTGGGTTAATCGCTGTTCAAGCTCACACATATCGTCGGTTTACCTCGAAAAAAACCTCGTAACTACAGCTTGTAACAAGTTGTAGTTACGAGTTTTTTTTTTAAGTAAAGCGACGATTTATTTATTCATACCACTTCTAGATCTACAATATTCTGACAAAGTAGGGTTCTAGGACCTTAGTGAATTAGGGAAAAAATCCCCAAATACCCTCACTCATTGCAAGCAGAATTCACAATTGTTATTAGTACATCTCTTTGATTTTCAAGAGCCATGCTCTGTGAAAAGGGGTTCGATGTATTTGCAAACGGTATCGACTCAGATCAGCCCACGCAGTCTCACCTAGGTCGTAACTTTTTGCACATGGTTAAATCTCTGCATGTCAAAGAACCGGCCTACCTCATTATTCAGTTCATTGCTGGACGAAATTAATTTTGAGGATCTATCATTATTTGACTTGACCTGTATGCTGCATCACAGAAATGCATTAACCCTTTGCTACACAATGTCGACTTATAACGACCCTGGAAAAGAAGTCTTGAAAACATTGTGAGAAAAGTAGAAAATGCTGGTAACCAGCATTTTCCCCTTTTCCCACAACGTTTTCTACCCTATGAAAGACAGATAGCCCTATTTCAGCCACACCGAAATTATCGTCTGCAAAGGCTCTGAATTTGGACTAGACTAAAATGTTGTCGTCTGATGAAGAGTTAAACCCCTGTTTACCGGGGTGAGGCTCATTTGCTCTGTACATACCCCCAATTTGTATATTGTTTAGGCTGTCATGACCACGTTGTTCAAATAACCTAATCCTTGACAGAACACGGGGCTTTACCACTCAACTATTGCACGAGTCGCAAAGCAACACCAGTAAGAACTATTTGAAGAAAAAAAAAGGTAAGAGTTGTTTTCCTTGATAATCGCAGAGAAAAATCATAAGAATATTACTGGTTAGTTGATAATTGGAGTTAAGTACTGTTATATCGGTAATGTTTTCGAATTCTTTTTATTGCAAAGGAGTTGAATGCCATACAGATCTACATGTGCACTGTAGGCCCACCATAGTAAGATTTATATGCGTTTTCTTCTTATTTTGAGGAAAAGCTCTTTGAATAACAATGAAGTTTTATGCAAGCCTTTATGTATGTATATGCCTCTGAAAATGAGTGTACGAGACCTTTAAGTGTTAAAAAATACAGAAACATCCTTGTGTATTGACGCGAAAGTTTTGTTTTTAACTCTTTCCCAAACAATCCCTGATTTTTACGGGTCTGGAATTGTAGCCTTTTGAAAACATTGTGGGAAAAGGAGAAAATGCTGGTAACCAGAATTTTTCTCCTTTTCCCACAATGTTTTCTACCCTATCATAGACAGAAATCATCTTTTCAGCAAGAGTTGAATTGTCGTCTACAAATGCTTTCAATATGGTCTAGTCCAATTAAAGTTTGTCGTTTGGGAAAGGGTTAAGCCCGGTGCAGATAAGATCAGACTGTGCAGAAAAAAGCATCCTGATACTAGTATCAACAATGCATGATCTCTCTGGACACATGAACAAAAGCAAGAAATAGTAATTCTGTAACTGGCGCCGGTGTATTGCAGAGAAATGACCCACCCCTACAAAATGACCCGGGTCATTATTCTACGTAGAGAAATAACCCCAGAAGTCACTTCACTACGTAGCAGAATGACCCGGGTCATTCCTCTAAGTAGAGAAATAACCCATGGGTCATTTTGTAGAGGAGGGTCATTTCTCTGCATTACACCGGCGTTCTGTACGGGTTTTTTTAACCTTTAGACTGCTGAGCGCGATTCACTGACCTTTTTGCTGACAGTGTATAGATGCAGATCAGACTCCACAGGACGTACAGTCTGATCTAGGATCTACCCTGTCCGGCAGGAAGATATTTTTTCCCCTAAACTGCCTCTGAAATGGCAAAACTTTGGCTTTGATTTTCGACTGAAAAGTCTAACCCATTACCAAACGACAATATTTTAGACTGGTCCAAATTGAAAGCATTTGCAGACGACAAAATAAAAGTGACTGAAAATTTGAAAATTGTTTTGTGAAGGATAGAAAACATTGTGGGAAAAGGAGAAAATGCTGGTTACCAGCATTTTCTCCTTTTCCCACAATGTTTTCTAAAGGCTTCTTTCTCGGGGGCGTCAAAAGTAGGGATTGTGTGGAAATGGGTAAATGGTTCATTGGAATTTATGTAACAGGACAAGGGTTAAGACCGAACTTAAATAAAAGTAAAATTCGTACCTCAAAAATAACACATGGCATAGATCTCCACATCCATACACAGATCAGAATGAGTTTGCATCACTTTATATACACACACAAAATTACATTGTTTAACCCTTTCCCAAACAAACTTTGGACTCTTCCAAACCAAAAGATTTTTCAGACGACATTTTTAGATTTGGAGAAAATGGCAGAAAGTTCTCAAAAAGGGTAGAAAACACTGTGGAAAAAGGAGAAATTGCTCGTTACGAGCAATTTCTCCTTTTCTCACAGTGTTTGCAGGAGACTTTTACTGAAGACACGTAAAAACCAGGGCTTGTTTGGGAAAGGGTTAAAAACGTTGTTTAAAGCAATTTCTTAAATGACACGATACTCGTAGATCGAAGCTAGACTAAGCACGACATTCTAACTAAAATCCATTTGAGAAATCAACAGATGGTTTGGTTGACCTTTTTGTTTTAATCCCTTCACTAAACATTTTTTAATCTGAGGAAGACGGCTTTTGAAAACATGGTGGAAAAAGGAGAAAATGCTGGTAACCAGCATTTTCTCCTTTTCCCACAATGTCTTCTAAACGCATCAAAAGTGAAAACCCATCACACTAGCCTCAATTATGTTGTTGTCTGCGTTTCAACGCATTGAATTTATGACTGTTATTTTGTCCTTTGGTAGAAGTTATTGTAACACCACAAACCTTACGCAACAGGGCCAACTGTAAAATAATCTCTCAACATTGGTGACCTTTCTCCCAGCAATCCTCTTCATTGACAGCATGAAACCCTTAGTCTGCACGAAACCTTCACGTTTTTTTCCCGTACAGTGTAATTTAAGGTCAGACAGCACAGAAACTGCAGGGCCTGTATTCACCAACCATTCTGAAGAACGTTCTTTGTGTTATTCTCTAGAGTTTTCTACATTTGTAAGCAACACAACTTCTGATTGGCTAAACCAAATGGTTTAGCCAATCAGAAGTTGTGTTACTTACAAATGTAGAAAACCTTGGAAAAAAGACTAGGAATATTCTCAAGAATGGTTGGGTGAATACGGGCCCAGAATGATCTTGAATCTATTGTCAGATATGGTGACATGTAGATTTTCGCAGCCGGTGTAATGCAGAGGAATTACCCTCCCCTAAAAAATGACCGATGGGTCATTTCTGTACGTAGAATAACGGCCCGGGTCATTCTTCTACGTAGTGAAATGACTTCTGGGTTCATTTCTCTGCGTAGAATAATGACCCGAGTCATTTTGTAGAGGAGGGTAATTTCTCTGCAATACACCGGGGAAGAGAAATTTGGCTTCACAACATTCGGGGTTCATACTACTTGTAGATCGACAAGAACTTTTCATTCAATTTTTCTAGCAGAGTAGGTCCTACATAAGCCTCAGTCCTATTTTAGACGACATATAGTTTAGCGAAGACTTTTCGTAAAATGACCTTCAAAAAATTCTTCTGACTCGCTAAACGACCCCGGTTTATCTTGGGACCCAATTGTCCAACTGCTAATTCGCTACCGACTCAACATCTTCACCCTTTACCCCATAAGGCATTTCTATGGTATCTCTAATTGACCGTAATTTTGATCTACAGTGCCCGCAAAAGGTCAGCAAGTCACGCTTAGAAGCGTAAGTGCTGAAACAGTAAAATTTAAGTACGGAATATAAAGAATTGCTGCAGACGATTTTGAAACCATGATTGTTTGAATTGCAAATTCATAAATAAAAGGCAAACTGCTTCTTGCATACGTGGCAAGAGGAGAAATTGCAAGTGACGAAAAATTTGTCAGCGTTTTCAGCCCGCTCCAAGATGAAGAAAACCAAGAGCGCCGCATGCAAATGCGTCTGGGCTCGATACTGGTCTTCCTCAATGTTCAGTTTATTCCCCCGCCCCCTGTCTATCTCTCTCCCGGGTTTCACGGCCCTGTAGGAAAACGCTTTAGAGAACATTGTGGTGAAAAATAAGAAGTGAAAACTGGCAGCAACATTATACTCTTTCAAATCACTTTTACATGATCTGACCCTTTTTCATGTCGAGCACAAACTAATCTTTGGTCGACTAATCTAGTATTTCTTTTAGATTTAAAATACTTGACCAAAATGCTTATTAAATCCATGATAAGGGAAAGTTTGTTTTCGTGACCAAGTTTTTACTTTCGTAAACAAGATAAGCGATAAAATTGGTCAAAACTGTTGATTTACAAAGAAATTAGCGTTATCTTTAAACATGCATTTGACGAAATTCGCAGCTTGGTTCTTGAACCAACTAATCGCATTTTAATAACGCTTGAGAATTTCTGAATTTATAGACTGCTGGCGCTCCCCTCCACTCGTAGGCCTACGTGTTCTTTTTTTTGTTTTAACCTTGAGGAAAATATTATCATGTGAGTCATATTAACCCTTTCCCAAACGACAAATTTTAGACTCTTCCAAACTCAGAGTTTGCAGACGACAATTGAAACTTGATAAAAATGGCAGAAAGTTCTTCAAATAGGTAGAAAACACTGTGGGAAAAGGAGAAATTGCTCGTTACGAGCAATTTCTCCTTTTCCCACAGTGTCTTCAAAAGATTAGTACTGCAGACACGTAAAAACAAGGGCTCATTCATGTATAAAGTTTACTTGATCTATTTCAAGAATTAAACTACAGTTATCGCCAAAAGTAGCCCCAAAACAGTATTTCTTACCTTTCTAAGAGCAACATCACTGAAAATAAGTGAAAGCAAATCACTGACAAGCAAATCACTGACAAGCAAATTAAAAGACAAATTTGTTCTTCGACACGACACTAGCCGACAAATCAAATCGAAGATAAATTTGTTACTGAACTCGATGCTGGCCGCTCTCTGTCATTGCTTCATTAACATTTAGAGTGTCTCGAGAATGAAAACAGTATTGATTCGCACGGAAAGACAATCCCTAGTCCTTGACGTAACGACCCCGTGCCTTTACGACCCTCTAAGAGGCAATTTTAACCCCTTTAGCAAACAACCCCGACTTTTAACGTTCCCGAATTTTAACGTCCCTAAAAAGGGAGACTTTTGAAAATATTGTGAAGAAAACGAGAAAATGCTCGTAATCGGCATTTTTCCTTCCACAACATTTTTCTTGTCTCTGACAAACATAATATTACTTTAATTTTTAATCGACATTTACATTACTGTCTGTAATGGTTTTCATTCTGAACAAGTCTAAAACTTTGCCGTTTGGTGGAGTTACATGGCCGCTCAAATCGTTGTAGAAGGGTTAACCCATTACCACACGATCCCTACTTTTGACGCCCTTAAGAAAGAAGCCTTTTGAAAACACTGTAGGAAAAGGAGAAAATGCTGGTAACCAGCATTTTCTCCTTTTCCCACAGTGTTTTCTACCCTTCCCAGAACAAATTTCAATTTTTCAGTTGCCTCTATTTTGTCGTCTGCAAATGCTTTCAATTTGAACCAGTCTAAAATTTTGTCGTGTGGTAATGGGTTAAAAAAGTACGTGCGCGGGAAAAAGGAGACAATACTCTTTGCTGCTGGTTTCTTCTGCTGGTCGTAAAACATGGGATTTTTTGGCGAAAGGTTAACATTTTTATCAAGGATCCTCAAAAAAACAAAAAGAAGTACATTTGCACGTTATTGTTTTCTAACGATCGGATGCAGTGAAGAGTGCAGTACCGGACAAACTAGATCAAGATCGACTGCACAGAATAATGTAAATCGCCAATTTGCCACAAGGTACGTGTTTTTAGCAAAAATACTTTCTGTTTTTTCTCCTTCATGACAAAGATTTAAGAAATGTCTTATTTGCAAGTCATAGGCCTGTTAGGTGACTTAAATCGTGCAAGAGGATACCAGCAGAGTCTGAGAAACAGTTCAGAAGACAGGCATATACCCGTAACTTTAAGCTCAAGGGTCCAAGACTGTCAAGGTGAATATTTCCCCCCCCCACCTCGGGGAAACAAATTCAATAAAACGCAACCTGGTGCGGTTCATTCAGCTATTATCAGCGAGCATATAATCTACACATCGGCCATTTATTGAAACAGACCCCTACAGGCTTGGGTTGTAGCTTTTGTGTTGGCCCTTTTTTTCCCATGTGCCTGATGGGTGATGCCTCATAGCTGATGGGTGCAATCTTCGAAGAATATGACATGCGCAGGCAAGGATTGTGCAAAAGAAATGGTAACTATTTTTACATAAACATCAAGGTCAAACAAACGCATTTAATCTGCAAACTAGATACAATAATGAGGTCAAAAACATACTAATGATATAACTAGAAATAAATTCATACTGTCATTAAATATATACAATCCTAAATTGATTGCCCCATGAAACAAATTTGCAGCTGACAACAAAGAAAACATCCTTGTAAAGTAGACATAAACAACATCAGCAACAAACGCTTGAACATGATTACCATCATTTTCTCCTTATCCCATAACGTTTTCTACCCTGTTGGAAACAAACTTCCATTTTCGAGTTACGTTTATATTGTCGTGTGCAAGTGCTTTGAATTTGGACCAGTCTAAAATTTTGTCGTTTGGTTAAGAGTTAAGATTCTATGTAGCTTGTAAATTCTTTACCAAATTAGAAATACTTGTCAAAATTGGAGGCAACTACAAAAGACAAATTCAACATGGCTGAAATGATGTGAATGTTTAACTGATGAATTAGGAAACATTGTGGAAAAAGGAGAAAATGCTGGTTACCAGCATTTTCTCCTTTTCCCACAATGTTTTAAAGACCTTTATTTCCAAGGACTATTACAAAACTATATTGTATGGTAAACTACAGGGTAAAGTTACCTTTAGATTTTGCACCAGAATTTTGCAAAATTTTGTCAGTAAAAAAAAGTCATTTCATCTGTAATGTGTGGTTGCCTATTATGGGATCTTATTGTCTACTGTAGCATAAAATCTGATGTAGTCGTAATGTGCTGCCTCGGGTTAGCCTGCACATTATGTGCAGGCTGATCTAAGACGAAACTTTACGCAAATGTCCGAATGCCCCTTCTCATCTGTTGCAAGCTATATATGATCACATATAAATAGAGTGCAAAGCAATCTGTTTGTTATTTTAATGAGGGGTTCGTTTTTTTTTTAACAGCATATTTCTTGCATTTGCATGTAAAAATAGGTTTGTAGTAATCATTATTGTATCCCCCCCCCCCAAAAAAAAAAAAAAAATCAAAAAGACCCACTTCAAACAAAACCCATAAGTCCAAAATTAATGTTATGGTTACAAGTTGTACTGAGAGTCGATACAGTTACAGTAAAATCAATACAAACATTCATGTGCTTGCTATAAGACAAATTGAAGAACAGACATACAGGCTGATTTTTGTATACCTGCAAACCATTTTGTGACAGCCTTCTAATTAAAAACTTTACAAGACAATCAAGAGTTTTAACAACCCTGAAAAAGAATACCTGCAAAAATATTGAGGGGTACAAAGGAGAAAATGATGGTAACCAATCATTAGAGCCTAAAAAAATATACAGAGCCTTTATAACATGATAAGTTTCAATGTCTCTTAGGAAGAAAACTTTCTGAAAACATTCTTGGAAAAGAGAAAATAACAATTACCTGCAATTTTTCCCTTTCCCAGACATCTACAGCATTTTACGGAATCAAAACAATTGAAATGTATCCCCCCCCCCATTAATGTAACCACTGTTCATAACGTCAACTTGGATACCGTACATCTAACATTTTGTCATCTGGTGGAGCAGTCATTTGACGTTTTATCACCCAACAAACATTGAAATAAAAGATAAAATGGCAATAACTGAACATCATCTTTGTAAAGTCGAGTTAAAATTACATGTAGTTGCATTTCTTTTAACTCATTACCCAAAAACAAAATTTTTGGTCTGTCCAAATCGAAAGCATTTGCAGACGACAAAATAAAAGCGACTGAAAATTTGAAATTGTTTTGTGAAGGGCAGAAAACATTGTGGAAAAAGGAGAAAATGCTGGTTACCAGCATTTTCTCCTTTTTCCCACATTATTTTCTAAAGGCCTTTTTCTCAGGGTTGTCAAAAGTAAGGATTGTGTGGTAATGAGTTAAGAAAAGACAATATTTAAAACAAAGTATAACATGTTTACATGATACTAGTATACACAGGGCCATATTTACTTGCTAGTCATTAGCCAATATAGCTAAAAAAAAGAGGGTCATGATGGCCCTGTATCGCTCCACTGGCTTTTTAACCCTTTACCACACAAATTGAAGTGTTCATAACCCTGAAAAAGAGGGCTTTTGAAAACAATGAACATGAAGGCAATACAAGCAGGTTTATTCATTGGCATAAAAGGTAAAGTTCTTGGAAAAAAAAATGAATGACAGAAATCTTACTATGAAATTAAAATTCCACTCATGTGAGCATAACTATTAACATCAAAATGAATCACTCTCTCTGAAAACAGAATATTTTCTATAAAGAAATTTAAGTATCTGGCACCAATTATGCATCACTGCAGTTTGATAATCAAGGGAGGTAGATAGTAACAAACTTTATTCTTTATAACTAGAGTTACTTCCCTTGATTAATGTTTAAATTGAAGTGACTTCATGTGGAAGTCCATGTTAAATTTGTGTTTCCTGGAATGGAGCCAGTTTTGACCCCAGGCCTATAATATGAGGAAACTTGTAAAAAGTCCATTAGATAAAGCTACATGCCAAATTCAGTAGCCCTTGTGGTTTCAGAAAAGAAGATTTTTAAAACTTACTTTTTTTTTTTAAATTTTGTTGCCATGGTAACCAAAGTCTTTGAAGGAATCACATTCTTTCAAAAAATTCTGAAGAGCACCATGGCGGGATCATTTCTGTTAAGTTTTGTCAAATTTAAATGGGTAGTTTCAGAGAAAAAGATGTTTGAAATAAAAGTTAACGGATGCACGCACGACAGACACCGTGCCATGACATTTAAGCCCGCTGGCCTTTGGCCAGTGGAGCTTGTAACTGTAAAAACATAAGTCATGAATCAGTCATGAACATAATAAAGGAAACAATTGTAAATCTTCAACAGCATGTAATAAAATCCGCTTGTTTTTGAACGCTCATCATACATACAATTGCCTTTAACACATACCTGCATTGTGAAAATAAAAAGTTAATTTAGATAAGCTTGTGTTTTATCTTGATTTTTTAAATTAGCAAAAGCTTCAACAGTTCAATTTAAATGAGCTTACAGGTAGTTTTCTTTAAGACGCAAAAGGAAATTGATTTCATTGCATTGCAACATTTTTATCTTTAGTGCAGCATACAGTCATGTGCTGTCTCAAAAAATTTCACCTCCCACAAAAAAATGTTAAACTGTCACAAAAATAGTACTTCCGATACTTCCCCCCCCCCAAAAAAAAAAAAAAATGTTTGCATATATAAAGTCAAAACAGCAATAATAAAATTAGTTGTTATGATCCTAAATCTACACCTAAAAAGTAATTTTCTGCACTTAATTCATTAAAAAAAACAACATTCAATATGTTACAATCTTAGCACACATATTTACAACACTTCATGTATGAACAAGAGATAGCAGCAAAGAAAGTGTTGCTGATATATTTCTCTTTTGAGCAAGCCCTCAATTTGTAGCAATTACCTTCAAGTAATATCATCTATATGATAATCTTTTTTTCATCTCGTTACCAAACGACAATATTTTAGACTGGTTCAAATTGAAAGCATTTGCAGATGACAAAAGTGACTGAAAATTTGAAATTTGTTTTGTGAAGGGTAGAAAACATTGTGGGAAAAGGAGAAAATGCTGGTTACCAGCATTTTCTCCTTTTCCCACAATGTTTTCTAAAGGTTTTTTTTTTCCCAGGGGTGTCAAAAGTAGGGATTGTGTGGTAATGGGCTGTTGTTGTTGATTTGTAGGTTTATAAGGTCCCTCCGTGCTCTAGGCATATTTGGTATGGTAATGGGTTAGTCACATAACTTCCCTTTTATACCCAATACAATTTTTTTTTTATCTTATACACATTTGATATGACAAATATATGACATCATTTTGTATGTATTTCATAGAAGTTAATGGGTTTTATAGATGTTACAGCAAGTGCATCTATAGATGGTTTTAAATTTTCTGATCTACAATTTTCAAAATACATGTACTGTTATGTGATAAAAAGAATGCGACATTTGTTGGCGGTGGAGACAAAATTTTTATTAAACTCATCCAGGAAAATGTTAAAAAGCTTGCCAAAGGCTCGCTTAATATCATTTCACTAGACTTCGTAAAATTTCATCTTAAATGCCAACTCATGTCAGATCCTATATATCAGGTATGTACTTTATATATGCCTTTCCTGACTGAAGTTTTTTATTTGAAACAACATAAAGGAGACAACAATTTAACTCTTTACCAATACTTCCAAGTGGCACCCCTTGCATAGAACTCTTTTAAAAACATTAATAAAAAAAGAGAAAATGCTGGTAACCAGCATTTTCTCCTTTTCTCAGGTTTATCTCCCCTTTATAAACCTATTTTCAGTTCTTGACTTACATTTAGACCGTTTCTGCTCAAGCTTTCCGTTTGGAAAAGTCTACACTATTGTAACCTGGTAAAGACTTAACTTTTTACCACACAATCCCGACTTTTAATGACCCTGAGAAAGAAGCCTTTTGAAAACATTGTGGGAAAAGGAGAAAATGCTGGTAACCAGCATTTTCTACTTTTCCCACAATGTTTTCTACCCTTCCCAAAACAAATTTTAATTCTTCAGTCGCATTTGTCATCTTATTATGCCTTCATTTTGGACTAGTCTAAAGTTTCCTTGTGTGGTAAAGAGTAAAATTATAGCAAATAACATTTGACTATGCTCTGGCACAAGGGGGCTTAATGCATCTCCGTGATGTATCGCAAAGCAAGTCATCACATAATTATGGATCCATAAAATCTAAGGTTTAAAAAAAAAAAAATCTGAACCGTGAGGTAAAATGATCCTTCTACATGCTAAAAATGTAAAAGAAGGCAAAAAGTTTCAGCCCATGTCAGCCTGCGGAGATGGACATAGGTCAATACTTTTTGCAATTGCATTAACCCATTACCACTCAATCCCTACTTTTGACGCCCCTGAGAAAGAATCCTTTTGAAAACACTGTGGGAAACGGAGAAAATGCTGGTAACCAGCATTTTCTCCTTTTCCCACAGTGTTTTCTACCCTTTCCAGAACAAATTTCTATTTTTCAGTCACCTTTTTTTTTTTGTCATCTGCAAATGCTTTGAATTTGGACCAGTCTAAAATTTTCTCGTGTGGTAATGAGTTAAGCTCCCTTTTCACAGTGCACGGCTCATTTCTATGAAAATTCGAACACACAAACTTTTCTATGAAAATTAGAACACAAAAATTCACACATCTAAGCATCAGAACACATATATGACAATGTAAAAATGGCTTACAGGTAAGTTTTTCAATAGCCTCAGCAGTAAAATGATTTTTATTCTTCCTTCGACATACCGCTGCTAGTATTAGCTGTATAGAGAATTTTTTTCATTAAAAAAAAAGTGACTACCAACTTTCAACTTACTTGTAGCTGTAACAAGGATTTTCATTTTTATCAGAGGACAAAATTCTAGACTTGTTCTTATTAATCCTTTACCCCATAAGGCATTTTCATGGTATCTCTAGTTGACCCTAAATAACAGCAAGGATGAAGCTGTTTCTCATGTGTATATAACACCTATTGATGTGTATATAACACCTATAGCATAGAAAACATTGTGGCAAAAGGTGAAATTGCTCAGGACGAGGAATTTCACCTTTTGCCACAATGTTTTCCAAACGCTCCTACTAGCAATGCGAAGAAATGAGTATCTATGGAGTAAAGGTTAAATATAACTAAAGAAAGCAAATCAAATGTGGCTCAAATGACGGAATTTGCCTTTAACTCTTTGATAAATGACAAAATTTTAGATTAGTCCAAATTGAAAACATTTGCAGCTAACAAAATAAATGAGAATCAAAACATGAATTTCGTTTTGGAAGGATTACCAGCATTTTCTCCTTTTCCCACAATGTTTTCAGCAAACTACTTCCTTTAGGTTGTAAAAACTAGGAATTGTTTGCTAAAAGGTTAGAAAAGGAGGCAAGCCGTGTTTGATGAAACATTGTAACTCAGAATAGCATCTATTTGTAAATGCCTGGCAAACCATAGTATCCTTTAAAACTTAAATACCATATTCAATCATTTGATACAGCTAGCAGCCACAACATATTTCCAACATGCTGATAAGTGCCGGTAATTAAACAAATACTGAAGAATTTCTTCTCATCACAATTTAGATATTAATTAACTCTGTTAACCCTTTCCCAAACGACAAACTTTTGGACTAGACCAAATTGAAAGCATTTGCAGACAACAATTCAACTCTTGCTGAAAAGATGATTTCTGTCTATGATGGGGTAGAAAACGTGGGAAAAGGAGAAAATGCTGGTTACCAGCACTTTCTCCTTTTCCCACAATGTTTTCAAAAGGCCACTATTCCAGACCCGTAAAACCAGGGATTGTTTGGGAAAGGGTTAAACATCAATAGACCAGAATCAGTGGCTAACAGTGAAAAAATCTCGATGATAATAAGCCATATACAAAATTTGGTCTTTAATCTTTTCAAGAATAATTATTTGATGAAAAATGAAACGAGAAAGAGAAAAAATAACTATGTCAAAAATAATACAACACAAGAAGACTCTTGCCACACTTTTCTAAGTCAAGTTTAAATTTGAAATAGCGCTATCACCAAACATGATCATACCTCTCACAAAAACAGCTCTTTGTCACAGAATGCAGAATGGTTTAGTACAAAATGAGAGTTGAAAAAAGTTCAAGGGGAGGTAATTTTACAACAAATCGAAGCAGGGTCATGAAAACTGCACATGCACGACTTCATATACAATGTAATTGTATATAAAGGAACACTGTATGTAAATTTGAGTTCAGTCCCTGAAAAAATCTCCAAGTATTTCACTGGACAAATTTCTGTCTACGGACAGATGCTGTGGGATAGACGGACAGACAGCCATGGTGATTCCAGTATACCCCCCTCCACTTCGTTACACAGGGTATTCCAGTGATAAAAGAAAAGGTTCAATAGTTCTTAGAAAGTCTCATGGCAGAATAATACTTTTGAATGAATGAATGAATAGTGTTTTAAGGCCCGTCGACAACTTAGGTCATATTGGGCGCACTTACTTAGTAAACAATAATGTGAGGTGAGAATAACATACATGTCAAACAACACAAGACAAACATGATAAATGAGGAATGGATGAAACACAAAATGATGCCCCCTTTGTCGCCTTTTATGACATGCATGCTGTCACTTTTGTTCCGCCAGATGAAATGGCAGATGTGACGATCGCGGGACTGCAGTGGTTTATTCTTATACCCCGGATTAAACCACACGGGGTCCCACAGGCCAATTGATTCCCATTCCAAACCCTATTTACATCGAGAAAAAAATATAGGATTTGGAATAAGAACTACCCAGCCTGCTGCAATCCTACGAATTACGAGGAAAGCAGCCGTTTGTCTCTAATTTTAGTTGCCTTCTACAACATGCCATAGAGAAAGGCCCAGGTCCTATTCTATACAGTAAAAACCCCCGGGACCCCACGGGGAAATAATACTTTTGAATTGTTAAAAGTGGTCAGTAATTTTGAAGTAGATATTTGATGGGATTATATACTCGCAGACAGATGGGTACACAACAGACACAATGCCAAGATAAACCCTCACTGAGAAATATAACTTTTGACTAGCAATGCTAAAATAGTTTTTTCCTGTTATGTCATTATTCCTCCATAGACAGGCAACAACACAAAAGTTTCTTGTCTGATATTTTTCACATTTAAAAATTTAAAAAGTTTAGCAAACGTTGTACATTAAGACAAAAATTGTCAATCCCAGATCTACTCTACAAAAATCGTTATTGAGGTATTCAAGACAAAAAAAAGAGCAGTACTACGGTAATTTCTCCTACTTACAATGCCAGTACTGTTTTGTTTTTTAAACTTTCCCAAACATTCCCTTGTCTTTTCGACCCTGGGATAGGAGCCTTTTGTAAACATTGTATTTTCTCCTTTTCCCACAATGATTTCTATCCTGCTGGAAACAAATTTCAATTTTTGAGTTAACATCTATTTTGTCAGCAAGTTCTGCAAGTGCTTTGAATTCGGACCAGTCTAACATTTTGTTGTTTATAAAGGGTTAAGAGGGAATTAAAAAGGGTAGTCACATGACTGTTGGCATTGAAGGTCCACATTAAAAGCATTTGCAGACAAGAGATTAAATGTTGCTAGACTGATGGGATCTGACTCTGAAAGCTTACAAATTTGGAAATTTGGAAAATGCTAATTGCAAGCATTTTCTCTTTTTTCAGCAATGTTTCCAAAAGACTTCCTTGTAAGAGTTGCTGAAATGCTGTATTGTTTGGTAAAGAGTCAGCAAGAAGTACACAAAGAAACAATGGCAAACACTGCAATTTACAGTTTTTTCATATCATTATGAAAACCGAAAAAGAAAGCTATCATTTACACAAGAGGGCAATAATGGCCCTGTACTGCTCCACTGGCTTTTTAACCCTTTGCCACAAATCATGACCCTGAAAAAAAGGGTTTTGGTAAACAAAGGAAGACTCAGGCAAAACAAGCATGTTTATTCATTGGCATGAAAGGTTAAGTTCTTGGAGAAAAAAACCTGAATAACAGAAACCTTACTTTGAATTTAATTTTCCACCCATTTGAGCATAACTATTAGCATCAAATTGAATGAGTATCCCTGAAAACAGAATCTCTTATATCAAAAAAACTTAAATATCTAGCACCAATCATGCATCACTGAAGTTTTGATGATCGAGGGAGGTAAATAGTAACAAACTTTATCCTTTATAACTAAAGTTATTTCCAATGATTAATCTCTGGAATGGAGCCAATTTTGACCCCAGGCCTATGATATGAAGAAACTTGTTAAAGATCCATTAGATACAGCTACATGCCAAATTCAGTAGCCCTGGGCCTTGTGGTTTCAATGAAGATTTTTAAAAATTCATTATTTTTTTTCAGTTTTGTTGCCATGGCAACCAGAGTTTTTGAAGGAATCAAATTCTTTCAAGAAATTCTAAAGAGGACCATGGCAGGATCGTTTCTGTGAAGTTTTATTAAATCAGGATGGGTAGTTTCAGAGAAGATGTTTGAAATAAAAGTTAACATAACACAAGCAGAGATGGGCGACAGACACCGGGCCATGACATGCGGCTGCTGGCCTTTGGCCAGTGGAGCTAAAAATTATGGAAAAACAAAAGTTGGATGGTGAGGCAGTGAAAATAAGCATTGAGGCAAATGTCCTTCATGCTCCTAATGTCCTTTTTCTTTCAAAATACCATATCTAAAAAAAACACCCTGTGCGCTTGCTGGACTAGGGATGTTTGTATTTTTTATTAAAATAGCAAGTGAAAAAAATACAAAAAATATGTCAACAATACTTTGATTTGTTATCTGCCCTTGGCATATAGGTTCCCATTTTTATAGTTAACAACTTGTTCCAGTATTTAGTTTTAAACATATTTATTTTACATCAATTGAGACGCAAGTTCTTAACAACTTACACTAGTTTCTCTTGATTTTGCTTCCTGGGAACTACCAGTATTTGTGCCAATTGCTTGGGCCAACGAAAAATCCCAAAGTTGACACCCGCTCCCAGGTATCAAACTCAGGATCTTTAGGTTATGAGGCCGACGCCCTACCTCATGATCATGGACACCCCCCCACAACTTGTTCAAGTTTGAAGTATCTATCTTCATAAATAACACACATTATATAAAATGTCAAAGTTTTTGCATGACTAAGATAGACTACAACTACGTCAGGGCTATGACAACACCTCAACTCTTGCTCAGAAAAGAGCCAAGTTAAAAATGACATCCTTTGAAAAGTCTTTTCAGCACCATACAAAGAACAGCTGTTGCAGACAGAACAGATCAAGATCAGACTGCACAGAACAGGCAGTTAGATCATGGATCTACACCATTCACTTGTTTAGTCAAATTTATAAAAGAAAAATCTGTCTGATTTTCAGTGGTTCACATTTTATGCTTTTAGATAAAAGTCAAAGATTCATGTGTTGCCTATAGATATAAATGGATCTAAGACAGAACAGTAAAACTTTTGAAGTTTTTTCAAAGCTATAAATTTCACGTGCACAGACTTGCCTATTTCTATGTTAGTTTGTCAATTCAAGATCTTGGCCTTATAATGCTGTAGTTGAACATGAATATACTGTACTCTATGGACAGCTCAAATTTTGTGTGCTGTCAGGTCATGCTCAAAACTCTCCAGTTCTTTAACCCATTACCCCATAGGGCATTTCTATGGTATCTCTAATTGACCCTAAATAGCAGCAAGGATGAAGCCTTTTTTTATGGGTAAATGACACCTTTTGATAGCATAGAAAACATTGTGACAAAAGGTGAAATTGCTAGTGAAGAGCAATTTCACCTTTTGCCACACTGTTTTCCAAAGGCTCCTACAAGCAATGCTTAGAAATGAGTATCTATGGAGTAAAGGGTTAATGATAGTTTCTGCCATAAAAGCCAAATTAAATGGCACTAAAACACCCACTAGCAGCCAAAGGTAAAAGATTCTGGAGTCACATTGCATGCAGATTTAAATGATACCATTCATGATAGAATGGATATATAGCGCTCCAGATAGGGAGAGTAATTTTGATTTCGAAATGGAAAATATCAATTATTCTCCACTAAACCCTATGTTTTGGGTACTCATTAGTATCGTCTCGAGATGATTCTAATGAGTACCCCAGAACATGGGGTTTCAAGTAAAAATAATGAATTTAGAAAACCATCACTTCCTCTTATCTAGAGATCTGGATATAACAATATCTGATAATATGCTACAGTGTAATCCATCAAGCTCTAGTTGCTATACAATACACTTTCTGCAAGCAGCTTGAACTTCAACTGTAGTAAATTATCAGAATGATAACAAGGTCTATACTTAACATGATATGAATTAAATTTGTCTGCAATTTGACCCTAAATTGATTACATTTGGCACCCAGTGGGCCTTCAACTTCACCAAATCTACCTTTTTAACCCTTTACCACTCAATCCCGACTTTTAACAACCCCTAGAAAGAAGCCTTTTGAAAATATTGTAGGAAAAGGAGAAAATGCTGGTAACCAGCATTTTCTCCTTTTCCTACAATGTTTTCTACTCTTCCCAAAACAAATTATAATTTTTGAGTCATATTTATTTTGTCTTTTGCAAATGCATTCAATTTAAACATGTCTAAAATTTTGTCATTTGGTAAAGAGTTAATCATGAACAAGTATGTGTTTGGCAGGAACAAGTTTAAAAATATAAAACACTAAAGGCTGTGAAGCACCAATAGCAAACATATTCATCACAAAGAAAACTAAAGAGATCTTTTCTCCTAAACTAACTAATGCAAGCAGTCTAAAGGCTTATCAATTTGAAAATTCTCTTGTATGAATCAGTCCCATGTATCACCTGAGTGTTAAAACCTTAGTTAGAAATGGGACTGTATTACACAGCCACCTGCCTGGAAATAACGATTTTATTTTCTTGGGTGGTTGTTTAGGACAGGGTGGTTGTTTAGGGCAGGGTGGTTGTTTAGGGCAAGTCTGACCATACATCAATGATATATGTGATTTCCTCAAAGCATCATTCCAAGCTCAAAAGCTACACCCTCTAATCCATAAAAGCTAAACTAAAGTCTTTGGCTTGAATAAAGATGACTTTGTGACATATCCATGTCTGGAAGTTATAGTTGTCATGGCTAGTTTAATCAAACTGTAGATCTTCAGGCTTGGATGGTGGTACAACAAGGAGTGTCTTCTGCACAAGGGTTGTTACCAAGTCTGCCAAAAATATTTAAGGTAGAATAATAACTCCTAATGACAAAGTGCATTCTTATGAATTCATAGTAACTTCTTTTTTTCACAGAACTCTTTAATCATGGGTACTCCAGATTACATATCCCTTAACCCATTCCCATTACCACACAATCTTTACTTCTGACGACCCTGAGAACCCTTTAGAAAACATTGTGGGAAAAGAAGAAAATGCTGATAACCAGCATTTTCTCCTTTTCCCACAATGTTTTCTACACAACCTAAATCAAATTCAATTATCAAGTAACATTTCTTATGTCATCTGCAAATGCTTTCGATCTGGACCAGTCTAAAATTTTGTCGTTTAGTAAAGAGTTAAAAAAAATACTATCTATACTCTCTGAACTGGGGGTTTAATGCATCAGCTAACAGTATAGACCAATTGTGGCCTGCAGTTGGCCAAACATACATCACACCTTTTGTATGAATACTGCTCATAGGTTTTGGTACAGAATGTTAACCCTTGAAAACAAACAGAATGGATATTCTCGGTCAGAACTTATGATACAGATATTGTAATTCTTTAAAACGGTTTTTTGTCTGTATACAGGGCATAGCCAGAGACAGTGTGTATATATATAAAATCAGACTTTGTATTTTGTGCAGTCTGATCTTGATCTACACTGTCAGTAATATATAACATCAGTATAAGCAATCAAATCAAGGTACACTGCAGCAAGTCGAGTACAGTCTAACCCATGCTTTCCTGGAGTCCCTTTTACCACACTCTTTTCTTTCCAAGCCACTGGCTGCTTTCCCACATAACCATCATCGAAACAACAGTCAGTGGTGGGGGAAGAATGAATCCTATCGCAATGACTATCATCAAACCTTGGAAAAAATTGGCCGAGCCCAAGTTTGAACTCAAAACCCCCTGTTCACAAGTCTTGTACCCTACAGACTGAGCTACCCGGGCTCAGCTTGATTGATAGTATTGTGTTTAATGCTGTTTTTCAGTTATAATGTAGTGCAATCCATGCTAGCATAGCCATTACGAAACAAGACTTGAAAACAGGGTGAACCTGGTTCAAATCCCCACCTTTGGTAATTTATTCAAGGGATCTGACTACAAAAATGTACTTTATGTACAATTTCCATCTTCTCCCAACCAAAAAAAAATTACCAAATACAGCATAAAATGTAAAGGGGTAAAAATATGACCAGATTACCAATCTTGGACTGGATTTCCTTTGGCTTATTTTTCCACTTTCCACCAATACAGTACAACACGATACCAATGCCCACTAAACCCAGCGCCAAGAAACTTTCATGGGGCTTTTGGTAAAATGTCAGGCAGACTATTGCCAAGCTAACTAAACACAGGAATGCTGGCAATGCTAGTGGCACCTGAAACAAATTTTTTCTTGTTTGTTCATTTTATGTCACATGAAATCTTTACAATAGCATCCAGAGTTATGATGATTCAAAAAAGACTTCTGAAAACAAAGTGCAAAAAGGAGAAAATGCTGCTTACAAGCATTTTCTCCTTTTTCCACTACATTTTCTACCCTTTCAAAAAAAAAAAAAATCACATCATTTGAGCCGCATTTAAACTGTTGTCTTCAAATGCTTTTTATTTGGACCAATCCAAAAAAAATGTCATTTTGTAAAGGGTTCAAGACCTTTGCAATATAAATGCTATACCTTTGTCTTTCATATCTCTCCTAGGTTTTACTAGCACTAGATTGGGCAATGTTTTACCAATTTAGGGCCTAACATCATTTTCAACATCATTTCAGCCATATGGAAGCAATAAGAGTACCTTTCCATGCATTCCTGCAGTCTCTTTTACCCATACTTTACATAAACTTATCCCCAGACAGTGGTTCCTTTCTTACATAATTATCATCAACAGTTTTTGTGTGAGAGAGGAATGAATCCTGTCACAGTGACTGTCATAAACCCCCCATAGAGATTTTCAGTAAACTGGGACTTTAATCCTTTACCAAACGACAAAATTTTAGACTCGACATGTTTCCAGCAGGTTAGAAAACATTGTGGGAAAAGGAGAAAATGCTGGTTACCAGCATTTTCTCCTTTTCCCACAATGTTTTCAAAAGGCTTCGATCTCATGGTTGTAAAAACCAGGGACTGTTTGGTAAAGGGTTAACCTAGCAAGCCCTAGGGTACTAATGATGTAAGGCATGAAGGAAGCTACTTGATCCAGTAAACCTGGGTATTAGATTTTACCTACAATTTCTTTTCTTGGACATAGGATATCTATCTCTGTATGTAACCTTTTATAAAGACCTACTTGCCACCAAAACTAAACAATAGGGGTTTTGTGTTGTCAAATTGCGGACATATTGATATCAGTACTTTAAAATTATATGAATTCTATAAATGAGACATGCTTTGTGAAAAGAGGCCTTATGGCATATGGGGAAAAGTATCAATGCATGTCAGCCTCAACAGGTTGACTTTCTAGGGTCTTTTCACTGTTGATCAGTTTCCTGTATGTCTACCTCAAGATTGGGTCAGTTGTTAAAAAGTATCTGTATACATTATAATGCAATAGCCTGCTTACTGTCTTAGTATCATATATCATACATCAAGGAGATTCATTAAGCCCACTTTTGCCAAAGCATGGCTCAAATATCTATCTCTCTCTCTCTCTCTTCTTTTTTGTCTGTCTGTCTGTGGCCACAATTACTTGACAGAATAAGTATTTTGCGAGAGTACTTTACAAGAATATTGATTTTAACCCTTTGCCAAACAATCCCTGTTTTTCATGGCCCTGTAGAAGAGGCCTTTTAAAAACATGGGAAAAGGAGAAAATGCTGGTAGCAAGCATTTTCTCTTTTTGTCCACAACATTTTCTACCCTATATAATCAAAATTGCACCATTTGAACCACAATGAAATTGTCGTCTGCAAATGCTTTCAATTTGGACAAGGCTAACATTTTGTCATCTAGTAAACGTTGTCAGTAAAGGCCGACTTGAGTCAGTGCTTCTTGTAGATGCATTCAACCTCATTTCTACAGAGCATTGTCCACATCTACCTATTGAAAGAGAGGGGGGGAGAGGAGATCATTTGACGGATTATTCTGATATACCCCAGAAAATATCTACATTACAGAGATATAATCACTTTACTTCAAGCAGCAGAGCTCCAGATAAGAGGGTGTGATAGTATTCTAAAATCGTTATTTCTCTTTGAAACACTATGTTGTGGGTACTCATTACAATCGTCTCGATATGAGAGGATTCTAATGAGTCCCCACATCATAGGGTTTAGTAGGGCTCCGTATCGGTCAGTTTGATCGATACGATATTTGTATCGATACAAAATGATCGATATTCGATATATCATATGATATTTCAGTTTTCAATAAAAGAAAGAAAAAAATGCGAAAATTGTGTTTGTTCTTTTTTCAGCATACCTGAAAAACAAAATACCGCAAATTTAACACTTCTACATTGTATTGAAATTTCATAATTATGTGGGCCTAAATTAATATGAAGCCTAACTAGATCTACATTTACTACTCATTAAAAAGCTGAAAAGACAGTCTAAGAGGACTCTGATCGGACAATGTCAAGGAGACATTTTGTTGTGTCATGGGTTTCCGTGTTTTTTTTTCACCGAACAATTTTTCATGCGTGTTAATTTCTGGATAGGTATGTTCGCATGATTCGACATAGATTTCTCAATAAGGATTAGAACTACATGTAGCATCAAAACCTGTTATTTTACTCACGATAAACAGATAATGGCCTTTTTTGTCCATGTTTTTTCTTACGTGAGGTCTCGCGCGTGATTAACATTTGTTATGCAAATTTCAAGTCTATAAAATGATTTACACAAGAATTTACGCGAGTCGGAACACTGATTTCAGATAGATCTAATCTAATGGAAAAGAGATTTGATTTTCGAGCCACATTTTTCGGCAATACTGTATTAAAAGATCGACCAAATAAAATCTTAGGAAGGTTGAAAGGTCACGGCTTCAATTATTTCCATCGCTACCTCTCGATCACATCACGAGATGTTCATTACCTTTCTTTAATCAACTATATTGACCAATTATCAGCGTAAATTTGTCTGCAATCTGCTGATTGATGCATAATTTGCAGGTTTCAAACAACATGACTGGGGAACGAGAATAGGGGTAATAGCTAATTGTCATCCATTGTGTAACGGGTACAAGGCGAGTAATAAAGAATGACGCATTTCGATTGGTTGTAAGTTTCCCAGGTAGCCACACCTACCTCTACGACTACTCGACTTTAGAGATTACCTAAAGTAAACTCGTAATGAATTTCGCCGTTAAAAATAACTAAATTGGGTATTTATATGCTTTACTTTTATTTTCTTTTGATGATCGATATTTTGTTCGATACAGAAACGTTCGATCCGATATATCTATCGAACGTAAAATACCGGTTTTCGATATATATCGAGTACCGGTACGGAGCCCTAGGGTTTAGTGGTGAAAAATTAATACTTTCAATTTTGAAATCAAAATTACTCCCTCCGTCTAGAGGTCTGAATCTGTATATAAAATAACAAACCATGATTGGCCTCTTTAAGTTGGGTTCTTTGTACCGTAGATAAACTTGACTGGCAAATGTTAATACAAGAATGGAAGCAAAGCCCAACCCTTCCATTTCAATGAGATAAAAAATGTCACCACTGTTTTGGAATATAAGAGTCAATGTAAGCTGAAAAGAGAAAACAATTCACTGAAACCAATAACTAGACAAGTTTGGCTTTCCACATCCTTAGACTTACAGCTCTTGAAGATAATATCTTTAGAAAACATTGCAGAAATGACAGGAACCTTTTGTGACAAATTAGAGCCATGTTGTGATATTCCATACTGTTTAACCATTTACCAAACAATCGTAACTTTTTGCTACTCTGGGGGAGAATTCTTTTAAAAGAATTGATGGAACATGTAAAACTGCTAGTAACCTGCAACTATTTCCTTCACTTTTTCCTCCGTTCTTTGAATGACAAATTTCATGTTTTAAGTAACACTTAATTTGTCAGCCAATTGCTTTCAATTTGAATAGGAATAAAATTTTTTCTTCTTTAACCCTTTACCAAACAATCACTGGTTTTATGACCCTAAGATAGAAGCCTTTTGAAAACATTGTGGGAAAAAGAGAAAATGCTGGTAACCAGCATTTTCTCCTTTTTCCACAATTTTTTTTATACCCTGCTGGAAACAAATGTCAATTTTTGATTTATGTTTGTTTTGTCGCCTGCAAGAACTTTAAACATAGACCAGTGTAAATTTTTGTTGTTTGGTAAAGGGTTAAAGGGTCACAGCTGTAGCTTTCCTACCTTTACAGATTTGTCCTTTGTGTTTTTTTTACAATGGTTTACATTTGATTAAAAAAAATGCTGTTATCCTTTACAAGACAAGAAAATTTGATACCAGCCCAAATTGAAAGCTTTTAAGATGACAAATGTCAATCACATGGTTCATAATGAAGATAGCTGATGCACAAATTCACACAGCAGAAAAGACTTCTGTTCAAATTTGAAGCAAATTGGTTCAAAACTGTAGAAGAACGGACACAAAGTTACTTTTCAGACAAAAAGGATAGGTGCAATGGCTGCCACGATATAACTGAATCAATGTTGAAAAATGGCGTATAACATCATACATATAAATCTATCGATCAACCGAAGTTACAGTAGTCATCATGTGTTGTAATTCAAAAGGCCAAAAACTATCAAACTTAGCGCACACCATACAGTGGTAATTCCAAATGCAGAGTCAACCAGGTCGTGACCTAATAAAATTGTATACAGTGGAGCATCACTGTTGGCTTGCAAAGATGATGCACAGGAAACTTAAAACATGGTAACTTACAATGATGAGCAGTGAAGGCATGGGAGTGTACCTCTTGTAGTTAATCATAGACACAACCTGTGGCAAATGTCCATTACCAGCGCCGATGAAAAACAATCTGGAAATTCAAGAATTCTGCATGCTGTTTAACCCTTTACCAAACAATCCCTGGTTTTTAAGACCTTGAGGTAGTAGTCTTTTGAAAACATTGTGGGAAAAGGAGAAAATGCTGGTAACCAGCATTTTCTCCTTTTCCCACAATGTTTTCTACCCTGCTAGAAACAAATTTCAATTTTTAAGTTCTGTTTATTTTGTCATCTGCAAATGCTTTCAATTTGGACTAGTCTAAAATTTTGTTGTTTTGGAAAGGGTTAACCCTTTACCACACAATGACGACTTTTAACACCACAGTGGAAGAAGCCTTTTGAAAACATTGTGGGAAAAGAAGGAAATGCTGGTAACAGCATTTTGTCATTTTCCCACCAAGTTTTCTACCCAATCAAAGCAAAACTGCACCATTTGCACCACTCTGAAATTGTTGTCTGCAAATGCTTTCAATCTGGATAGGTCTAAAATTTTGCTGTGTGGTAATGGGATAACCTTCTACCAGATAAAATACTTTACTTATTCAAATCAAAAGTATTTGCACAATGCAAAAGTATGGCTACAATTGAAGGATTTGTATTTGAAATTGTAAAAAACATGGTGAGAAAAGGAGAAAATGCTGATTTCCATGTTTTCATGAGACTTCTTCCTCAACGGTGTAAATAGTCAGGATTGTATTGTAGAGGGTTAACATGTTATCTTGTTTAACCTTTTACTACACAATCCAGAGTTTTAATAACCCTGAGAAAGAAAGCTTTTAAAACATTGAGATAAATTCCACTGCTTGAGCCACAATTACTATGTCCTTTGGAAATATTTCAAATTTGGATATGTCTAAAATTTCTTTGAGTGGTAAAGAGTTAAAACATTTCTTATTTCTGTTCTACTGCAGACCACTTTCAAAGTTAGAATCATCTTTTTGCTACATTTATTTCCTTGTTTGCAAATCCTTTCAATTTGGTCGAGTTCAAAATTTCGATGTTTAGCAAAGAGTGGGAGTAACCATAAATTTATATCCAAAGGCAACCCACTAAGCTCAACAAAAGTTGTGAAAAGAATGTTTAGGTTACCTTGACATAGACAAAGCTGTACCATTCATTGTACCACTCACAGATATGGCTATCAGGATTGGCATTATCCACTTTACTGGGCCCAAAGTGCTGTCAGCAAATGTCTGAAAAATATGGATATCATTCATTACCATTTAACTGTTTAACATGAAACAAAGTTTCATATTGTTCACATTGGAAAAAAAAAACATCTGCAGTCTTCAAAGGGATAGAAAACCTCATAGGAAAAAGAGAAAGTGCTTGAGATAACAATTTTTTGCCCCAAGAAAGAAAGCTTTCAGAAAAGTTTTGAAGCCAGTTTTGAAGCCAGTGATGTAAGTGCTAATAACATTGCCTCATCTTTTTACTCTGGTTTCCGAGCATATAGTGACTGATCTGTAATAGTTTGCTGTGACTCTTCTGCTACTTCCTGAACTTACTTTGATGGTTTGGTAAAGAATTAACTCTTTACCAAATGACAAGTTAAGAGCATTTGCAGTCAACAAAATAAACATGACTCAAAAATTGAATATTAACTTGAAATTTTCTCCTTTTCTCACAGTGTTTTCAGAACACTTCTTCCTCTGAGTTGTTTAAACCAGGGATTGTCTTGTAAAGGCTTAAAAGGGTAGAAGCTTACCACAGCAACAGCAGGTGAAGACAGCATCATTTGTGGGGACAGAACTCCAAGGTATGCCACATTTGCCAATAAATAAACAACAATGACGATTGTCATGGAGATTCCAATAGCCAAAGGAAGATTTCTGAAATGTTGGTTGGTTGTATTGGGGTTTAACGCCACTTTAACAGCTAAGGTCATATCATGGCGGTCGGTGACGCACATGTGTTTCCTGGCTTTCTCATACCGGTACTTACACAACTTTCTTTCCAAAGCCACCGACTACTTTTCTCACATGCTTCAGCAGAGGTGAGAGGCAAAAATACGCCGGAAAGAAAGTTTGCCTCAACCAGGTATCGAACTCACAACCACCAGGTCACGAGTCTGACACGCTCACCACTGAGCCACCCGGGCGGGCCTTCTGAAATGTAAACAACAGCATTCAGATCTAGTTTATTGTAACACTGAAGCGAATTTGTACCAGATGACTGAAAGTATCCTTTTTAATAGTGGATAATTATCTTGCCTTGAGGTTTACACTGTGTTATATGAGAAAGTATCAAGCCAAAAGGAGAAATTGTTTAATTTTTTTTTCAACCATCAGTGTTCAATTCACAGATGCAGTTATACAACTTTACACCATAGATACTAATTTCTACACACTGCTTGTAGGAGCCTTTAGAAAACATTGTAACGAAAGGTGAAATTGCTCGTGACGAGCAATTTCACCTTTTGTCACAATGTTTTCTATGCTTTCAAAAGGTGTCATATCCACATACGAAACAGCTTCATCCTTGCTGTTATTTAGGGTCAATTAGAGATACCATTGAAATGCCTCATGAGGTAAAGGGATAATATGGAGACTAGTTTATTTTTTCTCAAAAAATCACCTATTTCGTGTGTTTTGGAATCAGATGTAATTCAGGTGCACTTTTTGTGCAGTCTGATCTTTAAAGGTATGGTCCATAAAGACACCTAACATTGCACTTAACAAACTCAGAGTTATAAGACATCCTCTATTAGACTGCAAGACAAAATGAGATCACTGCATTCAGGCGCCAATACTCAGTTCCAGTATGTTGCTTTTTTAGAAAACAAGAGGGCCAATATGGCCCTGGATCGCTCACCTGAATTTTTGAGATGACCATAGCCTATTTTTTTTTTGAGGTATTGAAACATTGGAACCAATTTTATAATTTTGCTAAGCAATTTTCAAAAGGTCACCTGTAAAATTCATTTCGAAATCTGACCATCAGTTTCAAAAAGAAGAATTTTTAAGAATTCTTCATTTCTGTATAACAGCAAGTATCCCCCATCCATGAGAGCCATGTTTCTTCATGGATCAAAATTTACAAACAAGTTTTTAAAAGGGTCACCCAAGGAACATTTCGGAAAATTTCTTTTAAAATCTGACCAGGGATTTCAGAGAAAGAGAATTTTCAAGAATTTCATCATGTCCATATAGTGCAAGTAGCTCCCATTCATAAGAGCAAGGCTCACCCAAGGAACATCTCTGTCAGATTATTTTAAAATCTGACTAGGGGTTTCAGTGAAAAAGAATTTTCAAGAATTTCTTCATTTCCATATAGCGCAAGTAGCCCCCATTCACCAGAGCCATGTTTCTTTACGGATCAAAATTTTGTGAACAATTTTTGAAAAGGGTCACTAAAGGAACATCCCTGAGAAATTATTTCAAAATCTGACCAGCGGTTTCAGAGAAGAAAAAATTTTAAGAATTTCCTCATTTCCCTATAGTGCAAGTAGTCCCCATTCACCAGAGCCATGTTTCTTGATCAATCAAAATTTTGCGAACATTTTTTGAAAAGGGTCACCCAAGGAACAATTCTGTGAAATTATTTCAAAATCTGACCAGCGGTTTCAGAGAAGAAGATTTTTAAAGAATTCCTTCATTTCTGTATAGTGCAAGTAGCCCCCATTCACCAGAGCCACATTTTTTGACGGATCAAAATTTCACGAACAATTTTTGAAAAGGGTCACCCAAGGAACATATCTGTGAAATAATTTCAAAATCCGACCAGTGGTTTCAGAGGAGAAGATTTTTAAAGAATTCCTTCACCTCTGTATAGTGCAAGTAGCCCCCATTCACCAGAGCCACAATTTTTGACGGATCAAAATTTCATGAACAATTTTTGAAAAGGGTCACCCAAGGAACATATCTGTGAAATTATTTCAAAATCTGACCAGGGGTTTCAGAGAAGAAGATTTTTAAAGAATTCCTTCATTTCTGTATAGTGCAAGTAGCCCCCATTCACCAGAGCCACATTTTTTGACGGATCAAAATTTCACGAACAATTTTTGAAAACGGTCACCCAAGGAACATATCTGTGAAATTATTTCAAAATCCGACCAGCGGTTTCAGAGGAGAAGATTTTTAAAGAATTCCTTCACCTCTGTATAGTGCAAGTAGCCCCCATTCACCAGAGCCACAATTTTTGACGGATCAAAATTTCATGAACAATTTTTGAAAAGGGTCACCCAAGGAACATATCTGTGAAATTTTTTGAAAATCCGACCATCGGTTTCAGAGGAGATGATTTTTAAAAAATTTGCTAAAAAATTCCATTTTGTTGCCATGGCAACCAGAGTTTTTGACGGAATCAAATTCTGTGAACAATTTTTAAAGAGGACCTCCCAAGGAACATTCCTGCCAAGTTTGGTCCAAATTGGCCCAGCGGTTTAGGAGGAGTTGATGTTTAAAGAATTGTTGACGACGCACGACGGACGACGCACGACAGACACCTTGTGACCCTAAAAGCTCCCCTTGAGCACGTTCTGCTCAGGTGAGCTAATAACGAGTCCATATAGGGACACAACTGTCAGAAATTTATTTCATGGGTTACCTGCCCCTACTGTTATGGGATCCTTGTCCGATAGTCAATTCTTTACCAAACAGTCCCAAATTTTATCAACCCTGAGGGAGAAAACCTTTAGAAACAAGAGGGCCAAGATGGCCCTGGATCGCTCACCTGAATTTTTGAGATGACCATAGCCTATTTTTTTTTTGAGGTATTGAAACATTGGAACCAATTTTATAATTTTGCTAGGCAATTTTCAAAAGGTCACCTGTAAAATTCATTTTGAAATCTGACCATCAGATTCAAAAAGAAGAATTTTTAAGAATTCTTCATTTCTGTATAACAGCAAGTATCCCCCATCCATGAGAGCCATGTTTCTTCATGGATCAAAATTAACAAACAAGTTTTTAAAAGGGTCACCCAAGGAACATTTAAAAAAATTTCTTTTAAAATCTGACCAGGGGTTTCAGAGAAAGAGAATTTTCAAGAATTTCATCATGTCCATATAGTGCAAGTAGCTCCCATTCATAAGAGCAAGGCTCACCCAAGGAACATCTCTGTCAGATTATTTTAAAATCTGACTAGGGGTTTCAGAGAAAAAGAATTTTCAAGAATTTCTTCATTTCCATATAGTGCAAGTAGCCCCCATTCACCAGAGCCATGTTTCTTGACCAATCAAAATTTTGTGAACAATTTTTGAAAAGGGTCACCCAATGATCATCTCTGTGAAATCATTTCAAAATCTGTCCTGCCATTTCAGAGAAGAAGAATTTTTAAGAATTTCTTCATCTCCCTATAGTGCAAGTAGCCCCCATTCACCAGAGCCATGTTTCTTTACGGATCAAAATTTTGTGAACAATTTTTGAAAAGGGTCACTAAAGGAACATCCCTGAGAAATTATTTCAAAATCTGACCAGCGGTTTCAGAGAAGAAAAAATTTTAAGAATTTCCTCATTTCCCTATAGTGCAAGTAGTCCCCATTCACCAGAGCCATGTTTCTCGACGGATCAAAATTTTGCGAACATATTTTGAAAAGGGTCACCCAAGGAACAATTCTATGAAATTATTTCAAAAGCTGACCAGCAGTTTCAGAGAAGAAGATTTTTAAAGAATTCCTTCATTTCTGTATAGTGCAAGTAGCCCCCATTCACCAGAGCCACATTTTTTGACGGATCAAAATTTCACGATCAATTTTTAAAAAGGGTCACCAAAGGAACAACTCTGTGAAATTATTTCAAAATCCGACCAGCGGTTTCAGAGGAGAAGATTTTTAAAGAATTCCTTCACCTCTGTATAGTACAAGTAGCCCCCATTCACCAGAGCCACAATTTTTGACGGATCAAAATTTCACGAACATTTTTTGAAAAGGGTCACCTAAGGAACATATCTGTGAAATTATTTCAAAATCCGACCATTGGTTTCAGAGGAGAAGATTTTTAAAGAATTTGCTAAAAAATTCCATTTCGTTGCCAAGGCAACCAGAGTTTTTGACGGAATCAAATTCTGTGAACAATTTTTAAAGAGGACCTCCCAAGGAACATTCCTGCCAAGTTTGGTCCAAATTGGCCCAGCGGTTTAGGAGGAGTTGATGTTTAAAGAATTGTTGACGACGGACGACGGACACCTTGTGACCCTAAAAGCTCCCCTTGAGCACGTTGTGCTCAGGTGAGCTAAAAACATTGTGGGAAAAGGAGAAAATGCTAGTTACCTGCATATTCAGCTTTTCTGTTATGTTTTCTATCCTATTAAAGTTAGGCTCGATAATTTGATCACATCTAAATTGTCACCTGCAAATGCTTTCAATTTAGAAAAAGTACATTTTTGTCATTTAGCTAACAACTAGCATACAATAACCTTCAAAAGTGACAAATATGCCCTGCAAACACGCGAAAAATGACTTTGGATAATTATATGTAAAGTGTCCTTTCAGGTCAGCCTACTCAGAGCGTGCAGGCTGATCCGAAACGATACTTTCCATTTTCACGTAATTTTCTGTTTTGAAGTCTTCTGTAGGATAAAATCTAATGTAGATGTAAAGTGTGGTCTCAGATTAGCCTGCGAGGACTGCATATGCTAATATGAGACAATACATTACACAGATGTCCTAATGCTGCTTTTTCCAGTGTTGTAGGCCATATATCAGAAAGAGTCAGAAAGATAGGGACAGGGCTATGACAGTATCCTGACATTTTCTTCAAAAAACACTAATGATTACCAACCTCACAGGATTCACAAGCTCATCTACCAAAAAGTTGAGGTAGCTCCTAGAATTAGAAGAAAATAAGTTGTATTATATATGGAGTGCAACACGCGAAAAGGTGCATTCGGACATTTGCGTAAAGTGTCGTCCCGGATTAGCCTGCGCAGTCCGAGACGGCACTTTACGACTACATTAGATTTTGTGTTACAGTAGATGTGCGTAAACAGAAAATCACAAAAAATCGGAAAATGTCGTTTCGAATTAGCCTGTGCAGAGTGCACACGCTGAACAGAGACGACACTTTATGCAAATGTCCGAATGACCCTTTTCGCGTGTTGCACTTCATATTATAAGAAATTTGCTAACGGGGTGATTATAAGCCTTTCTCTATCAAACAAAATCCATTAAAGTCTTTACCAAACAACAAAACTTTTTAGTTGTCCAAACTCAAAGCATTTGCAGACGCAAAAATAAATGTGAATCAAAAATTGAAATTTTATCTGGAAAGGCTAGAAAACATTGTGGTTAAAGGAGAAAATGCTGGTTACCAGCATTTTCTCCTTTTCCCACAATGTTTTCAATAGCTTTCTTTTTCAGGGTCGTTAAAAGTCGGGATTGTGTGGTAATGGGTTAAACAAGAGGGCCAAGATGGCCCTGGATCGCTCACCTGAATTTTTGAGATGACCATAGTCTATTTTTTTTTTTGAGGTATTGAAACATTGGAACCAAATTTATAATTTTGCCAAGCAATTTTCAAAAGGTCACCTGTAAAAGTCATTTCGAAATCTGACCATCAGTTTCAAAAAGAAGAATTTTTAAGAATTCTTCATTTCTGTATAAGAACAAGTAGCCCCCATCCACGAGAGCCATGTTTCTTGATGGATCAAAATTTACGAACAAGTTTTGAAATGGGTCACCCAAGGAACATCTCTCTGGAATAATTTCAAAATCTGACCAGGCGTTTCAGAGAAAGAGAATTTTAAAGAATTTCATCATGTCCATATGGTGCAAGTAGCCACCATTCACAAGAGCCATGTTTCTTGATGGATTAAAATTATATGTACAGCTTTTGGAAAGGGTCACCCAAGGAACATCTCTGTCAGATTATTTTAAAATCTGACTACGGGTTTCAGAGAAGAAGAATTTTCAAGAATTTCTTCATTTCCATATAGTGCAAGTAGCTCCCATTCACTAGAGCCATGTTTCTTGGCCAATCAAAATTTTGCGAACAATTTTAGAAAAGGGTCACCCAAGTAACATCTCTGTGAAATTATTTCAAAATCTGTCAAGCCATTTCAGAGAAGAAGAATTTTCAAGAATTTCTTTTTTTCTATATAGTGCAAGTAGCCCCCATTCACCAGAGCCATGTTTCTTGACCAATCAAAATTTCGCGAACAATTTTTGAAAAGGGTAACCCAAGGAACAAGTCTGTGAAATTATTTCAAAATCTAACCAGCTGTTTCAGAGAAGAAGAATTTTCAAGAATTTCTTCATTTCTATATAGTGCAAGTAGCCCCCATTCACCAGAGCCATGTTTCTTGACCAATCAAAATTTCACGAACAAATTTTTAAAAGGGTCACCCAAGGAACAACTCTGTGAAATTATTTCAAAATCTGACCAGCGGTTTCAGAGAAGAAGATTTTTTAAGAATTCCTTCATTTTTGTATAATGCAAGAAGCCCCCATTCACCAGAGCCACATTTTTTGACGGATCAAAATTTCACGAATAATTTTTGAAAAGGGTCACCCAAGGAACATATCTCTGAAATTATTTCAAAATCCGACCAGCGGTTTCAGAGGAGAGGATTTTTAAAGAATTCCATCATTTCTGTATAGTGCAAGAAGCTCCCATTCACCAGAGCCACATTTTTTGACGAATCAAAATTTTACGAACAATTTTTGAAAAGGGTCACCCAAGGAACATATCTGTGAAATTATTTCAAAATCCGACCAGCGGTTTCAGAGGAGAGGATTTTTAAAGAATTTGCTAAAAAATTCCATTTCGTTGCCATGGCAACCAGAGTTTTTGATGGAATCAAATTCTATGAACAATTTTTAAAGAGGACCTCCCAAGGAACATTCCTGCCAAGTTTGGTCCAAATCCGCCCAGTGGTTTAGGAGGAGTTGATGTTTAAAGAATTGTTGACGACGCACGACGGACGACGGACACCGGGTGATCCTAAAAGCTCCCCTTGAGCACGTTGTGCTCAGGTGAGCTAAAAAAGGATGTCAAGAAAAAAAGCCTTTCAAAAGAATGGTAACCAGCATTTTCTCCTTTTCTCACAATGTTTTCTACCCTATCAATGTCAGATATCATCATTTTAAATAATTTGTTGAATGCAGATCCCTTGAAATTGGTCCAGTCCAAAAACTTGTTGGTTTGGTAAGGAATTAAGCTGTAAAAGAGGAATAAATCTTTTCGCAATGACACGCGAATACTCAAAACCAGAAAATCTAGGCTTCGGATCAAGTTTGTGACCCCTGGGTTACAATCCCTGCATGCAACAGAGCAAGCAGTCTTTGTTTTCAAGTATTAACCCTTACCCAAACGACAAACTTTTGGACTAGACCAAATTGGAAGCATTTGCAGACGACAATTCAACTCTTGCTGAAAAGATGACTTCTGTCTATGATAGGGTAGAAAACATGGTTACCAGCATTTTCTCCTTTTCCCACAATGTTTTTAAAAGGCTGCTATTCCAGACCCGTAAAAACCAGGGATTGTTTGGGAAAGGGGCAATTCCCACTACAAAAGCAAGAAACTGTAGTCAGTAAAGTTCAATTAGAAACACTTACCAACCACTGTATGCCCAGAAACCAGAGTAAAAAGACAAGGCAATTGCACCAGCACTGACATCACTGTCTTCAAAACTGTTCTGAAAGCTTTCTGTCTCTCCTGTAAAATGTAACCAATATAATGAATTGCTTCAGCTATATGAAGTGCCACTCAAAACTCAAGTTTTGATTGCAGAAAGTGTTGCACAAGATCAGACATTGACAATACATGCAGTCAGGTGTTTGATCTTCACTGTTGTCCATTTTATGAGTTATAATGCAGAAAAAAATGCAAAATTTCAATACAGATATCTTACAGATGAGAACTGTGTACTAGTATTAAATATGGATTGAAAAAGCCTTCTACATTTCTTTTCATGCGTTTGGTTTCAATTCAGACACATGTTTGTCTTACATATCCCTTTAACTCTTCGTTTTCTATTTATAATAATGATTCTCTCTAATAGGTTGTTCATCAAGCGCGGATCCAGATATCTTTCTCAGGGGGGGTCCCACCGAAAACGCACTCGTCTTATTATATACTTTGAATTCCGGATTTCAGTGGGTGTAAGCCGTTTACAAGAAAAGTCAATGTTTCCAGTTCTAACCCTGAGAGGGCCTGAGGGGGTCTCCACATGTAGAACCTATCTTTTTTTTTTAATTTATGACTGTATTTTACATAAATGCTGTGCAATATCAAACCAGCACAATTTCACGAATCCGATAACCACATTTTTGCCAAAATTCCAGGGGGGCCGGACCCCGGGTCCCCCCCTCTGGATCCGCCCATGTTCATGACAGAGGAAGAATTGTAACAGGACAACAAAACTGACCAGGTGAAACATTGTAAGCCTAGAACTGCCTTTAACACAGTTCGGACTTTTAATGACCCTGAGAGAGAAAGCTTTTGAAAACATTATAGGAAAAGGAGAAAATGCTGGTAACCAGCATTTCCTCCTTTTCCCATGTTTTCTACACTTCCCAAATCAAATGTCAATTTTGAGTCACATTCATTTTGTCGTCTGCAAATGCTTTCAATTTGGAATGATTCAAAATTTTGTTGTTTGGTTAAGATGTAGGTAATCTACAACTCATTGGCTCATTGTAGGAAAAACCTATTGGCAATGCAATCATAGTAGGAAAAGGAACATCATTTCTTAATGTTCCACTGGTATGTACATTTAACAGTATCAAATCATTTAACCCATTACCACACGAGGAAAATTTAGACTGGTCCAAATTGAAAGCATTTGCAGACGACAAAATAAAGGTGACTGAAAAATTGAAATTTGTTCTGGGAAGGGTAAAAAACACTGTGTGAAAAGGAGAAAATGCTGGTTACCAGCATTTTCTCCTTTTCCCCCAGTGTTTTCAAAAGGCTTCTTTCTCTGGGGGCGTCAAAAGTAGGGAATGGTTGGTAATGGGTTAAGTTACTAAAGTTGAAAGATAAGGACTGTTTATGTGTATGTGTCTCAGATTTTCTGGGTATATCAACTACATAACCTATTCATGTATTTATCAAATGATGATTGAAAATGACTAACTAATTACAAACAATTATGGTTTCAACAACATGATTAAAAAGTCATATTGACAGTTATATTCCTAACAAACACCATTTCTGTATCACATAAGAGAAAACATAAAACAAACACTTTAACCCATTACCACTCAATCCCTACTTTTGACGCCCCTGAGAAAGAAGCCTTTTGAAAACACTGTGGGAAAAGGAGAAAATGCTGGTAACCAGCATTTTCTCCTTTTTCCACAGTGTTTTCTACCCTTTCCAGAACAAATTTCTATTTTTCAGTCACCTTTATTTTGTTGTCTGCAAATGCTTTCAATTTGGACCAGTCCAAAATTGTCTCGTGTGGTAATGAGTTAACAACAACTTATTCCACAAGAAAACCATTATGGCCCTTTATTGCTCACATGAGGTATTTTCTAGTTTATAATAATGATCCTCTCTAATGGGTTATTACATGACGGAGGAAGAATTGTAACAGGACAACAAAACATTGTTGTATTGAAGCCTATAACTGCCTCAAAAGATAATTATAAGTGACATGAGCCCTGAATCTTTACCCAAACAATAAAATTTCAGATTTATCCAATTTGAAGGTATTTGCAGACAAAAAAGTAAATATAGCTCAGAAAGTGAAATTTGTTTTGGAAGGGAAGAAAACAATGTGGAAAAGGAAAAATGTTATTTTCCAGCATATTTTGTCCTTTTTCCACATTGTTTTCAGAAGTCCTCATCTTCAAGGTTATTTCAAAACTTAGAATTATATGGTAAAGGGTAAATACACTCTATGAGGTCAAAGAATAAGTTCAATTCTATGCCTTTTTGGTCTGAAGAAAATCATACTGAAAACATTTTTTTGGATATCAAAATAATAGCTAAGGAGTTTAAATTCTCATTCATTATCAAAGTTTCGACATGGTGACCTACATTCTTTGACTATGTGACTGTGACCTAGTTTTTTTCCACATGAACTAGTTTTAAACTTCTGTACCAAGTTTTGCTACGGTAAAAAATGTTGTCTTTGTCACTTGCCAGCAGTTGATCAAACATCAAACGACATAAACCAATAATAAGCTATCACAAACACTCACCATGAGCACTTCATGCTCAGGTAAGCTAAAAGTGTAACAGCAAACTTAAATAGTTGTAACATACACAAATTCTGCA
The DNA here is from genome assembly GCA_943736015.1 of Tridacna crocea. NCBI lineage: Eukaryota > Metazoa > Mollusca > Bivalvia > Cardiida > Cardiidae > Tridacna > Tridacna crocea. Next base: position 41,521,574 of record OX031063.1, read on the forward strand.
AATTAACTTCAAACATAAAATGAAAAATTAAAATTATGCATTTTTAGTTACCTAAATTTTAAAACTTAAACTTTCTTTTCAATCTCTTATACCTTTGATTTGATCAATAATTAAAATTGCTCTTGGTTCAGAACGATAACCCCTTTAGGGTAAACTGAAGCCTATTTTTCAATGAAAAATGTTGATTGAGCCTAATGCAGAGAAAACATTTTTATAGAGTTTAGCATCCCTATACTGTAAAATTAGCTAAAAATTCTTGATATTCTCTTTACCAAACAATCCCATGATATTCTGACCCTGTAGAAAAGTTTGAAAAACACTCTTGGAACAGAATTAAATGCTTGTAACCAGTATTTCTCTTCTAAAACATTTGTTTTCTACTGTTTGAAGACAAGTCGGAGCTCCAGACAGAGGGAGTGGTTTTGATTTAAAAAATAAAAAATATTAATGATTCTCCACTAAACCCTATCTTGTGGGTACTCATTAGAATCGTCTCAATGAGACGATTCTAATGAGTACCCACAACATAGGGTTTTGAAGAGAAGTAATGGATTTAGAAAACCATCACTCCCTCTTATCTGGATCTCTGCAAGTGTAATCAATAGAACACAATTTTTTTTTTCATTTTCAAACACTTAGGTTAAGAGTAAAGAAGAAAGGGAGAAAATTGCCCTCTTTCAAAAAACCTGTAGTTGCTATAAATTTGCATAAATCAATGGATCCACAAAATCAAGTTGAAATAATTCTGCGAGAAGTAATGCCTTTTTTTAAAGATTTGAAAACAAGAAGCCCTTATTTGGCAAAAATGGTGCCAACTTGTGACCTGTCTCTGTGATACATACTGTGGGATTTTTCTGTTGAGGAAGAAAATAAATCAGAAAATCATAATTACAGTAGATGTATGTTTATATGCCACAAGATAAGTTGGGAGTTCATTCAGCAACACTGAATTAATCCTTTACCACACAATTCTGACCCTAAACAAAAGAAAAAACTATTGAAAACATTGTGAAAAAAGGAGAAAATGCTGGTAACTAGTTTTCTACAAAACCAAACACAAATCTCAAGTTTTGAGTCAAATGAAAATGCTGTCATTTTAGACAAGTGTAAAATTTTGTTGTTTGGTCAAGAGTTATCAGTAACAAAATTTTAGACTGGTCCAACTTAAAAGCACTTGCAGACAATAAAATAAATGTAACTAAAAAATTGAAATTTCTTTCAAGCAGGGTGGAAAACATTGTGGGGGAAGAAGAGAAAATGCTGGTTACCAGCATTTTCTCTTTTTCCCGCAATGTTTTCAAAAAGCTCCTGTCAGAGGGTAGTAAAAAACAGGAATCATTTAGTAAAGGGTTAATCCAGGTAGTAATTTCCATGATTTCTCTGTAACACACAACCAAATTTTGGATCTGCCCAAGTCCAAAGTATTTGTAGCAACAAATTAAGTGTGGCTCAAAATAAAGATGAAAAGCATTTTTGAAAAGGTAAAAAACATTTTGGAAAAAGGAGAAAGTGCTTGTTAACAGCATTTTCTCCTTTTTCTACACTATTTTCAACTGCTTTATTCTTTTATGTCTAAATAAGGGTTAGTCATGTACAGAATTAAGCAGTATCATATCTTTTTCCTCAGGTTCATTAAAACTAGGGATTCTTTGGTAAAGATTCAAAAAGAGTTCAAATAATCGGGGTTCAACGACATGGTCACCAATAAATTTGAAAGTATTGTCCCAGCATCATGCACCCTTTACCATACCATCCGACTTTTATCGATCCTGAGAAAGAAGCTTTTTGAAAACACTAGAAAAAGGAGAAAATGCTGGTAACATCAACATTTTCTCCATTTCCTAAAATATTTTCTACCTTTCCCCAAACAAATATTAATGTTTGAGTCATGTTTAATTTGTTGACTGCAAATGCTTTCAATTTGGACAAGTCTAAAATTTGGTAAAGAGTTTGAGAGTTTTTCTGAAGTGTATTTGTGATAAAAAAATCTTTAACGTCCCTTATTGTTTTAGACATGAAATTTGTTCCTCCATTCTAGATATCCCTAGGAAGATCATTGCTTATCTTTTTCTAGGCGACAAAATTTTAGCCTTGTTTAAACTGAAAGCATCTGCAAGTGAAAATTTCAATGTGGCTTGAATGGAATAGTTTTACTTTGGTAAGGTAGAAAACATTGTGAGAAACGGCGAAAATTATGGTTACCACCATTTTCTCGTTTTCCCACAATGTTTTCAGAAGTCTCCTTTCTCAGGGTCATTAAAAGTTAGCATTGTGCAGTAAAAGGTTAACCCTTTACCAAACGACAAACTTTTAGACTGGTCCACATTGAAAGCACTTGCAGATGACACAATAAATGTGGTCGAAAAATTAAAATTTGTTGTTGAAAGGGTAGAAAACATTGTGGGAAAAGGAGAAAATGCTGGTTACCAGCATTTTCTCCTTTTCCCACAATGTTTTCAAAAGGCTTCTTGCACAGGGTTGTTAAAAGTCCGGATTGTGTGGTAAAGGGTTAACCCTTCACCCAATGACTAAATTTTAGACTCGTTCAAATCAGAAGCATTTTGCAGACGACATGACAGAGCACAACAGATTAGCCTCTTACAAAACAAGAGCAGTTTTTTTACAAAACAAGAACAATTTTTTTTTTTTTACAAAACAAGGACAATTTGTGATAACTCTGAAAAAGTAAGCTCTTGTAAACACTATGCAAAGCGTAGAAAATGCAAGTAACCCGCAATTTCTCCTTTTCTAACAATGTTTTCTACCTTTCCAGACACATATCACATCATTTGAGCCACGTTTACTCTGTCATGAGCAAATACTTCAAGTTTGATGTCTTTTAACTTTGTGGTAAGGGGTTAATTCTATATTTGGAATGGTAAAAAAAATGCGGAAGAAGAGGAAAAGGCTGGTTACCAGCATTTTCTCCTTCTCCCATGATGTTTCTAAAACACGTATCTCTCAGGCTGGACTATTCGGTATGGGTTAAACTGTTACCACACACTCCCTACTTTTGACGACCCCGAGACAGAAGCCTCTAGAAAACATTGTGGGAAAAGGAGAAAATGCTGGTAACCAGCATTTTCTCCTTTTTCCTCAAAGTTTTCTACCCTATCAAAGTAAAATTGCACCATTTGAGCTACCTTGAAATTGTTATCTGCAAATACTTCCAATTTGGATAGGTCTAAAATTTTGCAGTGCGGTAGTGGGTTCAAATGACAACTTCTGAATGCAGTACTGCACATCTTCTGATAATTTTTTTTTTATCCATGATAGAAAAAAACCAAACTTTGATAATTTTACCTTTTATGATAAAGTAGAAGCCTATCACAATGATCATAGCCAAAGCTATCAGTTTGCTGGCTGTAATCACAACTTGAACCTTGGTTGCCCACTTGACGTTAATACAGTTGACCGCAATCAGAAGTGCTGAAATGGGAAAAAGCAAATATGTGAAGCAATTAATTATTTCAATTTTAACAACAGATAAAACATCATCCATTTTCACTTGTTTAACCCATTACCACAGAATCCCTACTTTTGATGCCCCTGAGAAAGAAGCCTTTTGAAAACACTGTGAGAATAGGAGAAAATGCTGGTAACCAGCATTTTCTCCTTTTCCCACAGTGTTTTCTACCCTTCACAGAACACATTTCAATTTTTCAGTCCTTTATTTTGTCGTCTGCAAATGCTTTCAATTTGGACCAGTCTAAAATTTTCTCGTGTGGTAAAGAGTTAAGAAATAAACTTTTTTGGTATACCAGTAATGTCCTTTACTATATGCAGGTTTTACAAACTCTGTTGAAAACATAATTATATCAAATGTCTTCATAAACCGAGATACAAAACATGCATGTAATTCAGAGCTTTCATTTTCGAAGAAATATCCTTTGGGTTCAGCATTTTCTCCTCTTTCCAGTATGTTTCCTACCCTGTCAAGACCAAAATCATCATTGGTGTTCCATTGAATTTGTTGTCCCCAAATACCTTCAATTTGGTCTAGTTTAAAATATTGTCTTTTGGTTTACTATTTACCACACAATGAGAGAGAAGCCTTTTGCAAAAATTGTGGGAAAACAAGAAAATGCAGGTTACCAGCATTTTCTCCTTTTCCCACAATGTTTTTCTACTCTTCCCAAAACGAATTTCAATCTTTCAGTCACATTTTTTTGGTTTCCTGCAACTTAACTTTTAATTTGGACTATTCTAGAACTTAACGTTTGGTAGAGTTAACTCTTTACCATTTGACAAAATTTTGGACTTGTCCAGTTTGTAAGCATTTGCAGACAACAAAATAAATGTGAATCAAAAATTGAAAATATATTTGAAAAGGGTAGAAAACATTGTGGGAAAAGGAGAAAATGCTGGTTACCAGCATTTTCTCCTTTTCCCACGTTTTCTAAAGGCCTCTTTCTCAGGGGCTTCAAAAGTAGGGATTGTTTGGTAATGGGTTAAAGGTGGCCCTTCAGATTCTGGGACGAAAATTTTACAAAAGTACAAAAAAAATCACCCTAACCCTAACCCAAAGCCCTATAATTTTCTTTCATAAAACCCAAGTAGTCGCAAACAATCCGACAACAAGAGAAATTATAGATTCACTACAGCCCAGTTCAACACTGATAGGATACACAAGCTATTTTTACATGAGCAACTTGCTCATTTATATATCGGAATAAACATAGGAGGCTTCAAATATTGCGTCTGAAGAAGACATTATGGAAAATAATTATAAGTTTGTCATGCAATAGAATTTAAGCATCATTAGTCACGAGCCAGTCACTTAACATTCCCGCAATGCTTTTTTTATTTTTGGTGTGTAAGCTCAAGAGGATACGTAGCCCTTTAAGGGAATACCATCAAAATAATTTTTTGGGACAATTTTATGATTCTTAATTATTGATGATTTGTATTGTTTTTTCAAATAAATTTCAGCGATGAAAGTGTATTTTAATTTGGTGTCATGTGAAAAATCTAAACACCCGCCTTTAACCTATTACCAAACAGCGAAATTTAAGACCTATCCAGATCGAAAGCTTTTGTAAAGGACAATTTCCAAGTTGCTCAAACGGTATAATTTTGCTTTGATAGGGTAGAAAACATTATTGGAAAAGGAGAAAATGCTGGTTACCAGCATTTTTTTCATTTTCACAGCCACCTTTTCAAAAGGCTTCTGCCTCAGGGGTTAAAAGTCAGAATTGTGTAGCAATAGGTTCAAAGAGTTAAAGGATTCATAGGACAAAAATAGTTTGAATTCCCAGACTTAAATAGAGCTGTCACAGCAACTATGTGAAATGATAAATGTTGACACCTCCCAGCATGTCAACAAATATCAACCCTTATAGTGATGAACCACAGATATCTTATGTGGACAGAGAAGATAAAGATCAGACTGCATGGATTGTGCAGTCTAATCTTGGCTCTACACCACGTTCTGCTAATGTTCCATATGCTCCGACAAAAACAGCTTTGAAAATGCAATCCCTGCATCCTAAAAACTGACGGAGTATATTCAGATGATCTATTTAAGCCTTCACCACACATTGCCAACTGTTAACAACACCTAAGAAAAAACCTTTAGAAAACAATGTGGACAAAGAAGAGAATGCTGGTTCTCCTTTTCTCACATTATTTGCTACCCTTCCTAAAATAATTTCAAAATTTTGTGTCACATTCATTTTGAGCAACTGTGTTGAATTTGGTAAAGTCTCAAATTTGGTCTTTTGGTAAAGATTAAACCCATCACCACTCAATCCCTCCTTTTGACGACCCTGAGAAAAGGCCATAAGAAAACATTGTGGAAAAAGGAGAAAATGCTGGTCACCAGCATTTTCTCCTTTTCCCGCAATGTTTTCTACTCTTCACAAAACAAATTTTTAATTTTCAGTCACCTTTATTTTGTCGTCTGCAAATGCTTTCGATTTGGACAAACCTAAAATTTTGTCTTTTGGTAAAGAGTTAATACTACAAAAGTCAACCTTTTATAGAGACATAAAATGATCAATGGGCTTTCAAAACAACAGAACGCCGTGATTTCAGCTGTATGCCAGGTGTCAAAAGTTTAGACTTGAAGACTACTTTGAGAGCATCTTGCACAGGACCAAACTCTGCATGGCTCAAATGTCGAAATTTGTCCTTGAGAAGGTGGAAAACATTTCAGGATGGCTCTTCTCCAGTGGTGTTAAGACTCCGGGTTGTTTGTTAACCCTTTCCCAAACAAGCCCTGGTTTTTACGTGTCTGCAGTAAAAGTCTTTTGAAAACACTGTGGGAAAAGTATAAATTGCTCATAAAGAGCAATTTCTCCTTTTCCCACAGTGTTTTCTACCCTTTTTGAGAACTTTCTGCCATTTTCTCAAAATCTAAAATTGTCGTCTGCAAACTCTTTCAGTTTGGAAGAGTCCAAAATTTGTCGTTTGGGAAAGGGTTAAAGGATCAACTCTTTACCAAACAACAAAATTTTTGACCTGCCCAAATTGAAAGCATTTGCTGAAGACAAAATAAACGTGACTCAAAAATTGAAGCTTGACTTTAAAAAGAGTAGAAAACATTGTGGGAAAAGGAGAAAATGCTGGTTACCAGCATTTTCTCCTTTTCCCACAATGTTTTCAGAAAGATTCTTCCTCTGGGCCGTAAAAAAGCAGGGTTTTTTTTGTAAAGGGTAAGAAGACACACCCCCAAGGGAAAAATGTTCATACAGCTGTCTGTGGTTGCAGCATATATAGATAAAAAAAAAATAGGTCAAGGTACATTTATTTTATGAGGTCAACAATTCGGGGGTGTTTCTGCCAAGCCCATAATAGTTGCTGGTGATAAAAAGGGCTTGCACAAGGGTGTGGCCGCTTTAATTCACTACCTCCGCCAATATCTTTTGAAAGCTTGACTTCCGTCATTACAACAGGATTCATTCCTATTTCACTGCTGACCATTCTTTGACAATGGTTATGTGTGGTTGGTTGGTTATTTCCGTTTATCTATCGTCGCTACCAGTTGCCCATCTGAGCGACGCCCCCGGAAGACAGTTAGTTGTTATGGGGGTTAGTGCAAGGATACAGGTCGAAACTACTGAGAGCGTCGCCTGGTTCTTTAACCTGCTCGGCGTATAGCACGGTCACATAGGGCCTCGGTTTAATGTATCATCCGAAAGACTATTTGTAATTTTAGTTGGCCTGCCAAGTATTTGAACCCACAACCTGTAGTGACCCGAAACATTGCGTTCACGAGTCCTACACTCTACCTACTGAGTTGTATCGACTTTTGGGTTATGTGTGAATGCAGCCAGTGGCTTATGAAGACTTGAAAACCTGATTGGTTTAACCCTTTACCACACAAGCCCAACTTTTAACAACCTTGAGAAAGAAGCCCTTTTAAAAACATGGTAGGATTAGGAGAAAATGCTGGTAACCAACATTTTCTCCTTTTCCTACAATTTTTTCTACCCTTCCAAGACAAATTTTAGTTTTTGAGTCATTTATTTTTAATTTGTCATCTGCAAATGCTTTCAATTTGGACCGGTCTACAATTTTGTCGTATAGAAAGGATTAATGAGTTTAATGCCATTTTAACTCTTTACCAAATGACAGCATTTTTGACTTGTTCAAATAGAAAGCACTTGCAGACACAAAATTAATGTGACCCAAAATTTTAAATTTGTTTTCAGAGGTATCTGGTAAACGGTCAAAAGCCCCTCAGGTCATTATCCCCTACCCCCAAAACAGGTATGGCGGTCAAAAGCCCCTTCGAAAATTTGCAAGGGCGGTCATTATCCTCTTCATCAAATTTTAAAGGCGGTCAAAAGCCCCTTTGCGATTTCGCAAGGGCGGTCATTATCCCCTTCATCATATTTTGATGGTGGTCAAAGGCCCATTTATCAGAAGCAGACAAAAGTCCCTATGAATGGTAACCATGCCGACATTATCCCCTCCGTAGACATGAAGTCTGATAATCGCTTTGAAATAGAACACTTGTAAAATATACATATGTCTACACTAATATGTGAAATTATCGGATATGGATATAGAATTGATGATTGTTGATTGATTGTAATGTTCAACGCCGTTTTAAACATTGTCTGATTTATATCGTGGCTGCCAATGTACCTATCAATGCTTTTCCAGGGTGCTCTTTTTCCATTAGTCGGCACTTTTTTCCAGGCCACTGGATGCTTACTTACTCACATAACCATTTAAATGCCAATGGCCAACGGGTGGCTAAGTGGTGAGCGTGTCGGACTCATGACCTAGTGGTTATGAGTTCGATACCCGGTTGAGGCGAACTTTCTTTCCGGCGTAATTCGCTCTCATCTCTGCTGAAGCATTTGAGAAAAGTAGTTGGTGGCTTTGGAAAGAAAGTTGTGTAAGTACTGGTGTGAGAAAGCCAGGAAACACATGTGCGTCACCAACTGCCATGATATGACCTTAGCTGTTAAAGTGGCGTGAACCCCCAATACAACTAACATCTATTGAAATGAATCAGATAAACTGAGGACGGATTAAGATAATTATCTGTTATGGTACAAAGTGATCACTCGTTTACATGTTGAATGTATACATATACGACAGACAGGAAACAATTTTAATGAGTAAATCACCATCAAGCAAGAAAAAAAAAGGGGGGGGGGGGGGGCAGGGATGCAAGGCACAGGTACGACACTGAAATTATTTTATTTCTTCGTTAGAAATCACAAAGGGAAACGCTAGCCCATGTAAAGGGGCTGTTGTCCGCCCGAAAGATTGGATCAAGGGGATAATGACCACCCTTGCGAAATCGCAAAGGGGCTTTTGACCGCCTTTAAAATTTGATGAAGGGGATAATGACCGCCCTTGTAAAATTGTGAAGGGGCTTTTGACCGCCATACCTGTTTTTGGGGGAAGGGGATTATGACCGGAGGGGCTTTTGACCGCCATTCGTTTTCAGAATGGAGGAAAACATTGTGGGAAAAGGAAAAAATGCTAGTTACCAGCATTTTCTCCTTTTCCCACAATGTTTTCAGAAGGCTCTTTTCTCAAGTTCGTAAAAACCAGGGATTATTTGGGAAAATATTAAATATTAGTTTAAGTTACAGAAGCCAGTTCACCTATCTATGCTTTCCTCGAGTTTTGAGTGCTGTACCAGCGGAAATTTTTGCAGTATGGAAATTTTTATGAATTTGAAAATACATCAAATAACAAGTGTCTACAAGCAGCAAATAATTATGTCTGTAATTGATAACTTGAAAATTTATCGACACACATGTACATCCACATATACAGTACTTCCCACAACATTCTCTCCTAGCTAGTTATTGGCAAATTTTCTTCCTCCAACATTATCTTCAAAACGATGTTTCAGGTAATAGGTTAAAATATACATTTTGTGCAGTGCATTTGACATGGAAGTCACTTTGACACTTGACCAAACAATCCCTCATTTTAATGACGCTAAAAAAGAAGCCTTTTGAAAACATCATGAGAAAAGGAGAAAATGCTGGTAACCAGCATTTTCTTTTTTTTTTTATAGTGTTTTCTGCCCTCCTAGAACAAAGTTCATTCTTTGAGTCGCATTAATCTTATTGTTTGTAAGTGCTTTCAATTTGGACCAGTCTCAAATTTTGTCTTTTGATAAAGAGTTAACTCTTTACATGATGACATACTTTTAGGCTTGTCCAATTTGAAAACATAACAATCTAGACAACCAGTTAATTGTAGTTTCAACACTTTACCATAAGTTTCAATGACCCTACGTAAAAGAACTTTTGATGTTTTTTTTTTTTGTAAACATTCTATCAAAGGAAAGCCATCCGTACATCATTTTAGCCAGAACTGAGTTATCATCCGCAATGCTTTCAATGTGAGAAAATTTCATGTGAAAAAGGGTTAAGTGTTGGTCTTTGATAAGACTAGATAAGATTGACCATTAGTCCTTAACTGCTCACCGAAGTGAAATCATCTAGGATTGACAACAATGAAGAGATCCATGTTGTAATGATATAAAATACAATAGTATTAGTGACCTACCTTTCGACTGGCTTTATCTATTTTTGAACCTGTCAGAGATTAACATGAGGACAGATTCTGATGGAGTTTCATACATATCAGGCTGAAAATATAGCCTTGAGAAAACTTAAAGGGTTTTACTACTACTTTGCCCACTGACCTACTTTTAGACCTGCCATGACCTAAATTCAAACTTGTCAGAGATATCATCAAGACACACATTCTGACAAAGTTTTATGAATAACTGACCTAAAATGTAGCCTGTTGAAAGCATGCAAGGTTTTTCTAAGATTTGACCCAGTGACCTACTTTTTGACAGAATGTGACCAAATTCCAAACTTGTCCAAGATATCATCAAAACAAAATTCCAAACAAGTTTCCTACGTATCAAACTGAAAATAATGCCTCTAGAGTACACACAAGTTTTTTTCTAAGATTTCGCCAAATGACCTAACCTGACCCGACATGACCAAATTTCGTAATACTCTGAGATATCATTTAGACAAATACCAATATTCTAATAAAGTTTCTCAAGTATCTGACTGCAAATAATGGTCTGTAGAGTGCACACATACTTTTTCTAAGGTTTGACCCAGTGACCTATTCTTTCACAAGATTTGACCCAATTTCATACTTGTATGAAACATTATCCAGACAAAAATTCTGACCAAGCTATTTGAGTATCCAGCTTAAAATGTGGCCTCTAAAGTGTACACAAGGTGTTTCTATGCTCTGGCCAGTGACTTTCTTTAACACCAGATATGACCCTATTTCGTTCTTGTCTAAGATATTATGAAGACCAAATTAACATTCTGCACACATTTCTTTAGCATCAGGTTTGAAATATGACCTGTAGAGTGCACGAGTTTTTTCTATCATTTGGCCCACTGACCTATTTTTTTTGGCCAATATGACCTAATTGTAATCACAAGTCAACACTGGCAAAATTGCATGAGTATCAGATGAAAAATGCAACCTCTAGAGTGCCGACAAGGTCATTCTTGATTCCCTGACGATGAACTATGGACTACGGACACGGCACAATCACAGAAGCTCATCTTGAGCACTTTGTGCTCAGGTGAGCTCAAACAGTGTTTGAAAAGGTGAAAATGCTGGTTTCTAGCATTTTATCCTTACCCTATACTTTTTTAAAAAGTACTCCAGATCAATATAGAGCATGGGATTATGTGATATAAAGATGTGAGGGACAACAGACAATTATCCCATTACCACACAATCCCTACTTTTGACGCCCCTCAGAATGAAGCCTTTAGAAAACATTGCGGGAAAAGGAGAAAATGCTGGTAACCAGCATTTTCTCCTTTTCCCACAATTTTTTCTACCCTTCACAAAACAAAATTCATTTTTTCATTCACTTTTATTTTGTCGTCTGCAAATGCTTTTGATTTGGACCAGTCTAAAATTTTGTCATTTAGTAATGAGATAAGGAACAGAAAGCGTTGTCCATCAGGAACATCCCAATATCCAAATGATACCTACAAAGCAGTCTGATCTTTATCAAAAATAATCATCTAAAGAAACTCTGATTGTAACAATATGCACTCAAACGATTAACCCTTTACCAAACAATCCCTGGTTTTTCGTGACTCTGAGTTAGAAGCCTTTTGAAAACATAGTGGTAACCAGCATTTTCTTCTTTTCCCACAATGTTTTACCCTTTCTGACATATATAATGAAATTTCTACCACATTTAATTTGTTGTCTACCAAGGCTTTCAGTTTGGCCAAGTCTAAAAATTTGTTGTGTGGTAAAAAAGTGTTATCTGATTATCAGATCAATCATAACAATGTGAGAAAAATTTGCAACAGATGGCATAACACATGTTAATAACTCTTTGCCAAATGAACAATCCCAACTTTTAACTACCCATGGGGAAGAAGCCTTTTAAAAACATTGTGGGAAATGGGGAAAATTCTGGATACCAGCATTTTCTCCATTTCCCAGGTTTTCTTCCATATCAGATAGAACTTCCTTCATCTAAGACACATTTAACATGTGGTGACTTGTCTGCAATAATTGCTTACAATTTGGACAAGTCTTAATTTTTTGTCATTTGGTACTTAATTTACCCTGTATCAGAGAACCATGTTTTAGCAACATTGAGGATAAAGCTTTTGAAATCAGTTTGGGAAAAGTAGCTTCAGGTCAGCAGCTTCAGTTGATAGAATAGGATTTATCTGACAAATTTCAAATTGAGTTGCTTGGAAGAGTACCTCCATATCATCATCATCATCATCATCATCATCAATCACCATTACCCACAGTATTTCTACACTGTCAAAGACAAACATTTTTTTCAGTCATATTCAGTCAACTGCAAAATTTACACTAAAATTGGACAAAGCTAAAAATTTTGGTTATGTAGTAAAGAGCTCCTCTTCAGTAAAAAATCTCATTTTAGGTTCCTTAACAAACTAGAGCTGTCACTGAATGTGACTTAACTCTTTACCAAACAACAAAATGTTAGAATGGTCCAAATTGAAAGCATTTGCAGACGACAAAATGAATGGGACCAAAGAATTGAATTTTGTTTCAGGAAGGGAAGAAAACATTGTGGGAAAAGGAGAAAATGCTGATTACCAGCATTTTCACCTTTGCCCACAATGTTTTCACATGGGTGTTAAAAGTCGGGATTGTGTGGTAAAGGGTTAATACCCCCGCCAGCACTTTGACAGAAACAGGCAATTGCTAGCATTTTGTACACAAACGGACCTACGGACGGTCACACAGACAGACAGGCTTATTCCAGTATACCCCCCAAAACATTTGTTTTGTGGGGATATAAAAAGACACAAGAAAACATTGTGGGAAAGATCTAGTAGAAGCCAGTTGCTGAAATCTGTTTCTTGTTAATTTTACAATGTTTTCTACCTTTAAAACGAAATCCCCTCATCTGACCTACTTTTACCTTGTTGCAGAATTGCTGTAACTCTTTACCAATAAGGATTTGAACTAATCTAAATCTAAAGCTTTAGCAGACAAAAAAATCATGGCTCAAATGGTAAAACTTGTCTTTGAAAGGGTAGAAAACATTTTGGGAAAGGAGAAAATGCTGGTTCCTGCATAAGTAAAATATGACCCAAGTCCACACCTTGGTCTTCTGTTAAAGAGTTTTAAACTCTGCTGGCACCAATGATACCTCCTGCTGCTTTTGCGAGCGTTCTTGATTGGGGCCAGTCTTCCCATTCATTACAGATGGTGATCAACCTGGGACTGCAAGGTTTCAAGCTTGCTTTTAACTCTGTCCAAAACATTATCTCTAATTTTTACGACCCAGAGGAAGAAGCCTTCTGATAACACTGTGGGAAAAGGAGAAAATGCTTGTAATCAGCATTTTCCTCCTATTCCTGTAATGTTTTCAACTCTTCGCAAGTCAAGTTTCAATTTTTGAGTCATCTTTATTTTGTTGTCTGCAAATGCTTTCAAATTGGACAAGTCTAAAATTTTGTCGTTTGGTCATTTGGTGAAGATTTAAACCGGTATATTGAGCTCCTAGGATCTGCAGAAAAAGTGAAATAAACAAACCTCAAAAAGATTGCTTTGATAACCATCATTTGAAAATGGATTGATATATTTTTAGCTCCTGTAAATTTGAAGTCTGCAAATGCTTTTCAGTTCAGCCATGTTGTTTGTGTTTGGTGAAGGTTCAATCATCATTCAATGACATAGGTCTTTTTTAACACAGTCCCGTGCTTATGGACCCTGACAAAGACGCTTTATAAAAACATTATGGGAAAAGGAGATGGTTTGCGCCAAATCTTAATTTGTCATCTGCAAATGTTTTCAATTTCGAAGGTTGTACAATTTTGTCATCTGGTAAAGAGTTAGATCAGACGCACAAATCGAGTTTAACCCTTTAACACATAATTCCGAGTTTTGACAACTCTAAAAGAGAAGGCTCTTGGAAACATTGTTGAAAAATGGGAAAAGAATGCTGCTAACAAGCATCTTTCTCCTTTTTCCAAAATGTTTCCTACCCTATCAAACACAGAAATCACATGAACAACAATTAATTGGCTGTCTGCAAATGCCTTGCTAACAGTTTTATGTTTTGGTAAAGAGTTAAACCTTTACCACACAGTCCCGACTTTTAACAACCCCGAGCAAGAAGTAAGCCTATAGAAAACATTGTGGGGGAAGGGAGAAAATGCTGGTAACCAGCACTTTTCCGTATCCCACAATATTTTTTACTCTATCAAAGTTAGAAATCATCACAAGGTTTAATCTGTCGTTTGCAGATGCTTTGAATTCGGTTTAGTCCAAAAATTGTTGTTTGATAAATTAGTTAAGCCCTTCCATACAATCAGACAGTTGAGTGACCCAGTGGAAGAATGCAATTAAAACATTGTGGAAAGTGGTGAAAAAAAAACAGTAATAAGGATTTTAACTCTTAACTAAAAAATATTTTAGACTGGTCCATTTTTAATTGAAAGCACTTGCAAACAACAACAAAATGTAACAAAAAATGAAACTGGTTCCCTGCAGAGAACAAAACATTGTGGGAAAAGGAGAAAATGCTGGTTACCAACATTTTCTACTTTTCCTCTCAGGTTTTCAAAAGGCCTCTATCTCAGGGTCGTAAAAACCTGGGATTGTTTGGTAAAGGGTTACAGTAATGGCTACTGCTTATTTTAGGGGCTGGATACAAGTTGACATCTGAGCACAACTTGTTAACCCATTACCACACAATCCCTACTTTTGACGCCCCTCAGAAGCCTTTAGAAAACATTGTTGGAAAAGGAGAAAATGCTGGTAACCAGCATTTTCTCCTTTTCCCACAATGTTTTCTACCCTTCACAAAACAAATTTCAAATTTTCAGTCACTTTTATTTTGTCGTCTGCAAATGCTTTCAATTTGGACCAGTCTAAAATATTGTTGTTTGGTAATGGGTTAAAGCATGTTTGATTGCGACAGGGATCTCATAATCTATATCAAATTGTGTGTGTCACTTCCCATGCTCCCTTACTTGACTTCTTGGTTTTAAGATAATATGGAGATAGGAACCCTCAAGGCAGCTCAATTTGATACACCAGATGGTCTTATGATAGCATAGATCACTCACCAGAGCTTTTCTTTTCCTTTGAAAAAAAAAAGGGTTTTGTAAAGAGTACATTACCTCCAAGACCAACATTCTAACTGTTTCAAAACATTGTACATGAATTGACTTCTACACACGGCACATTGTTTTCCATACATTTTAAGTGATCAACCCATTGATCCACTGTGAGTGGACCATTTTCAAAGCCTAACATTATGACCAAGTTTCAAAAGCATTGGACTGGAAATATTGCCTCTATCGGGCACATTTATTTTAGGTTTATCTCGGATTGACTAAGTGACCATGTATCTTACATGACCAGAGGTGATCCATTCATAAATTTGATCTAGACGATTCCAGGACAAACAATCCCACTTTTTTATGATATTTAGACTGAAAACGTTGCCTCAAAAGAGCACCCAAGGTTTGTCTATGATCTGATCTATTGACCTATCCTTTGAATAGGGATGACCTGTTTTCAATAGTCTAAGGTGCTAATGATATAGAATTCTGACCAGGTTTCATGAATGTTAACCAAACAACAAAATTGTAGACTTGTCCACATTGAAAGCATTGGCAGATGACACAACAAATGCGGCTCAAAAATTGAAATATGTTTTGGGAAGAGTAGAAAACTGGTAACCAGCATTTTCTTCTTTACCCACAATGTTATCAAAAGGCTTCTTTCTCAGGGTCATTAAAAGTTGGGATTGTGTTGTATAGAGTTAAATTCAAAAATCTTTATCTATAGTGCATGCAAGATAAAGTAGATGGACACAGCCAAATCGAAAAAGCGGACATCTCATGCATGTCATGTTAAGGCAAGCTGAAAGCTGTAAGTCCCTAGTTTTTTTTGCAGTTTATACTAAAATTTTTTTTCTTCAATTTCTTCCACTCTCCTTTCAAGATGCTGGCTTCCAACCATCATGAAAAACATCAGCCTGTTGAAATGCAATATCAAAGAGTATAAAACATCAAACAAAACTTGTATTTTCATGTCTCAGAAAGAAAAGAATTTGAAAGATAAGCTGGATTATTGCATAAGATCTGTGCAGACCTCAACAACAGATTAACCACTCCAAACTGACTTGAATTTGTCCTAATTCAAGGCATTTTCAGACAACATATTAACTGTGGTTCAAATTGTGGAATTTATCTCGGGAAGGGTAGGAAACATTGTGGTTATGTTTCCAGCATTTCCTACTTTTCCAACAATGTTTTCAAAGGCTTTTTCTCTCATAGTCTTTAAAACTTAGGATTGTGTAAAAAAGAGCTTATATAAATGCTTAACCCATTTGCACACAATCCCTCCTTTTGATGGCCCTGAGAAAGAAGCCTTTAGAAAACATTGTGGGAAAAGGAGAAAATGCTGGTAACCAGCATTTTCTCCTTTTCCCACAATGTTTTCTACCCTTCACAAAACAAATCTTAAACTTTCAGTCACTTTTATTTTATCGTCTGCAAATGCTTTCTATTTGGACAAGCCTGAAATTTTTTCATGTGGTAATGAGTTAACTCTCTACCACATGACAAAATTTTAATTGAAAGCATTTGCAGATGACAAAATAATTGTGAGTCAAAAATTGAAATCTTACTTGGAAAGGGTAGAAAACATTGTGGGAAAAGGAGAAAATGCTGGTTACCAGTATTTTCTCCTTTTTCCACAAGGTTTTCAAAGGCTTTCTTTCTCAGGGTCGTTAAAAGTCGGGATTGTGTGGTAAAGAGTTAACCAGACATTTTATACTGGCCCAGATTTTGAGAGCATTTGCTGATAAAAAATAAAATACTGCTAAACTTATGGGATTTGTCATTTATTTTAGAAAAGAGCTTGAAGAAAGGATTTCCATTTTCATTCTTTTTATGCAACCAAACATAAATCAGTTCAAAACAATACAGAGACTGGGTCACATTTTATAGCACAAAGGAATGACAGAATAAGGCAATGACTGTACATTCGGCAAGTATAAAGGTAAATGTAAACAATAACTTGCAAATTAACAGTACATGAACTCTTACCACTTACAACTGAGAGGCACTAAGCAGTTTCTTTTCAGCATTGATTCAAATGCATTCTATGGTAGACATTTGGTAAAATAAACTGACAAATGAAAGAATTCTTTTTCGTCATATTATTCCATTCAAAGTTCATGTTGGCATTTATAATCAAGATTTTCACTGACAAAATCTTTCGCTGAAATTATTTGTTGATCCAAGTTAGTGAAGAAAATTTGCTATCTGCAAATACTTTCTTGCTGTACAGGAGGAAAATATTGAAGAGTTAACCCTTTCCCAAACGACAAATTTTGGACCCTTCCAAACCGAAAGAGTTTGCAGACGATAATTTTTGATTTGGAGAAAATGGCAGAAAGTTCTCAAAAAGGGTAGAAAACACTGTGGGAAAAGGAGAAATTGCTAGTTACGAGCAATTTCTCCTTTTCCCACAGTGTTTTCAAAAGACTTTTACTGGAGACACATAAAAACCAAGGCTTGTTTGGGAAAGGGTTAAGCTTCTTTGCCTGCAGATTAAAACACTGCCTTTTAACTCTTTACCAAACAACAAATTTTTGAATTGGACCAAATTCAAAGCATCTGCAGACAACAGACTGAATCTTGTAAATATGATAATTTCTGACTTTGATACAGGAGAAAATATTATGGGAAAAGGAGAAAATGCTGGTTACCAGCATTTTCTCCTTTTCCCACATTGTTTTTTACTCTTTACCACAGGACCAAATTTTAGACTGGTTCAAATTGAAAGCAATTGCAGACGACAAAATAAAGGTGACTGAAAAATTGAAATTTGTTCTGGGAAGGGTAGAAAACACTGTGGGAAAAGGAGAAAATGCTGGTTACCAGCATTTTCTCCTTTTCCCACAGTGTTTTTAAAAGGCTTCTTTCTCAGGGGCGTCAAAGTAGGGATTGTGTGGTAATGGGTTAAAGGCTTCTCTCCAGAAGTCAGGATTGTGTGGTAAAGAGTTAAGCATAACATTTTTCAAAATACTCTGACAAAACGAATTAGTGCATACAAAGAGAAATTTTTCACTGTGTCGAAAGGTTTTCATCTTTTCTTTTCAGAATCAACTATTGAATACTCCCATGTTTTCATGACTCAGTTGAAGACATCTTTTGAAATCTTATTTTGATGACAAGAAAATACTGGGTATCCTCCAGCACATTCTCCATTTTCAGCAATATTTTCTACCTTTTCACTGAGAAACAACATCAAGCAGGGCTAAAATTTTGTCATCTACTAGACTGATTGATTTATGGTGTTTTATGCCATTTTCAACAATTTTTCATGAATATTGCTTCGAAAAAAGAAAAGTCGAATAAGTTATATTTGAAAATCCAGATCCCATAAATTTGTTTTCATCTTTTGTAAAACTGTTTTAGGACATCCCAAGTTTGCCTTTTTTTCCATAAATATAGCTACAGCACTCTTATTGAACAGCAATAAAAAAATCTTATGAAAGATGCATAAATCATTACTTTTGACACGGACACAAAAAAGTTTATACATGTATCTAAAAAGCCAGGGATTAGTGTGTTGCCTGAATTCTTAAAATACTTTTTCTTTGGATACAATAACTTTAACTCTCTAACAAACAATCCCTGGTTTTCATAACCCTGGGGAAGACACTTTTTGAAACAATTGTGGGAATGAGAGAAATGGCTGGTAACCAGCATTTTCTCCTCCTCCTACAATGTTTTCCACCCTTCCTAGAATGAGTTTCAGTTTTTTAATTGCCTCAATTTTGTCATCTGCAAATGCTTTCAATTTTGACCAGTCTAAACTTTTGTCATAAATTACATGTATAGTGAAGAGTTACAAAATTAATCATGTCAGAATTGAAAGCAGCCGAAAATGTGACATTATTAGTTGTATGGTTAGGTGGCAGGGGACTTGGAAACTTGCTCACAGCTGTGGTGAATCATGTCGCCCTGAGCCAAAGGTGAGGTGGCGACATGATTCGACACAGCCCTGAACAAGTTTCTAAAGCCCCTGCCACCTGAATGTACAACGAATTTATTAACTGCAAAGTTTTACCCTTTCAAAGCATGTTAAGTGAAATTTTCCTGTATTACAATCTCACTAATCGAGTATGCTAACAAAATAGAAATTCCCTTCCGAGTGCCCAAATGAAAACTGACGTCACTTGAAAATGAGGTCACTAAAACGTGCAATTATGTGCATAAATGTGCAGCCTGCTGATCGAACGATGCCACCATTTTGGATGTTGTGTTGCATGTGTAGTGATTTTACAGGGCACTCAAAAGGAGAAACTGGCTTTAGGTGTTTTTTGCCAAGGAACATGATAATGTATGTTCCTGGCATGTTAACCGATCTGATCACCAGAAATTTCTTTGCAGTATAATAAAAATTGTTTTTCAAACATGCTCAATATCAGCAATTTCTTCATCCGTCTCACTGTGTTAATGTCTTTTCCCAAAAGGTACAAAAAATAGAATTATCTGGCAAATGATCACCGCTATGTGCAAGTATGAGATGCACTGCACAGGTTTTTGCTAGATAATAAATAATTTAGTCTGTCTTGCCTTTCCTCCATGTTCAGATTAGCAGTGACTGTTTAACCATTTCCCAAACAAGCCCTTGTTTTTACGTATCTGCAGTACAAGCCTTTTAAAAACACTGTGGGGAAAAAGAGAAATTGCTCATAATGAGCAATTTCTCCTTTTCCCACAGTGTTTTCTACCCATTTGGAGAACTTTTATCAAATTTGAAATTGTCGTCTGCAAACTCTGAGTTTGGAAGAGTCTAAAATTTGTCGTTTGGGAAAGGGTTAAGGATCTGAACTCTTTATCAAACAAAATTTTAGCTTAGTCTAAATTGAAAGCATTTGGAAACAATGAAATAAACATAATGAAAAAAAAAAAATTGAAACTTGACTTTAAAAGAATAGAATTAAAACAGTGCGGGAAAAGGAGAAAATGTTCACAATCAATATTTTCTCCCTTTCCTCCATCTTTTCTACCCTTCAAAAAATAAATTCCAATTTCTGAGTCACACTTTTTTTGTTGTCTACAATTTTGTCTTTTGGTAGAGTTCAATCTTGTTACCAAATAAAATAAACAAACCTGTCTGTTTTCCAGGTCTATCTGTTTATTTGTATTTGAGTTAATCCATTACCACACAATCCCTACTTTTGACGACCCTGAGAATGAAGTCTTTAGAAAACATCATAGGAAAAGGAGAAAATGCTGGTGACCAGCATTTTCTCCTTTTCCCCACAATGTTTTCTACCCTTCACAAAACAAATGTCAAATTACCAGTCACTTTAATTTTTTCCTCTGCAAATGCTTTCAATTTAGACAAGCCTAAAATATTGTCGTTTGGTAATGAGTTAAGTTGGGCAAGTGCACCTACACATGTTTCTTGACTTTGTCAAACACTGACACATCTTTCTTTCCAAACAACTGACTTCTTTTCTCACATGCATCAGAGGTGGGAGGTCCAAAACTGCTGGCAAAAAAGGTTGTCTCAACCTGGCATTAAAATCGCAACCATCAGGTCACAGGTCAGATAAGCTAACCACTGAATTAACCTTTTACTAAATAGATACTCATTTCTACGCATTGCCTGCATAGAAATGAGTATCTATTGAGTAAAAGGTTAACTCAGTGGTTAGCTTATCCTTTGGAAAACATTGTGGCAAAAGGTGAAATTGCTGGTGACGAGCAATTTCACCTTTTGCCACAATGTATTCTACACTATCAAAAGGTGTCATATAAACATAAGAAACGGCTTCATCATTGCTGTTTTTTAGGGTCAATTAGAGATACTATAGAAATGCCTTATGGGGTAAAGGGTTAAATGGCCAGACTTCCAGCTCTAAAAGAAAGTTTCAACTACGCTGGAAATTCAAATGGTTTTGGAACAAGGTGGCATAGGTAATGGAGAGTGTATAGATGTGAAATCAGACATCATGCTCTATGCCAAGTTGATCTTGATTTTGATTTATGCTGTCTGCAAAAGCTGCATAAATTTAACCCTTTACCTCTCAGGGACACACTTTTGAGTTTAAACATCCCTGAGAAAGAAGCCTTTTGAAAACAATGTTTTCTACCTTATCAAAGAACAATTACACCATTTGACCAGCATTGAAATATCTGTCTGCAAAAGCTTTCAATTTGGATAAGGCTCAGATTTTGTCAGCTTGTGAACGGTTAAGTTACCAAAAACAATAAAAGGGTTGATCAGTTTATATTATTCGTTCCAAATGACATTACAGTAACCTTAAACTTCTGACTCCTGATTGGTTGGAATCTAGGTTGGACTCTTTACCAGACAACATTTTAGATTTTCCCATACAGAAATTTTGCAGCCAGACAAAATAGAAAATGTGTCACGAATGAAAGGATTTGTCTTCCCAAGGTTAAAGAACACCATGTGCTAAGGAGAAAATCCTAATTACGACCATTTTCTCCTTTTCAAATGCTTTTTTCTCAAAAGCTTTCTTTTTTGGGGGGTTGTAATGATTGGTAGAGGGATGGAACTCATTGATAGGCTGGAATGTAAACTTGTTTACATTTAGCTTAAAACTTGGGTCATTCTTAACCCATTACCACACAATCCCTACTTTTGACGCCCCAGAGAAAGACAAAACAAATTTCAAATTTTCAGTCACTTTTATTTTGTCATCTGCAAATGCTTTCAATTTGAACCAGCCTAAAATATTGTTGTTTGGTAATGTGTTAACCTATTAAAACATTTGAACAGTATAACAGACTTTCCCATATATTGTTATCCTCGGATACCCCGGGGTCTCCCTATTTTCTACGCTACATCGACCCCCCGGACAATTGACTAATAAAACTTTGAATCAGCCTCCGAAAATCGATACGAAACGTCATAGAGTACAGTCCACTCGCCCATCACAAAATGATGATGGAACCAATGAAAAGCCAGCATTCGGCCAGCGGTAAAGCGAGGGAAATTCAATTAATTGTCCAGGGGTCGATGTAGCGTAGCAAATAGGGAGACCCCGGGGTATCCGAGGATGATATATTGTAATCACTTTGCAGACTACAAATTTGCAGTTGCTCAAGAGATAAAGTCTGTCTTTGAAAAGCTTGAAACCATTTTGGTATGTCATGTATTTGCATGTTCTCTGTTTCCCATTATATTGTAAAGTGCTTCTTTCCAAGCCTCTGCACCTTATAAGTATACTGTATTGTTTTGAGAGGATTAATCTATTTTCAAGATTTATAAGCAATTCATGCCAACAAAATAAAGTTAAGAGAGAGAAAACAACCCATTGCTACCTGTTGTCCATACTGCACTCCTATCAGGCTCTTACAGCACAGCAGTTAAATTCTTGACCAAACAGCAAGATTTTAAACTAGTTCAAAATTAGGGCATTTGTAGACGACTGCTTACGAGTTGCTCAAAGGGTGAGATTTGTCAGTGATAGGATAGAAAACAGTGTGGGAAAAGGAGAAAATATTGGTAACCAATATTTTCACCTTTTCTCAATATGTTTTCAAAAGCCTTTGCCCTCATGCTTGCTAAACCTCTGGATTGCATGGTATGGGGTATTTAGAGGAGTCCCTTAAAGTGCTTGTAGATCAATCTAATAAGCCTTAAAAGTTCTCTTGATGTTAAATATAAAACAGTTCCACAGTTTTATTTTACAACAATTCTTGCAGAACTAAGAGCAACTGAAGACTATAAAAAAATTGACATTAGTAAAAGCATAGAGGGAAAGAATGAATTTAAAGTTATAAATATCCCCTCAAAAACATTTGTTGACAATAAAAGTGCCAAATAATTACATACAATATTTAAACATTTTAAGGTTGGGTGATGTGCCAGTGCAATAACAAATCATTTGAAATTTATCTCATAAAACTTTAACTCTTTACCACACAATCCCGACTTTTTAACGACCATGAGAAAGATAGCTTTTGAAACCATTGTAGGAAAAGGAGAAAATGCTGGTAACCAGCATTTTCTCCTTTTCCCACAATGTTTTCTACCCTTTCCAAGTCAAATTTCAATTTTTAAGTCACATCTATTTTGTCGTCTGCTAATGCTTTTGACTTGGACTAGTCCAACACTTTGTCATTTGGTAAAGAGTTAATGTAAATTCAAAGGAACTCATAGATAAAACTACAGACAAGGTACATTATACATGTATCCAAAATTAGACTATGATCAAATCAGTCTGATCTTGTCCCACACTGTCTTAAAAGGGAACCAAAGTCATAGCAAGCATACACTTTGTACTAGTATAAAATTGCAGCGTAATGCACAAATTCTGCTTCTGAGTATTTGTCTGGTTTATGCCGCATTTGGTAGTACATGTATTTCAGTCTAGATAGTAACCACATGACCCTGAGAGAGACACACCTGTGAAAACTGGTAACCAGAATTTTCTCCTTTTCCAACATTGTTTTCTGATCTATCACAGACTTATCCAACTATTTAACTAAGTAAGAAATAACTAAAGGAAGGTCAGTTTGTCACTACGCTTTAAATATGTTAGGTCTGTATTGTAAATGCTACCCGAACCAGAGTAGCAGGTCAACTGAAAACAGAAAGGACTTGCAAACTGTTCTGCTGTTCCTTAACTCCTTCCCACACAATCCCAACTTTTGACAACCCAAGTGTAGAAAGCTTTTTAAAACATAGCTGGAAAAGAAGAAAATGCTGGTAACCAGCATTTTCTCCTTTTCGCTCTATGTTTTCTACCCTGTCTCAGACAAATTTCATTATTTAAGTCAAATTCAATTTGTTGTCTGCAAAAGCATTCAATTTGGACAAGTCCAACATTTTGTTGTTTGGTAAAGAGTAAAACAAGCCAACACCTCAAAAACTATCATATTGATATGCCACTGCCGGCCTTAAATTTACACTAATGGCTGCATCATGATAGAAACTGGCTGAACCTTTTTGTTCAGTTGATGGTTTTATCCCAGACAAACATGACATAAATTTTACAGTATCTTAAGAAGTTAATATTCAGTATTTTTTCTGTTTTCTTCCCTCTATGTTTCCTATCCTCTCAGAGACAACAGATATTTGAGCCACGATTTATATTTCTGATAATACCTGAAATAGGATTTATATAAAATTCTGTTATCCAGCAAAGATTTGCAGAGAAGTAATTCAACTATTCATAGGCCCGAATTTGTAGTTTGTATGTGTCACAGATGGAAATAGTGTTGGAAAAGAAAACAAGTGTACCACAATGGAAATATCAACATCTGGCTGCATGTGCTTTATTTCGTAAGAAAATTCTGAGAAAACAAGAGGGCCAAGATGGCCCTGGATTGCTCACCTGAATTTTTGAGATGACCATAGTCAATTTTTTTTTTTTAGGTATTGAAACATTGGAACCAAATTTATAATTTTGCCAAGCAATTTTCAAAAGGTCACCTGTAAAAATCATTTTGAAATCTGACCATCAGTTTCAAAAAGAAGAATTTTTAAGAATTCTTCATTTCTGTATAAGAGCAAGTAGCCCCCATCCATGAGAGCCATGTTTCTTGATGGATCAAAATTTACAAACAAGTTTTGAAAAGGGTCACCCACGGAACATCTCTCTGAAATAATTTCAAAATCTGACCAGGGGTTTCAGAGAAAGAGAATTTTAAAGAATTTCATCATGTCCATATAGTGCAAGTAGCCCCCATTCACAAGACCATGTTTCTTGATGGATCAAAATTATATGTACAGCTTTTGGAAAGGGTCCCCTAAGGAACATCTCTGTCAAATTATTTCAAAATCTGACCACAGGTTTCAGAGAAGAAGAATTTTCAAGAATTTCTTCATTTCCATATAGTGCAAGAAGCCTCCATTCACTAGAGCCATGTTTCTTGGCCAATCAAAATTTTGCGAACAATTTTAGAAAAGGGTCACCCAAGGAACATCTCTGTGAAATTATTTCAAAATCTGTCCAGCCATTTCAGAGAAGAAGAATTTTCAAGAATTTCTTCATTTCTATATAGTGTAAGTAGCCCCCATTCACCAGAGCCATGTTTCTTGACCAATCAAAATTTCGCGAACAATTTTTGAAAAGGGTAACCCAAGGAACAAGTCTGTGAAATTATTTCAAAATCTAACCAGCGGTTTCTGAGAAGAAGAATTTTTAAGAATTTCTTTATTTCTGTATAGTGCAAGAAGCCCCCATTCACCAGAGCCATGTTTCTTGACAGATCAAAATTTCGCGAACAATTTTTGAAAAGGGTCATCCAAGGAACATCTCTGTGAAATTATTTTAAAATCTGACCAGCGGTTACAGAGAAGAAGAATTTTTAAGAATTTCTTCATTTCTGTACAGTGCAAGAAGCCCCCATTCACCAGAGCCATGTTTCTTGACGGATCAAAATTTCACGAACAATTTTTGAAAAGGGTCACCTAAGGAACATCTGTGTGAAATTATTTTAAAATCTGGCCAGCGGTTTCAGAGAAGAAGAATTTTTAAGAATTTCATCATTTCTGTATAGTGCAAGAAGCCCCCATTCACCAGAGCCATGTTTCTTGACGGATCAAAATTTCACGAACAATTTTTGAAAAGGGTCACCCAAGGAACATCTGTGTGAAATTATTTTAAAATCTGGCCAGCGGTTTCAGAGAAGAAGATTTTTAAAGAATTTGCTAAAAAATTCCATTTCGTTGCCATGGCAACCAGAGTTTTTGACGGAATCAAATTCTGTGAACAATTTTTAAAGAGGACCTCCCAAGGAACATTCCAGCCAAGTTTGGTCCAAATCCGCCCAGCGGTTTAGGAGGAGTTGATGTTTAAAGAATTGTTGACGACGCACGACGCACTGACGCACGACGGACACCGGGTGATCCTAAAAGCTCCCCTTGAGCACGTTGTACTCAGGTGAGCTAAAAATGGGTAATAACTGGGTCAAAAATACTTTAATAGTTACCTGACCTTGTTGTATGGGATCTTTTTTAGATAGATATTATTCACAACTTGACCAAGTTTGAAGTAAATATCTTCAGTTACAACGGAGGTATAATAAAACATCAAAGTTTTGCATTTAACGACACAGATGATGATGGTGAGCTAAAAATACAGGTTCTCCATCATGTTCATCTAAACAAAAGATTGTTTAGTATCGGACGAATCCTCTGCCACAAAGTCCTCCAGTTTTAATGACCCTGAGGAAGAAGACTTTTGGAAACTTTGTGGGAAAAGCATTTCCCAGCATTTTCTTCTTTTCGCCATAATTGTTCAAAGGCAAATCTCATCATTAGAGCCACACTACCTTTTGCTGCATGTTCTTGCAAATGCTTTCAGTATGAAGAAATCTAAAATGTTGTAGTTTGGTAAAGGATAGAGGGTCAATGAACATCATTTAACCCATTACCACACAATCCCTACTTTTGACGCCCCTGAGAAAGAAGCCTTTAGAAAACATTGTGGGAAAAGGAGAAAATGCTGGTAACCAGCATTTTCTCCTTTTCCCACAATGTTTTCTACCCTTCACAAAACAAATTTCAAATTTTCAGTCACTTTTATTTTGTCGTCTGCAAATGCTTTGGATTTGGACAAGCTTAAATTAATATTGTCGTTTGGTAATGAGTTAAAGGACACTGACATTATTTGCTATTTGACCCTTTACCAAACAATACCTGGTTTTTCCGACCCTGAGATGGTAGCCACCTGAAAACAATGTGGGAAAAGGAGAAAATGCTGGTGACCAGCATTTTCTCTTTTTCCCACAATGTTTTCTACCCTGTCGAAGTCAGAAATCATTATATTAAAAAGATCTAATTTGTTGTCTGCAGATACTTTGAATTTGGTCCATTCCAAAAAAATTGTCCTTCGGTGAAGAATTAACACCAAATACCCTTTGTTGTTGGTACTCATTAGAATCATCTTAATGAGACGATTCTAATGAGTACCCACAACACAGGGTTTAGTGGAGAACAATTAATCAGAATCACTCCCTCTATCTAGAGCTCTGTAACACCATAAAAAAACCAAGACAAGCTTAACCCTGTACCTGATATGCCAATTTGAGGCTCTTACATTTCAGCAGCAAATAAAGATATGATGTCAAAAATATGGACAAAATTAATGTAGATACAAATATCTGATATGAGTTTAAAACATGGTGGGAATAGGAGAAATTGCTCATTACAAGCAATTTCTCTTTTCCCACGATGTTTTCAAAAGCTGTCTGTTGTTGATACGTCAAAATGATTATCTATGGAGTAAAGGGTTCAAACTGAAAGTAATGGTCCAAAGGATGGCATTTATTTCTGAAGGTGTAAATTATGAGAAAAGGAGAAAATACAGGTCAACAGCATTTTCTCCTTTTCCATCAATCTTTTCCAACAATGAATTACCTTGTAAAGAACAGCACAATATTCAAGAGCCCCAAAGTTCTTACTGCTAGTCATTTAAGCCTTTACCAAACAATCCCTGGTTTTTACATCCCTGAGATAGAAGCCTTTTGAAAACATTGTGGGAAAAGGAGAAAATGCTGGTAATCAGCATTTTCTCCTTTTCCCACAATGTTTTCTACCATGCTTGAAACAAATATCAATTTTTGAGTTACGTTTATTTTTTCGTCTGCAAGTGCTTTCAATTTGGACCTGTCTGAAATTTTGTCCTTTGTTAAAGGGTTCATCGAACCAAAAATAATGCTGACCATATAAAAAACAGGGGTCAACCTTTGTGAAGGTGCCCCTTATCTTTTGCTAAAACTTTTGTGTGTGTACTTTTTTGTTCCGAACTTAAGAAGAGTTTTTGACCATTTTCATCTAAATGCACCAAGATTATCTTCAGCATTGAAAATTTATGTCACAGTAAAGAAAGACGAAACAAATAAAGTTACCAGAATGTTCCCTGATGTCAGAAGAAGAGGGCAATGATGGTCTTGTATCCCTCCACTGACAAATAAGTAGGAAACATACACATCAAGCATAATTCTAGGTAAAGAGGTTTCGAACAAGAGGACTTTTTTTTTCAAATTTTCCTCTATGAAAGTTGTAACCTCAGGGTGAGGCCATTTTTTAACATTGAGCTAAAGTTACTTGAAATCTGGTACAGGTCCATCATTTGATACAATATAAACCTCTAAATAAGCCTATGTAAAACTTGTGAATTATGGGATAGAACCAGTTTGACCTAAGGGCTATAATTTGAACTATCTTGATAGAGTTTCCCTAGATGAATAAACATGCAAAACATGACAGAAGATGAATGCCAACATACACAGCGGACACAGGGCCATAAAATAAGCTCACTGGCCTTTGATGAATGGAGCTAAAAAACCTTGCAAATAATGATACAAGAACAAGTACTGTGTTTAACCCTTTACCACATAATCCCGACATTTTACACACCTGTGAAAGAAACCTTTTGAAAACATTGTTGGAAAAGGAGAAAATGCTGGTAACCATCATTTTCTCCTTTTACCACAATGTTTCCTTCCCTTCCTAAAACACATTTCAATACACTAGTCACATTCATTTTGTTGTCTGCAAATGCTTTCAATTTGTACCAATGTAAAATTTTGTTGTATGGCAATGAGTTAACTGTGTTCAATCTAAATCAGTAATTGGTGTATCTTGTTTCTAATTTCCATCTATGACTTAACCCTTTACCAAACAATCCCTGGTTTTTATGACCCCGAGGAAGAGGCCTTTTGAAAACTTTGTGGGAAAAGGAGAAAATGCTGGTAACCAGCATTTTCCCCTTTTCCCACAAAGTTTTCTACTCTATCAAAGAAAAATAGCACCATTAGAGCCACTCCAAAATTATTCTCTGCAAATGCTTTCGAGTTAGATGGGTCTAAAATTCTGCAGTGTGGTAAAGGGTTAATCCTGCAAAGCTAGTAAAGGAACATCCGCTTTTAAACACAAACAACTGCTCCTTTTTCTGAATTTCTTTTCCATTTCAGTAAAAAAGAGACATGTTCCTTTCCTTTCACCCTTTACCACACAATCTCGACTTTTGACGACCCTGAGGAAGAAGCCCTCTGAAAACATTGTGGGAAAAGGAGAAAATGCTGGTAACCAGCATTTTCTTCTTTTACCACAATATTTTCTACCATACTGGAAGCAAATTTCACTTTTTGAATTTCGTTTATTTTGTCGTCTGCAAATGCTTTCAATATGGATTAGCCTAAAATTTTGTTGTTTTGTAAAGAGTTAAACCGTTCATCACTAACTCATACTAAGTCTTCATAAGAATAGTGATTTACTCTT
This sequence comes from Tridacna crocea, assembly GCA_943736015.1. Taxonomy (NCBI): domain Eukaryota; kingdom Metazoa; phylum Mollusca; class Bivalvia; order Cardiida; family Cardiidae; genus Tridacna; species Tridacna crocea. The sequence goes on from OX031063.1 coordinate 41,550,800, forward strand.
TCCTGGACAATAAAACCTATTCATGTTCAGAACACTTTCAGACAATGACTGATGGTGTCCAGTAGTTTATTTAACACTAAAAACATTGTGAGAAAAGGAGAAAATGTTGGTAACCAGTGTTTACTCTTTTTCTTGCACTGTTTTCAAAAACCAACTTCATTAGGCTTATAAAAACAGAGGTTTGCTTGGTAAAATATGGAAAAAAGGTCAACTTACTTGTGACAAGAGCTGCTAACAATTTGGTAGGCAAGTCAGGTATATCACAGTCAGGATAAATTGGCTTCAACAAGTATACAGCGAACATCAACCCCATGGCGGCTATACCAACTGGACAGATCAGCAAAAAGTCAATCCATAAACAAACAAATGATGCCATATCACCAAATGCCCGTCTTATGTAAACGTATTCACCCCCAGACTGTGGTATCGATGACCCTAATTCAGCATAGCAAACAGCACCAAGGAGGTTATAAATCCCACAAACAACCCATAAAATAAAGGACATGCCCACAGAGTTTACATTTTGTAGAATGCCAACTGGTGACACGAAAATACCAGATCCGATTATAATGCCGACAATAATTGAGACGCCTTGCAGTAAGTTGATTTGTTTCTTCATAACAATCTCTCCATCACTTCCAGGCTTATCATCCTCCTTCTTCACACTATATCCTTCCTTCCGCTTAAAACAGCCCATCCTTTTGGTTTCTGTGTTTCTTATATGCAGTCAATATACAACCTGCAATACAATACAACAGAAAAGAACTTACCACAGATCATCTAACTTCTACAGTTTCTTCAAAGCTATTATCAAATTTAGGGTCATGCACGTAGTTGTCTGTAGTTCATTTCAAACACAGACTGCTGTAGTGATACTAATTTTTGTCAAAATCATCTGAGTTCAAAAACAAAAAAGACTGATGAGAAAAAAACGCCAATACACACAAGGCCCAAAATTAACACTAGCAAACTCGCAAAGTGCAAGTGGAAAATTGATTTTGCGAGTAGATTTTACGACCACTAGCATTTTTTGCGAGTACAAATGAAAATTTGCTTGCACGGTCCAAAAAATCCACTTGTATTTATGAGTGAGAAATGGATGAGGATGAGTGAAATATCTGCCATACTTGTCCAGCAGGACGAGTGATGAATAGGGGATAGTAAAAGAATTTTTTCAGATGATTATTCAACTTACACAAGACAAAAAGGCCATTCAATTATTGAATAAGCAAATCAAGGGTATTCAGGAACTCAAAATTCTGAAACAGAACATAAAATGAGCTGGTTCCTGTCCCAAAATAAAGACTGGTGTCAAGTCAGCCTATTGATATAACCCGGGACCTTTCATTGCAAACAAAAATCTCGGAATAAGCTTTGGGTTGACCTAATTCAATATGAGTGACTTCACTAATTATTGAAACAAACTGTATTAAGATTAACGCAAATACTTTCCCGATACCACTTCAAAAAACTGTGTTGGCTTTATTGATTTCTGTAACTTAGACCCAGTATTTATGGTTCATTATTACATATGTAACTGTTTCCTCTGAAAAAAAAAAGTCAGAATCCAATTTGAAAGGGTTTCTCTTGTCAGATGAGTGTAGATCAAAGCAAGGCAGGTTTCTTTTCAAAGTCACTTGTCCTTCAGGACGAGTGCCTTTTCTGGAAAGTTTTGGACCCTGGTTTGCGGACCATAATGATCCAGTTGTGACTGGTTTGAGTTTTATACCGTGCAGCCAATTTTAATTGTAGCTTTGAACTTAATCCTGGTAAACAATTTATTCATGACAGAAAAACAGTACAATAATTATGAATTTGTAACAATAAAGTCAACAGAAAAATCAAATGTGATTAAATTTCTTTTTATGAATAACATCAAGAGGACCTGCTCTGTGAACAGTATTACAGAATATTGAATACATCATCATCCCACTGGGCACCAACAAATCTTTCTACCTTTTTGATATTCATTTTAATGAATGTTAAGAATTTAGCCAAATTTGCTAGTGAGTAGTGTTGGGCAATTGGCTTAAAGTCTCGATCAATTATCGCTTTTTAATTGGAAGAGCAAACCAACCAGTTATCGATAGTACAATCGGTTTAGACTCGATTAAACTGAGAGTGTCTTTTTTGATCAAAATATTGTGATAATATTGTATTAATCATGATAGTCTTCATGTATTAAGTTTATAAAGATGTTGTCTGGACTTTAATCAGTTAAAATACATTATAATTAAGTTTTCTGCTTTAAAGGTGGTCCTTCAGATTTTGGGAGAAAATTTTACAAAAATGCAAAAAATCATCCTTACACTCCCAAAGCCTTTTAATTTACGTTCATAAAACCTCAGTAGTCGAAAACCATCTGATAACAGGAGAAATTAGAGACTTATTACGCAGTGTTTCCGTTTACGACGTATAAGTATCTATATACGATTTAAATCAGTTCGGACGCAAAATAAATAAGCTGATCGCGTCCTTGGGACGCAGTCAAACTTGAGTCAAAACGACAGTTTAATGAGATTTCATCAACACCGAAAACAATTTGAAATAGTCTACTAAGATTTTAACTCCGCAGGCCTGTACAACCTGACCATCGGAATTCCAAAATGTCTATAAATAGAACGTAGCGCGCCAAAATAAAACAACTACGACCGTTTACCCGCGCTGCATATATACTGTCTTTTTCGGCGAACTGAGCGAGACAACAGCCGTTGCTTAGCACTTGTATGCTGAAACAGAAATGGCTTCACCGGCAAAAAAAACGAAAAACATTCTCGATCTTTCCAAGACGAATGACTGAAAGATTCTGCCTTTAAAGATTGGTTAGTGAAAGACACTAATGATACAGATTCTTCCATTCGCTTGAAGTGTTTAATTTGCTGTGAAACCAAGCAAAAAATAAGTTAACAACAGGTTGTACGGACTTTCAGAGAAGCTCAATCGTACGACAAAAAGTCGACATATTTCGAGCGACGGCCACCGCCGTGCTATGCAAATTAAGTCTGCGAAAGGGTCCATAAAGAAGGCATTTGAAATAGTTGAAACAAAATCAAATGATTCATTACTTCCACAGCTTAGGACCGTATATTTTACGGTAAAAAACAATATTTTCCCTTACTACTTTCCCTCAGCTCATTGAACTACAGAAAACCAGTTAACGTCTGCAGTCTGATCACTACGTTTCTAGTGATGTTGCAGTGTATTTCTAGCTCAATGACAGATGGCTTTAATAAGAATGTTGAAAAAGAGTAAATTTGTTGGAATCCTTTTGGACGAAAGCTGCTTGTTACAAGTATTTTCTCCTTTTCCCACACTATTTTCAAAGGCCGTTTTACTCATGGTTATTAATATTCAGGATTGAGGATAGTATTTCAAAACTGCTATTCTTAGAAAATGACTGTGTGGAAAGGGAGAAAAAATCTTGTGAAGTGCAAGGTTTTTTCCCTTCTTCATTCTATCCCCCAACCGAAGTGGTCTTCATTAAAAAGATGATTTACAGAAGAAAAATTGGGACTCAGAAGAAACTCAATGGGACTCAACTTTTTCAGTGGCACTGGGTCCCAGGGACTCAGTAAAATTTTATTCAAACGGAAACACTGATTACGCATCAGGTTGACACCAATGGGAGACACATTCTATTTTTAGATTATCAATTCTCTCATTTAAATACAGGAAAAAAAAGACGAAGTTTCAAACATCCGTCCAAAAGAGACATTATGGAAAATAATATATTACATGTTTGTTATGTAATGGAATTTAAGCGTTATTAGTCACGTGACAGTCACTTGAAATTTACTGATTTTTGGCGCGAAATCTAAAAATAGCTTAAGGGGCTACGTAGCCTTTTAAGGGAATACCATCAAATTTTTTTTTTGTAATTTTATGTTTGTTCATTATTGATGATTCGTATTGTTTTTTCATATAAATTTCAATGATATGTATATTTTTTAATTTGGTGTGATGTGAAAATTCGAAATGCCCACCTTTCATCAATATCATTCATGTTGTTCCTCATAATTTACATACAAGTCAAAAAAATATCAGACCTATACCTATAGATTGTGATTAATAATAGTCACAAAACCAAGCGCTAAAATCAGAATTCAACTTTTAGCACCAAGCCAGCTTAGCAACCCACTACAATCGATTCCAGGATTTTTCAATCGATTATCGGAATCTGAAGCCAAAACCAACCGACTTTCGACTATAGTCAATCATCGGCCCACCACTACTAGTGAGCATCAATTTTTGCAAGTAAAAATTTTGTCCACTAGCAAAATTTGCAAGTGGCAAAAATAGTTAATTTCGAGCCCTGACACATGACAAAACAAAGGTTGCTTGAACATGGTTAAATCAGAGGCACACCAAACTGTTTTGTCTGACATCTTGAATAATAAGTTTAAATAGAGAATTTACACAAATATCTTTATAAAACATTAAGATGAAGCTTAAATTTATGTTTAACAATCATTAAAAAAAAAACAAAATCAGGATACTCAAAGCTAATAGTAGCCTGTCAATCTTGGCCGGTTTTCATCAATATAAAAATAAAATTCAGTCGCTGAATAAATTACTAATTGTATCGTATATATAAAAGACAGATTATTAAGTAAGATTGCTTGTCATGCACACCAGTGGTCATGCATCATATAAGTTAGAATTGGCACAATTAATATTTCTTTGCACCATGTGTAAACATTCTACCAGGCACAGGACCGAAATTGTTATGGGCCGAAATGTCAAATCACCCTCAAGAACCAAATTTCTGTTAATTCCTACCGATTCCAACATACGACAGTTATTCAAATCACGCACCAAGTAATGATATTTTACTTGAAAAGTCAGGCATAGAACCTTTTTTATTCTGTTCTATTAAGTTCACAACACGTGCTTTACCACATCCGCGGTCGTTTTGTGGAAATAATTGTCGTTAAAGATCCATGGCAGCACATAAACACTATTGCATCATCAGACCGACAGTACAACTGTGTTGTCGATTGTGTCTAGTCAATTTGAAAAATAAAGGTCATTAAGTATATAAGTAACAACAGATGAAAAACAAACAAACTGCATTTCAAGTTCCCAAACCTGAGTTCAGCATACAGTAACGTTAGAATACACCTCCAAACAGGGTCGCTCTAAGCACGAGTACGGTACAGTACCTTTTTCCATGTATTTTCGCGGGTTTTGATGTAAGTGTCCGGATAAAACCGGCATCTGCTGTATTAACTCCGGTATCTTACATGTGATTCCTGTCTTATTCCGTCCTAAAAAAGTAGCGAAAGATGTAGACCGAGATATTGCTGTTACTGTTTTTTAACATGTTTTTCCATTACAATAATGCTAGATCTGCAGTATATATGTAAGACGATTTTCCTCCACAGACAGTAAAATATTATCATTGTCCAAATTGATTTCAAGGATTCGCAGACAACAAATAAACGTGGATCAAATTACGGAGTTTGTCTTTGAAAAGGTAGAAAACAAAGTGAGATAAAAACAGAAGATGCTGTTTAAAACATAACTTACTTCATTTTTTCCACAGTGTTTTTAACCCTTTCCCAAACGATAAATTTTAGACTCTTCCAGACTCAAAGAGTTTGCAGACGACAATTTCAAATTTGATAAAAATGGCAGAAAGTTCTCTAAATGGTTAGAAAACACTGCAGGAAAAGGAGAAATTGCTTGTTACGTGCAATTTCTCCTTTTCCGACAGTGTTTTAAAAAGACGTACTGCAGACATGTAAAAACAAGGGCTTGTTACGAGCAATTTCTCCTTTTCCGACAGTGTTTTTAAAAAACTTGTACTGCAGACATGTAAAAACAAGGGCTTGTTTGGGAAACGGTCGTTAAACCCGGGATTGTTTGGCAAACCCTTAATTATAGTTTACTAAACAGTCCCAGTGTCTACAGACAGCATCTGAAAACTCCCTGGAAAGTGAGAAAATGCTAAAAAACAGTAGATCTATTTTCTGTTATCCCTGCAATCTTTCTAGATCTACCATCTCAAAAACAAAGTCCCACTTTTTGGGCAACACTCTAGGTCTAGATCTATTCTACAAATGCATTTAGTTTGCATACGTGTGTTTTGAAAATTCCGACATCTCGGGACTCAGCCATATGCTTGAAAATATGGCGATAGACAAATTGCTTTTAACATACTTATTATATTCATTTTGTCAACATACATTTATAGCTAGATCAATAAATTGTCACTCAATGATTGTTCATCAGTGCATTTTACCATCCATCCATCCATTCATCAACCATGTCAAACATTCAAGATTGGTGCCCCTCATTGTCATAATGAGTTTCTATGTGGCTAGCACAGGTCTAAACCTACCGGTCATCACCGCAAAACTGCTATGACTCTTTTCTTCACTTTCTGCTTATCTAAGTACTGGAGCGGAAAAAGTGCCCTGGAACAGAACATGACGGAATAATTTAAAATTATTAAAAAAAATCATCAAAAACGGAGATCAGAGAAAAAAGTTTTAGTATCTGAATCACTGAACCATGGAAAAGTCAAATTTTTTCGGTGTATTAATTTAAGTCCTACTTTTCCTTAGAATATGAGATTGGTGAAGTGTCAACCTTATGTATTCTCTAGAGCTCACATTTTCATTCTAACACTTATACAGTTATAATTGACCTTTCTGCCGGTTTTGATCGACGGTTCTACCAACGTCTTATCAGCCAATAAAAACGCACTATTGGGCGTCATGTAAACAAAAAAAGTCTGACGTACATTTCTGGTTGGCTTGACAGGCCTGACAACCGAAATACCGCGTTACTAAGGGGGGGGGGGGGGGGGGGGGGGGGAGGGGGCGCGCCAAGCCAAACTCGCGTTTACAGAAAGGTCAATTATATCTTGAATGAGTTTAAAAATGATCACATCAGACCAAAAAATAGGTTACTGAGTCAAATCTTTCACATCGCTTGCTTAGCTCTAGAGTCATCATTTTCGGTCCAATACTTATGAAAATTAGTCAGAATGTTTGTCTGGATGGTCAGTGTGACCAAACTGAAAATGGGTTACATTGGGTCAAAAACTAGGTTGCTGTGTCAAGTCTTGGAAATGCCTTTGCACACTCTAGTGGCCACATTTTCTGTCCCACACTTATGAAAGGTGGTCAGAATCTTTGTTTTGATATTATCGAGAACGAAAAAACGGGCAATGTTTGGCTTAAAGTAGGTCACTGAGAGAAATTCTAGAAAAAAAACTTGTGTATAAGCAAGAGGTCAAATTTTCAGTCCAATAATTATGAAAGTTTGGTAGAATATATATTTGTCATAATATCTCTACAGAGATCAGAAATGGGTCATGTTTGGTCAAAAGACTCAGACTGGTGAGCAGCTTCAGGGCCATCATGGCCCTCTTGTTTTTAATTCCATTTGCCAGATCATACATATATCTTACAATTTTAAAAAGGGTCAAGGATGGTTCAGTGATAGAGATATAGGACCTGTTATCTAGCATTGCATGGTTTGATGTTCATCTGAAAGTAGCTGGCTCTTTCATCGGGGTATCTCCTGGCAAGACACCTGAGGGCCACAGGCTAGCTCTGAAGGAAACTCAGAAAAATGCATGAATAAGTGACTGTTTACTTTGACAAGACTGAAATCACGATAAAACAGGCATAAAATACGAGTGTGATTTCACCCTTTACCACACAATCACAACTTTTCACACCCTTGAGAAAGATGAGTTCTGAAAACATTGTGGGAAAAGAAAGAAAGAATTTAAGCAATTGCTTGTCATTAAAAAGAAAATCCGCCCAAACTTCCCTGTACCAAAGTTATAATGACCCAAGAGAAGCAGATATTTGAAAATATTGTGGGAAAAGGAGAAAATGCTGGTATCCGGCATTTTGTCCTTTTCCCCAAAATAATTTGTACACTTTCAAGGACCATTTCTTTCTTCATTTCAGCCCAAATTAATGTCTTACGCAAATACTTAAAACCTGGACTAGTCCTTTGAATATTGTTGTCCAGGGCCCGTATTCACCAACCATTCTTAAGAACGTTCTTGGTCTTATTCTTCAAGATTTCCTGACTGTGAAAGTAACAGAACTTCTGATTGGCTAAACCATTTGGTTTAGCCAATCAGAAGTTCAGTTACTTTCACAATCAAAAAATTTTGAAGAATGAGACTAAGAATGGTCTTGAGAATGGTTGGTGAATACAGGCCCAGGAATGACTGAATCCAAGACAAGAATATTGAATTGGTCTTCGTGTTGTATTTCATAGATTGTATACCATGCTCTCTGTTTGATGATTATACACCTACCTACTTTCGGATAGGCCTGTGAGATTTTCAGCATCTGTGACCTTTTCTTGTTTATTTTCAGATTCTGATGGCTGTCGACTTGATGTTAGGACCCTCGAGATGATTAGCAATCATCCTATCCATTCAATTATTGTGAAACTACATGTACATTCCATTACATACAGTCTGTTGTTCCGGTTTCGATTTAAAATGTTAATTTCAAAATCTTAACAACAAAGTGGAAACGAATTGTTGAAACTCAGCCCAAAAGATGAACATCTACATTATGTTTATTGGGCAAGACTGAATTTCTATCGATATAAGAAAAATAACTTTAGCATTCTTCTCTTTGAAGTTCCAAGAGTTACTTCCCTTGTTAACATTTTTCCTACATTCTGAGCAGCAGTTGTTTCGTTAAATGGCGTTTTATGCTGCTTTCGGCATTATTTCAATAATTTTATGGCAACAGCTCTTGTGTTTTACTGAGTTATAAAGAGTGCCACATTTGGCTCCAGAAGTGACTTGCACTTAGTCATTCCAACTAAAAATCCACCGAACACAAAGCAGGTCAAAATTGGGATAAAATCAGAACAGGGACTAGCTTTGATCTAGACAACAAAATGGAAATTGAAAGCATTTGCAGAAAACACTAAACACATAATGATATTTTTCTGTAAAAGTGTGATTAAAATCATTGCTGGCTACCAACATTTTCACCAGTTCATATATTATTTTCAAAAAGCTTCTTTCTCAGGGTGTAGTAAACATAGCATAGTGTAATAAAGGTTTTTGAAAGAATAGAACACGTTGTGAGAAACAGATAAAAAGCTTGTTAGCAGCATTATCTTTATTTCCTATGATGTCTTCTTCTTTATGGTTGTGTGCTACAGGGCCTGTTAAAAATTAACACTTGTTCAAATTGGAAGACAGAAAGAGGTTTTGTATCTGTGATAGAATAAAAAGACACCATATTGTTAACCATTTTTTTCTACTTCTTCCATGTTTTCTAGCAGTTTTTGTCCTCAGGGTCATTAAAACTCCAGGGGAGTTGGTGATGGGTTTCAACCCATTACAACACAATCCCTACTTTTGGCAACCCTGGAATAGAAGCCTTTTGAAAACATTGTGGAAAAAGGGGAAAATGCTGGTGACCAGCATTTTCCCCTCTTTCCACAATGTTTTCTACTCTTCAAATTTTCAGTCACTTTTATTTTGTCATCTGCAAATGGTTTTGATTTGGACATGCCTAAAATATTGTTGTTTGGTAATGAGTTAATTGAAATAGATGTATATTGTAATTAATATTTATCTTTCAAAGGATTTTGAATCTGTAGTGCATCAAGTAAGAGGTAAGTGACCATTTTTCCCTTGCATTCAAAAGGCCACTGGCACAAAACACAAATGTAATCATATACAAATACATGTATGAGCTGTGTGAAATTTACTGTAATTACATGTATCATCTGAAATTTACTGTAATTACATGTATCATCATTAGTCTCTCACTTCTGCCAAATTGTCATCATCAACATGGTTATCATTGAAAACTGAAAATAATTTCAGCTTGGAACAAATTTATAATTATCACTCTTGAAGCCCGACATTAATTAACACAAAAATCATCATCATATTGTGGTCATCATCACCATCCTCATAATCATCACCATGTCATCACTATTATCATTGTAATCATTATTATAATAATGATCATTATCATGGTCATGATCATCTTCATTGGCTAAATGATGGCCTAAATAATTTTATTTTCTGTGAAAAATTTAGCCATTATTTTTGCAATGAATCCTATAATTTTTTCTGAGTTTTATGTTATTTAGACTTTGTAGGAGTAGATGGAAACCTCTACTATTCAAACCTCCAAGATACTGTTTGCAAAGTAAAGATTCATGTTTCTGCCTAAAATTCTTGATACATGTACAAGTTTGATTGTTGATGGTTGAATGGTGTTTTATGCCGCTTTAAACAATATTTCAGTCATATCACAGCAACAGCTCACATATTCATGTATTTTCTGGGTTTCACCAGTACTAGGCTAGGGCTCTGAAGTGTCTTTCCCAAGTACATTCCAATGAAAAACCCAACTGAACCTTGAACCTTGGGCATTTATAAATGTCCTCCACTTTACCACTAAGTAATATTGGACAAAAACATGATACATGTACATGTATTAGATTCCAATCACTGATTTGTGATAATTATTATTACATATGTATACACTTTTAACAAAAGAAATCATCATCATCATCATCATCATCATCATGTTCCACCTGATGAGAAATCTTGATATTGATAATCTTTAAAACCCCAATTACACAGTTTTCTGCATAATTTAAGTGACCACAATCCATATATCTGCAACATGTTTTATACTTTTTTAACTCATTACCGAACGACAATATTTTAGACTGGTCTAAAACTGGCTTTAGATTGAAAGCATTTGCAGACGACAAAATAAAAGTGACTGAAAATTTGAAATTTGTTTTGTGAAGGGTAGAAAACATTGTGGGAAAAGGAGAAAATGCTGGTTACCAGCATTTTCTCCTTTTCCCACAATGTTTTCTATAGGTTTCTCTCACAGGGGCATCAAAAGTATGGATTGTGTGGTAATGGGTTAATATTTTGAGTTTTCACAAATGAATGTAAACCTCTCTTTATTATATACCTAGCAGTGAAATCCTGGAATTTCCCAGTGTAATAAATTTTGATATCATCACTAGTGACGTTATCAACTTTCACTTCCTGACGTCATTTGGGAACTACCTTTTTTTTCGACTACATTTTTTTCGACTTTCAAACGCAAAATTACAAATAATGATGTTACTAAGGTATATAATAAATAGAATAATCAACTGGTTATTTTTGATATGAAAAATATCTCACTCGGACGCGTCGTAATGCGTTAAAAAAACTCGTGCTGCGCACTCGTTTTTTCAACACCTAACAACGCATCCTCGTGAGATATTTTTCATATCAAAAACAACCAGTTGATTATCCTCTATATATCAAACTTTCAGAATAACACAAAGAAAACTGCAGATTGACATTCTGCATTCAAGTTCTTGACACTTGACATAACTTTAACTTTATTATTATTATACTTCAAGGTATGAGAAATTAAACAGAGATAACTGGTTTTTGATAATTTATTCATAAAATTAATGAGTACTTCTGATCAAAATAAGCCATGCTCAAGTAATCTTCTTCTAAAGATACTGACCAAACAAAGTAAAATTTACGAAAAAAGAAAAAGGGTTTTGAAAACATTGTGCAATATGAAGAAAATCCTGGTAACTGTTCAAAGAAAAATACATGTGCCATCATGTCAGCAAGGTTTAATTTGGCATCAACAGCTGCTTTTAATTATGACATGAGCAAATTTATCGTTGGCGTCTGCAGCTACTTTCAATTTAGACACATGCAAAAATATGTTGTCTGGTAAAGAGTTAACCCTTTAACAAACAGCAATATTTAGACTGGTTCAAATTGAAAGCACTTGCAGACAACAAAGTACACATAACTCAAAAATGCAAATTTGCTTCCAGCAGTGTAGAAAACATGGTGGGAAAAGGAGAAAATGCTGGTTACCAGCATTTTCTCCTTTTCGCACAATGTTTTCAAAAGGCTTCTATCTTGGGGTCGTAAAAATTATGGATTGCTTGGTAAAGGGTTAAACTGTGCAAATGTCTTTTTCTCTGACTAAAAGCCAATCACTGTTGTAAAAAACATGTATCAAAAAACACATTCCCTTTGAGTGCCAAATAAACCAAAGAGATTTACTCAGTCTAGACAAGACCCAAGTGCATCTGATATGCACTGTTTACAGGGGCCGTTTAACTCATTACCAAATGACAAAATTTTAGGCTTGTCCAAAGCGAAAGCATTTGCAGACGACAAAATAAAAAGTGACTGAAAATTTCAAATTTGTTTTGTGAAGGGTAGAAAACATTGTGGGAAAAGGAGAAAATGCTGGTTACTAGCATTTTCTCCGTTTCACACAATGTTTTCAAAAGGCTTCTTTCTCAGGGGCGTCAAAAGAAGGGATTGTGTGGTAATGGGCCAATACTTTTTGCTTTTGCATGATTAACCCTTTACCCCATAAGGCATTTCTATGGTATCTCTAATTAACCCTAAATAACTGCAAGAATGAAGCCAGTTCTAATGTGTATATGACACCTTTTGATAGCATAGAAAACATAGTGACAAAAGGTGAAATTCCTCGTCACGAGCAATTTCACCTTTTGCCTCAATGTTTTCTAAAGGCTCCTACAAGCAATACGTAGAAATGAGTATCTGTGGAGTAAAGGGTTAACTGTATTTCCAAGCACATTCTATCTCTTGAATCAGTAACTGTTGCTTATTAGACAAAATGGATTTAATGTATCCATAATTTATGTGTTAACTTTTATGGTATAATGCATTACATAAATGCATTAACCCATTACCACACAATCCCTACTTTTGTTTTTAATATCTGCATGCAAGTGTAAACACATACATGTAGCTGCACTTGTTAGTTGCTTCTGTGAATCTATAGGGCATGCACGATTCAAACAGAGCTCCAGATAGAGAGAGTGATTTTGATTAAAAAATTTAATATATCAATTATTCTCTCCAAAACCCTATGTTGTGGTTACCCATTAGACAAGTCTCACTGAGACAATTCTAATGAGTACTCGGAAAATAGGTTTCAAAGAAAAATAATGAAAGTCCACCAATTTTCTATGCATTATAAAACAAAATGTATGTGATTCCAAATCCTAATACATGTACTTTAAAAAAAGAAAATATTTTCTTTGGAAAACTCATGCTAAAGAGTGATCTTCTGATAATAATATGTAAAGAAAACTAAGAATATCACACAACAAGTAACAACAGGTAAAAAAGCCACAAAGGTGTCTTTCAAATGATTCTCATCTACTGGAAGACTTACTGGTATCCATTTCGAACTGATAAACTGAGTTTTCATGTTAACTCTTAATTCAACCCTTTACCAAGTGACAAAATTTAAGATTGGTCCAAACTGAAGGCACTTACAGACAACAAAACTAATTTTACTCAAAAAGGCAAAAATGTTTCCAGCTGGAAAGAAAACATTGTGGGAAAAGGAGAAAATACTGGTTACCACCATTTTCTCCTTTTCACACAATGTTTTCAAAAGGCTTCTCTCTCAGGGACTTAAAAACCAGGGATTGTTTTCAACCAAACAACAAAATTTTAGACTGGTACGATTCAAAGCATTTGCAGACAATAAAAAAAATGTGATTAACTCATTACCAAACGACAATATTTAAGGCTTTTCCAAATTGAAAGCAATTTAGTCCGGTCTGTTAGCTCAAAAATGTTTACTCGCCGGACGAAAGTGTGAAAATTTTATATGATGTAAACAATACGTTTCTAAAACGAAAAAAAGGGGTGTGCCCGATTTTAAGGCCCTATATCAATTTTTATTGCGGTTTGAAATTCGGATAACTGTACTGTCCGAATACTCTTCCTTTGTAGAAAAGTAATTTGGTTGTTTCCCGTTTAGTCACGATATATGATCGACAAAAAAATGGTGTTTCAGAAGTATTTTGCCATTTTAAAGGCACATCTGTATTTAGGGATTGATTTTATGAATATTCTATATGTTTTTCGTATCTGTGTGTTTATCTGTCCGTCCGTTTGCCTGTCATTTGCTTGCACTTTTTATACTTAAAAAGAACTGACTTTGAATTTCGCGTTTAGGATTCCTTTGAATTTGGTCGATCGGCAGGACAAATCAAATTGCCTTCAGATTTCCGCATACAATGCAATAGACGATTTGCCGATTACATTTGATATAACGCATATTTTCTTTTAATCCAAAGCATTCTTTTTTTTTCAGTGACAAATGCTGTATGTCCCGTTCGCAAACCCTTTAAATTTGGACAAATTCACAACTGAAAAGAAAATGGCATAGCAAAAAATCTAGAGGAAATCAATTCTAACACAATTTAGTAATATTTCGTGGTATTGCTTTTGAAAAAAAAAAATCATAAACAGACAAAATATGCACTTTATGAGATCGTATTGAAATAAAGAGCATATAGAGACTAAGAATGAATCCTCTGTAACCTGTGTATAATTTAAAATCCCGTCCATTAATGATCACCACAATTAATTAATTAAGAAATAATCTTCTTTCTATCGTGGTATATCGTTCAATAAACCACAGTTGTGAGTTATGAGGCACAATAAATAATCCACGAGGGCGATAGCCCGAGTGGGTTATTCATTGCGCCTCATAACTCACAACGTGGTTTATTGAACGATATACCACGATAGAAAGAAGATTATTTCGATTCTAACATGGCCAGTTCTCAGTGAAAGGAAAACACAATTTCAAAAAAAAGAGTAAAAACGCGGATGAAGATAATGTTCCATTGAATAACTCACTCATTGAATGACGTCACTCGATATGGGATGACGTCACTCTACATGGATTGTCGCAGATTTTACCACGTTTTCCTTGCACTGTGTTTCTAGAGCCGAAGTCGCGTGTCATGTTAGAATATAAAACAAAAGATACGGAAGAGTCAGTTTAATGTGACACATGTTTGGGAATCTGTAAGAAGACTGTACATTACAACTCTTCTAAAGGTCGCCCACCCTGCAGTGCGATACCGAGATCAAAGGAACACCGAGTTAACTCTTTACCCATTTTTCACATCTTTAAATGCTCAAAATGAAGTTTGAATAAATATTGTGTGAAAACGGTATGGGAGGTTTGAAATTTGATCTGAAGCCACGTTTCTTTTGTTCATGATTTATAACATGAAGTTATTCGTCAATAGGAACATGCCTGAAACCGCAACAAAGACGGTTTGATAATAGTGCTGTTATAGTCTATCAGTAAATGGACTGTCCGTGTCTCTCTGAAGACACTGGACCGCTATTTTACCTTTTACCAAAGTATTTCGTGTTTTGGCGACCCGGAAAAAAGGGGCACACGTGCTGATTTGTCCCACTTTCTATTTTTTGTCTCACATCCCCAACCTCAACATCGCCGCCCCCCCCGCAAAAAAAAAGTAATCAATGTATAGTTCAAAAATATCTGTGAAAAATGAATTTTCAAAGTGTGAGATAAAATCTTGGGGAAAAAAAAGCAATCTTTCCCCAGCTTCAACAATATGTTTTACTTTTTCAAGGACAATTACAACCATTTGAACCACCTTTATTCTATTGTCTCCATATGCTGGGTATAGGACAAAAACCCAATGGAACAAAAGCCCACTGGACAAAAGCCCACTAGGACAAAAACCCACTGGGACAATAGCCCAATAGAACTTTTAGTTCTAATCATGTATGGAATTAATAAGTTTCGTATATATTATGAGACTTGTCTCTAAAAAAAGTAGAAAACATTATGTGAAAAGCAGAAAATGCTGATAAGCAGCATTTTCTTCTTCTTTCACATGGTTGTTATAAGAGTGGGAAATGTTGCAGAGAATTAAACATTGAGAAGAAAGAAAAGCAATTTGATCATTCTGATCATTAAATCTCTGTGTTTTTCCTACAAAATGATTAAAAAATTATTTTTTATACACTTCTTTTTATAAGCAGTGGGCATTTGTCCTCCCTGTCAAAATTAGAAGTGAGCTTTTGCCCAGTGGGCTTTTGTCCAGTGGACTTTTGTCAGTCGCCCATATACTAAGTATATGGACGTCGTCGGGTGAAAACATTCACCGTAACTATTTAAAACCCTATCCCGCATAACACAATTTTTTCACGACCCTGAGAAATATAATTTTAAAAATGTTGTAGAAAAGTGATAAAGTTCTGGTAACCACAGT
The DNA here is from genome assembly GCA_943736015.1 of Tridacna crocea. Lineage (NCBI taxonomy): Eukaryota > Metazoa > Mollusca > Bivalvia > Cardiida > Cardiidae > Tridacna > Tridacna crocea. Next base: position 41,566,898 of record OX031063.1, read on the forward strand.
TTTCTCCTTTTCCATTTGCTATCCTTCTTACAAATAATTTCATTTTTTCAGGTCACATTCAAATTGTCTGCAAAGGCTTGCAATTATGGCAAGTCTCAAATTTTCGTTTGGTAAAGAGTTGATGAAGATTCAGTATTGTAAGAAATTGTGGAAAAGGGAGAAAAATAACATTAATATAACTGCAGTAGACCTTTCCTATTTTTATGTCTGATTGATCAACTAATGTTTGCCGAATTCCGTGGCTAAGTTTTTTAACGTACTGGCTCGAAATCCAGGAATCGGTAGTTTGATTTATTTAAACTATTAAAGTAATAATTTTTGTTTAAAAAAAACTCGTTCCAGTATATTCTGCAAATAGACAGAGACAGTTTATTTGCCAAAAACTGGGACATCATATTATACATTTTCAAGTTACAGCGAAAATCCTGACTGAAAAAATATTTAAGGTCTCTATAGTTGCATTTTTGTCATGTTCCTGTTTGAACTACCTTATAAATTTACTATCGTAATAACAAAATTCAATTCAAATCTCAAACCTCCCATTTCTTCTAGAAAAAACAGAACTTCGAGCAGAGCACCGACTAACACACATGTGTCATAATTAAGTGTTTATCCCGTTCAGCCTTACGTTGATATCACTTGTAAAGGTTTGGAATGATTAAAATCTCTTACAGGGGATAAGTCTGTTCTAATTACTGGACCTAAAAGATGCATTTTTCTGCCCGAGCATCTTTTTTTTTTTCGGTTTTCAAATGCATTATATTATGTAACCTGATTTAATCGGCCTAGTTTAACTGTATATCTGCACTTATTTCTTTCGGAATGGGCTGGGGGATTTGTTTTCAAATTATTAAACCTTATCCTACTATTAAATGACACTTTAAAGCCGACCGTAAAATCCCAAATGTTATTTCAGAGGAATATCTCGAGGAAAAATATCTCCGTATCGGACAGTGTAGATGATCTAGGATCAGACTGCACGTTCTTCGTAGTCTGATCTTAGTCTATATTATCTGCAAAAGATCATTAAGTCGCGCTTGGCAGGCTACGGGTTAATGCAGTCTGCATACTAAAAGTTCTATCAACACGCCCGACAGAAAATAGCGCTTATGGTACTGCTTTACTCTCTGAAGTCTAACTAAAGATTGATAAAACGACATTTCTTTTTTTTGTGTGTATCTTCGAAAAAGATGATTAATAACCTTACCGGCACAGCCGTTTTAGGTTTTTTTGACCTTTCAAAAATTTCGGAACTTCATATAAAAGTGAAAAAATTACTAAAATGCCCATTCTGGGTATCATTTCGGATTTATTCATATCTCTATTACTGAAAATAAACCAAAATCCATCTACAAAGTAAACAAAAAAACAAATTTTCGATAAAGAAATGAAGTTCTCTTAAATTTGAAAGCGTTTTGATCGACCCTCAGTGATCAAATCATTGTGAGATGCAAATATATGTGTTCTGATAAAATACAAAGGAAGAGTATTCGGACACTACATCTATCCGAATATATAATAGGCAGTGATTAATGAACTAGGCCACTAAAATCGGGCACACCAGGCGCAAATGGTTGGGAATGATGTCTATTAACTGTATGCAAAATTTGTTGCTTTCGTCCGGAGTGTAAACATTTTGCTAAAAAATCGAGTTAACAGACCGGACTAATTGCAGAACTGAAAATTTGAATTTTTTTTTTGTGAAGAGCAGAAAACACTGTGGGAAAATATTTTCTAAAGGCTTATTTCTCAGGGGTGTCAAAAGTAGGGATTGTGTGGTAATGGGTTAAAGAAATGAAATTTGTTTTGGGAAGGGAAGAAAACATTGTGAGAAAAGGAGAAATTGCTGGTTACCAGCGTTTTCCCCTTTTCACACAATGTTTTCAAATCTCAAGGTCCTAAAAACCAGGGATTGTTTGGTAAAGGGTTAAAATAGATGCAATTTCATTGAATTGCTCTTAGCAGCTTAACTCTTTACCAAACAAATTTTTGGATAAGTCTAAATTGAAAGCATTTGCAGACCACAAAATAAATGTGACTCCAAAATTGAAATTTGATATTGGAATGGTAGAAAACATTGTGGTAAAAGGAGAAAATGCTGGTTACCAGCATTTTCTCCTTTTCCTTCAATGTTTTCAAAAGCTTTCTTTCTAAGGGTCGTTAAAAGTCGGGATTGTGTGGTAAAGAGTTAAAGGTTAAAGAGAATCTTAATTATTTGAAAGACAGATTGGAAAGATTACCTAACTTGGACAGACAGATGTACAAACAATGCCAGAACAATATCCCTCTACATTATAGCAATAGTCTGCATATACCAGGTGAAAGCTAATTACTGCTCTGGCATTTCACTGTCTGTCCCTTCCAACATATATAGTGTAATTAGGAGCAACCTCTTTTATATGCACTGAAGACATGTCAATTAAGAACACTTTGAAAATATTATAGAACCTCTTCCACCAAATCCAGGTCATCTGCCATTTGTGGTCAACAAATGCATATTTATGAACCTCTCTATATAATCCAAGTCTTTTAGCATTCACACATGAACGTTTCTGAAGGAATTGCAGACTATGAAAATATTTACATTGTCTGTACAAGGGTCCATAAGAATTAACATCTAGTGAGTGTAAAAAGTATCTCGTATTAGCTATATACAGTGATTTGTCATCAGACATCTGGAATTTTCCCTTGTAGAAATATGGTGAGCTATCGCTCCAATCACTCAAACTACGGTTATTATATAAGACAAAATGGTCTGACTCTTTCGTTAGATTGTTGTACAACATGTATTGAGTGGTAACATAACCTGGTCCTGATGCATCAACTACACCATTATAATGTTCCATAGTATGCAAGTTATCGATCAACTGTTTCAGGAATGGGTGTCCTGCAGCACACATCATCACAGCATTGTTAATTAGATACGGAGACCAGGCCCTGTTAACAGCATGTTCAAATGGCTCTGGTGTGAAAACACACGGGTGCTTTGTTATTGCTTTATCCAGGGACCTATAATTTACTGCATCAAGGTCTGCATAAATCCCTCCATAGTGATACAATACAACATAGCGTAATGCATCGGCTCTTCTAATTGTGAATTTACTGTATGATATTCCATCCCAAACAGGAAGTAACCATGGGTAATAATCCTTAATTAACTGCCGGGCACTGTCGTCTGTCCAAAGGTAATACTGCCAATTTGGATTATTTTTTACAAAGCTTTTAATGTTTTCAAGAAACTGTCGAGGAATCCTTTCATTTTTCCAAGTCTGATGTATAATTCTCTGTATTTTAGGTTTTCCGTCAGATCCATAATCAAAGTCAATCACAACTTCTGGTTCAAACGGTTTATATTTGTCTAGATTCACATTTCCAGGTATGTAGATTTCTTCAGGTCTCTTGAAGATATAGTGAAAAACCAAGCATATGATTAATACAGTTAATACCACATGTTTCCAACGAACATGTACACAGCGGTTTCTTGAGTATCTAAAAATCATCCTTCCAGTGCCCAAACGGGTCTGCGCTATCCTGATAAAGTAAAAAAACAGTGATTATTACACCATGTACACATTACCCTGTCTTCAGCTGTATTTAAATTACATGATGGCAACAGCTCAATTATGTAAGTTTTTCTGGGGTTTCACTGGTACCAGGATAGGAATTATTTAGTAATTAAACCCATAACCACACAATCCCTACTTTTGATGCCCCTGAGAAAGAAGCCTTTTGAAAACACTGTAGGAAAAGGAGAAAAATGCTGGTAACCAGCATTTTCTCCTTTTCCCACAGTGTTTTCTACCCTTCCCAGAACAAATTTCAATTTTTCAGTCACCTTTATTTTGTCGTCTGCAAATCCTTTCAATTTGGACCAGTCTAAAATTTTCTCGTGTGGTAAAGAGTTAAATAACATTTTGGCAACAGCTCAATTATGTAAGTTTTTCTGGGGTTTCATTGGTACCAGGATAGGAATCGTTTAGTTAACCCATTACCACACAATCCCTACTTTTGATGCCCCTGAGAAAGAAGCCTATAGAAAACATTGTGGGAAATGGAGAAAATGCTGGTAACCACCATGTTCTCCTTTTCCCACAATGTTTTCTAAGACTACCCTTCTCAAAAGAAATTTTAAATTTTCAGTCTCTTTTATTTTGTCCTCTGCAAATGCTTTCAATTTGGACCAGTCTAAAATATTGCCGTTTGGTTATGAATTAAGGCCCAATAGCAATTACTCAAGACAAGTCTCCATGCATAGATAAAACCAGAAACCCAAGATGGCAATAAAACCCTTTAACCCTTTAAAACGCAGTAACAATTTTAGACCTGTCCAAATTAAAAGCATTTGCAGATGACAATTTCATAGCAGTTCAAATGACACAAGTCATTTTGGCTAGGGTAGAAAACCTAGTGGGAAAAGGAGAAAATGCTGGTTACCAGTATATTTTCCTTTTCCTACAATGGTTTCAAAATGCTTCTTCCTCAGGGTCATTTAACTCTTTACCACACAATCCTGACTTTTAACAACCCTGAAAAAGAAGCCTTTTGAAAACATTGTGGGAAAAGGAGAAAATGCTGGTAACCAGCATTTTCTCCTTTTCCCACAATGTTTTCTACCCTTCCTAAAACAAATTTGAAATTTTCAGTCACTTTTATTTTGTGGTCTGCAAATGCTTTTGATTTGGGCAAACCTAAAATTTTATTGTTTGGTAATGAGTTAAAATTGTCATTGTGTGGTGAAGGGTTAAAGGGTACTCTTCCAGCATTTATTAGTCGCCGCGCAGAAGCGCACGACTATATTTTTAATAGTTTTTCGAGTTAGGACATGGATAGTGGGAATTTCGTTTTTATAGGGGTGTTAGGTTAACAAGGAATCTTTCTAATGTTACTTCGCCTTAAACTGGCTTTTTAATTCATTCTTAAACTACGAAATTGCAATACGATACTATTTTTGTTCTATTGATACTTACAACATCAAAAAACAGCCTAATTATTTATTTTAATGTCCCTATTCGTGAGAAATGGACCCGTCCACATAAATGCCTTGTTTCCATTGGTCAAGGCTGTACAGGTTTCCAGTCATTTCGTACCTTGTTAATTTCGTACCTAGGTCATTTCGTACGATTTTGGTCATTTCGTACCTACTTATACTTTCTATTTTGGTCATTTCGTACCCAGTTGGTCGTTTCGTATACAACCTTCGTACACAGGTTTAATAATCATTTTGATTATTTTGTAGATAAGTTTTCCTACTATTTGTGTGTTTTTTGTTGAATGACCACTGCTAAAATTGTGCATTGCTGAAATTGTGCTAAATTCCGCCGAAGAACGGGTATGATGGTTATGATTGTATCTGACCATTATTGGTTACTTATTTCTAAGTTTAGTTTTTACAACAAAGATAGTTTAGAACTCCTTTGTTTATTTCTCAACGAGCTCTGCATAAATTTAATTTGTGGAAAAAATCTGGAGAGAGGCCACTTTATCGCTGTGTTGTTCATAATGATAAAGCGCGATGCAAAACCATGATTCTTTATGAACACTGTTCACCAAACACTATAGTCTAACTCTTAGACTTGTTTAAATTGAAAACATGCCTTGCAAACTTACGTCCTCTTGAATCATACTTTCCTAGGACAGCAACATTTTAGTAACTTAGCCCTGCTTTCACCACTTTCCCAAACAAACACGGGTTATCACATGTGTGCTATCAAATTCTTTTGTCAAAACATGTTGGATAAGGAGAAATTGCTCGTTATAAGCAATTTCTTCTTTATTAAATACTTTTTCCCCACTACTAGCGAATTTTCCACCATTTTTGCAGCTTTTTAAATTGTCATCTGCGAACTCTTTGAATTTGGACGAGTCTGATATTTGTCGTTTGGAAAAGAGCTAAGAGAGCGCTGTGCTAGGGTATTAGATACTGTAACAGAAGACAAGTTTTGATATAGGTTTCTATTCACATATTTTCATAATGTGTTAAAAAATCTGCTGATGAAAACTGACATTTACTTACTTGCCCTGGCTTTCTTGAAGCATTAAACAAATTTTTTGCGGCGACTTTGATGCTTTGCATCAACTTTTTCTTGTAGTCTTATTTAACTTTTTTACTGAATGAGGTATGCATAATGGCTACCCTTTACCACAAGACAAAATTTCATACTTGACCCTGGCATCATACTTGATCAGGGATCCTATATGCAATCTCTGCCTGAAAAGAAAGCAAGCACTGAGGATTAAATGATTGGAATTGTCTCTGTAATGTTTGCAAAACATTGTGGAAACAGGGGTAAATGCAGATTATTTGCATTTTCTCCTTTTTCCACAATGTATTCAACAGCTTTCTTTCTCAGGGTCATTTAACCAAGGCACTGTGTAGTAAAGGTTAAACTTAGATAATTTGAAATGAAGATATGTAAATGTGAATAAAGGAATAAACAGTAAGAACTTAATGATGCTCATAAGTTTTAACTCTGTACCAGAAGACAAAATTTTAGATTGGTCCAAATTGAAAGCATTTACAGATGACAAAATAAATGTGATTAAGAATTGAAATTTGTTTTAAGAAGGGAAGAAAACATTGTGTCTCCATTTCCTACATTGTTTTCAAAAGATTTCTTTCACAGAGGTGTTAAAAGTTGGTAATATGGGTTACACAATTTTCTATTTGAAAAAAAAAATTCACAAACTTTTAAAAAATGATTCATAACCAAATGCAGATAAAATCTAATGGTTTCGATGAGAACAAAATTTCAAACATCTCAATTTTAAAAGCTGCTGGCATGATCTACACATTCAATTTGCCTCAAGTGATCACATTTGCCTCAAATGATCACATTTGTCATTGATTTTGAATGATTTCAAAATTATTGAAAAAAAAAAACCCACAATGGTCTGATGATGGATGGGTAAAGTTCTGAGGTAGACCTTCTCAATTTTGCTCTTGTTCAGAATCTTATTGCTGTACAGAGATCAGACTGCAATCCATGGGAGGGTCCAACTATTTTCACCTTATCCAACGTTTTTCAACACCGATCATATAGTAGATCTATCTTACCTTCAGTCTGAAGTCTTAGTGAAGGGTCTGCTCCGATGCTATTTTTGTGACTGGACAGGAATTTGACATTCTATAACCAAAATAAATGATCAACATGAACACCCCCCCCCCCCCCATATCTAATATTGGGGAGATTTTTTTTTTTCATATTTCATCATTTATTTTTTATTTTTGGTTATAGAATGTCAAATTCCTGTGACTCGAACAACAGTAACAAAAATAGCATCGGAGCAGACCCTTCATACTGAAGGTGAGTAGATCTCTCTCTCAGTGAACACAGGCACTCGGTTTCCCAAACTGTCAGTTTTCCGAGTAACATTTTTTTTCGGGTATGACTAGATACCGAAAATAGCCTATTTTCGCGAAAATAGCTTTTCCTGTACGAAAATAGCTTCCATCAATTGCTGTCTGGATGTTTGATTGAATATATTGCTTTTATTTGTTATTTTTATATACTATCTTTCATCATAGATATTGCTGACGTGTTGAAAAAAGTGTGAATTGAAATTAATTGATCTTAATAGAGGTTTTAGACAACTGGACTTTATGCATATGCACGGCCATAGAAGACCGAAAACGATTATCGCAAGTGTGACATTGTTAACACATCATTAACAGAGGTGTTTTAATCCAATCAAACTATTTTCGTACGTTCGTCATACAGAACTATTTTCGTGGTAACTCCCTTTAAACAGAAGCTTTTTCCGTTAGGTTCCTATTTTTGCATCGAAAGGGAAGAGTTATTTTCGTACATTAAATGATATATAAATATATGGTTGAATACGTTGCTTTTATTTCTCTTTTTCTTATACATTATCTTTCATTACATACCAGAAACGTATAAATTTAAAAAGCGTGAATTGTAGAACAATAGGTCTCAAAAGAGTTGTTATATGACCGGAATGTACATGAATAGATATGTATCCTTTTTTTTTTATACCTTCAAAAACTCTTTTGAGACCTATTTGAACAAATACAAAGAACGTAAGATGAAAATATATTGTATATTGGGGAGAAAAGGCGTTAATCAATTGTTTTCGAAGATATTAAAAAAAAGGGAAAACATTTGATACATACATGTATCTGCACTTGTTCATGTACAATCCAGTCAAATAACAACTCTTTTGAGACCTACTGTTCTACAATTCACGTTTTTAAATACGTTTCTAGTATGCAATAAAGGATAATGTATAAGAAATATGGAGAAATGAAGGCAACGCATTAAACCATATATTTATAAATATATCATACAACGTACGAAAATAACTCTTCCTTTTCGATACAAAAATAGGAACCTGACGAAAATAGCTTCGTCAGGGAGTTACAACGAAAATAGTTTTGTAAGACGAACGTACGAAAATAGTTTGATTGGATTAAAACACCTCTGTTAATTATGTGTTATCAATATCACACTTACGATAATCGTTTTCGGGCTTCTATTTGAATAAATACAAAGAACTTAGGATGAAAATATATTGTATAAAAATTAGGGAGAAAAATCAATTGTTTTTGAAGGTATAAAAAAAAAAGGATACATATCTATTCATGTACATTCCGGTCATATAACAACTCTTTTGAGACCTATTGTTCTACAATTCACGCTTTTTAAATTTATACGTTTCTGGTATGTAATGAAAGATAATGTATAAGAAAAAGAGAAATAAAAGCAACGTATTCAACCATATATTTATATATCATTTAATGTACGAAAATGACTCTTCCCTTTCGATACAAAAATAGGAACCTAACGAAAGTAGCTTCTGTTTAAAGGGAGTTACCACGAAAATAGTTCTGTATGACGAACGTACGAAAATAGTTTGATTGGATTAAAACACCTCTGTTAATGATGTGTTAACAATGTCACACTTGCGATAATCGTTTTCGGTATTCTATTTGATGCTTTACTTCAAATAGGTTTCTGATATTTAATGAAAGATAATGTATAAAAAGAGAAATAAAAACGATGTATTCAACAATATATTTATGCCTCATTTAATATATTCTATTTTCGTAGAGGGAAAGTTATGTTTGCGAAAATGGGCTGTGCATATATGCATAAAGTCCAGTTGTCTAAAACCTCTATTAAGATCAATTAATTTCAATTCACACTTTTTTCAACAAGTCAGCAATATCTATTATGAAAGATAGTATATAAAAATAACAAATAAAAGCAATATATTCAATCATACATCCAGACAGCAATTGATGGAAGCTATTTTCGTACAGGGAAAGCTATTTTCGCGAAAATAGGCTATTTTCGGTATCTAGTCATACCGTTTTTTTTCAGTAAAGATGTATTAGATCTAGATCTATATCTAAATACGAACATACAGATCTAGATCTAAATTTATAGAGGATCTATAGATAGCAAAACAGTACTATAATAAATGTAAATCGTGAAAGGTAAACTATAGCCAGTACAGATATCAATAGGAAACCGAGTGCAAATGTCGGTGTACCATAAAGTCATGCCGATTTGAAAATGGATGTCGATTTGGTATTTTCTTCATTTTGAACCGTTTAACAAATCTGAAATGTGTTAAACATGTTATATCTACTTACAGTTTAAGTATTCTAGTTTCCACGGATACGCATAACAGCACCAAATGGTATCAGCTTGTCCTGTTCAATCACGTTGCAACTCTGTGTGTACACTGAAGCATGAATACACAGGTGAGTTACGGTCTCCGGTGACACCACAATATACCTGATTAGCTATAAATAGACTGGTGAATGACGATCGATCCATGCCCCGTTCGTTCACTAGGTTGGTTTATCCCGAGGTTACAAGCTTTCTCCTACGCGTGCGTACATATCTACGCTACGTGCAGTTCGCAAAAAAATAATAAAAAATAATATTGAAAGTGCCTAAAATTCTAAATTGCAAGTTTAAGCTGTTTCCAAAAGCCCCCGAAATTCACGGATTATAACCAATCTCTGACCATTAAGGCTTTCAGAAACATTGCATCGGCGTAACTTCTATTACGCACACCACGCACGTGCGTAATGTAAAAGAATCGAGAATAGGTTGCCTCTTTTCGCGTATTTTTCAGTTTGGACGATTTCTAAACCAGCTAAGATCAGAAATATCTTGATTTTACGACTCCGATTCCATTAGGCTGATTTCGAATTGATGTCGTTAACCGCCTCAAAAATTAGCCAACTTCGAAGTGCGTATAACTTACTTATATTTTTCCTGGTTACGCCATATATAGTAAATTTCCCTAGAAACTCGATCATGGTGCCGTATTAAGTTACTTGTTCGATATTTTAAGAGTATTACCTTAATTACACCTTTTACCACACAATGCCTATTTTTGACGACCCTAATTTTCTTATTTTCTTTCCAACTAACGTAAAGTGTTGTATTGAACAAATTTCAAATTTTTCTCACATTTCAAACTTTTATCCGAATATATCTACAATCCGGATACTGAACAGATGAATCTCGTTAATGTTTACTGTTTTATTGCCTTTGAGTTTGATATGGTTCATATGCAAAGATATACACGTGTTTACATTAAAAAAAGAAACATGCGACTAACAACAATCGGCACCCGTAGAATCGTAAAGAAATCATGGAACTAGTGTCATATCTTCTCTACCAAGCTTATTTGCTATTTCCGGTTTGTTTCCTTTCGCATCAATTTTTGTTTGTAACACCAATTTACATTGCTTTTTCTCCTCAGTTTGTTTAATTTATTGCTACTATCGCTTATTTCCACCCACTTTATCTGCGCTTTTGCTTTGCTTTTTATTCCGGGCTGATATTCATTCAAAATATATGGGTCTTGCAAGAGAATGATGAACGACTAATGGTCAAAGGGAAACAACTCGTACAAAATTTTGTAATTAGTAATGCTACAGTTGCCTCCCTTATTGGAGAGGAAAAGGCTTTTTTCTGACTGCTCCGCGTTGTGAGTACGTGCATACTATTGAATGGTACACCTACAAAACAGAGACTCCGCCCAAAACCTCGCTTTGGCTACTTCCGGAGGTGCTAAATTACTGCGGCTATAGTATGTGCATAGTACGTGCAGTAGGCGGGACATGGAACCTCCTCTTCCTGTCTCTGGTCCCTATATGCCTGTGCACCTTACAAAAAATGCCAGCCAAGAGCAAGCATAAAACCGAGGACGAATAAACACGGTAACGTCTGTAGAGACGATCCGTTGGACAAACGATAAATTTTCATCTAGGTGTAACGGATATCAACCAGTTCATGTGGTCAACATGTTAATTTTAACCGTTCTAAAATGACATACCACCAGACAAAAAAAATCGGTCAAATTTATTATTTTTTTTAAAAGGCGGCAGGTAGTCTCCCGCTTATTTCATATTAACTATAACCGCCAATATTCATTGTAAGTTCGCGCTACAATAAAAATGCAATATTTTGTAACAGATATCATTGCGGTAATAGATGTTCAGTACTTGAAATTAATGAGGTAATGATAACCACTACGATAACTTAACGCAAACTTACAAACAAAACTATGTTTTCATTCAATGACGATATCGACATATATTGCTAAATATGGAAGGTCATTTTATAGCTCAACTTCAAAACATAAATTGGCTTAATGTAGGAAGATGATGTCTAGTTAAAATAAATCCCAATGAATATCAAACCATTCCCGTTACAAACCCATATAAAGCGCCAAATAAACAAGAGATAACTTCGGTCTAAAAAAAAACTTTCCGAACAATTAAGGTTTTAAAGTTGCATAAAATTGTACAGAAATTCTAAGGAAAGTGGATGGTGTAAATCAAAGATCAGACTGCACGTTCTGTGCAGTCTGATCATGATCTACACAGACTGTAAAGGCAACTTTTACTGTATATGGCACTTTGAAGTTTTCGTTTTTACGCACCTTAAGACATCGAACCTCTGTCGACGATTTGAACAGTATACCGGAACTATATCTACTAGTATCTGATAAAGATTTTAACTCTATCCAAATAGGCCTAATCCTTTCGGCGCCATAGGGGAAAGCAGAGACTTTTGCGGACGGCATAGATCAAGATCAGACTGCACAGAACGTGCAGTCTGATCTTTGATCTATGTCATCCGCTGGTTTAGTCAAACCTATACAAACAAAATCTTTGTAAGTTTCAATAGAATGTGTTTAGAGCCGTCCGCTGGAATTTGAATCTATTTATTTTGCACTGAAAGGTTTACGAAACAAGTAAACTGTGTAGACTCGGAATCAGATCGTACATTCTGTGAAGGGTCATTTTAAACTATGGCGTCCGCAAACCTCATACCTTTGCAAATGGCGATTTTCAAAGATTAAAACCTTTTTCGGTGATCCCATTCGGATTTCAAGTAGAAAAAGCAGGAAATAATCTTATTTAAAACTTAGATTCTAGTGTTTTGTATTAAAATCAATATCAATGACACTCTTTTGTTAAAATTAATTGAAATCTTCATCAAAAAGAGATTAATAACGTTACATGCACGTCACCTTTTTTCTAGTGTTGTGTTTAGTACTTTGATCCCTAAAGCGTCTAGGAGAAATGATGAAGGACGGATCATTAGAAGGGAGACTACTCTTGCTTTACGCTTACTCTTAGACAGTACGAGTTTTCTCCCCTACACCATAATCTTTTTTAAAAATGCCCAGCTGCGATAGTTTTGCAGTACGAGTCTATGGGCATCATTTATTGGGTTGATTGATAAAGATATAATTCGATATTGTAATTAAACTGTATCTAATTGAGAAAAATAGCTATTTATCTATTTTTTCGCCATATATGAATTCAAGGAAAATCATATTTGCACATACATAATTATGTAGACTACACCATAGCTTATTTAAATCAATGAAAACTTTTGTCAAACAGTATGCTTGTATATGACTCTTTCTTATACATTTTAATTAAATAATTATCGTGCAATTTAACCCTTTACAAGACAGTCCCGATACTTAGGGACACTGTTTATGCTTTTGGAAAACATAATGAGAATCTTGAGGAAAACTTGTGGTTGCATTCTATTTTCCTTTTGCCACAATAATTTCATATCCTTTGCAAAGTCCTTCTTTTGAGAAACTTTTGATCAAACATTATCTGTAAATGTTATCAATACTAAATAGTACAGAACTTTTATAGTTTGGCAGATTTGTTCGTTTAAAATTCAACCCTTATCCTACTAAGTAACAGATGAAACCTTCAAACTGATAGTAAAAACCAAAATTTGGCAATTTCAAAGGTATTTTTTTCCGGATCAGACATCCCCTTATAGGACAGTGTAGATCAAAGATCAGACTATTTGTTCTGTGCAGTCTGATCTTGATCAACATTGTCTGCAAAAGGTCCTTGAGTTGCACTTAACAGCCTAAGAGTTGATACTATTCAAATATTTTCAATGATATCACAGCTGCAACCACTTCACCTATACATGCTTCCCAGCATTTCTTTTTCAGCACTTCTCACTATGGTGTTCCTAAGTCATTGGCTGCTTTCCCACATAACCATCTAGGGTTATTCAGAAGCAAGATAGGAATGTATCCTGTTGCAATGACTATCATAAATTCTCTGAGAGAAATTGGCAAGCTGAAATTTTGTACCAGCAACATGCTTACTCAAATGTTGTTACCAGCTGAGCTACAGAGCATTTTCATCTTTTTCCACAATGTTTTCAAAAGCTGTCGATTTCTCAGAAGAATTCTTTTCTGGTCACAAGCGTTTTCTTCTTTTCCAACAATGTTTTCAAAAGCCATCTCTTTATCTGAAAGACTTGTCTTCTGGTCACCAGCATAATCTTCTTTTCCTCACAATGTTTTCAAAAACCTCCAATATTTCAACTCTTTCCCAGACAGCAAAGTTTTGACCTTGCCCAACTTGAAAGTATTTGCAGACAACAATTTAAATGTGACTCAAATAATGAAATTTGATCCTGATAGGGTAGAAAACACTGTGGGAAAAAGAGAAAATGCTGGTTACCAGCCTTTTCTCCATTTCCCACAGTGCTTTCAAAAGGCTTCTTCCTCAAGGGGTGTTAAAAGTCGTTTTTGAGTGGTAAATGGTTAAAAAGCCTTCTTTTTCTTCAAAGGCATCCTGTCTGGTTACCAACATTTTTTTCTTTTCCTACAATGTTTTAGAAAGCCTACAGTGTTTTCAAAAGCCTTCTCTACTTGGGGTTGTTAAAACCCAGGATTGTGTGGAATGGGGTAAAAGGAATGACAAGATAAAAAGATAGAAATTCATAAAACAAACCTTATTTATTTAACAATGCAGTTCTGTGCATATACATGTATATGTACATGTATTTTACAAAAATATTCAGTTCTCTGGGTGTAATTACTCTTTATCAACAACAGAATTTTAGACTGGTCCAAATTGAAAGCACTTGCAGATGACAATATAACTGTAACTGGAAATTTGAAATTTGTTTCCAGCAGGGTAGAAAACATTGTGGGAAAAGGAGAATATGCTGGTTATCAGCATTTTCTCCTTTTCCCACAATGTTTTCAAAAGGCTTCTCCCTCAGGGTCATAAAAACCAGGGATTGTACAGTAAAGGGATAAGAATTATCATTAAAACAAAGTGAAGTCAGTTAATTCATATTCCTGTTTAAACCTTTACCACAAAATCCCAACTTTTAACAACCCTGAAAAAAGCAGTTTTAAAACGTTATAAGAAAAGGAGAAATGCTGATAACCAGTATTTTCTCCCTTTCCCACAATGTTTGCTACCCTGCTGAAAACAAATTTCAATTTTTGAGTTACATTTACTTTCTTGTCTGCAAAAGCTTTCATTTTGGACAAGTCTAAATTATGTAGTTTGGTAAAGTTTAAAAAATTTGAATCAGTGTTTACATTCTCACTATTTCCTGTACCTGAAGCTAATATTTTAACAAACAATACTGAAAGCATTTACAACTGACAAATATAGGTCAAGGAATGGTTAGTTACTGTTTTGAGTAGTTAAAAAAAAATTGGGGAAAAACAACATGTAGGTCATCTACATTTTCCTCTTTTCCCATAATCTTTTCAAAAGCTTTATACCTAAGGGAAGCCAAGCCCTGGTAGCTCATTCGGTAGCAAGCAGGACTTGGGAAAAAGGTCATGGGCTCGATCCCTGGCTCGACCAATTTCTTTTAGGGGATTGCTGATAGTCATTGCCATAGGAATCATCATTCTCCCAACACTGGCTATTGTCCTGGCAATTGATTTCTTTGACAGGGTAGAAAACTGGGAAAAGGAGAAAATATGTGGTTACCAGCATTTTCTCCTTTTCCCACGTCTTCCAAAGGCTTCTTTTCCAGGAGGATCAAAAGTTGCATTTTGTGTTAAAGGGTTAACCTGGACAATTTTGTAGTCTCAGTTATCATGAGTTAACCCCATTTCCAAACGACAAAATTTTATACTGGTCCAAATTGAAAGCACTTGCAGACGACAAAATAAAAACCTTATTGAAAAACTGAAATATGTTTCCAGCAGGGTAGAAAACATAGTGAGAAAAGGAGAAAAAGCTGGTAACCAGCCTTTTCTCCTTTTCCCATAATGTGTTCAAAAGGCTTCTATCTCAGGGTTGTACAAACCAGGAATTGTTTGGTAAAGGGTTAGGCATTTTGTTCTTTTGTTACAGAATCAAAATACTGAGTTTCAACACATGGTAGTTATCTTCTTATGAGAGGGACATACCACTAGGTGGTTCTGTTTCTTTATAAATGACTTCACAATGGTTCTATAATATGGTAGACGTCTGAATTCTGTTTCTTCAGTGTTCCACATGTTTCTTATTGAACGTTCATGAAGTTTAAGTGCTGCAAAAATTACTGGACAACCATTAACTCCCCAAGCAATTCTGTACTGAAAATCTGAAATGAAAAAAGAAATTTTAAAACCTTTCACACACTGTATCAGTAAAAAAAAACACCCATGAGGTAGAGGGGTTTTTTTGGAAGGTAGCTGAATGCACTGACCTACTTCTTTGTACATACTCAGAACAAATAGATTTTAATTTGCGATTTGTAAAAAATATTCGCACACTTAATGGCAGGCCATTATGAAACCACTATTTACGAGCACTGAGCATCACCCCATAACCCAGTAGATATACTGCTTTTTAACAAAACAAAACAGTGGTGATGATAAAAAGGTAATTGCTTGCCAGGTTACTTTTCATTATCTTACTTCATTTTGAGCCATAAAAGAATTTCAATGTTTCTATTTAACTTATTACTATACAACAATGTATTAGTCTTGTCCAAATTGAAAGCATTTGAAGATGACACGATAAAAGTGACTTAAAATTTGAAATTTGTTTTGTGAGGGGTAGAAAACATTGTGGGAAAAGAAGAAAATGCTGGTAATGATTATAAGCATTTTCTCCTTTTCCCACAATATTTTCTAAAGGCTTCTTTCTCAGGGTCATCAAAAGTACGGATTGTGTGGTAATGGCTTAAGTATCTTGTACGCAACAAGCCATCGTTTTTGAAGACATTCATTGTTTTCAAACCACCATAATAAATGGCATATTCCCCTTTTCCAACAAGGTTTTTCTACCCTTTTTATGGAAAATTTCATCATTCCAACCACATTGTATTTTACACATAAAGAAATCATCTACATGTATCCATGGCCTAACACTGCTTCAGAACCCTGTGGCCAAAACAAAACATACAAAATGTTTTCTTCAGTCTGACAGTATGGTTTGATTTCATGTTATAGAACTGACTTTAGATTTGTTGGTCAATAAGAAAAGGATCTATGTACAAAGCTTACATTCGATCCAAAGGGGAGCTTCGATGCCATTTTTTAAATGTTTCTCCTCTCCGAGACCCAATAACAAAATGATACCTGGGAAATCCTTCAGTCTACAGGTATATACAAAGCCTAGTGGCTGCATGCTTGCTCCAATGCTATTTTGTTATTTGGTCTCCACGGCAGAGACTAAATAACAACAATAGCATCGGAGCAAGCATTCAGAGTCGGACTGAAGGTATACGGTTCCAAGCTTCAAAATATATCCTTGAGAACACTATGTTCTTTTGAAACCACTATAGAAATAGGATGAAATACTATTATCCAGGATTTTCTGGTTTTTCCTATCATTTCATTTTTCCTATCCTATCAAGGACAGAAGTCATCTTTTGACCAACTTTTAGATTTGTCGTCTGCTACATTGCTTCCAATTTGATGCAGGCCTAAAGTTTGTCATCTTCTAAATAGCTAAATGTTTACCAAACCTTTCCTCCATTTTTTATGTTTCTTATTTTTCAAAACTTAAATGAAGTGTTTTAAGAACAGAACTTTTACGCTTCTTCTACAAAGCCAAACTTTTATCCGAATATATGTACAACCTGGACACTGTGAAAATAAAACTCATCAATGATTCCAGTATTTTGTGGATTGTTTTACGGTTTATATGTGAAGATACTCGCGATTTTTTGTGTTAGATTATGAAATGTACCACTAACAACAAGAAGCACCCGTCAAATCACAAGAAATCAAGGAAAACTATCTCGTCTCCTTGTGTTTGTTTATTTCCGGTTCCTTCATTGCTCCCTTCCTTCGCTTATTTATTCCATTTTACCTGCGCTTGTGCTCGGTGTTATGTTCTAAACTGATTTTCTTTCACAATTTAAGGCCATTGCGATAGAATGATGAACCACCAATGGTCAATGGGAGACAACTCGTACAAAATTTTGTTATTAGTAATGTCAGAGTTGCTTCCCTTATTGAAGAGGAAAGGGCTTATTTCTGACTGCTTCACGTCGTTACTTTTGAAGATAGGTCTACAAGAGACAGGCTCCACCTAAAGCCTCGCTTTGGCTTTTTTCCGGTAGTGCTGAATGACTGCGGCTACAGTACCTGAATGGTAGAAGCAGTAGGCGGGACATGGAACCTCCTCCTCATGCCTGTGGTCCTTATATGCCTGTGCACCTTACAAAAAATGCCAGCAAAGAGCAAGCGTAAAACCGCGGACGAATAAACACGATAACATCTGTAGAGACGATCGGTTTGACAAGCGATAATTTTTCATGTAGCTGTAACGACTTTGAATCAGTTCGTATGGTAAAATTGTAAATTCTAATTATTCTAAACAGGGAAAGGCACTGGAAGGAACAAATTATCATGTTTTTGAACAATTTCCGAAGGAGATAGCCGATAAGAGGAAGAGTTTACTACCGAAATTGAGAGATGCGAAAAGGAATGGTCACAGAGCTTGGTTGTCCTATGATAAACTGTACATTGATGGTAAAGTGTTTAACGCGGAGAGCAATTAGCGGTGTAACGAAGGTGAACTAAAGGTTCTTTCATGGAACGTTAATGGTTTGACTGATGACAAAAAATCATCAGCAGAGTTCATTGATATTTTGTGTAAAAATGATATAATTTTTTTATATGAAACATGGGCTGATGCCAAGAGTAATATTGAGTTGTCAGGGTATACTTCTTTTAATTTTTATAGAAAATTTAAGCACCGAAAAGCTAAACGGTCATCTGGTGGGATAGCGTTGTATATTAAAAATGAGGTCAAAGATGGTGTTACAGTGATAAAAAACCATTATGATACCATAATTTGGCTTAAACTAGACAAGACTTTTTTCAATTTCAAAGAAGATGTTTACCTATCAGGAATTTATTTATGGGTGGATGGTTCACCAATATATGATGTTTATAATGTCGATTTATTTGAGTTAATCGAAAATGATATTTTTGATTATGAAAATTTGGGTTCTGTATATATATGCGGTGATTTAAATAGTAGAGTAGGATCCAGACATGATTTCATTTATTATGACTGTAGAAATGATTTTATTGATGCAGACAACTATATACCTGATTGCCCCTCATCAAGGGCCTCATTCGATAAAACATGCAACAGTTTTGGAATACGTCTGCTTGAGTTGTGTAAATCCACGTGCTATCGTATTGTTAACGGTAGGCTCGATAATGGAATGTATACATACTTAGGTCCTAATGGGGCATCGGTTATTGACTACTTATTGTCAAAAGAAGAAAATTTCTCAGAAATTTGTAATTTTGAAAATTTAAACCAAACTATCTGGAGTGACCATTCGCCAATTCAATTTTCATTGCGAATGTACACACCCGGTAAGTTGGTTCACAAGACAGAGATCAGACATGTTTTAAAATGGAACGCTGAGCTGAAATCTAAATTTAGAAATGGTTTAATTGGGTCTTTACCCTATTTTAATAATGTTATAAACAATGTTGATGTAGATTGTAGTTCTTCTATAAATGATGCAATTGTGAAGTTTTCTGATATCATTCGGGATGTTGCAAACCCTTTATTCTGTAAAACGCAAAGTAGTTTCAATGAAAATATTTCTTCTTGTAATTTTTCAGATTCACTGAAGGCCAAAAATAAAGAATGGTTTGATAATGAATGTTTGAATTTGAGGAAAAGGTATTTAAAAGCATTGGAAAATTACAAAATACAAAACACAGACACCAACCGGGGGGAATTTTGTATTAGTAAAAAGGAATACAAGCAATTAGTCAAAAGGAAACGTAATCAGTTTTATGAGAAACGAATGTCCGAAATTGAAGATTTAAGATTTAGTAAACCTAAAGACTTTTGGAAATTTTTCAAAAAGCAAAGAAATGATAGAAATACTAATTTGAATGAAAATGATTTCTTTGAATACTTTTCGGAACTTAGCAATGATATATATCAAGTGAAAAATGATGCGGCGGAAGCATTTACGTCAAATCACGATTTCAACGAAAATGACCCTTCGTCTGATTTGAATAAAGCGATCACTTTAGATGAATTATATAGTGCAGTTAAAGAATTGAAAACCGCTAAGGCTTTTGGTAGTGATTGCCTAATAAATGAATATTTCATTGAGAGTATTGACATTTTGGGTTTGCACATTTGTGATTTGTTTAATTTTATTTTAGACTCCGGTCATTTTCCTCAGCAATGGACTGAAGGAATTATCATCCCGTTATTTAAAAAAGGCGATGTAAATACCGTTAGTAACTATCGGGGGATAACTTTAGTTAGTTGCTTCTCGAAACTCTTCACATGTATTTTAAATAAACGAATTACCAGATATTGTGACCAGTATAATGTTATTTCTGATGCACAGTTTGCATTTGTAAAGGGTCGTTCAACAACTGATGCTATGTTTATATTGCATACTATTGTTCAGTCATTTTTAAATAGGAATAAACGTTTATACTGTACATTTGTAGATTTTAAAAAGGCATTTGATTGTGTAAATAGAAATGCTTTATGGTATAAAATGTATGGGGTCGGTATAGACGGAAAGTGTTTACGCATTATCAGAAGTATGTACAGTACAGTTAAGTCTTGTATAAAATTTAACAACAACTATTCTGAATATTTCGACATTTCACTCGGCCTTAAACAAGGGGAGATAATTTCGCCCTTGATGTGGGCTCTTTTCATTGAAGACTTAGAGATGTTTCTACAAGTTGGTCCCAATTCGGGTATAAGTATTGACGACATAATCATTATTCTATTATTATTTGCAGACGATATGATCATTTTTGGAAATTCCCCAGAGGACTTGCAAATCAGCCTGAACAGATTAAAGGATTATTGTAAAAACTGGAGTTTAGAAGTAAATGCTTCAAAAACCAAAGTTATGATATTTCGTAAAAAAGGAAAAACATTTCTGCATGAAAAGTTTTATTATGGAAATGAGGAACTTGAAAATGTTGACAACTTTTCATACTTGGGTACTGTCTTTTCATATACAGGCAATTTTGAACATAATAACGAACAAATCGTTGGCAAAGCGCTAAAAGCATTGAATGTGTTATTAATGAATTGTCATAAATATAAGTTAAAACCTAAAACTTTATGTCAGTTGTTTGATTCTTTCGTTGGTAGTATATTGAACTATGCAGCAGAAATATCCGGGTTTTCTAAATCAAAAGATATAGAAAGAATTCACCTTAAATTTTGTAAGAGTATTCTAACGTAAGGAAGAGCACTAGTAATGCCACTGTTTACGCAGAGCTTGGACGTTACCCACTATATATCACGCGCTATGTACAAATCATTAAGTATTGGTTTAAATTGATTAATACAAACAATATTTTGCTGAAAAGGGTATATGATTTTGCTAAACAAGATTGTTTGAAAGGTTTAAATAACTGGGTATCTAATGTATGTAGATTATTAAACGAAAATGGGTTCTCCTATGTATGGGAGAATCCATTTTCTGTTAATATCAAATCTTTTATACCTATTTTCAGACAGCAGATATTAGACAACTTCATTCAAACGAATATGTCCACAATTGAAAAATCACCATCTCTAGTTTTGTACCATCAGTTAAATGAAACTTGTAACTATAAAAAGTATCTTGATGTTTTGCCCTACTACTTAAGAATATATGTCTGCAGATTTAGGACATCTTCGCACTCGTTGCGAATTCAGACTGATCGATTTAGCCGAATTAGAATTCCAAGAAATGAGAGAATTTGCAGAGTATGTAACGTAGGAGAAATAGAAGATGAGTATCACTTTATTTTGAAATGTCCGTACTATGATTGTCTTCGTAGAAAGTACTTGAAAAAAATATATTATGTACGACCAAATATGTTTAAATTGGTCGAACTATTGAATTCTAATAAAAAATGTGAGTTATTTAAATTAGCGTTGTACTTAAAGTTAGCATTAATAGAGAGAACAAACTTTTTTCACTCAGATAATGCAGTTGATAGTTAGTTCATCTACACCTCTATGAAACCACAATTGCCATTTTATAGAAATAACCTTCTTTTCTTCTTCTTCTTCCCCTTTCAAGATTTCCAGAAATTATTATTTTTACTTTTGTAATCCACAGCTACATTTATGTTTCATGGTTTCTTTAAAATGACCTTGATATTGTACTATATATGACATGTGAAGTTTGTGACTATGTACATCGTACTTGTCAATAAAGAATCTATCTATCTATCTAAAAACGACATGCCACCCGACAGAAAATAATTCAGTAAGACATATTATTTGTCAAAACATTTTTTGATTTTGGCCCCCCTCCCCAATCCAAAATTACTTCCCACGGGCCTGAAAATCTATTAGGCTTGACTATAAAGAAGCGGACGGTAAATATTCGAGATTAGACTGCATGTTGTGTGCAGTCTGATCTTGATTTATGCCGTTCGCAACAACCCCATGTTTTCGACTACATGGTGCTATTCAGGGGCTATTTATATGTTGATCATATGGAGTGCAACACGCGAAAGGGACGTTCGGACATCTGCGTAAAGTGTCGTCTCGGATCAGCCTGCGCAGTCCGCGCAGGCTAATCCGAGACGGCATAACAGAAAATTGCATGAAAACGGAAAGTGTCGTCTCGGATTAGCTTGCGCGGACAGCGCAGGCTGATCCGAGACGACACTTTACGCAGATGTCCGAATGTCCCTTTTCACGTGTTGCAGGCCAATTATTATAGGAGTTTCTTCCGGCCTTGAACATTGACTCTTCGGTTACAAGTACTATGTACAGTCCATTTCTACAGAAAAAGTCATTTGCAAGATTAATCTGGCTGCTGTTTTTCACTGACTCCGCTTGTTGGGCAAGAAGTGAGTTAAAAAGGTGTGTTATGGTGGTAAATGTAAATGTATATATACCCTGCTAATGCAACGCAGTTTTAAGTGATATGGCAAGTTGGTTACTTCCCTTGATACAGCTCTCTACGTATATTTGTATTTAAGTTTAACTGGGACCAGTTTATGGAGATGGCTCGGTTTCGGCATTGGAGTTGGAATTCAGCCGATCTATAAGAAGGATTAACTTAAAAATGGCAAAAAATGGTAACCCAAATCTGCAGCTGAAAATTTGTGATTAAGATATGTAACATGCCCCCCCTTTTTTAAAGCAGCGCTTCAGACATTGAGGGTAATCGTCAAAGTTTGTTTAACTTGAAAACAAAGTTCGGTAAGTTCTAAATTTTTTGCCCCATTAGAACTCTGTTAAGAAGTTAAGAATACTCTCTCAACAGCTTCCTCCGATGACCAGTACATCCTTCATTCCATTCTTCACCATGGTCTCACCTTGCAAGTCTGACGCCTCCTTTTTTTTCTTCTTTCCCCCTGTTCAAAATTCAACAGTATGCTTTAAAATGAAGTTTTCGAAGTCACGTGGATATGTTGAGAATTTGTTTCAAGAGGAATTTTGAAAAGTAGTTGCTGAACAATAGTGGTAACTTTGAAATAATATTTGTCTTCTTTATGAAATATTAGTAGGTTAATTGTATTCATGAATAAACTGTATGAAGTGGTTGCATAGCTACAATAATAATACTATATAATGATCATAACGACAATAACAATAATCGTTTTCTTTTACTACAAGGTCGCGCGTTATAAGAGAAACAGCAGGGTAATAAACAAAAATCCCCCTTAAAGTAAACAACATTTCGATCCGTGTCTGCCAACAGGATCTAGCTCATCTGACAATTTAAGGGCAAGGGGATGCGAGTTCGGTTCCTTGCTTTGTCAATCCAAAGCCTTTTAAGGGCCAGTGCATGCCTTGCTTTGTCAGTTCGTTAGTTGACAAGTAAAGGGCTGCAGGATGTGGGTTTGATTCTCTCCTTGTCATTCAAAAACCTTTTAAGGGCAGGGGAATGTGGATTTAATTCTCTCCCTGACTCACCTAAACCTTCTAAGGGCAGGGGAATGCAGGTTTGATTGTGTATTGTGTCAGTTTACAACCTTTAAATTGCAGGGGAACGGGCGTTTGATTGCCTTCTGTGTCATTCCACAATCTTTTAATGGCAGAGGGACGGGGGTTTGATTGCCTACTGTGTCAGTCCACAACCGTTTAATGACAGGGGACGCGGATTTGATTGCCTATACTGTGTCAGACCACAACCTTTAAATGACAGGGGACGCGGGTTTGATTGCCTACTGTGTCAGTCCACAACCGTTTAATGACAGGGGACGGGGTTTGATTGTCTACTGTGTCATTCCATAACCCTTTAATGACAGGGGACGCGGATTTGATTGCCTACTGTGTCAGACCACAACCTTTAAATGACAGGGGACGCGGGTTTGATTGCCTACTGTGTCAGTCCACAACCGTTTAATGACAGGGGACGGGGTTTGATTGTCTACTGTGTCATTCCATAACCCTTTAATGACAGGGGACGCGGATTTGATTGCCTACTGTGTAAGACCACAACCTTTAAATGACAGGGGGACGCGGGTTTTCCCGCCTACTGTGTCATTCCACAACCTTTTAATGAGAGGGGGACGCGGGTTTGATTGCCTACTGTGTCAGTCCACAACCGTTTAATGACAGGGGATGGGGTTTGATTGTCTACTGTGTCATTCTATAACCCTTTAATGACAGGGGGACGCGGGTTTGATTGCCTACTGTGTCAGACCACAACCTTTAAATGACAGGGGGACGCGGGTTTTCATCCCTTGCTTTGTGATCCCATAGGCACTTAATACCAGGAGGATGTAGGTTTGATTCAGTGTAGTGTCATTCCAAAACCTTTTTAGAGTAGGGGGATTGTGTATGTCATTTCTTGTTGTGTCATTCCAGAATTTTTAAGAGCAGGAATATGTCTGTTTAAAACCTTGCTATGTCATCCTAAAACCTATTGAGAGTAGGCGGACATGGTTTTGATTCCTTGTTGTGTGATTCTAAAACTTAGTAAGAGCATGATGATCTGGTTTTTCATTCACTGCCATGTTATTCTAAAACTTGTTAAAGACTCTTTACCTCACAAGAAAATTTTAGACTGGTTCAAATTGAAAGCATTTGCAGACGACAAAATAAAGGTAGCTGAAAAATTAAAATTTGGTTTGGGAAGGGTAGAAAACTCTTCTGTGATGTGAATGGTTGCCTATATCTGGAGTAAAAAGTTCAAGTGCTGTTCTTTGAGATTGATGGTTTCGTGTATTCCGAGGTTCCCTGTTTTCCTTGGTGAGAGGGTTTCTGTTTTCCATGGTAGAAGGTTCACTGTCGTTATATGTAGAAACTCTGAAATCAAAAGTTCCTAGAGCCCCAGTGAGAAAGGCACCCTGCATTTGAGGTAGAAAGTTCCCTGAACTTCAAGATTAAAGATTGCCTGTAATCTAAGATACACGATTTCCTGTGCTCGGAGGTAAAAAGTTCCTTACTCTCCTCCCACTTAATTATCCTTTCCAGTATATATCTTATAATGAGGAACAGTCTTTTTGATATGCACCGAAAACATTTCAATTAAGGTCGCCTTTATAAAATAATCTGATTTCTTCCATCGAATCCAAGTCATTAGCCATTGATGATCAACGAACGCATATTTATGAACCTTTCTATACAATCCAAGTCTCTTTGCGTTCACACACGAACGTTTCTGAAGGGGGTGAAGATCATAAAAACGTTTACATTGTTTAAATAAGGGTTCATAAGAATAAACATCAAGAGAGTGTAAGAAGTATCTCGTATTAGCTATGTATACTGATTTCTCATCAGACATTGGTAATTTCCCTTTGTAAAAATAAGGTGAGCTATCACTTAAATCATTTAAACTACGATTATTGTATAAAACAAAATGTTCTGTCTCCTTCCTTAGATTGTTGTACAGCATATATTGTGTGGTAACGTAAACTGGTCCCGTACCATCCACCACTCCTCCAAAATGTTCCATAGTATGCAAATTATCCATCAACTGTTTCAGGAATGGATGTCCTGCAACACACATCATCACAGCATTTGAAATAAGATATGGAGAACTGGCTCTGTTAACAGCATGTTCAAATGGCTCTGGTGTGAAAACACACGGGTGTTTTGTTATTGCTTTATCCAGGGACCTATAGTTTACTGTATCAAGATCTGCATAAATGCCTCCGTAGTGATACAAAACAACATAGCGTAATGCATCGGCTCTTCTGATAGGGAATCTAGTACATGATATTCCATCCCAAACAGGAAGTAACCATGGGTAATAATCGTGTATCAACTGCCGGGCACTGTCATCTGTCCAAAGGTAATATTGCCAAGTTGGATTGTTTTTCACAAAACTCTTAATGTCTTAAGAAACTGTCGAGGAATTCTTTCATTTTTCCATGTCTGGTGTATAATTCTCTGTATTTTAGGTTTTCCGTCATATCCATAATCAAAGTCCATCACAACTTCCGGTTCAAATGGTTTATAATTGTCTAGATTCACATTTTCAGGTATGTAGATTTCTTCAGGTCTCTTGAAGATATAGTAAAACACTAAGCACATTATAAGAACAGTTGGTACCACATGTTTCCGACGAAAATGTACACAGCGATTCCTTTTCTGTCTAAGAATCATGTTTCTAAAGCCCATACTGGTCTGTGATATCCTGATAAAGTAAGAAAGAATGAAATTAAAACTGCCAAATCGTAATATTGTCCGTTAACAGTATTTCTTCAACAATTCAGGAACATGATGGCAACAGCTAACTTGTTCACCGATACCAGGCTGGGACTTATTTTTCTGTCCATGGCCTAAGAACAATCCCACATGACAAGCCTCGTAGCCTGGACAAAAACCAGGATCCGTATTTATCAGTCAGTCTTAAGAACATTCTTTGTCTTAATCTCCAAGATTTTCAAAATTTGAAAGTTGCACAACTTTTAATTGGCTAAGCCGAATGGCTTAGCCAATTAGAAATTGTACTACTTTCAAATTTAGAAAATTCTGGAGAATAAGACTGAGAACGTTCTTAAGAACGCTTGGTGAATACGGACCAAGGATTCTATGATGACAAACACCGTGTCACACATGTCCCAGAAGAGAAATGTCTGTGCATAAACATATTTCCTACATGAGATTGCTTTAGGAATCATGGTACCTAACAATCATCAAAGAATCAAAATGGAGTCTAAAGCCTACACGACATATGTGATTTCAATGCAAATAAAGATTGAGGTTAACCGTTTACTACACAATCCCGCCCTTTAATGACCTTTAGGGAAAAAGTCTTTTAAAACGTTGTTGTAATTTTCTTTCATTGTTTTCTACCCTATCAAGACAAATACCATCATTATATCATCTGTGACTGCCTTTCAATAGGACAAGACTGAAAATTTGTTTAATGATTGTAAGATTTTTCCTTGGGGCAAATGACTTTGAATGTTTGTAAAGCAGGCGTATCCAGTTACAAATTAAGGTTTACCCTAACCTTTTAGCAAATATCCCATGTCAAAACAACCAAACAACATAAATCTTGGAAAGAATTGTGGGAAAAGGGGAAAATGTTGTTAATCAGAATTTTCTCCTATTCCCCGAAATATTTTTTGACTCCCGTCCCCTAGACAAATACCGGTATGCATTTTGATTCACATTTAATTTTCTTCTGTTTGAAGGTGGACGAACCTAAAACTGTCGGTTGGTAAAAAGTTAAACTGGCAGGCTGGAAACACCTTCATTTTTTTTCATGAGCAACTCGCTCAATTACATACCGGAAATACACAGACGAAGCTACAAGCATGGCGTCGGAAGAAGACATTATGGTAAATAATTGTATGTTTGTTATGTTTAATTATAAAATAAACACAAGCTTTCGGCGGTACAACCGCCTTCTTCAAGTGTGATCCTGTGATAAAATGCCTGCAGTAATGTTCAGTTGTTTACGCAACGTCAACTGAACATTACTGCAGGCATTTTATCATAGGATCACACTTGAAGAAGGCGGTTGTACCGCCGAAAGCTTGTGTTTATTTTATAATTAAACATTACATATCTCAAGAAGAGGTTATATTATGTTTGTTATGTTATAGAATTTAAGCGTCACGTGCCTGCCACTTGACATTCCCACAATTTTTTTTTTAATTTTTGGCGCGAAATCTAAAAAAATACCTTTAGAATCTACATAACCTTTTAAGGGAACACCATAAAAAGAAAAAAAATGTAATTTTATGACTCTTAATTATTCATGATATGTCTTTTTTTTCATATAAATTTGTATGATATAATTATAGGCCTATATATGTGTGTTTTAATTTGGTGAGATGTTAAAAATCTAAATACCCACCTTTAAGCGCCATCGAAATAAAGACACGTTCATTATAATAAAACATAATTTCCAGACCACTGACTGCTTTTTGACACATAAAGAGTACCAATTGTTCAGTACTGATCTTTATCTAAAGGAGTGCTAATAATATAATTCGTGTGTTCTTACGTGTCCTTAGCTCTTTACCAAACGACAAAATTTTAGACATGTCCAAATTGTAAGCATTTTAAGACGACAAACGTAATGTGACTCAAAATTGGAAATTTGTCTTGGAATGGGTAGGAAACATTGTGGGAAAAGGAGAAAATGCTGGTTACCAGCATTTTCTCCTATTCCCACATTGTTTTCATAAGGC
This sequence comes from Tridacna crocea, assembly GCA_943736015.1. Classification (NCBI taxonomy): domain Eukaryota; kingdom Metazoa; phylum Mollusca; class Bivalvia; order Cardiida; family Cardiidae; genus Tridacna; species Tridacna crocea. The sequence goes on from OX031063.1 coordinate 41,595,254, forward strand.
GTCTTTCTCAGGGTCGCGTAAACCAATGATTGTTTGGGAAAGGGTTAAATTATGGCTCCTGACTTATTTTGAACTCTGTCGGCGTCAGGTAAACGTATTCAGGTGTTGTTTTTTTTGACGACCGAAATCACAATCTACAGACAAAAAAACATCAATCATAATAGGCTTGTCCATAAAAGGAAGGCAGGATGGATCCAAGATCAGACAGCATGTTCTATGCAAGCTTCACCTGGGCCCCATTTTATAGAGGTAGTTACGAGCAAAATTTGCGTAAGGTTTACGGAACTATAGTATAGTGGCATTAATCTGCTAAAATCACAATGAAAGTTATCATGTATCTCGTAGCAGATTAATGTCACTATATATAATAGTTACGTAAAACTTACGCAAATTTTGTTCGATACTACCTTTATAAAACGGGGCAGGTGTAATGCAGAGAAATGACCCTCCCCTACAAAATGACTCGTGTGTCTTTTCACTACGTAAAGAAATGACCCATGGGTCATTTCACTACGTACAGAAATGACCCGGGTCATTATTCTTCGTAGTCTAAGTAGCGAAATGACCCTTGGGTCATTTTCTAGGGTGGGTCATTTCTCTGCATTACACCGGTCTTTGCCGTCTCTCAGAGCTCTTTCTTTGGCGTGTTTGACCAAGAGTATATTATTTAACATAACAGCACGACTCTTTTGTTTTGATTGATATTGAAAACATCGTAAAGGAGCATTTGTCGGATTACTTCGAAAACCTCGTAAACCGACGATTTGCATGTTATTTGGTATTGCTCTTTTTGCCAAAATGCTGTCAAAGAGTTGTAAATGGCAAGGATAGGATGAGTCGTATTTTTACAGCCATGAGTAGGTCATTAGAACACTTTGTGAAAAAGGTCACCAAAGGAACATCTCTATGAAATTATTTTAAAATCTGTCCAGCCGTTTCAGAGAAGAAGAATTTTTAAGAACTTCTTCATTTCTGTATAGTGAAAGAAGCCCCCATTCACCAGAGCCATGTTTCTTGACCAATCAAAATTTCCCGAACAATTTTTGAAAAGGGTCACCCAAAGAACATCCATGAGAAATTATTTCAGAATCTGACCAGCGGTTTAAGAGAAGAAGAATTTTTAAGAATTTCTTCATTTCTTTATAGCGCAAGTAGCCCCCATTCACTAGAGCCATGTTTCTTGACGGATCAAAATTTCACGAACAAATTTTGAAAAGGGTCACGGAAGGAACATCTGTGTAAAATTATTTTAAAATCTGGCCAGCGGTTTCAGAAAAAAAGATTTTTAAAGAATTTCTTATGAAATTCCATTTGGTTGCCATGGCAACCACAGTTTTTGACCGAATCAAATTCTATGAACAAATTTTAAAGAGGACCTCCTAAGGAACATTCCTGCCAAGTTTGGTCCAAATTAGCCCAGCGGTTTAGGAGGAGTTGATGTTTTAAGAATTGTTGACGACGGACGACGGAGGACGGACACCGGGTGAGCCTAAAAGCTTCCCTTGAGCACGTTGTGCTCAGGTGAGCTAAAAAAGGGGGGTTGGATAAACGTTTATCTTATTATAAAACTACCCACAATCAAATTATGTAACCACACAGTCAATTTTTTCATAATGAAAAATGCCGTTACCACACACTGTTCAAAAGTAATTGCGTTTGAATTTAAATGGGTGGAAAAGGGTTGAATTCAAAGGGTGGAAACTTTTGTGAAGATGATTATCTAGCGTTTTGAGGAATGTTTGGTCCAAAATGTGAGCCGCTGACTTGAAAATAAATTTTGAAATGTGGTTAAAATTTGTAAGTTTCTCTATATTTTGTCTACTTTTCAATCCCTAATTTTGAAGTTCATTTTTTCTGCTAGATATTAACACTTTATCAAGCGTTCAATTACAGATTGTCATTTTTACAATATTTTCAACACTTCCAAATGATATGATTTAAATCTAAGAGCACTTTAATGACTGTAATGTTTAGTTATGACCGCTACTGGGCCTTTCAGTATCGTGAAACTTTGAACTTAATAGGGTAATGGCTTTCTGTGCACTGCAGTCAAATTTTCCCAATACGCCCTTTAAAAAAGTTCCCTGTGCCCCAAGGTAAAAAGTTCCCTATACTCCAAGATATAAAAGCCCAAAGGTGAAAACGTTCCTGGTACCCTGAAGTAAAAATGTACCAGTACTCTTCAATCTCCGAGCAGAGTTGTCGTTCGTTACCTCACATACATCTCTGCGATGGGCTAAATGACAAGAATCTTGTCAAACCGAGGAAAAGATGTTTTGTTCCTGCTTAACTGTTTCATATGTAAAATTGTAAGTTAGACAAAGGAAATATGATTCTGGATACATTATAGGTGTGTTCAAACTGATGAATTTACCTGTATAAAATGGAACTATTTTTTTCGAGCCTCTTCACTTTTCAGAATCTTACGCCGATTTTAACAAAAATGGCTGCGCCCATGAATGATGACAGCTGATTTGACACACCGCTGGATCTAAGTTTGTACGATTAAAAATCAAGTTATCGTCCTTTAAAGATATATAGGCTTATCAGAAAATCCCTCTTTTGTTCATTTCCTATTACATGTACTAAGTCTGATTGGTCCCATGCTGTTTGAACAGCACACGAAACAATCGATATTGGACTTTCTTTCACCGGCGTTTGTGTAGCCATTTTGAGTTATGGTCATGTGACAAAAATATGACGTAATGACGGACTACTTTCTGAGCCCACTACAGAGGTGAATGTAATGATCCGGAGTGCAAGAGAGTGAGTACTCTTAGGTAAAATGGTCCCGGTACTCCGAGATAAGTAGTTTCCTGTGCTGCAAGGTATATAACTGATGGTATCCGAAATAAAGGTTCCCTTTACTTTGACCTACATGATTCCTATTACCCGAGACAAAAAGGTTCCCAGATCTTCAGGATAGGAAGTTCTTGTGCTTCGAAGTAAACAGTTCCATGTTATTTGAGATAAAAACAAGAGAAAAAGAAGACGCAAGGGCGTCAAGGTCGACCGAAAATGATTTTTTTTCCCCATTATTAAACTGAGAAATATGTAGACAACAGAATTGATTTGACTCCAATTTTTTGTTATTTTTCATTTGTGATAAAAATAGCTAGATCTATTGTTTTCCAATGAAATTGACATGACAATAGTGACCTACAATGTCATAAATTCGCCATATGACCAACTGTCAAAATAAAGTATGGGCTTTCGCACTGCAAAACGTTCAAATGCCCGATTTACATTTTATTCTACTTTTATGCCAGTATTCAATTTCGCCATCTGAGAATAACTGCATAATTAATAAAAATGCTACAAATACATTTTTTTCAGCCATGAGTACAAATATATTGTATTTCGTTTATAACTGGAGATACATGTATACCTTATAATTGGTCAATGATTACAAAATATACATGTGGTTACTAAATAGCTTATTTTACAACTTACATTTAAGTTATATTTCCCTTGTGAAGTTTCTTTTTCCATTGCGCCGGTCCCGTGCAATGGTAATTTGGAAGAAGTTTAATGATCTGGGTACTCAATAGGTATGGGGAAAAAAGTTTCAGCTTATTTAACTTATAACTTATCAAGTAATATCATCTTTATTATATATATTATCAACCATAAACTCATTCTTTTTTTCAAAATGGTCAATGGTCTAGGTCCAAACTACCTATGCTCTCTTGTCCCGCCCACTATTGGAAGTAACACGACGTATAATCTTCGTAATTCTAATGACTTGGCAAACATAGTTTGTAGAACGAGGGTTTATATGAATTCCTTTCTGCAATCAGGTGTAAACGCATGGAACTCTTTGCCACTAGCTACAAGAGAAACTGACTCTCTCTCGTCGTTTAAACGTTTGCTGAACATAGACAAACCCACTCCTTGTAAACTGTATTTTTATGGGGAAAGAAAAATGCAAATTATTCATACTCGACTTAGAAATACATGTAAATGTAGCGATCTAAAACAACATCTCCTCTGGAAAAATATTGTGGCTTCTCCTCTTTGTCGTTGCGGGGAAGTTGAATCTAATACACACTACTTCTTTGAATGCAGATTTTATCATTCGAACAACACTCGGACAACATATTAGTGCAAAATCTGCTTTTAATATTGATACAGTTCTTTTTGGAGACAATGAACTCTCCCTTGTCGAAAACAAACAGATCTTCAATGCAGTTCATGAATACATTGATAAAAACAAGAGATTCTCTTAGTTTTAATCCAATACATTAAAAGTCCTCTTTTTTGACAATGTAACACGTTACTGTCGAGAACATATAAATTATATACATGTACAAGTATAATTTTGTATCTTTTGTTGCCACTCTGCTCAATCACTCAATCACCAATCACCATTCCTTTTTTCTTTTTACTTTTTCAGATAATGAAGCCTTTTTGTTCTTTACATTCATTACTTTCTGTTTTTAGCTCACCTGAGCACAACGTGCTCAAGGGGAGCTTTTAGGGTCACTGGGTGTCCGTCGTCCGTCGTGCGTCGTCCGTCGTTCGTCGTCCGTCGTCCGTCGTGCGTCGTGCGTCGTCAACAATTCTTTAAACATCAACTCCTCCTAAACCGCTGGGCCAATTTGGACCAAACTTGGCAGGAATGTTCCTTAGGAGGTCCTCTTCAAAATTTGTTCACAGAATTTGATTCCGTCAAAAACTCTGGTTGCCATGGCAACCAAATGGAATTTTTTAGCAAATTCTTTAAAAATCTTCTCCTCTGAAACCGCTGGTCGGATTTTGAAATAATTTCACTGATATGTTCCTTGTGTGACCCTTTTCAAAAATGGTTCGTGAAATTTTGATCCGTCAAAAATTGTGGCTCTGGTGAATGGGGGCTACTTGCTCTATATAGAAGTGAAGGAATTCTTAAAAAATCTTTTTCTCTGAAACCGCTGGTCAGATTTTGAAATAATTTCACAGATATGTTCCTTGGGTGACCCTTTTCAAAAATTGTTCGTGAATTTTTGATCCGTCAAAAAATGTGGCTCTGGTGAATGGGGGCTACTTGCACTATACAGCAATGAAGGAATTCTTAAAAAATTTTCTTCTCTGAAACCGCTGGTCAGATTTTGAAATAATTTCACAGAATTGTTCCTTGGGTGACCTTTTCAAAAAATGTTCGCAAAATTTTGATCCGTCAAGAAACATGGCTCTGGTGAATGGGGGCTACTTGCACTAAAGGGAAATGAGGAAATTCTTAAAAAATTTTCTTCTCTGAAACCGCTGGTCAGATTTTGAAATAATTTCTCAGGGATGTTCCTTGGGTGACCCTTTTCAAAAATTGTTCACAAAATTTTGATCCGTCAAGAAACATGGCTCTGGTGAATGAGGGCTACTTGCACTAAAGGGAAATGAAGAAATTTTTAAAAATTCTTCTTCTCTGAAACGGCTGGACAGATTTTGAAATGATTTCACAGAGATGATCATTGGGTGACCTTTTTCAAAAACTGTTCACAAAATTTTGATCGGTCAAGAAACAGGGCTCTGGTGAATGGGGGCTACTTGCACTATATGGAAATGAAGAAATTCTTGAAAATTCTTTTTCTCTGAAACTCCTTGTCAGATTTTAAAATAATTTGACGCAGATGTTCCTTGGGTAATCCTTGCTCTTGTGAATGGTAGCTACTTGCACTGTATGGACATGATGAAATTCTTGAAAATTCTCTTTCTCTAAAACCCCTGGTCAGATTTTAAAAGAAATTTTCAGAAATGTTCTTTGGAAGACCCTTTTCAAAACTTGTTTGTAAATTTTGATCCATTCAGAAACATGGCTCTCGTGGATGGGGGATACTTGCTCTTATACAGAAATGAAGAATTCTTAAAAATTCTTCTTTTTGAAACTGATGGTCAGATTTCGAAATGAATTTTACAGGTGATCTTTTGAAAATTGCTTAGCAAAATTATAAATTTGGTTCTAATGTTTCAATACAAAAAAAAAAAAAATTGGCTATGGTCATCTAAAAAATTCAGGTGAGCGATCCAGGGCCATCTTGGCCCTCTTGTTTATGATAATCTTTTCTCTTCTTGACATTATTTGATAGTATTGGCGTATCATGTGATTTAGCTTGGGGAGGGAACTATATAAGCAATATGCTTTCGTCCCGATCCTTTTCACATTTATTTCTTGTATTATCTATGTATAGCCAATACAAAATACAGTTTAACAAGATATGCAAGACATGAGAAAAGATAAAAATGCATGTATATCAGTATAATTTGGAAAAAATAAGTGTGTGTCGGCATTACATGAAATACTTCATGTTTTCCGAAGGAATAATGGCAAAGATAATTACAAATTATGTTGTTTACGTTGAAAAACCAAAACCGTTGACATACAAGAATTCAGGCATCACCAAAACTATCTGCTGCTGAGCGCGCCTAAATATGGTATTGCAAATGTTGTGCATCAGGACCAGACAGCACGCAATGTGCATTCTGATCGCTAATCCACAAAGTCTGAAAATTAACGGTTCGAACAACTCAATCTCCAGCTTTTCTTTCCTGAAAAATTTTCAATTACATTAAAAAATACGAGGAAAGTCTGATAACATTTCGAATATCTGAAATTAAAAAAAAAAAGATTTCATGTACAATGTACATTTATACAAATAATCAACTGCGAATGATAAAACATATACATGTATACTGATAATTGCAACCAAATTCTGTAGGTGAAGTTTCTGAGGATAGTGTAGATTAAGATCAGTCTTACAAGAAATGCTCTCTGATCCTAGATCTACTCAGTCCAATACACTGATCAACACGCTGAACTACGTACATGTATATGAATTCATATATAACCTGACAAAATAAGTAATAATTACGGATATTGCTAAACATGTAAGCTGGCATGTAAACTGATTAATGTAACCAAAGCCAGTCAGTGAAATATCTGAGGACGATGTAGATCAAGATCAGACTTACCAAAATTACAATCTGATCAAAAATTCACGCAATCTAATGTATATAAGATGATACATGTAACCAAAGCCGATCAGTGAAATATCTGAAGAGGGTGTAGATCAAGATCAGACTTACCAAAATTGAAGTCTGATCCTAGATTCACGCAGTCTAATGCATGTAAGCTGATATTTAAATCAAGTTATTATCCATTTTAAAATTCAATCTGAACTTTAAGACGTGTGTTGGGTGCATTATATTGTACTTGTTCGAACTTGGTAATTTTTCCATTTCCCCTTCTGAGATTACCTGCTTAAAGAAGGAAATATTATTATAAATATGTTTTTTTAACCGTAAAAACTTTATTTTCCTGTAGATATACCCTAGGAAAGATATATGAGTACAAACACACACGTTTGAAATCATGCATATTTACTTTATATAGTAACAAATGTATAATGTCTGTTGCGTACTTTCTTTTCCATTGCGCCAGTCCCGCACAAAGGAACCTTTGCCAAACAATCCCTGGTTTGTACGGATCTAGAATAGTAGCCTTTTGAAAACATTGTGGGAAAAGAAGAAAATGCTGGTAACCAGCATTTTCTGCTTTTCCCACAATGTTTTCTACCCTATCATAGAGTTGAAATTTCGTCTGTTAATGCTTTCAATTTGGTCTAGTCCAAAAGTTTGTCGTTTGGAAAGGGTTAAAAGGTTTTAACATTTGTACTTATAAGCATAAAGGAATTCTAATCATTTTCTTCAATTAACTACCCATAAGAAAATACATTAAAGACCTGTAACACTTTAGGTACAATATACTGTTGGTAAATTTTTCATTTCGCCATCTAGGAATATGTGCATAAAGGAAAAATATCACTACAAGCACATTTTTTTCAGCGGTACAAAAACATAATTTTTGGTTTTTACTTGTAAATTACCTTTAATGGGTAGAAAAAAAAACATGTTTCAAATCATTATTGTTATTCTATTTAATAAACAGGCATAATATATTTCCATGCGTATTTTCTTTTCCATTCCGTCCATTGCTCTAAAATATTTCCATTCCGATCTTTAGGCCTACCGGTAAAGACACTCTTCACAACTCGGCCGATTCCGTACTTACATCTAATATGATGGCTCCCATCACCCGAGGTATGCCGAATGCCGGTAAAGAGTCATTATCTCCCGCTAGATGGCATTCTATAAATACTCGAATCATCGAAGAATATGACATGCGCAGACAACGGTAAAGAGTAGGAGCAGTTTTGCATTTCCATTGGTTCCTAAGATCATGTGACTGGACGAGTTCATTTGCGTTAAAAATAGATGCATTCTGCACAAGAACATTAATTGTTTCACAAAATGTTGCGCAGCAGACCGTTAATAATTCTTTCCCGATTCTTTATCGGTTTAAAAACAAGTAAACAACCTCAAAAAAGGTGAAGAAAACCGCACACAACAATTTCACAAACATTCACACCTATTTTACCAAATTAAACCTGGCGAATATGATGAAAGATTTCAACCGGAAGTACCTACACTCTCCATGAACATCTCTTCTGAACTATATCAAATATAAGGTCGCCGGCTTCTGCCGGGCGACCAAAAAAAGTTCCATGTACTGTGATGTAGTTGATTCCCATTACTCGAGGTAAAGGTTCCCAGTTCTTCATTGTAGAAAGTTCCTGTGCTCCGAAGCAACTAGTTCCTGATAACCGAAATAAAAGGTTCCTTGTACTCTGATTTAATGAAAATACCCCATACTCTGAAGTAAAAAGTTCCTATAATACTCTGAATCAGTAGTTTTCTATGCCTCAGTGTAAAAAGTGTCTAATTCTCCGAGGTAGCGAATTCCCTATACTTAATCGTAGAATGTTCCATTACGTGGTAAAAAGTTTTCATCACTCCGAGACAGGAAAAAAAGTTCAATGTGTTTCCACAATCGGGATCGTGTGATATAGGGTTAAAAGCACTTGTACACTGTCTACATATTAATTGTAGTAAATAGTGGTAAAAAGTTTTCATTACTCCGAGACAGGAAAAAAAGTTCCATGTGTTTCCACAATTTACTCATCATCCTTTCCAACATATATGTTATAATGGGGAACAATCTTCTCTATGTGCACCGAAAACATGTCAATAAAGAACACCTTGAAGACACTGTAAAAACTTTTCCACCAAACCCAGGTCATCTGCCATTGGTGGTCGACAAATGCATATTTATGAACCTCCCTATATAATCCAAGTCTTTTCGCGTTCACACATGAACGTTTCTGAAGGGGGTGAAGGTCATGAAAATGTTTACACTGTTTGTACAAGGGTCTATATGAATTAACATCCAGCGAGTGTAAAAAGTATCTCGTATTAGCTATGTATACTGATTTCTCATCAGACATCGGTAATTGTCCTTTGTAGAAATATGGTGAGCTGTCGCTTAAATCACTCAAACTACGGTGATTATATGAAACAAAATGGTCTGACTCTTTCGTTAGATTGTTGTACAACATGTATTGCATCGTTAAATAACCTGGTCCTGTGGCATCAACTACTGCTTTATAATGTTCAGCAGTATGCAAATTATCCATCAACTGTTTCAGGAATGGGTGTCCTGCAGCACACATCATCACAGCATTGTTAATTAGGAATGGTGAAGCGGCTCTGTTAACAGCATGTTCAAATGGCTCTGGTGTGAAAACACATGGGTGTTTTGTTATTGCTTTATCCAGGGACCTATAGTTTACTGTATCAAGATCTACATAAATCCCTCCGTAGTGATACAAAACAACATAACGTAAGGCATCGGCTCTTCTGATTGTGAATTTACAGTATGATATTCCATCCCAAACAGGAAGTAACCATGGGTAATGATCCTTAATTAACTGCCTTGCACTGTCGTCTGTCCAAAGGTAATATTGCCAAGTTGGATTATTTTTTACAAAAGTTTTAATGTTTTCAAGAAACTGTTGAGGAATTCTTTCACTTTTCCATGTCTGGTGTATAATTCTCTGTATTTTAGGTTTTCCGTCTGATCCATAATCAAAGTCCATCACAGCTTCTGGTTCGAATGGTTTGTATTTGTCTAGATTCACATTTCCAGGTATGTAGATTTCTTCAGGCCTCTTGAAGAAGGCATAGTCAATAATCATGTATGTGAATAGCAAAAAGGGTACCGTATGTTTCCAACGAACATGTAGATCGCAATTCCTTAAGTATCTGAACCTCATCTTTGCGTTAACCTAAATAGGTCTGTGTTACCCTGACAAAAAAGAGAGTTAAAACTGACCGTTTTTTTTTCTAAATTAACTTTACCCAACTTTTAATGGTATCTTAGTAGTGTGATGGCAACAGTTCACTTTTTACAGTATTCCTGACGTTCCAACGGTATTTAATCTTTACCAAATGACAAAATTAGACTCATCCAAATTAAGAGCCTCTGCAGACGACAAACAGAAATTGGATTTAAAAAAACCCAACAAACTGTGTTTGGAAGGGAAGAAAACTTTTTGGGAAAGAAAATGCCGGTCAGCAGGAATGTTTTCTAAAGCCTTCGTTCTAGGGATTCATTAAACATCGTGATTTATAGCCGGATTGTATAAACGTTGATCGAGTTAAAGTATAAGATTTATAGCCCGGTTGTTCTCTAGAGCCATTTTCACATATTCTAAGGAGCATTCTTAGTACAATTCTAGATTCAGAAAGGGACGCAATTCCTGATGGTCTAAATCCTTTAATTTAGAAGCCAAAAGGAAACGGTTTGATTCTCATAATAGAGGCATATTTTATACGATTTATACGTATCATGTTAACGTATGGATAACAATGAAAATACCTGGTAAAACGATATGTATAGTGCAGTTGTAAAAGTTATAGAAAAGAATATTTGTATTTGGTTAAACATTTTTAAAAGGTAGGTAGGTAGGTACTGTTATTCATGAGTGATATCTAGAGCTTGATTATGTGTTCTACTGATCAGAACTGTTACATGTATTTTACGTTTTATTGCTGTCGACTGGCAAACACAATATTTTTAGACTACTGTTAAACTTCTGAGTTGTAAAAGAAGGACAAAAAGAGGGTTTCTCCATACCTCAGTTATAAGGTTAGGATATTTATCCCATATACACTCGGCAAAACTTATAAACGGCCACTTTTGTTTCTCCTGCAAATTTGACCAAGTATAGTTAAGTATTTAAATGAAAATAGAATGTCATATAACACATGTCTGGACGACAGATATGGTATTATAATGGGATTATTTTGAATTTGCCGATTTTTCTCGTTTTAAAAAAGAGAAAAACATATGGTTTGCGCATGCGTGGTGTCTATTAGACAAATCAATTAATAAAGAGTAGCATGCATTACTGAAATTTTGTCAGCAATAAGGAAAAAAGATAGAAATTTCTACACAAAAATATAACCCTAGAGACGGACAGTTAAGTTTTCAAAAAATTATTTTTCATTTTTTAATATCAAGCGAAAGAATGTCTAATAACTTCCTTCCAAAAGAATAAGTCGAAAACTTCTTTTAAAACTTCGGCTGGAGGATGTTTAAATACATTGATCCATTAAACTAAATGGACCGCATCTCTTCTAGACAGTGGGTGTCAAAACAGGCATTCGGGGAAATCTGGTTTAAACGTGACCTTTTAGAAGTTTTGTTTAATATATAACAACAGTGTCTGATTTTTGATATCAAACCATTGCAGTTATTCAGTGTCGACCGATTACAGTGCTGACAGCACTTTGATTGTAAACTCGGCATGGTGATAGCATCCTTTATCTGGGCACGATTATTTACTAAGCCTTAGAGCCATTGATTGTTCAAGAATAATCAATAACTCTTTACCACATAATCTGGACTTTTAACGATACTGAGAAAGAGAGCTATTGAAATATTGAGGAAAAAAAGAGAAAATGCAGATAATCTGCATTTTCCCCCTTTTTTCCACTATGCTGTTAGTCTACTCTTCCAAAATATTTAAAAAAAAATGTTCATTTTTTGATTCACAGGTAACGTCTGCCACTGATTTCAATTTGGACCGGTCTAAACCTTTGTTGTTTGAGAAAGAGTTAAAATTAAGTGTGCCAGAGTTAGTACACTGTTGAAATTTAGTTTGGACTCTACCAATATAGACAAAATTCTAGGCTCTTCCAAGTTCACAGTGAACTCTTGGCCGAATGACTTGAAATTTAGCACTCTCTTGCACTCCTGATCATTCACATTCACCTCTGTAGTGGGCTCAGAAAGTAGTCCGTCATTATGTGGTACTTTCGTCACATGACCAGAACTCAGAATGGCGACACAAACGCCGGTGAAAGAAAGACAAATATCGATTACTTTGTGTGCTGTTCAAACAGTATACGGCCTATCAGACTAAGTGGTAGGCAATGTGAAAGAGATGGATTTTCTGAAAAGCGTAAATGTCTTTTATAGGACCATAACTTGTATCTTAATCTTATGAACTAAGATTTATCGTTGTGTCTAAACTGTTGTCATCATTCATGGGCGCAGCCATTTTTGTTAAAATTGGCGTAAGATTCTGATTAGTAAAGAGGCTCGAAAAAAATAGTTCCGTCGTATGCAGGTAAATTCATCAGTTGGAAAGCACATATAATGCATCCAGAATCATATTTCCTTTGTCTACCTTATAATTTTAGACATAAAACAGTTAAACAGTAACAAAACATCTTTTCCTCGGTTTGACAAGATTCTCGTCATTTAGCCCATCGCAGAGATGTATGGTGAGAGTAACGAACGACAACTCTAGAGTTGTCCGAATCCCAATTTGAAGAAGACAGTTTGTATATATTACTCAAATGATGGAATCTGTCTTTGAAAGGATAGTAAACATACTGGGAAAAGGAGAAAATACTGTTTACCTGCATTTTCTCCTTTTCCCTCCATGTTTTATAAAACCTCGTAGTGTCTGGTTCGTTTCGACTCGGGATCGTGTGATATATGGTTAAAAGCACTTATTCACTGTCTACATATTAATTGTGGTTAAAATGTCGAAATCGTTAGAAAATGAAAAGGAATGAAATTTCAAGGTATGATACCAACATTTTCATATTTTCTGTCAGAGCTTTTGAAAAACCGATCTTTTGTTATTTAGGCGTCCTCGTTGAGCCAGTTTCGACCCATTCTGTAATCGATCCTGGGTTATTTCGCATAGAGATCAAACGCAATGGTTCACATCTCAGTTCCGAGGCCGGTATTTAGGATGATCAGCAACTATCAAATCAAATTTCATAAGCCGTTCATCAACCCTTATCCTGTTCAATAACTTTGTGAAACTTTCAGGCCGATGGTTAAAAATGCAATTTAATGTTACTTCAAACTTACTTTTTGAAGGAAAATATCTCCGTATCGGACAGTGTAGATCAAAGACCAGACTGCACGTTCTGTGCAGTCTGGTCTTGATCTACATTGTTCGCAAAAGTTCAGTGTGTCGCCTTAGCTGCCTAAGATTTAACTAATTACCAAACGACAATATTTTAGGCCTGTCCAAAGCGAAAGTATTTGCAGATGACAAAATAAAAGTAGCTGAAAATTTGAAATTTGTTTTGTAAAGGGTAGAAAATATTGTGGCAAAAGGAGAAAATGCTGGTAACCAGCATTTTCTCGTTTTCCCACAATGTTTTCCTAAGGCTTCTTTCTCAGGGTCGTCAAACGCAGGGATTGTGTGGTAATGGTTTAACCAAATAACGAGGTTTTCCCACACCCATGAAGAAGGCTTTTGACTGAAACTTTGTACATATAGGACAAAAATGTTGTTTATACCTTCTAACCTTGAATCACCTTTTTTCCCTTCACACTCGTTTCTATATTTATTAAGACAACTTTCAGTGTTTGGTCTCTTTTAATAATTGTCTGCAAATGCGTTCAACTTGGACAATTTAAAAATTTTGTCATTTGATGCAAGGCCAAGTTCGGAATTCCAGCTGTTATTATCGTCTTTTCTACTGTGCTATTAACCCGTTGGCAGCTAGGTGGGACTCAAGGACCATTGGAAGCAGTTTGATCAAGATCAGACGACATAGAGTGTGCAGTCTGATAATGAATCTTCACTGTCAGATAAGATTTTTTTTCTGCTAGGATGAAATAGCCAGATTCACCATTTTACAGTCGGCTTAAAAGTTTCATTCAAGTTATCTAACCCTTTGCCAAACAATTCCTGGTTCTTACGACCCTGAGATAGAAACCCTTTGAAAACATTGTGGGAAAAGGAGAAAATGCTGGTTCCCAGCATCCCCTCCTATTCCCCCAATTTTTTTTTTATCCTGTTGGAAACAAATTTCATTTTTTGAGTTACGTTTATTTTGTCGCCTGCAAGTGCTTTCAGTTTGGACCAGTCTAAAGTTTTATCGTTTGGTAAATGCTTAAAAGGTTAAAGGTTAAAATGGAAAGATAAATTATATACTTCTACTTACAAATGTATTCCAGTTTCTCCGGCGTTATGTTAGAGCGCCAAGTATGCTAGTACCACGCTCTTCTTGTTCAGTCACGTACTCACTGTGGTTATTATACCAGTTACTGTACAGATCCTATGTGGTTATCGTCTTGGGTTACGCGACTATGGTATACTTGATTGCCTTTACATTGAACAGTAGTTTTAATAGTATTTTGACTCTTTACCAAACGACTAAATTTCAGACTCGTCCGAAATTGAAAGCACTTGCAGACGTCAAAATAAACGTAACTCAAAATAAACGTAACTCAATTTTTTTTCCAGCAGAGTAGAAAACATCGAGGGAAAAGGAGAAAATGCTAGTTACCAGCATTTTATCCTTTTCCCACAATGCTTTCAAAAGGCTTCTATTTGGAGGTCGTAAAAACCAGATATTGTTTGGTAAAGGGTTAAATCTTTACTAAATGACACATAAAGTAAAATTTGAGACCATCTGCAAACGATTAGATAAATGTGACGCATAAATTGATATTTTTCCTTAGAAAGGCAGATCTAGTAAAACACTATGGGAAAAGGAGGAAATGCTTTTTCCATAATATGGTTTCAAAAGTTTTCTATCCAAACTCGGGATTGTGTGATAATTGCTTAACTTAATATATTAAAATGCAAAATATGTTAAATGAAACTTTCGAATCGATTGTTAACCCATTACCACACAATCCCTACTTTTCGACGACCCTAAGAAGGAAACCTTCGGAAAAAATTGTGGGAAAAGGAGAAAATGCTGCTAACCAGCATTTTCTCCTTTTCCCACAATGTTTTCTACCCTTCACAAAACAAATTTTAAAATTTTAGTCACTTTTATTTTGTCTTCCGCAAATGCTTTCCATTTCGACAAACCTAAAATTTTGTCGTTTGGTAATGAGTCAACTTTTAAAATGAAAAATATGTTGAATGAAACTTTCAAGTCGATTGTTAACCCATTCCCAAACAATCCTTGGTTTTTACGATTCTTGAATAGTAGCCTTTTGAAAACATTGTGGGAAAAGGAGAAAATGCTGGTAACCAGCATTTTCTCCTTTTCCCACAATGTTTTCTACCCTATCATAGACAGAAATCATCTCTTCAGCAAGAGTTGAATTGTCGTCTGCAAATGCTTTCAATTTGGTCTAGTCCAAAAGTTTGTCGTTTGGGAAAGGTTAAACAACAAATATTGCCTTTGGGGAGGGGATAATCACCTTATCGGATAGTGCCGTTTAAAGATCAGACTATATACGTCTTGTGCAGGCTGATCTTGATTATACACCGTCCACAAAATGGTCATGAAGTCGTAACAATTAGCCTTAGGGTTAACTCTTCTCCACAAGACAAACATTTAGATTTTTATATATTTAACACCATACCAAACGACAAAATTTTAGACCAGTCCATTATCAAAGCATTTGCAGACGACAAAAAAAAACTGGTTACCAGCTTTTTTTTGCCTTTTCCCACGATGTTCATAAATGGCGTTTTCCTCGAGCATGTGGCTCAAACATTTTTTTGTTCATAAAAAAAGATAGGGAACACTGTTGGGGAAAAAAATGCACATGAAGCATTTACTCCGGCAAGATTTTTCAAAAGAATTCTTCTTCTGGGTCATTAACTCACAAGATTGTTTAGTAAAGGGTTAGCAGACTGGGTTCGAATTTCAAGAAGACCTTGCAATTATCATCATGGTTGAGGGTTTTACTCGTAACTGTCTAACGCAAAGTCGTACAGCGGTTAACTCCCTTTAGTAGCAACACACTGACTAACAGTCGATTTTAACTTCACCATTTAACCAACAACCGCATGTCGTTACAACCCTGCGAAAAAAAGTCCTTTGGAAACATTGTGAGAAAAGGAGAAAATGCTTGCAGCCAGTATTTTTCTTCTTTTCCCACAATGTTTTCAACCATTTCAAGGATTAATTCAATCTATTTAGCATGTTTAGGTACACTTAATTTGTCACCTGCTTCTTCTTTTGATTTGAATAAGTCTAAGAAAATTTTGTCGTTTGGTAAAGTCTGAGGGCTTTTTAAGTTCACAATTTTGTTGTAAGAAAGTCACAGGCCTGAAAACACAAGAGACATTCTCTACCAAAAAGGGGTTTTAACCCATTACCTCACAATTTAATCCCTACTTTTGACGACCCTGAGAAAGAGGCCCTTGGAAAACATTGTGAGAAAAGGAGAAAATGCTGGTAACCAGCATTTTCTCCTTTTCCCACAATGTTTTCTACCCTTCACAAAACAAATTCCAAATTATCAGCCACTTTTGTTTTGTCGTCTGCAAATGCTTTCAATTTGGACAAGCCTAAAATATTGTTGTTTGGCAATGAGTTAACCCTTTACTCCATAGATACTCATTTCTACGCATTGCATGTAGGATGCTTTTGGAAAACATTGTGGCAAAAGGTGAAATTGCTCGTGACGAGCAATTTCACCTTTTGTCACAATGTTTTCTATGCTATCAAAAGGTGTCATATACACATGTGAAACGGCTTGATCCTTGTTGTTATTTCGGGTCAGTTAGAGATACCATAGAAATGCCTTATGGGGTAAAGGGTTAAGATGCTTCTCGGTGATGCACGATACTAAGCAGGTCAATACATTCTGATAGATTCATAAAAACCAGTTTTGTACTAGAAACTTACTGAATCATGAAGTTCGCTGGTTCTTGCAGTTGCAGAATATCTACTTTAGTTTAAACCTATTTTAATCGTCAGTATTAAATTGACTGATTTATTGTATGATGTTTAACGCCGTTTTCAACATTATTTCAGAATTATCGCGGCATCCAATGCACCTATCCATGAGTTCCTAGATTTTTTTGTTTTGCCATTACTTCGCACAATTTTCTTTCCAAGCCACTGGTTGCTTTTCCGACATGATCGTCGTCGAAACAATGGTCAGCTGTGGGAGAGGAATGAATTCTGTCGCAGTGACTATCATCAATCCTCGGGAAGAAATTGGCCAAGCCAGGGGTCGTAGCCAGGGATCGAACCCTGGACCACGTATTCTTAATTCTTGTACGCTGCTGAGCTACCGGAACTCGGCTCATCATTGTTAGATACAAGTTGAATAAAACAAAAGGCAATGCAATCATATGATAAATATACTGAGGAAAAGGATAAGAACGCAAGCTTATACCATAGGCGATAAGTTTCGTGGACAGTGCAGGCCGACCTGAATCGACACTTTTAGCAGATGCATTAAGGATAGGGCACTCTAATGGAATTCGTGTAACATCGCCTTCCAGGGCCAAAATCGTATCATACGGATTCGGCTGAGACTCGGCTGATCCGTTATGGATGCGGGGAACCAGCTTCAATCGTCTTTTATCGATTACGGATACCCGAGTCTTAGAATATGTACCTTATTTCAGCGATGATCTGGCGATCTTACACGAATCCCATATGGGTCCCTTATCCTTAATTCTTTACCAAACGACACAATTTTAGGTTCGTCCAAATCCAGAATATTTGCAGACGACAAAATAAAAGTGACTGAAAAATTGAAATTTGTTTTGTGAAGGGTAGAAAACATTTGGGAAAAGGAGAAAATGCTGGTTACAAGCATTTTCTCCTTTTCTCAAAACACTGCCCAGATCAATTGGTTCTAATGGCCATCTCTCACCAAGGCAACAAGTTTCATAGTTGTTCCCCAGACCATAGAAAATATACATTGTTTATGTACACTAAATAGTGGCTATAAACAGTCATCAGTATAATTACTACAAGATATAGTTTATGTGAAAAACTCTTTTCTTTTAATTACTGTGAATTACTTTCAATTCGCGAGGTCTTTATTTCCCGAGTTTGTCCAAATTACCTCAGTTTTATTTATTCGCGAGTTGTTGAATTTACGACTTTTATCGATGCAGTCACTCATGATAAGTGTATGACAGTTATAACCAATCTGCGGCAAGCCCCATATGATGTCAAAAATATTTTGGGAAAAGGAAAAGAAGCTCTGACCAGCTTTTTCTTCTTTTCCACAGTATTTTCAAAAACTTACTGTCACAGGGTCTTTTAAACAAGGTTTTGTTTGGTAAATTGGTTACACATTAAGCATTATAGGAACCAAATAGGCAACAGAGTAGACAGTCTGTTCTGCAAGGAAACCCATAAAAATACCATATCCAAGTAGAAAGCAACTTTTTCCCATATGTGATAAATATCGTTTTCCGTCTTGGCCAATTCAATGCTCTCGCTTTCTTTGAAAGTCTTGGTATCTTGAGCGCTTCCGGAGTCTTTTATTGTCTCGGTGACATCAGTATTGTTGTCTAAATGATAATATTGGTGTTGTTACGGGAGACCACTCCTTCCTGCATGGCATATACTCCCGATTTAAATACAATACCTGGCTACTGCGTCAGGGAGATATCTCTTTGGCTCAGTGGTTAGGGTATTGGCTTTGCGTCCGGGAGTTCGGAGTTCGAATCCCGCTCCGATCCTTATTTCTGCCATGCATTTATTCATTTGTTTCTTTGTTACGGACTTCGTTCGTAAAATGGGGGCTCGTCCGGGATTGGCCATTGAGCCATTAATCCCATTTGTTGTCCAAAATCGGACTTCCTGCCTAATAAGGCTTTGAGTCATCAATAAATGATGACTTTAAGAGAGGGTGTGTTACGGGAGACCACTCCTTCCTGCATGGCATATACTCCCGATTTAAATACAATACCTGGCTACTGCGTCAGGGAGATATCTCTTTGGCTCAGTGGTTAGGGTATTGGCTTTGCGTCCGGGAGTTCGGAGTTCGAATCCCGCTCCGATCCTTATTTCTGCCATTCATTTGTTTCTTTGTTACGGACTTCGTTCGTAAGAGTGTCATTAATACTCTTAGCGGTTATGATGCTTTTAAGGTATGTAATACTACGTATCATCTACTTCAGACTGTACCTCTCCTGTTTCACCCAGATCGTCAACTAAGCCTGTCAAATTGGTGTCTTGTAGTTCTGCGTTTTCTACTGGCTTTTTGACTGAATAATCATTTTCAGCAGTGCGACAGAAAGTAAGTGATATAGGTTTGTCCTTTGGTTTAAAGTGGATACGTAATGTAATGATAGTTGCAAGAGACATTGCTGCGCTGAAAATCATCATAACGAATGTGCAGTAAGACAGGTAGGCCAGCGGTGCTGCGGACGTGGGTAGAAATGCCATCACTGTGTTCAAGAGCATGACATAGGACAGGAAACAAGTGATGGAATAGCCAATTCGTTCACCGGAGGCTGGAGGTAAAATAAATACAAAGACATTCAGAATTCCTAGTAAAATAACGGGAGCAATTAGATTGATCACATAGAATGTTGGTCTACGTTTCAGTCCAAGTTTGTACTCGACAATCGACACGTTGTTCTCTATGTACGATGATGATGACGACTCACTAACCTCCCACTCTCCATTTTCTTCATAGAAATTAAATGATATTGTTGGAGAAGAAGCTGTTATAAGCATTTCAGAAGAATTATATCCCCAAGCAGCGAACTTGAAAGCGCAAGTCTGTTTATCGAAAGGATAATATTTGACATCAGGGGTGCATGCAGCTCTAGATATGATCCAAGGTTGCCATGAGCATTTAAGAGTATTAAAGTTGTAGCGAACGTCCACATTTGTGTCCCATCCAATTTCTTCTGCTTTTCTGGTTGAATTGACCAATATAATGGGTGGTTTCCATATGTATAAAATTATAAATTATCAACCAGTTCCTCAAAGTTATCAATTTCAGCTGCCCCTTCAGTTGGTGTCCATTCCATTTTCAGGTATCCACTGACTTCCACATGGCCATCCACAGGGAGAACAATTATATGAAAAGCTACTGCAAAGAAAAATCCAGCGCTTCTCTCCATTCTAAATGGTATACTGTACTGCTGTAGGTTTGAAAAGAAATAATAGTTTCCTGCTTGCAAACGGTAAAATATATAGAGAGACACTCATTGTAATCTGGAACATTTACCCATCGCCATACAGGCTGTCTCTGAATACCACCAATTAGTAATCAAAGTGCTGTCAGCACTGTAATCGGTCGACACTGAATAATCTCTAACCTAGCCATTCGACCCCTCGTCTACCCACCGTGTGTACAACCTTATCCGATTAGGTACCACCACATGTGAAATATGCTATTTTATATTATAAAAGTGGAACAATGATTTTGTTCTTTTGTCATTATCAGTGCCATTTCTGAACACCATTCGTTGTATGTTTTGTTGAAGGATTACATGTCACAAGGACTATGTGTCACATTTTATTTGCGTCTTTAGTTCATGCAGAGTGTACCGCACAGCTCTTTTATTACAGAAGGGTATGGGTAGAGCTGTATTTTATTTCCATAAGTTAGTGTTGAAATCGGTGATCAAGGCGGACTAGAATAAAAGACAATATCAAATATGAAACACGGGGAGATATGTAACACCTGCGACAGGTCATTGAACATCTACTCTTGTGGCTGTAAATAGTCACTGAAGATCGGGTTTTTGAGAGAAAAGCAGCAAAACTTACAGTAATACTGTAATAGTATAAAAAGACTCGGTTTTATTCTGCTTCCTTTTCATCCGTTACAGGTGGTCCTTCAGATTTTGGGACAAAAATTTTACAAAAATACAAAAAAAAAATCTTTATACTCCCAAAGCCGTATAAGTTTCTTTCATTAAACCCCAGTAGACGAAAACCATCCGACAACAAGAGAAATAAGAGATTTACCACAGCCCAGGTCGACACCGCCGGGACACACTGTCTATTTTTACAATTTGCTCATTTACATACTAGAAATACATAGTCGAAGCTTCAAGCATAGCGTCCGAAAAAGACACTATTGAAAATAAATACATGTTTCTTATGGAATTTATGCGTCATTAGTCACATGCCAGTCACTTATTTATAATCAACATTCCCACAAACCTTTTTTTTATTTTTTGGTGCGAAATCTAAAAATAGCCTAATGGGTAACAGCCTTTTAAGGGAATACCACCCCCGATTTTTTTGTAATATTATGATTCTTAATTATTGATAATTTGTATTGTTTTTTCATATAAATTTCAGTGATTAATATATTATTTAATTTTGTGTGATGTGAAAAACCTATATACCCACCTTTAACAGAACAGAACGGAACAGACAGAAGTTTATTTCCAATGACTTGAACTAAGTTCATCGTCATTACAAAGCTGATTTAAATATATGAATATCATGTACATACATGTAACAATAGCTGACATTGAATAAATAAGACACAGTACATTACATTTGCGGAAATCACGCTTTGGTGCAGTAATATGCTTTTGTCACAATGATCAGTCTGTATAGATCAAGATCAACAAACAGCTTAGTGTAGTTCATCTTGATCTATGCACACCGAAAACGTTATTGGTATTCGAATGTTGAAACAATATTTTTTCTTACTGATTGCCTTAATTTTAGACCTGTCTCGGAAAGAAGTAATAGCATCAGAGAATTGCAAGATACATGCTGTAGTGTCATTTGTTATTCATCATCCTTATAAATATATAACAGGGGATAAAAGCAGATAACAGATTCGAAGGATGAATATGCTAGACATTTACATTTCACATAATGGTAATAATGAAGATGATAATAATAATAACAATAATAATGGTAATAATACTGATATTTTTGTGAAAACAAAAAATACACAGAATGGGAAAAAAAAACGATACATACTAACACATTATATAATCTAATACATTAAATGTACATGTATTATAAATCGAAAAATCGAAAGCTTATAAATGGTTCAGTATATAGGAAAAAATTGTAAAGGGTTAAAAAAAAACATCGAAACATAATACATACGAAAACTCTCAATGGACAAGATCACGAAAAGCGAAATAAATACTGGATGTAGTCAGCTAAAGCGATGTTAAACCCTTTACCAAACGACACAGTTATAGACTGGTCCATATTTAAAGCACTAGCAGACAACAAAATAAACATAACACTAAAATTGAAATTTGTTTCAAGCAGGGTAGAAAACATTATGGGAAAAAGAGGAAAATCTTGTTATCAGCATTTTCTTCTGTTACCACAATGCATTCAAAAGGCTTCCCTCTCAGGGTCGTAAAATCCAGGGTTTGTTTGGCAAAGGATTACAGAATAATAACCCTTCATAGCTACCGCTCAGAAGGACGATCAGTAACCGACCGCACAAAACCACGCAGTCTGATCCTAATTATCCCTAATTATTGGAAGCAAAGGAAAAAAAAAATGTACATGTATACAATGTGCAACCAGCGACAGAAACTTTTTTTTTTCCCTCTCGAACAAACTGAAAACATTTCAGACGGCGATATCCATCTTTAATATGGTAGAAAACAGTGTAGAAAAGGGAGAAATAACTGCTAACCATGCAGAATCTTCTCCCCTTCCTACAGTGTTAACAGAAAAAGCACTTTTTTTTATATTTAAAATTCAGGATTGCATTGTAAAGAGGTTAACTATTGCAGTAGTTGCTAGAATTAAGAGCCTCACGTCTCTGTTTAAAAGCCTTGATACAAAAGATGGCAAGGTTATTTAGAGTTTGAACATTAGAATTTTCCAGTAATTGTGTAAATTTATATGTGCTAGGCCTAATGAAAAAGTATCTCTTTATATAATTCTCTCTTAAGTTTTTGTAGAGCGGGCAAATAAGTATAAAATGGTATTCATCCTCAATTTCATTCATGTTACAGAGCTTGCATATTCTGTTTAATCTGTCTATATTTCGGTGTCTTCCAACTTCGATATTTAATTGATGCGAGGATAACCTTATTTTTGCATTTTAACGAACAGAACGAATTCATGCAATAAGATTTCACAATTTGTATTCATCTGCTAATAGATAAAAAGAGGGATTCATCTGCTAATAGATAAAAAGAGGAATTACCTTTTCCTGATACAGCATCTTGGACTCATCCAATTTGGAGAATTTAGGGGAAAATTTACAGATCTGCTTAATAAAAGTATAATTTTGAAAAAGAATAGAAAATGTTACGAGAAAGGAAGAAATTGTTCGTTGAGTGTAATTTCTTCTCAGATTCTTACAATATTTTCTTAAGTGATTGACTGATGACTCATTTCTATGAGGAATGGGAATAACCACTATAAAACAGTATTTCGCATAAAACATTCAGATTCTTCAAGAAACTTGTGAACATCCCTCACTGGTGTCTTTCTTTATGGGGCTTAAAAACAAGCCTTGAAACTCACTGTCTTAGTATCATCATTAGGTAGCAGAGGCCTGTTACATAGCTTCAAATCTTTTGGAATACTTTTGAAGGTTTTTTTTTCATACGATATTGTTTCTTTTCTTTGTGAGTCACATTCTGAAATTTTGATCTTGAGGTTTTTCCGTTATGGATTTCCAAATTGTAATTTATTATATCACCAAAGCTTGTGGTTGACAGTTTGCTGTAAAGGTATCTGAATTACTCCATTTTATAGATGAAAATGAACAGATTTATACCATCAGGCATCAGATTTGTTATCCCAAGAACCGTACAGAATATTTGAAAAAACTCCCAAGACGTCGTACAGATAGATTTCGTAAACTCGCAAGTAAGGGTACGAATCACCAGCAAGAAACGTACAGTTGACCTACATTACATAAAGACATTAATTCTTATTTTTTATGTTCAAAATCGAACTTTAAAATGCCCAATGCCGCAAATATCTTTTCTAATTAATTAATTGCACGCACCGGTTCAAACTCAGAAAACGTGTTTCAGCCAGCCTTAACATGATAAAAGCTGATTTAACATCGGGTCTACTGCAAATGACGCTAGCCTGCGGTGAGTATTGAGAATTTCAATGTTGTAACGCTAAAGCCCCGGTCACATATTCACGGAAGACCACCACGGAAGAGCTACGGTCTAATCGCTCACGGATGACTACGGAAATGACAAATTCCGTAGTCCGCTACGGTTCCAATACGGATACACAACGGTGTGAGTACAGAGTTCGACGAATCTACAGCCAAAATGTAGGTCACAGTTCCAGGAGTGATACGGACTGTTACGGTTGGACACGGTTTAATACGGAGCGACACGAATCAGGACGATTGTAGTACGGTTACACTACGATTTGCTACGGTACAGGTACGGATTAGTACGAATAAGAACGATCCGATACGTAGTAGTACGAATTGTCACGGATCAATACGGACCCACCACGATTTAGCATTCTGTCCAAATGCTCCAGCCCGCTCACTTTCAAAATGCAAAAAGTTCGGCCATGAGAACCTTATACTGGCCATGGACGGGTCTTCGTAAAAGCCAATCTCTAGTACACATATTCTCTGTCTTTTATTACCCGGTTATTATAATCAATAACCCATCATAAGTTGACAAAATTTGGCCTCCACGAAATTGAAAGCATCTGCAGACAACAACGTAAATTTGGTACAAATGAGCTTCAGTTCTACAATAAGGTAGAAAGCATTGTGGGAAATTGAAAAATTACCCATTTTGAGCATTTTTTTCGATTTCCTGGAATCAGAATGTTTTCTTGGCTTGTCTGTTGCAGACTCATAAAAAGAAGAATGAAAATATTGATCAATAACGTTTCTCTTATGTTCATAAAATCTGCTGTTTATTTCACAATTATACTGATTATCGTGAATGTTTATGTTTTAAAAGTAAAGTGCTTGTCTTTATATATAGTTAGTATCACCCACTTCGAAAGGGCCAGCCTGGCACCAGGCAGGCAACCAGTAACCATACATTTAACTAGCTGGAGGTTCACCAACCAGCCATATCAGAACAAGCTCCTGGCGGGGCTCGAACATGTGACGTCCCGTTTCGTTGGCGGTTGTCAGAACCACCAGAAACGGTAACAGTTTTATGTACTCGTACTATTTGATTGTTTTACTTGCATGTTTAGCATCGTTGTTTGGACAGAATGGCACATTATAATACTGATGTTTATTCATTTTCGTACAATGTTTTGTAAAATATTTAACCTTAAATTAAAGGTATTACTAGTAGTACGATAAAAATATAATTATTACATCTATGTATGTCATCAAGCTGCTGGACCAGTGCCTTGACATTTTGTGCAATACCAATATTCAGTTGCCGCCAATTTATTGCAAACATCATTTGTTGACGGTTCATGATTGTGAACTCAACAACATAGTGCAATTGCGTTGTATTCTACAAAGACAGAGTAAAAATACCCTTGATGAAGTACATGATTTTGAATTTATCCTACCAAACAATAGTGGTCCTTACAATTCCGTGATGTGTCGTGTTGCAACGTAGTAAACCGTAAAAGACCGTGCGAATCCCTGCCTCTCCGTAGTACAACGTATTAAGGTCGTGACTTTCCGTGACAAATCCGTATCATAACGTAACTAAAACTTAGTGAAACCGTGCTAATACGTAGTTCTCCGTATCAAATCCTGAAAAACATTTGGGCGTACGGATAAGTACGGACTGATACGGTTTTAATACGGACCAGAACGTATCAGTACGGTCTAATACGGTCCAGTAAGGATACGCTACGGTCGTTTGATCCGTAGCGAATTTTTGTGCATGTTCAAAAATTGTCAAGGACCGCTACGGATATACAAGGACTACTACGAATGACTACGGTTACAATACGGAGAGCTACAGACTAGTACGAGTTGTCACGGACAATGCCGGAACGAATCCGTAGCTCTTCCGTGGCGGCCTTCCGTGAATATGTGACCGGGGTATTAGAATGATCATGTAGCAGTTTATGTATTATTCTAACATGACACGCGACTTTGGCTCTATAAACACAGTGCAAGGAAAACGTGGTAAAATCTGCGACAATCCATGTAGAGTGACGTCATTCAATGAGTGAGTTATTCAATGGAATATAATCTTCATCCGCGTTTTTACTCTTAGTTTGAAGTTGTTTTCCTTTCATTAAGAATTGGACAAGTTAGAATCGAAATAATCTTCTTTCTATCGTGGTATATCGTTCAATAAACCACGTTGTGAGTTATGAGGCGCAATGAATAACCCACTCGGGCTATCGCCCTCGTGGATTATTTATTGTGCCTCATAACTCACAACTGTGGTTTATTGAACGATATACCACGATAGAAAGAAGATTATTTCTTAAACAATACAGGTGTGGCATAAACTATACATAAAGATTCACATAGTTTACATTCAGCAGTATGAAAGACGCAACAATTTCACGTGATTTTTCCATTTTTGCATAGAAGCGCTCCTCATGAATTGTTGTGTGAAAACCCTGTTCTGATTTGCATAGCAAATGACTGATATCCTTGCGCATGTTTATTCAATATAGCATTTTTTTTGAAACTTAATTGAACCAAGATGTCAGGCTGTTGCCTTGAGAATAACACAATTAAATGATAAACAGATCTTTACCGCTATTTATTGAACTGCAGATGATTTGAGGTCCGGATTATGTTTTAGACTTTTTACACACTCAGTTCCCGCGCTCACCTGGACGAAAAAGTAGTTTTTGTAATAAGGTCACGACCGAAATGCGAGGCGTTAAAAAGTCGTAAGTGAGGGTTGTGACTGGTAGCAGTTACATTTGTTTGCGTTCAATTCACGGCTTTCCGAAATTTGCCATCTCTCTAATCGCTCGGCTTTGAAGCCGACCGATTAAAAATGATAATAAGAAGATAATATATTTAGTATCGGAAAGTGCCCTTTTTGAACATAACAAAATAAACGTAGAGAAGAAAAGGCAATTCCTTCAACTGGCAAACTATTACCATATTTTCTTTTTAGCTATCAACTGTTTGGAGTCAAAAGTTGTATTTTGTGTCAATGGGCTAAATGCAAAATGGTGATTTACAAAAACAAACAGATTGTGCCTTTGTCGTTTTAACTTTTTTAAACTTCAGTTTGAACCTATGAGATCACCTGATCTTAGATAACTGATTTATTGTTTGATCGTTTACTAAAAAATGTCCTGTTTAAACGATCCTAATGAAAAAAGGCTTTGAAAACATAATGTGGGATAAGGAGCGAATACTAGAATACAAATCCCGTCATTCGAGCTATACTGGATTTGCTTTCTGCACATGTTGTTACTTTGGATGGGTCTAAATTTGTGTCATCTAGTGTAGAGGTAACTGTCGACCAGACAATATGTTTTAAACTTGTCTTTATGAAAAGCAATACACAAAGAAAAATAAACGAGGATCAAATAATGTGTCTTTGCCTCTGTAAAGGTTAAAACGTTTCGGTAGGATTAAAACTGTTGACAAGTAGTTTGTCCTTTTCGAATGTTTTCTGTTTTCAAAAGCTTTCCACCTCGGGGTTGTTACATGTATAATAGATGGAATTGTTTTGTTATGTATAACGTTACCTAACAATATGGGAGCTGGGGTCCCACATTTGTTTATTTTGAAAGCTCTGATCTTTACCTTCGATGGATAACTCCTAGCTTTATTGACAGTTAAGTATATGATCTGACTGTACAGGTGATGTAGTGTTATCGCAGATATCATAATTGGAGTGCAATACGCGAAAAGGGTCATTCGGACATTTGCGTAAAGTGTCGTCTCTGATCAGCGTGTGCAGTCCGCACAGGCTAATCCGAAACGACACTTTCCGATTTTATGTGATTTTCTGTTTTACGCAAGTCTACTGAGGCACAAAATCTAATGTAGTCGTAAAGTGCCGTCTCGGATTAGCCTGCGCGGACTGCGCAGGCTAATCCGAGACGACACTTTACGCAAATGTCCGAATGCACCTTTTCGCGTGTTGCACTCCATATTGTCTGATTTTTCTCACAATCAGCCTTGAAGTTGCTGCAACTGGCAGGGGTAATAACTTTTTATTAAACGCCAAACTATTTACAAAAAAAATTATATGGTGTTTAGCACCATTTTCAACAGTTTTATTTCATTTATATCGAGGCAGCCATGGCACCTATCCATGCTGCCCTGGAGGTTCTATTACCAATACTCAACACAATATTCGTTACAATCCACTGGCTGCTTTTCCACGTTACTTTGGTCGAAACAATGGTCAGTGTTGAAGGAGGAATGAATCCAATCGCAATGACTATTATGAATCCTCGAAAGAAAATTGACGAGCCGGGGGATCGAACCAGCGAACTCCTCTTCTTAAGTCCCATCCGCTACCGACTGAGCCACCTGGGCTCGGCCAAACATATGCAAATCACAAAATGTCACTTAGAATAGCATCTTAGGATAAAGTTCTTTCGGCGAAGCTATGTATATTCCAGGGGTCTCTGCGGACCTTTTGTGGCACATGTCCACGCCAATATATGATATACTATGAGGTTATTTATCTAGTATGGGTACAATGTTGAGGCCCACTAGGAGATGCTACATACCAAATATCAAAGCTCTACGCCTTCTAGTTACAGAGAAGAAGACTTTCAAAGACTTTGCTATTTTGTTTTTCCTTTTGGTTGCCATGGCAACCAGAGTTATGGGTGGAATTTAATCTCTTGAACAACTTTGGTAGAGCTTCACCCAAGGAACATCCCTGCCAAGTTTCATCAAGATTGGCCGAGTGCTTTAGGAGGAGAAGATGTTTAAAGAAATTGTGGACGACACACGACGGACGATCGACGCATGACGGACGACGCACATTGGGCGATCACAAAAGCTCACAATGAGCACTTCGTGCTCAGGTGAGCTAAAAATTGTGGGAAAAGGAGAAGATGCTGATGACCACCATTTTCTTCTTTTTCCCTCGATGTTTCTACTCTGCTGGAAACAAATTTCAATTTTTGAGTTACTCTTATTTTGTCGTCTGCAAATGCTTTCAATTTGGACCAGTCTAAGATTTGTCGTTTGGTGAAGAGTTAATACATCTCCGTGATGTATTGTACCAAACGACAATAGCACATAATAAGGGGACTTGGCACTTAACCCTTTCCCAAACGACAAACTTTTGGACTAGACCAAATCAAAAGCATTTGCAGACCACAATTCAACCCTTGCTTAAAAGATGATTTCTGTCTATGATAGGGTGGAAAACATTGTGGGAAAAGGAGAAAATGCTGGTTACCAGCATTTTCTCCTTTTCCCACAATGTTTTCAAAAGGCTACTAATCTAGACCCGTAAAAATCAGGGATTGTTTGGGAAAGGGTTAATTTTAGATCCGTAAAATCAGTTCTGTTTAACAGTCAGCTAAGGTAGAAAAGAGACCGATAGCAAAGAGTTTAGATTTGGGTCAACCTGTCGATACTCTTTGCAGATGCATTTTACCCTCATTTTACGGAGAATTGTTTATATGTTTCTATTGATTTCAGGGGTACAAGAGGTCATAATTGTTTCACAGCGAGTTAAAAGGTATTCAAATCAAGTTTGATTCTACACCTAGCAGCACATTTTGCACAAGAGTTCTCCTTCGTAGTATATCTACCCTTGAGAATCCATGCCAGGTACAATTTATAGAAGAGAACAGATAATTAATTGAGCGAATTTCGTTGATAAAACAAAAACAAAAGTATTATAAATATGCAGTTCAAATGCATGTCGGCTGCAGTTGATTTACTTTTCTGGTCGAAAAAGGAGCATAACTGTGTCACAAATTTTAACTGCCCTCGTTGTATTGGCTCCCTTTTGACAGTGAGCAACTTGTACGAGTTTCAGTAATATATTCAGTAATAAGAGAGATATTACAAACCGTCAGTTACTGCACGACAACGATAATGCAGACGACAACGCAAACAACAAAAACGCCGGGGCTACGACAATACCTCGAAATTTTCGTTGGAAAAAAAAAAACGAACTAATAATGTTAAACTGTTGCCTAACAATAAAATTTTACATTCGACAAAATTTAAAAGGAGACAAGATATATGTGCGGCAAACAACGGGGTTTGCCTGTGAAAGTGTGCAAAATATTCCTTTTAAAACTGTTTTGAAAAGCTGCTTTTTACCCCAGGGTCTTTACAAAATTGTTTATACCGGGTTAAAACCTGGATAAATCACAATCTGAGAGAAAAAAAAAAACACTCGCACACACAGATGCTGTTGTTCAACACATTTTTTGTATCTCAGCAAAAATAACTAATGGTATTGATTATGACCAGGCACACAATACATGTACCCCCTCTCCAAATATGCGCCTGTTGCCTTGTCACTGTCCAAGATCAAGAAAAAATCAGAGCTATAACTCTTGTAATAGTCAACCATTCACAATGAAAATTGCTGTTGCATAAGTTCCTGTGTATCTGGAAAGCTGCCATAACAATTTCAGCCAAATTGGTTGAAGTAGTGGAAATGGTTGAATACAAGGATAAAAGGACACTAACTTGCGTCAACAGGCGCATGGAAGACGCCATATGGCGGTATAAGGCAGATGGACAACTTGATTCCAGTATACCCTGCTCCAACCTAATTGCATTGCTTCAGGCATGGGAGGGATGAAAAGATGTTAAGCCCTTTAACAAACAATATAATGTCTAAAGGAAACTGAGGAAACGGCCTTCTGAAAACATTATTTGGAAGAAGAAAATTCTTGTAACCAATAATTTATCCTTTTCTCGATGTTCTCTATCCTGTTATAGAACTTTGAACAGTTAAGTTTTACCACTTTGGAATTTATTCCTGCAGATATTTTCAACTTTGTAGAGTTAAAAGTCTGTCGTCTGGGAAAGGGTTTATAAATGGCTCTTCACAAATCCTACAGTGTATCTATTAACCCTTATTCTGCTGAATAACTAAAATTGAATGTTCAATGCGATAGTGAAAAATCCAAATATTGTCATTTCAAAGTTATGTTTTGGGAAAAAATATCTCCGTATCGAATAGTGTAGATTCAAGATCAGACTGCACGGTCTGTGCAGTCTGATCTTAATCTACATTGTCCGCAAAAGATGGATAAGTTGCGCTAGCAGCCTGAATGTTAAAACCTGAAAGTGGTCAAGCAAGACTTGTGGTTTTGGTGAATTAAATGCATGATAATAAGATACAACAACAAAATTTGAGTAAAATCACATTTCTCTCTAATAATAATCACACATCACTAGATGAAAAAAAAATGTTATACTAGCGGTTTGACTGTTTACAAAACGAGACAATATAACACTAGGCCGTATTGATAGCTCTTTCAGATTACACGTTAAACTTGATTCAAATGATAGGAATTGTCTTTGAAATAATAGAAAAGATTTTGGTAAAAAGAGAAATTGCTGGTTACCAGCATTTCTCCTTTTCCCACAATGTTTATTAATCCTTTCCCAAACAATCCCTGGTTTTTTACGGGTCAGGAATAGAAACCTTTTGAAAACATTGTGGGAAAAGGAGAAAATGCTGGAAACCAGCATTTTCTCCTTTTCCCACAATGTTTTCTACACTATCATATAGAAAAAATCATCTTTTTAGCAACTGTTAATTTGTCATCTGCAAAATGCTTTCAATTTGGTCTGGTCCAAAATTTGCTGTTTGGGAAAGGGTTAAAGCCAATTTTACATTGTTAAAGCTCAGTATTATTTATCAAAGTAATTTGAAAGCATTCGCTGCTGATAACGTTGACATGGCAATAATGTTGGGACGTCGAAAGTGTATTAGTAGAAACTAATGTCGGGGAAAGGAGTAACGCTGGTAACCAATATGTTATTCTTTTCCGTCGACGTTTCCAAAACCCTTTTTACAGAATGAAATTATCATACACAATGGTTTGGTTGAGTAATTCGATAAACCGATCAGACAACTTAATCCATTTGGAACCAAACCAGTTTTGAAATGCTTGTGGGTAGAAACTGTCAGTAAACAAGTTATCTGTCAATTTGTACCAACGTTTCCTCTTATATATATATGTGTATGTATTAATCCTGTAACAAACAGCCCTAGGTGTTAACTTCT
Source organism: Tridacna crocea (assembly GCA_943736015.1). Lineage (NCBI taxonomy): Eukaryota > Metazoa > Mollusca > Bivalvia > Cardiida > Cardiidae > Tridacna > Tridacna crocea. The sequence goes on from OX031063.1 coordinate 41,627,410, forward strand.
CTTTAGTGGAACGCCTTTCCGGTCTAGTTTTCTGCTCTTTCAGAGACAAATTTGTGCCTATAATTTGAACCATAATTATTCCGTCGTAGAAGTAAGCTTTCAGCTCGTACCAGTCTAAAACTTTGTCGTTTGATGAAGAGTTAAATCAACGTTCATTCTGATTATTCCTATTATAAAAGGATGATCTAATTCGTTTGAAAAAATGTGGTAAAGGGAGTTTTTGCTGACAGCCAGCAATGTCACCTCTAACCTCAATTTTACACGCCTTAAAATTATCCTGTTATTTTAGTCACATATAATTTTCTCGCTTGCAAATGCTTTCAGTTTGGACCAATCTAATAATTACATAGCTGTGGGTTGGACTTGTTACAAGATGACAGAATCTTAGATTTGTCCAAACTGAAACTCTTTAGAGCTTGTTAAAACTTAGAATTTTGTGGTAAGTTTTTAAGTTTTGTAAATAAATGCAAAATTATACATCCATCATGATGAATGGATAATTTTGCATTTATTTACACTTTTTTTTGAAACGTAACTCCTTACCACAAAATTCTAAGTTTTGATTTGCATGATGGATGGATAATTTTGCATTTATTTACAAAACGTAACTCCTTACCACAAAATTCTAAGTTTTGTATTTGCATGATGGATGGATAATTTTGCATTTATTTACAAAACGTAACTCCTTACCACAAAATTCTAAGTTTTGTATTTGCATGATGGATGGATAATTTTGCATTTATTTACAAAACGTAACTCCTTACCACAAAATTCTAAGTTTTAACAACCCTGAAAGAGAAGGCTTTCGAAAAAATTGTGTGAAGAGGAGTAAATGCATTTTTTTCTTGTCCAACAACGTTTGTAAACAACCTTATCAGAGACAGAAATAATAATTTTAAAGAGCTACAATTAGTTTTTTATCTGCAAATGCTTCAATTAGGTCAAGTAAAAAAAATACATCGTTTGGTAAGGAGTTAAAAGAATGTTTATGATGTTCATGATGGTGGGTTTTGTTTTTTAAAGACAGTGTAAAATGTCACAAAAGAAATTATTAATTACAAAGTCAGAAGCCTCCCCAAGATTGATAAAAAACACTAGATTAATTGGATAGTGGTATATGAAAATATCCATATCTATTACAACACGTACAAAATTGTTAAGTAAAGAGTTACACATTAAGTATTAAAGGAACCAAATAGGCAACAGAGTAGAAAATCTGTCCTGCAAGGAAACCCACGAAAAATACCACATCCAAGTAGAAAGCAAACTTTTCCCATGCGTGACGAATGTTATTCTCTGTTTTTGTGCATTCAATACCCTCGTTTTCATTAAAAATCCTGGTATCTTCAGTGTTTTTGGTATTTTTGATTGTCTTGGTGGTATCAGCAGCATTGTTTTCAATACTTTTGTCGTCTTTGATGCTGTTGACGTTTACAATATCCTCTCTGTATGTAATACTTTCATCGACTGTAATATCTTCTTTGTCTACAATACTCTCCACTTCAGATTGTGTTTCACCCGGATCATCATCCCAATCTGTAATATTGATGTCCTGTACTTCTGTGCTTTCTACTGGATTAACTTTGGCTGAATTGTCATTTACAGTAGTGCGACAGAGACTAAGTGATATAGGTCTCTCCTTTGGTTTAAAGTGAATGCGTAATGTAAAAATAGTTGCAAGAGACATTGCTGCGCTGAAAATCATCATTACAAATGTGTAGTAAGACAGGTAGGCCAGCGGTGCTGCGGACGTGGGTAGAAATGCCATCACTGTGTTTAAGAGCACAACATAGGACAGGAAACAAGTGATGGAATAGCCAATTCGTTCACCGGAGGCTGGAGGTAAAATAAATACAAAGACATTCAGAATGCCTAGTAAAATAATGGGAGCAACCAGATTGATCACATAGAATGTCGGTCTACGTTTCAGTCCAAGTTTATACTCTACAATCGACACACTGTTCTCTATGTACGATGATGATGACGACTCACTAACCTCCCACTCTCCATTTTCTTCATAGAAATTGAAGGACATTGTTGGAGAAGAAGATGTTATAAGCATTTCAGAAGAATTATATCCCCAAGCAGCGAACTTGAAAGCGCAAGTCTGTTTATCGAAAGGATAATATTTGACATCAGGCGTGCATGCAGCTCTAGATATGATCCAAGGTTGCCACGAGCATTTAAAAGTTTTAAAGTTGTAGCGAACATCCACATTTGTGTCCCATCCAATTTCTTCTGCCTTTTTGATTGAATTGACCAATATAATGGGTGGTTTCCATATGTATGAATTATCTATTAGTTCTTCAAAATTATCACTATCAGCTTTCCCCTCCGTTGGTGTCCATTCCATTTTCAGGTATCCACTGATTTCCACATAGCCGTTTTGTTCATTGAAGTTGTTCAGTCCTGCTATATTAAAGTCTATGTTTACAGTGATGAGATCTGAGAGTTGGCTCACTGGCCGTAGGCTCAATCCATCTCCAAAATGATTAAAGACATCTAGCAGTACAGATCTTACACTGTCAAATTTCTTCTGAGATTTTACATACACAGTGAGGAGAATCAGGTGAAAAAATACTCCCATGAAATATCCAGTGAACACCATTTTTATATGGTAGACTGTACTGATTTACTTGTAAATTGAAAAAGAAATATTTATATAGTCATACGTAATATAAAGATAATTAATCATTGTAATCAAGAATATAAATCTATCTATACACAGGCTATCTCTGAACACACCACCAATTAGTAAAAATGATTACAAGGAGAGATGGATCCATCTACAGGAAAGGCAAACGTTTATTTGGAAGATGTAAAAAAAAAATACTTAAGTAATTTGCTTCCGACCAGCAACTGCTCCTTCTTCCACATTTTTTTTGGAAAATCTATCGACTGCAGGGTGTCAAAAGTTGTATTTCTGTGGGAAGGGTTTAATTGCAAAATAGTGATTCATAGAAAGAGGGCTATGATGATCTAAATCGCTCACCTGAGCCTGTGTACCTGTAACCCATACCTTGCAAAATTAGTGACATTAAATAAACTTTACAAACCTAGAATAAACCACCATATGTTGCTCTTTCAAAGTTTTGTTTAGGAAATGATATCGCCTTCAGTATCAGACAGTGCATATCCAAGACCAGATTGTATCTCCAGTCTTCACTATCCGGAAAAGTCCTTGAGTCGCGCTTCTCAGCCTAAGGGTTGACAAGAAAATATGCATGCATGTTTTTCTGATATGACAAAGTAACGAGATTGTATACCAGACCTATTTTCAGTGAGACCTCTACAGGTTTGTCCCAATGACCTATTATTCAAAACGATATAACTTGTCTGAGATATTATCAATACAATCATGCTGACCAACCTTTATGCATATTTGACTGAAACTGTGGCCTCCACTAGTGATAACACAAGCTTTTTACAAAATCTGTGCCAGTGACCTAAATTTTGACCTAGTGTAAAGAAATTTAACACTACTTTTGGATATCGTCAACACAGACATTCTAACAAACTTTCACGAGCACTACATACTAAAAATATGACCTTTAGTGTGTACACCATATTTTTTCAAAGGTTTGTCCCATGTAAAAAGAATGAAAAAAGCCTTTAGAATTGACACAAGGTATTTCAATGATTTAGCTCAGTGACCTCCTGACTGAAAATGTGGCCTTAAGAGGTCTTCAAAAATTTGACCCGGGAACCTCCTTTTACATGAAATGCGACCATCTTATTTTTTAACTTCAAGTAAAATAACATTAGGACAAACGATCTGACAACTTTCCACCAGTATAGGACTTAAACTTTGAGCTCTAGAGTATTCACAATTTTTTTTAAGATTTGACCTGGTGACCTCTTGTTTGTCAAGATGTATCCCATTTTGAAACTTGTTTAAAAGATCATCAAGAGAAACATTCGGACCAACTCTCATGGGTAGTGGACGGACAATCTGGCCACTAAAGCGGCCTCTGAAGATTTTCAAATACTCATTTGACCTAGTGATTGACTTGGTGACCTGATGTGACCCATATCCAAATTCCTATTATACATCATCAAGGAATATACACTGACCATCTTCCATGAGTATTGAACTAAAATGTTCCCTCTGGAGTACATGTTCATAAAAAATAAAATATTTGAACAAGTAACTTACTGTTTTACAGTAGTCTAAGATGTCATCAAAACAAAACCTCAGACTAATGCTTATGAGTGTTTGCCTGAAAATCTGGCCTCTAGAGTGTGCCTTCTAACCATCGAACCCCATTTTAAATTTTGTCTCCCCGTGGGGTCCCGGGTTTTTTTTACTTTATAGAATAGGACCTCGGCCTTTCTCTATGGCATGTCGTAGAAGGCGACTAAAATTAGAGACAAACGGCTGCTTTCCTCGTAATTCGTAGGATTGCAGCAGGCTGGGTAGTTCTTATTCCAAATCCTATATTTTTTTTCTTGATGTAAATAGGGTTTGGAATGGGAATCAGTTGGCCTGTGGGACCCCGTGTGGTTTAATCGGGGGTATAAGAATAAACCACTGCAGTCCCGCGATCGTCACATCTGCCATTTCATCTGGCGGAACAAAAGTGACAGCATGCATGTCGTAAAAGGCGACAAAAGGGGCATCATTTTGTGTTTCATCCATTCCTCATTTATCATGTTTGTCTTATGTTGTTGCACATGTATGTTATTTTCACCTCGCATTATTGTTTACTAAGTAAGTGCGCCCAATATGACCTAAGTTGTCGACGGGCCATAAAACACTATTCATTCATTCATTCATTCTTTAAATTTTGTCCAAGAACTCATCAACAAAAAAATTCTGAACAGCATTCACGGGATCATGTATTGTATTGAAAATGTGGCCTCTAAAGTGTACTAAAGGTTTTTATATATTTTAACCTTGCCAACTCCTTTTTTATCCAATATCATCCACTATCAAACTTGTACAAGACAAAGATTCTAGTAAGCTTTCATGAGCATTAAGCCAAAAAACTAGCAATTCCGTTGAAATGATATCCCTCGCCGAAGAAAACGCGTAACTTAAAATCCCTTTTATTCGGCCATTCTGCATCGAATAAAAAAAATTGTCATGGCAGAATGGAATATTGTATACATGTTTAAAGTTTCATGAAATTCCATTCAATAGTTTTGGAGATATTCACTGGGTCGGACACACGGACGAACGGATGGACAACGCTGAAACTATATCCCTCTGCCTTCGGAGGTGGATAATAAAACCTCTAGAATTTACATATGGAAAGGTTTTCTAAAGATTTGCCCTTGCGAACTACTTATGATCCAATATAACTCGGTGTCAAACGTGTCAAAATATCATTTGACCTATTACTGTACAGGATATAATCCATATTTAAACGTGTGTGAGAAATCGTTTAGACGTAGGCCCTATATTCTGACAATTGTCATGATAAATCTTAATATGTGGCTTTTAGAGTGTACATTTATAATGGTTTTCAATGTTTTGACTCGGTGACCTTCTTTTTTTGAGCTGACATACATGTAAGTCATTTTAAGTATGTCATAAATATCGTCACGAAAAACATTGTGACCAACTCTCATGAGTATTGGACTGGAAATGTGGCCTCTATCTAGAGTGTAAACAAGATTTTTATTGATTTGAACTGGTGACCTACTATTTGATTCGACGTGACTCGTGTTGAACTCATCTTTTAAAAATATCATCGAGACATTTTAAGTAGTTTGAGCTTTGGACCGAAAGTGAAGCCTCTTTCTCGAACACAAAGTAAAACTGACGACGGACGACACATCACAGACATAACATGATGGCCAAAGCTGACCTTGAGTACTTTGTGCTCATGCGAGCTGAAAAACAGTAATGGTATAGGTTACAGCTGGTTGTGATTACCTCATCTAAGACAACGGATTAATTGTGTGATCCTTCACTAAATAATCCCGTGTTTTAACGATCCATATAAGGGGACTTTTGAAAAAAAAAAAATGCAAATTGCTGGTACCGAGTACTTCCTCTTTCCCAACATTTCTTGCCACCCATCAAAAGACAAATCCCATCATAGAGTGATACTGAATTTGTTGTCTGCAAGTGTTGCAAATTTTGACAAGCCTGAAACTTTGCTGATAGATATAGGGTAACTGTGTGCAAACCAGACGATGAAAATATTAGACTTGTCTATATTTGCTCTTCACTACACAACAAAAATGTAGACCTGTCAAAATTGAAAGCATTTGCAGATGATGACTTAAATGTGGTTAAAATATCGCAATTTCTCTCTAATAGGGTAGAAACATTTCGGCAAAAGGGGAATATGCTGGTTACCAGCATATTCCCCTTTTTTCCAAAATGTTTTCCAAAGGCTTCTTTTACAGGGTCATTAAAACTCGGGACTGTATGGCAAAGGGTTTGGAAAATATTTTACTGACTGGAGTACAAAATAAAACTTTCAAATGATGTGTATTTGTCTCTGGAAAGGTGAAAAACATTTTAGGTAGGAAAAAACAAAACAAATTTCAAATTTTCAGTCACTTTTATTTTGTCGTCTGCAAATGCTTTCAATTTGGACAAGTCTAAAATATTTTCGTTTGGTAATGAGTTAATTGACTGGATATGTCTTAGAAAAGGTAGAAAATAGTGTGGAAATCCATTTTCATGATATGCTGCATGTAAAATAAGCCATCTCACATTTTGCATCAACGCTTTCTAGTTGTATTTATGTGTTAACTCTATACCAAACGGCAACATTTTAGACTGGTCAAAATTGAAAGCATTTGCAGGCGACAAAATTAATGTGACTAAAAAATTGAAATTTGTTCGGGGTGGGGGAGGGGGTAAAAAACACTGTGGGAAAAGAAGAAAATGCTGGTTACCAGCATTTTCTCCTTTTCCCACAATGTTATCAATCAAAAAGCCTCTTTTTCAGGGCCGTGAAAACTAGGGATTGTTTTGGGAAAGGGTTAACCCATATCAAATAGTCCCAAGTTTCCTTTAGAGGAAGCCGATAGAAAATGTTGTAGGAAAAGGAGAAAAATGCTGGTCACCAACATACTTTCTGTTTATTTTTTAAAGAAATATTCAATCGTTTTAGCAACATTTAATATGTCGTCTGCAAATGCAGCGAGTTTAAATCTAGACCGGTCTAAAAGTATGTTTAGTTAAGAGTTAAATCAACATTCAACTGATTATCCTTATTGTAAAAGGATTTTCTAACACTTTTGAAACATTATGGGAAAAAGGAGTTTATGCAGGTAACCACCGACAATATTTCTCTTTCTCTAGCAGTTTTATATACCTTATCAAATTTTCAAGTTATTTCAGTAAAATGTAATTTTATCGTCTGAAAGTGGTCGTATGTAAACTGTATTGGCTATAAGCTATCATTAGTTTAATGCCAGATAAGGCTTATGTGATTTATTTTGTAAGTCTTTACTGGATGACAATAATATATAATTGTCCAAATTGAAACCATTAGTAGACTACAGTTCCGACAAAATTTTCAAAACCGTCTTTTTTCAGGCTCTACAAAACACGAGATTGTGAAGTACAGGGTTATACATTGAGTATTATAGGAACCAAATAGGCAACAGAGTAGAAAGTCTGGCCTGCAAGGAAACCCACGAAAAATACGACGTCCAAGTAGAAAGCAACTTTTTCCCGTGTCTGGTGAATGTCCTTCTCTGTTTTTATGGATTCTTTATTCTCTGTGTATGTGGTACTGCCATCGACTTCAAACTCCACTTCAGATTGTACCTCTTCTGTTTCATCCTGATCATCATCCCAGCTTATTACACTGATTACCGGTAATTCTATGTTTTCTACTGGCCTAATTTTGGACGTATTGTCATTTACAGTTGTGCGACAGCAACTAAGTGATATAGGTTTGTCCTTTGGTTTAAAGTGGATACGTAATGTAATGATAGTTGCAAGAGACATTGCTGCGCTGAAAATCATCATAACAAATGTGTAGTAAGACAGGTAGGCCAGCGGTGCTGCGGACGTGGGTAGAAATGCCATCACTGTGTTCAAGAGCACGACATAGGACAGAAAACAAGTGATGGAATAGCCAATTCGTTCACCGGAGGCTGGAGGTAAAATAAATACAAAGACATTCAGAATGCCTAGTAAAATAATGGGAGCAACCAGATTGATCACATAGAATGTCGGTCTACGTGTCAGTCCAAGTTTGTACTCTACAACTGACACATTGTTCTCTATGTACGATGATGATGACGACTCACGAACCTCCCACTCTCCATTTTCTTCATAGAAGTTGAAGGACATTGTTGGAGAAGAAGCTGTTATAAGCATTTCAGAAGAATTATATCCCCAAGCAGCGAACTTGAAAGCGCAAGTCTGTTTATCGAAAGGATAATATTTGACATCAGGCGTGCATGCAGCTCTAGATATGATCCAAGGTTGCCATGAGCATTTAAGAGTATTAAAGTTGTAGCGAACGTCCACATTTGTGTCCCATCCAATTTCTTCTGCTTTTCTGATTGAATTGACCAATATAATGGATGGTTTCCATATGTATGAATTATCAACCAGTTCCTCAAAATTATCAATTTCAGCTGCCCCTTCAGTTGGTGTCCATTCCATTCTCAAATATCCACTGACTTCCACATAGCCGTTCTGTTCATTGAAGTCGTTCAATCCTGCAATATTAAAGTCTAAATTTACAGTGATGAGATCCGAGAGGTTGCTCACCGGCCGTAAGCTTACTCCATTTTCAAAATTATAAATGACGTTATTTTCCAGTGCCGTTTTCACGTCAGAAAATGTCTTCTGAGATTTTACATCCATAGGGAGGGGAAGCAGATGAAGAACTACTACCATGAAAAATCCTGCGCTTTTCTCCATTTTGAAATGATAGACAGTACTGATTTACTTGTATATATGATTAGAAATGATAGATTTCTACCTGTTTAATAGTTAATGTCTCACTTCAACCTAAAATACCAATTTATCACTAAACAGGCTGATCTCTAAACACACCACCAATTAGGCAGAATGAATACAAGGAGAAACAATTTTCTCGAAAGAAATACGTCCTTTTTTAACATAACAAAACTGTAGAGAGAAAAACTGATATCTTGTAACTAGTGACTGCTCCTTCTACAACAATGTTTTTTTTTAATTATCAACCTTAGGGTTTCAAAAGTAGTATTCCTGTTGCAAGGGTGTAATTGCGAAATGGCGATCCCAAAAACACAGCTGGTGGCAAAGCTAGAGGTTATGCTTTTGTCATTTGACCTTTATTTACCTCAATTCAAATTGTATGAGATCATCTGATCTGCGATACGTGATTATTAATTTGAGCTTTATTGGATTTGTCCTATGCAAATGCCAATTTTGATAATCTTTAAGACTGTGTTAGCTGGATAACTCTTTACCAAATGACAAAATTTTAGACTGGTCCAAAATGAAAGCCTTTTGCAGACAACAAAATTAATGTAACTAAAGAATTGAAATTTGTTTTGGGAAGAGAAGAAAACATTGTGGGAAAAGGAGAAAATGCTGGTTACCAGCATTTTCTCCTTTTCCCATAATGTTTTCAAAAGGCTTTCTTCATAGGGGTGTTAAAAGTCAGGATTGTGTGGTAAAAGGTTAAGAGATCACCATATACCAGACAATGACAAGTTACCTTTGTTCTTGTCAAAAGCAACTACAGACTGATATACAGACTAAGGCTCAATTAATGTGTATATGTCTCTGAAATGGAAAAGAAAAAAATACTTTTCTGTCCAGTCAGGAGAAAATCTCTGTAAATCAGCCTTTTTGCCCATTTTCTATCATTGTTTCCATTACCTTTCAACTTCTGAGGTTTTACATGTTTAAACATAGAATTACTCTGTAATGTTTTAAAGCTTATCCTACCGAATAAAAATTGTTGACAACTGTACAAAACTATTTTGCTACATGTATGGGCATTAGGCTAGGCTTACATCAAAGCATTGGAGGGTGTACAGCAAGTTCAGAATGCATGTATGTGCAGTCTGATCTTGCTAGACACTCTCCACAAAAGTCACTCATGGTCGTGAAAAGCAGGTAAAAGGGTTGAAGTTTGGGTTATCATACAATCTAAAGGTGGTGCCCATATTTGTACCTGTATTTTTAAGGTATTATATATTATTTCAATGATCAACTCTTAGCATTAATGACAGGTAATACCACACAGACTGCACAGATGGTGTAGGCTGATTACAGAGATATTCATTATCTGATATTCCAAGACATTCTTGTCCAATTCAGTTTTCAAATTGTCACCAATTGCTTTTGTCCTTTTACTGTTAGTAAGGCTCAACACTGTACACACCATGTTCTTGTAAAAGTGCATCTCTAAAACTTGGTAGGGTACTAAGCAAAACATCACATTACAATGGATACATAATAGCCATTGTTTTTACTAAATTTTGAATTAGACATAAAACAGATTGACCAGTAGCCAAAACTTTCAGCCAAGGTCAGCCTAAATAGACCTGTGCAAGCTGACCTGGGTCAATATTCTTCACAGATGTATTAACCCATTCCCAAACAACAAATTTTGGACTCTTCCAAACCAAAAGAGTTTGCAGATGACAATTTTAGATTTGGAGAAAATGGCAAAGTTCTCAAAAAGGGTGAAAACACTGGGAAAAGGAGAAATTGCTCGTTACGAGCAATTTCTCTTTTTCCCACAGTGTTTTCAAAAGACTTTCACTGCAGACATGTTAAAACCAGGGCTTTTTTTGGGGAAAGGGTTAAGCTCCCTTTCCACAGGTTATGGCTCTATTGTGTAATCATCCAAATTAAATGTATTTGCAGGTCCATTTCAAATGATTTGTTTCCTTTATGGAAGGGTAGAAAGCATTATGGGAGAAAGACAAACCCCTTTCCTTTTTTAGCATTTTCTTCTTTACCTACAATGTTTTCAAAATCTTGTTTTCTCTGGGTTGTTAAAAACTCAAAATTGAGTGAAAAAGGGTTATCTGGGATATATATATATATATATGCTGACACTTTTATCCAATGACAAAATTTTGGAGTGGTTGAAAATGAAAGCTTTTGCAGACAAGAAATGATATATCTAAATCCTTTACTAGACGACAAAATTTTAGCCTTGTCCACTTGAAAACATTTGCTGACAACAATTTCAAAGTCGCTAAAATAGTGCAATAGTGGGGTAGATCCAAATCTATAATAATTTCTCAAGACAACCATCTTTTACCTTGCTGCAGCCCATTTTCTGTGGCATTTTAGCAACAGCTCAAATTTAACAATTCACTTTTCTTCCTCAATCATTCTACATTCTGCATGTACCCTTATTCAAACAGAGTACACCTGTATAACTTTTATCTATTGATAATATCTGAAGACTTTACCATACCATCCAAACTTATGAAAAATAATCTGGCAAACTGAGGGATTGCTTACATCAAACATTATTTTTTTTTTGTCTCAATCATTCTATATGTAATGGTGTCTATACAAAATAATTATGTATACCTTTTATCTATTGATAATCTCTACTTTAAGACTTTAATGCTTTACCAAACAACAAAATTTTAGACTTGTTCAAATTGAAAGCATTTCCAGACGACAAAATAAATGCAACTCAGAAACTGAAATTCGTTCTAGGAAGGGTGGAAAACATTGTGGGAAAAGGAAAAAATGCTGTTTACCAGCATTTTCTCCCTTTCCAACACTGTTTGCAAAAGGCTTCTATCTAAGGGTCATAAAAACCAGGGATTGTTTGGTAAACGGTTAACATAATTATACTCCAAAGTTTCATAACCCTGCTAATGAAGGCCTTTGAAATCAATCTTTTCTTTTTTTCTGATTTGTAAAAGACAAACCTCTTCCTTTGGGCCACAAATCATTTTGTCATCAGTAAATGCTTCCATAAGTCTGGCAATCTTAATTTTTTTCCTTCTGGTATGGGTTTATCCCTTTATCAAGTCCTAAAATCTTAGACTAGTGAAATTGAAAGAGCATGGAGCCAACAAATACAAACTGGCTGAAATGTTAGAAATGTTAACATGAGTCTTTGAAAATGTAACAAGAGGGCCATGATGGCCCTGTATAGGGCCATCATGACCCTGTATAGCTCCACTGGCTAACAATTAACAACACTACAAGCCAAACATTACAATATTTGGCCAATTGGTTTCAAACTTGAGGACATACAATATTTTTTCTATGAAATCCTAGGAAAAAGTTGTTACCCTTGGGCAAGGCCATTGTTGACCGCAAAGCTATAATCACTTGAACCCTGGTGGAGGTACACAGGATAAAACCCATACCAAATAATATAGGTCTAGAATGTGCGGTAATAAGCAAGAAGATTTTCAAAATTTTCTCAAAACTGTAAAACATGAAATCCATGAGACAGGACTAAATTTAGTAGCCCTACTCTTCATTATGGTTAGTAACTAAATAACATAGAAAGTTTTCACCACAAAAGCCCATTAAGACTTGTGATCCCTGGTGTGGGGACTAACTTGATCCCAAGGCTATAATTTGGCAGAGGCCCACTAGATAAAGATAAAATTTGGTAGCCCTAGGCCTTATGGCTAGGTACAAGAAGATTTTTAAAAAAATTCCCAATCTGAGCCCATGTAAAACTTGTGAGCCCCACGACAGTGCCAAATTTAATCCCAGGGCTATAATTTGGGCACCTTTGGTAGACACAACCACTTGATATAGCATAATGCAAAATTGAGTAGCCCTAAGCCTTATGGCTTGGTACGAGAAGATTTTCAAAGTTTTCCCTATATAAGCCCATATAAAACTTGTGACACCTGGGCCTGGGCCAAATTTGACCCCTGGGCTATCATTTGGGCATTCTTGGTAGACAATCACTTGATAAAGATACAAGCCAAATTCGGTAGCCCTAGGCCCTATGGCTAGGTACCAGAAGGATTTCCTTATGTAAGCCCATGTAAAACTTGTGACCTCCTGGGCGGGACCCAAGGGCTATTATTTGAAGAAATTTGGTAGAGGTCCACTAGATAAAGCTACATGCCAATTTGGTAGCCCTAGGCCTTATGGTTTCAGAGAAGAAGATTTTTAAACATTTTCAGTATTTTTCAGTTTTGTTGCCATGGTAACCAGAGTTTTTGAAGGAATCAAATTCTTTCAAGGAATTCTAAAGAGGACCATATCAGGATCATTTCTGTGAAGTTTCATCAAAATTGGATGGGTAGTTTCAGAGAAGAAGATGTTTGAAACAAAAGTTAACGCACACACAGACGGACGGACACACAACGGACACCAGGCCATGACATAAGCCCGCTGGCCTTTGGCCAGTGGAGCTAAAAACAATGGTAAAAAACAGGAGTAAATGCTGGTTACCAGCATTTTCTTCTTTTCCCATAATGAGTTTTAAGCTTTAGTCCCCAGGATCCTTAAAACTTGAAATTGTGTATTGAGGGAATAAAAGAATATTCTCCCAGTTGTCTGCTGCAAATTTATATTTGAACATGAGTAATGAAGAGATCAATTTAGTACATCAGAGAGGTCAGACCTATCTCAAACACAAAACTTTTGGACATCTTCCAAACTGTAACAATAGAATCATTGATATCTGATGGATTTTAACCCTTACAGCACCTTCCACAATTATAGTTGCCCTCATGGCAAAGTGTAGATCAAAGATCAGGCTGCATAAAACATGCAGCCTGACTTTTGATCTATATTGTCCACTTTGCTTAACCTTTTCCCAAACAACAAATTTTGGACTCTTCCAAACTGAAAGAGTTTGCAGACGACAATTTTAGATTTTGAGAAAATGGCAGAAAGTTGTCAAAAAGGGGTAGAAAACACTGTGGGAAAAGGTGAAATTGCTCATTACGAGCAATCTCTCCTTTCCCCACAGTGTTTTCAAAAGACTTTTACTGCATACACGTAAAAAGCAGGGCTTGTTTGGGAAAGGGTTAAACAATTTAAGATATGAGCAACCTTGAAATTTTTACCATTTGGTCATATTTCTAGATTGAAAATAGGTCTGTTCAGAGCTCTAAGTGTTAATACAAAATTAGGCAAAGTAGGATCTGAAAAGCCAAACATGCTATGTATGAAGGAATGACTTTGTTGAATTTGGCAATCTAACAGCATTTAACCCTTTCCCAAACAAGCCCTTGTTTTTACGTGTCTGCAGTACAAGTCTTTTGTAAACACTGTGGGAAAAGGAGAAATTGCTCGTAACGAGCAATTTCTCCTTTTCCCACAGTGTTTTCTACCCATTTAGAGAACTTTCTGCCATGTTTATCAAATTCGAAATTGTCATCTGCAAACTCTTTGAGTTTTGAAGAGTCTAAAATTTATCGTTTGGGAAAGGGTTAAAGGCCCAGTAGAGGCCAAATATCAAAGCAGGTGTCATAATACATTCTAATTACATGTATACCATTTAAAAGTATGGAAAATAGTGTGAAGATGACAGTCTGTTATTGTGGTAGGGCCTTATGTTAGTCAATTGTGGGGAAAAAGAGAATTTTAGTAGATCTATCAGGCAATAACTAAACAAAAGACACAGCTGCTTGGCAGGTTAACTGCTTTAACCCTTTACTCCATAGATACTCATTTTGACGTATCAACAACAGTCAGCTTTTGAAAACATTGTGGAAAAGGAGAAATTGCTCTTAATGAGCAATTTCTCTTTTTCCCACAATGTTTTCCACTCAATCAGATATTTGTATCCTCATTTGTTCATATTTTTGACATCATATCTTTATTTGCTGCTGAAACGGAAGAGCCTCAAATTGCCATATCAGGTAAAGGGTTAAACTAGCTTCGAAATTATGACTAACACATGGACGTATCGCACAGTGATAGATTGTCATCATCAATTCCATACTTTTAAATGGTATGATATAGATTTAAAAGCATTTAAAACCCCTGGTTTATTTACTTTTTGGCCTTTTTTGTCACTTTAACCTGGTACAAAAATCCCGTGTCATTGTTGAACTAGGACAAATTATGCCAGGGCACAGTCTACATGAATGCATGATTTTTGAGTAAGCCTCTTGAATTGATTAACTGAATGGTAATTTATGCCAATTTCAACATTATTTCACCCATATCACTGCAGCTGCCAAGGCTCATTGGTAGATGTACCAGTATGTCCCAGCTTTCACTAGCACTAGGCTAGGGCTCTGAGATGTCTTGCCAAACAACACCCACATGGTGCAGCTTGAACCAGGGGCCTCAAAGTTACAAAACCCACCCCTGAACACTGAGCCACAAAGGACCCCTTATAGGCCTCTTTAAAACTCAACACTATACTATCGAGTTAGGAAATTAGAATTGTGCCTACAAATAGACAGACAAACAGAATACAAATAAACAGTGTGATGACAATAGTTGTTCTAGAAAACGATACATACAGGCCTTCATATCTGAGCTGAGATCATTTTATTTGTGATTGAAATTTAATTGAAATAAAGTAAATTCTTTACAATTTAGACTGCATTTTTTTTCAAAGACAGTTTCCATCATCTGAAGCACTATCAATTGACTGTCTGCAAATGCTATAGAATTTATACAAGTCAAAAGTTTTGTTGTATGATAAGAATTTGTTAACCCTTTTCCAAACAATAAAATTTTAGACAATCTCAATTTCAGACAATTTTAGATAATTTTAAAATTGAAAGCATTGACAGACTACAAAATAAAGTGATGTTCTAACATGACAAAACAAGAGGACCATGATGATCCTATATCGTTCACCTGAGTGCTAAGCAGTAAAGGTCTGCAATGAAGATAAATACCAAATATTGAGGCTCAAGGCCAAATGATAAAGAAACAAGAGTGGCAAATTGTTGCAAGATATGCCCATCCCACTGGCAGTTGTCGAAGAGGTATAACAGTTGCAAAGGGCTGGCAATACAACAAACATGTTCAGCAAGTCTCAAGTCAATTTGAGAATGAGAGAAGAAGCATTTTAAAGTTTTCCTTCTTAGTTCAATGTTCAATTTGACCCCTGGAGTGGGGCCAGTATTGACCCCAGAGGCATCATATGAACAAAATTGGCAGACATCTACTAGGAGATGCTACATACAAAATATCAAAGCTCTACGCCTTTAAGTTTCAGAGAAGAAGAATTTTAAAGTTTCCCTTCTTTGTTCCAATGTTCAAACTTGTGACACCCGGGGCCAGTTTTGACCCCAGGGGCATCATATGAACAAATTTGGTAGAGGTCTACTAGGAGATGCTAAATACCAAATATCAAAGCTCTGCTCCTTCTAGTTTCAGAGAAGAAGATTTTTCAAGTTTCCCTTCTCTATTCCTATGTTTCAAACTTGTGACCCCCGGGGCGGGGCCAGTTTTGACCCAGGGGCATCATGTGAAGAAACTTGGTAGAGGCCTACTAGGAGATGCTACACACCACATATCTAAGCTTTACTCCTTCCAGTTTCAGAGAAGAAGATTTTCAAAGATTTTGCTATTTATTTTCCTTTTAGTTGCCATGGCAACCAGAGTTACGGGTGGAATTCAATCTCATGTACAACTTTGGTAGAGCTTCACCCAAGGAACATCCCTGCCAAGTTTCATCAAGATTGGCCCACGACGCACAACCCTAAACGGACAACAGTCATTGGGGGATCACAAAAGCTCACCTTGAGCACTACGTGCTCAGGTGAGCTAAAAATTCAAACTTGACTTTAGAAAAGTTCAAAACATTGTGGGAAAAGGAGAAAATGCTGATCACCTTTTCCCACAATGTTTTCAGAAGGTGTCTTCCTCTGAGTTGTAAAACCAGGGATTGTTTGGTAAAGGGTTAAGAAAATGCCTTTATGGCCTCTATCAACTTTGATGGGTATGGAGACATTCTTCAAGTGTTGAGAAAATTACATTTCATCTTTTATTTCAAACAACTTTGACTCACATAACCTCCCTTGTTTTCAGTGTAATGTACCCAGTACAAATTTTCTTATCTTATACACGTTCGATATCACATAATTTGTGTGACATCATTTTTGACGTCATTTTGTACATATTACATAGAAGTGAATGGGTCTTATGGATATTACTGTGGGTGCTTTTATGAATGTTTTTACATCATTTAATCTATATTTTGTGAAATATTGTTATGTGATAAAAAGA
Source organism: Tridacna crocea (assembly GCA_943736015.1). Classification (NCBI taxonomy): domain Eukaryota; kingdom Metazoa; phylum Mollusca; class Bivalvia; order Cardiida; family Cardiidae; genus Tridacna; species Tridacna crocea. The sequence goes on from OX031063.1 coordinate 41,644,481, forward strand.
ATTTGATATTTGTGGATGTTCGAGATTAAATCTTATTAAACTTGTCAGGGAAAAATGTTATTAAGCTCGCCAAAGGCTCGTTTAATAACATTTTCCTTGACTCGTTTAATAAAATCTTATCTCAAAAGTCCATTCATGTAAGGTCCTATATGACTCACAAGAATGAATCTGTATACCCTACATTTAGCTAATTCTTCAGCAGATTCCTTATTGCCTCACGCAATTTTTGTAGAACAGTTCTTTTGAAAACAATTGAAATGAAAACTTTATTCCACAGTCATGAGTTACAATGACCCTGACAAAGGAGGCCTCTTAAAAAATTGTGGAAAAAGCAAAAAATGCTGTTTACCAACATTTTCCCCATTTCCTCTAATGCCTCTTACCCTATAAAATCATAAATCTTATATCAGACTGCAAATTCTGTGATTTACATCGCATACGCAACAAATTCCAGGTTCAGTGCTTTAATAGTAAATTCCTGTATTATAATTTATTGGGCACTTAATTTTTGAGAAAGCTTCAGAAAAGCTTTACTATTTGGCTCAAGCCTCAAGCCTAACTTGATATCCTCTTTACACTCATTGTACATCTGAAGGTGAATGTAAGCTTCTGCCCTACGGTATATTGCCTTAGTATATTTCTTATCAATTCCTAGACATTTAGAACAGTTTTGTATCACAGCTTCATACTGTTTTTCTTTTAACAGACAAGCAGCCATATTTGAATAACACTGACATCTCAGTAGATCAAAGTCTTTCTGCAAATCTGTAGGTAGATCCTTCTTTGGTAGCATCAGCAGCAAGAATTTTAGAGCTTTACTGAAGCGTTTATAAGCAAACCTATTATTTTCTAATTTATACAATTCAATCCCCTGGGATTTATTGTATTTAGCAATTTCAAATTTTTGTTTCCTTGTGTAGTCACAAACATTTGGAGGGTTCTGAAAATCTAATAATGTTACTATGACTTTGCCTGAGCTGTTTCCATTATGACTGTTATTCACTTCATGTTTATCAACTTCTATTTCTTCTTTGTGTACTTCAGTTCCAGTGTTAATTGGCACACTTATCACAACTTCTACACTTTTTCCTTTTGTAACACCAAACAACGCATTTTCAAGTGCTTCTTCTGCTTCAGTTTTTGCTTCACCTATAATTAATTCAAACTCTTTTCCTACAGGAAAGCCAAGGGATTGAGGATCAAGTTGTGTATCTGTTATCACTTTACACCTGGCACCATCCACAGGAGTTATATTGAAAACAATCCCTTTTTTCTCACTGTTTGTCGGATCGTGATCCATTGCTACTTCTCTCTGATCCACCATTGTCTCAGTATAGGTCGGCATTCTCTACTGAAAGTATTCATACATGTACAGATGAGTCATGCTCATTACCAAACGACAATATATTAGGCCTGTCCAAATCAAAAAGATTTGCAGACAACAAAATTAAAGTGACTGAAAATTCGAAAAGTTGTTTTGTGAAAGGTTGAAAACATTGTGAGAAAAAGAGAAAATGCTGGTTACCAGCATTTTCTCCTTTTCCCACAATGTTTTTTAAATGCTTCTTTCTCAGGGTCGTCAAAAGTAAGGATTGTGTGGTAAAATTCAAAAACTGTTTTGTGAAGAGTAGAAAACATTGTGGGAAAAAGAAAAAATGCTGGTTATGTGTGGTAATGGGTTAGTATCTGCAAAAAGCACTGACTCAGATCAGCCTGCCCAGGCTGACCCAGGTCAATAGTTTTTGCTTTTGGTCAATTCTGTGCATATCCACTGTCATTCTTCCTCAGGTCCCAGCTGGTTGTTACACGTATTAGATTTAGCAGTTCCATGTATCGTCAGTTTACTTCCAAAACCTCATAACTACAGCTTGTTACAAGCTGTAGTTACGAGGTTTTGGAAGTAAACCAACGATATATATATCACCATGACTCACTTGTATAATGCAACAGCGCTGCTCAAATTTAATGGCAATGGCATGTGAACATTCGATGTAACATGCAGAAAGGCCAGATGAAGCTCATACTTATGTCAGAGTATATTTGTTTGTTCCCATATAAGACCAAAATTACAACTTTTGTGAAGGCATACCAAAATTGAAATAGGTGAAAGTACTGAGATTGGACATTCATAATAATATAAAAGAATTTTTCTATTTGCTTGCATGCTAACACCTAAAGAAGCAAGGGGGCCATGATAGCCCTACAGTCGCTCACCTGTGCTATTTCATCAAACATGACCCATTTCCAATCGTTTCCAAGATATTATGACAAACTTCTACTATGATTTGACCCAATGACCTAGTTTTGGACTCCATGTGACCCATTGAGACATCACCAGTATAAATATTCTTAACTTTCATGATACTTAGACTGAAGATGTGCACATGGCTTTTCTATGATTTGATCCAATTACAGACTTAGTCTTTGACCCAATGGGACCCATTTTCAAACTCTTTCCAGATATCACAGAGACAAAGGCTGTGGTATTGGACTGAAAATGTGGCTTCAAGAACGTACAAAAGGTTTTTAAAGATTTTACCAAGTCACCTAGTTTTTGACCCTGTATGACCTGTTCTTTACTTAGTCTGAGATATCATTATGAAAACTAGAGGACTTGAGAGCCTGAAATTGCTCTACTGGCAGTATTTTTGTTTTATTCTAATGTACATTATGAATTCATGATACAAAAAGAAAAAAATACAAAAATGTGTTCTTGCAACTGGGCTTGAACTAACTAAGACAGTATAAGTAGGCATGGTGAATTGAACTAACAGTGAAAACAAATGAAGTGCAATTTCTCAAACTAATTGTTTAGAATCCAGCCAAATTTGATAGGGTTTCAGTCTCCCTTGTACTAATCAATCCTAGCAAATTTCAAACCAATCAAATTTCAAATCAATCCTAGCAAATTTCAAACCAATGTGACTAATAATGAAGTTTAGTAAACAATACTAAGTCATCAAACAGCTGCTCTTCAAAGAATCTACTAGCTTTCCTCTGTTCACTTTTCATAGAGTTCAGTCCCTTGATGAACCAAGCAATCTTTATAAGTTTCATAAGAATTGGATCAACACAGTGAGCTTAATTGCCTTAACAAGAAATGGAAATTTTCAAGTTTGAATGGTGACTTTTCTCATATTAATTGTGAGATTTTTTTCAAAATTGACAGGCTGAAGCCTTTTGAAAACATTGAAAATGGTAACCAGCATTTTCTCCTTTTTCCACTATGTTTTGTACACTGCAAGAGACAAATTTCACTTTTTGAGTTTGGCTTATTTTGTTGTCTGCGAGTCCTTTCAATTTAGACCAGTTTAAAATTTTGTCGTTTGGAAAAGAATTAAAACTGTTTATGATACAAAGCAACTGTGCAAGTTTTGACTTTGTTGCAAGTAAAAAAGAAATGGAAATTTCAATTTGAAAGGGCTACTTTTCCAATACTGTTTGTGGTATTTTTTTCAAAATGAATAGGGTTCAAACTATTGATGAAACAAACAATAAGCCCTGCTGGCTTTCAGCCAGTTCAGTTAAAAATCTTGCCAGTTTTCATGAGTATTGGAATGAAAATTAGACCTCCAGAGTTGTGGAGAATTCGAAGTAAATGCTGTTAATTTTTCCTTTACCCACATTGCTTTTTACACCATCAAAGACAGAAATCATCATTTGAGCAACATTTTATTTGTCAAATCTCATGGGTACGAGTTCTCCAAAGAAGTCATACCCTGGATATGAATTCTCCAGAGAAGTGGACCCCCACTAATATAATGATAGTTTACCACCATGTTGTCAACTTTTATTTTTATGCCATTATTGTGATGTAGATTTGATGAAAATGTTTATTTTGTGTGTGTGCATCTGTTGAAAAAACATAAATAAAGAAAAGGAACTTGTGTGTTTTCTCATGCAGTGTTTATATTTTGTGTTTGATAATCTGGAGTTAAATTTCTCCTTCAGTGCACTGTCTAAAACACACGCCCGAGTCTAAACGAACCTGAAGGAGACGGATTCTGGGGGGAAAGGAGAAAATTCTGGTAACCAGCTGTTTTTCCATTTTTCACCATGTTTTCGACTCTGTTGAGGGCGCTATTGAGGGTTATTGTTTCATTTGTCTCCCTTTTGATTGTTTTTTGCAGAAGTTTTCAGTATAGAAGAGTGCAGAATTTGTTGTTTGGTATTTAAAGCAGAGTAACAGTTCTCACAAACAGCAGTCCCTGGCGGGGGTTTGAACCCTAGACCTCCGGGTCTCAAGGCAAATACTCTACATTGGAATCTAATGGATTACGTACCTGGGAGAGACCCAAGACCGACCCACAGCCATGATTAGTAGCTTCATGGGCGGATCCAGAGGGGGGGACTGGGTGGTCCTGACCCCCCCCTGGAATTTTGGCAAAAATGTGGTTATCGGATTCGTGAATAGGACTGGTTTGATATTGCACAACATTTATGTAACATACAGTCAAAAATTTCAAAAAAGGGTTCTAAATGTGGAGACCTCCTCATGGTTAGAACTGGAAACGTTAACTTTTGTTGTAAACGGCTTACATCCACTGAAATCCACAAATCAAAGTATCATATACTCGTAATAAGATGAGTGTGTTTCGGTGGGACCCCCTCTGAGAAAGATATCTGGATTCGCGCATGAGCTTTCTCTTGTTTTTAACTCTTCTGTCTATGTCATGTACGGGTTTCCGCCGCCCGTCTGTCTGTCTGTCCATCCGTTAATCTTTTTCTTGTTTACGCGATAAAGTCTGCATTTCTCATCAGATTTTTGTGAAATTACAGTTTGTTTATTTTATCTATGGCTTGATCGATTTTGACAAAATTCCAACAAATGGTATGGAAAAAGTAGCCATTTCAAGTTTGAAATTTCCATTTATTATTCCATAAAATTTACATTTGTAGTCAGATTTCAGTGAAACGTATACAATTTCTTTATCTCATCAAAAGCTTCAGTGCCATTGATTTTGAAAAAAAATCTAACCAAAACTATGGGAAAAGTAGACATTTAAAGTTGAAAAATTCCATTTCTTGTTAATGCAATTAGGTCTGCATTTTTCACCGTATTTTTGTAAAAACTTGCACAATTTGTTAATTTCATAACTAGCTTGAACCCTGTTGAATTTGATAAAACAAAAAATCCAACAAACAGTATGGGAAAAGAAGCCTTTTGCTGATGAAAATTTCAATTTCTTCAGTTTATGCGATGAAGTCAGCATTTGGCGCTGGATTTTTGTTAAACTTGCACAGTTACTTTGTATCATAAACTGCTCAAACCCTACTGATTTTTGAAAAAAAAAAGTTACAATCAGTGTTGGAAAAGAAGCCATTCAAAGTTTCAAATTCTTGTTTTGGCATTGAAGTTCGCAGTATTGATCCAATTCTGTTGAAACTTGCAAAGATTGTTTGGTTCATCAAGGGATTGAACTCTATTAGAAGTGAAGAAAATCTAGTAAACCATTCAGAAAAAGCAGCCATTTGATGGCTTAGTATTAGTTACTCAACAAAGTCCACAATATTAGTTACATTTCCTTGAAGTTTGCTAGGATTGTAATACTAGGCATACTAAAACTTTTTCAAATTTGGCTTGTAATCCTTAGTTTTGAGAAATTGCACTTCATTTTATGCACCATTTTTTTCTATACACAATACCTACTTATGCTGCCTTAGTGGGTTGAAGCCCAGTTGCAAGAACACACTTTTGTGGGTTTTTTAAATTTTTTTTACATTATAAACTCATAATGTATATTAGCACAAAAGCAAATTCACTGCCAGTTGAGCAATTTTTGCTCCTCAAGGGCCTCTAGTTTTTATTGTAGTCCAACTTTGATCTATTAAAACGTCTGTTTCCTCCCATTTCCTCCCATAGATCTATTGCCTCCTATCTTTAGTCACAGTTTTGCTGTATATCTAGATCAATTAAATTTTATTTTCATATTACATGTAGTTGGTTAGGACAAAAGACCCATCTTCGATTCCGAGGGTAGCTCTGTTGTAATTATTGTGGCTTTGTCTGGAGCGCTACAGTCTAGCCCTGATAGGGCATCTGCTTACCCTTTGCTTCGGCGTTGGAGAGGGGTTTGTTAACCCTGTCTCAAATGAGATTTGGGGACCTACTTCCTAGATAAATTCAAATTTACAGCAATTAAGATGCACTTTTAGATTGATAGTTTACCACCATTTTGTCAACTTTTATTTTTATGCCGATATTGTCATGTGGAAAAATGAGACCATGTTGGTTATCTGATTTTTCACCTTCTCCCACAATGCTTACGAAAACTTCTTTGGTGTGGATGAAACTCGAGATCGTATAGTAAACATAGAAAACATAGAGGAAGTCTGAACAATGAAAATGAGAGAGAGAGAGAGAAAAATGCAAATATTGCTATATGTGAACTCACATTTTAGTCTCTTCAAAACTCTACACTTCTGCAGACGACAAATTCATATTTGGTACAAATGGACTTCACTTCTCCGAAAGGATGGAAAATAATTGTGGGAAAATGAGAAAATAGTGGTTATAAGCGGCCCCTCCCCCTTTTTTCCAACAACATTTTCAAATGCTATCTCCCATTGGCAGGTATTTATTATTTAGCAATTCAGCACTATTTGGTCAAGGGTAAAGTTATGATCCATCAAGATTCAACGAGCTGATTTCTTCCTTTAACTCTTTACCACACGACAAAATTTTAGACCGGTCCGAATTGAAAGCATTTGCAGACAACAATATAAAAGTTGACTGAAAAATTAAAATTTGTTCTGGGAAGGGTAGAAAACACTGTGGGAAAAGGAGAAAATGCTGGTTACCAGCATTTTCTCCTTTTCCTACAGTGTTTTCAAAAGGCTTCTCTCTCAGGGATGTCAAAAGTAGGGATTGTGTGGTAATGGGTTACTGTGTCATAATTAAAAATGTTATACTCCTTTTATCCTTTAACAACGATGTTTATAGAAATCTTTTTCCTTGTCAAACCATGAGATTGATTGGTAAAGGGTCAAGAGTGCTTTTAAAGGTGGGTATTTAGATTTTTCACATGTCGCCAGATTACAAAATATAATATATCACTGAAATTTATCTGAAAAAACAAAACAAATCATCAATAATAAAGAATCATAAAAATACAAAAAAAATTATGGTATTCCCTTTAAAGGCTATGTAGCCTCTTAAGGTATTTTTAGATTTCGCGCCAAAAATTGAAAAAAAAGCATTATGGGAATGTTAAGTGACTGGCACGTGGCTAATGACGCTTAAATTCCATAACATAACAAACATGTAATTATTTTCCATAATGTCTTCTTCGGATGCTATATTTGAAGCTTTGTCTGTGTATTTCTGGTATGTAAATGAACAAGTTGCTCACGTAAAAATAGATGGTGTTTCCCGTCCCTGTTGACCTGGGCCGTAGTAAATCTTTAATTTCTCTTGTTGTCGGATGGCTCTCAATTACTGGGGTTTTATGAATGGAAATTTAAAGGTTTTGGGAGTATAAGGATGATTTTTTGTATTTTTGTAAAATTTTTGCCCCAAAATCTGAAGTGCCACCTTTAAGAAACAATACCGGTTTGAATACTGGTAAATGGAAAGTGCACAATGAATGGTGTTTATCACACTTGATATGTGACTTTCTAGTACCTGACACCTTTAACTCCTTTGAAAAATTGGCATATTTCATCAACCAACATGTATCTAAACCAGCTTTTAAAAAAAAAAACACATCTTCGATTAATTCAATGAATCTAGATTATGTAGATCTACCAGATAATTTCATCTTTCTAAAATTTACCGGCCCATTTACCTTACTTCCTTTCCATTTAAAACCATCAAACATCCGGTTACAAAACTGATATTTACTACAAATACCTGAGTTATGCCCTACAAATGATGAACTGCCGCCAAACAAGCTTTTCAGGAGATTTTTTTGGTCCATCAGAGAGCCTGTTAACTCATCGTAATGGCTCCTTCTGGGCACTGTACGGTGACCTGACGATGCCTTTAGAAATCGAATAGGCCCGGATGATTTATATGAAAATGTTTATCTCAAAATCGTCAGGCGACCGGACTGCCTCCGCCAGGCGACCAGACTGCCTCTGTCTGGTGACTGGACTGCCTCCGTTTAGGGGCTGGATGGAGCCCGGACACTCACCGCCCAATTATAAATAATCATCCTGGCACTGTCCAAAAACCATTAGATCGCTGGGCAGCATTGATTTTGTGAATTCTTTCTGGACGGCAACCGGATGGCAAACACATACTTTGGCTACATGATCATTACATTATAAAAGTGTATATTAATTGATATCTAACCTCAGTATAATTCATCAGTTCAAAAGTTAAGATGGTACTTATACAGCAACAAAATCTGTTGAATCAACTCCTTCATCTAGAGACATTGCAAGCTGCTCGCGGAAAGCAGAGAATTTTAATAGCAGCTGCTTCTATTCATTTTCTTTTGACCGTTTGCTGTCCGACTCATAGGAGGGTAGAGTTGCAGCTTCCTTAAGGGCCCTTTTATCTTTGCTTTTGGAAGGCATTGTTCAGTGTTCTCAGTGATACAATTCAAAGGTCTGTTTCTAACAAATGGTTGAATGCAAATGATTGCATAAATCGTACGGTGACTGCTTGGTGACCGGACGGCAGTACATAGTCTGCAAAATGTCTTTACGGTGCCGTCAGGTGCCTTTCTGAACTGAAATGTGCATGCACTGCATTTCCAAAAAAAAAAATAAAAACCTGCTGTGTGATGCCTGTTTGATTTGTGACTGCTTGAGCAAAATGTCTTAATATCGTATGGGACCCAGACAGTGTCTCAAATTTTTGAATAAGCAAAGTTGGAAGAAATTGTCCAGCGCCCGTTTTATTTGTGACCTAGGCATTACCAATGCTTGAATATTCTATGATTTTACAAAACTGATATTTTAATACAAATACCTAAGTTATCAATACTTATTTATTGTACATGTATAACTTACTCATGTCACAAAAGATAAAATGAAAATCGTCAATTCACCAAAATCCAAATGATATACACATAGATGTATAAATCTATCCCCTAAAAATATCTGTAGGGTATGAATTCTCTGGAGAATTTGTATCCAGGGTACGAGTTCTAAAGAGACTCGTATGGTCTTTTCTCATTTCCCCGTTTATTCTCACTTCTCCGTTCATGTCCTGAAGTGGAAGGAATAAGTGTGCATGACGTTTTGTTCCACCCTGGTTCCATTCTCCTCTGTAAGATATTATGTATAACATCCTGTCCTACGTCGATAGTATTTTTCTATCAAATAAAACAAAATGCAACAAAAGAGAGTGATTTTAACAGTTTGAAAGAAAATATTTTATTATATAAAATAAAAAGCAAGTTTTCAATGTTTTTCAACATAATATACACTTAAATGGGTTGTGTTTACCCTTTACTATGAATAAGCTGGCCCGTCTGAACTAGAGTGTAGAATATTCATCAGTCTTTAGCGACCGGCCTTGACATTCAGTCAAATGATGGAAAAATGAGAAAGTGGCGATACTACCCAGGTTGGCGGGGTAGGTTTGAAAAAATCCTTGGATCGAACCTTTTGATGCAAGTTTTTCTTGCCTTTCTAAAGTTTCTTCCAGGGATTCTATATGATCCCTGTTTCTTCAGTTACAAGTTTGATTCAGATTTTACATTTGATCATTACAAGAAAAGTTTGATTCCTTGACCGAAAAATGTGAATTTTGTGAACTTATTTACGCTTAGGTGAAAGGAGAAAGGAGAACACAGAATATACATCCTTCAGATTGGGGTACGAGTTCTCCAGAGTACGAGTTCTCCTGAGTACAAGTTCTCTTGCAACCGTCTTAGTTACAGTTTACACTATAAACTGACATTTCCCGTTAAAATTAAAAAACGAAAGAAAATGTGTTTTAACTATAAAATGTTAACCAGTTGAAGAAAATTTATTCAGGTCGGATAGGTTGTATACATGTAGAAGGGCTTACATGTGCTACTCACAGTCCCTCTTGTAAACAAACCGTTTTGACAATTCAGCGGAAATGACGTAATCGAAAGACTGGTTCTCGTATTCACAGTCAAAACTATTTCGTGCCTGTAGATGCCCAGTACACCTGTCACCTTATTCATTTCCGTGATACTGAGCATGATGTGCTGGCGAAGATGAGTTGTTTTCTGGTGAATTGATAGCAGAGGTTTGTTTGAATTGGACTTGGTTTGTCCTCTTGAATATAAGATATCTTCTTATCAACTGAAAAGCACACGCAAATGACACCTCATAGATCAATGTTCATGAGACTCAGGAGTCCATATGAATTTCAACTGAGAAGTCAAAATTAATATTGGACCACTTTATCTTACATTACATGACGCCTTTAATCCTTGATACTGAGACACTTACAGTAATCAATATTCTCATCTTTTGGGGAAGACTACCTTAATCTCTTCTACACAGGAAAGGGAAAGGTACACAGATAAAGTAGGGAAAAAGATATGATAGAGTATTTATAATTCAGTACTGGCAGGTCTACAATACAGTGAGCTATATATCGTCGGGTGCCCTAACTACGCCACTGTCCTAACTCCACCACCTTTCTTATTTTCATCAAAATCTCGCGATGTTTCAGCGTATGCGAGACTGACAGTGCGAAAGGTTTTAGTACATCTTAGTAAATATATTCCAATGGTTTTCACCCCAAATTTAGATTTAAGCAAATATTTATACCAATTTTTATGTCCACTCACTGTTTTCCTATGTATTTTGGTAATGCAATTTTTTTTTCGTCAAAAATCACCTCCAGTCTTGAAATTCAACTGTAGACAGGTCTGAGATGGCTTCATCTGCAAATGTTTACATTTTATGGATGAAAATCATGTGACAAAACAAATTTCTCTAAGGCCAAGCAGATCTTTATAGATAACCTTTAACTTTTTACCAAACAAATTTGATTTGAATGACCTTAACTCATTACCAAACAACAATATTTTAGGTTTGTTCAAGTCGAAAGCAAAATTTGCAGACGACAAAATAAAAGCGATTGAAAATTTGAAATTTGTTTTGTGAAGGGTAGAAAACATTGTGGGAAAAGGAGAAAATGCTGGTTACCAGCATTTTCTTCTTTTCTCACAATGTTTTCTAAAGGCTTCTATCTCGGGGCGGGCGAAAGTAGGGATTGTGTGGTAATTGGACAACAAAACAACAGCAGTGCAAATGTTTAAGTATGTAAGCTAAAACTCTTATCTTATTTTTGTCTTCAGTTTTTGGTGGTAAGGTCTTAACTCTAAAGCATGTTTGCCAAGTTGAAAGAAAAGATCCAGAAAGAAGGAGGAACTGTCGGGGAGACAGAGAAACCCAGTTTTCCTGGCCATGCAAGCCCAAGAAGAACAAGTTTAGCAGGTAAAAGTCTTCATTGCTGTTCAGAGTGCATTGCTATAGATGATTTCACATTTAGTTGGTTTTGTTCTCAAACTCATAACTTCAGTATTTGCAATGTGCTTTGTGCAATAATATTTTTCCTTACCACACAAGCCTGATTTTAATAACCCTGTGTAAGAAAACATGTTGGGAAAAGGAGAAAATGCTAATAACAAATATTGTATTGTATTGCTAGTAAAAGCATTCAAGAACCTTTCACAATAATAGTTGCCTTTGCAGTCAGTGAAGATCAAGATCAGACTACACAGAATATGCAATCTGATCTTTGATTTACATGGTCTGCTTTCCTGAAATACTATAGATAAAGGACTTTAATATAATACAATTATTTAGGTTTTATTTCTGGACTTAACCCTTAAAGCCCCATTCACAACTATGGTAACTTACAGTCTGATCAATGATCTACACTAGCCACTTTGCAGAGGGATTTAGGACGAAATCAACCTTGAAATTGCAATAATCTTAGTCTTATTTCTAAACTGAAAGTGCCTGTTGGGTTTTATTTTTGTCTGATGGATTTATTTTGCACTGTAATCCTGTATAACACTATCCTGATTTTTAATGACTCCTAGGAAGAAGCCGTCTAAAAACATTGTGGGAAAAAGGGAAAATTCTGATAAAAGGGAAAATCCTGGTTACAAGCATTTTCTCCTTTTCCCACAGTGTTTCCTACCATTTCCAAAACAAATTTCCATTTTTCACTATTTTGTCATTTGTGAACGCTTTCAATTTACACTACTCTAAAATTTTGTCATTTGGTAAAGGGTTAAGGCTTAACCCTTTACTCCATAGATACTCATTTCTACGCATTGCTTTTAGGAGTCTTTGGAAAACATTGTGGCAAAAGGTGAAATTGCTCGTCATGAGCAATTTCACCTTTTGCCACAATGTTTTCTATGCTATCAAAAGGTGTCATATACAAATAGGAAACAGCTTCATCCTTGCTGTTATTTAGGGTCAGTTAGAGATACCACAGAAATGCCTTATGGGATAAAGGGTTAAAATATCTCTTAGGTGTTTTGGACTCTAAAGGTTAAGTCTGATTGTATCTTAATTCCAGGAAGTCCTAATCCCAATGCTAACAATGGTCCATCTCTTATGGATGAACTGTCAATTGTCCTGAATGAAGATGTGGTAAGTGAGAAAAAGTTTAGAGCAGTAACTGTATTAACATATTCAGCAATATGTCTTGGTCATAAAAAAGTGTGACTGGTGGAGATTTGAATGAAATACATATACATGTATATATTAATATTAGTCTGATATTTATAACCTATCTTCAAGTGTTTTTAACTGAGCCTAGATAGCTCAGTCAGTAGGCTGACTTGAGAACAGGGCCTGTATTCACCAACCATTCTTGTGAATAGTCTTAGTCTCCCAGGTTTTCTAAATTTGTAAGTAAAACAACTTTTGATTGCTAAACCATTCGGTTTAGCCAATCAGAAGTTGTGTTACTTACGAATGTAGAAAATTCTCGAGAATAAGACCAAAGAACGTTATTAAGAATGGTTGGTGAATACGGGCCCTGGAGAATGAGGTTTGATCTGTGGCTCAACCAATTTTTTTCCAAGGATTGATGATAGTCATTGTGACAGGATTCATTACTCTCTCACCATCACCATTTGGGAAAGTAGTCAGTGGCTTTGAAAGAATATTGTATGGAGTACTGGTAACAGAAACTCCAGGAAAGCATGGATAGGTGAACTGGCCACCACTATACAAGTGAAATGATGTTAAAAACAGTGTTAATCAGTCAATCATTCAATTAATCAATCAATCAATCAGTAAATCAGTTGATTGATCAATCAATCAAGTGTTTGTTTTTGTTTTGTTATTAATAAATCTTTACATATTGATACCAAATATTTTTCAAAACTTACTTACTATGCTTTAAAAAAAAAATGGAAATAATTATCAGCTTCTCAGTCACTTTTGAGGTTTCACAACCTATAATGAGCAATTATTTTATCTTGGAAAGAGTAAAGTCCTCTGCTTAAAAGCCTGTTACAAGATGCAATGAGTGATCTATAAAGATTTCCTTTCAGAATAAAGCTGAAATTAAGACAAAGGAAGAAGCCATCACACTGGTTCAGAAAAGGACAGATCTTTGCAAAAAACTGGAAAGTAAACTGGCAGGTTAGTGTCTGATGTAAACAACTAAATGTATATACTTCTCTTTTTCTCTAAAGGACAGTTTAGAACAAAGCATCATAGCTAACGGAAAAGTTTCTGGCAACAATGGTTTTCTCCATCTATCATAGTGCCTGATATAGTTTAGCCATACTCTTGCAAAAAGGGGTTTAGTGCATTTTCACAAAGCATTCTATCAGGCAAGCCTTAACATAATTATGGATCCCTAAAATCCATTCTTTTCTATCAACCAACTGAATTATAAGGTAAATTGGTACCTTGACATGCAGAAAATTTATCAATAGCAAATACTATTGACCCAGGTAATGCAAAGGCTGACATGGTTTGATACTTTTTGGTTACCAGAATGTTCTCCTTTTCCTACAATGTTTTCCAAAAAATTCTTCTTCCTCAGAGTTTTTAAAATGCAGGGTTTTGGAGTAAAGGGTTATGTATTTCCTTTTGTGCTCTTTCTTTCAGAATACAGGGGTGTGATTAAAGATAACACAAAGAAGATAGAGAAGTTGGAAGGTTTCATTGAAAAGCAACAGGATGGTATTAGACTTTTTTTTTTTTTTATAGGTTTCTTTGCTGAGAGGAAGACAGATTCATTCTCTTGAAATACAAATAATTTAGGTTACGACTAGATGCTATTTGCTCCCTGATATGTGTCAGATACATAATGTTCTTTTTTTTTCATTATTCATTCATAAAGTCAGATTGTTTTGGTCTCGGACTTCTTAAAGAAACTGACAGTAGGAAACAAGCTTGTTCGCAACAGGGTGTTCAAGGCCATACAATGTTATGTTTATCCATGATGCTTTTATGTTTCTAAATTGTTCATTCTTTTTTGGTTATGAAAATGGTATTTTTTAATTGAAGAGTTAATTTTGTTTCAGCCGTATCAAGGAAGTCTCAGGAACTTAATGAACAATATCAGATCAGCAGAGCTAAACTATTGGAGACCCACAAACAAGAGCTGGATGAAAAAGAGAAGGTGAAGTATCGTTTAAGACTTCTATTTTGTATACTCTTGTGAAGTATTAACTCTTTATCAAACTGCATCATTTTTAGACTCGACTGAAAACATTTGCAGACACCAAATTAAATGTAGCTAAAAGATGATTTCTGTCTTTGATAAGGTAGAAAATAGTGTTGTAAAGGAAAATATTGCTGTATACAGAATTTTGTCCTTTTCCCTCAGTATTTTCAAAAGTCTTCTCTTTCAATGTCATTGAAACTTACGATTGTGGATTAGAGAGATTTACAAGTCACTTTTTAGCTCACCTGAGCACAACGTGCTCAAGGGGAGCTTTTAGGATCACCCGGTGTCCGTCGTGCGTCGTCCGTCGTGCGTCGTCAACAATTCTTTAAACATCAACTCCTCCTAAACTGCTGGGCGGATTTGGACAAAACTTGGCAGGAATGTTCCTTGGGAGGTCCTCTTTAAAAATTGTTCACAGAATTTGATTCCATCAAAAACTCTGGTTGCCATGGCAACCAAATGGAATTTTTTAGCAAATTCTTTAAAAATCTTCTCCTCTGAAACCACTGGTCGGATTTTAATATAATTTCACAGATATGTTCCTTGGGTGACCCTTTTCAAAAATTGTTCGTGAAATTTTGATTCGTCAAAAAATGTGGCTCTGGTGAATGGGGGCTTCTTGCACTATACAGAAATGAAGGAATTCTTTAAAAATCTTCTCCTCTGAAACCGCTGGTCGGATTTTGAAATAATTTCACAGATATGTTCCTTGGGTGACCCTTTTCAAAAATTGTTCGTGAAATTTTGATCCGTCAAAAATTGTGGCTCTGGTGAATGGGGGCTTCTTGCACTATACAGAAATGAAGGAATTCTTAAAAAATCTTCTTCTCTGAAACCGCTGGTCAGATTTTGAAATAATTTCACAGAGTTGTTCCTTGGGTGACCCTTTTCAAAAAGTGTTCGCGAAATTTTGATTGGTCAAGAAACATGGCTCTGGTGAATGGGGGCTTCTTGCACTATACAGAAATGAAGAAATTCTTAAAAATTCTTCTTCTCTGAAACAGCTGGTTAGATTTTGAAATAATTTCACAGACTTGTTCCATGGGTTACCCTTTTCAAAAATTGTTCGCGAAATTTTGATTGGTCAAGAAACATGGCTCTGGTGAATGGGGGCTACTTGCACTATACAGAAATGAAGAAATTCTTGAAAATTCTTCTTCTCTGAAATGGCTGGACAGATTTTGAAATAATTTCACAGAGATGTTCCTTGGGTGACCCTTTTCTAAAATTGTTCGTGAAATTTTGATTGGCCAAGAAACATGGCTCTAGTGAATGGGGGCTACTTGCATTATATGGAAATTAAGAAATTCTTGAAAATTCTTCTTCTCTGAAACCTGTGGTCAGATTTTAAAATAATCTGACAGAGATGTTCCTTGCGTGACCCTTTCCAAAAGCTGTACATATAATTTTGATCCCTCAAGAAACATGGCTCTTGTGAATGGGGGCTACTTGCACTATACGGACATGATGAAATTCTTTAAAATTCTCTTTCTCTGAAACCCCTGGTCAGATTTTGAAATAATTTCAGAGAGATGTTCCTTGGGTGACCCTTTTCAAAACTTGTTCGTAAATTTTGATCCATCAAGAAACATGGCTCTCGTGGATGGGGGCTACTTGCTCTTTTACAGAAATGAAGAATTCTTAAAAATTCTTCTTTTTGAAACTGATGGTCAGATTTCGAAATGACTTTTACAGGTGACCTTTTGAAAATTGCTTGGCAAAATTATAAATTTGATTCCAATGTTTCAATACCTCAAAAAAAGAAAAATAGACTATGGTCATCTCAAAAATTCAGGTGAGCGATCCAGGGCCATCTTGGCCCTCTTGTTATTTTTTTGTTGACAATGAAAAGTAAGATCAGACTGCATTGAATGTCATATCCAATCTTGAACATCAGACATACTGGAATATTAGACATACTGGAATATACAGATATATATTAGTAAAGCAGCTGCAAAATTCTGATTTGAATATCTTGCAAAACATTGAAATGTATAAGAACAAAATCAGATTGGATGATCTTTGCAGTCTGGCTACCATCAGCAATGTCTTCAGTTGTCTACAATGATTTATATAACCAAACATTGTAGATGTCAAGAATAGAATAATTCCATGATTCATTATTTTTCAATTAGTCTATTTGACCTTTAGGGAAAAGAATTACATCAACATCAGCTGTTACAATTATAATAGCAAATTAGTGATAGTATCAGGTCAGATGCTAAACAATACATGCACATGTGGTAATTTCCATCCATAAAACCTGATTCACGTTCCTGAAAGAAGTAAAAAATGATTTCATACTGTCATGATGTCACTCTTTGCTAATTTTAAAATTGTGCTTTAGATGAAAAAAGTTGAAATGGGTATGTTATATGTACTGAAAACAATAGAGGTCATGTGACAATTTTTTTGTTGTTTTCCTGTAATAGTGCATAAGCCTAGTTGTATTGTATAAAATACATGAGTGACGCTCAAGTGTTTAACTCATTACCAAACAATAAAATTTTAGGTTTGTCCAAATTGAAAGCATCTGCAGACGACAAAATAAAAGTGACTGAAAATTTGAAATTTGTGTTGTGACGGGTAGAAAACATTGTGGGAAAAGGAGAAAATGCTGGTTACCAGCATTTTCTCCTTTTCTCACAATGTTTTCTAAAGGCTTCTTTCTCAGGGTCGTCAAAAGTAGGGATTGTGTTTATTGTTTAATGCACCTCCATGAAGCATCATACCAAGCAATTCATCATACCAAGCAATTCATCATACCAAGCAATTCATCACATAATTATTGATCCATAAAGTCAATTTTGTCTACAACCAACTGAATGTGGAATTAAAAATGGTCCTTTGACATTCGGAAAATTTACTAATAGAAAACAGTTTTTACCCATGTCAAGCTGCATAGACTATGCAGGTTTGGATATGTTGATACTTTTCACAGATGGATTGAGTTCCTTTTTCACAGAATGAGTCCCTTTTTCACAGAATGGGCTATTTTGTCATTTATATAACAGGAAAAGAATGAATTACTGGCCAAACTTAAGGAGACAGAATCTATCAAAGAGAGCTTCATAAAGAAAGAGGAAGAGAAGGAGGAAATGCAGGAATTCACAACACAAGAGATGGGAAAATTGCGACATATGGTAAGTTCTGTCACTTACCTCATGCAGATGACTTTGATTGTTTAAGAAATAATCTTCTTTCTGTCATGGTTTATCCTTCAATTAACCACAGCTGTGAGTTATGAGGCACAATAAATAATCTACGAGGGTGATAGCCCAAATGTTGTTTTTTTTTTGCACCTCATAACTCACAACATGATTTATTGAATGATAAACTATGATAGAAAAAAGATTATTTCGATTCTAACATGACCAACTTTTTACACTTTACCACACGAGAAAATTTTAGACTGGTCCAAATTGAAAGCATTTGCAGACAACAAAATAAAGGTGACTAAAAATTAGAAATTTGTTCTGGGAAGGGTAGAAAACACTGTGGGAAAAGGTGTTTTCAAAAGGCTTCTTTCTCGGGGGTGTCAAAAGAAGGGATTGTGTGGTAATGGGTTAATCAAAGAAAAACAAGCACATATTTAGAGTAAAAATGCAGATACAAATTATATTCCATTGAATAACTTACATACTTACTTTATACAGAATGACATCACTCTATATAGAATGACGTCACTCCATACAGAATCACATAAATTTTACCACACTTTAGTTGTAGTGTGTTTATACAGCTGATTTCACATGTCATATTAAAATTCAATATTTATTATTTGAAAACTCTGTGGTAGAAAAATTGTTTGTGAAAACATAGTTATAGTAACATCTAACTGAAGGTATCTTAACTCTTTACCAGACAGCAAAATTTCGACTTGTCTAAATCCAAAGCATTTGCAGACTTCAAATTTAGATATGGCTCATATAGTAGTTAATGTTTATAAAAGGTTAAAAAATATTGTCGGAAAAGGAGAAAATGCTAGTTCTCCTTTTCTTACTATATTATAAGCCTTCATCCTGAGGGTTTAAAACTTTTAAAACTTGGTATTGTGAGGTTAAGAGTTAAAAAGAATGAATTGCTCATCACAATCTTCAGAAAGAAATATAAAGTGTTCCATATTGAAAGCTTTTGCAGATAACAAATCAGGGTCGGTATTCACTAGGCTAGTATTCACCAACCATTTTGAAGAATATTCTCAATCTAATTTTTCAGAATTTCTGGAAAATGAAAGTAACACAACTTCTGATTGGCGAAACCAGTGGTTTTAGACAATCAGAAGTTGCGTTACTTTTAAAGGTTGAGTATCTTTGTGGTCATGAAATTTAATACACTAAATTATTTGGTTAAGGGTTGAAGGAAAAATTCAAACACAATCCTGAGTTTTAAGGACCCTGAAGAAGAAAACTTTTGAAAAAATTATGGGAAAAGGAGAAAGGGTTGGTAACCAGCGTTTTCTACCCTATCAAAAAATTCATCATTTCAGTTACATAGAATTTGTTGCCTGCAAATGCTTTCTATTTGGACCACTCTAAAATTTTGTCATGTGGTGAAGAGTTAGAATAACTTTTAAACCTTTACCACAATCACAACTTTTAACAACTGTGAATGAGAAGAGTTTGGAAACATTGTGGGAAAGGTTAGTCATTAGTATTTACACCTTTTCCTACTATGTTTTCTACTGCACCAAAAACAAATAAAGATTTTTTTAGTCACAGGTATTTTGTCTTCTGCAAATACTGTCAGTTTTGACCAGTCTATATAATTGTTTCATTTGGTAAAGGGTTAGGCCTCTCAGCATGGTGATTTTTGAAAACATTTTGGAAATGGAATGACTTGTTTCTTTCCTCACAATGTTTTCACCTTTTCAATAAATATTTTTGTTATTCTTTCTATGATTTATTATAATTTAATGGTATATCTGGAAGAAACCCAGGGTCCTTTTTGGCCAAATACTTCTGAATATTGATCTTTTTAAAAAGGTACTGAGTACAATCCTTGTCTACAGCATTGGTTTTCATGATTGCGTCCTCTACTAAACCCAAATCCAGCACTGTAAAAGCTAGGCAAGGTGTGAATAAATTAAATGTAGATATACTGATGAATCTGGCATAAAGCAAACTTTAACAAATAAACAAAAATTCAAGAAAAAACTTGCACAGTAATGTCAGATAGAGAGTAGTAACAGTTCACTATTTTTGTTTAGGTTATATTGAAAGAAGAGGAGCTCTCTAAATGTCAGAAACAGCTAAATGAAGTATTGTTGAAGTGTGATCATGAAGAAAAACAGAATAAAGATCTAACAAATGAGCTACAAAAACTACAAGGAAAGTTACAGACAACTGAAACAGACAGGTATGATTTTTCTTTGTATTGGAGTGCTTTAGGCTTTTTACTCTTTACTACATGTTCATATTGACTGGTCCATTTTAAACTCAGTTTCAGATTGTTGTGTATTAAATGATCAGATATTTCCTGTTGGATAATTTTCATCAATGTGATTTAACCCATTACCACACAATCCCTACTTTTGACGCCCCCTGAGAAAGAAGCCTTTTGAA
Source organism: Tridacna crocea (assembly GCA_943736015.1). Taxonomy (NCBI): domain Eukaryota; kingdom Metazoa; phylum Mollusca; class Bivalvia; order Cardiida; family Cardiidae; genus Tridacna; species Tridacna crocea. Next base: position 41,664,635 of record OX031063.1, read on the forward strand.
AACATTGTGGGAAAAGGAGAAAATGCTGGTAACCAGCATTTTCTCCTTTTCCCACAGTGTTTTCTACCCTTCCCAGAACAAATTTCAATTTTTCAGTCACCTTTATTTTGTCGTCTGCAAATGCTTTCAATTTGGACCAGTCTTAAATTTTGTTGTGTGGTAAAGAGTGAATATGTTATATGACTTGAAAATGAGGTAGAGAAATCTTCAGTATGCTTGCAAAGCCGTATAAGTGTCAATATTTAAGGGCCACTTTGTGTCCATATGAAATGCAGATATACATGTATGATTATGATAATTCAGAAACTTTGTTTGATTATTGTGGTATACATCCATTTTCCTGTATTTGTGTATTTGTTTTGGTCATAAAAATATACTTAGTATAGAATGTGAATCCTGAATGAAAAACAGCAATGTCAATGGTAAAACATAATTACTTTTACTCAGAAACCAGTTACATGAAGAAAGTGTGGGTCATGGTAAACTTGTGACTACTCTCACCAAAGAGAGAATGGACCTTGAAGAATCAGTAACACAGCTTAAAATGCAGCTGAATGAGGTAAATGGATGTGATAATTCTTTCTTAGTTTTCAAATTAGTTGTTACTAAACCCTTGAAATTGCTTGGAAAGATTTAAAGCTATATTAAGTTTTTAGTGCATAACCTCCCTTGATTTCAGTGTAACACATCATTACAATTTTCTTGTCTTACATATGTTTGAGAGATGTCTTACACATGTTTGAGAGACACATTATGTAATGTCACTGTGACACCATTTGATACTACTTTTAAAGGAGTGTATTGGATTCTACTCATGAAATTTCCCATGCAAATGTGTATGTGTTTACATATTCAGACCTATAACTCATGAGGTATATGCTACATGATAAAAAATTTGAAAGTTTCGGATGAGATATTTGTTACATGATAAAAAGATTTCAATATTTTTGGCTCATTGAACCTGTTTATATAAATATTATTAAGCTTGCAAGACTTCTTTCACTTACTAGCATTTTTGTAGGCTCTTTTGATAAATAGAGGATAATCAACTGGTTGTTTTTGATATGAAAAATATCTCACGAGGATACGTTGTTAGGCATTGAAAAAACGAGTGCGCAGCACGAGTATTTTTAACGCCTTACGACGCGTCCGAGTGAGATATTTTTCATATAAAAAATAACCAGTTGATTATTCTATTTATTATATACCTTATTAACATCATTATTTGTAATTTTGCGTTTGAAAGTCGAAAAAAATGTAGTCGAAAAAAAAAAGTAGTTCCCAAATTACGTCAGGAAGTGAATGTGAAAGTTGATTACGTCACAAGTGATGATATCATAATTTATTTTACTGGGAAATTCCAGGATTTCACTGCTAGGTATATAATAAAATTCTATATCAGTAAATATCAAAACCTCCCAGTATTTTAAATTTTTTTTTTTCTCAGAAAAATGCAGAATTTGCAAGTTTACAGTCAAAATTTGGGGAATTAGAAAGTTTGCATCAAACTTTAACCAGGAATTCAGAGCTTCAAAAGAATAAGGTGAGTAGTCCTTTCTTAAAATCTTGAGGCCAATTTATTTAGCTTTCATTGAGATGTTTGTAATGTTAACTCTTTTTAGCAAATGACATGTGTTTAGATGGTCTTTAGGATGTAGAACATTGCAACCATTGTTTGCACACAAAGTGGAAAAGCTTGAAACATTGAAACATTGCTGAAAAAGAAAAAAAAATCCAGATAACCAGCACTTCCATCTAAAGACAAGTTTCATTCTTCTGATCGGCAGATTAATATTATAACAAAATTTTGAACAGTTCAAATCTCAAACAAAGTTGAAAGAAGTCGACACACAGGCTATGTCATCATACCATGTTTGAAACCATTTTTCACAATGCGTAATCACAGATTTATTTGTCATTGTATCCAATTTTAATTTTGCACACAAAGTATTTGTTTTAGTAGGCAGTCTATACACGTATGAACCCTCTACCTCACCATCAAAAGGTTTAACAACCTTGAGGAGAGAGGCTATTGAAAACGTTATAGGAAGAGCACCTAATCCCTATTTTTAATGACCCTGAAGAAAAAGGCTTTTGAAAACATTGATGGAAAAGGAGAAAATACTTGTAACCAGCATTTTCTGCTTTTCCCACATTGTTTTCTATCCTATCATAGACAGAAATCATTATTTGAACTACAGTTGATTTGTCATCTGCAAACACCTTCAATTTTATCAGGTCCTACAGTTTGTTGTTTGGTAAAGAGTTAACCAATAGTTTCTCTTTTTCTTCCAATATTTCTGCTTTGTCAAAAACAAATCCTATTATTTAAGCTATGTTAATTGCTCCTCTACAAAAACTTTTTAATATGGATAAGTCTAAAATTTCTTTGTGAGGTAATGGATGAAGAGCTGTAAAAGTTAGCTTTATTGATGACTGTGTTTTTTTACAGGCCAACAGTGCACAGCAAGAGAAGGATGATCAGATAGAGCAGTTAAAAGAGAGAGTTAAAACTCTAGAACAAAGGGAGCAAGATCAAACTTTGTCAGGGGATGAGAGATTGACTGCAATAGAGAAAGAGGTATTACTGTCGTTTAACCCTTTACCAGACAATACTGCGCTTTAGTGACCCTGATAAAGATGTCTATTGAATTCATTGTGGGAAAATGAGAAAACGTTGGTAACCAGCTCTTTCTCCTTCTTCCACAATGTTTCCTATTTAAAGATAAATTCAATGTTCTAAGACACTTATAAATCTTCATCTGCAAATGATTTAAATTCACAAATTTCTAAGATTCTGTTATGTGGTTAAGACGATTCTGGTTTCCAAACAATTCTGTGTTTTTAAGAACCCTTATGTAGAGGACTTGAAAATACTGTGAGAGAAGGAGAAAAGACCCCAGCGTAGCTAGTATTGCTGAAAACCAGGACATACATTGATGTATTAGCTGTGGCCTTGATGTAACTGCAATAATGTTGACAGAGGCAGAAAACAGCATTCATTCAACAAGTTCCCACAATTATTTTAGGTTTACAAATAGCTTTTATGGAATTGATGTAAAGTTTGTATTTTGCCTTGCTAAATGTTTTAATGGGTTACAACATTTTTGACTCTAAATCTAAAATGAAGCACTTGCATAACTACACATTAAATATGGCTTACACGAATCGCTTTTTTCTTGAAGGGATAGAAAAAAATTTTGAAAGAGCAGAAAATGCTAGTTTACAGCTTTTTTTCCTTTTTCCACAATGTTTTCTGAAGCCCTTCTTTTCTTCTCTGACTTCTACATTAAGGTAGTTAAAATTCAGGCAGAAAAAAGTAAAAACTCAGGATTCTGTAGTAATAGGTAAGAATATATTGACTTAATTTAACAGAGAGACAGTTTAGAGAGAAAATTAACAGAGACGAGAGAACAGCTATCTCAAATTAAATCTTCTTGGAGTGAAAAGATATCCCACCTGGAGGATCAAGTAAGCATCAATTTTTGTCGTTTAGTTTCTGTTTAAAATAGAATGTGGAAGTCAAATCTTATCCTGGTGATGCATTAAACAACTTTTAAAGCTCATTTGTACAGTGTCGATCAAGATCAGACTGTACATAACGTGTAGTCTGACTTTTTTTTTTTCAATCTGTTCAGTTTTTGTGTGAGATTTTCAGGACAAATTAGCCTTTAGTTAGTTTTTTTGTGAGTCTTATCCTAGAACTGAAGTTAAGCAAAGAAAACCTAGACAAAATTCCAAGAATATACATTTACTGCATCAATAGATTCTTCTATACAAATGTACTTGTAAATTCTTATATACTCTCTGAATCTGAACTCTGAATCAGAAATTTGCAAGGACAGCTGTTGAATATACCCAGTTTTCACTTTGTTTTGGGGGTCCTTTGTGGCCAATTGGCGAAAGTGCTAGATTCAAAACCTAGAGGAACCAGATTTGATCCTCAAATGGGGCACTAGGCTTTCTTGGGAGTGCTTTTGCAAAGGTACTTTAGAGTCGTAGCCTAGTACTTATTAATCTCAGAATACACATGAATGATTGAATTGTTGCCATGATATGACAAAATATTGTTGAAGGCAGTGTAATAAACCTTGAATTTATCTGCTTCATTTCCAGATTTCACATCTAAATGGAAAAATTGTTGAAGACAACGAGGAGCTGACACAAGCTAAACAGCAAACCAACACTGTCAAAATGACCATGCAAAAAGAGGTATGCTTGTACAGATATATGTGTTGGCTGGTGTTGTTTTTTCTGTCTTTGTTAAACTTGTCTATTGTTTCTTTTTAAAAAATCACAATGTTTTGTGCAGTTGAAATTATTCTAAATGTTTCTTTGCAAGTTGTCAACAGCATCTTTCAGCAGACCACTTTACAAAAAGATGTGTTTATTCGTTAATACACTTTCCGCTATTTAAGTTATCCTGAGGCTGTAGAAAATAGAGTGGGAAAAGCTTATTTTTTTCTACTTTTTTTTGTTCAGATTGACAGCGTAAAAGATAGAATTGAAAACTATGAAAAGCAGTGTCAAGAATATGAAGACAAACTTGGTGTTAAGGAGGCCACATTTAAAAAAGAGGTAAATAATTGTCTGTAATACTTTGCAAATTGTGTAATATTTTATTCTCTTATATTTTGTATATACTCATCGTTTGAGCAAAAGAAATGCACAGGATTAATGTGTTAGAGTTTGTGGATATAGCATATACATAGATACATAGGATGGAAGAATTCCTTGCTAAAAGTGAAGCATCTGAGTCTGTTAGATGCAGTCAATACTTCAGCTTGGTGCCTTTTATTATGGTTATTCACATGAGTGGTCTTATCATAAAACTTAGAGTGCAAATCACAATATGGCTTGCAACACATGAAAAGGGGCATTCAAACATTTGCGTAAAGTGTCATCTCGGATCAGCCTGCACAGTCCAGGCTGGCTAATACGAAACACAGATTCCGTTTTTATGTAATGTATGTAATTTTCTGTTTTGTGCAAGTCTATTGAAGATCAAAATCTAGTGTAAGCATAAAGAGTTGTCTTGGTTCCGAGATGACGCTTTATGCTAATGTCTGAATGCCCCTTTTTGCGTGTCGAAAGCCATATATGTTTTGTTGAAGAACAAATGTCTTTAACTCTTTCAGCACAAAATTTTTAAAATAGACATCTTTTGGTGGCTGAAAATGCAATTAACCAAGATTTTGATGTGATGAGGTTGACTTAACAATGAGACTGTGTAGATCTAAGATTAGACAGTATGTTCTGTGCAGACTGATCTTGATCTATGCCCTTTGCAAAAAACAACAGTTTTTAGCTGCAGTGCTGTATGATCATAAGGTGATTTTGGGTATCTTATTAAGGATATGACACCATAATTGGATTCATGTTTTCATTGTTCGGATTAGGCTAAGACTCCGGTAATCCATAATCCATATGGGAACCAGCATCTATTAGCTAATGGATTATGGATTACCTGAGTCTTACCTGAATCTGTTTGTATTTGGACGATGAAAGGCGATGTTACAGGCATCAGCATTAGAACGCCCTATGCCTAATGCTTAATGTTTTTTACTTATAGGAATTTGTACTATATTTCAGAAATTGGATCTGGAGACAGAAATTTCTAAACTGAAATTGGAGAAGATAGATCTAGAAACCCAACTGAGATCTAAAGTGGATCTTTTAGAGTCCCAGCTGATGTCTATGGAGATATTGAAGGCTCAGGAAAAGGGGCTCCTTGAAGATCAACTGGTAATACAAGTGGTTTAACTCTTTACCACACAATCCCAACTTTTAACGAGCCTGAGAAAAAAGCCTTTAGAAAACATTGTGGGAAAAGGAGAAAATGCTGGTAACCAGCATTTTCTCCTTTTCCCACAATATTTTCTACCCTTCCCTAATCCAATTTCAATGTTTCAGTCACATTTATTTCGTCGTCTGCAAATGCTTTCAATTTGAACCAGTCCCAAATTTTGTTGTGTGGTAGAGTTAACTTATTGCCAAACAACAATATTTTTGGCTTGCCCAAATCGAAAGTATTTGCAGACTACCAAATAAAAGTGACTGAAAATTTGAAATTTATATTGTGAAGTGTAGAAAATATTGTGGAAAAAGGAGAAAATGCTGGTTACCAGCATTTTCTCCTTTTCCCACAATGTTTTCTCAAGGCTTCTTTCTCAGGGTTGTCAAAAGTAGGGATCGTGTGGTAATGGGTTAATTAAAGTGAGCCATGCTCTGACAACCCACCAACCAGTAACGTAACTATGGATCCATGAAATCTATTTCGTTTAGCAACTGACTGAATCATGTTGTAAAGTAGTCCTTGCACATGCAGAAAGGTTACAAGTGGCAAAAAATTTCAATCCATGTCAGCCCGGACGACTGTACAGATGCATTAACCCTTTCCCAAACAAGCCCTGGTTTTTATGTGTCTGCAGTATAAGTCTTTTAAAAACACTGTGGGAAAAGGAGAAATTGCTCGTTACGAGCAATTTCTCCTTTTCCCACAGTGTTTTCTAGCCTTTTTGAGAACTTTCTGCCATTTTCTCAAAATCTGAATTTGTCGTCTGCGAACTCTTTCAGTTTGGAAGAGTCCAAAATTTGTCGTTTGGGAAAGGGTTAAACTCCCTTTTCACATAGCATGACTCAATGCTTTGAAAGTGAGTTGAGGGAGGGGAATAATTTATCCTTTCACCAATTAATTCCACTTTTTTTAACCCTGATTTCTAAAAAGGAATCAATGATAAAAACAAAAACATGTTGGAGAAAGGAGCAATTGTTCTATATAATCTAAGGCTCTTGTGCTATTTTTATCCATTATTCCAAGTGTAGCTCTTTCTCGTTATTGTAAGACTAGCCATCAGATTGGTAGAGATTGAATGCCTGACCTGTCAAATAGTTAGACCTGAAATATGAATATATCCTTTCCCAAACAATTATGAGTATTAATGACCCTGAAAGAGAAAGCTTTTGAAAACATTATGGGAAAAAGAGAAAACATAGGTTTACCGGCATTTTTTCCTGTTCAAGCAATGGTTTCTACCCTACCAAAGACAGAAATCATCATTTTGACAACCATTGATTTGCCATCTGTAAATGCTTTGAATTTGGTCCAGGGCATAAGTTCGTTGATTTGTGAAAAGTTAAGATCAGTCTTTAGAACTGTGCAGTCTGATCTTGATTAAGCCGTCCACAGAATCTATCCAAGGCGAAATAGGAGGTGAAAGAGTTAACTCATTACCAAACGACAATATTTTAGGCTTGTCTAAATTGAAAGCATTTGCAGACGACAAAATAAAAGTGACTGAAAATTTGAAATTTATTTGTGAAGAGTAGAGAACACTGTGAGAAAAGGAGAAAATGCTGGTTACTAGTATTTTCTCCTTTTCCCACAATGTTTTCTAAAGGATTCTTTCTCAAGGTTGCCAAAAGTAGGGATTGTGTGGTAATGAGTTAACTTGAAATCATCATTTGTTTTAGTCCAAACTACAAAGGGTGGAGAAGGAAAGCGAGGAAAAACTAGATAGGAGAGAGAAAAAGATTGAGGATCTGGAAGAAAAAAACAGCAAACTTCAGGTGAAGTACTTAATATAAAATATGCTGGAAGAATATATGAAAAGAATAAGAAAATATGCTTTATACATCTACTATCACAGATAGTAAATAAATCTAGGGTAAAAGTTTTGTCTTGTCATTAAGATATAATACATGATAGCAGGTGGAATCATTGTGGAAAAAGAAGAAATTGTTTGTTGTGAGTAACTGTAAAAAAAAAATAATTTACATAAAGCAGATTTTAGCCCTATACCAATTCATCCCTACTTTTAATGACCCTTAAAAAGAAGGCTTTTGAAAACATTGGAATGGAGAAAGTTTGATGCTGGTAACCAGCATTTTCTTTTTTTTCCACGCAGTGTTTTATATCCTGTCCAAGGCGAATTCCATCATTTTAGCCATGTTGAAATTTTTTATCTGCAAATGCTATCAAGTTGGACAAGTCTTCATTTTTGCTGTGTGGTAAAGAGTTAAAAAAGCAAAAATCATAGGGTGAATATTCCTCATGCAAGAGGATTGTTTAGCTTTACCACGTAGTATTGTAGTTATATTTGCTTTTTAGCATCTGCCAAAGATGCTGGTTGGTAAGAGCAGATGTCTCCAAAATTTGAAATATTTTGTTGAAATGCCAAGAAAAATATGGTGTCATATGGACTTTCCTTCCTAATGTTTTAGATTTAGTTGTAAGAATTACAGCTGTATGCTGGTGTCAGGATAATGTCAGGGTTGCCATTCAGTGAATTAGAATCTTGCTAATAGTGAACTTATCAAAACTTGTCACAAGTAACAAATCTGTAATAAATCATAATATATGTAAGTACACAGTATTTCTATTTCCATTTTTCTGTTCTGCAGAAAGATATAAAGAACCTAGAGGATGTAAAAGACAGGTTGCAGAAAGAAGTCAAAGAGAAAGAAGAGGTTATCACAAAAGCAAACAAACATATCAACACTTTGACAGATGAATTATCCACAAACACCGAAAAACTGAAAAGAGTTCAAGAGCAATCAAAGTCTACATCAGAGGAATTAAGCCACAGCAATAAAGGTGATTTTTCTTTTCATACACACTCGTGAGATAAGAATTTGTGACATCACCAGAGTATAATGTGACATCATTTTTTTAAAAGCATTGTATTGTAGTTGGTTATTATGATCCCTGCTGATGGGGAAGGGATATAGTTTTTATGTTGACCCTCCATCTGTTCCGACAGATATCTACTGAAATATCTGACACTTAGCCCCTATAGCTCAGTCGGTAGGCTGCAGGACTTGAGAACAGGGGGCTGTGGGTTCAATATATGGCTGGGCTAATTTCTTTCTAAGGATTTATGATAGTCATTGTGACAGGATGTGGGAAAGCAGTCATGGCCGTGATATAACTGAAATAACGTGAAACAGCATTAAACATGGTACAGTCAGTCAAACAAAATCCTTGACAAAAATTGATGAAACTTGATATATGGCCAGGTATAGTGAGAAGGGGTATTTGGATATTTGGGTAAAGTGTCGTATCCGATCAGCCTGCACGGTCCATGCCGGCTAATTAGGGACTGCACTTTACAACTACATTAGATTTTGTTCTATAGCAGACTTGCGCAAAGAAGAAAATTACCTAAAAACAGCAAATGTCTATTTGCATTAGCATTGGTAGGATTGGGTTATAGAATGATTATTTCAACCATTGTTTCATCATTGAACAGAGAAAGATGAACTGATGTTGAGGAATGCAGAGCTCTCTCAGCAGGTCACAACTCTACAGAGAACTTCTCAGGAAGACAGACTGGCTCTAGAACATGAAAAAAAAGCCCTGGAAGAGGAGATCCAGTCCAGAATACAAGCAGAGCTACTCTTAAAACAAGAGTGTCAGGATCTTCAAAATAAGGTCTAAAATTCATTTATTTACCTCCACATTTTTGTTTTAAAATGTATATTATACAGAAAAAAAAAGTATTATGATTTACACTTGACTGCAATAGCTACATAACTGTGAGGTGAGCAGTTTAACTCTTTACCAAACAACAAAGTTTGAAACTGGTCCAGAATGAAAGCATCTGCAGACAACAAAATAAATGAAAGCATCTGCAGACAACAAAATAAATGTGATTGAAAAATTGAAATTTGCTGTGGGAAGGGTGGAAAATGTTGGGGGAAAAGGAGAAAATGCTGGTTACCAGCATTTTTTCCTTTTCCTACAGCGTTTTCAAAAGGCTTCTTTTTCAAGGTTGTTAAAAGTCGGGATTGTGTGGTAAAGAGTTAATCATTTATCCAGCAATTCTGCTTTTTAGCATTCTGGAGGGTTGTAATCAGCATTTTAGCATCTTGCCAAATATTTTGTTACTGATATGTTTTGTATTAAGTTATTGTGTCTTCTGCAGATGCTTTCGATTTGACAAGTTTATAATTTTACAACATGTTTAACAGCGTAGTGGTTGTTTACCTTCTTGAAAATAATTATTCATCTCAGCTGAATTTGTTTAACTCTTTAACAAACAACAAAATTTTAGCCATGTCCAAAAAGAAAACATTTGCAGGCAACAAAATAATTGTTACTAAAGAATAGAAATCTAGGGTTTTTTTTCTAAGGACAGAAAACATTGTAAGAAGAGGAGAAAATGTTGGTTGCTGACATTTCCCCCTTTTCATGGGTAAATGCTATTTTTTTAGCCATATTTCATGTCATTTGCAAATGCTTTAAATCTGGCAAGGTGTATAACTTTATAACTTTGTAGTTTGGTAAAGAGTTTGTTAAGCTTACGTTTCATACATCTGTAACTAAAACCTAAGCCATATATAAACAAAATCTATCTACGTAACTTCAGCTTATTAAACTATAGAATCTGCATTTTTTTAACCCATTACCTCACAATCCCTACTTTTGATGACCCGGAGAAAGAAGCCTATAGAAAACACTGTGGGAAAAGGAGAAAATGCTGATAGCCAGCATTTTCTCCTTTTCCCACACTGTTTTCTACCCTTCACAAAACAAATTTCAAATTTTCAGTTACTTTTATTTTGTTGTCTGTAAATGCTTTCGATTTGGACAAACCTAAAATTTTGTCTTTTGGTAATGAGTTAACCCTTTCCCAAACAAGTCCTTGTTTTTACGTGTCTGCAGAACAAGTCTACTGAAAACACTGTGGGAAAAGGAGAAATTGCTCGTAACGAGCAATTTCTCCTTTTCCAACAAGGTTTTCTGCCCCTTTGGATAATTTTCTGCCATTGTTATGAAAGTTGAAATTGTCGTCTGCAAACTCTTTCAGTTTGGAAGAGTCTAAAATTGGCCGTTTGGGAAAGAGTTAAACCATGATCCATCTTTAAATACCGGTACTATTCAATGTGCATATTACAGGTATCAGAATTGACAGAGAGAAACAACAGCCATGTTTCAAGTAGCCAACAAGTGTCTGTATTAGAAGAAAATATCACAGCCCTAGAGGAACAGCTATCAGACAAAAATAAAGTAATAGTATAGTTATTTTTGTTCACCCATTATGCACCAAATGTGATATTTTTGACTCATTTGAATTGAGAACATAGTTATGCAGATAGGTAAGTAAATATGGCTGATTAAAAGGGTTTTCCTTGGAGTGGGAAAAGATAATCTTGGTTGTTTTATTTAATTACACTAGATCAGTTATTACAATAAATACACATTTAACTCATTACCAAATGACAAAATATAAGTGACTGAAAATTTGAAATTTGTTTTGTGAAGGGTAGAAAACAGTGTGGAAAAAGAGAAAATGCTGGTTACCAGCATTTTCTCCTTTTCCCACAATGTTTTCAAAAGGCTTTTCTCTCAGGGTCATCAAAAGTAAGGATTGTGTGGTAATGGCTTAAGCCTTTGTTCAGAGCATGCCTTATTCAGTTTAATAATTTTGTATCTGTTTTTCTTCAGGCACTTAAAAAACAAGAACAGAAAATAAGTGACTTAAAGAAAACCCTCCAGCGTGAATTAAAAGTGCAATCCTTACCAAATGATGAACCCCTTGACCCTAAATTATCGGCTGTTACTCCCCCTCTTCCACGTAAAAACACTGCTCATCGAGAGAAACATCACGTAGAAAATTCATCTCGGACTCGTAGATTGAGTTCACGTGAACAGCCTCCATTTCCCGGGGATTTATATCAGGATATACCAGATTCAGTGAAGAACGGAACACAGGATTATTTCCTAGGTCAGACAATGTCACCTACGTCCTCAGTTCCTTACGGTGTAAAATCTATTCACGGTGTACAAAATGCACACGCAACAATACCATTCAGTGATAGTCACATTGGTGCTAGTAAACATGAGATAGGTGGGCTCCATGGGGCCCAGATTAGATCAAGGAATGATTTCAGAGATCTGGAGAAAGATGTCAATTTTCAGTACCTGAAACATGTTGTGATGAAATTCATGCTGAGCAGAGAATCAGAGGTAAGGTCAGGTAGTTAACTCATTACCAAACAACAAAATTCTAGGTTTGTCCAAATCAAAAGTAATTTCAGATGACGAAATAAAAGTGACTAAAAATTTGAAATTTGATTTGTGAAGGGTAGAAAACATTGTGGGAAAAGGAGAAAATGCTGGTTACAAGCATGTTCTCCTTTTCCCACAATGTTTTCTAAAGCCTTCTATTTCAGGGTTGTCAAAAATCGTTGTTGTGTGGTAAAGGGTTAAACAGCAAGTAGAAGGGATTTTGTAAGTACTTTTAGGTTGGACCAACCTAAAATTTTGTTGTTTGGTAAAGAAATAGTAGCTTACAAAAAAGGTTTTTCATTTAACCATGTTGTGTTATTTGAGTTTGTCCTACAGGTCTTTTGTTTATTACAAGCTTTCATTTTCTAATACATCAGAGCACTCATGCTGTTACATGCCAGATAACAAAGTACAATATGAGATGTATCTTCAATACGGTAGAAAGTTTTGCAAGATTAAGAGAATGCTGGTTAACAGCATGTTCTGCCTTCTTGCAAAGGTTTAACTATTTACCACAACCCAGAGTTGCAAGATTCCCCCCGCTTCCACCCCTACCAATATAAATACAACCTTTTAGAAGAAGCAATTGCTGTGTACAAGCAAATTTGCCACAATGATTTCCGTACTTTGCAATTTCTGTATATATATAAAATCAACCTTTTTTGTAGAAAATGTTTATATTGTGAATTTTGTGCTTTTTTTTTGTCATCTACAAATACTTTTAAGTAATACCAATCTATAATTTTATTCTATGGTAAAGAGTTAAAAAGGCACCTAACACAGAGCTGTAAAAACTAGGGTTTATGTGGTAAAGGATTAACCCATTACCACTCAATCCCTACTTTTGACGCCCCTGAGAAAGAAGCCTTTTGAAAACACTGTGGGAAAAGGAGAAAATGCTGGTAACCAGCATTTTCTCCTTTTCCCGCAGTGTTTTCTACCCTTTCCAGAACAAATTTCTATTTTTTCAGTCACCTTTATTTTTTCGTCTGCAAATGCTTTCAATTTGGACCAGTCTAAAATTTTCTCGTGTGGTAATGAGTTAAGCACAAGATGATTGATTGTATTTTTTTTAAAATTATGTGCTTGGATTTTGTCTAAAAAAATCCTGCAAGACAGACAGATTGGTTACGAGAAATGTCCCCGTAGAGAGACTTCATACTACATAATTATATGGTTATTGTGATATGAATTTTCCTTTTATTTCCAGGCAATACAACTTATCAAAGCAGTCTCATTACTTCTGAGATTTACCCCGGAGGAACAGAAACTTATCAAAGATACTTTGGAATGGAAAATGTCTTGGTTTGGTGGATCACAACCTCCTGCCTTATTGAAGGGACATGCCAATAAAATAGTTCCACCATCATATTAGTTGCTCTTTACCAAACGATCCTGAGTTTAAATAAGCCTTAACCCATTACCACACAATCCCTACTTTTGACACCTCTGAGGAAGAAGCCTTTAGAAAACATTGTGGGAAAAGGAGAAAATGCTGGTAACCAGCATTTTCTCCTTTTCCCACACTGTTTTCTACCCTTGACAAAACAAAGTTCAAATTTTCAGTCACTTTTATTTTGCCATCTGCAAATGGTTTCGATTTGGACAAACCAAAAATTTTGTCATTTGGTAATGAGTTAAAAACCACCAAAAAAATTCTGAGTGTATACAATATAAGCATAACAAAAAAAGACTTGAAAACATTGATGGAAGAAGAAGAAAATGCTGGTAACCAGCATTTTCTTTTTCTCAATATATTCTACCCTTTTACAAATTTCAGCTACATTTAATTTGTTGTCTGTAAATGCTTTGAATTTCAATGTGTTTATTTTTTTTTTCATTTGGTTAAGATTTAAATCAGCGCTTCCTTTGTACAGAAATGTGCTTTGCATTTGTCTTTGAGAACACCATTCTAACCTTTTACCAGTTTACAAAATTTAGATTGGTCTTCATGAAAGGATTTGAAGAAGAACATATTTACTGAGCCACAAATAATGGAACTTGTGTCAAAAAGAGTTGGGTAGAAACCGTGTGGGAAAAGAAGAACATTCCATTATTTTCTCCTTTTTGAATAATGTTTTCAAAGCCTTCTCCATCAGGATCATTTCAACTCTGGATTCTTTGGTACAGGATTCAAGGTTTAACCCTTTACGAAACAATCCCTGGTATTTACAACCTTGTGAAAGAAGCTTTCTAAAAACATTGTAATCAAATCTTGATCCACTTTGTATGCAAAAAGCAGCCAAAGCAGCTGTTATGAAATAAGGGTTTTCACTCTTTACCACATGACAGAAATTCATATTTGAGGCAATCACAGACCATAAATAAAATGTAGCTTTCTTGATCAAAGAGACTTTCTCATTTCTCAGGGCACATATTCACCAACCATTCTAAAGAATATTCTTACCTTTATCCTCCAAGATTTTCTAAATTAAAAAAAAAGCAACTTCTGACTGGCTAAACCATTTGGAAAATCTTGAAGAGTAAAAGTAAGAATATTCTGAAGAAATGGTGAATACAGGCCTCTTCGGATTTCATTCAGTGTTCGACGAACTAGTCACAGAAATCCAGGTATCTTATTATTTGATATAGATATTAGTTGCTACTCATAAAAAAAGCAAACTCATTTTCCAAGAATATCTTTAATAGACACCTCCTCAAAAGACCTCATTTTTGTTGGCTGGCAGTGTGTTATATATGCATGTTTTACAGTTGGTAAAACTGCCAAGCCTCTTTTGACTTTATAGCATATCAAAAACCTGACTTCAATGGCTAATCTGTACAAATGTATTTGCTCTTTAACTCATTACCAAACAACAATATTTTAGGCTTGTCCAAATTGAAAGCATTTGCAGACGACAAAATAAAAATGAGTAAAAATTTGAACTTTGTGTTGAGAAGAGTAGAAAACATTATGGGCAAAGGAGAAAATGCTGGTTACCAGCATTTTCTCCTTTTCCCACAATGTTTTCTAAAGGCTTCTTTCTCAGGGTCGTCAAAAGTAGGGATTGTGTGGTAATGGGTTAACTTGTAAGAGATTAATGGTTCCTGGGTCACAAAACGTATATTTAACTCTTTACTAAACAATCCCTGGTTTTTACAACTCTGAAAAATTTATCTGTAACAGTCACCTAATATTTTGACACATCCAAATTGAAAGCATATGTAGACATAAAACCTATTAAAGCTTTTATCCCTCCAAATGAATTTGGGTCCTGTGTGGCTCAGTGGTTAAGTGTAGGACTCGTGACCCGTAGGTCCCGGGTTCGAGCCTAGCTGGCTCCATTGGGTTTTTTCACAGGAGTGTCCCTGGGCAAGACACTTCAGAGCCTAGCCTAGTACTGGTGAAACCCAGGAAACATGAATATGTGAACTGTCGCCGTGATATGACTGAAATACTGTTGAAAGCGGCGTAAAACACCATTCAAAATCCAAATGAATTTTAAACGACCCTGGGGAAGAAAGCCTTTGAAAACATGATGGAAAAAGCTGAGATTGCTTGTAACCAGCATTTTCCACAATGTTTTGGTATCCGATCAGTCAGTAGAATGTAAGCTCATTTGTATAGATTTCAAATTTGGAAAGAAGAGAAAATGCTAATTTACAAGACAAATGCTTTGAATTTAGAGAAGCCTAATATATGCTGTTTGGTAAAGGGTTAATATGACTCAGCAGACTGTAATGATCTTTGAAAGAGTAGAAAAATTATGGAAAAAAGATACTGACTGCCAGCATTTTCACCTTTTCCCTAAAAAGCCCTTTTCATTGGGGCTTTGTGGTTGTGTGCTAATAGGTTAACTCTTTACCAAACGACAAAATTTTGGACTTGTCCAAATTGAGAGCATTTGCAGACGACAAAATAACTGCGAATCAAAAATTGAAAGTTGATTTGGAAAGGGTAGAAAACATTGTGGGAAAAGGAGAAAATGCTGGTTACCAGCATTTTCTCCTTTTCCCACAATGCTTTCACAAGGCTTCATTTTCAGGGTCGTTGAAACTCGGGATTGTGTGGTAGAGAGTTAAGCATTTGTTACTCATGGAAAGATGAATTTATGAGTAACAAAGCAAAACCTACACCCTACAGGTTGCATTTAATTTTTATGTATTATATTATGCTAAAATATGGATTCTATTTGTAAAGATATACTTTTATCTGTTGCACTGTTACAGTGACTGAATTTGTTATCCAACTGCTTTATTTATGTTAGAGGTTAAAAAAAATGTGCATTGCTTTGCTGGACCAAATAACAAACGGCTAAAATAAAGAAAAATAGATTGTATTTTGTCTTTGTTGTTTAATTCTCAACTCTTTACCAAACAACAAAATTCTGGACTAGTCCAAATTGAAAGCATCTGCAGACAACAAAAATAAATGTGAATCAAAAATTGAAATTACATTTTGAGTTTTAGAAAACATTGTTGAAAAAGGAGAAAAATGATGGTTACCAGCATTTTCTTACAATGTTTTCAAAAGCTTCATCCTCAGGGTCATTAAAAGTTGGGATGATAAAACAATCCCGTTTTAATGACCTGAGGATTAAGGCTTTATAAAACATTTCATGAAAAGGGAAAAGTGCTTGTATCCAGTATTCTCTTTTCTCTCCTCAAGACAAGCCCCATTGTCTGAGTCATACTTGGAAAAGTCTAAGATTTCCTTCCATGGAAAAATCCTATCTGTTGTGCTGCATTCATTTTTTTTTTTTTTTATTTCCAAATGCTTTCAAAATGGAGAAATGTAAAGATCAAACATGCAGTAAAAAGAGCACTGCCAGTGCTTGATTTTTAAATTTTTATGTGGCACACCTGATTATGTCCAGGTATATGAAACGAGTAATTCAAGTCGAAGGTTAAAATCGTCTGGTAGATTTAAAAAGAATTTCTCGCACAAGGTCAGATAGACATTAGATCAGTCCCCTTCTGTGCAGCCTAAAAAAAAAAGATATATTTTTTTAAGTTCTCTGCTATACCCCTCCCTGTGCCTGTGGCCAAAAGTCAAGGACACATATAATTTCCTTTTTTTTAACACCCTGCAAAAGGAGGCTTTGAAAACAGTGTGGGACAAGAGCTTCGCAAAGCGGCGCATATACGCCCAAAGGGGCTTGTCAGTGAAATGAGTTGAAATGACGGAAGGGCCATGAATGAAAAGTAATTGATCTCCATGATATGTGAAAAATATTAAAGGGCAATAGCTGAAAAAAGAAGGGTGGCACAGTTACAAATTTTGTGAATTGCTGTTCTCCACAAGGTGTTCTATCAGTCTTGAAAGGTTCAAGATCATAGCTTTTATATTTTAGAAATTATGGCCCAGACAAAAATCCAAAGAGAAAACTAACAAAGGGCAATAACTTAAAAAGAAGGATGGCAGAGTTATGGTTCTTGTGCAGTGCACTTCTTCATAATGTGGTCTATTAGTCTTTGAAGTTTCAAGTTGATAGGTGTTAAAGTTTGGAAGTTATGGCCTGGAAAAAAATTAGAAGTGAAAATTAACAAAGGGCAATAAATAAAAAAAAAAAAAAAGTCAAAGAGTTATGGTTCATGTGCACTGCACTTCTCCATAATGTGTTCTATCAGCGTATGAAGTTCCAAGTTATTAGCTTTTATAGTTTGGAAGTTATGGCCTGGACAAAAATTTAAACTGAAAATTAACAAAGGGCACTAAATCAAAAAATAAAAGAGGCAGAGTTATGGTTGATGTGCACTGCACTTCTCCATAATGTGTTCTATCAGCATATGAAGTTCCAAGTTATTAGCTTTTATAGTTTGGAAGTTATGGCCTGGACAAAAATTCAAACTAAAAATTAACAAAGGGCAATAACTCAAAAAATAAAAGTGGCAGAGTTATGGTTCATGTGCACTGCACTTCTCCATAATGTGTTTTATCAGCCTATGAAGTTCCAAGTTATTAGCTTTTATAGTTTGTAAGTTACGGCCTGAAAAAAATTCAAACTGAAAATTAACAAAGGGCAATAAGTCAAAAAATAAAGGTGGCAGAGTTATGGTTCATGTGCAGTGCACTTCTCCACAATGGGTTCTATAAGTGTATGAAGTTCCAAGTTAATAGCTTTTATAGTTCAGAAGTTATGTCCTGGACAAAAATTCAAACTGAAAATTAACAAAGGGCAATAACTCAAAAAATAAAAGTGGCAGAGTTATGGTTCATGTGCACTGCACATCTCCATAATGTGTTCTATAAGTGTATGTAGTTTCTATTTGATACCTTTTATGGTATGGAAGTTATGGCCTGAACAAAAATTCAAAGTGAAAAGTTGTTTATTTCAGAAATCAAGGGCAGATAATTTTAGAACGTGTGGCAAGTTTCAAATAATTCTGATGAAAACTGTAGGAGGAGTTGCACACACAAGAGATTGCTAACAGACGGACAGACAGACGGACGGGCGGACGACCGGGGGTATAACATAATACGACCCATCGGGCGTATAAAAAAGGAAAAAAATATATGTGACCAGCACTATCTTCTTTACCTGCATTTTCTCCTTTTCCCACAAAGTTTTCTACCCAATCAAACCAAAATTGCACCATTTGAGCCACTTTGAAATTGTCAGCTGCCAAAGCTTCCAATTTGGATAGGTCTAAAATTTTCTGTGTGTTAAAAGGTTAAATTGTTAAACAACTAAACTAAGATATATCCCTTGTCTCTTGGTAACCCATACATATGTATATATTACAGAAACAACAGATCTATTCAAGACTTTATTTCAACAGATTTTCAATATATACACAATAGGACAAAATGATTCCATTACCTTTGCTACAAAATTCTAACTTCTACATGAGTTAAAACATCTGTCAAAGCAACAACAGAGGGATTATGAAATTTGTACTATATAAAAGACAAGACCAGCAAAAAAGATACATGTTGAATCAACAGAAATGAGCAATGATAGGCGATACAGAGCTCCAGATAGAGGGATTGATTTTGTTTTCAAAATTAAAAATTTTAATTACTCGCCAGTTTAACTTTATTTTATGGGTACTTAAAATATTAGAATTGTTTCATCAAGATGATTCTAATAAGTACCCACAACATAGGGTTTAGAAGAAAAAAAGACAGATTTAGAAACCATCACTTCCTCCTATCTGGAACTCTGAGTGATGAATTACTGAAAATGGTTGAGGAGGGACTTGATAAATAAGACCAGAGATAACTTGGGGAACTTAAGTTTGTTCGGTGTTCAACACCATTTTCAACATGATCAATTATATCAGTATGCTTATCCATTATTTCCTGGAGTTTATTTCAAAAGTACATGTACTTTGCAAAAGATGTTTTCCAATCCATCTGCTGCTTCCCATCATAAACACTGCCAAAATAATGATAATCAATGAGAGAGTGTAACTTTTAAAAACACTAATAACAGTTGTTTAGGTTGTTTAATTAAAACCTACAGCACTTTTACTATATAACTAATTTCCCTATAACCCCACTATAATATTATACCGTGCACAAAATTATTCATCATCTTGTGCAATAAACGTTGCTCTTTGATGGCAATATTGGAAAGTTACATAATTGCTCAGCACACTTATTTTACCTCAAGAAAAAATATTAGATTGGTCTAGGCTGAGAGTATTTGAGGGATAACCTATAAAATCTCACCCAAGTAATTCTGTCATTCATATGGTAGAAGACATTGTGAATAAGGAGAAAATTACCAGCATTTTAATTTTTTCTCAAAATTTTCCAGTCTTGTTAAAAGTTGGGAAGTGTGGCAAAGGGGTTAACTATTTGCAAAATGACCTTTTTTGTACAAATGAGTACATGTATGTAGTTCTCCGATAGGGTAGAAAAACATTGTTGGAAAAGAATAAAATTTTAATTTCCAGCACTTTCTCAAACCATTTCTACCACAGTTTTTTCATAAAAACTAAGAGTTTTTACAGAGGGAATAGAGGGTATAGATCAAAGATCAGGCTGGACCCCTAGTACAGCCTGATACTGACCTATTTTGGTCACAATGGCAACAACAGTTTACTGTTATGAGAAGCACTAAGGAATTACATAACATTAACTTAATGGTAAACACACTGATCATGGCATGCCACAAGAAGCATGACATACAAGTTTTCATAGAAAAATAAATATGCTAGTCAGCATAAAATATCATGAAATATTTGATGGCAAAAGGCCAAACTGTTGGTGCACCTTTGTCAACAAGCTTAAGGCCTTATTATCTAACCATTCTAAATACATGTAAGATTCTAATTTAAAATTCATACACCAGCCATAAGACTGGCTGATACAAATCATCTCAGCCAATCAGATGGCTAGCCTTTTGTTACAATCCGATATGCTTATCATTCCCCAAGAAGTGAAAGAAACCACCAACTTTCAACACAATTTCTCTAAACATCAGACCAGTCTTATGTTCGTTTTACACTCATACTCTCTTTCTGTCTGTCAGAACACGAATGATGCAACCTGCACCTCCACAGGCATATACCTGAAAGGACAAGGAAAAATGAAAGACATTCATAATTATACTTGAATTTTGAAAATCTTGCCATTTAAATGTCATTTAAATAACTTTTATGTAAGGTTTTGTTTTCTTTTATCAAATGGTTTCATGCGGAATAAGCCATAAATTTGCTGAAACCTTAACTCATTACCAAACTACACTATTTTAGGCTTGTCCAAATCGAAAGCATTTGCAGACAACAAAATGAAAGTGACTGAAAATTTGGAATTAGTTTTGTGAAGGGTAGAAAACATTGTGGGAAAAGGAGAAAATGCTGGTAACCAGCATTTTCTCCTTTTCCCACAATGTTTTCAAAAGGCTTCTTTTCTAGGGGCATCAAAAGTAGGGATTGTGTGGTAATGGGTTAATTAAGGCAAATCTCAACAGTCTAGTAGGCTGTGTAAATCAAGATCAAGCTGCAAAAACACGCAGCCTGATCTTAGATCTATGCTATCCTCTGCAATGAAACACATGTGGACAAAAGCATCCATGAAATTGAAATTATTTGGGTCTTATTCCTAGGGTGAAAATGTCTACTTAGTCTATTTGAGGCTCAAAAGGTTTGGCACTTTAAGGCTTAGCAACTACTATTACTAAAGGTAACACTTTACATTATGTTACAGCAGACAACTTTCAAATGCAGAAATTTGTGTAACAGTTTGCCATTTTTCCACAATTTGTTCACATGTATATTTTCTACTGAATACTTAGCTATGACCAAAAGTAGGTACAAGTTAAAGTGAAACTTTGGACCCCTCATCCAACATATTAGCTGTATGCTTAAGTTGCCACTTCAGCTGGACCTGCTTTTTTTGTCCAGTCTGATGACATCTAAACCATCTGCAATAGCTATTACAGATGCCACTGGCTATGAAGGATTCAAAACATGAACATGTAATGGGGTGGAAGCTATTAATTGAGTATCTTTTCATGCCAAGCTAAAACTCAGCAAAAGATTTAAAGCATAAACTCTTGACCAGATGACAAAAACTAAGACTTGACTGAATTGAAGGCATTTGTAGATAAAATTAATATGCCTCACATAATGGAATATGTCTTTTAAAGGATAGAAAACATTGTAGGAGAAGGAGAAAATGCACGTTACTATCATTTTCTCCTTTTCAATGTTTTCAAATCAAAGGTTCTTTTCCTCAGGGTCATTAAAACTCAGCATAGTGTAGGGAAGGATTGAGGTACATCTGATTTCTTCAATACCTTTTCATGCCAAGCTAAAAGTGAAGCACTGCTTCCATCTTCAGGATATTCGAAGCCTTTATACACATACTTCATTAGAACATCAATTAATCTACTGTCCATTTGATCAATCTTCTTTACTGCACCTTCAATTTCTGAGGTTTTAAAACTGGTCAAAACTCTGATAGCTGACTGGACTACTCGATCCTGCAATGTATTCAGCCTTTATCAATTGACAAAATTGAACTATTCCCAGTTGAATACAGACAATAGTTCTCGCAGTTGGGGTATGAAAAAGAAAAATTCTTGTAACAAGTACATGTATTCTCTGTCTTTCTCTATGGTGTTTTTAAAATCATTTCTCTGTCAAACATGTAAAAGAATTATATTATTGGCAACAGAGTTGACTGAAATGAATAACATTTAAGCAGCCATCATTGAATGGCCATACCGACCGACTTGAAACTTACCAGTATACAGAGTCCTTATCCATGGTAATTGCTCCCTCTAGTATCTAATACACCACTTTCTAAATAAATCTTAACTCTTTACTTAATGACAAAATTTTGGGCTTGATAAAATTGGGTGCATTAAATGATTTGCAGACAACAAAATAAATGTAGCCAAACTGGTGATTTCTATCTTTGACAAGGTAGCAAATATTGTTGAAAAAAGAGAAAATGTTAGTTACCATCATTTTCCCTTTAACCATAATCTTTTAAAAGCCATTTTCATCACTGCCAATAAAAAGCTGATTGTGTGGTGAACGGTTAAGTGCAATTGTTGTATGTACTAAGAATCATCACACAGTGATAGGGAAAAAGTTAATTTGCAAACACTGGGTGTAGGACAAAAGCCCACCAGGACAAAAGCCCACTGGGACAAAAGCCAACTAGGACAAAACCCACTTTTAGTAACAATCATGTATTTAATTTAAAATAAATTCTATAATATGTGACTTGTCTTTAGAATAGAAGAAAACATTATGTGAAAAGCAGAAAAAGCTTTCTAATGAAAATGATAAAAAAATGATTTTGTAACACTTTTTTATTAGCAGTGGGCTTTTGTCCTCCCTGCCGAAATTTGTCCAGTGGGCTTTTGTCCTAGAGGGCTTTTGTACCAGTGGGCTTTTGTCATCCGTTCCCTTGCAAACAAACATGTACATTTTTTTTTTTGGGGGGGGGGGGGGGGGTTGTAAATACATATACCAGTTATGGATAATAAACCTCTGTAACCCTTTATCAAATGAGCAAATTTTAGTTTGATTCGAAATTGAAAGCATTTGCAGATGACAAAATGAATATTACTCAGAATTTGAAAGTTGTTCAGGGATGGAGAGAAAATATTGTGGGAAAAGAAAAAAGTGCTGGTTATCAGCATTTTCTCCTTTTCCAACAATGTTTTTAAAAGGGTTTTTTCTCAGGGTTGTTTAACCCTTTACCATATAATGCCGACTTTTGACGACCCTGAGAAAGAAGCCTTTTGAAAACATTGAGGGAAAACTTGTAACCAGCATTTTCTCCTTTTCCCACAATGTTTTCTACTCTATCAACTGATAATTGCACCATTTGATCTACAGTTAAATTGTCATCTACAAACACTTTCAAATTGGACAAGGCTAAAAGTTTTTCATTAGGTAAAGGGTTAAAGGTGTGATTGTGTGGTAAAGGGTTAAATCAGGCAAACAATGTGTCTGCCTTTGTTGTGCTATATGACACTTAATGAAGTTGCCCAAGATGAAGATTTACGGCATACCTAAAGGTTAAACCCCTTGACATTTAATGATTTACTGTGTAAAAGAAAACACACAACAGCATGTTGAAACATATGTAAATACCTCAATTTTATCAGGATCATGAAAAAAAAAACTCATATATCCAACATTACAAGAGAAACCTTACCTTTAAAGCCTGGTTTTTTGCTCCTGCTGGAGCATTCCGTAATATCTCTAGTAGTGCATCCACATTTTTACCTGTGCTAAAAGTTAAGGGTGTACGTGTCATGTGGTTGGAGTTAATAATATTGTTTTAATTCTATTGCAAGACTTCACATCAAGGTGACTATTACAACTTTTAGGACATTCCTAGAGTTCTTTAACCAACATAAAGCCAAGGAGAAAACTTTTATCAATAAGTAACAGAATGAATCTGTTGCAATCATTTCCAATAACATTGTCAGTGACTGTTGGCCAAGTCACAAGTTTAATTCAAAACAAAACCTCTGAATAATCAGCCTTTTGCATGACCACTACTGGTAAGTAATGGGGACCACTCACTATTGTTTATATCATTACCAAACAACAAAATCATAGCTTTGTCCAAATCGAAAGCATTTGCAGAAGACAAAACAAAAGTGACTGAAAATTTAATTCTGTGAAGGGTAGAAAACATTGGGGGAAAAGGAGAAAATGTTGGTTACCAGCATTTTCTCCTTTTCCCACAGTTTTCAAAAGGTTTCTTTCTCAAGCCTTGAAGGTCGTCAAAAGTAGGGATTGTATGGTTATTTGAGTGGATTTTTAACAGAACTGCAACCCTGTAAATGCAAGCCAACTTATTCTTGGGTTTCATTACCTTTGCTCTTTCAGCATTAACCCATTACCACACATTCTCTACTTTTGATGCCCCTGAGAAAGAAGCCTTTAGAAAACATTGTGGGAAAAGGAGAAAATGCTTTCACAAAACAAATTTCAAATTTTCTGTCACTTTTATTTTGTCGTCTGCAAATGCTTTCAATTTGGGTGAGTCTAAAATTTTGTCATCTGGTAACGAGTTAAAACAAACATGGATCAATTTCATTTGAAACAGCAGGACCTTATGATCAGCATGGTTATTTACATCTCTAACAGTTACACTTATCCACTACTTTGTTGTTTTTGTGAAGATGCAACATTTTTCTATCGAGTTGTGGTTCAAAAGCATTTAGAAATTATTATCAGCTTAAGTTTTTTCAAACTCTGAGGATAAACGCATTTGAAATAATTGAGGTAAAAGACAAAAACACTTAGATATAAACAGTATTTTCTCAATAGCATTTTTTTTTTCTCAAAGGTAAATTTTGTCATTTGAGACCCTTTGATTTGTCATCTGCAACTGTTTTGAATTCGGACAAGTCTAAGGTTTTGTACTTAGGTAAAGAGTCGATACACTGTCCGTTTCTGAACTAAAAGGATATTGAGCTAGAAAATTGGTGATGGTTGATTCATTAGGTCCCTCATTTGATTCCTCTCCCTCCGTAACATCCTCACTATATTTGTCTGGATCATACTGATCTACATCTACTTTTCGAAATTTATTGGCTCCTGTGTTTTTCGACATGTTTGTGGAATGATAACGCTGAAGCAAGTTCGGGAGAAGTTTTATTTCTCGTTTCCTGCTCCACACCCCGGAAGTAAGTTATGCTTCCGTATACCGAAATACAAATACCGGTAAAAAACGGTACTAAACTGATCGTTAAGAAATATAGCTTTTTGAAATTTTCAATTCGATAGTTTCGCTTAAAACACTACAAATGACAAGTTTTCTATAGGTTTTAGTTTTTCTGTCTTGGAAAAAAAGGTATGTTTTAATTGAAATCGAAATGATTCTTTGTTACCGGGTGATACCGTAATTTACGGACTCCAAGTCTGTCTCTTTTTCCGGTTTACCAAACCGTAAACATGGTAAATATCAGTACCGAATTGCATATCCACAAACATCTTACGCATTACAAAATTGAGTCCATAACATTCAGTGTCTGAAGTATGGATGGTTGTAGTAGTATTTTTGTATTTGATTTTCAACAGCGCTCACTGAAAGGCAATTTATATGTAGATCAATATAGATCTATACTTTATGCATATAGTTGCCTTTCTGGGATCATCAATATCTTTATACGCATTACACAGACTTGATTCTTGCTGGTCGAGATAAATCTTGCAACAATTCAGTACCTTAGTATACCAAGGCTAGTCAAAATCTGCACATGTGTATTTGTATCCTATAGAAAACTGCCAGAGGCTGGGGATAGGTTACCTGGCTTTACCTTCAGTCTGAGGGTGTCTGCTCCGATGCTATTTTTGTGACTGGTCTTCGCAAACACCTTCATGTCAGCCATTCATTGAACCCGTATGGAAAAAATACGATTTTACCCGCATCTTTTCGAACGGCACTATGCGACAGAATTTCAAATGACAACTAATAAAATGGGCATGGATTGTTAGATAAATGATTAATCTTTACAAAAAAACTGGTGTTAGTTAATATCCAACTCTTACCTTTGTGCATATCTGTACTTTTCAATGTAAATAATCGTTGACCTACTTCACCAGAAATCAAAACATGGTGATCTTTTCAATGCGCATGTCTCGGCAGAAATCGCAGTATCTCTGACACGCTACAGGATGGTTTAGTTGCAAATTTTGCTGTAAACAAACGCACCTTGATCGAACTGGGCTGTATAAGGTTAGGGAACCAGACTGTACAAATATCAAATTCCGTTGAGTGCGCATGCCTGACTAACGGAAGTCGCCGTGTAAGTTGTTTACAAATTACGCTGGATGTATTTACGTTGGGGAAAAAAGTAAATTCCCATTGATTTAATTGGTATTTTGCAGCATATTTTGTGTGCTCTTAAAGATTAATCATTTATCTAACGATCCATACCCATTTTATTACCTGACATTGGAAATTTTGTCACATTGAGCCGTTTGAAAAGATGGGGGGGGTAACATCGTATTTTTTCCAGAAGGGTTTAATGAATGGCTGATATGAAGGGGAATGTGAAGACCAGTCACAAAAATAGCATCGGAGCAGACACCTTCAGACTGAAGGTAACCTGGCTTCAGTCTGAAGGTGTCTGCTCCGATGCTTTTTTTGTGACTGGTCTTTGCATTCACCTTCAGACCAACCTTCATTTAAAGTTTCTGGAATTAATACGATTTTACCTGCATCTTTTCAAACGGCTCCATTCGACACAACTTCCAATGATGGCTAATAAAATGGGCAAGGATCGTTAGATAAATGATTAATCTTTCCAAAAAAACTGATGTTAACTAACATCAGTTTTTTTTTTGAAAGATTAATAAAAAAATGCAACTAAACCGTCCTGTAGTGTGCAAAAGATACTGCATTTTCTGCTGAGACATGCCCATTGATGATATCACCATGTTTTGATTTCTGGTGAAGTAGGTCAACAGTTATTTACATTGAAAAGTACAGATTTGTACGAAGGTAAGAGTTAGATATTGGCTGTAAACAAACACACCTTGAACGAACTTGGTTGTTTAAGGTTAGAGAAGCAGACTGTACAAAATCCAAATTCTGTTGAGTGCGCATGCCTGTTTAACGGAAGTCGCCATGTTAGTTGTTTACAAATTACACTGGATTTATTTATGTTGGAAAAAAAAAAAAGTAAATTTCCATTGATTTAATTCATATTTTGCATCACAGTTTGTATGATGTTAAAGATAAATCATTTATCTAACGATCGTTGCCCATGTTATTAACTGTCATTGGAAATTTTGTAGCATAGAGCCATTTGAAAAGATGCGGGTAATATCATATTAATTCCAGATACTTTAAAGGTGAATATTTAGAATTTTTACATCTCACCAAATTAAAAAATATATGTATCACTGAAATTCATATGAAAAAATAATACAAATCATCAATAATTAAGATTCATAACATTACAAAAAAATTGTTTTTTGATGGTGTTCCCTTAAAAGGCTACATAGCCTCTTAAGGTATTTTTAGATTTCATGCTAAAAATCAATAAAGCATTGTGGGAATGTCAAGTGACTGTCACGTGACTCATAACGCTTAAATTCCATTACATAACAAACATGTAATAATGATTTTCCATAATGTCTTTTTCGGACGCTATTTTTGAAACTTCGTCTGTGTATTCCAGTATCTAAATAAGCGAATCGATCATCTAAAAATAGAATGTGTCTCCCATTGGTGTCAACCTGGGCCGTAGTTAATCTCTATTTTCTCGTGTTGTCGGATGGTTTTCAACTACTGGGGTTTTATGGATGAAAATTAAAAGGCTTTGGGAGTATAAGGATGAAATTTTTTAATTTTTGTAAAGTTTTGGACCTAAGATCTGAAGGGCCACCTTTAAATGAAGGTTGGTCTGAAGGTGTATGCAAAGACCAGTAACAAAAAAAAGTAGCATCGGAGCAGACGCCTTCAAACTTGAGGTAGGGATAGGTGTGGAGAAAACTCTATAAAATGGACTTGTTCAAGTTGTTGCACTTGTTGTAATTGGATGATTGATACTTGCATTGATCTAAGACACCTAAAGTTACATAGTGTTTAAGGACGGATAGTATTGTGTACCATCAAATTTATGGGTTAGCAGCATTTTGTCCATTTCCCACTATGTTTAAATTTTCAAAAACATTGGACATGAAAATGGAAATCAATAATAGGAACTGTATGGTAAAAGGGTTAACCCTTTCAATTTCTAGCTGTCCCTGATATATTGGCTTATTACCATAAAGATTACACTAACAAGTAAACTTGTGCTATGACAGTTTGTAAATGGAAATCAATGTCTGCATCAAACACAAAACAGAGATCAGTCTCAAGGGGTATATTCAAGGCAAACAGGGACTCAAAGGATGGGATATTCTGCCAAGGAAGCAAAATAATAGATTATACTAAGAGTGAACGGCTTAAGAGAACGTTATTGTTGAAAATCCACCTACATGTAACCTTTTGTATTCCTTTTCCGTTTTCCTCTGTGGTTCACTGGACGAGGCAATTTGTTACCAGCGAATCAGCACTTTATGCAGAGCCCAAACATGGTTCCCACAAATAATATAACATAAGAAAGAGCAGTTGCTGCCATCTGACCCAAACATTTATTGAAACAGGGGAAATTAGCTAGAATGTTGTATTTTCAAGGTTTGGCAGAATATGTGACACAATACTTGTAGCAATTAATCTAGATCAGAGTCGGACTACTTATATATAATAATATAAGTCATTTTCTCCAATACTTTCAGTCTAACACGTCGAAGGTCAAGGCCAAGCAGCTGAGAGGCAAGAAGAAGGAAGAATTAATGAAACAGCTGGATGAACTTAGAACAGTAAGTACTTGGTTGAAACAACTTGGCATACTCCCACTATCTAATTAATGCAAGTTTTCACTCTTCATAGATATTAACCCTTAAGCTGCTAAGCCTGAATTGCTGAACTTTTGTAGTGCAGACAGTGTAGATTAAGATCAGACTGCACAGAATGTGCAGTCTGATCTTGGATCTACACTGCCTGGGAAGGAGATATTTTCCTCCAAAATATAAACTTAAATAACATTATTCTGGTTTTTGCAATCAGCTTGAATTTGTTTTTATTTAGTAGGATAAGGGTTAATAATATGAACTGGTAGTTCTTGAACCCAATCCTTCCAAATTTAAAATTTTGACTATACGAGGGTTGATCCAAAAATTCATACAATGGGCTAATAAAACTTTAAGGGTGTTGACTATCAAAACAAAAATTTCGGAGTCATGAAATGTGACATCTGTGCAATAAACATGGAAATATTTACGTGTCATACTAATTTGGGCCAAAAAATTCAAGCTAAAATTTACGAAAACTTGATTTATTTAACATGTATTTATTTCTTTTTTTTTCCCCTTCCCCCTTTAAGCGTACATATGTTACTACAGTAACGCAGTTTAAGGCCGCTAGAAATAATTTGGTAAAAACTTTTAACGTTTATGCAGTCTGTAGATACTGAACTGCAATATTACTAAATTATACACTGAATAAGCTAGTAATACGGAAGTAATAGGCCAATTGTACGAATTTTTGGATCAACCCTTGTATAAAGAATATATTTATTTTTTTTCTTTTTAGCTCACCTGAGCACGAAGCGCTCATGGTGGGCTTTTGTGATCGCCCAATGTCCGGCGTCCGTCGTCCACAATTTCTTTAAACATCTTCTCCTCCTAAACCACTGGGCCAATCTTGATGAAACTTGGCAGGGATGTTCCTTGGGTGAAGCTCTACCAAAGTTGTTCAAGAGATTGAATTCCACCCATAATTCTGGTTGCCATGGCAACCGAAAGGAAAAAAATAGCAAAATCTTTGAAAATCTTCTTCTCTGAAACTAGAAGGCGTAGAGCTTTGATATTTGGTATGTAGCATCTCCTAGTGGACCTCTACCAAGATTGTTCATATGATGTCCCTGGGGTCAAAACTGGCCCCACCCAAACAAAGAAGGAAAACTTTGAAAATCTTCTTCTCTGAAACTAGAAGGTGCAGGGCTTTGATATTCGGTATGTAGCATCTCCTAGTGGACCTCTACCAAGACTGTTAATATGATGTCCCTGGGGTCAAAACTAGCCCCGCCCCGGGGGTCACAAGTTTGAAACACAGGAACAAAGAAGGAAAACTTTGAAAATCTTCTTCTCTGAAACTAGAAGGTGCAGGGCTTTGATATTTGGTATGTAGCATCTCCTAGTGGACCTCTACCAAGATTGTTCATATGATGTCCCTGGGGTCAAAACTGGCCCCGCCCCGGGGGTCACAAGTTTGAAACATAGGAACAAAGAAGGAAAAATTGAAAATTTTTCTTCTCTGAAACTAGAAGGTGCAGGGCTTTGATATTTGGTATGTAGCATCTCCTAGTAGACCTCTACCAAGATTGTTCATATGATGTCCCTGGGGTCAAAACTGGCCCCGCTCCGGGGGTCACAAGTTTAAAACATAGGAACAAAGAAGGAAAACTTTAAAATTCTTCTTCTCTGAAACTAGATGGTGCAAAGATTTGATATTTGGTATGTAGCATCTCCTAGTGGACCTCTACCAAGGTTATTCATATGATGTCCCTGGGGTCAAAACTAGCCCTGCCCCAGGGGTCACAATTTTGAAACGTAGGAACAAAGACGGAAAACTTTAAAATTCTTCTTCTCTGAAACTAGATGGTGCAGAGCTTTGATATTTTGTATGTAGCATCTCCTAGTGAACTTGTACCAAAATTGTTCATATGATGTCCCTGGGGTCAAAACTGGCCCTACCCCAGGGGTCACAATTTTAAAAAAATAGGAACAAAGAAGGAAAACTTTAAAATTATACTTCTCTGAAACTAGAAGGTGCAGGACTTTGATATTTGGTATGTAGCATCTCCTAGTGGACCTCTACCAAGATTGTTCATATGATGTCCCTGGGGTCAAAACTGGCCCCACCCCGGGGGCCACAAGTTTAATACATAGAAATAAAGAAGGAAAAATTGAAAATTTTTCTTCTCTGAAACTAGAATATGTAGAGCTTTTATATTTGGTAAGTAGGATCTCCTAGTGGACTTCTACAATGTTTGTTCATATGATGCCCCTGAGGTCAAAACTTGCCCTGCTCCATGGGTCACAAGTTCGAAACATAGGAACAAAGAAGGAAAATGTCAATATTGTTCTTCTCTGAAACTAGAAGGCGTAGACCTTTGATATTTGGTATGTAGCATCTTTTAGTGGACTTCTACAAAGTTTCTTCATACGATGCCCCTGGGGTCTAAACTTGCTCTGCCCAGGGGTCACAAGTTCAAAACATATGAACAAAGAAGGAAAACTTTGAAATTCTACTTCTCTGAAACTAGAAGGTATAGAGCTTTGATATTTTGTAAGTAGCATCTCCTAGTGTACCTCTAGCAAGTTTTTTTCTTAGGATGCCCCTCGGGTCTAAATTGGCCCTGCCCAGGGGTCACAAGTTTGATTTTACAGCTTAGTACTCAGGTGAGCGATATAGGACCATCATGGTCCTCTTGTTTGTTAAGTCATTTGCCATTGGATTGGGCTTACCTGACTGAGAGTACTGAAATGGAATCAGAGTAGAGTATGACCAAACTGTATATGTATAGTCTGATGTTGGCTTTATTGTGTCCACATTCATTGTGACAACTTTGCTACATGATCATGCCAAACTTTGTTGAAATAAGAATAGTTTGACTTTTTTTTCTTTGTGGAAAACAATTTCATTAATTCCCTGCTCTTATGTCGAAGAGCATACCACTGACAACAACTAATGCTCAGGCATTTTGACACTTTTTTTTTCTTTCAGGAACTTGCCTCTCTGAGAGTTTCTAAAGTAACTGGTGGAGCTGCGTCAAAACTTTCCAAAATGTGAGTTGAGAACTTGTCTATTTTGCATGTGTGAAGCCCTTGTACCTGCCATGATCAGCTGTCTAGAAAAGTATGGTCACCATCTTCTTAAATGTTTAAAAAAAAAAAATGGATTCATAAAAGCCATTTAGTTTAACAGTTTACTGAATATGGAGGTAGAATGGTCCTCTGAGTGACATACATAAATTAACAAATAGTGAAAAACTCGACCCATGTCAGCCTGTCAGCCTGGGCAGTGTAATATATAGTCATATCAACACCATGACAAGAAAAATATTGCTCTATCCAGAAAATACAGAAGCAAAAATTTGCTTGTAATCTTGGGATTTTTTTTCTACTACTGTATTCTTTAGTAAGCCTTGCATGATGATCTTTCAGTTCTGAAACAATTTATGTTGAATTTCAGAAATATGGATCGATAGGACTGAAGAGGCTCCAATATAGATTTACTTGTTACTCTCCCATTTTGTTATCTGAATGTGCAATTTTTCATTTGTCTCAGTGTTTTGGTTTTCTTCTTGCTTTATTAGAGAGCCTGACATGGTGAGCTGTTCCTTCATATTTCTTACTGAGTTTTTTTCCAGAAATTAAGATGAATAGGACTGAAAAGGCCCCTTTTATTACCTGTAATAGTGTTTTCCTTTTTTCTGGACGAGCAATACTTATACATAATGATATAATTCAGTAGTTCATCACAATGTCATTTTTCACTTAATCCTGTTTAAATTGGCTTCACATGGTGATCTCTGGTCTGAGAAATGTCAGGTCAAGATTCTCAGAGACATAGTTCAACAGGACTGAAGAAGCTCCAATATAAATTGTACGGTATTAGTTTGTATTCCCCATTCATTTTCCATTCTAAATGAGGAATGCTTAACTTGTCATAGTGTATTTGCTAACTCATTGATTTATAAAGTCTCACATGATGATCTCTCAGTTCTGCAAAATTTTTACTGAGCTTTTCTCAGAAATACATGTAAGATTTGGCTGGACTAAAAAAGCCCTAAATACATGTATTTTCTGTAGGAGCAATTTTTTTTTTCACTTTTCAAAAATTCTTTCTGTGTGTTGTGGTTTGTTTTTTTTTTTTAGCCTTACATGATGATCTCTCTCTTCAGAAACAATTTTATGTTGAATTTTCAGAAATAAAGATCGATAGGACTGACAAGGCTCCACTTTTCAAAAATCTTCTGTGTGTTGTGGTTTATGTTTTGTGTTTTTAAGTCTTACATGATGATCTCTCTGTTCTGAAACAATTTTATGTTGAATTTTCAGAAATAAGGATCGATAGGACTGACAAGGCTCCACTTTTCAAAAATCTTTCTGTGTGTTGTGGTTTATGTTTTGTGTTTTTAAGTCTTACATGATGATCTCTCTGTTCTGAAACAATTTTATGTTGAATTTTCAGAAATAAGGATCGATAGGACTGACAAGGCTCCACTTTTCAAAAATCTTCTGTGTGTTGTGGTTTATGTTTTGTGTTTTTAAGTCTTACATGATGATCTCTCTGTTCTGAAACAATTTATCTTGAAATTTCAGAAATAAGGATCGATAGGACTGACAAGGCTCCTATGTTTACTTGTGTATTTGTATATTTTTTGGATGAGCAGTCTTTCACTTGTCACATTGTTTTTGAGGACTTTCATGTTTTTGGAAAGCCTCCCTTTTCATGCATAATCTAATGTAAGTTAGTAGCCTCCCATGATGATCTCTCAGAACCCTTTCCAAAATAACAAATTTTAGACTCTTCCAAACTGAGAGCATATGCAGTTGACGTACATTGTACAGGGTGTCCGGAAAGTAAGGTAACACTTTCGTGCTTTTATATTTTGCCTTAAAATATAGGATAACGAGATGAAAAATATATATACATGTAAATAAAACGTGTAAGTTTTTTTGTGTGATAATTTAATTGAATTTTCATAACACTTTGCGCTTTTATACAGATTTCACTTCAAAAGTCCTTTTTCGGTCATTGACGTCATTTTAGTAATTAATGACGTTTTCAGTGTGACTGTCTTTTACACTCTTTCCTTTCCGAACACGCACAAACATCAATCATACTGATTTCACTGGAAGGATTTTTTTTTAACAACAGGTCTGGGTTGTTTAGGTTGGGATCGTAGACCTTTGACTTCAACACACTGCAAAGGAGGAAGTCATGCAGGTTAAGGTTGAGTTTTGGACTGTGTGCAGGCCATGTCTTACCTCCGGATATCGTTTAGACATTACTCTATATCACTGAACATATTATGTAAAAAGTCTGCCACAGATTTAGATGTGTGTGGCGTAGCACTTTCCTGCATGAACCAATTGCTTTGCAATGAGGAATAAGGGTGACTTCATTCTGATTTCAACATGTGCGACTTCTTTCTGTTAGTTTAAAAGGTCAAAGGTTGACAGCCTCATCCAAGACAGCACAGCCATATTATTAAAGACCACTTACACAGAAATTGATATTGAAATGTGCACTCAAGTGATTCACAATATCATCCGGCATGATGGGTATGGTAAGAGCATAATCTGCCGTCTCGCTGCAAACGTCATTAATTGTAAAATGACGCCAATGACAGAAAAAGGACTTTTGAATTGAAATCTGTATAAAAACATAAAGTGTTAAGAAAATTGAATTAAATTATCACACAAAAAAACTTACACGTTTTATTTACATGTATATATATTTCATCTCGTTATCTTGTATTTTAAGCCATAATATAAATGTACGAAAGTGTAACCTTACTTTCCGGACACCCTGTATTTAGAATCGGGACAAATTAGATTAAGGTCTCTGATAGGGGAGAAAACATTGTGGGAAAAGGAGAAAATGTTGGTTTCCAGTATTGTCTCCTTTTCCTGCAATGTTTTCTAAAACTTTTTTTCAAAGTTCATAAAAACTAGGGAGTCTTTGATGAAGGGCTAAGTATTTCAAGATGGAATTTCAGAAACATGTATCGATATGAATGAATTTGCTCCAAAATGTTCTTCAGATCTTCTACTAATTTCCCAAATGATCAGTATTTCATTTGTCAAATTGTTCTTGTAAACATGGACATGTACTTGCTACTGTATTAGAAAGCCTTTCTTGATAATCACTTAATCAGTCTGTTCTGAAGCAACTAGTGTCAAAATTTTCAGACAATTTTTAACACTCGTGCTGCTTATCACAACTCGCTGACCTTAAGCGGACAGCATAGATTGAGATCAGACGTCACAAAATGTCCAACAAGGAAAAATCTCTTCTCCAACAAAACCCTGTAAACATCAATTTTTGGGTTTTTGCTAATGGCTTGAAGGTTTCATTTCTTTTATTTAGCAGGATAAGGGTTAATGGATGGATAAGATTGAAGAGGCCCCTATATTTACTTGCCGACTTTGTGTTGTGTGTTTTTTGGATAAACAATACATAGCTGTGTTCCTATTCAGTATTGTCATGGCGTTTTTGTGTACTGTCTGCTGCATTAGCCTCACATGATGATCTGTCTGTTCTGAAACAACTTATGTTGAGATTTTCAGAAATAAGGATCGATAGGACTGAAGAGGCCCCTACATTCTTTTGTTCATGAGTCATACTATTCTGTACCGTTTGTTTTCTGGATCAGCAATGTTTCGCATACCGTTTGTTTTCTGGATCAGCAATGTTTATATTATTAACCCTATTCCACACAATCGTAAGTTTTTACAATCCTGAGGAGGAAGACTTAAAAACAATTTGATAACCAGCATTGTTAGCTCCACTGGATGGAGGCCGGCTGGTGTATGTCATGGCATGGTGTCCGTGGTACGTCTGTCATAAGTCAGTCTCCCCGTCTTTCTCCTTTTTCCCCCCCACAATATCTTCAAAATGTATCTTACACAGGGTCATTAAAAGCCAGGATTATCTAGTGAAGGGTTAAGTTTAGCTACATAAAATTGGTTGTCTGGAATTACTGCAAGTTTGAATCAGTCTGAATTTTGTTTGTTTGCTAGAAAGTTAAAGGTTGGAAAAGCAGGAAAATCCTTATTACACACATTTTCTCTTACCTGTACAATGTTTTCAATTATCAAAAGCCGACTTCCCTAGAGCTGTGTATATACAGGAGTAAATTTATGAATTCTCCTTTTGTATTCTTCCAGTCGAGTGGTAAGAAAGTCGATCGCAAGAGTACTTACTGTTATCCACCAGACTCAAAAGGAAAACCTTCGTAAATTCTACAGAGGCAAGCGTTACAAGCCCAAGGACTTGCGCCCAAAGAAGACACGAGCCATTAGACGTGCCCTTACACCAAAAGAAAAGTCTATCAAAACACAGAAAGAAATGAAGAAGAAGCGATTGTATTCTATGAGAAAATACGCTGTAAAGGCTTAATGTGTCAATTAAATTAAGAAACCAGATATTTTGTTGCATTTTTGTTTGTGTATTTATTTAATTGTAAAAACCTGTATTCTGCTATTTCAAAGTTTTGTTGTTTTTTTCATGTAAAGGTATCTCCTTGTCAGACTTTGCAGATCCAAGATCAATTTGTAAATTCTGTGCAGTCTGATCTTTATCTATAGTGTTAGCAAATTTGAAATTTCACAAGCAAGTTTTGAAAAGGGTCACCCGAAGAGCATCTCTCTGAAATTATTTCAAAATCTGACCAGCCGTTTCAGAGAAGAAGAATTTTTAAGAATTTCATAATTTCTGTATAGTGCAAGTGGCCCCCATTCACCAGAGCCATGTTTCTTATTGGATCAAAATTTTACAAGAGATTTTTGAAAAGGGTCACCCAAAGAACATCTCTGTGAAATTATTTCAAAATTTGACCAGCGGTTCAGAGGCGAAGATTTTTAAATTCCTTTTGATTGCCATGGCAACCAGAGTTTTTGATGGAACCAAAATCTGTGAAAAGTTTTTAAAGAGGATCTCCCAACAACATACTCGTAACAGATTGCAATCTTGAAATCCCTTCTAGTTGCACAGATCCACCAGTGATCAAGTCACGAAGTCCTTTACCATACAACAGCTACATGTATTTTAATCGCCCTGATTTGAGGGCTTTTGAAAACATAGTGGGAAAAGGAAAACCTAGAGGGCCAATATGGCCCTG
The DNA here is from genome assembly GCA_943736015.1 of Tridacna crocea. Taxonomy (NCBI): domain Eukaryota; kingdom Metazoa; phylum Mollusca; class Bivalvia; order Cardiida; family Cardiidae; genus Tridacna; species Tridacna crocea. The sequence continues at coordinate 41,701,490 of OX031063.1, forward strand.
GATTGCTCACTGGAATTTTTGAGAGGATCATAGCCAATTTTTTTCAAAATCTGATCAGCCATTTCAGAGAAGAATTTTTAAGAATTCCTTCATGTCTGTCTAGTGTAAAGAGCCCACGGCCATCAGAGCCATGTTTCTTGATGGATCAAAATTTCTCGACAGTTTTTGAAAAAGGTCAGCCAAGAAACATTTCTGTGAAATTACATGCATTTCAAAATCTGAGCAGCAGTTTTAGAGAAGAAGAAGTTTTAAGAATTTCTTCATTTTATGAACAATCTTTGAAAAGGGTCACCCAAGGACAAACTCTGAAATTGTTTCAAAATTTGACCAGCAGTTTCAGAGGAGAATTTTAAAGAATTTCAACATGGCCATATAGTGCAAGTAGCCGCCTTCACAAGATCCATGTTTCTTGACAAATCAGCATTTCTCGAACATTTTTTGAAAAGGGTTACTTAACGAACATTTCTGTGAAATTATTTGAAAATCTGATAAGCCATTTCACAGAAGAATTTTGAAGAATTTCTTCAGGTCCATGTAGTGCAAGTAGCCCCCATTCACCAGAGCCATGTTTCTTCACAGATCAAAATTTCTCAAAAAATATTTGAGAAGAGTCATCCAAGGAACATTTCTGTGAAATTATTTCAATCTCTGAGCAGCGGTTTCAAAGAAGAATAATTTTTAAGAATTTCTTCATTTTACAAACAATCTTTGAAAAGGGTCACCCAAGGACCAACCATGTGAAATTATTTCAAAATTTGACCAGAAGATTTTGAAAGAATTTCCTAGAATATTCCATTTGGTTGCCATGGCAACCGGAGTTTTTTGATGGAATCAAATTCTGTGAACAATTTTTAAGAGGACCTCCCATGAAACATTCCAGCCAAGTTTAGTCCAAATTGGTTTAGGAGGAGTTGATGTTTAAAGAATTGTTGACGATGCACAACGGACATCCTAAAAGCTCCCCTTGAGCACGATGTGCTCAGGTGAGCTAAACAGCTTGTAATAAGCATTTTCTTTTTTGCCAACTACGGTATTTTTTTCCACTAAACAACTGTATATTACTTGAACCCCATTTAATTTGCCGACTGCAAACACTTAACAACTTAGACAATTTGTTTTGTTGTAGGAGTTTACCAGTTACAGCCTTGAACTTGTACTCAATAAATGTACAATCCAGGTAACACAGAAATAATAGATGTTGTCAATGTTATATTACTGAAATAATGTTTACCTTTATCCTACCAAAACACTAAGCCAAGCGTGATGATCCACTACACTGCTGTACCCTTGGTGGATCAAGCTTGATTTTGACATTTCCCCCCTCCCCCCAGCTCTAACTGCATAAATCAAATCGCTCTAACATTTCTTCTTTGATAGAAATAGAAAAAGGTCGCAACCTTTTGGATAAAAATAGAAGGTAAACATGAATACCTCTGTGGATGTGTGCAGGATCTGTAATGATTTCTTACCGAAAAAATTCCAAAAAACAAACAAAATTTACAGAAAGTTTTAGTGTGACCAATCAATAAACAGAGGTTTTAGGCTATATCCCAGCAGCTGACAATGGAATATCGATGTACGTTTGTGGTATTACATCATGTTGAATTATTGTATTTGGTTTGTAAAACGATATTTCGTTGGCTATAAGAATATGATCTACAGGGAGATAATAACCAGCTGGGGGTGTATTGTAGCAATCTCAAAATTGGGCTCGATCCACCAAGGTTAAGATCCACCTAGTGATCGTAACCTTAGCCCGCGAAGATGGTTGATGGTTAAAACTTAAATACATGTATTGCTTTTTCAAAATTATGTTTTATGGAAAATCTCCCTATTCACATTCTGTGCAGTCTGATATTGATCAACAGTGTCCCCAAAAGGTCAAAAAGTCGCGCAAAGAAGCCTGAGGGTTAAAAGTAGCAAAACAAGGACCAATTCAAGAATTCAAGTTTTATTTGATATAAATATATCCGATCATGGCTCATTTGGATTATCTATATTTCACATGGATGTTTCCACAGTTTCTGCAGCAAATTTGTTGATAAATGTATCGATCCTTTACGGTACAAAAAAAATTCTTGATGTGTCTGAACTTAACTCATTACCAAATGACAATGTTTTAGGCTTATCCAAATCAAAAGCATTTGCAGACATAATAAAAGTGACTGAAAATTTGAAATTTGTTTTGTGAAGAGTAGAAAACATTGTGGGAAGAGGAGAAAATGCTGTTTACCAGCACTTTCTCCTTTTCCCACAATGTTTTCTAGAGAGAAATTGGCTGAATGCCTATTCAGAGATAAGTCTCAACAAAAGGGAGTTGGTGAATCCATAATAGTGTTTTAGAGTCAGTTACAGGTTTGCATGTTGTATGGTATAAGTGGAAATTTTCGTGATTTCGCTACTTTGAAAAATTTGCAAACTTTTTTATTTGTGTATCTTATCACACGTATACCATAAAATAATGAGTGTCTTAAATTTTTAAACCTTTCCGTACGCAAAAATGTCCTTACTCTTTACCAAATGACAAAATTTTAGACTGGTTCAAATTGAAAGCACTTGCAGACAACAAATTAAATGTTCTAAAAAATTAAAATTTGTTTCCAGCCAGGTAGAAAACATGGTGGGAAAAGGAGAAAATGCTAGTTACCAGCATTTTCTCCTTTTCCCACAATGTTTTGAAAAGGCTTCTATCTCGGGTTCGTAAAAAGTCGAGATTGTAAAGAGTTAAATGGATAAATCGTAAATTTTTGGCAAATAGATTCATGTATACTGTAAATCCTCAAGGTATGACGTTGCTGTACCTGTCTCCCTGCCAACCTCTGTCATTTTGCCAAACTAAATATGGTTGAATTTCGGGAGTCCTCTTTGAAATGGCAGAAAATGTTGTGGGATAAGGAGAAAATCCTGACTATATGCATGTTCTTCTGTTCCCAAAATGTTTTTGAAAAGCCATCATCAAGATTGATAAAACTAGAGATTGAGTGGTAGAGGGCAAAATACCATCAATCCAAATGTCAAAATGTTTCACTGACAGCTTGTCATTTTTAACAAAATACTTTGACTCATTCACCCTTTTACATACAAAAGCTCTACATTGCACAAAAGTTCCACTGAAAAAGAGCTAGCTGTCTTCATCATAGAGAGACAACGATTCAGCCTCTAGATATATAGACTCTTTTTCACCATTATTTTGCTCTGAATGAACCGATTTTTCATCTTCACAGTCACCAAAATCTATGTACTCTGTAACAGGAATTTTGTATTCCATTGGTTTTGGTTTTGTGGCGACACCATCACATTTTGTATGAGTAATGACTACTTGATTTTGATCAGTTGAGGAAATGCTGATATTCAAAAAACTTGAATTATCTTCCATCAAAGACGTCAAGGCATTGCTGAAAGTATCACTCGTTGATTCTGTACTCTGTCCAAAATCCTCTGCATTAGAATTCACAGTAAAGTTTGTCCTTGTATTTTTGTCTTTGGCTGTACTATTTAAATACAAGTCCTCACTACTTTCTGTTGATTTTTCATTGCCTACAATGCTGCTCGAGGTCTGTTCTTGTATGTCAAGCATTTCAGCTGTATTTAAATGTATTGCCACGATGTCACTGTTGGTTGATTGTTCTCTCCGCGGAATTTCAATGTCTGTCCCTGTAGACAATATCCTTGCTGGATGGTTTTCACACTTTTCTGTAGACAGCTGTGAGACACTAGAGTGAACACTTCTCCAGCTTCCATCTTCTGACATCCCTACCGAAAACTCTATCTCATCTTCTGATTCAAATAGCTTGCTTCCTGTTTGACCCTGTAGTGATAAAGTACAAGTCCTACAGAAATTTACAGTCATTTAACAAAGACCCAAGAATTGCACTGCAAAATCTGTATTGAAACACATACCATACAACGGTTTTTTTTTACGTGCTGCCAATTTTTACGTGTCAAAAAGATTCGTAAAAATTCGATGCGTAAATAATTACAGCGTAAAACCGTAGTATTGTATCGATATGAAATAAAGGGTCGTCAGTATGTAATACCTGTGCACTAAATACACGCAATATAAGAATTTTTCACTTGTGTTCTGATTACGTGTGATATAACTTCTCTCGATCAGTCATCTCTATTTGGATATTTTGAACCACGGCTTCCATGCCCAAACAGAAAACCAACAGAGAATTTTAATCCATACTATACGTGAATTGAATATTAAGGTTAAAAATGCTTTGACACCATGTCAACAAGGCACCTTCATGATACTCGACACGTTGATTATGGCGGTGATGAGAATTTGACTCGGCATTGGGCCGCTCCAAAAATGTCACGAATGGGTCTTGTGAAAGACGTGGCTGTACAACTGCAAAACCCGAGGTTTTAAAATTTCGATGAGCTGAAGGAGGGCTTTCTAAACAGAGTGAAAAAAGTAATGACAGATGACAATGTACCTCCACAGTTAGTTATCAATTATGACCATAAGGTATCTGTTAAAACAGTTATTCGCATGTCAAAACAATTACCGCTATTCGCACACCAAACAAAGAGCGACACTTTTCTTTTACCCTGTATTTAAAAAAAAACAATACACTTATAATCTTAAAGGAAAGAGTGGACAATGCACTGATATTTTCAATGCTGTATTTTTTTACGCATGTTTAGAATTAGTAAAAAATAAAATCGTAAAAATTTAAATCACATGTTTTTAGCTCAAATTCGTAAACTTTTACAGCAGTATAAAAACCCGTTATACGGTATCTTCAACCCATTGCTGTACCTCTAGCTAACAGCTTTGAAATTATAGAGAAGGAACAACGTCTTATTACAAGCAATTGTTCCCTTTCAGCACATTGTTTTGCACCTTTTACAAAGAAAAAAGAAAAGGACTGCACACGGATACCTGTGCTAGGCTGCAAGTTTTTGATTTTCAGTAAATAGTTACAGTAAAAGAAAGAGGCATAGATGTGTAAAAAATACTTTAATAGTTAATTGCCCTTGTTGTACCAGTATCCCTTTAGGTAGGTAAGAATCAAATATCTTCAGTAATAACAGAGATATTACATAATGTCAAAGGTTTTTTGCACCATGACAGTAACCTAGACAATGATGACAACGCCAAGGCTATGATGATAACTTGTTGTTTTCTTCAAAAACAAGTAGAAGGTGAGGTGGCAACATGATTCACTACACCCTTGAACAAGTTCCCAAGTCCCCTACTACCTGATCGTATTTCAAATTTATCAAACTGCAAAGTTTTACCATTCCAATGTTTGTTAAGCCGTTTTTTTTTTAGTTTAAAAAAATTGAGTACACTGACAAAGTAGAATTTCCCTTCTGAATGCCCCATTTAAATTAAAACTCATGTCACTGGGAAATGACGTCACTGAAACCTTGGTAATATGCACTAAAATGTGTGGCTTGCTGCATAATCTTGGATGTCAATCGTGATCAACACCACCATTTCGGATGTTGTGTTGATAGTATAGTCATGCAAAATTGGCTCCCAAAAGGGAAACTGCTTTTACACTGGTTTTGCTAGTGTAAATATGTATGTTCCAGGCATATCATCCACTCAGATCATGAGAAATTTCTTTGGAGTGTAATAATTTCCTTTCATACTTTATCTTCTTCCTCTAGTACCCTGTGAACTAGTAAAACAATGTAATAATTCATATAGACATTTCCACTTGATCCCCAAAACCAAGTATTGATTGATAACCAATTGATTACCAATTACACATATTTTAGCCTAATACTGCCAAAATATGAACTTCTATTCCCCTGCAGCTGGCAGGTTTCGAAACAGTATCTGAAAAGAATCATCTGCTTGTGACAAGAATTTCTCCTTTTCAAACTTTGAGATTTATACTGCAACAGATGAAATACTGAAAATAAGTTAAATGCTATATAAATGCACATCAAGATTTAACTCTTTGTCAAACAGCAAATTTCAAACTTGTCAAGATTAAAAGCAATTGCAGAGAACAAACAAAAAAAAGTGTCTCAAAAGTTGAAATTTGCTTTGGGAAGGGTAGAAAACATTGAGGAAAAAGGAGGAAATGCTGGTTAACAGCTTTTTCTCCCTTTCCCTCAATGTTTTCAAAAGCTTCTTTCTCAGGGCCCTTAAGAGTCGGGATTGTGTGGTAGAGGGTTAAAATAAGAGACATAAATTACATTGGAGAATACTCTTTCAGTGCATCATTTAATTCTCTACCAAATGACAGAAGTTTGGAGTGTTCCAAATTTGACACATTTGCAGATGACCTAATAACCCTTTCCCAAACAAATCCTGGTTTTTACGTGTCTGCAGTAAAAGTCTTTTGAAAACACTGTGGGAAAAGGAGAAATTGCTCGTAGCAAGCAATTTCTCCTTTTCCCAGTGTTTTCTACCCTTTTGAGAACTTTCGGCCATTTTCTCCAAATCAAAAAATTGTTGCCTGCAAACTCTTTCTGTTTGGAAGAGTCCAAAATTTGTTGTTTGGGAAAGGGTTAAATGTTGCTCAGATTGTAGAACTGGTACTTTTAATGCTGGTAACCAATATTTTTTCCTTCAGGAACGTTAAAAACTTGGAATACTGCAGTACAGGGTTAAATGCAGAATGAAGGTGGGCAAGAATGGAAAACAAGAGCACTGCATTTGGGTGCCAACACTTGGCTGCAGTTGTGGAAATAGACTGCTTTTCAATGAAAATTCCAAGTAAAAAAAAAGTGCATAACTGTGTCAAAGACATTTTGATGGTTACTGCCCCTGTTGGATGGGTTCCCTGTCTAATACTTATAACTTGTTACATCTGAAGTAACTAGAACTGTCACAAAGTGGACAAATACCCTCCACTTGAAGAACACTTGTTTACGAGTTTCAGGGTCCTAGGTCAAACTGGTTTTTGAGTTGGAGCACAGACATGAAAACAAGACAGACAGATGAACGAACACACAGACATAGTGAAACCAGTATACTCCCACTCTGCTTTCTAGGTTTGAGGAATAAATGTAGATGTCATAATTTATGACAGAGCTTTTATCAAATGTCAAAGAATTTGCACCATATCCATAATGCAATTGACAACAGGGCTGTAACAATATCTGGACCTTTCCTATAAAAATACCCAAGCAAAAAAATTGAGATGAAAACCTATTACCTTGTCCGGTGTTGAAAGACCAGAAAACAAAGCAGACGCTAATGCCAGTTTTTCTTTGGTTTTGTTTGAGAAGTCAACCTGAAAATGAAATTGAAAGAATATACCTTTTAAGACGGCGCAATTTTTGACATGTCACAACTGAAAACAAAGCAGACGCTAATGCCACTTTTTCTTTGGTTTTGTTTGAGAAGTCGTCTTGAAAATGAAATTGAAAGAATATACCTTTTAAGATGGCGCAATTTTTGACATGTCACAACTGAAATTAGGTTTTTAATGTAAATCCTAGCTGAGTTACATCAAGGACATTTAGCTCTATCGTGTGAAACAAAATTTTAAACTTTCTAGGAAATCATCTATAGAAAAAAGTTAAATAAAGCGAAATGATGGTATCTGGGATGTTGAAAACACTGTGGGAAAAGGGGAAAATGCAATTTACCAGCATTTTTCCCATTTCTTACAATGATAGCTTTCTTCCTCAGAGTTTTGAAAACAGTTTATTGTTTTTGTCTAGTGCTCAAGAATAAAAAATAACAGAGCCAAACACAGTGTAATAGCTCAGTTGGTACAGCACTTGCATGATTTCCATGATTCAAGTCCTTATCAGACCGTATAACACAGTAAATTTCTACACAGGTTACATTTGGTCTGGTAATTGGTAGCATTTTGGGATGAATTCATATAAAGGGGGGGGGGGGGGTCAGTGATATGAATTAATAAATATGGTTTTCTATAGCATATCAACAGCTTGGGTTGTTAAGTGTGCATTGTGATACATGTATTAAAAATGCAAGTTTTTGAGGTTTTCTTTTTCTCTGAAAGAAAAAAAAAAAATCAAACAGTAGGGCCAGAAATCATTTTGTAGCTAAATAAGTCCACCTTTTGCATGGAGAACAAGGCATTCAAGGTCAAACATACATCTTTTATAGAAGATGATATCAATGACATCAGAAAGGTACCTGATCGACTACAACTGAACCTTGATCTTTCACCTGATCTCCCTCTGCAAGTCTACCTTGACGACCCCAAACTTTTTTAACTGCCCCAATCTTGATTCCTGGCTCCCTGTACAAATGTAAAAAGCTAGATCTGAATAGTGTTATAGGGTTGCACTCACAAACCATTCAAATTCCTTTTTCTTAGTTGCATGGCTAGCCGTCCACTTGGCTGCCAGAGAATGCAAGTAAAATAGGTGACAATTTTGGTCTTGTGCAAATGAAAAGCATCTGAAGGATGACCAAGTAAATGATAAAATACCACTTGTTTGAATCTAAAACATAACAGTCTCCATGTGGAGATTTGCTTTATAGCCCACAGATAACTCTTTACCACAAGAGAAAATTTTAGACTCGTCCAAATTGAAAGCATTTGCAGATGACAAAATAAAGGTGACTGAAAAATTGAAATTTGTTCTGAGAAGGGTAGACAACACTATGGGAAAAGGAGAAAATGCTGGTCAGCAGCATTTTCTCCTTTTCCCACAGTGTTTTCAAAAGGCTTCTTTCTCAGGGGCGTCAAAAGTAGGGATTGTGTGGTAATGGGATAAGTAAGGGCTTTGTCTCACATACACTTTTAACTCTTTACCAAACAAGCCCTGCTTTTCAGGACCCCAGGAGGAAAGCTTTTGAAAACCTTGTGGGAAAAGGAGAAAAAAGCATTCTCTCCTTTTCAAACAGAGACGAATTTCAAAAAATGAAACACTTTTAATTTTTTGTCTGCAAATGCTTTCAAAACGGACCAATCTAAAATTTTGTTGTTTAGTAAAGAGTTAACCCTTTACCCCACGAGGCATTTCTATGGTATCTCTAAATGACTCTAAATAACAGCAAGGATGAAGCCATTTCTTATGTGTATATGACACCTTTTGATAGCATAGAAAACATAGAGACAAAAGGTGAAATTGCTCGTCTCGAGCAATTTCGCCTTTTGCCACAATGTTTTCCAAAGGCTCCTACAAGAAATGCGTAGAAATGAGTATCTATGGAGTAAAGGCTTAAAGGGACAAAGCCCAATTTGTCTGTTTTGATATAACATTCTTTCTCATTTCAGCGTGAAAGGTTTACAATCCATGTCTTGGCAGAACAAAGTGACTTGGTTGGCCAATGAAGTTAGTTTGGGTTTTGTCCCATGTGATGTTAATGTTATCACTTAATAATTTGTCAATCATTTTCATATGGTAGCAAGGCATTGTTACCAGTCCAGCATCAGTACAGCCATATTGCTATATGTACTGACAACCACGTTGCTAAGTGTACAGACAACCACGTTGCTAAGTGTACAGACAGCCACGTTGCTACATGTACAGATAGCCATGTTACTAAAAGCTATGTTGCTAAATGTACATACAACCGTGTTGCTATATGTACAGAGAGCCATGTTGCTATATGTAGAAACAGCCATGTTGCTATATGTAATGACAACCATGTTGCTCTATTTACCAACACTTTTTCCCTTACACTATTTTGCTACATATACAGCAATGTGTTGCATGTATACAGACAATATAGACAACCATGATGCTAAATATACAGACTACTATACTGCTATACGTATAGACAACCATAATGCTAATTGTATAGACAACCATGTTTAGATATGTGTAGACAATCATGTTGCTATATGTATAGACAACCATGTTGATATATGTAAAGACAACCATGATGCAAAATATACAGACATCCATGATGCTACAAATACTGACAGCACTGTTGCAAAATGACAAACAACCATGTTGCTAAATGTACTGACAACCATGTTGCTATATGTATAGACAGCCATGTTGCTCAATGTATAGACAACCATGTTGCTAAATGTATAGACAGCCATGTTGCTCAATTTATAGTCAACCATGTTGCTAAATGTACATACAGCCATGTTGCTTTATGTATAGACAATTTTGTTGCCTTTTGTACAGAACAACAATGTTGCTATATGTACAGGCAACCATGTTGCTAAATGTATAGACAACAGATACAATTCTATTACCAAGTAGTGATCATAATTATTGTGATACTCACTCCTCCTCTGAAGTTTTGTTTGAGGAAGTTCTGCTTTGAGATCTGACACGACCTTCATTTGAAGCTGATGCCTCTGGCGTACTGGTACCTTGGAATAAACTCACATCTTTGTTTTCTGCCACTGACAAAGAAATAGCAAAGTTGCTTGTTTCTCTTCACAAAGTCTTTACCACTCATGAACATGTAGACTTGCCCAAAATGTCTGCATTTCCAGATAACCATTTAAATGTGACTCAAGTGATAGAAATTGTTCTTTTGATAGACAAGATATCATTGTTGGAACCAGCATTTTTCTTCTTTTGCCTTAATATTTTTAAAAGATTGTTCACAGCTGTGGCAAATCATGTTGCCCCATGCTCTCCAACCTCGGCTCCAGGGGACATGATTCAGCACAGCCATGAACAAGTTCCCACATGATTTGCCACCTAACTGTGTCATTAATTTATTATGCTACAAAGTTTTACAAGCCCAACATCTATTCATATTATGGTCTCCTGAATTGAGTACACTGACAAAATAGAATTTCCCTTCCGAGTGCCAGTTAACATCACTGAGAACTGACATCACTGAAACTTTGGTAAAATACAGAGATAAAGTATATATAAAAAGGGGCATATAATCCAATCAGATCACAAGAAAATTCCTTCCAGTATAATACAAAAGTTTTCATGCTGCCCTTAATAAAAAAAATCCTAAAGCTCACCTTTTGAAGGTTTTCTGAGGTGTGGAGGTAGGTATGTGGAACCACCAGCTTCTAAACACTGACTGACACAATCATCCAGAAAGGATAATGTTGTGTCTATTGTATCCGAGTCAGGCCTTTCTAGTTGGACTTTCTCCTGACACACTTTCAGCAGCAACGACAACCTCTGAAATTCAAGTTGGAATAAATGTTTTTACTGTCCAATGTCTTTCCAATCCTGGGGAAAAGAGCTTTTGAAAATATCTTGGGCAAAAGGGAAGATGCTAGAAAACAGTATTTTCTACCAATGCTATTGATCTGGAAGAGTCCCATATTCTGCAATATGGAAAACAGCTAACTCAGTACAAAACAACAAAATTTTAAACTTCTTTATATTGATCCTTTTGGAAGACAACAGAGTAAATGTGACTCAAAAACTGACATTTGATATTTAAACCTTTACCAAACAATGACGATTTTTGACGACCCAGAGAAATAAGCCTTTTGAAATCATTGTGGGAATAGGAGAAAATGCTAGTAACCAGCATTTTCTCCTATTCCAACAATGTTTTCTACCCTTCACAAAACAAATTTCACATTTTTAGTCACTTTTATTATGTCGTCTGCAAATGCTTTCAATTTGGACCATTCTAAAGGTTTGTCGTTTGGAAAAGAAGTAAAGAGTAGAGAATACTGTTGGAAAAGATTACCAGTATTTTCTTCTTTACCCTCTCTGTTTTCAAAAGTCTTCCTCTGGGTAGTTAAAACTTGAGATTGTGTTGTACAGGATTAAACAGTTCGGTTATTTATGTTGATATTCATCACCACAAAACTAGGGCTATAATAGAGCTGGGGCAATATCATCGATGAATCGGTGCATCGTGATATTTTTGCTGGCGATAGTATATCGCGATACTTACCCATTGTATCGATACTTGGCGATACAGTTACGTCGTGTCGTGTGCAGAGTGTGTGAGATCACGTATAAATGTAAATGATTCATGTATAAAATAGAAAAAAATATGCATAGTTTGTCTCTGCTATACATACAAGAACGTTAAAAAACTCGCCCTAGAAACAATGAAATTCGTAAGACTTTTTAATTTGGGAAATAATTTGCAGCGAAATGTTTACAGTCACTCGCTCATGCTTAGGGTTTTCCCGGTTTTAAATATAGATGCTAATTCGGAACGCTCTAAGGTTATCATATTTTCTTCGTGCCCAAAAAGTTGCGGCTGTGTTTTGATCGGTTTGCCTCCTTACAGTTTTGTTACAAGGACTGTAAAATGAAATAAAGCATTGATTAACAAGGTCATTTGATTTAGCGGACGAATATAAGCTGCAATTTGATTATTTGCTAGCGAAAGATAGCACAGTTCGAATTGTCTTTGTTCTTTTTAAATAACAAATGAATGAGATGCGGATCGGCAACTGTCTTCCGAAGTTGACTATAGTGCGGGTTTTGACGCTGGGAAATTTGAAATGATATCTTTCTACCCTGAAAAGTATCTGCCTAATTGTCAATCTGACGCATTACGTTATGGTCTATAGGTTCATATAACCTAGTTTTAATGCATCCGGCAGAAATATGGGCTAAACACGATCAGTATAAATGCAAAAGACATGCGCATGTTCATGAAGCTGGCGAGTCATTTATGACAATGTAATAAAGGTGTTTATCCTCTTATCTAGTGTAAAAGGACAGATTTTAAAGTTTCCTACTATTCAAAATGACAAACTGATGTCAAATCATGTATTAATACTTCTCCAAAAATTATTTGAAAAAATAGATCGCCAAAAAAAAAAAAAACCGTGAAAACCCATGACACTACAATGATCAGCATGGCATTGTCCGACCAGAGGGACTTAAAACTATCTTCTCATTTTTAATAGTGAAGTGAAACAGTGGATTTACACAAATCTATGAATGAAACAGTAAGTTGACGCTAAAATGCTGTTCATGAGTGAAGAAATTGTTGTTTTAGGGAATGAAAATACAGAACTATGTTGTGGTGGGGGGGGGGGGGGGAGTCTGCAAATGCTTGTTTTAGCAAACGTTTGGATTGATTTTTTCCTAAAGTCTTTGAAGGGCTTATAACTGTGAACATGTAGATCTATTTATAAAATCTTGTTTGCGCATATCATATGAAAACAGTCTCTCTTTTAATAGACTGTCATCAAGTAAATCTGGACCAATTAAGTATCGTGATACTGTATCGTATCGCCTGTCTGGTATCGCGATAGTATCGTGATACATTTTTCTTGGCGATACCCAGCTCTAGGCTATAGATAGCTTACGTAGCTGCAAATCCATACATCATTAATTTTGTAGTCAGGAATTAAACCATAAACCTATGAATTGTGTATGCAGAGCATTTTCCATTCATTTTCACTCATGTAAATGAAACATTGCTTCTCTGTTTCACAAGTTTCATCATTCTCACAAAAATAACTGAAAATTAAAATCTGCACTAGACAGTAAGAGACCACCAAATCCTAATTGCACAATCAAGATTTTGAAATTTAACAGCTGTCAATTGCAGATGACAAACACAGCTCAAAAGTTGTTAGCATAAGAGTTAAATCAAATAAGCCCTGCCTTGTGTACAGGAGGCTTAACCCTTTTCTCCATAGATACTCATTTCTACGCATTGCTTGTAGGAGCCTTTGGAAAACATTGTGGCAAAAGGTGAAATTGCTCGTGACAAGCAATTTCACCTTTTGTCACAATGTTCTCTATGCTATCAAAAGGTGTCATATACACATAAGAAACTGCTTCATCCTTGCTGTTATTTAAGGTTAATTAGAGATACCATAGAAATGCGTTATGGGGTAAAGGGTTAATGCATTTTGCAAAAAAGTATTAATTCGCAGGCTGACACAGGCTTAAACTTTTTGCTTTGTCTGAATTTTTCTGCATGTTAGAGAACCATTCTTCTTCCAAACTCATTAATTTTTAACTACATGGCCTTGATTTATATATAGTTGTGTAATTAGTTGCTTAGTATAATGTATAAAAGAGATGTAATAAGCCCCTTTTGCATCTGTACTGGGCAAGCCAACAAGTGTTGATACTTTTTCCAAGTGTACTAAGCCCCTTTTCATAGAACATGGCTCATTTAGAACAGTCACACAGTAGATAGCCCTTGTCTTTGATTAATAGTTGAAATGTCTTCACAAATACCTGTTTGATCACAAAATTCTGCTGCACCATGCAGCCTGGCAAATCTTTTACCATTGTCTCATGATTTATGATCTGGTTCATCAAAATCTTTTGAAGTGCTGACACAAGAGTGGATTTCACAGAAAAAGTCAAGTCAGGGTTACAAAGATACTTGGTGAAGAGAGAAAGCACTTTATCTTTAGGTATTTTCTGCAACATAGCACAAAGTTCTCCAAGGGCCTAGAATGAAAAAAAAGTAGATTACAAAATGTAACAAAATTTCAAAGACCTCTACCAAGCTAAAGCCTTTTCCCAATTAAACAAATTTGGAATTTCTAATCATAACACATAACCTCACAGTAACAACTTATTTGAATCATAACCGTACAAAATGTGGTTTCTGAAACCTAGTGGTGAACATCAGCTGTAGGAGTTTTGTGGGAATAGCAGCAATTGCTTGTAACATAAACAGCTCTTTTTCCTACAAATATATGTACAACTTTATATTATCATGGCAAAGCCAGTGCTTTAGGTAAAGAAGTTACTGCACAGATATGTTCCTTTGTTTCCAATATCCTTTGAATCCCTTTGAATAGTTTGCCTTTTGTAGACAGAAACCTAAATAGTAATGAGTTAACTCTTTACAAAACAACAAAATCTGGGACTTGGCCAAATTTCAAGAAACTGCAGACAACATCTTAAAAGGTGAAAAAATGATAGATTTGTGTCTGCACAAATAGAAAACATTGTTGGAAAAGGAGCATTTTCTCCTTTTCCAACAATGTTTTCCAAATATTAAGGTCATCCAAATTTGTGACTGTGTGGTAGAGAGTAAACAACTGAATCAAGTTGGTAAGTACCAAACAATTTGACTTTTAAATAATCCTGCGAGCGAATGCTTTTGAAAACACAGCATGTCCATTTCTGTTTTTTTAACCCTTCAAAATACAAAAAAAAAAAAACATAATGGAGTTGCCTAGCATTTTGTTATCTGAATACACTGCAATTATGTTCTCTTGAAGTCTAAGGATGCTGTATATCCATTGCTATGAATCAGATCTGTTAGGAGTTATTTTAAGAAAATTCCTTTCATGCTTAATACTTTATGACATTATAGAAAAATTCCTTCTCTTTTCAGAAAAACCTTGACAGACTGTCTATAAAAGTAGCAACATTTTTAGTACATAAACTTTACCTTATTTATTCTCAAATTTAAAAGGTCAAGAATCCATTTTACTTACCCATGAAGTAATGTGTATGAGTGCTGGAGTAGCACCAGTCATTGACAAACAGTTCACACATTTCTGCACCAAAATCTGGCGAGCTTTGATATCTGTCTTCTTAATGTATTCTGTGATAGATATTAGATTGTAGAATCGAAAACAGTATTTTTGAAGCCAAATTAGTCCACAAAGTAGCAATGTTATCATGAAATCAAATACTGGCAGAACTATCTGCAAGGACTGGTCATAGTTTTTATAACAGGACTGATTCCTTTTCCTTCTCTGAACTTTGTTTGACTTGCTTTATTCAAAACTTGGAGTTTGCCACTGGCGAGGGAAAATGAGGTGAGCTGAGCTGGTAAAAAAAAAACAAGAGCTTTGCAATGTGGCACGTATACATACAAACAGGCTTGTCATTGTAATTGCTTATAAACTAGAATGCCTACAGAGATCCAAATTTCAAGAGTCACACACACAACTACACATCACAGAGACTCATTGTCTGAACTTATTCAGATGGAAGCTCTAGGAGGAGTTGGTCACAGATGGAGGGACAGACAGAAAATGGATGAGCGGATGACCAGGACCATAATATAATTCAACCTTTAGAATGTATAAAAATGGAATATACAAACATACTGTATTTCACCAAATCAATCTGCCAGGGTGTCATGCTAAATGACTACATGGAGCTCTTATGTCATAGCCAATTTCCTGAAATTTTAGTGCCATCACTAAGAGTATGTTTGGTACTTTGATCCAGGTTTAAAAAAAAAAAGGGGGGGGGGGGTTTAAGAAAGTCTAGAGTGCAAAGCGATCTCCATTTGAAAGACCTCTATATTGATACAGAATTTCAATTTAACCTCTGATCAAGATTCATTTGGACATTAAATAGCATTCATGATTTATATGGGACACTGGTATATGTATAATGAGAGAGTCAGGTGTCAGTATGATATTGTTTGTGAAGTAATTAGGATTACATTGATTCTGTATGGATAAGTTCATCTATAAATTACTGGATATCAATAATTTACGTCAGTCTGCATTTGAACAGTTTGAGTGAGGTCAAATCTTGCATTTGGAAGTTTGTCACTCCCAGTCATTGATTTTAAGGTAAGGTAGAGTGTGGCCTCTGCAAATATAATGGGGGTGCTACTATTAGGGAGGGAGCATTATTTCGATGAAATATGGTATGCACTTGCTTCTACAATACATCTAAAATACTTTTGAAAGTATCAAAATATTTGATATATGTAAAAGCATAAAATATTTATGGCACTGATGAAGTATAAACATTTGAACCTTTTTCCAGTATATCTAAAATTCGTCTGACATCTGCAGGAGCAATAAGATCATGTCCCTGTTGAACACAAGACAATATTGTCTGTATTTGCCATTCAGAAGATACTGGGATTCTGAAAAAAAAAAAATCAAGTTATAGGGAGAAATGAGCTTGTATCTCCCAGTCAAAATGATACCTATGTTTTGTTGACTTCTGATCTGCATGTATGCATTTCAGTCTTGATCACTGCGTTCAGAGATTTAAGGATTAAAAACCCCGAACTCATCAGCAATATTGTGCATAATCTACATTTTCGTAAAGGCTATTCAGCCAATCTCGGCAGCTTCCGTCTTTTAATCCTTTCCCAAACAAACCCTTGTTTTTACGTGTCTGCAGTACAAGTCTTTTGAAAACACTGTGGGAAAAGGAGAAATTGCTCATAATGGGCAATTTCTCCTTTTCCCACAGTGTTTTCTATCCTATAGGAGAACTTTCTACCATTTTCATCAAATTTAAAATTATTGTCTGCAAACTCTTTCAGTTTGGAAGAGTCTAAAATTTGTGGTTTGGGAAAGGATTAATATGAGTGTTAGGGGCTGTAGACTCGGTAACTCCCTGGTAAATATCATGTGACATCAACATTTCCGGACAGGCTCTTTCGCAAATCTCCACAGCTTCTGTCTTTTAATATGAGAGTTAAAGATATAGACCTTAATTTTTTAAAGGACATTTTGGGAAAAAGGAGAAAAAGCTGGTAACGAGCATTTCCTCCTTTTCCCACGATGTTTTCTACCCTTGCCAAAACAATTTTTGAGCCATATCTATTTTGTCTTCTGCAAATGCTTTCAATTTGGACAAGTCTATACTATTTTTGTTTGGTAAAGAGTTAAATGGCAAAACTGATGGGATTTGTTAAAGATAGTCTAGTAAACATTGGGGGGAAAAAACAGAAAATACTGGTTACCAGCTTTTTCTCCTTTTCCCACAATGTTTTCAAAAGACCTACTCCTCAGGGTTGTTAAAACTCAAGATTGTGTGATAAAGGGCTAAAAGATAGGAAATTATTTTAAAACATACTTTTCAGCAAGGTCTATCACCATAGTGATAACCTCTGACCTCCAATACTTGTTTGTTGTCAT
This sequence comes from Tridacna crocea, assembly GCA_943736015.1. NCBI lineage: Eukaryota > Metazoa > Mollusca > Bivalvia > Cardiida > Cardiidae > Tridacna > Tridacna crocea. The sequence continues at coordinate 41,719,126 of OX031063.1, forward strand.
GGCGAAATTTTTCATCAGTTTTAGACAAACAGCTTCAACATTACTGTGATTTGCAATCTGATACAAAAGTTTATACATCTGAAATGAAAAAAAATTGGCATGAGAAATCTGAAATATCAAAAATCATTTCAGAACAGAATGAGGAATGTTGTTTTTCAACCTTGAGATATATTGGATCTGACATTGGTTGGCGTTTTCAGAGATAAAACTTTACTAAAATGTTTTAAAGCCAGCCTCTGGAGAACTAAAATGCCAAGAAATGTAAGGTTCTTTTTATCACATAACAAGAGCGGCAAATTGTCGCAAGATACGCCCGTCTTACCCCAAGTTGTAAAGCTGGGGCATGCACCAGACAAAATTCAAGTATGAAAAACAACAAAGGGCAATAACTCAAAAATTAAGCAAGCAAGAGTTGTGATTTCGGTGCACTGCACTCCCCCTTGATGAGATCTATCCACCAATGAAATTTCATCACCCTAGCTAGTATAGTTTTAGAGATATGCTTCGGACAAAAATCAAGTATGAAAAACGACAAAGGGCAATAACTCAAAAATTAAGCAAGCAAGAGTTATGATTCCTGTGCACTGCACTCCGCCTCGGTGAGATCTATCCACCCATGAAATTTCATAACCCTAGCTAGTATAGTTTTGGAGATATTCACCGGACAAAATTCAAGTATAAAAAACGACAAAGGGCAATAACTCAAAAATTAAGCGAGCAAGAGTTATGATTCTTGTGCACTGCACTCCCCCTCGATGAGATCTATCCACCCATGAAATTTCATAACCCTAGCTAGTATAGTTTTGGAGATATGCTCCGGACAAAATTAAAGTATGAAAAACAACAAAGGGCAATAACTCAAAAATTAAGCAAGCAAGAGTTGTGATTTGTGTGCACTGCACCCCCCATCCATGAGATCTATCCACCCATGAAATTTCATAACCCTAGGTAGTATAGTATTGGTGATATGCTTCGGACAAAAATCAAGTATGAAAAACGACAAAGGGCAATAACTCAAAAATTAAGCAAGCAAGAGTTATGATTCCTGTGCACTGCACTCTGCGTCGGTGAGATCTATCCACACATGAAATTTCATAACCCTAGCTAGTATAGTTTTGGAGATATTCACCGGACAAAATTCAAGTATAAAAAACGACAAAGGGCAATAACTCAAAAATTAAGCGAGCAAGAGTTATGATTCTTGTGCACTGCACTCCCCCTCGATGAGATCTATCCACCCATGAAATTTCATAACCCTAGCTAGTATAGTTTTGGAGATATGCTCCGGACAAAATTCAAGTATGAAAAACAACAAAGGGCAATAACTCAAAAATTAAGCGAGCAAGAGTTATGATTCCTGTGCACTGCACTCCGCCTCGATGAGATCTATCCACCCATAAAATTTCATAACCCTAGCTTGTATAGTTTTGGAGATATGCTCCGGACAAAGAACTGGACGCCGCCCGCCCTCCCGCCTGCCACGGGTGATCCCATAATACGTCCCGTCTTCGACGGGCGTATAAAAATATGTAGAAAATAACGGATCAGAAGATGCAAAATCATCAAAAGACACAGCTACAGTAGTGTCCATAAAATCCATTCACTTCTATGAAGTCTGCACAGAGACATGACACAACTATGATATCAAATGTGTATAAGACACAAAAATTTGTACAGGGTACATTAGACTGAAATCAAGGAAGTTTATGTAATAGAAAGTAATCTTATATAGAAAAAAAAGTCTATTCAAAACACAATGGGAAAAAGAGAATATACGGATTACCACAAAGTATTCTATCCTTTATGAAACAAACTTTTGTGACACCTTCAATTTGCTTCTTAGTATGGACAATTCTAAATTTTTTCTAAAAACTGGTATAGATTTAACTCTTTACCACACGAGAAAATTTTAGACTGGTCCAAATTGAAAGCATTTGCAGACAACAAAATAAAGGCTGACTGAAAAATTGAAATTTGTTCTGGGATGGGTAGAAAACACTGTGGGAAAAGGAGAAAATGCTGGTTACCAGCATTTTCTCCTTTTCCCACAGTGTTTTCAAAAGGTTTCTTTCTCAGGGGCGTCAAAAGTAGGGATTGTGTGGTAATGGGTTAAAGAACTGCATATTGCATAAATGTACATGCTTTTCTGCTGATGCCAAACCCAACCTCTATGGTCTTTAGTGATGGGAAATCATTTGTAAAAGATTTAAGTTAGAAATATGAATATTGCATTCATTAACTACTGTTTGTTTCTTACCAACTGATTGAAGAGTAGTCTGATAAAAATTCATTAATCATGCAAATATCCTTACTTTTTTCTGAATGTTTGTTTCCTCACTTTCCAATGAATCCACAATCAAAGTCTGATAGTTCATTGCATACTGCGAATCTGCTTGTACCAAATGGATTAGTGCTTTTACACCTAGTCAAAACAAAATTATGTCAACAATTTTCTCTCTCTACATTTCTAATATGATATTTTTGTATTGCATTACACATCAGTTGGAACCATTGTTGCATAAGGTAAAAATGCTCACACAAAACAATTCCTTTTTCTGACCACAAGCCTTTGAAACTCCAGCAGTCTATCAAGGGAAAAAAAAGTTATTATCAGACACTGTAACACAGTTACTCTATATAGCAAATAGGGCTTGTCTTATTATATAGGATATAGAGGGAGTCAACATTGTACTGTTTATGAAACTTTGAATTATATATTCTGTGATATAGGCGATGCACCAATATGCTTTAAGTGTTCTTGTTGATCAACCACATACAATTTTAATGCTCCTTGATAGACCATTAGTCTTTAGAGCTTCAAAGGCCTGTGTTCTGACAAAAGCTTTTCATAATTATGAACCCATATCATTATGTAAGACCTTTATATTCCTTCTTTATTTCATGTTCTCAGGTAGGATATTGAGAAATAGCAGTGAAAATATTTTTCGATCTTATACTGGTACCACTGGTTGCCTAGCTTAATTGTGCATGCCTCACAACCAGTTGGAAATATGAGGTCATTTACCTTACATTTCTTGCACTTGACATAATCTTGTAATGCGTTGCTATGTGAGAGGGGTACATCACAGGGAATAACGGAAGAGAACTGTTCTGGGTTCAGCCACGACTGAAAATATTACCAATGGTGTTCACGAGATGAAAAAAATTTCGATCTTTCACCGAAAAAAACAAATATTATATTTATTTCATGCTTTTAACCCTTTCGGGGAGGAGCTTTATCAAAATTCAGTACAGTTCTTTTCCCTTATTCCCTGTGGCGTACCCCTCCCGCATAGCAACGTTACGTCAAGCGCGAGAAATGTAAGGTACATATATATGACGTCATATTTCCCATCTGGTTGTTAGGCACGCGCAATTTACCTAGGCAACAAGAACGTGAAAATCAGTATTTTCACTGGTGGTACCAGTGTAAGATCAAAAAATATTTTCACTGCTATTTGTCGATATCCTAACGGTAAGCATGAAACAAAATTTTGTTATCTGGTAGATAGTTAGGACGGAATTTTTGACTAAATATTCTACAGTCTGGGCCATGTCACCACCCATTTTACATTTTTTGGAAATACAAAAGCCACCAAGACTCACTATCTGGATGAAACAGATGAAGTGTTCTGACAACAAAATGACAAGTGTATCATGTAAACAACAAAAAGACTGAAAAGACTCACAGATGGATGGGCAGACAGATGACAGAAATCATGCCATGGCATAAGCTCTGCTGGCTTTCACCCAGTAGAGCTAACATAGCTGTCTTTTAAATAAGACGAGAAACAATGTAGCAAAAGAATGAAGTCATACCAATATACTTCAGGTTAGGAGAAGAGGATCGCAAAAGTCTTCCCACGTGTTGAGCAGCTATATCCAGTAATGAGCTTTCTGGTTTCATTTTAATAATACAGCATATGCACTCATACAAGATTGCTGGAAAGAAAGTGTGAACAGTCAATTTGTTTGTTTGTTTTTTAACTCTCTACCAAACAAAGAAACATTAGACTACTTCCCTATTAAAACATTGCAAACAGCACTTTAACTCTTTACCACACAATCCCGACTTTTAACGACCTTCTGAAAGTAGCCTTTTGAAAACACTGTGAGAAAAGGAGAAAATGCTGGTAACCAGCATTTTCTCCTTTTCCCACAGTGTTTTCTACCCTTCCCATACCAAATATTAGTTTTTCAGTCACCTTTATTTTGTCGTCTGCAAATGCTTTCAATTTGGACCAGTGTATTATTTTCTCGTGTGGTAAAGAGTTAAATGTAATCATAATTCAAAATTTACATCAGTGAAAGGATAGAAAACGTGAGAAAAGAGGAAAATGCTGGTAACCTCTTCGAACAATGTTATCAAAAGCCAGCTTTCACATTAACCTTGGGATTCTGTGATCAAGCGTAAATATTTACCTTCTGAGACAAACTTGCAAAAAAGACTGAATACTATCATTGCATATGGATTACAATTCTATGCATAAATACAAGTACAAATAGTAAGACAAGAGAAGAAATTGGTCGTAACAATAGATTTCTACTCTTGCAACACCTTTTTTTAGAAGGTGTTTACTGCAACACGAGAAATGCGATATATTCAAAATTACTAAGTCTAGAAAACATCTGACGGTGAATATCAGAGAGTACATCTGTCAATGAAGTTTTTGAAAATTTAACAAGTAGTACCCTGAATTACCAGAAATATAAACTATCTTGATACATCCTCAAAAACCTCAAACATTACAGATTCAATGTCTGAATGCACATTCTGTACAGTATGATCTTGATCCATATTGCTCACAAAATCTCTTAAGATTAAAGAACATAATTTCTTTTTCACACTTTAGCACTGTTTAAAATCATGGCCAAGTCGAAAATGTAGTCTAAACTAAATATAACCTACACAGAGGCACTTGATGCATTTGTATCATCAGGATACATTATACATAATTTTAACCTTACACATAAAACTTGCATGACAAAAATACATGAAGCTGTACTTGACTTACAAAAAAAAAGATTTTTTTTTGTCTGAAAGTTACGTTAAACCACTGTAAATTCCAGCTTACCAAATCCCATAGTCTCTTTAACATTTAACTTATGTAATAAATCTTTGATGAGCAAACAGAAATTTCCTTTTAATCTGAAATTAAAAGCATCTATATTAATGCAGCCAATTACTTTACAAACTAATTGTGAACTTAACAAAAACATGGCACATAATATAAGCATTTTAAGGAAAAGAAAAGGTCTTTGCTGTATGTAAAAGGCAAAGTTGGAGATTCTGGGCACTGTTTCATACAAGCAATTGAGTTTTCTCTCTCATCATTTCAAAAAACCTACTTCCATCATGGTCTTATTAGTTTATTTTTTTATCACAAATTTTGACAGTCCTGAAGAGAGGAAATTAAAATACTGGCGACAGAAATAAATCAACATTTGAGCTAAGTTTTTTCACCATATGCACATGTTTTCAATTTTGTCAAGTCCAAAGTTTTGTGGTCTGAGTTCAAGAAGTTACACTTGATAATCTAGTGGTCCTGCGTGCTTCTGTGGTGAAGGGGTAGGATCAGCAACCTGGAAGCCACTGGCAGTGAGGCTTCATTCTTCACTCTGGCCACTTTTCTTTTCGTGTTGTTATTGTTGCTTTAAGCAGGTGAGTCCTTAATCCTTTACCACACCATCTTCAGTTTTGAAGATCCTGACAGAGATGGCTCTTGAAAGCATTGCGGGAAAAAGGGAAATGCTAGTAACCAGCATTTTCTCCATTTCCATGGTGTTTTCCTCTCCTCCAAAAACAAATTTCAATTTTTGAGTCACAAAATTCTGTTGTTTGGTGAAAAAACAAAGCATGATTTTTTTCTGAGCCCCAGCCTGGTAATGGTAAATTTATGGTATAACAATATCAATAAAGAAGCTGTCATAGTGATATTACTGAAGAAATATTACCTCTTTACCACACAATCCGTCTTTTAATGACCCTGAGTAAGAAGCCTTCTAAAAAAATTGTGGGAACAGGAGAAAATTCTGGTATCAAAGACAGAAATTATTGTTTCAGTAGTATTTAATTTGTTGTCTGCAATTACTTTCAATTTGGACCAGTCTAGAAATTTGTAGTTTGGTAAAGAGTTAAAAGCAGAAGAAAGCAAAATTCAACCAATAAATTTTATCATCAAATGGTGAATATATTTACCTCTCATGATATGTTACCAATTTGGAAAGACATCGTAGAATTTGTATTTGTAACCATGGTAACTGAATACTGTGATACTCAAAAGCCGATGACATCTTGCGATTTATGATCTGTCTCAAAATGTCCAATAAACTTAAGCCAATATCTTCATATTTCTCCGGACTTTTCTGAAAATGTTTCATAATGTTTAACACTTTACCAAAAGATTCTATGTTACAATTTCAATTTGGAAGAGTCTAAAATTTGTCGTTTGGGAAGGGGTTGATATATTGACTTCATATGTATTGTTCTGTCAGACAATAACCTGGTGTGCTTTATGTCGAAAAAAAAAAACTTATAATTTGATAGATCGTCCGCTCTGTGAATTCTTACTTAAACAAATGGTTTGCAAGTTAATTTAAATCTACCGCCTCAACTTGAATCTAAGAATGTTTTAGTAGGATAAGAAAATAGATATAAGCATTACAATTTCTTAATAAAATAGTTTGTACTTACCATTATCTGATAGTGCACTACATGAACTGCAGCAGCCATAACACCTGGATCTTTATCATACAGAGCCCTCTGCAGGTCATCATGGTTGTGTTCTAGTAAATCAGGGGCAAGTAATTGGAACTGATAGAGACACATAACTGCTTTCTGTCTAACAAGTTCTCTGAAACACATTACAAAACACTGTAAGCCTTTACCAAATGAGAAAATGTTAAACTGGTCCAAATTCAAACCAGTTGCAGACCACAAATAAAACGATACTCAAATGATGGAATTTGAATCAGAAAGAGTACAAAACTTTGTGGGAAAAGTTGAAAATGCTGGTTATCTGCAATTCTCCTTTTCAAACAATGTTTTCAAAGTCTTTCACATCAGGGTATTTAAAACTTGGAATTGTGTGGTAAAGGTTTGACGGTATTCCACACCAAAAGGCAAGAGCCATTAAATTCATTTTAAGAAACTCCTGACAAGGCAGTCTTTGGTATGTGTAAGCTGTCTTTAAGCCTTTACCCCATAAGGTATTTCTAAGGTATCTCAAATTGACCCTGAATAACAGCAAGGATGAAGCCATATCTTATGTTTATATGACACCTTCTGATAACATAGAAAACATTGTGACAAAAGGTGAAATTGCTCGTCACGAGCAATTTCACCTTTTGTCACAATGTTTTCAAAAGGCTCCCACAAGCAATGCATAGAAATGAGTATCTATGGAGTAAAGGGTTAACCCTTTACCAGACGACATAATTTTAGCCGTCTCCAAATTGGAAGCATTTGCAGATGACAATTTCAGTGTAGCTCATGGTACAATTTTTCTTCGATAGAGTAGAAAAAATTGTGGGAAAAAAAGAAAATGCTGGTTACCAGCATTTTCTTCTTTTCCCACTATGTTTTCAAAAGACTTCTTTCTCAGGGTCATTAAAAGTTGGGACTGTGTGGTAAAGAGTTAAAACATGTACTTGTTAGTCTATTCTTCTTGAATTAACTTGTTCCTCTTTTTGTTTTGCTTTAAAAGTTTTTCAAATATTCTGACAGGTAAAAAATTAATCATCACTATCAGTTATTATCTGTGAAAAATGGGTTTGATGGATTACTACCTTCTCCACATGTTTTATCAAAACACCACTGCTGCAGCCCTTTTCTTTTAATCTATTACCAAACGACAATATTTTAGACTGGTCCAAATTGAAAGCATTTGCAGATGACAAAATAAAAGTGACTGAAAATTTGAAATTTGTTTTGTGAAGGGTAGAAAACATTGTGGGAAAAGGAGAAAATGCTGGTTACCAGCATTTTCTGCTTTTTCCCACAATGTTTTCTAAAGGCTTCTTTTTCAGGGGCGTTAAAAGTAGGGATTGTGTGGTAATGGGTTAAAGTTGTCTATCTGGTAATGGCTCTGTATGAAAAGGTCTATATCTATATATACAGGATGTAAAGGAAACAATTCGGAACAAATGTAACTGAAGAAACCATTTACCACTATTGTAAGTTTCAATGACCCCAAGCAAAAGGACTTTTGTGGGAAAAGGAGAAAATTCTGGTAACAAGCATTTTTCCCTTTACCTACAATGTTTTTTACCCTATCAAAGTTATTGTCTGAAACTGCTTCCAGTGTACGGACTCTTATGTCATTTAGTAAAGAGTAAGTGCACATGTGCCTGAAGAAAGAATTTGAGCACAGCAGTAACCGAAAAATCCAGTAGTACCACAGTGCCTGGAAAGAAGTTATGTACATACATGTATGTAAATGTATCTGAAGAAAGATGTGTAGTATAAATGTACCTTGTGTGTCTCATCAAATCCAAAACATGCTGCAGTAAATATGGAATACACTCCTTAGAAACTAACTGGCTTGCAGCTGAAAGTGCTACCATATTGTTCAAAATGTTGCTGCTTTGTAAGTCCTGTAAAAATATTCAAGAGGATAATGACTTCCACACCAAGGCCTTTAAGTAGTGCAAAATGTCACAGCTCTAGGCCTTATGGTTACAGACAGTGAGGCCCCACAGCTGCAATATCATGATTGAATTTGCCCTGAATTTTCAGTGCAGTCTGATCTTTATAAATACTAGCCACAAAAATGACTATTCCTCTTAATAATAACTATGCAAAATATAAACCAATATGTTGGCGATTTTTTGTTGTAATGATCCCGAGATAAAAGACTTTGAATACATTGTTCACAAAGGGGAAATGATCAACACTCTTTCCTTTTTCCACGATGTTTTCTATCCTTCAAAGACAAATCCTATAATTTGATCCACATTATCTTGCCAACTTGATACTGAAGTACTAAACATACCATCGAAACTCTGAAAAGATGCTTACTTAAACCTTTACTGTACAATCCAAATTCTTTTAACCATCCTGTGAGACACAGCTTTAAAACAATGTAAGGAAAAGGACAAAGGGCTGGTGACCGCATCTGTTCTTTTCCCACAAGGTTTCCTATCCTTTCAATACTGATTTACAATTTTTGAGTAACACTTATTATGTCCTCAGCAAATGCTTTTAATTAAGACATGCCTAAACTGTTGGTGTGTGGTAAAAGATTAAGAACAATACATGTTCAAAGTACTTATCTTATAAATTCTGACCCATAAAGTTTTACTCTTTTTGTTTTACTCAAACAATGCTGTGTTTTAATAACCCAAGAAAGAAGGCTAAAAGACATCGTGGGAAAGGGAGAAAATGCTGGCAACCAGATTTTACTCCTTTTCCAAACATTTTTATAGCAGACAATTAATTTTGTACCATTTAAGCCACATTTTACATTTTGTCTGCAAATGCTTTAGATATAGACTACAATTTTAGCCATCTGGTAGAGTTAAATCTTACAGTTATTTCTATACAATTTCATTGTTTGGTAGGGAATTAAAATTGGAGATTTTCAAAATTTATATAAATACAAACCATTGCTAAAGTACTAGTTAATAGGAGTGCAACTTCTGAGGATCTGTTTAACATCAGGCTTGCTGCTAAGTAACCTGTACAAACACAGTGGGATAATCAGGAATTGCAAAATCTCAGTCACAGGTGCAAAGTCAATGACAAAAGTGAGATAAAAAAAAATGTGACTGAAGGTCTGTTGTCTACCGGAATGTCTCAGCCATGCTTTGACAAAAGGGGGCTGAATGCATCTCCGTGATGCATAATACCAAGCGAGTCATCACATGTTTTAACTCTTTACTACACAATACCGAATTTTAACAACACTGAGAAAAAAGCCTATTCTCCTTTTTCCACAATGTTTTCTACCCTTCACAAAACAAATTTCAAATTTTCAGTCACTTTTATTTTATCATCTGCAAATGCTTCCAATTCGGACAAGCCTAAAAATTGTCGTTTGATAATGAGTTAACCCTTTACCCCATAACATGGCATCTCTAATCGACCCTAAATAATAGCAAGGTTGAAACCATTTCTTATGTGTAAATGAGACCTTTTGATAGCATAGAAAACATTGTGACAAAAGGTGAAATTGCTCGTTACGAGCAATTTCACCTTTTGCCACAATGTTTTCCAAAGGCTCTTACAAGTAATGTGTTAAAATGAGTATCTATGGAGTAAAGGGTTAAGAAAGAAGCCTTTTGACTTTACAAGCTAAACATGGCTCAAATGATGTGATCTGACTGCTCGGTAAAAGTTTGAATCCCAAAATTACCTCAATGAGACAATTCTACAGAGTACCCACAACATTATCAACTTCAGGACAAAGGTGATTTTTGTTTTATATTAAACTGTATGAATGTTTTGAGATAACTTAGTCTGATTGTGTAATATAAAAAGAGACTAAGTTTAACAAAGTACCTTGTGTATGCAGGTTATCCGTAGTGCACTGAATAAAGAATTTTACAATCTTCAGATGGAAATAAAATCACCTAGTGTGATTCCAACAGCTTTTTTTCTTTTTAGAGGAGGGATGCATAGTATAAAAAGCAATATAGGCCAACAAAGATCCAAGATTTCACTTTATGTTTCAGTCTGATCTTGATCTGGACTACACTGTCAAAAAGGAACATCCAAAGTTGCTCTTTGAGCAAGGAAAGTTGTCTCACCAATTTTTTTTTCAAGCAAGGTTCCTTGTGATGCTAGCTTTATTGCATTAATGTGGCCCCATGAAACATTGTAACCCAGCATATGACAGAACAATGTTCTGCATGCATAGTCCCGCATCTGTACCTGAAACATACACAATTATTTTCTTTGTACTATATGTTATTTGACATGTTTTTCATTTTTACAAAAGTATTTCATTCGGATTTCCAGGACCATGAAAAAAAAAAGCTACCATTTTCAATGCCACCTGCTGCTTTCTCTCATAAACAGGAATAAATCAGTGATCAGCAGCCAAAAAAAGAATACATTCTTGTCCTTTGACTCTTTACCAGACGACAAAATTTCAGCCTTGTCCAAATTGAAAGCATTTGCAGGTGACCAAATAAAATGTCTGAAAATTTGAAATTTGTTTTGTGAAGGGTAGAAAATATTGTGGGAAAAGGAGAAGATGCTCATTTCGGTCAAGCTGAGAATATGAACACTGCAACCTTATGAAATAACCTGGCATATTACCTATGATCTTGAAGTACATGGACAAATGAATATTAATCTTTTACCAGTAGAGAAAATTTTAAGTCCAAACTGACAGTATTGGCAGAAACAAACTAAACATAGCACAAGTGATCTGATCTGTCTTTGAAATGATGGAAAAAATGTACGAAAGGGAGAAAATGCTAATTACTATTTCATTTTACGCCGAAGCAAATTTGCAAAAATCTACTTTGACAATATCTTTGTAGAAATAGAGGTGATCAATATGATTTTCCTCTTTACCAAGCAACCAAAATATTTATGTGTTTCTAGTAAATTATACACTGAAATTATTTACAGACAACTAATTAGATCTGACTCAATGACAAGAATTGTCCTTCAAAAAAGTAGAAAACATTGTGGGAAAAGGTAAAAATGCTTGTTATGACCAACAGTATTTCAAAAAGCCTTAAAACTGGTTACTGTACAGTAAAGGGTTAATGTTTAATTTATGAATATTATGTGAAAGCATTGTTGCACAAGTGAACCTGTATTACACAACTTTCTCCTTTTCATGATATTTTTAAAATTGGTTGGTTGTATGACATCAAGGGTCATCTAAAGAACCCTTTACCATACAATCCTAACTTTCAATGACTCTATGGTAAATGCCTCTGAAAACATTGTGAGAAAAGGAGAAAATGCTGGTAACCAGCATTTTCTCCTTATCCCACAATGTTTCCTACCCTAATAAAGAATTTTTTTCTCATTTCAGTAACAATTAAATTGCCATCTGCAATTTCTTTAGATTTGGACAAGTCTACAATTTTCTCGTGAGGTAAAGGATTAAAGATCCACAAAACTGTGACTACTGTACATACCAATGATAAACTAGGCTGAGCAAAACCTTCTTTAATATTTTCTATCTCCCTTTTCACTGTCTGTTCTTCTTCCTGAGCAGAAACAACATATCAAACTGTTCATGTTAAAATTAAACACTATACATTTCTTTTTTACAAGCTTTACCCTTTCTAAAACAAGACTTAACTCTTTACCACATGAGAAAATTTTAGACTGGTCCAAATTGAAAGCATTTGCATTTAAGGTCTCTGATAGGTCAGAAATGTGGAAAAAGGAGAAAATACTGGTCTCATTTTCTCACAATGCTTTCAAAAGCTGTCCTTCACAGGGTCATAAAAACCCAGGATTGTTTGGTACAAGGTTAAATTACTACTATAGACTACTTTGTGAAAATCATTATGATACAGGACCAGATGCCTGTGACAAGCCATTGCTTCTCCTTCCAACAGTGTATATATAAAGTTACCTTTTTAACATCTAATACATGGCTTTGTTTTATTTAAACATTAATGCTTTCATTTGTATTTTCCAATCTTTATCTGAAATAATATTTTTGTTATGCTACCCATTCAATGCTCTATACATACACTCGTCCACTCGAGGCTAAATACTTGCAATAAAGAAGCTTTGATGACCATGTTATATTTTGTTTCCGACTAATAATATTGGGTGTGATACATCACCTTAGTTATAAATTTGCCTTTTAAGTCCGAATAACCACACTGTTACAAAGACACCAGTTACCCTTATATACCTAACCTCTCTCCTTGAGAGATTAATCATAAGTCTATCCATAAGGACCTTCATTGTCAGCTAACAAGGTAATGATTGGCGCTTACAGCGAAATGATGTCATTACTTTATATTTTAATCCAGAACTGATATAAAAATGGCTGCTGCATTGGCTTCACTCTTTATCACACAATCCCAACTTTTAACGACCCTGAGAAAGAATCCTTTAGAAAACATTGTGGGAAAAGGAGAAGATGCTGGTAATCAGCATTTTCTCCTTTTCTCACAAAGTTTTCTACCCTATAAAACAAATTTTAAATTTTTAGTCACTTTTACTTTGTTGTCTATTTTGTTGGTAACCAGCAATTTCTCCTTTTCCAACAATATTTTCTATCCATCCCAATACAAGTTTCCAGTCACTTTTATCATGTCGTCTGCAAATGCTTCAATTTGGACCAGACCTAAAATTTGTCGTTTGGTAAAGAGTAAACCAATTCCGGGAAAGACAAATTTCATCTAAAATTTTTCATTTGCATGTTCCAAATTTGGTTTGGTAATGGAGAGCAGAAACTTTGCTGATTAAAGTTCAACATAATGGTGAACTATCTTACATATTTGGAAGATGACGAGTTCACGTTCCGAACGAAGAGGGCGAAAGGTCTTGATGAAACTTGAATACGATTCTCTTTGTTAGGAGCTCCAATAAGACTCGAAAAGATCCCCTCGCTCAAAAAACGTGGAAGCGATGAAAGAGAGTTTTCACTCATCTTTAAAGCGGCTACTGACTGTTAGTAACGGCTTATCATATATTCTGGTCTTACAATTTTAGGATTTCATAGTTTTGTTTTCATGCTGTCGGTGTTCGTGAGAAACGTTTTATCGTGAAAATAATTCAAAATCAAAGTACTGATGGGTTTGTTTTCACAGCAACCACTCCATTTTTCGGTTATCAAAAAAGAAAGGAAAATTGAGAAAAAAAATTCACGAAATGGAAAATGTCTCTAATTGAATTTGATAAGACTTTGGTAGTCCAAGAGGAAAGGTACTGATTTCCGGTACTCCTGAGCTATCAGATTCTTCGAGAGCTTGCTTTAAAATGGATGCCACAAATTTGTAATTATCAGGGCCTGCTTGATCTTCTATGTACAGCCAGTGATCTGCGATTGACCGTTTCTGCCTATTTCCAGAATTTTTTTTATTTAGAGCGCTTCTGACAAACACAAAAAAATTACAACAGAGCTTACCTACGAATCGGAAGCAGGCCTACTATCCTTACCAACCACCTACATTTCATAAGAAAATCAAATTTTAATCGATCCAAATCCACAGAAAAAATAGTACTAAAGATAGTTTGCAATAGATCTATGGGAGGAAACAGACTTTTTAATAGATCAAAACTGATCTAGAATAAAAGACACGAAAGAAATCAAAGATACTACAGATCATTTTATGGATCGGTCTCGGGTCTGTTTCCAAACGCTCACCGTCTTAGCCCATTGTGATTTTACGGTCAAAGGGAGAAAACTCGTATAACCTCTTTATCAATGGTATTGAAGAGTACTCTCCCTTATTGTCCCCCCCCCTCCTCGGGATAGTCTTTTTTTCAACTATTACAAACAGTCACACCGAAACCTACAGAACCGGTGCAAGGTTAATTTATACCCGTACGGTCTATCCAAAAAAACCTGGACCCTCTGTTAACACTTATTTTGCCAAATGAGTTATATGAAACTTTCAAGCCGATTTTAAAAACCCGATCTTTGCTATTTCAAAGCCGTGTTCTTTTGGAAAAATGTTCCAATTGGTCCGTGCAGATTCAAAATCAGACAGCACGTTCATAAATACACCCATGTTTTTTCTGCTGACTCTTAAAGTTATGGTTTGCACGCTGGTATTTTTGTGTACAAGGCAGGTTGCTGTCGCGTATTTTTTTAAACCAATTTATTGTTCAACGGATTGTTCAGACTGAATAACCCCTTTCTACTAACACACACAAAAAAAAAGAGGGTGGGGGTGGGGGTGGGGGCGAGGGTCCTAAACTGGAAGCAAAACCAATAATATCGGGAAATTAATGTAGCTTTAATTTCCATTTATTAGCTTTGAAGATTCACGGTCAATGATTAAAGAAATGATTGGAATTCGACACTTCAACCCATATAATTAACGAGATTTGTTAATAACCTCGAAAACCTAATTGAACGAAAACATGTCGTTGATTTATAAGTTTAAATGGTTACTTATAAATTTATCGTATACATTCATCAGTTGATAAATTTTATTGTAAAATCAATACTTATGTTCTGCGTGAGCTCTTACTTTGATAACCGAATCAATCCTTCCAAGTTTAAATTTTGGCGGTCGCTTTGTTTACGAAATTTGACGAGATAAAAGGGAGACTACCACCTGGTTACAAAATATTAACAACATCTGCAATTGTTTTTTTTTTTTCTTTCTACTTTCTTCTGTCACGATATTTTCAAAAGTAGCAGCGTTTACTATCTTGACTTAAACCATATCAGAAATAATATCAGCTCTACGAACCTTTTCTATTTTCTATTTACATTGTCTTAACAAACGACAATGATGCTTATAATTCGTCTTCGGTTTTATGCTGTCCGGAAATATAAGGGAAGTGACTCTGTCATTAAGAAAGTCATGTCAGTATGTACGAGTTTTCTCCCTTTGACCATAAAAATATTCCTTATTTAACCAGGTTTCCAGTTCGATCCCACAAGCAACTTTCCATTGAAGAAATTCAGTGTAAATAGAGAAATTAAAGGTGTTCATGAAATACAGGAACATCCGAGTCGCAAGAATTATTAGATAAATGAATGAAGGAAAGGGATTGCGTGTTTTAGGCGTGCCCGATGTTTAGATCAACATGTATTATCGACTAGAGCACACAATCCAAAAATAGAGGACAAATTCTATGTAGAGTTTGAATGGTTTGGTAACATGAAGGCCACAAAATATGTTGATAAGTTTTAGGAAGAAACTGATCTGCGATATTTAATCCTTTGCCACACAATGACGACTTTTAACACCCCCTTTTAACACCCCTGAAAGAGAAGGATTTTTAAACCATTGTGGAAAAAGGAGAAAATGCTGGTTACCAGCATTTTCTCCTTTTCCCACAATGTTCTCTTCCCTTTGAAAAAAAATAATTTCGAGTTAGTAACATTGAAACTGTGATCAGTAATTGCTTTCAATTCGGACAGGTCTAAAATCTTGCAATGTGGCAAAGCGTTAAAAAGAGACAGTAGAATTGAAGATGTAAATTTTTATATAAAAAAAAAAAATACAAATACATGTATATTTGGCATTGAGGTCAACTCATATACTGAACTTTCGAGACATGTACAATTGAGCCTATAACAGATAAGGTCAAGTTTCCGAAAAGATAGCCAACGTTGTAAACCAAGGGAAAATGCAAGCATTAACGTTATTTCATTCGTTGTTTCTAGCACTATACGTGTGTGATGCTATGGACAGCGAAAGATTTACTATGATCGAGTTAATGAAACAATTTAGTGCACTGAAGACCTATGTGACATTACAAGATGAAAGAATCGAGGCTTTAGAGAGGAAGATAGACTTGCAGCGAAGAGAGATTTGGTCCATTAAAGACAAAATGAACAGAAAAATGTTCCGGAAATATGAGGATAAAGAAGTACCTGGAGATTGTGTAAAGGAATCGCCAAATTCTATTTCAGGAAAAAGATCTATAACCCGAGGTTAGTGTGATCGTTCGTTCGTTCGTTCCTTCCTTCCTTCCTTCTCTCTCATTTTCATTCTTTTTTTCCACACTCTAATTTTATTTTTCTGTGGCACGTCCCAACATATCAACCGATCGTCTCTTTCAAGAGTTGGACAGCCATACTTCACTAAAGTACGCCATGCTATCATGAGTCGAGATTCGGTTTGAACATTTCTGCCAATATCATTTGAACGATGCTCTGGCAACAGGGGGGCTTAATGTATCTCTGTTATGTGTGATAACAAGTATGTCATCACAACAGGGGTTGCCAGTGGTTTAAACACGCATGTGTAGCAGGATCTCATGACCCTCTTTCCTGAATCTTTCCTTTTTTTTAACTGTTTGTTAACTTGTTTACGTCTCATTTTACTTTTGTCAAAGGGAGACTTTTTTTCCATACACAAAATTTCAACACTTACCCTGTTCATTAACTAAAATGAAGTTTTCATTCTGATGGTAGATACCCAAATGTTGCTATTTCAAAGTTATATTTTGGAGAAAAATATCTCCTAATCAGACACTGTAGATCCAAGATCAGACTGCACTGTATGCAAAATAACAGTCAGTCACGCTTAGCATCTAAAGTGTTAAAGTCTGGTGTTACCCATATCACATGGTAACTTTACCTGTATTTCAGGGAGACTCGCTCGACAAGCCGAGCCTAAAATCGCGTTTTCATCGTACATAGACCACGTGATCCGGCATATTGGTATCAACAGTATCATACCGTTCGACAAAATCCTTATTAACGATGGTGGGGCGTACAATTCAGTAACAGGTAACATTACACTTTTTGTTTTCGTATACCATTCTAATTGCATTGTAACTACGTTCTGTGCAGTTTGGTCTTGATCTATAAGCTCCGCACAGGGCCGTAGGCCCCCCCCCACCAATAATTTGATCACCAATGAAATGACAGTGTTTGGCCGAATATTGCTAGACAATCGTCGTATATGAGGAGGATGAAATAATATCAGAGTAACTTAATGCAATACGCTGATAGAAAATTTCAAACAAATTAATATAGTTCTAAACAAACGGAAAAGAGCCACAGAATTTTTTCAACTACTATTGTTATCTGACATACTCCAAACAATTTTCAACATCACATTTCATTCAGTGTGATTTTCTGCTTTTTTTTTTTCTTTTCCAAATCTCATAATTCACCACACTGTTAAACAAATTTCCTTCTATTTTGGTCCCTAGTATTAGTAGGTGGGTTATTTCTCACTGCATAACAAAACACACTATATGTCGAATCGGGACAAGCCAATTCTGAAAAGTTTGGCCCCCCCCAATCCAAAATTGCTTCCTACGTCCCTGCCGCAAAAGTGCAAACGATTACTTTCGGCCTTATATCCGAACACATAGAGGGTTTTGTGGCATTTGTCGAAGACAAAACCGCTATGAGTTCAATATTGAATTTTGAAGACCATGTATCGTATTTTGTGCAAATCCGAAGGAAATAAACCCAATTGAACTCAATTTTGCTCAGGCAAATAAGTTTTTTGGTAGCACTAAGATATGTAATTGGAATCGGCATGTTGAAAAACATAGGGTGAGGCCATCGACCGTGGAAATACTAATTTTTGATTGAAAATAGCTTCACTCGCTCATGGCCTTCTATTGGCGCAATGATACAATATTTGCCTACCGATCACTTCGTCCTGGGCTTTTTCGTTCCAAAACCAGTTCATCCCACGACTTTTTCATCCTATGATTGCGCGCTACTCCATTTGATTGCGCATGAATTTTTACAGTTCAAAATAATTGATTGTAATGTTGGGAATTGAATGTAAACGGCTAAAAATATTTCAAAATGATCGTTTCAGGTAAAAAGTAAATGTTATTCTATGTATTCACATGGTTTTTCTCTCTTTTCTCTCTTGATCCTACGGTCAAGGGACTTTACTCCCGACTCCTCCCAATGATCGGAGGGAGACCACCAATACACAAATAATCCAAACTTTGTCATGCGTACTCTCCCTTCAACCTAAACAGTATTCATTTGCTTAATAGGTTTAGGCCAATATTTGAACTTTTTTTTCTTTCAAAATATTAATTCCACACAATGGCTTCCTTGACAAATATCACTTTAGCGTTCTCAACGCTTTGTTTGAGGGAAGATTTATATTTATTCACAGTCCCACACGAATATAAACTCTCCTATTTCCAGTTACATGTACTTTTACCGTGACGGTGAGTTGCAAAACCCTTTTTACCTAGTTTATCTTACGATCACAGACACTTCTGTTTCCAGGTATTTTTACTGTCCCTGTGACTGGTGTTTACCTGTTTACATACACGATCAATACGAACGTTGAAGCATATCAACTCGTGGTTAAGCTAGTCATGGACGGCATCAACATGTCAGATGGCACGTCGGATCCATTCCACAAACTCCAGGTCTCTTTATAAATTCTTTACCACATGAGAATATTTTAGACCAGTCCAACAAGCATTTGCAGACGAAATATATATGACTGAAAAATTGCAATTTGATTTGGTTTTGGAAGGGTAGAAAAAATTTGGAAAAAGGAGGAAATGTTGGTTGCCAGCATTTTCTCCTTTTCCCCCAATGTTTTCAAAAAGGCCTTTTCCTCAGGGTCGTAAAAAGTCGGGATTGTGTGGTTAAGAGTCGTTCATAGCAACTTTAATAGAATTTTAAGAAGAGGCACTACAAAAATATCAATGTAAATTATGGAGGATAAAAATGCATGTTAAAGCATGACGGCAAAGGAGAAAATGTTTGTCACGGACTCGCTCAATATTTCTAATAGTAGCCTAGAAGATACAAATGATCGACTAAAGAAATGGTGAGTTGTATTGCTGCATTGCCGTGTTTCCCAAGTCTACAATATAAGGCGATATTTTTTGTATATATTATATATCTTTATAATATATTCAAGACTTGACAATAGGATCGGATAAACTCAGTGTTTCCTAGTACCTGTAATGCTTTGATTTCAAGATTTTGGTTGCTTTTATCAAGATACAAAGTCTTGCTGAAAGGTTGAAGTTTGGGCACGTATTTACCAACCATTTTAAAAGCACCCAGTTTTATTTTGAAAGTATTTAACACGTTTCAAAATTGACCAAACATCTAGTTAAGTCTATCAGAAGTAGTGTCATTTTCAAATTAGACATTCTTAAGGACAAACTTGGAATTATATCTAAAATACTTTGTGAAAACGAACCCTTGGCTGTATGTGTAGACATGTCTTGAGCTTGCCCCCTTCCACAATTACCTATGTAGGGGTGAAGGCCTGGCCCGTATCACTAACCATTCTAAATGACAGGCTTATACTAACTATCGAATTAGAAAGTAATTTACAATTTCTGATTGGCTAAACCATCAGAAATTGTGTTACTTTGAAATCTGGGAAATTGCTGAGAACCTGACTGACAAAGTTATTTACAGTAACTGTATTGTTGATAAATATGAATTCTGCGGATATTCTCTTGCCCAGCACCTCCGTTGCCTATCTCGATGCCGTTGTCCAGCACCTCCGTTGCCTATCTCGATCTCGATTTTGACACAATAGATGTATATTTACAGGAGATACAAGGCGGTAACACAGTGATATTCCGGGCTAACCAGGGACAATCTATTTGGCTTGCAGCCTACAATATTAATGACACCACTGCAGACAGCAAAGAAAACTACCGATATTGTACTTTATCTGCTGCCTTGTTGTACACTTAGTGCTGACAAATAAAGTATACCATCTTGGTGAATTGGGCATTTTAGCTTTTGAGCGGGAGGACATCCGACATACATAAGAATCGTCAAGGACCAAACTGCTATTTGCTGCAAGCTGAGGCCTGTCCATTACTGTTCATGCTAATTCTAGATCTATCGAGAATAAGCACAAGTATTACAAGGAAAATATAACAGAGAAAGACATATTTCCGTGATGCATTATAAGCCACCAAATAATTACGGATCCATAAAATGTTGTTGAACAACCGGCTGTATCCTAAAGTAAACGGGTCTCTGCCTCCTTGGACATGCAGAAAGATGACGAAAAGCAAAAAAAGGTTTCGAGACAGGTCAGCCCGTCACGAAACTTTTTCTGCAAATGCCTAAATTCTGTTATCATACAGCATGGCCCATATGTATACGAGAAATACTTCTTGTACTTCTTGGGTAATAAATCACAGGAAATACATACTGCTTTATATAATTTTATCTCAAACCATTGTTGTTCACTGGTATCTTTTACAAAAGAATCCAGTAGTTTGTAATATCACTTTGTAATACAACATGTGACATGTATGTTTGAAATAAATATGTGAATCACAACCTATATATCTCTGTGCAGGTCAAATTTTAGGACAATGACTTCGTGACATTAGGCCCACTGTTAATAAACGTTAATCGACCGATATATTTCACTTAAACAGTAAGTTCATGAAAAAATGAAAATTTCAAACTGATGATGGAAACCAAAATATCACAGAGTCAAAATCTTTGACGCACAAAAAAGTCTTGTCATGTCATGTACCAAAAAAAGACGCTCTCTGGATTTTTCAGTACAGTCCTTGAAATTGCATCGAGTCGACTTGAAAAAAAAATTGTTACCTTTACCTCTATTATCTTCAATCCGGTACACAGAACGGAACAAGTAGTACCAAGGGAATAAAAACGGTCGAAACTTTGGAACATGTTTATCTCTTCTCATCATGAGATTAAAATCTTAAAACAGCATTGAAAATATTGAACGAAACTTAAGTATCAGCTTTTGAATAATGGCGTTATGCTGAAATTAGTTTTGACGAATCAGATTTGTCCAGTCTACCATAATGAAAAAGAATGAGACACCTTTGAAGCATACTGACGCCCAACAAACAACTAAAATTTGACCTTGGTGCCGAAAGGTATGTTGTATTAGAACAGAAAGAGATTACACGTTGGCGCCCAACGAAAAACTGAATTTAGCGCCGATAAGAACAAGAGAATTTGAGAGGGAATAATATTCCTGTAATGTTTGATGGTTTCTTCCCAGTGACCAAACGATGATATTGGTTTAGTAATAAGAGAACTGGGAGGGTATCAAACTTATATAAAGCACACGCTGGCGCCTAGCAAACGACTGAAATTAGCCAACAGCGCCGAAGGTTATTATACAAAAGGTGTCCATGGCACAAAAACGTATAAAAGTAGAAAAAGTAGAGGAGATGGAATGAAACATCTTTGAAGCACGTTGGCGCCTTACAATTACAAAAATTTGATCATGAACACAAATAGTATTATAGAATATGGGAGGTATTCCAACTTCTTTGCAGTACTTCGGCTCCAAATACTGATTTTTAAATAGAAACCCCCTCTTTTGAAATATGTTTACCACAGTTCGAATAGATAACTTCAAATGAACTATATAACTACAAATGGGTCAAATATAAAGATGACGCAGCACTGGCGTCAAGTTATTGGCCTCACTCCCACAAATAACTCTTTCAGCGCCTAATACTGCATATATATACACGGCCTCTTTTGACCGCTGCAAAGTCTAACCACTAAAACTCAGCGAGATTTTCATCTTTTAGGCTAGAATATACAAACAAACGATTACAATGCACGTGGTGCGCAAAAGCACCTATTCTCGTCTTTGACACCAAGAGGGTTAAAAGACTGAAGTTCGCTGAAGCCGCCAGCACCAGTTCGATTTTTCTTTTAAGGTCAAAGTAAAACGTTCGATTTATGTCACTATATATAACCTCTTACTTTGGAATTAGAACACTATTGATAAAGAATGACAAACTGTAAAGGAACACTTATCATTTATATTTTTTCATATACGGCCGCGCAGAGCTATGCAGCCGACGATCTTTCATTAAAACTTCTGCAACGTCTTCAACGGCTGGAAACATACGTACAGAAACAGGAAGAACGTATTCTGACATTAGAACACAAGGTCTCCAAACAGACGACTGAGTTAAATTTAGCAAAAAAGAGACTGGAGCTGTGTTATAATGCAAAGAAGAACGGTACCGTGCAAGCGACAGGAAAATCTGAACGGGGTATGAATGTACTGACTTTTAATACATGGTGGGCTACTTCATCGACTTAATGATATTGTAATGTTCCACAAAAGAGAGACATTTGAAGAAAAAAATGTTCTTTTTTTTCCGTAACACCGTATTGAAAACCACAAAAGAAAAGAGACAGTTACTTATAATTGAAAATAAAGTACATCTTTTGTTTTCAATAATCCTCATTCGGAGTTTCCTTCAAGAGCTGTTTGATGCAGGGCCGTAAAAGCCCACGGTTTTAGGATAATGGATATCGCTATAAGACAAGCGCAACTTGGAAGAAAAAAGCCTTTAACAATTAACAATATTCATTAATGAATAAAGATAAAAGAGTACAATAAGGAGCTTAAACTTGCAAATAGATATAAGCAACCTGTTTAAAAAAATGAAAAATTCCAACTTACAGATCTGTATCCAAAGTTAAATCCAACACTTTTTCACTAATTCTGTAACCTCAAAACCCCAAGTCTAACTTCAAAATACCAAATCACCAAGTAAGTCACTAGATCTACTATTTACATCAGCTTGGAAAATTCTAGATTAGTCTTATCTAGAAAGATGACAACATGGATTGGTAAACAATTTGTTTACAAACAACCTGTTTCTAAAATAACAACAATGGAAAATCAATGAATGTTCTTATATAATTCCTATAATACTCTGTACATAGAGTGAAAGTGATAATGAAAGCAGGTTACATGTATATCCTACTTACACAACAATGTAACTGTAATTTAGTATTTCCTCGTATCTTTCAGATCTTCTACGTAGAATGTAGACTTTTCGATGTATATTTCTATGTCAAATTAATTTAGTAACTACGATTAGTATCAATCTCCTTGTGTAGTTTGGTTATGTGATTATGTTGGTCTAATTTTGATGGGTAAATCATTCTTTTTCAGCAACACGTGCCCAGATTCCACAGGTAGCGTTCTCGGCGTACTTAGATCACAGAGTTAATCATGTTGGAATAGACAGTATCATTCCATTCAATCAAATCATTTTGAACGATGGCGGAGCTTACAACACTATCACAGGTAAAGTCAAAGACACTGCTGTTAGCAATAATCGAGATATTATCAGTCAAGTACAATCTGTAATTCATGGCGCTGTTCTACTTGGAGGATTAGATGAAGCACTGTCAACAAATTGTATTGCAGCTATTAAAAATAAATCTCGCTGGCTATTTGTGTAATAAACATTTGTGTAACCCTAGTTTCAACCGAGACAAATCATATGCATCATGAAATTTACTGCCATAAAGCATAGCCTACATGTATTCTCTTTCTGAAAAAGAAGGTGGAAAGGAGTTGCTGGTATTATACTTACTCTCTTTTTTTAATCTTTATTATGATAATCATTAGAATTTCACAGATTATCAAAAATGGCCTATATGAAAACAAACAGCTTGTTCAAGTGACAAGGAAACTCCTGTTGAAAAGTTGTCTGGTTATGTATTCAGAATGCCCTAATCGGAGATTTCTATTTCAAAAATGCCATCTGGCGGAAGATAATGGTTTCAGGTGTTTTCAGGCCAGGCAAACATTCTATTTCCAGGTATATTCACAGTACCGGTATCCGGTGTGTACTTGTTCCACTACTCGGTGAATACAGACGTGAAGGCTTATCAGTTGGTTGTCAAACTCGTCCTGGACAATGTCAACATGTCTGATGGTACATCAGACCCTTTCCATGAACTCCAGGTCAGTGGCTTGCTCAATTCTCACTCTCTGCCATTCGAAAAATAGAACATAACCTACACTTCGGTTAACCTACACATTATAAACTGCCTTTGATTGTCACATTGTGTATACTAGTACTTGGGTAACTTGGCAAATCTCATTTAAAAACCATCTCGATTAGCCTATCAGGAATTGCATTAGATCTACTCTCAAAAAATTAAATTTCTATAGAACGAGACGAAGAATGTCTTAAAAGAGTCGATGAAAACGGACTTAGGACTTAGGACTTTATTATACTGCAAAGAAATTTCTCGTGATCTGATTGGAAAATATGCCCCGAACGTATATCTCATGTTCACTGGCAAAACCCACGTAAAAGCAGTTTCCCTTTCGGGAGCCCGGTATACATGACTACACTATCAACACAACATCCAAAATGGCGGCGTCGATCAAGATTTACGTCAAAATTATGCGCCAAGCTGCACGTTTTAACATGTATTGCCAAGGTTTCAGTGACGTCAGTTTCCAGTGACGTCAGTTTTCAATTAATTGGGGCACTCAGAAGGGAAATTCTACTTTGTCAGCGTACTCGATTTTGTAAAAAAAAAAATAAATAAAATTCGCTTCGCAAACTTTGGAATGGCAAAACTTCACATTATAATAAATTCGTTATGCGGTCAGGTGGCAGGGGACTCGGAAACTTGTTCACAGCTGAGGTGAATCATGTCGCGACCTCGCCTTCGGCTCGGAGCGACATGATACAACAGCCGTGAATAAGTTTCCAAGTCCCTGCTACCTGACCGTACAAATGATAATGTGCAGGTTCTTTTCTAGTTCAGGTGATGAAATGTATAAATACTTAAGGTCTGCAGCCCTTACTCTAATACTAAAATACGGAAGCTGCCGAGATAAGCCGAATAGCCTTTACGAAAAGGTCAATGTTATACTGACGAGTTAGGGGTCGTGATCCTTAACAACGGCTATTTTATTCGTATATTCTTGTTCACAATTGAAGGAGATACAAGGAGGTAACACGGTGGTATTCCGAGCCAATCAGGGACAATCTGTATGGCTGGCTGCCTATAACACCGGTGACACCATGGTGGATGGACGACAGGACTACAGATTTTCTACTTTCTCCGGTGTTCTCTTGTATGAATAATAAACAATGCAGACCTTTTATAAAAGTGCTTTTGTTCTACTTTTTTTCTGTGTAGCATATTTATTTGAACCATGCTCTGTGAAAAGGGGTTTAATGCATCTGCAAAAAGTAGCGAACCAGGTCAGCATGCGCAATCGGCGCATGCTGACCTAGGTCGAAACTTTTTGATTTTCGGTAGATTTTCTCCATGCCTAAGGACACTTCTACAACATGATGCGATCATTTATTAAACAAAACGGTTGTTATGGATCTAAAGTTTTGTGATGACTTGCATGAAATAATGCATCACGGAGATGCACTGAGCCCCCTTTTGTCAATTCGTTCGTGGCTCGGAGATTGTTGAAGACAAATCCGAATTAACAATCTGCCCACTCTTATCCACAACTGTTTGCACTCAGCAATACCGCGATATCACTTTCAATTTTTGGACAAAACGACTTCTAGTATTATAAAGAATAAACCACTCCGATCTTCGAGCCTTTATGTCTTTTTCATGTTAATATTACTTCTTAAGCTGCTGATTTGTTCAGTATTTTTTCCAACTTTCAATGAAAATGATTCATAATAAACTATGTTATCGTCTTTGTTGCATAGTTCTCTTTTGGAATTTGTCGAAAGCAACGCCACTATGAGTTCAATATCAAATTTTGAAGACCATGAATTTTATTTTGAGCAAAACCAAAGGAAATAAATCCAACTAAACTCATGATTTTATTCTCAGGCAAATGAGTTTTTCGATAGCACTTAGATAAGTTATTGGAAATGACGTATTAAAATAAAGTGGATTAGACCATGGATCGTGAAAGAACTTCTTTTTGATTAGAAATAGCTTTACCTGCGCATAGTCTTCTATTGGCGCAATGATATACACAAAATTTGTCTACTGACTACTTGGTTCTGGGCTTTTCGGTTCCAAAACTAGTTCGTTCCTTGGCTTGTTCATCACATGGTTGCACGCTACTCCATTTGATTGTGCATGGATATTCATAAATTGAAACGATTAATTGTAATGTTTGAAATTAGATCTTTACCGCCAAAGATATCTGAAAATCATAGTTTTTTTTTTTCGTACAGAGTTGATTTAATACGATGTATGTACATGATTTCTCTCTCTACAGTTCATGCATGCTATCTTCAAGTGACATTACTCCTGACTCCTTCTGAATGATCAAAGGGAGACCAGCAACACAAATCGAATCCAAACTTCGGCATGAGTACTCTACCAAAAAGTTATCTGTTTTTTTTTTCGGACTATTAATTCCACACAATGGCTTCCTTGACAAATACCTCACTAGTGTTGTCAATGCTTTGATTTTCTAAGTAACTGTAAGATGGCTGTTCTAGTGACTCATGACGTTGGTATAAAAAAGGTATCTATAAATCACTATAATACTATGGCCCTTTTCCAGTGTTCGTAAGTTTTCTTGGAAAAGAATAACAAATATCCTTATTTTCAAAACTTTGTAAAGAATGACAAAGGTTTCTATCGGGCAAACGACGAACCTTACATATTTTGTCATGGTGACACTGTGTGTTTGCGTAATTGTTTGTCTCGTATCTAATCCTTTCCCATACGATAAATTGGAAGCATTTGCACAGACAGTGAATTTGCAAGTGGCACAAATGAACTTAATATCTTTGACAAGGTGGAAAACATTTTGGGAATAGGAGAAAATGCTAGTTGCCAGCATTTTCTTTTCCAACAAATGTTTTCAAAGGGCCTCTTCCACAGGGTCGTGCAAAAGAAGGGGGTTGTTTGGTAAAGGATTAATCCACTGTCATCGCAAAATAATTTGCATATCAAACCTACATCAGAATAAATAAATCTTTATTGGTTCTCTCCGGCGTTTTGGATAATAAGCATGCGTAATTGACTGTAGAAATACGTTTTATCCTAAAAATGATTAATCCATTACAAACTATTCCGAGTTTTGAAAGTCACGCGAAAAAAAAAAAAACTCTGGAAAATTTTGTGGGAACAGAAGGAATTGCTGGTTTCACACAGTTTCCACCTTTACCACTATGTCTTCTTGTATGGAATTTGAGGCCATGTTAATTATCATATATGTATCATATTATTATACAGATGTAGATCCATTATGATATTTTCAAAAGCGCCTGCCGCAGTTTTGTCTCCTTTGATAAACAGCTAATCATATTTCACGCAAGATCCCTTCATGTTGTGTTATCATCCATAATGTACTCGAAATCGACGGGTCCATCTTCAGGATCTGTGGGCAAATGCGAAAGAAGAGGATGAAAGTACCTGAAGGGAGTAACATTACAAAATCATGCGTAATGATCGCATTATGTTATAAATCAGTTGTGGCGTCATAAATGTAATTCTTTGTCGTTGATACATGTACACATGTAAATTTGATCTATGGTATACATTTAGTTTTTTAAGAATGCAAATCGTAACTTTAAAATGGGGGAGTCTACTTTTCGAATTATTGTTGATAACTCTGATGGAAACCTCAGGTATGTAAATGAACAAACGAACTTAAAGCCCTTTGAAGTTTGTTACTCTCTCTCTCTCTCTCTCTGTTTTTCTGTCTGGCTGGCTGTATCTCTCTCTATTCCTTTTTTTATTGGCCTTCAGTATTTCTGTCTGTTTTTTTTCTTTCTGTATGTATCTCTCAATTTGTCCGTATTATCTGGATTTCTGTCTTTCTGTTTTTCCTGTCTGGTCGAGTGCATCTCTGTTTTTCCATCGTCTAGCTGTCTGCATTTCTCTCTTTTCCGTTTTTCCTGTCTGGTCGAGTGCTTCTCTGTTTTTCCATCGTCTAGCTGTCTGCATTTCTCTCTTTTCCGTTTTTCCTGTCTTGTCGAGTGCATCTGTTTTTCCGTCGTCTAGCTGTCAGCAATTCTCTCTTTTCCGTTTTTCTCTCTGGCTGTGCGTAACATTTTTACTGTTTTTCATCTGTCTGGCTTTGTGTGTTTCTCTTTGTTTTTTCTGTTCGGTTGTGAGTATCTCTATTTTTCTTAAATGGCTGATTCTGTATTTCTCTCTGTTTTCCTATCTAGCTGTGTGCATTTCTCTACATTTCTTTGACACGATTATGCTCCTTTTCCGATTAATAATCTTCATTGAAAAGCATTTGCAGGGCTCCGAGGGCAGGCAGCAGCATGCAGTGCTCTTGTTTTAGACAACTCATACCTTTGTATGCTACAGTATGTATCGTCCAGCCTGATGTTGATTTATGCTGTCTTCGCCCTGGATTGATTGGATTCAAATAAACCAGACGAAAAAAATATTTGCAACCAGAGCCTGTATTTACCCACCATTCTTGAGAATATTCTTAGTCTTATTGTCCAAGGTTTTCTACATTTGTAAGCAACACAACTTCTGATTGGCTAAACCGAATGGTTTAGCCAATCAGAAGTTGTGTTACTTACAAATGTAGAAAATTCTGGAGAATAAGACAAAGAACATTCTTAAGAATGGTTGGTGAATACGCAACCAGGTTTCTCAATTATGACTTATCTTTTGTTCATCGGGAAACAATTCATCCCATATCACAGCTGAATACAATGCCCTCACGGAGTCACTTGGTGTCAAGGTGATGAAGGAATTACACGAACGTCCAGTTCCTGATAGAAACAGCCAAAAATCTTAACGACGAGTATATCTTACATTTGTTGGTGAAATACTTTCAGGTGGAGCATGTCCCGAGAAGTTTGGCATTCGAATGTTTGGGGAAAACTGTAAATTTAGATGTCGCTGTAAAGATAATATTCAATGCGACCTCAACACAGGCGCATGCGCAACCGGATGTGACGTCGGATGGATTGGGCCTGGCTGTCAATATGGTATCGAGTATATCTTAACAATCTCCTGCGATCAATTTGTCATCTTAACACAACTTTGAAAGCATTATTACAGCAAATTGTGCCGAAACGTATAAAATACGTATCAATACTCTCTTAAAATATACTAAAACCCTTTTTCACAGAGCATGGCTGGAATGTATTAAAAATCATTTCATATTTCAAGGATATTTTGGAAGGCTTGAGATGCAAATAGTATCAAGGGGGGGGGGAATAAGCTTTACATCTTCGGATAAGTTCACTGATAAGTTCACTGGCTGCCAAAATATAAATGGCGTTAAAAACGGGATTAAGAAACTGTTGTCACAGGATTTTTTGATAAATGGTCTCAAAAACTTTCTATACGATAAAAATCATAACGAACAAACAACTGCACATTCTCATTGTATTTTACTATTTTTTCTCACAGAAAACGTTGCTTTCAACAAACCAAGCGTCCAAAGCTCGACATCAGTTGTTGGTATGACGTCATTGGACGCCATGAAGGCGACAGATGGGCTACTCGACACATGCACTGGTACACAGCTATCGGAGAACAGTTGGTGGAGAGTAGACCTTGGAACCCAGCGATACATTGTGGGGCTAGCTATCCACCTACGGAAAAGCAAGTATTTGTTGATGTTTTCTTTTTTTCACTCAATGACAACACCAGTAGTTTAACTTGAAGTATAGATTCGCATCGATATCATGTGATGCTGGTCAGGGCTACATAATTTGGGTGAAGGAAGAGTAGGTGAGGCAACACCTCAATAAATATTATAGAAAGCTGCATTCAAAAGAGACTGTGACTATTTACGTTTATTCAAAATTCTATAGCATACCTTCTGTGTGCCATGTATAGAACTTTTGAGTATGAACAACAAATATCGTTGAAATTCATACATGTTTTTCTAAACACTCGTCTTATTAACTCGGCAGTGGAATTTGTCTTTCAAATCAGTCTACTTCGAAGAGGTTTTTGTTGAATTTTATGGAGAAGAAATTGCTTAGTACGAGTAGCCAATTATTTTTCTTTTGTTACTTTTTTTGTAAACTTGTTCCTATTAATGAAATCTTAATTCATGTTTATTACAAAATTAATGCAGCTTCTCCTTTTAATTGAAAATGTCAGTGCTTATATTTTATTTACATGTTTTAGATGAAGCTTCGGGTATTCAACCAAGAAATAATATCGTTATTTACATCCGTAATAGTACCGACGACACAGCTGAACGAATTCTTTGCTACCGCGAGACCGGAAGTCAGTCCAGTTATGACGTCACGTTAGAGATCACTTGTTTAGAACCCATGATTGGTCAACACGTAGAGATAAACGTCATTGAACGGTCGCAGCTGGAACTCTGTGAAGTACAGATTTATGGCGGTAAAATATTTTACGTGAAATACTAAGTATCCTTTAAAAAAGATTAAGTCGGATGGCCAAATGAATAAAGTTCATATTTACAGCCCGATCTATATATTCATTTTGTCTGCAGATATTTTTCAGTTGTGCTTGTCCCTCTTCGGGTTCATAATCAAAAGGAAATACTTTGAATGAAACAGAAGTCGTGAAGTCAAAACAGCTCTTCCAGATCATTGCTGTTCTAAAATAAAAAGAGCCATGCCTGGTTAAAGGGGATTTAACCCTTTCTCAAACAATCCCTGGTTTTCACGACCATGAGAAAGAAGCCTTCTGAAAACATCGTGGGAAAAGGAGAAAATGCTGGTAACCAGCATTTTCTCTTTTTCCCACAATGTTTTCTTCCCTTTCAAAAACAAATTCCAACTTTTAAGTCACATTAGTTTTGTTGTCTGCAAATGCTTCAAAATTTGGACTTGTCGAAAATTATGTCTTTTGGTGAAGAGTTAATACATTTGTTAAAAAAAATCGACCCAGGTCAGCCTGTGCTAATGGTCAATTGTCTGTGAGTCCCTCTTATGTCAAATGGCTTTTAAACAAAATACACGTAGATGTGCAGTGTTCATGGTTTTGAGACGGAGCGTCGGCCTTGTAACCATATGCTTCTGTGTTCGAGATCTGGGAGCGGTTGTCAACTTTGGCACTGTTCACTGGCCCACATACATGTATCCTGCGCGAATACTGGAGTATACTGGAGTATTTCCCGTGAAGCAGAATCGAAAGAGATTAGTATAATTCGTAAAAAATTGTTTCATAATCGATGTAAAGTAAATCTGTTTAAACTAAGGGACATGGATTTCATGGGTGCCAAATTATGTAATGGAACACTTGATATAATGCATCAGAGAGACTCATAGCGGCCAACCCTACCATCCATCGAACAGTGGTTGATAGTAATCCCGCCGATATATCTACCCCTTGCTTTGTAACAAGTTTTACACTTATATGCGTGGAATCATGAAAGTTTTTATTCGTGAAAAAAATAAATGTGAACTATGTGAACATGTTTGTTGACAGGGTTTGACACATTATTTCACTTACATGGACAGGTCGTGAACTAGCTCTGATGAGATCAACCGATCAATCATCGTCCTTCTCCACCACACAGAGGTCAGAAGTTGCTGTCGATGGTATCACAGCGGACAACGACACGTTCACGTGTGCTCAGACCAGGCGATCACGTGATCCATGGTGGACCGTCGATCTAGGTCACATGTTCATGATACAGTCTATAGTCATATACAACCGTTTGGACACAGGTAAACAAGGTAACCTTGATGGCGGTGGATTGCGACACTAATAAAATTTTTGTCATGGATAGTATTTTTATCTTTATCTAATGGGTGTCCTTGATTTAGCTCTCGTGAAATGGCTGACTCAAACCGTAACCCTTTACCAAACGATCCCGGGCTTAACTAATCTAAGAAATAAAGACTTCTGAAAACATTGTAGGAACATGAGAAAAAGCTAGTGATCAGAATTGTCACCTTTCACTACACTATTTTCAACTTTTCGTTATTATCTCACTATTTGAGCCATTTGTCGTCCACAAATAGAATGGTTTGGATTTGGACAACTACAAAAAATTGTTCTTCAGTTTAGAAATAACCCCTAAGCTGCTAACGGTGACCTTTTTCAGACTGTGTAGATCAAGATCAGACTGCACAGAACGTGCAGTCTGATCTTTGATTTACATTGTCCAATGAGGACATATCCCCACCACCTATTACCTTTCAAATAGCAAAGCTTAGATCTTTTTACTAACATTACCTGCTTAAAAATTTCATGTCAGTTATTTTGCAGTACAAGGATTGAGTAAAAATGATAGATCTAAAAAGAATTCTATCGTGTTTGATTCTCTTAACCCTTTACCAGACGACAAAATTTTAGACCTATCCACACTGAAAGCATTTGAAGACGACAATCACAATTTGGTTCTAATGATGTGAGTTTTGTTAAACGGGGTAAAAGAAAACGTTGAGGGAAAATGAGAAAATGCTGGTTACCAGCATTTTCTCATTTTCGCTCAGTGTTTTCAATGGCTTTTTCCTTAGGGCAGTTAAAAGTCCGGATTGTGTGGTAAAGGAATAACACTGCAAGCCTGCCTATCCTTTGAAAGTAGTTTCGTGTGAGGAAAGAGGAGACCCCTTATATCTCCTTTAACCTTTTTAACCGGACGGCAAAATTTTAAACAATCGAGTATCAACACTAAAAGCTTTTGCAGACGACAAATTAACTTGTGTCAAAATGATTAAATATGTATTTGCAAACGCAAAAAATTGCCCAAAATTGTGCAAAAAATTGCACAAAAGCAGAAAAGACTTCTTAATCCTTAACTTCACAGCAAAATTTGAGGTCTATCCAAATCCAACGCATAACTCTGACGCCAAATTATATGTGGGTAAATTTGTGGATGCAGTCTTTGATAAAGTAGAAAACAGAAAATAATTGTGGGAAAAGGATAAAATGCTGCTTACGACACTGTCTGCCTCAGTACACGCAAAAAACAATGTCGTCCAAATGTGGTAATTTTCTAATTCACCTAACGGATAATCCATTAATCCTAGTATAGCGTAAGTCAGTTTACTTTTTTATTAACAGACAAATTATTAAAACTGATATTTTATCGTTGTAGGTTTGATTGAAGGTTTTTACGTAGAAATCGACAACAGATCAAGTTTCGACAGTCCAAATCTATTTGTATATAGGCATGAACAGTCTACAAGAACAGAGTTAATCCGAATTAACTTTTTACTTCCGGTGTCTGGTCAGTATGTCAAGGTCGCTGTTCCTGGGTTCAACAGAATTCTAACACTCTGTGAAGTTGAAGTCTTTGGAGGTAATTAAACTCACCTACTCTAGATGTCTGAGAACGGCCTTCAGAGGGTCACCCTCTGTTGACCTTTGAGTCAATCAAAATCTGGATTTCAGATTTTAGTAAAGCAAAATAGATCTAAGTAGACCAAAATTATCTGTCCTTGGGCAAGACAGTTCAGAGCCTAGCCTAGTACTGGTGAAACCCAGGGAACATGAATATGTGAACTGTCGCCGTGATATGACTGAAATACTGTTGAAAGCGGCGTAAAACACCATTCAAACAAACAAACAAAACCAAAATTATCTTAAGTACGATGAAACTCCGTCATTTCAAGCATGAACTGAATGAATCTTGAACGAGTCATCAAAGTAGCATAGCTATATACATAGATGTATGAGTTTTTAGGAAGACAAAACGATAGCGTTTGACCTCAGGTCTGTCGTTTGGGATCACGCAGACATAATTTTGGTAGAACGATTCTAAAGATAATGTGTTTTTTAGGGGGGGGGGGGTAAGACTTTTTTTAAAACATCGTGGTAATAGGAGAAAATGCTGTAAAACAGGACGTTTTATCCATTTCCAACATCATTGTCTACCCTTCGAAAAATAAGTCGCTATAGGCCCTACTGGAGCAACTATGGTCATCTGCAATGATTTCAAATGGGACAATTCCAAAATTATGGCGTCAGTATGAAACTTACTTTGCATTTTCTATCAGACTGCCCGGATGGTATGTGCGGTTATGACTGCCGTTTCACCTGTCTGTGTAACACAACGATCACCGGACACCGCAAAATAAACAGCACGTGTCCATATGGATGTGCTGGAAGGGCAACTGGAGTGTCCGGAAAATGTGATTATAGTGAGTAATTGTCTTTTGATGTTCAAACCTGTCGCTTTAAGTTAAACAAAAACTCTCTGTTGGAATCTTAAAAAACAGGTCTTCGATAAATTCTAAACAAATTGCCTAAATTCAGAAAATCACTTTTCACCAACTACTCATAGTGATTCTTTTCGATTATTTCTAAAAATTATCTAAATTTTAAAGAAATACTATTTACCAACCAGTCATAGTAATATTCTTCGATTTATGGCTGGCTAAAATCGACTTGTTTAGCCAATCCAATTGCCATGGTTACTATCAAATTTTGGAACTAGACCAAGAACTAATCCTGAATTTTATCATTTCAATGCTGCCAGTGTAGTTCCAAGACTATGAAAAACAAAATGTTGATGTCTTGATTCATTGCTTCTCTCTTGTGAACAAGAAAGCGTTTCAAGTTCAAATCTAATTATGGCAAACGGAAGTAAGAATTCAGGATTACTTTTTCGCTACACTTTATGTTGGATATATCCGGTCTGACGAGCTACTTTAATTATATCTCTCGGAGATACATTTAAACAGATTGTGAGGACAAGATGTGGGGTGAGCGATGCTCTGAGATGTGTGGAATCTGCGCAAACAATGAATCATGTGACGTCATCAATGGGACGTGTGTAAATGGCTGCCAGGTAGGATTCAAACAAACGGAACTGTGCCGTGATGGTAAGCGTGATTTCATTTCTATACAGTCATAGACTGATATCGTAATACTTTTTGGCATGCTTGTATGAACTCCCTTGTTTTTTTTCCACGAAATCTCGGAAATATTTTATTTGCCTTCAGTCAAAATTAAAAAAAAAAGACTAGGGAAAGAGCAAACAAAATAAATTGCATTTAGAAGTCGCACCACAGATGACTCATGCTCTGTGATATGGCGGTCTAATGTGTTTTAAGAAAGAGTCGGCCCATGTCAGCTTGCGCAGTCCTGGGTCAAAACGTTTTGCTATTGGTCAAATCTCAACATCACAAAATGGACCTTATGGATTTATAAATGTGTGATGTTTTACGAGATACGACGATTCACGCAGATACGCAGGTACTTGTACATTAAAACCCCTTTCACCAGAGCGTGGCTTAAATGTAGATCCAATGTAGATCTATTTGATTGCCTATTTTTCAGGTTGTGAGACAGGCCTTTACGGTGAAAATTGTGAGCTCCGATGCGGCTTCTGTGCAAATCAAGCGCCCTGTTTCGGAAAGTATGGGACATGTCAAAATCGTTGTGAGCCGGGATATAAATTTCCATTATGCAAAACAGGTCTGTTCAAAGTTTCTGTAAATAATTAATCTATTTCGATCATTATTATAATTATACTTATAATTAATTAAATCTTTACAAAAACCGAAAACCCTTTTTGATTTTCTTCGAAGCCATGGCATTTGAAGGCGACAAATGTGTCTGAAACGGTGGAAATGTTCTATGAACTGGTAGAAATTATTGCTGGAAAAGGAGAAAATACTGGTACCAGCACTTTTTTCTTTTTTAACAACGTCTTTACCAGCCTTCCCATGGTCGTTTAAGCTAAATTTAATTTGGACAAATGTTGAAAAGTCACAAAACAGCATACCTCAGAGTTAACAAATCAAAGCACTGAGCGCACTGTGTTATCTATGGCATTGTATACCTCAGTATTAAAGCCAGAAGCGAATAGATCATAAAGCTCCATATGTCCTTGAATAGAAAAATATTGTTAAATGTGAAAGGGATCGTTATAGCTGTAAATAATCATGTAAAAAAGAATGGTTGATTGTATGCAACCGGTGAGAGTAATTATACACTCCGTTGGGAAATAGCACATCGCCATCGCATAATAATGGTTCTACTTCAAAAAGACATGACACTACCGCGACCTTGAGATGATAAGGGAACGTAACCGTCGCAGATGAAATTTTCTATGCTTGGCTTTATATACATATCTCTCCGAATAATTGGGTGCATTGGTTTTCATTTTATGTACAGTATTTTGAATAGTGAAACCTTACTTTATGACCCGAAGAACTGCGATTTTTATCAACGCCATTGTTTATTGTGTTTCAACAAAGCGGATAGTGTGGATCAAAGATCAGGCTGCGCGTTTGTGTAGCTGTTCCTGATCTACATTGGCCCCAAGTCAAACATAGTCGTGTAAGGTGTTTAAAGCGTTGAGTTTTTTTTTTTTTTCCTTTAAGCTTGTGACCCCTATACATGGGGAATCAACTGTAACATGACGTGCGGTAAATGTAGAAACGACGATCCATGTGATCAGGTGGCCGGGTACTGTCCAAGTGGTTGTGGATTTCGGATACAAGACACACTTCTCTGCGATAAAGGTAAATGTCTTATTTCTCTTGTGCTTAAATCCTTAGGCTACTAAGAACGACTCAAGAACCTTTTGTGGACAATGTGAATGTGACACAGAATGTGCAGTCTAATCTTAAGTTTACACTGTCCGGGAAGGAGATTTTTTTTTAAAAAAAAAAGTGCATTTGAAATAGCAAAAGAAGTTTCGTTCACGTATGCAGCAGATTATCGGTTACTTGAATGTGACTACATATACATCCCTACCTAAATAATGCCAAGCGGGAAGCTCAGTAGTTAGCGTATCCGTTCTCGTTCTTTTAAGCTGATCTTGATTTTTTTCCGTCGCTTTTTGCGTTGAAATGGCTAAGACACCAGTGTCACATGTTAACTATTAGCATTTACACAAACAGGTTGCGAGACTGGGTTTTACGGGCCAAACTGTAACCAGTGCGGGAATTGTGAGGGACCATGTGACTCCAACACCGGAAGTTGTATGCAGTGTCTTCCTGGTTACCAGCTTCCGTTCTGTATGAAAGGTTTGTTTGTTTATTAGAACGGTGTTTAATTCCGATTCTGATAGTACTGAAACAATCTTTTAATCATACCGTGGCACAAACATATGAGCCATGCTCTTTGCAAAAGTGGCTTAATATATCTGCGAAAAGTATCGACCTAGGTCAGCCTGCTTAGTCTGGAAGATGCATTTTTAACCCATTACCACACAATCCCACTTTTGACGCCCCTGAGAAAGAAACCTTTTGAAAACAATGCGGGAAAAGGAGAAAATGCTGGTAACCAGCATTTCTCCTTTTCCCACTGTGTTTTCTACCCTTCCCGGAACAAATTTCTATTTTTGAATCACCTCTATTTTGTCGTCTACTAATGCTTTCAATTTGGACCAGTCTAAAATTTTCTCGTCTGTTAAAGAGTTAAAACCCTCTTGCCAGAACGGTACCCAAATGTTTGGTGCCGAACGAGTTAACCTGGGTCAGTATTCAACAAACATTCTTAAGAACGTATTCTTACGATTTTTCTAAATTTGAAAGAGACACAACCTCTGATTGGCTAAACAATTCGGTTTTACCAAACAGAAATTGTGTAACTTGGCATACAAAGTTTGAAAATGTTAGTCAAAGCCGGGACCAAAAAAACGATAACACACTAGTGTTGTATCAAAAATAAGTCATGGGTTTTATACACTGCCGCAGAGGGTTTATGTAGTAAATAAAATTCTGATTCTAGATTCTAAGACGACTCATCTGTCTGATTTTCTGCCTCAGCGATTCAGATGGCAATTAAGAACTAGATCAACTCTTTGAACGCCTATTAAGTATGACCTCATTTCTTTTTCTTTTTACTTTTTTACAGAATGTCTGCCTGGGAACTATGGGACTAACTGCATGTCTCCTTGCGGGCATTGTAAAGATGGTGTAGCATGTAACCACGTGACTGGTGAGTGCCAGAACGGTTGCCAGAAACCGTGGACTGGAAATCTATGCGATATTGGTAAGACTTGGCATACATAGCTATCAGTGATAGAATTTGTGTATTATTCATTTAAGCTTTTACCACAAAATCCCGAGTTTTAATGACCCTTAAGGAGAGGAATTTTGTAAAAAATTGTGGGAAAAGGAGAAAATACTGGTAACCAACATTTTCTCCTTTTCCTACGATGTTCTCTGTCCTGTCAAGGACATTTTCAAGTTTTTAGTTGAACCACATTTAATTGGTCGTTTTTCAAATGCTTTCAATTTAGCAGAGTCTAAAATTTTGTCGTTTGGTAAGGACTTAAGCCAATACCTCTTGCAGACGACTTTTCGTGGTAGATTTTTGTTTAAACAATGTGGTAGAAGAAGAAATTGCTCGTAACAACCACTTCATGCTCCTATGATGTATTTCTATGTATCTATACTAAAACAAAAAATATCTTCGCGACGTAAATTTGCTGGCAAATATATACTTAGGGACCTCAAAATACATATTTGGCCAATCAGACACGTTTATTTATTTATTAGTTATTAGTATTAAAAAGTCGGTTAAAAGCCAGCATATCCAGCTACGCCGAAAATACAACCCTTTCATGTTGATAATTTGTATTTTCAGAGTCATCAACTGCAAAACTCCAGGGCCCGTATTCACCAACCATTCTTTAGAATATTCTTAGTCTTATTCTCCAAGGTTTTCTAGATTTGTAAGTAACACAACTTCTGATTGGCTAAACCATTCGGTTTAGCCAATCAGAAGTTGTGTTACTTACAAATGTAGAAAATTCTGGAGGATAAGACAAAGAACGTTCTTAAGAATGGTTGGTGAATACGGGCCCTGGTTTACATTTTACGTAAACGTCTCTATTTGGCCTGCAACACGCGAAAAGGGTCATTCGGACATTTGCGTAAAGTGTCGTTTCGGATCAGCCTGCGCAGTCCGCACAGGCTAATCCGAAAGGACACTTTCCGATTTTATGTGATTTTCTGTTTTACGCAGGTCTACTGTAGCACAAAATCTCATGTAGTCGTAAAGTGCCGTCTCGAATTAGCCTGCGCGTCTCGAATTAGCCTGCGCGGACTGCGCAGGCTAATTCGAGACGACACTTTACGCAAATGTCCGAATGCACCTTTTCGCGTGTTGCACTCCATTTAATTTCTATTTCTGTTTTGCGCAGGTCTTCTGTATCACAAAATTTAATGTAGTCGTAAAGTGCCGTCTCGGATTAGCCTCCGCGTACTGCGCAGGTTGATCCGAGACGACACTTTACGCAAATGTCCGAATGCACCTTTTAGCGTGTTGCAAGCCAAATGCCGATCTAACTCATAGGCCTACAAAGTTTAGGGACCCACATTCCTATTCCAGCAACAGACAGCCAATCGTCGTTATTCGGGCCACCACGTCGAGACCAGGGTACAGTGGCGGTGGTAGGGCTTACACTTGGCGGTATTGGAGCGTTCGTGTGTATGGGTATCATGTTTTTCGGCCTAGTATTGTTCTGTCGAAGGAGGTATTACCATGATTTATTAATTAACTATTGGATATATAGAAGTTATACAAGGAAACCGGTCCACGCGATACCAGTCACATTTCTGATTTCGTATAGTACATAGGTCGTGACCCCGGCTTAATACGATTTGACCTCCGATCAATACAGTTGACCTCGTATCAGTATTGATGACCCGCGACCAATACAGAAATTCTTCAACGTGATTGGTCAAAAGTTCAGTCGCGTGAGCTTCTGCGCTTACTTTTAGCCAATCACGTTCAAGGAGGCGGCAAAGTAAGCGTGACCCAAAAATTGATATTGGTTTCCAGCAGGGTAGAAAACATTGTGGGAAAAAGGAGAAAATGCCGGTTACCAGCATTATCTCCTTTTCTCACAATGTTTTCAGAAGGCTTCTTTTTCAGGGTCGTAAAAACCAGGGATTACTTGGTAAAGGGTTAATTAATAAAACTGTCATTAATCAAATGATTTCGTATTGGCCCAGTTACAGTTCCTCGATCAGACGTATTGGCCCTCGGCCTTCGGCCTCGGGCCAATACGGCTGATCTCGGACCTGTAACTGGGCCAATACGAAATCACTTGATTAATAACATTGTTATATTTCATGTGTCTATTTTTAGAAATGTTACGGGTAAAGAAATGTCGTAATTTAAGCTGGAGGAATTATTTCCCAGTGAATATTTTCCTCCTGTCGAAAATCTGAAACTACCTTTTTTTCTACTTTGCTACTAGTTTTGATAGTGGCATTCGTTGACAAAATAATCAGAGGAAATATACAATTTATTTCATCAGCTTGTGGTTAATATGGAGAAATATTTGCCTCAAAAGCGAAAGCTCCGCGAAAATAACTCATGCCTCACGGCACTCGTTATTTTCGCATACCTTTCCCTTTTTCGGTAAATATTTCCCGATATTAACCACAAGCTGACGAAATAAACTCTATTTATTTTCATTTATCAAAGACTTGACCATAATTTCATATAGAAAGTTTTCGTATCCTCGCGTCATTTTATAGATATAGAAACTTTTCCAGTCTCATCTTGCTGAATTAAAAAATCAACGGAACCAAAACTTTCTGAAATTCACATAATGGTTTTCCTCTTGTAATGAGGAAAGTAAAGCTCCTACCATTGATTGGAGATTCAAGGAAAAAGAGCAAGATCAGCCCTTACGGTTTTAACCCTTTCCCAAACGACAAATTTTAGACTCTTCCAAACTGAAAGAGTTTGCAGACAACAATTTTAAATTAGATGAAAATGGTAGAAAGTTCTTATAAAGGGTAGAAAGCACTGTGGGAAAAGGAGAAATTGCTCGTTACGAGCAATTTCTCCTTTTCCCGCAGTGTTTTCAAAAGACTTGTACTGCAGACATGTAAAAACCAGGGCCTGTTTGGGAGAGGGTTAATAGAGTACGTAAGGTTACAAGCTGTGTAAAACAGCATCATTTCCAAAAGTTTTTCGGTACAGTGTCAGTAAAAGAGTAAAATGGGCATTTTCATTGAGGAAAAATGACCAAAATAATGAAAAATGAGATCTGTTTTGGCCAGAATTTCTCACAAAGTATCACCTAGAATGGATGTAAGACCGAATTACACAGTCTGTGCGGTTCTATTTTCTGTTAACTCTTTCATAACCGACGAAAATGAAAGGCGTGACCAAATTCAAAGTTGCTGCAGACGACAAATAAAATATGGCTCTATTGATGTTTTTTTCTCATAAATGATAGAAAACATTGTTGGAAAATGAGAAAACGCTAGTGACCAGCACTTTCTCCTTTACCCAAAATATCTTAAAAAGCCAGTCTCTTCGGACTCGGGATTGTGTGGTAGAGAGAAAAGTTGTGTGTTGCCCTCGGTGGTAGTGTGAGAGTGTGGGGGGGGGGGGGGGGGGAAAGAGAGAGGATGGTATCTTTCGCTCAGATGAATGTACTTCCCCTATTTTTTTTCTTTTCACAGAAAGGTAAGGAAACGTGAAGAAGACTCGAAGTATAAAAATTACATGATCCGCCATCAACTTGGTGTGGAGAATCAAGCAAACGACTATTTCAACTACGACCAAACTACATTCTAGCCTTGGGAAAAAACGAAGTTCGTCTAACACGTTATGCTATTGTTTTAAACTGTTTTAAAGTTTAAAAGTTCATGACCAAGAGTGTTAAGTTTATGAAAAAGTCTTGGAAATTAGCATGACAGCTGACTACAGAAAAGGATGCGTTAAATATTTACTCACTTTTTAACATGGTTGAGCTTGATGTAAAATCTGAAACCCCATTGATTGATTGATTGATTGATTGATTGATTGATTGATTGATTGATTGGTTGGTTGGTTGGTTGGTTGGTTTGTCGATCGATCGATTGATAGACCGACGGATCGATGGACCAATCGGTCTTTTGATTGATTGGCTATATTTTTTTATCCATTTTCCACAAATATACATTTATTTTATTACTTTTCCTATGTTTCTACTTTTAATCAGTTAATGTCAAAAGTTTATACTTGATTTTCTCAAACTTCACAGACAAAACGACAGAAAATAACTTAGATCAACTACAAAGGGTCTTTTGTGGCCGTTGTTTGATCTTTCACATTTTGGATTATTTTCCCCTTGTTATAAATTGCACATGTTGTTTGTATCTATATATTATCAAATAGAAATTTGTGTAATTTTATGCTGAATAAACTGAAAATGACAAAAAGTTCTGCGCACTTAAAATACCCGTTTTCGGTATGTTGCTTTCTGAAAGGTTATAAATAGGGTCGAACAGCTGGTTATTATAGATTGACAAGCAATAAGATTCAAGCTGTTGCTAGGAGATAGATACAAACCATGTATTTCTGTGTTTTGCTACATTTATGTTTATAGTCTCGCCTCCATATCATCCCATTAACAAACGCGATGAGATTTTAAACTTGTTCAGATTGAAAGCTTGTGCAGATAACAAAGTAAACGTGACTAAAAACAAAAATGAAATTTTTGGAAAATTAGAAAAAACACTGTGGGAAAAGGAGAAAATGCTGGTTACCAGCATTTTCTCCTTTCCCACAATGTTTTCATAAGCTGTCTCTCTCAGGGTGGTCAGAACTAGTGATTGAGTGGTGAAG
Source organism: Tridacna crocea (assembly GCA_943736015.1). Lineage (NCBI taxonomy): Eukaryota > Metazoa > Mollusca > Bivalvia > Cardiida > Cardiidae > Tridacna > Tridacna crocea. The sequence goes on from OX031063.1 coordinate 41,761,881, forward strand.
GGTAAATCTGTCTTTACCCTTAGCAAGAAAATCATTTTATTTCTAAAAGATGTGTTTAACTCTTTACCAAACGACAAAATTTTAGACTGGTTCAAATTGAAAGCATTTGCAGACGACAAAATAAAGGTGACTGAAAAATTGAAATTTGTTCTGGGAAGGGTAGAAAACACTGTGGGAAAAGGAGAAAATGCTGGTTACCAGCATTTTCTCCTTTTCCTACAGTGTTTTCAAAAGGCTTCTTTCTCAGGGGCGTCAAAAGTAGGGATTGTGTGGTAATGGGTTAATTAAAAGGGCATAGCCCGGTGGCAAAGTTGATGAAGTACACTGTTTGAATCTTATCGGGTTACAGAATGGACTCCCCAGCTCGACAAAAGTATTTTTTCGGTATTTTATAGACGACGTTTATATGGGAAAGCAGTCAATGGCTTGAAAAAAAAACACCAATTGTGCAAAGTAATATGGTGAAGGATATTGTGGATTAATGCCCCTAGTCCCCGTTATAAAACAGATATTGTCGAAATCGGGTTTACTCCTCTCCCTTTCAACAATATTAAGCTAATTAAGTGAAATGAAACTTTTAAGTAGATAGTTAAAAACACACATTTAACTCTTTACCAAACGACAATATTTTCGGCTTGCCCAAATCGAAAGCATTTGCAGACGACAAAATAAAAGTGACTGAAAATTTGAAGTTTGTTTTGTGAAGGGTAGTAAACATTGTGGGAAAAGGAGAAAATGCTGTTTATCAGCATTTTCTCCTTTTCCCACAATGTTTTCTAAAGGCTTCTTTCTCAGGGGCGTCAAAAGGAGGGATTGAGTGGTAATGGGTTAAATGGCCAAAAGATAGTTAGTGGGATAGAAAATATGTCCTCAAGGGATAGTTTAGATCTACGATCAGACTGCGGATTCTGTGCAGTCTTATCTTGGTCTGCACCATCCGTAAAAGGTCTTTGAGTTGCGCATAAAAACCTAAAGCTTAACCCATTACCACACTATCTCTACTTTTGACGACCCTGAGAAAGAAGCCTTTAGAAAACATTGTGGAAAAAGGAGAAAATGTTGGTAACCAGCATTTTCTCCTTTTCCCACAATGTTTTCTACCTTTCACAAAACTTTTCAGTCACTTTTATTTTGTCGTCTGCAAAATGCTTTCGATTTAGACAAACCTTATATTTTGTCGTTTGGTAATGGGTTAAGTCAGATTTTCGCCGATGACTCACTAATTTTTTTTTTCGGGGGAGGAGGGGGATAGATCCACAAATGGGAGTATCCCTTGGCAAGGCATTGCAAAGTCCAAGCCGACAGTATGTTCTCGAATGCATACACGAACTGTCGACGTGGTTTGACTGACACACATAAAGCGGCAAACGGCCTTCAAACACACAAGCCACTGCTATCTACCACATATTTCATATAAAATATATTATCACGTTGTACGATAAACACGTGACCTACATAATACTCTTTATCGTGTGTTAAGTTGAATGACCGTGCATAGAGCCAATTTTTCTCTGTACGGTCATACACTGTGAGCTTTTGCAACAAGAATGACGTCCTTTTTGGGCATTGGGTGTATGTCGGGCTCTTCCGTCGACGGACTGGATATTTGCTGCGTGGAATTTACGGGCGACATTCAGTCGGATTTGTGGGGATTTAGGATAAACGTAGCAGAAACGGTTGACTACCCAGAAACATGGAAAGAAACGCTTACAAATGCACCTACCTTATCGGGGATTGACCTAATTAAATTACATGTGGATTATGGACATTTTATTGGTAAAACAGTGTCGGAATTTATATCAAAACACGAACTCGAGGACAAAGTACAGTTTATTTCTTCACATGGACATTCAGTTTTTCACCAACCGGAAAATGGGTTCACATTTCAACTGGGAGAAGGGGAAGTGACGTCCACGTATTTCCGGGTTCCGTTTATTTGTAACTTCCGGTCAAAAGATGTATGCATCGGAGGTGAAGGTGCACCTTTGGTGCCGTGTGGAGAACGTTTTCTGTTCAGAAACAATGACATATGTGTAAATCTTGGAGGTATTTCAAACATCGGAGTCAACGGAACTTCCGGTTATGATATCAGTCCATGTAACATCGTCCTGAATCGGCTTGCGTGTAGGCTAGATAAAAGCCTGCTCTTTGACAAAGATGGAGACATAGCGAGGCGAGGTGAAATTATTCCACGTATGTTGGAAGAACTAGAAACTTTAGCATTTTATCAAAAGTCGCCACCAAAGTCGCTATGGAAAGAGTACATTGACAATCACATATTTCCGGTCTTCGAGGTTTGTATTACATTTTTTCCTGTCTCTATCAAAGATGATTTTCTACTGTTGTCATGAATTGTGGCTTATCCCTTTTTTCATGTTATTTGAAAGAATTATATTTCTTTAAACTTAACTTAGAATGATAATAATAGAAAATATAATAGCATTGCTGCTTCTGATGATGATATTACAATGAAATATTGAAATAATTTACGTTTGTCCATCTTTCCAATGTCTAACAACATATTACATGTATGTTATTATTGATATTTTACACCCTTTAACTTACAGCTTTCACAAGAATTGCATGGATCAAAGAGTGGACTTTTTTGTTCACCATTAATTTCTCGTCTTCAGACAAAAAATGCACATCTTTAGACAAAGACATTTTAACGGTTGTTCCAGGGCAAGACGTCGTAGAGCCCTATACTGTATAACGCATGAAATCTTCCAAGGATATGAACAGTTCAGGCTGACTTGAATTAAAATTCCTCGTCAAATAGGTAAATTTTCATTGTGTCCAAAGACTATTCTACCTCACGAGTAAGTGAGTTGTTAGACTAAAAGGATTTCATGGATCCATAATTATATGGTCACGTGTTTGGAACAATGCATGACGTAAATGCACGAAACACTCTTGCTTGAGCATGTCTCATCTTTCGGTTTGATTTCTTTTAATAATGCTCATGATTGGATCAATTGATAGATCAAAGGTCAATGATTTAAATATTTTCAGGGTGAAGGTTATCAATTAGAAGACATTCTACGAACTGCCACAGAACATATCGCCCTTCGTGTTGCAGACGCTTGTAGAACAGAATTGGGTGCTCTCCAAAAACAGCCAATCCACAAACCTAACATATTGCTCACCGGTGGTGGAGCATTGAATAAATTTCTAGTCGAGAGGATTAAACTGCATCTCAGTGGTACCGAGTGCGAGTTTGAACAAGTTGACGGAATGACGATCAATTTTAAGGAGGCATTGATTTTTGCCTTTCTTGGTTTGCGCTGTCTTTTGGGAGAAGACAACGTGTTTTGTGACGTCACAGGGTCACGCGCTAACAGTATTTCCGGTTCCATTCATCGACCGTTGATGGTCGGTAAAATAAAACAAATAAGCCTCTTAAGTCATTGAAAGGAAAACAGATAGTTGGGTTTATTCTTTGCTTTGTTGATACATGTGGAAAATTTGATTTGCCTAAATGTAAGGCATTGATTTTTGTAGACGAAAAATAAAATATAACTCGGGGAGTGGAAATTGCCTATAGAATGGAAGAAAAAAATGTGGGGGAAAAAAAGAAAATGATGACATTATAGGCCTATTCCTATGGACATAGAAACCGACCGAATGAGACGGGCATGGCAACACACCTTTTTTTTTCTTAATGAGGGTCATATTAGTGCATCTTACAGCTGCATTATACCGAGTTCAGAATGTGCTGAATATGTAGGAAAAATCGCTTTCATTTTGGGTGAAGCATATGAAATTAATTATTAGATTTCCAAATTTAACAAAAAGGGTCATTGCCTATTTCATTAATTTGCTATAGTATGAGTCCAGGCCCCGTGGTATCGATTAGCGGTAGCACGCTTGGAAATAGTGCGTTGTCTGCGCATGTCATATTCTTCGAAGATTCGACCGGTCTTATATGACGCATCACCTATTCCCCGATTCTAGGGAAAAGTAGGGCTTATACTGAAGCTGAACCCAAGCCTGTAGGGACTGTTTTAATAAATAACCGGTGCATAGGTTACCTGCAAGCTGATCATAACTGAATAAATCGCACCAGATAGCGTTTTACTGTGTAAACGTGAAATATAAAGTAACAGTTGTCGTTTTGAAAATTAGTCCGCTTATTGTATCCAGAAGCACAAGCGGTTAAAGTACATTAGAGACGGTAAGTAGCTCTAAGACGTTCATGCCTTGCTCAGGCAAAGAGGGGGGGGGGGGGGGGGGAAAGGGGGTTAACTCTTTACCACACGACATTTTAGACTGGTTCAAATTGGAAGCATTTGCAGACGACAAAATAAAGGTGACTGAAAAATTGAAATTTGTTCTGGAAAGTGTAGAAAACACTGTGGGAAAAGGAGAAAATGCTGGTTACCAGCATTTTCTCTTTTTCCCACAGTGTTTTCAAAAGGCCTCTTTCTCAGGGGCGTCAAAAGCAGGGATTGTTTGGTAATGGGTCAATGCATTCGTCCATAATGCCATAGATCAAGTATGCTATCAAACAATTATGGATTCATCAAATCCGTTTTGTCTAACAACCGACTCATTAGGTAGACTGGTCCTTTCACATGCAGAAAATTGATCAATAGGAAATAGTTACGACCCCTATCACCCTGCGCGGACTGCGCATACTGAAACAGGTCGATGCATTTTACAGAAGCATAAACCTCTTCACAGGGCATGGCTCTTACATGTTATATGGGGTTTGTGTGGTTATTTTACTTTCATAATCTACTGGCGTATTTAAAAAAAAAAGGGAAATAAAAAAAAAAAACACTACAAGAGATAAATAAAAGATTTCGGTGATCAATTTTACCTCTAGCTCCTAAAAAAGAAAATTCAAACTTAACTCTTTACCAAACGATAAAATTTGGACCGGTCCAAACTGAAAGCACTTGCAAACAATAAAATAAACATAGCTCAAAAATTGAAATTGATTTCCGGTATGGTAGAAAACATTGTGGGAAAAGGAGAAAATGCTGGTTACCAGCATTTTCTCCTTTTTCAACAATGTTTTCAGAAGGCTTCCTTCTCAGGGTTGTGAAAACCAGGGATATTGTTTTGTAAAGGGTAAATCATGACGACAGCTTATTCCCAATTCATGCCTTTCCTAGTTTCATTTGATACTGGGCTAGGGCCCTGCAATGCCTTGTCCAGGGACACTACCGGAAAAGCCACCACTACCAGCTGGGATAAAATCCAGAACCTTTGGATTACAAATTGATCATTATTATCACTAAGCTTCAGAACATCCGGTCATCCATCAACGTGAGATTTGTGTTCTAGTGACCAACAGCTAGGTCACTGGATGATTGCAACTAGAATTATAGCAAGACAAAACACAGACAACCCTTCCCCTCCTACTCGGTTTACTCACACACATAGGTTGTCTTGTCACTTGGTCAGGAAAAACTCAAAGGGCAATAACTCCTGTAACAGTTAACCCTTTACCACACAATCCCAACTTTTAACCGCCCTTTGAAAAATGCCTTTGGAAAACAGTGTGGAAATAACAGAAAATGCTGGTAAGCAGCAATTTCTCCTTTTCCCACAATGTTTTCTACCCTTCACAAAACAAATTTCAAATCTTCATTCACTTTTATTTTGTCGTTTGCAAATGCTTCTGATTTGGACAAGCCTAAAATATTGTCGTTTGGGAATGAGCCAACCATGAGGGTGCCCTGGCCTCTGTAGTTTGTTTGAAGGTTTATACTACAATGCCATTTCAGCAATACTGACTGAAAACTGCGGATAAGGCCATAAACTTGTGCCAAAAATGGATAGAAAGACAGAAGGAGTACCGGGTTCCTGTATACCCCACACTTCATTGGTGGGAAATATTAAAACAAATCAAAACAGCTTGAATCTCAATAATTTAATACAAAATTGTTCAAAACTCTGGCAAAATATAAACAAATAACTTTTATTGAAATAGAAATATAAATAAATATGAATATGGCTGTATGAAAAATAAAAAATCAGAATTACACAACATATCTGTATATGTATGAACAAATAGCTGGGCAGACATCAATGCATTCTTTGACATAATACGAAATTCTCTAACGAATGAATGATTAGCGTTTTAAGGCCCGTCGACAACTTAGGTCATATTGAGCGCACTTATTAGTAAATAATAATGCGAGGTGAAAATAACATACATGTGCAACAACATAAGACAAACATGATAAATGAGGAATGGACGAAACACAAAATAATGCCCCATTTGTCGCCTTTTACGACATGTTATCACTTTTGTTACGCCAGATGAAATGGTAGATGTGACGATCGCGGGACTGCAGTGGTTTATTCTTATACCCCGATTAAACCACACGGGGTCCCACAGGCTAACTGATTCCCATTCCAAACCCTATTTACATCGAGAAAAAAATATAGGATTTGGAATAAGAACTACCCAGCCTGCTGCAATCCTACGAATTACGAGGAAAGCAGCCGTTTGTTTCTAATTTTAGTCGCCTTCCACGACATGCCATAGAGAAAGGCCGAGGTCCTATTCTATACAGTAAAAAAAACTCGGGACCCCACGGGGAGAAATTCTCCAAAACTGTCAACATGTAAACATTTATTGAAACATAAACAAACATGAACATGGCTGTATGAAAAACGACAGATCTATACAAAATAGCTGCGTTTGAACAAACAAATTGGAGGACATCAATGCAGTTTTGTCCTTAAAACATTTTTTTTTCTTTTGCTTCCAACCTATAGTATGAGCTACAACATTGGTATTAAAGAAGATGAGAATTTTGGACTCGCATGAATAACAAACTACCATTTTTCAAAACCTCTACTGTAGGGTTGACTTTACTAACGCCCTCTACCCACCCAAAATAATTCTGCCACCAAAGTTGTAAAGCACTGTATCACTATCATACGTACACATTCATACACATGTAACTGATTTTTTCGCTAGATCGGAATTCCCTTTACAACTAAATAGATGGGTAAAACAGATGCAATGACACCAAAGGATTTCTTCTATGCTTTACAACAAAATCAATGGTGATGTTTCACCTCTCTCCCCATTGGCAATTTGTGCCTCTCTGTGCATATGAATATTTTAATTCTGGCTGTCCCTATGTTGTATGCCGTTACTGAGTCCCTGTATCTCTCACTGACTCTCACGGGCTGTGATTGTTTTAACAAGAACGACCTCTTAACCCTTTACCAAACAATCTTTCGTTTTAACAAACCCTAAAGAAGAAAGCATATGAAACATTGAGGGAAAAGGAGAAAATGCTGGTTACGAGAAAATGCTGGTAACCAGCATTTTCTCCTTTTCCCCACAATGTTCCCTACCCTTCTAAAAACATTTTCAAAATTTGAGTCACATTTTTTTTATATGCTTTCAATTTGGCCAACTCTAACCTTTTGTCATCTGGTAAAGAGCTAATTCTGCCATTCTCATTCCACGCCATTTCTCAAACTGGAAAGCTCGGGCTGGTCCTTCAACATCTGGTTTGTGTTCTGTACCCTACAAAAAGAAAACTGTGCCTTTATTCTGGTGTATAACCCTTTGATTTCTGATTTCTTACCGTCATTAAAAGTTGGGATTGTGTAGTAAGGGGTTAATGAGGGCTGGAGAGTGATACCAGCATGGCATCTCGATATGTGCCCCTAAGGCTATAGCCCAAGACACGATTTTCTATATTTATTATGTCTTTGCCAGTTTTGTGATTCTATCATTGCTTCTAGATATATTGATCTATCTCCTAACAATTGACAGACTGATTCAGCCATTTTTTTTTTTTCAAACAAGATGTTTTGAAAATGTTAATTAGGGAGCAAGGATTGTTTTGCTATAAATTTAGAACAAATTTCTGGTCAATAGAAGGATATATGATATTGGCCTGTCACCCCTGTGTATCTGCCTTTGTATGACCTACATATCTCAACTATCATCCCACTGTATCTGTCCTTGTATGACATACAGATCTCCACAAATCACACTGATATTACACCATTTTCCGTAGAAAATATTACTATATACAGTAACGAATGCAATAAGGAAAATAATGTTCTAGTAACTTTCTTGTCCTTGTATTTGATTCAAGTTGAGAGCAAAAATTTGATATCACAATACCTCATTTCCTACATTATTATATCCCCGCAAAATGAATGTTTTGGGGGGGTATACTGGAATCAGCCTGTCTGTCTGTCTGTCTTTCTGTCCATCCGTATGTTCGTCTGTACAAAATACATATACTGTCAAAGCACTGGCGGAGGTATAAAGTCACATTCAGTGACAGATCTAGTTTTATCTCTTGTGTGCTATATTCTATCCACCTGCACAGCATGTATTTATAGACATATAATAAAGATACATATGTTGCCATTAAATGCAACTAGAATGATGGGATGTCTTTGGCAGGCTAAAAAATATTCTGGAAAAAACGTAAATGCCAATAAATATTCTTTTCTGCTTTATCCACAATGTGTCAAAAAGGCATTTTGCTTTGAGCTGTGAAAATACAAGATCATTTGGTACAGATTTTACTCTTTTACAAACGACAAAATATTAGACTGGTCCAAATTAAAAGCATTTGCAAAATGTGACTCAATGTGACTCAAAAACTGAAATTTTTTCTGGGAGGGCAGAAAACATAGTGGGAAAAGGAGGAAATGCTGGTTACAAGCATTTTCTCCTTTTCCCATGATGTTTCCAAAATACTTGTTTTTCAGGGTTGTGAAATCCAGGGATTGTTTGGGAAAGGGTTAATCTAAAAAAAAAAACTTACATTTTTTCTATTCTTGAGGCAGCATCAAGAAAACTGGCCTCTGGTTTGACTTCTACTGCACGAGGGGTTGGAGTACTTGATCTTCTTGCATCTTCCTCTGTGGCCTGTGACAAGAATGTGTCTTCATTGGCTGAAAATATCTCCCCATCAACACCATTTGTGGCCTTACGGATCGGAGAGTAGTTCAATGATAGATCAACAGGTTCTTTTGAGAGATTTTTCACTCTTGGATCTGCAAGGAACTTCAGCTGTGTTGCTGTAAAGCGCAATACAATGTAGTTTTTTCTTTTTATTGAACTCATTTCCTTCCTAACGTAGTAGACCCGTAATAGAAAACAGCTATTTCCACAATAATATTATCTTACAAATTTTGCTAAGATTAAAAAACAGTGTTATTGTACTGCTTTAACCAAGCCACTTTTCCCTTTTTGTCTTTTCTAGAATTATCATTTATAAATCTAAAACCTCTATATTTTCATTACAAAGAGAGATAGTAATTACCTCCCTTTTCTAGAAACTAACAAAAGTACCTACAAATAAATTCAACATAGGCATAGAGAAATTTCTGGTCCATTAAAAATGTGCAAAAGTATCATACCTGTATAAATCCGCATTTATCAACTATCAAAAAAAACTTTATGCAATGCAGCACTAGAGGTATTAGGGGTTTACCACCTTAAAAGAAAAAAGTTATTGGAATCAGAAACTTGTAAAAGATCATCCAACACATGTCTTGGTCAAATGATTGCGAGGATTCAACCTCACAAACCCTCAGGCTTCTAGCCTGTATAGTCCCATATCCATCTTTGAAATTCAAAATTTATCAATTGTGCTCCTCAAAGACACAGACCATTTCTCTGAAGAGAAAAATGTGCAAATGCTAGTAACTGATATTTTCTACTTTTCCAACAATATTTTACAAATCCTCTTCATAACATAAATATTTTGTACAAAGTAAAAACAACTTTACTTACAAAATGATGAGCCTTGGTCATTGATAGTCACACTTGGGTTGACCACAGAAAGATCTCTCTCCATCGTCTTGTTTGATTGCAGAGGAACCTTACTTATACTGTCAACCTAGAAAGCAATACAAATACATGCATTAAATCGGGCTCTCAGTATTTGAAGAGCTAAGCCCTGGTAGTTCAGTCGGTGATGTCCAGAACTTGAGAACAGGAGGTCATGGGTTGGGTCCCTGGCTTGGTCAAATTCTTTCTGAGGTTTAACCCTTTACCAAGCAATCCCTGGTTTTTACGACCCACAGATAGAAGCCTTTTGAAAACATTGTGGGAAAAGGAGACAATGCTGGTAACCAGCATTGTCTCCTTTTCCAAAAATGTTTTCTGCCCTGCTGGAAACAAATTTCAATTACTGAGTTACGTTTATTTTGTGGCCCGCAAGTGCTTTCAGTTTGGACCAGTCTAAAATTTTGTTGTTTGGGAAAGGGTTAATGATAGTCATTGTGACGGGATTCACTAGTCTCTCATCCTGGGACCATTGTTTTTACCATAGTTAGGTAGGAGAGCAGCCAGTGGATTGGAAAGAAAAACTGTGTGAAGAAGTGGTAAAATGGACTCGAGGAAAGCATGGATAGGTGCACTGGCTCCCTTGATATAACCAAAATAACTTTGAAAATGGCTTTAACCCTTTCCCACACAAGAAATTTTGGAGCAGTCCAAATTCAAAATACAAAATTAATGACAAATTCAGTATAGGTACAAATATTCCGAAGTTTTCTGATATGATAGTTTTCTTTCTCAGGGTCGTTAAAAGTCGAGATTGTGCAGTATAGTGTTAAACACCTTTATCTTAAGTATTGTGACAAGACATACATATAAAATCATACTGGCTTACTATTCAAAAAGACCTCAAACATCATGAGAGACACATTACAGGTTTATACAGGGCAGAGATTATAAAGTTCTTAGTTGAACTCTATACCACTTTATCGACCCTGAAAAAGAGAACTTTTGAAAGCATTGTGGGAAAAATGCTGGTAACCAGAAATTTCTCCTTTTTCCCTCAATGGTTTTCCAGCCAATCAAGGACAAGTTTTATCATTTGAGTCACATATAAATTGTTGTATGCAAATGCTTTCAATTTGGACGAGTCTACAATTTATTGTCCGGTAGCGTTAAACTTATTTCTTTCTTATTTCTTTCCGAGACAAAATTGAAACAGAGTAAACATCTTTGCATAGCATGTAAAATCTACATCATTCTGCGTATTATTAAGGTAATTCCTCATGATGATAAATGGCTTCCGACACGCCAAAGGGAGCAAAAAGGGGCATTCTGACATTTCCTAAAGTGTCATCTCGGATCAGCTTTTACAAGTACATTAGATTGTGTCCTTCAATAGACATGTGCAAAACAAAATTACATAATAAAAACGGAAATTGACGGGGGCTGTGCAGGTTGATCCAAGTAGACACTTTACGCAAATGTTCGAATGTCCCTATTGCGTGGACTAATGACATTTTTCCTTTTATATAAATGCCGGAGCTCTGTACATATTTTACTTGTTTCTTTTTTTTAAGCATTACCACATGATCCCTACTTTTGACGACCCTGAGATAGAAGCCTTTCGAAAACATTGTAGGAAAAGGAGAAAATGCTGGTAACCAGCATTTTCTCCTTTTCTCTCAGTGTTTTCTACCCTTCACAAAACTAATTTCAAATTTTCAACTACTTTATTTTGTTGTCTGCAAATGCTTACGATTTAAACAAGCCTAAAATTTTATTGTTTGGTAAAGGGTTAAGGAATGTCTTATAAGAACAGATTGTATAGTAATAGACTGCAATATACAATGTACAATATATGATTCAAATACCTTCATTTCAACAATCTGTAATCTGTTATCAATGAGTACTATCTGTGCCTTGAGATTTTCAAATTGTTGCTGTACTTTGTTTTCTAGTTCCACTATATAGGGGTCTGTTTTAGATTCCTGTGACCGCATAGCTGTTACAACGTCTGTGAACTGTTGCTTTAGATCTATGGCTAAATTCTCCATATTCTACAATATGCAATCCTCATGATGAAACATGCTCAGTACTTCATAGTGCTTTTTTGCAGACAGTGCACTAAGTTCGTGAACTGTTACTTTAGATCTATGGTTGAATTTTCAGATGCAACTTGGAATACTTGGCTCTTTTTCTGACCAATATAGATAAGGATAAACCTTCACAAAGCATAGGCAAATCTAGGACCTACACTGTCCAATATAGACATATTTTTGCATAAATCAACAAGAGCGGCAAATTGTCGCAAAATACGCCCGTCTTACCCCAAGTTGTAAAGCTGGGGCATGCACCAGAAAAATTCAAGTATGAAAAAGGACAAAAGGCATTAACTCAAAAATTAAGCGAGCAAGAGTTATCATTCCTGGGCACTGCACTCCCCCTTGATGAGATCTATCCATCCATGAAATTTCATAACCTTAGCTAGTATAGTTTTGGAGATATGCTCCGGATAAAATTCAAGTATGAAAAAAAACAAAGCGCACTAACTCAAAAATTAAGCAAGCAAGAGTTATGATTTCTGTGCACTGCACTCCCCCTTGATGAGATCTATCCACCCTTGAAATTTCATAACCTTAGCTAGTATAGTTTTGGAGATATTCACCAGACAAAATTCAAGTAGGAAAATGACAAAGGGCACTAACTCAAAAATTAAGCAAGCAAGAGTAATGAATCCTGTGCACTGCACTCCCCCATTGGTGAGATTCATCCACCCATGAAATTTCATAACCCTACCTAGTATAGTTTTTGAGATATGCTCCGGACAAAATTCAAGCATGAAAAAAAACAAAGGGCAATAACTCAAAAATTAAGCAAGCAAGAGTTCTGGTTCCTGAGCACTGCACTCCCCCTTGATGAGATCTATTTATCCATGAAATTTCATAACCTTAGCTAGTATAATTTTGGAGATATACTCCGGACAAAATTCAAGTATAAAAAACGACAAAGGGCACTAACTCAAAAATTAAGCAAGCTAGAGTTATCATTCTTATGCACTGAACTCCCCCTCGGTGAGATTCATCCACCTATGAAATTTCATAACCCTAGCTAGTATGGTTTTGGAGATATGCTCCGGACAAAATTCAAGTATGAAAAAAAACAAAGGGCAATAACTAAAAAATTAAGCAAGCAAGAGTTATGGTTCCTAAGCACTGCATTCCTGCTTGATGAGATCTATCCATCCATGAAATTTCATAACCCTAGCTAATATAATGTTGGAGATATGCTCCGGACAAAATTCAAGTATGAAAAATAACAAAGGGCAATAACTGAAAAATTAGGCAAGCAAGAGTTATGATTCCTGCGCACTGCACTCCCCCTTGATGAGATCTATCCATCCATGAAATTTAAAGGTTCAATCACCCGCCATTAACGTAGCTACTGACTGCGCATGTGCGAGCTACATCTCATTTTATTTCCGAACCGATTTATTGGCGAAATAGAATTTCATAACCCTAGCTACAATAATTTTGGAGATATGCTCCGGACAAAGAACTGGACGACGCCAGGACGCCTGCCCGCCACGGGTGATCCCATAATACGTCCCATCTTCAACGGGCGTATAATGATGAAATTGCAAAAAATCAGAATTGGCTAATCTGGTAAAATTCAGCCCAAAATATATATATGATTTGGCATAATTTGGCATTTGCAGTGAGATCTGATAAAAAAGTAAACAAAAACATTTCTAAGCTAACCTCTAATTTTTTTTTTCTTTAGACAGGTTGTATCAAATTTTATCTAATAAGGCAAAAAATGATTTTTTTTTTCAGTCTGTTACTAGATAAGAGTATTTCAGGGGCTATTCACCATACAATGCAAAAACATACACAAACATGTGAAACTTTTCATGAGTGAATTCAACTCTGATCTTAGACAGGAGTACCAGAATACATATGGTATGGAAACTTATCCAAAGAAGCTTATATACATGTATAACAACTTGTTTCAAATCAACAAATAAAATACAATTAAGTTCAGCAAAGTGAAAGATCATTTATTTGCACAATAAACAAGTTACCAAGTTGAGAAATTATTCAACAATGACACATGAATTTGGCTCTACCAACACTGCAATGAGAGTATGGTAAGGACAATGTCACTCTGTATACAGTGAGTCACCAATAACTGTTTCATTTCTCCATCCTCAGATGTTTTACCAATGATAGTCAAATAAAGTAAACAAATCATCATTTTAGCTTCTTGGAAAATAGCCAAGCTTTCAAGATCTACAGACAGACAACCTAATTCACACCAAACCCCCAAACGTCAAGTTAGATATAAAAAATACAAGGAATATCTGTCAAACTAGAAAAATGAACACCAAAAAGTGGTCAAGATAATATACCTTAAACATAGTTTTAACTTCCTGTGTATCACAAACTGACTCTTGCAGCACTGAATCACTTGTTTGAGCACGTACATCCACAATACTGATATCTGGGGTATTTTGACTCCAACCTGGAAATGGACATAAGAAAATGATCATTTGTTAAAAATTTTGTACCAAACTTTCCAAGGTCTGAAGAACCCTAATCACAAAGTCTAAAAACCATACAATCAAACAATCATCCCTGTTTAAATTATAAATTATCAACAAGATTTAGGATATAATGAATACTGTATATATACATATTAAGATGTTGTTGCAAAGGAAGCAACTGTGCATAACATGACTGAGTCAAAACATTTTGTTATTTGCAACTTTCCTGCATGTGCAAGGACCTTACTACCTCATGATCAAGTTAGACATTGGATAAAATGGTTTCTATGGATCCATAATTATGTGAAGGCTTGCAAAGTATAATGCATCATAGAGATGGGCCATGCTCTGTGAAAGAGGGGCTTAATGCATCTGCACAGGCTGACCTGGGCCAAAACTTTTTGCTATTTGTTAATTTCTTGTATGTCCAAGGACCATTCTACTTTATGATTCAGTCAATTATATAAAAATTGTCTATTATGGATCTTAAATTAAATGAAATGCTTGATATCATATATCAGGGAGATGCATTAAAAACCCTTTTGCAAGAGCATGGCTCAGAGGTAATTTAACTCTTAAACTCTTTTACCACACAACCACATTTTACACTTACGTCTAGGAAGGGACACCACCTCCACAAGCTGTGGATTGTGGTCTTTTATACTGGGAGTATTTGGATAGGTTAGAGTTGTCGCCAAACCTATCTGTGAGGCATTTTCACATGTCGATGGCACACTAGACCGCATAGTAATGAACTCTGGAGAAATTCGCACTTGTTGTTGTTGTTCACCGCTGGGAATCTGTGAGACATTTTCACATGTGGTAGGCATACTAGACCTCATGGTGATGAATTCTGGAGAAATTCTCCCTTGATTTTGTTGTTCACTACTGGTGCTGTCTGGATCAAAGAGAAACAAAATCAGTTGAGTTTAACTTTTTCCACAAGAATAAAGGAATGGATGAATGTTGTTTAACTCTTTAGCAAACGACAAAATTATTGGACTATTAACAAATTAAAAGCATCTGCAGACAACAAATCAGAATTTGTTAATATCATGATTTCTGACTTTGATATGATAGAAAATATTGTGGGAAAAGGAGAAAATGCTGGTTACCAGCATTTTCTCCTATTTCCAAAATGTTTTCTATAGGCTTCTTTCTCAGGGTTGTTAAAAGTCGGGATTGTGTGGCTATAGTTAATGACAGCTCTGGTTATTTAGGGACTAAATATCATAAAGTGCAACTTTTGAGCCAAAAACTATTTGAACAAAATGATGATATTAAAAAGGGTTAAATCAAGGACTATATGTAATCTCTATATGAACACACAGCATTTTTCAGTGCCAGGGCAGTCCATGCCTACTCAAAAGTTGCAAGTGAAAAAGTTAAGCTTCTGAAAAGTAGTTTTATTAATCTTTCTTCCTACAATGTTTTCAAAAGCCATCTTTGTTAATGTAATTAAACCATTGTATGGTGTTGAATGTGATTTCTAACATTATTTAAGTTATGTCGCAGCACCCAGTGCACCTATCCTATTGTCATGACTATCATTAATCCATGGAAAGAAAGTGGCTAAGCCTAGGATCAAACAAGCAACCCTTGTTCTTATGTCTTGTATAGTACTGACTGTGCTACACAGCCTCGGTTACAGTGTTTAAAACTCACAGATGTGCAGTACAGGGTTAAATACAATTTTACCACTTCTTCCTGCTACATGTCGGGTAAAATTTCTCTGGTCATAGACTGGAGCTCTATGTCTTATGGGAGGATCTGTTGGAACTGACACCAGTTCATTCACCACCTGCCTAGCTTCTCTCCCAGATGATGGTCTCTTTGTTTTGGGAACTGCTGTATAGAAAAGATAAACCAACCCTTTACCAAACAATGCTCAGTTTTGATCCCAAAGGAAGAAAGAAGAAACTGCTGGCAACCAGCATTTTCTCCATTTCCAACCATTTTACTACCCTTTCATAATAAGCAAATCTAATCCTTATTACTCATTACCAAACAACAAAATTTTTAGTTTATCCAAATCGAAACCATTTGCAGATGACAAAATAAAATTGACTAAAAATTTGAAATTTGTTTCGTGAAGGGTAGAAACATTGTGGGAAAAGGAGAAAATGCTAAAAACCCTTTTTCCACAATGTCTTTTCTAAAGGCTTCTTTCTCAGGGTCGTCAAAAGTAGGTATTGTGTAGTAGCCATCTTTTTTTGTAGTAGTCTGCAAAGGCTTGTAAGTTAGACTGGTCTAAACTTTTGCTGTCAGTTAACCCTTTACTACATGATCCCAACTTTAAGTCAAAGGACTGAAGGTCCTGAAAGTCGCACTAATGGTGAAACCTTGATATTTTGGGACTGATAGATGGTCATCACCCTTTTACAGGACAATCTTGCTTTTACGTAATTCAAACAGCTTTGGAAAACAGAGCTGAAAGAAAGAAAAACTCATTTTTTTTTACTCAAGGTTTTCTTCCAATTAGACTCAAATTTAATGGTGTAGTCAAATTTGATTAGTTTTCAGCAATTCTTCGATTTTGACTAGTCTGCAATTTACTTGAGCAAATGCAGTTACTTGTAATAGGCAGCTTCCCACCAAGTTAGATCTTTTCATTTTTCTTTTTCTTTAATATATCAATGTTGGCATATAGCCTGACATAATATACCCAAAACAATATTAAATGTATGTCAATGGTCACCTCTATTACTTGGAACTTACTGAAACAGTGCCACTGCATACCGATGCTAGTACTTGACAATTTTTGAAAAGGGACACATAAGGGACATCTCTGTGAAGTCATTTCAAAATCTGACCAACCATTTCAGTGAAGAAGAATTTTCAAGAATTTCTTCATGTCCGAATAGTGCAAGTGGACCCCATTTACCAGAGCCATGTTTCTTGATGGATCAGAATTTCGAAAACATTTTTGAAAATGGTCACCCAAGGAAGATTGCTTTGAAATTATTTTAAAATCTGATCATGGGTTTCAGAGAAGGTGAATTTTCAAGAAATTCTTCATTTCCATATAGTAGCCCCAATTCACCTGAGCCATGTTTCTTGGCAAATCAAAATTTCGCGAACAAGTTTTTAAAAGGGTCACCCAAGGAACATCTCTGTGAACTTTTTTCAATATCTGATCAGCCGTTTCAGAGAAGTAAGAATTTTCAAGAATTTCTGCATGTCCATATAAGTACAAGTAGCCCCCATTCACCAGAGCCATGTTTCTTGACGGATTGAAATTTCGCAAACAATTTTTGAAAAGGGTCACCAATAGAACATCCCTGAGAAATTATTTCAAAATATGACCAGTGGTTTCTGAGAAGAAGAATTTTTTAGAATTTCTTCATTCCTGTATAGTGCAAATAGCCCCCATTCACCAGTCATGTTTCTTGACTGATCAAAATTTCACGAAAAAGTTTTGGAAAGGGTCACTTAAGGTAGTGGACCCGTAATAAGCATAGTGCAGCATGGCATAAAATTTCTGGACAGTTGATAAGACATATTTTGTACAGATATGATACTATTGCACATTTTTGACTGAACAGAAATTCCTTCGGGGTCCGTCTTGAAATTATTTGTTGATAATTTTGTTAGTTTCCAGAAAAGGGAGGTAATTATCATATCCATTTGTAATGAAATTATAGTAGTTATAGATTTATAAATGATAATTCTAGGAAGGACAAAAAAGAAAAAGTGGCTCGGTGAAAGTAGTACAATAGTGCTCATTTTTAATCTTAGCAAATTTTCTAGGGTAATATTATAGTGGAAATAGCTGTTTTCTATTACGGGTCCACTACGTTAAGGAACATCTCTGTGAAATTATTTTAAAATCTGGCCAGCTGTTTCAGAGAAGAAGATTTTTAAAGAATTTCTTAGAAAACTGTTTGGTTGCCATGGCAACCAAAACTTTTGACGTAATCAAATTCTGTGAACAATTTTCAAAGAGGACCTCCCAAGGAACATTCCAGCCAAGTTTGGTCCATATTGGCCCAGCGGTTTTGGAGGAGTTGATGTTTAAAGAATTGTTGATGACGCATGACGGATGACAGACACCAGGTGATCCTAAAAGCTTCCCTTGAGCATGTTGTGCTCAGGTTAGCTGAAAAAACAGTCCGAAGGTTTTTCATCTCAACCAAACTGACTCTCAAATTATAAAAAATATTTGCAAAGTAATTAATAACTATGCAATCTACAACAGGTTAAAGACCATTGTGAATAATTAGTTTAACTCATTACCAGACCAGCCCAATTTTAGGCTTGTCCAAATTGAAAGCATTTGCAGACGACAAAATAAAAGTGACAGAAAATTTGAAATTTGTTTTGTGAAGGTTAGAAAAAATTGTGGGAAAAGGAGAAAATGCATTTTTTTCCCTTTCCCACAATGTGTTCTATAGGCTTCTTTCTCAGGGTAGTCGAAACTAGGGATTGTGTGGTAATGGGTTAATCACCACATTAAATTTGTTACACTCTTTTTGAGTTTTGAAATTGTATCTTTGCTATCCAAACAATGTAATTATTGTATCAAATTCTTTCTCAAGGTAGTCAAAACTAGGGATTGTGTGGTAATGGGTTAATCACCACATTAAATTTGTTACACTCTTTTTGAGTGTTGAAATTGTATCTTTGCTTTCCAAACAATGTAATTAATGTATCACATTTTTCTGTTATATCATTTCTTTAAATGTGCTGATGCTTATGTTTTTTTTTTTTCATATATAAAACATATTTTTATAATGATGGATAAATATTTTTGAAGTATTCAATATGCTTTTTTTTTTTTCATTAATAGTAACTTTATCTTCCTTAAAAAAAAAATAGAAAGAAAAAAGTGATTTTATCACTAAGCATTTGATTGACTTCGCTATGTTTATTGTTAAATAAGTTTCATCATTGGTTTTAATCATGTAAGGCAAATTCAAAATAAAGCAAGAGTTATATAAATCGTCATGATGACGAATACGTAATTTCTATTAATTTTTACACAAATTGAAGTTAGAAATACTATAAAAATCATGTGTTCATTTTGACTACACATTGGGTACGTTTTGACTCCACTTGGGTAGGTTTAGACTTCATTTGGTTAAGTTTTGACTCCATTCGGGTACGTTTTGACTTGGGTACGTTTTGGTTTGAGTACGTTTTGACTGTAAACCCCTCAACAGTGCAACTGTCAATGTACGGTCGTAATTGCTGTATTTTACCTTGCGTTCCATATTTCATGTTGTATTTACTGTATACGGAGGGGATGCAATATCCTTGTCGCCACTCTTTTGGGGTCCGAACAAATGCAGTAATCAACATTTTAACTTTACTGGTGTTAATCGTAATATGCGTTTGTTTTCTATCCCGTCCGCCATTTGCATTTTCTTAATCAAAGTACAATTTTGTACTTCAAACTTAAGCTGATCAAAGACCTAAAACACTAGAATTGATAGCAAAAGTTTTTGTCTGATTTCCATAAAATCGTGTAGGCATAATACCGTAAAACGCCCACCATAAATCGCGAAAACCCATGAAAATCGAAATTATGTGTCAAAAAATTGCAAGTCTTTTATGTATTCATTTCGTTTACATCAAATACAATATTTTTCAACGGAATGAAGCTGAAAATTTCATTAAATTTCTTCGTTTAACTCAAAAAACAATGCCACATGTAAGCATTGACTGTATAGCAGAGGGGCGTTTTACGGTATTATGCCATCGTGTATGTAAGCGTTTCGCATGCAGTTTTATATGTTACAGAAGTTTTTTGATGTGTAATGGAATAGTTTTTGGGTGTTTTGGGGTATTCGAGTGGTTTGGGGTGTTTCATCCGAGACGTACGTTACAAACTAGGTCAAAGCTGCGGAACGAAACAAATTTTCAAATTTAGAGCGAGTTTTACGATATTTAACCCTGAATTCATGGTTTGCATGGTTTAAAAGAGTTAATTTCAAATGACATCACTCGAGTCCGAAATTCCACCTTATAAGCGAAGCTCTACCGGTCTCGATAATACATGAATATTTACAGTAAAGTGCTCTCGATAAGCCATATTAATCCGCGATCCCTTTTAAACTCACATTAAGCACTGATGGGGGATATCATAGCTGAATTGTGTTTTCTTTACCCATCTAAACAAAGATAGATGTTAAATTTTCACATGACATACAAAATAACCGCATTTTTTTTTTAATTTAAAATTTGAGTCACGTTCTCCTTTTTCTAGCGTAGGTATATGAGTTATATGAGTTACCGGGTCCAGTCCCATCATAAAGAACAAATTCCAGACATACCAAAGAAAAAGTAGTTCTACAGCGATTGGGTTTAAAGCAGAGTAACTGCACCTCGTTTATGAAGTATATACGACGTTTTTGATCCAATTTTTTTCATGATTCTTCAACCCACTATAGACACCCCCCAACCCCCACCCTGAGCTCCTCGAGCTCATCGCAAAAAGTCGAACGTTTTGACAAACGTGCGACTTAAAAACCTTGAGAAATCAGACTTTTGAAAACATTATGGGGAAAAGGAAAAAATATGCTGATGTGCAGAATCTTTTCCTAAGTGATTTCTCCTCATTACCAGACAAGTTCAAACATCTGAGCCACATCTGATTTTTCATCTGAAATTGCTTTCAAATCGGACAAGTATAGAACCCTATTGTCTGATAAAGTGTTCTAAAGCTCATCAAAATAGATGTGACATATTTGTTGAAAGTAAAGATAACAAGTATGAACTTGCAATTCAAAACAAGGAATTGACATAAACAAGAGTCTTTTAATCCCAAGGATACAAATATTTTTAAATGTGCACCTCAAACTCAGCCCTACAAAGAGTAAGGTGTCCAAAACTTTGCTTAACAATGGCTTTGAGTTACCTGATTATCAAGTTTGTGTCTGGATCTAAGTACATATGAAAGCTAAAGCACCGCAGTATATTCATAAAGGGGCATAACTGTGTCAAAAATACTTTGACGGTTACCTACCACAATTGTTTAGGTTTCCCTTTCAATAGTTAACAAACACTCCAAGTTTGAAGTAAACATCTTCACTAAGGAGAGAGATCATAAAATTTCAAGTCTCTATGTCAAAATAGCCATAAAAAAAATATTTCAATAGTTACCTACCCCTGTTGTATGGATAGTTTATATCCCAAGTTCAAAGTAAATATCTTCTGTAATAACAAAGGTATTATAAAATGTCTAAGTTTCTACACAACAATAACAACGCAGACCACGACACAAGAGCTATAACAACACCTCAAAGTTTTCTTTGAAGTGAAGGGCATATGCAAACTCTGTATGAAATACAATTTCTCTGGTCCAGACCAGAGACAGATCTTTCCTTTGGTCCAGAATGTGGTGGGAGGGAAAAGATTTAACTTTACAGAGTTTTGAAATCAACACACAAGTATGAACAAATCTGAAAGGTATATATTCTGTGGGTACAATACTAGAACATTATGTGTTAATTATCAAATCTTTAAAGTTTACAGCTTTCGAAGATATTATGAGACAAGAAGAAATTGCATATAAAAAGCAAGATCTCCTTATCCTAAAATGTTTTCCATACTATAACTGTCTGGAAGTACTTGTGTAGCATACACTTCCAACTAGTCTTAATATGCCTACATATGGCCTGCAAAGTAGATGTTAAGCCCTTACGTAACAATACAATATCTTACTGCCCTTGGGTGGTTGTATGTTTGTATGGTGTGTAATGCCATTTTCAATATTATTTTGCAATGGCCAGTGCACCTGTTCATTTGTACCCATATGAGATTTGTTGGGCCAGCAGATAGTATTAACTTGGAAGACTCTAAAATCAGTCATTTGGCAGACCAAGAAAGGCTTAAAAGCTGCAACTCTGACTTACCAGAATGGCTCTTGGTTTCTGCAGCTGTTTTGGGTCTTGTACCTGTCTGCAAACAAACAAAAGTACCGTCAGATCATGTTCATGTGACAGAAACTTTTATTATAAAATCTTGACTGGATGCAGAGATTTTTGCAATCACTAGCTTATTTTATCTAAACACAGCTGCTTACCAGCATATTCTCCTTTTCTCACAATGTTTGTAAAAGCTTTTATCTCTGGGATTATTAAGAGTCAGGATTGTGAGGTAAAAGGTTACATACAATTTATATGATGAAATCTTAAACATTGTGGAAAGAAACAAATTGCTGGTTACCAGTAAGTTAAACTTTTCCCACCATATTATCAAGCTTTTAACCCCATGGTCATAAAGTACAGAATTTTTAGGTAAAAGGCTATGCTGTCAGCCTCCATACACAAACCAAGTTAATATTCCTGATTGTGAAGCTGTTAATTATACAGTAATTATGTCCAAAAAAAAAACAAGAGCTTCGCAAAGCGGCACATATACGCCCGAAGGGGCTTGTCAGTGAAATGAGTTGAAATGACAGAAGGGCCATGAATGAAGAGTAGTTAATCTCCATGATATGTGAAAAATATTAAAGGGCAATAGCTAAAAAAAGAAGGGTGGCACAGTTACAAATTTTGTGAATTGCTGTTCTCCACAAGGTGTTCTATCAGTTTTGAAAGGTTCAAGATCACAGCTTTCATATTTAAGAAATTATGGTCCAGACGAAAATTCAAAGAGAAAACTAACAAAGGGCAATAACTTAAAAAGAAGGATGGCAGAGTTATGGTTCTTGTGCAGTGCACTTCTTCATAATGTGTTCTATTAGTCTTTGAAGTTTGAAGATGATAGGTTTTAAAGTTTGGGAGTTATGGCCTGGACAAAAATTCAATCTGAAAATTAACAAAGGGCAATAACTATAAAAATAAAGGTTGCAGAGTTATGGTTCATGTGCAATGCACTTCTCCATAATGTGTTCTATCAGTGTATGAAGTTGCAAGTTATTAGCTTTTATAGTTTGGAAGTTATGGCCTGGACAAAAATTCAAACTGAAAATTAACAAAGGGCAATAACTCAAAAAATTAAAACTTGCAGAGTTATGGTTCATGTGCGATGCACTGCTCCACAATATGTTCTATCAGTGCATGAAGTTCCAAGTTAATAGCTTTTATGGTTTAGAAGTTATGGCCTGGACAAAAATTCAAACTGAAAATTAACAAAGGGCTGTAACTCAAAAAATAACAGTGGCAGAGTTATGGTTCATGTGCACTGTACTTCTGCATAATGTGTTCTATCAGTGTATGAAGTTGCAAGTTATTAGCTTTTATAGTTTGGAAGTTATGGCCTGGAAAAAAATTCAAACTGAAAATTAACAAAGGGCAATAACTCAAAAAATAAAAGTGGCAGAGTTATGTTTCATGTGCACTGCACTTCTCGATAATGTGTTCTATCAGTGTATGTAGTTTCAATTTGATACCTTTAATGGTATGGAAGTTATGGCCTGAACAAAAATTCAAAGTGAAAAGTTGGTAATTTCAGAAATCAAGGGCAGATAATTTTGGAACGCAAACAGCGATAAAAATTCTAAGACCCAGGTGCACAACTAGACATCATAGAGATTCATTGTGGCAAGTTTCAAATAATTCCGATGAAAACTGTAGGAGGAGTTGCACACACAAGAAATTGCTAACAGACGGACGACAGACGGACAGACGGACGGACAGACGGACGACCGGGGGTATAACATAATACGACCCTTCGGGCGTATAAAAAGCCATGCTCTTGTAACTAGAACATAATCATTAAACTTCTTTCCTCAGCTAAGAGTATCAAATTTAACTCATAAGCGGCTGTAAGCCTGTAAGGTTTATGAATAACAATACATGTATCAACCTACCTTCATGGCAGTTTTGGATGGACCAGGGTTGAGTTCAGCATGTTTCCTTTTGATGAGCTGTACTATCTCTGTGCACATAATAATTTTCCTTTCTGCAAATCCTTTGGCAAAAAACTGATCTTTGGTGATGGGTGGTTTGTAGGAGAAAACATCTCTGAGAATCTTGAAATAAAGAAAAGGGTCTTGTCTGTCTGGTTTAATTTAACTCTTTACCAAACGACAAAATTTTAGACTGGTTCAAATTGAAAGCATTTGCAGACGACAAAATAAAGGTGACTGAAAAATTGAAATTTGTTCTTGGAAGGGCAGAAGGGTAGAAAACACTGTGGGAAATTTTCTCCTTTTCCCACAGTGTTTTCAAAAGGCTTCTTTCTCAGGGGTAGGGATTGTGTGGTAATGGGTTAATTTACACCATCCTATGGAATCTGTGCAAAGGTCATTATCAACAACAATTCCTATAAAGCTTCAAGGTGTTGCACTTAAAATCACTCAGGTCTGATTTTTGTTTCAAGTAAAAATGACGAAGTTATAATTAGCAGCTCTGCCAAGAGTACAAGGTTTACCTACAACCTCCACTAAAATCCCATCATTGGATTCTCGATTAATGCTATTCATTTGCCATAAAGAACATACTTTCCAAGATGACATAAAAATGTGGAATTTGACAGTATAACAAGGTAAGGAAATTTGGAATGGATAAAAGTAACAATTACCTTGTATACAACTTCCATGAACCTGGCATCTGACCTACCATAGATTTCAAAGTTTGTGGACAGGATAAACTCAGCTACCTGCACACTGTACACAGTGAAGGCATAATGATAGATGGGTAAGTAAACTGTGGCACTGCCCTCTGTTAGGCTGAAATTTAGAAAAGATACAATTTTTTTTTGTCGTTGAGCTTAATTGAGTTTCAGGGATACATCTTTACAGCCAGAGAGTAAACAAAAGCTTTTTAAACTTGACAGCATGTAGAATCTAGGCAGCTGTGTAGACAGATAGAAAAACTATAAAAGGTATATGAGATAACGAAACTTGAGGGATTTGTCTTTGATTTCAACCAGAGCCTGTCATTGCGATGTTTTTGGATAGCCTCCAGTCCAGAAAATGAAATGCATTTTCTCTCTGGCATAATCTGTGCAACAATAACTGTTGGTGGCAACACTGGCAGAAAGATAGTTTCATAAAATAAAGATGAAATTGATAATAAAAAAAAAAAAGCTGGATGAAAATGAGTAAAAATGTTTCTTTAAACATATTCATTCTTTTTAGGTGAAGCAACTCACATTTACTATTTTCAATGATGGCATCCATGGAACTTTAATTTATTCCAAAACAACAAAAGTTTTAGAGTGTTTGTTTGTTTGTAATGGAGTTTAGCACCATTCTAACAGCTAAGGTCATATCACACCAGTCCCGACACATCTTTCCAAGCCACCGACTACTTTTCACACATGCATCACAGGAAAGGCGCCAAAAAATGTCGTAAAGAAAATTTGTTTCAACCGGCTACTGAAGTCTTTACCAATTTAAGGATCATGTGTTTAATAAGCCTCAAAAAGATTTCCGGCAAACATTACAGGAATACAAGACAAAGCTTGTACACAGCATTTTATACCTTTTCAAAACTGTATCCCGAGTGAACCCTTGATAAACAAATCTCATCATTTGATACACATTTGACTCAAATTCATAGACTTTTCCTCTTAACCAAATGACAAAATTTTAGACTTGACCAAACTGAAAGCATTTGCAGACAACAACATAAACATGACTCAAAAATTGAAGCCTGTCTTTAGAAGAGAAAACAAGAGGGCCAAGATGGCCCTGGATCGCTCACCTGAATTTTTGAGATGACCATAGTCTATTTTTTTTTTTTGAGGTATTGAAACATTGGAACCAAATTTATAATTTTGCCAAGCAATTTTCAAAAGGTCACCTGTAAAAGTCATTTCGAAATCTGACCATCAGTTTCAAAAAGAAGAATTTTTAAGAATTCTTCATTTCTGTATAAGAGCAAGTAGCCCCCTTCCACGAGAGCCATGTTTCTCGATGGATCAAAATTTACCAACAAGTTTTGAAAAGGGTCACCCAAGGAACATCTCTCTGAAATTATTTCAAAATCTGACCAGGGGTTTCAGCGAAGAGAGAATTTTAAAGAATTTCATCATGTCCGTATAGTGCAAGTACCCCCCAATCACAAGAGCCATGTTTCTTGACAGATCAAAATTATATGTACAGCTTTTGGAAAGGGTCACCCAAGGAACATCTCTGTCAGATTATTTTAAAATCTGACCACGGGTTTCAGAGAAGAAGAATTTTCAAGAATTTCTTCATTTCCATATAGAGCAAGTAGCCCCCATTCACTAGAGCCATGTTTCTTGGCCAATCAAAATTTCACGAACAATTTTAGTAAAGGGTCACCCAAGGAACATCTCTGTGAAATTATTTCAAAAACTGTCCAGCCATTTCAGAGAAGAAGAATTTTCAAGAATTTCTTCATTTCTGTATAGTGCAAGTAGCCCCCATTCACCAGAGCCATGTTTCTTGACCAATCAAAATTTCGCGAACAATTTTTGAAAAGGGTCACCCAAGGAACAAGTCTGTGAAATTATTTCAAAATCTAACCAGCTGTTTCAGAGAAGAAGAATTTTTAAGAATTTCTTCATTTCTGTATAGTGCAAGAAGCCCCCATTCACCAGAGCCATGTTTCTTGACCAATCAAAATTTCATGAACAATTTTTTAAAAGGGTCACCCAAGGAACAACTCTGTGAAATTATTTCAAAATCTGACCAGCGCTTTCAGAGAAGAAGATTTTTTAAGAATTTCTTCATTTCTGTATAGTGCAAGAAGCCCCCATTCACCAGAGCCACAATTTTTGACGGATCAAAATTTCACGAACAATTTTTGAAAAGGGTCACCCAAGGAACATATCTGTGAAATTATTACAAAATCCGACCAGCGGTTTCAGAGGAGAAGATTTTTTAAGAATTCCTTCATTTCTGTATAGTGCAAGAAGCCCCCATTCAGAGCCACAATTTTTGACGAATCAAAATTTCACGAACAATTTTTGAAAAGGGTCACCCAAGGAACATATCTGTGAAATTATTTCAAAATCCGACCAGCGGTTTCAGAGGAGAAGATTTTTAAAGAATTTGCTAAAAAATTCCATTTGGTTGCCATGGCAACCAGAGTTTTTGATGGAATCAAATTCTGTGAACAATTTTTAAAGAGGACCTCCGAAGGAACATTTCTGCCAAGTTTGGTCCAAATCCGCCCAGCGGTTTAGGAGGAGTTGATGTTTAAAGAATTGTTGACGACGCACGACGGACACCGGATGATCCTAAAAGCTCCCCTTGAGCACGTTGTGCTCAGGTGAGCTAAAAACATTGTGGGAAAAGGAGAGCATTTTCTCCTTTTCCCACGATGTTTTCAAAGACTTCTTCCTCTGGATTGGCCAAACCAGGGGCTATTTGGTATAGGGTAAAAATGAACAAGTCTAAAATGCTGACATCTTGTATAGACTTCAAGATCACATTTCAATACCTGCGTATATCAAGGTCTTCTGCTGCCTCATATTTAATGCTTTTGAGGATGCTCTTAAGTTTTCTTGCATTGTTCCGTACATCTCCTGTGGCCATCTCTGCTAGTAAAATAATGATTAAATATAGTTATGTAATAAAAAATAAATGGGAATATCCCCTAAACCTTTACAAAACCATCCAAAATCTAGATGGTTTGAGAAAGAAGGCTCTTAGAATCTTGTAGGAAAAGGAGAAAACTGAGGTGACTAACAATTTCTTCTTTTTTGTTTGACACCAGTCCTTCTGCCAGTGAAAACACAAAACTGATCATCTGATTAAAATGTTATTTGTTGTCTGAAGATCCAATCAAACTGGACCTATCAAAAATTTTGTTGTTTGGTAAAGAGTTATTATACTTACAGGTATGTTCAGAAAATGGTAAATTCAAAGCTAAAATTTCATAGGATAAATCAATATTTTTTGCTGAAATCTCTTTGATATTTGTTGGTTTTTTTCTTTTTAAAAATACGATTTCATGATAATCAGTAGATGTGAAGTGGTTATCTAACTCTTTACCACATGACAAAATTTTAGACTTATCCAAATTCAAAATATTTGCAGACGACAATTAAGATTGGGCTCAACTGATAGATCTTGTCTTTGACAGGGTAGAAAACATTGTGGGAAAAGGAGAAAATGCTGGTTACCAGCATTTTCTCCTTTTCCCACAATGTTTTCAAAAGGCTTCTTTCTAAGGGTCATTAAAAATCAGGATAGTGTGGTAAAGAGTTAACAATCTTTTGAACTAATCCATTAATCATTGTTAAAAAAGAGCTTAATGTATCTGCATGAAAATAACAGTATAGGTTGAGGTCAGCGTGCAGTTCATGCAGGCTGACCTGGGCCAGAACTTTGTGCTCAGGTTAATTTTGTACATGTCAAAGTATCAGTCTATCTCCAGATCCAGTTGGTTTTCAGACAAAATGGATTTTTTTTTTATCCATAATTATATGATGATGTGCTTGGCTAAACCACTAAACCCCCTTTTGCCAGAGCATGACTCATAAACTGGTTATTGCGTATAGAAAAGGCGTAAAAAATAGCTAAGCTATTAATGTTAAGTTTGAGAGGTTTCAATTTTTCAAGTTATAATACAACATATACAAACACTTCAAGTTATAATACAACATATACAAACAGATATGTCTTATCTCAGAAAAATTTATGGTAGTTTCTGTGCCAAACAAGTTTCACAAATAAGACATATGGTAATTCGTTTGGAGGCTTCTGCAATAATAAATCGAGGATATTGGACTGGTAGACCGTGAGATTACAAATCTGTCACTAGAATGGGGTGTGATGTGGTTTGACTCTGGTCAAATTGTAAATAATAGGAAAGTGTATCACTAGGGTCATTATTATAGCCCCCACCTTAAAGAAAGCTAGATCAGATTGCTGCATATCAAGATCAGACTGCACGTTCTGTAACCTGTACAGAAAATTATCACTGCAATGCTATCAAACAGCAGCTTATAAACTTGTGTTTTAAAATGTCTGTAAAGAATACACATTTTTTACTGTCATTAAACCTTTTAACCCTTTACCCCATAAGGCATTTCTATTGTATCTCTAATTGACCCTAAATAACAGCTTAGATGAAGCTGTTCCTTATGTGTATATGACACCTTTTGATAGCATAGAAAACATTGTGGCAAAAGGTGAAATTGCTCGTCACGAGCAATTTCACCTTTTGCCACAATGTTTTCCAAAGGCTCCAACAAGCAATGTGTTGAAATGAGTATCTATGGAGTAAAGGGTTAAAAGGATAACATAGAACAAGGTAAGCGTTTTTATCTTTAATAATAAACTCATGAAAATGATAATTCCAAGTCACACTGAACTCGTGATATGTAAGCTACTGCAATCGTTTATATTGCAATGAGTCTCTCTGTACCCATCAATATTCGACTTGTATCTGCAAATGAAAATTAATTTTGATAAAAAAGAATGCATTTTTTTTCCCTTATTATCATGGACTGAAGAATTTTGGATCTTTTGGAAAATGTTTGTTGCAAAAAAAGGAACTTTCTTGATTCCTGATTTCCTGATTAGCCATTAAATTTACGGTTACCTCATCTAAGATGAGAAAGGATCAGTACTGGAATATCTGTTATCAAACACTAAACCCAATAGGGTTGCAATCAAGCACAAGAGCATTGAACATTATGGGAAAAAAAAACTCTCATGGCAAGAGTTTTCTCCTTTTTCCACATTGTTTTTTTTAAGTTACTTTCTTCAGGGTCATAAATACTAAAAAGTCATAAAAACTAGAGTAAAGCATAACAGTAAATTCTGTTTTTGTCTGATGATGATAATCCTTCAACAAGGTATTACTTCCTCCCTGACCTTTTTCGTGCCTCCCAGCCCTTTTGCTTGGTCTAGAAAAATCATTATAGTGCATTGGATTTTCTGACAAAAGAAAATCATTTCATAAACAAATCAAGCTTATCAGCTCATCAGAAAGACTTAAAAAAACTGTCATCCTGTGAAATCCATATAAAATTTAGGATTTTTCTATGTCCACCGAAAAAAGTTGTCGTTTCAGATGACAGTATTGGCGCTTCCTGAAACTCTTTACACTTTGTTATCAGGAATTTCTACACTCCTTAGAATACTCTGAATTTAAGCTTTTGAAAAAGAGGGAGAAAAATTAGACAACACATATTTTTCATTAATCGAAAACTCGGGTTAAGTTTATTTCGAATCGGGTCGAGTTTCCTTGGGGTCGAGTCAACTCCGCTGAGCCGTCTGTCCGAATCTTCTTCCGTTCTTTGGCACACCTTGCAGATATTTTATTGAATGAAAAACTTTTCTTCAAGTGAACAGTTGAAATATAATTCGCAAATAATACCTGTCTTACCTGTCACTGCTAGAAAACTCACCTGAATTCATCTATTTGACACTTGTTGTAGCCCGCAAATCGCGTTTAACTGGTAGCCTGCCTTCGAGAACACGTATCGATCGGACGGAAAAATTGAACAAGTACCAGCAGTTTAGCGGATATCCGATACAATCTAAAACTCAGGCTTCCGGCATTCTTGTGGGTCGGCATTAGAAATCTATTTAAAGTTTTTGGTAAAAGGAAAATTCTACGAGTTGAAAGCAAAATGAAAATAAAAAGAATATAAAACGGTTAAAAAGCTATATGATAGTTTGAAACTATCTTAAAGTAAAAATAAATCTAAAACTCATCATATTTCAGGTATTTTCCCGATTGTCGAAAGAGGTCATGTAGAGTGGTATATTTCTGCCAAGAGACGCGAGGTAACTTTCATTATAAGTTTAGAAAAGTACCGCGATAAACCAAAGTTTCTTGGAAATTTCATCTAGGGAGTGAAAAGTTTCCTGACAAAATATCAAGATAATCTTAGATACATTGATCACAAGATATTTTTTCATAAAATTTTGAAATTTTTGTGCACGAAGCTGACATTCGAGATAAACTTATCGTGATAGTTCCACCCGTTTCTCGATATCTGTAATTAGAAAATTCACCGTTTGGAGAAACTTAGTATTTTTTTTTTAAAAAATCGAAATATTAACTGTTGTAGCATAAGTGGTAAAATTTGACTACACCCGAAATGACAAGAAGTCTGTTAAACGCAACGAAGCCTCGAAATGCCTCCTACCACCAATTTTGAAAACATTCAGGTAACAGGAGACTTTATAAAGTTGTACACAAAATTTTTCCTAACCGTATCTAATTATACAAACCGTGAATGTCAGTAGTGGGCGCAAAGGAAAATAAACTGATCATATTTAGAAAAAAATCGCGATATTTTTGTCATGAAACCTTCAAGTTTATACATAGATCTATATAGTTTATATTTCCAGGGAAGTTCGTTTTATCACGATACTTCCCTTAAGTTTTTATGATAGTTTTCGCAAATCTTGTGCCAGAAATATGCCACCATAGTCAACTTTAACCCTTTACCGTATGATGCCAACTTTTAAGGACTCTAGGAAAGAAGCCCTTTGAAAACATTGTGGAAAAAGAAGAAAATGCTGATAGCCAGCATTTTCTCCTTTTCCCACAATGTTTCCTACCCTATCGAAGAAAGACTTCCCTATTTGAGCCACATTGAAATTGTCGTCTGCAAATGCTCTCATTTACGACTAACCAAAAAGTTTGTCGTCTGGTAAAGGGTTAAAGAGCTCGTAATTTTGCCGCCGAAAAACAAAATAATCAAAGTGCTGTGAACCCTATCGTGTTCAGTCGGGCGTTGAGGAAGGAATGCATCGACCTTTGCTGTGGCAAAAGTAAATTTCACAGACACATACATGTGCTAATGGTATAGATTACTTGAAGATCAAGCTGCATCGTGCAGTCAGATCTTGATGCATGCTTTCGGTTATTCGTGAGGGGGCTTGTGGCTAATAAACGGCAAATAGCCTATCAGCGTTATATGTCGCATAATAAATCTGCAATCAAGTAGATCGAAATCAATTCATTATTTTACCATTACCATGCCGAACGTGACTAATGCTGATACGTGATTGAAAACCAAGAAGGCCATATTTTTTGGCCTGCAACACGCGAAAAGGGACACTCAGATATCTGTGTAAAGGGACTTCCTGGATCAGGCTGCGCAGTCTGCGGAACATTACGAGACGACATTCTTCCGTCTTTATTTATTTTTCTGTTTTGCGCATGTCTACTGGAGAACAAAAGCTGATGTTGTCGTAAAGTGCCATCTTAGGTCAACCTGCGCGAACTGATCCGAGACGACCGTGACTTTTCGCAGATGTACGAACGCATACATAAGAAAACAGCCGGTACTTTGGACGGAATGTTATGCAAGATACTTGTTAAGTCTTTACCAAACGACAAAATTCTAGGGGAATGGCCGAATCTAAGTTGTGAGAACTTGTGGCCAGACCCCTTTGCCAATGTACATTTGTCATTCCATGTATACTAGAAATTGTATTTATGTATTGCTGTTATTGACATGTACATATGTATGGCAATAAAATATGTTTAAACTAAACTAAACAAAATTCTAGACTAGTCGAAATTGAAAGCCTTTGCAGACAGCAAAATCAAAGTGACTGAAAATTTGAAAATTATATCAAAAAGGAGAGAAAACATTGTGGGAAAAGGAGAAAATGCTGGTTACCAGCATTTTCTCCTTTTCCCACAATGTTTTCTAAAGGCTTCATTCTCAGGGCCGTCAAAAGTCGGCATTGTGTGGTAAAAGGTTAAAGAAAATCAGACGGTTAGCATGGTGAGGTGTACTGGTCACCGTGATATGAATGATACACTTTGAAAGCGGCGTTAAGATCAAACAATCACGGGATGGAGCGACGACTTTCTGAACAAAATATCTGGAAACGAGGTCACCTTATACAAATTCTTTTGCATGTTTCGTCTAAATATCCTTTACCTGTCATTAGAATGAAGTCAGTCCGTTAAATAGTGCGTATTGATAAGAAGAAATATTTATGATAAATCTGGATATCAAGTGCACTAATATAAATGTCCCCAGTATGTTTGATTTAAATCTTTATCATACAAGCCCTGGTTTTTACGACCCTGAGATATAAGTCTTTTGAAAACATTGTGGGAAAAGTAGAAAATGCTGGAAACAAATTTCAATTTTAGAGTTACATTTATTTTGTCGTCTGCAAGTGCTTTCAATTTGGACCAGTCTAAAATTTTGTCGTTTGGTAAAGGGTCTATCTGTATTTTAGACAAAGGCCAAGTAATGTTCAACACATAACTTTTATAGGTTTCATACGGTTGTGTATATTGTTCATTAGAATGACCCAAATGCAAGGCCTGAAAGCCAGGCTGGTCTGCCATTTACAATCAAAGATGCGTCTTATCCCTCTACCACACAATGACGACTTTTGACGACCCTTGGAAACAAGCCTTTTGAAAACATTGTGGGAAAAGGAGAAAATGCTGGTAACCAGCATTTTCTCCTTTTCCCACAATGTTTTCTATCCCATCAATAAACAATTGCACCATTTGAGCCACACTGAAATTGTCATCTGCAAATGCTTTCAATTCGATAAGGGCTAAAATATTGTCATCTGGTAAAAGGTTATGGGGGTATATACAAAACAAAAGAATCGATCTCTACATATAATTCAGTCTGGTCTTGGTCTATATCGCCCGCCTCCTTATGAATGTTTTTATTCATGACAGTTATTTCATACTGTTCGCTTATAGAATTTCTGCTATCACCGGTAAATAGAAAAAATCGATTAAAAATCATTTCAGATGGCATCTATTATGTGCAGTAGTTATTCAATTTCGAAAATATTGTAACCTCAACACAGGTTTTGATTCTAGTTTCGTGTAATTTCTAGCAGACAATGTTAACTCATCATTATTTCATCACTTTTGCATACAAATCGTTCCTGTCGTAAGCTGAGTATGTTTGAACACCATTTTGTTTTGAGGATGTGTTGTTTCCATAGTATAGAACGTAGCCATCCGAGGATTCCGAGTTCTGACGTATTCCAATGACGTTATTCAAAACGTGACCATTGTGAATTGCGTTCATTTCATATGACGTAGGCCTAGTATCATCGTCTAGAATGTTACGCCGAGATGTAAAATCATTGAGCTGTTTTGTAGAAGAAGAACTGCTTCTCCTATGCAGTTTGTCAATCGGGGATTCTTGTGGCAAAATGAAGACGTCATCGTCGAAAGATACCGAGTGAGGTCGGGAAATTCCGTTCTGTTTCGCCGGATGATCGGAAACTCTTCTGTCAAATGTTGAATATGCACTCGTGGTATTCGTCTTTACCTACATCAGGAACAGTTTAAGATAAAAATGTCACATGACTAACATTCACTGGTGAGAACATTTGATTTTCAGCGCTGTTAATTTAGACCGTCCACAGCCTACTAATATTTGCCAACAAAAAATGCCAAACAATACACCTTTAGAGCCCAAGTTTAAGATCCATTATTTCTCTTCCAAACCCTATGTTTTGCCGGTTCTAATGAATACCTACAACATAGGTCTAAGCGGAGAAAAATTGATATTTTCAATGTTGAAATCAAAATCACTCCCTCTGCACCTTTTCTTTTCTTCAGAAAAAAAATCTCATTAATCTCCCATTCATTTTACATCAATTATGGGTATCGAATGCCCGAAATACCACATTATATCTAGCAGACGCCTCCTACATGTATATTTGTGATGCAACTAATCACTTTTGAAAACATTGCACCAAGGGGAAAATATTTAAATGTAAAATCTTTAACTTCTGTTGACAACCGTACTTTACAAAAATGTTACCGAAGTCTTCAAGTGGGATTATTTAACCCTTTCCCAAATAGCAAATTTTAGACCAGACCAAATTCAAAGCATTTTGCAGATGACAAATTAACAGTTGCTAAAAAGATGATTTTTCTATACGACAGGGTAGAAAACATTGTGGGAAAAGGAGAAAATGCTGGTTACCAGCATTTTCTCCTTTTCCCAAAATGTTTTCAAAAGGCTTCCATTCCTGACCCGTAAAAACCGGGGATTGTTTGGGAAAGGGTTAAAAACTTGTGTAACCTTTAACTGTACTTTAACACGAGCAGCCCGATCTTGAATCTTCACTGTCCCATAAGGAGATGTTTTCCTCCCATAGACATGATTTGAAACAAGATTATTCTGGTTTTAAGTATCGGCCTTAAGGTTGCATTTCATTTGTATAGTATAAGGGTTAATGTCTTTGTAAGTGTATTAAAAATTGACTTTTCATCATCATCAACATCAGTATCATCATTGTTCTCATCATCATCATCATCATCATGGTTATTAATATTTTCTTGACAGAGAAGATTTTGCAAATATTTACCGATTCTCTAAAGCCTCCTGAATAGTCTGATGAATCGTACTCGGACCCTTTCCTTGTACGTTTAGAGAATGAACTCTCGGTCAACCTTAACTGACTCCGTCTTCGACTATGACGGTCGTAGGCGTTTTGTACCTGCAAGTGTCAAGTTCAGTATGAACATATGTTCTTTTCTGGATCCGGTGTAATGCAGAAAAATGACCCCCATTACAAAATGACCCGTGGGTCATTTCTCGACGTAGAATAATGACCCATGGGTCATTTCTCTACGTCGAGAAATGACCCATGAGTCATTTCTCGACGTAGAATAATGACCCGGGTCATTTTTCTACGTCGAAAAATGACCCACGGGTCATTCCTCTACGTCGAGAAATGACCCGGGGTCATTTTGTAATGGGGGTCATTTTTCTGCATTACACCGGCTTCAAATAAACAAAAATGGTCTCTTACTTTGCTCAATAAAAGGCCACTTTCAGAAAGAAATTGAGTTTCATTTAAGATGCATTTCACTAATAATAACAGACTTCATGTCACGATTTTTCGGTTATTTAACGAGAAATATTGGTAGAATATTGTTTGATATTTCATGTTAACTACCAGTGAAAAACAAAATTGTGTTGTACATTGACGTACCCCCACGCCCCCAAAGAAGGAGGGAGGGGGTTAGAAGAATGAAAGAAGAATGAAATAAGTAGACTATTTGTTTTTGCCGGTGGAAGATCCAAATTTTATGTCATCGAGGTAACATAATCGGTAATATTATCACGAGTGGAGCAGCCACTCGTGAAAATATTACTGATTATGTTCACCCGATGACATAAATTCTTTCACCGTAAAAAAATACCCTTTATTTCGTAACCTTTTCAAATCCTGAGTTGATACAATTTTTCAGACTAAGTTTAGCAAAATCATCCGACTTTCCTCATTCAACAGATTGAAGCCAACTTCTTTGTTAAGTCTGGAACGTTGCATCGACTGAGCATTTTATAGACCCTCACTCTAGTCAGATATTGTCAGTGACAAACGTTCCAAATAACAATATCAGACTGGAGTGATAAGAAGCCTTTAGAAAACATTGTGGGAATAGGAGAAAATGCTGGTTACCAGCATTTTCTCCTTTTCCCACAATGTTTTCTACCCTTCACAAGACAAATTTCAATTTTTCAGTCACTTTTATTTTGTCGTCTGCAAATGCTTTCGATTTGGACAAGCCTAAAATTTTGTCGTTTGGTAATGAGTTAAACCCCTTTCTTACCAGAGCGTGGCTAACCTAATTATAAGTTTCAGTTTAAAGAAAATAGATAATGTCATAGTTGGC
This sequence comes from Tridacna crocea, assembly GCA_943736015.1. NCBI lineage: Eukaryota > Metazoa > Mollusca > Bivalvia > Cardiida > Cardiidae > Tridacna > Tridacna crocea. Next base: position 41,798,617 of record OX031063.1, read on the forward strand.
ATTGGCTCATACTTACGTCAACACTCAACAGGCAATGAAATACAAAGAAAAAGACCCCCTGAAAAAAGAAACAAAAAATATCTTTAAAAAAGATAAACAGCGTTAGAGATACTTAAGCATGAATATTGTAACCCTTTTGCTCGATATGATGTAAAATAATGAAAAGTAGCCTTACGAGCACTTGCCTGCTTTTCCTCACAGTTTTTCATCTTGTTGAAAAGTAGCATTTTGTCATTGGGTTACGCTTATGAAAATATTTAATTTCCAAGGAGGACCAAAAAAAGTATCATTCTAGTAGTAGCAACGGTTGTAAGTGCTGGTTTCATAAACTGGGAAGAAAGTATGGCAGCAGGGACCGTCGAATAAACATATGCATATTTCTGACCAATCGCAAATTACCATATATTCGTTCTGTATCAGTACCATGAAGTGGGTCAGCTGGGCCGAAAAAAAATAATACACTGTAAAAGTCTTAAGCCAAGTGCATATCGCTTTGTAATTTCACTCTTTACCACATACTCCCGAGTCTTAACTACCAAAGAAGGCATAGGAAAACATAACCCCGAATCTAAACTACCAAAGAAGGCATAGGAAAAGAGGAAAATGCTGGAAACCAGCATTTTTTTTATTTCCTACAATGATTTTTACCTTTCCGGAAACAAATTAAAATGTTTGATTCACATTTACTTTGTCCTCTGTAAATGTTTTTGGCTTTGGACATGTCTAAAGTATTGTCGTTTTGATAAAGAATTTAACATTTAGGCTGCTAGGCGCGACTCACTGACCCTTTGTGGACAGTGTAGATTGAGATCAGATTGCACAGAACGTGTAGTCTGATCTTGAATCTGCGCTATCCTGTATGGAGATGTTGTTCCTACATATAAAATCCGTTTGGTTTGGTTTTTATTATAGGCTTGAAAGTTTCACTTCTTCTATTCAGCAGGTTGAGCTTAAAAATATTAAATGAGACTGGTAAGATCTATTGAAGAACTTTGTAATAGCGTACTACACATACCTGCATTGAGTTAAAGAATGTGAATAGATATGTGAAAATGAGTGTTTCCTTGTCGGTGATGGAGAGATAGCCAAACACCCATGTGATTCCCAATAACGGAAGGAGAACACACGCAGCCTTTAAACCACTTCTGAAAAAGCGATTCAAATCCAATTTACCCTAAACATGCAATGTTTGGAATGTACCAAATAGAACCTGACATGATATTCATGAGTAAAAGTATATTTGGTGTACTCTGACCTTAGGTCAATACCGTCCATTTGTTGCAAGCCTGTAAGATTAAAAATTATTCATTGTTTCAGTGGGTTAAACTTTTTCGCTATCGAAAGAGATAGAGTTCAAATATTTGGAACTGAAAGAGACCAATCTTACAAGCTTTTTTTCCTATGCAAACATTAATTTAAAATTACTTAAAATAGATGTTATGGATCCATAGTTATGCGTCAGCTTGTCTGGTATAAGCATCAGGAATGCCTTAAATCTCCCCTTGCCTGAGCATAGCATATGACTTTATTTTCTCAACGTTTTCTGTGGAATACTGCAGAATGCAAGTACCCATCTGCAAAAGGTAATGAAATAAGCTCAATGTTGTGTTAAAGAAAGTTAACAAAAAGTAAAGTCAACATACTTGACTGAGGAGCGTTCCTCAACAGCGGACTTAGATCCTTTCTCCATAGATTTAAACATGATCCGTATCACCACGATTAGCACGACAGAGTTGATCTGCAATCACACAATGAAACTAATGTATGACTTAATCTAAAAACCAAAAATAAAACAAACAAATGTCTTAATATAAAACTATACTTAGACAAAAGCAAACAAATAAAACGCCATGATTTAATCCGTTAAATTATAATTTAAAACAAACCAATTCGTTATTCTATAAAAACACAAGATCAAGAAAAAAATACACTCATACACATACACGCTTTGATTTTGTCTGCAACAAAGCAATAAAACAAAGCTATTGTGGTACTCAAAAACTAAGTCATAAAGAAGAACGAATTTGGTGTTCTGAAACTACACGATGATGATAACCTAAAGTGGTGATCTTAAACCACCCAATACAGACAAACAGATGTAGTGATTTGAAACCACATCATAGAAACAAACATATGAGGTGATCTGAATTCATACAGTAAAGACAAACGTATGTGGTGATCTGAAACTGCACAATGAGGACCAACATATAAATGATCTGAAACCACACAAACACGAAAAACAAACGTGGTGATCTGAAATCACAAAACAAAGACAAACCAATTTAGTGATCTGAAACTACGTGAAAAAAGACAACCCTTTGTGGTGAGCTAAAAACAAAAAACACAAACCATTGTGGTGATCTGAAACCACGCGAAAAAGACAAACCAATATGGTGATCTAAAACCACACAAAAAAGACAAATCTATATATTGATCTGAAACAACAACAACAACAACAACAACAAAAACCAATGTGATGATCTGAAACTACACAATAAAGGACAAACTGATGCGGTGATCTGAAACCACACAATAAAGACAAGCCTATATGGTGATCTGAAACAACACAATAAAGACAAATATATGTGTAATATGAAATTAGACAATAATACAAACTTATCTGGTGATCTGAAACCGCACGAAAAAGACGAACATATATGGTGATCTGACATGTAGCGCTAAACTTTGACTGAAGTTATTTACTCATGCACGGGTGCTCTTAAAAGCATTTAATACAAATTTGAGTCAAAAGGTTATAAACTGAGAGAGAATGATGCAAGTTTTTACATACCACAATAACGAGACTAACTGCAGGTATAAAAGCTACTAAAAGGACTTTGTGTGTGAGCCAGCATCTGTAACGAAAAAACGATAATTCAATATTTCAAAAATCTATAGTTGATACCTTTCAGATTATTGTAAGAGATTATTGTAAGTATTGGTATACATGTATTACCATTCCTCATTGAGTCCAATCGTCCTGTCTCTGCGAAACATGTGCATGCTTTGTATTCGCATCATTATAGATCACTTATTGTCAAGTCTATAAGCCTTTCAAAGGATTTCAGTAGAATGCGTCTTTTCCTTTGGTTGGAAGAAAAACTATTAAAGTTATAAAACGAAACAAAACAAAAAAAAAGCACAAAAAAGTTTCGAGAGTAAGGCTTATCTAGTACCCACAAATCGACAAAAGATGAAGATATTAATAATGTATCTTTTCGAATTGGAAAATACTCACACTGCGCCAGTTCCGTAGTCATCATGAAAAATCCCAGCTGATATTCCAACTATTACAAAAGGTACCCCTTGAAATAAACGGAAAAAAGAAGGAAATTTCACTGTGCACTTTCTTTATAACTTCTGACCTCAGGGCTAAAATTGAATAATCTTAGTAGGGGTCCAATGGATAAAGCTTCACACGAAATTTGGCAGCCTTATGCCCTAAGCTTAAGAACTAGAAACCTTTAAGAATTTTCACTACATAAGCCTATGTGAAATTTGTGACCCTCGGGATGGAGCATTTTTGACCAAAGACAAGGAAATATCAGTTTAAACGATTTTCACTATTTTTCAGTTTTGTTGCCACGGTAACCAGAGTTCTTACCAGAATCAAATTCGTTGGCAAAGTTATGAAGAGGAACATTCTGCGATATTCATCAAAATCAATAATGGATGGGTATTTCAAGAGAAGAAATGAAACAAAACGCACGGACAGAAGGACGCATTGAAGTACGAATGTACGACGGACACAGGGCTATGACATAAGGCTTGCTTGTCTTCGGACAGTGGAGCTAAAATTACAAGCTAATCAAACAAAAAATGTTGTAAGAGAGACACGAATCTCTGTCCATATATTATGAGCCACTTTTTTACCGAATGAGCAATACTTGCTGTGTAACAACCGACTGTGTTCAAAACGTACGTGTAAATCGACATGAGGTAGCAGCTACCCCACTCTTGACAAATCTGGAGACAATTTACAGAAAAAAATGATTTCCATTCTTCCACTTTTGAAGATTATCAGTTTTGAAAGATTGCTTACAATTTCCGACACATAACCTAGAATCGAACAGCTTTACTTGCCTTGTTTACAGCTCAAAACATAATTCACAACAAAGAAATGTTTACCCCATCCTATGAGGACATATTTCTTCATGTTTGACTGTGATTTAAACACTTTCACCAGAACGAGGTACAGATGAGCGCCCTCTACTAGCATCCAGCAAAACATGGCCACCAATACGTAATGTAGACAAATTGCCAGCACTTTGCATACAACCTGAAAGTGAGATATTTTCAACTTTTACCGAATAATCTCGTGTTATGCGACACTGACGAAGATGGCTTATGAAAATACTGTGGGACAAGGAAAAAATGCTGAGCACTGTCTCATTTCAACACAATGTTTTCTACGCTTCGGCATCAAATTTGTTATTTTGAGCTACATCTGCTTTGTAGCTCAAAGTTTATTTACTGTAAATGTGCATATGTGAAAAATCACCGTTTGGCCTGCTAAAGTGTTATGCATGGTACTAATGAAGAATTGACACTAATGTGTCTATTGGCGCACTTACCGCGGTTTAAGAACTGAAACACTTTTGGAAATTTCATTGTACACAAAAAAGACAGAAGAACAGATCAGATCGCAGAAATAACATTATGGTCATTTTTATATAAGTCATGCGTTTTGAAAAAAGGACATAACGCATCTGCAAAAAGTATCAATTCCGGTCAGCATGCGCAGTCCGAGAAGGCTTACCTGGGTCGAAAGTTTTTGTTATGGTCAATTTTCTGTATGTCAAAAGACCAATGTAAGTCATAGTTCAGTTGATTGTTAGACAAAAAAAATATGAATCCATATTTATGCTATGACATGCTTGGTGTAATTCATCACGGAAATGCACTAAACTCCCTTGTGCCTGAATATGGCCCATATCTGTGTACAACGGCAAACCAGTTTAGCTTTAAAATGGTAGTTTGCTGTAAAACTTACTTTATTTTCCGTTCTGTCAATGCCGACCAGAAAGAAAACTTGTACAAGTATTATAGTCAGTGCTAATTGCTCGTGAATCCGAACTCTCTGGTTTTTCAGTCTGGAACAAAAGATAACAGTGCAGTTTTGAAATTTCTTTACAAGACGACAAACTTTTTTATTCGTTTATATTGAAGGCATCTGTAGAAGACCAATAAAATATAGGTCGAAGGATAGCACTGCATTTATTTTTGAAAGGGTAATAGGTATTATATTAAAGGAGGAAATGAAAATCATAATGATAAATAATAAGCATTTTCTCTTTCTTCAATCATGTTCCCAAAATCTTGCTAAATTGAAGTCGAGAAAATGTCGACAAACATCACTTGTAGCCAAAGTCAGATACAGACAGTACAAGTTTAATGAGTCGTTCAACAAAACATAGAAATAGTTATACATATGTTTCATAAAAACGCTTTTTAAAGTTTTCCCGTGCTTTTGTCTTTATCGCTTTGTTGCCTTTTAATTTTACATTCTGAATATACTTATTGAAAATTTAAATTTATACTGGTTAAAAATAAGCTATAAACATGCCTGAAGAATTCAAATACCACGATTGAAATACAACAACCAAGAATCGAGAGAGCACCGCCTCCGTATGATAAATAGGTTAATATCTTTGCATCAAAATCGTCTATAGCAGTCTGCAAAATAGATAATAATAATTATAACAATAATAATAATAATAATAACAGTCAGCAGAAAGAGGATTCTTATTAAAGTGTCTGTCCATATTTGACTTATGAGACAACTTTGTTTGGCAGGTTTACTCCCTTTTAGAAGATGTGCATTAACATGTAATTAACAATTGGCAACATTTACTTTTCCTAGAAAGATTCTGCAGGCAACATAATACTTTCTTATCCCTTAATCAAACAGTGCTGGTGTTTTAACGACCCTCCATCCCTCAAAATGCTCGCTATTAATAGCTCCACAAATGTCCTTATCAGGAATTTCAGTCCTTTGATTTATTTCTTTCAAATTCTTAACTACAAATACCGTATTATTAATGTATCTAACTAAATCATTGCCCCCCTGAAACAAAAATAGAGTAGAAAGACACCTTTGACAGCATTTTTATACGTTATGTATGATCCATGCTCTGACGATGATGTCCATGATATATCAGAGATGTATGATACCATGCAAGTCATCACTATATGGCCTGCTTCACGCGGAAAGGGGCATTCGGACATTTGCGTAAAGTGTCGTCTCGGACCAGCCTGCGCAGTCCGCGCAGGCTGATCCGAGACGGCACTTTACAACTACATTAGATTGTGTGCTACAGTAGACTTGTGCGAAACAGAAAATTAAATAAAAACGGAAAGTGTCGTTTCGGATTAGCCTGCGCAGACTGCCCAGGCTGATCCTAGACGACACTTTACGCAAATGTCCGAATGTCCCTTTTCGCGTGTTGCAGGCCATATTATGAATCTATAAAATCCATTACGTATAACAACTGACTGAACCTATGGGATAGATCGATCCTTTAATACACAAAATATTGACCAATAGCAAAATGTTTCGACTCAGGTCCGCCTGCGTGAACTGCGCTGGCTGACCTGGGTCTAGGCTTGTTGCAGATACGTAAAGCCCCATTTTCACAGAGCAAAAGTCATATATAAAATCAAGAAGAAACGAGATTCAATACATGGATACATAAAAGAAATGTACTACAGGAAAACTTACAAAGTTTTCAAAAGTGCTCTTCTGCAAGAGCGGAAAAAAGTATACGATGTTTCTAGATCCGAATATGTCACTACCGACCTCGCACCGAGACCAAGTGCTTCAAGTTATAGCTTGCGAGATCAAGAGTATTTGTGTTCAAAACTCGGTTCGGCACAGACTTTTTCCCAAAGAATTTAAATAAGTCATTGGTCTACGATTCAATCCGTTCTCACTACCAAACATAGTATCTGTTATTCGACCTTTATATCGAACCAAAAGCATCAAGTAGCATATCCGGGCATGTACTCATGCACCTTTCCAAACAGTATACCTAGTTTAATTCTAAACTTTTTATTTAAAAAAAAGAAACACGATTTCTGATTGGGTAAAAGACCAAAAACTGTGTCCATTTGAAATTAAGACGACTCATGTGAAGTACAAAGGGATATCTTACAGAATGTTTGTAAATAGGGCTGTGAGACTAATTCTGGGTCTGTTTTCACAAAAGAAACTCTTTAGAAAAGTTTTGGTCTTATTCTCAAGAAATTTCTAACTTTGAACGTAAAACAATTTCTGATCACAAGTTAAACAAACCTCTACGTCATAAATGTCCATAAGAACAGCAAAGTTTGTGAGATGGTTGCAGTAGCAAACAGTGATATTCTCGTCACTTTCGACTTCACTTCTTATACAACCAGAGTGCGACCACCGGTCAGTTTTGTTCCTGTTAAAATGAACATTCTATATAGAGAATATTAAACTGGGTGTGATATTAAAAGTCAGTCATTGGAATGGGGGAGTAATGTGGTTGAAAAAAGGACGAGTTTTTAACCCCTTCCCAAACGACAAACTTTTGGACTAGACTAAATTGAAAGCATTTGCAGACGACAATTCAAGTATTGCTGAAAAGATGATTTCTGTCTATGATAGGGTAGAAAACATTGTGGGAAAGGGAGAAAATGCTGGTTACCAGCATTTTCTCCTTTTCCCACAATGTTTTCAAAAGGCTACTATTCCAGACCCGTAAAAACCAGGGATTGTTTGGGAAAGGGTTAAACCGCATCACACCTCATTTCGAGTGACAGATTTTTAATATCACACAACCTGTTGACTGCCCTGTTTATTGTATTTCTAATTCACACTTTTTTCATTCTAATACTTAACAAGAATTGTACAGTATGAGCAATATTGGAAAAAAGTAGTTCCGCCAAACATTCTAAAACCATATCTCACTAGTGACGAATGCTATACTTATCATCACTAGTGGTATTTTTCACTGTGAATTACCAGTAATTCACTGATAGGAATATAATAAGTATTTTTTATCAACATACACATAAACGGCGATCAGCGTTAAAGGGGCTTTATACAGCTTCACGATTGATCATACTGAGTAAGTGAAGTTGTTATATACCGTGGATCCTTCTTTTCTTAACCCTTTACCAAACAATCCCTGGTTTTTACGACCTGAGATAGAAGCCTTTTGAAAACATTGTGGGAAAAGAAGAAAATGCTGGTAACCAGCAGTTTCTCCTTTTCCCACAATTTTTCTACCCTGCTGGAAACAAATTTCAATTTTTGACTAAAGTTTATTTTGTCGTCTGCAAATGCTTTCAATTTGTACCGGTATAAAATTTTGTCTTTTGGTAAAGGGTTAAAATCAACAGAGCAGTGAGATAGAACGGTCCTTTGGCATTCAAAAATTTTACTTAAAGCCAAAAAAAACAAAACTTCGAGCAGTCGGTGCAGATTACTTGTATCGATAATTTTTGCATATGAAATATACCAAATTTTCTCTTAACTCATTACCGAATGACAAAATTTTTTGCTTGTCCAAATTGAAAGCATTTGCAGACAACAAAATAAAAGTGACTGAAAATTTGATATTTGTTTTGTGAAGGATAGAAAACATTGTGGGAATAGGAGAAAATGCTGGTTACCGGCATTTTCTCCTTTTCCCACAATGTTTTCTAGAGGCTTCTTTCTCAGGGTCGTCAAAAGTAGGGATTGTGTGGTAATGGGTTAAACATACATCTTAACAAGTTTTCATCTAGTTTTTCTTTTTCCCCATGTTTTCCTTTGTGTTATGAAACTGTAATCACTTTCGTGTATCTTCATGCCAAATATTGCCCCTGACAGTTGCACGGGTTCACAGATTACGGCAGATAGAAAATGCATTACAGTTTATTCCGGCTAGCCATAGACATAAGAACCACAGTTTCCGGTTAAATTGAAGACAAATCCCTCCAGCTTTTCTACCCCGTACATCTTTTATTGATTTTTTATATACGTTTACACGACTGACTAGATTAGGACACTGCCAGGTTTTCATTTTTATATATACAACTGATAGGTGCAATTGGCCCTTGTCCTGCTAAAAAAGTCGACAGTAAAAGCCCGTACAATGCCATTTTAAAATCAGTTTTGGAGATGAATATCTCCTTACTGGACATTGCAGATCCAAGATCAGACAGCACCTTCTGTGCAATCTGATCTTGATCTACACTGTCCACGAAAGGTCAGTTAGTCGCACTTCTAAAGCATAAGAGTTAACTCAACGGAGAAATCTGAGAAATGCTTTCTCGAATAATTTACACCGTTCGAGGGAAAAGATATAGCAATTTCTATTTCATGGTGGAATAACGGGTATAGTTTCCAAGGGTTCAACAGTTGTATGATTCTTAAATACATTTAATGTACTAGTTCAAAGATAAAATATCAGGAAAAACGTTTGCATTTTGTTTTTTCTTTTGTTTTTGTTGTTGTTGTTGTTTTTTCATACGGCGGTATTTCAAATCATAGTTTCTTAGTAGTATAGGGGTCTCTTTGGAGACAAACAAGGATTAGGCAATATTAGTACGTAGATGGCGCCATCTTGCTACTAAGATCGACCCTCAATATCTACTATCTATGCCGATACACAATTGCATAAGTCAGGTGTATTTGATGCATTGGGTCATTCGAAAAGTGAGCAAAAAGTCACCCATCTTGCTGCCTATATCTTCGAATGCAAATAAGTCGCTAAGAATGATAAAAAAAGATGACAGCTGATTATGCCTTTTAACGGTTAGTTTTGAACTTAATACATGCGTTTGAAACACTGTTATCTAATTTATAATAAAAAGGTTGAATTTTTTCGAAATGACACTTTTAGAAGCGTGCTACGTGGCTCAAGTGAAAGCTCGTGGTAAAGCAAAGTTAAGTTTTGTGGTTTTTATGTGTAAAATTATACTCACATTGCAGTCATATTGAGGAAAACACAGCGGGGGACTAGCAATGTCTCAGAGGCATTCTGAAAACAAATTTATGAGCGTTGAATATATAGACATTTTATGATTGACCTTTTTATCACAATATGTTTTATGGGCCTGTGTATTTTCAAAACTATTATAAAAAGGATAAGAAAGTGTCGGTCACTGCTGTGGTTTTTCCTTTCTTTTCCAACAATGTTGTCTATGGTGAAGACAGGTAGATCTAAAGTCGCGAAATGATGAATAATTCGGAGAGCTCATGGTTTGGTGCAAATAAGAACTAATTTACATCTCTTATAAGATGTATTTTATCAACGGATTGACGAAATGGGTTAGAAAAATATAAAACTTAGCTATTAAATTTGGTCATTCTATGTTTCACTGGGATTTCAACATTATTTCAATTTATCAACTGGCCGCAAGCAAGCCTATACTTATTCATATTTCGCTTGTGTTTCTTGGTAGGACACATTTAAGGCACAGGGATGCATGTGATAAAGTGAAGAAAATCTGACCTTTATTGAAAAAGATATTTTCACAGAGCTTTTCAGAGACTTGAACAAGACCTGATCAGCATTTAAGACCTTACTGGACAACACATCTGAGTTGATGTAGGGTTCAAACAATCGTCTGAAACAAGAAAAAAATCATTTATATATACTTACAAATCAGCCATGCTCCAGAGAAAGGAGTTTTAATTCATTTCTGTAATACATTATACCAAGCAAGTCATTACATCATTACGGATCCCTGAAATCAATTTTATCTTAAAACCAACTGAATCCTGAGGTAGAATAGTTCTTTGACATCCAAATATTATGCAAAAGGGCAAAAGGTTCGGTCCAGCCTGCGCAGACCGAAAAAGTACCTTTAAATCGCAAACTTTGGGTTTCTATTGTAAAGATCAGGTAATAACAAGTGGAACCTGAAACATATCTGTTTCATTCAATATATCAGAATATTTTTTTTTCAGTAGCTCTTGTCCACATGAAATAAGTTTGTTTAATTACCTTGGTCCGTTTATTTCAGTATTTGTTGACGTCACGAGGTTTGCGATGGATTGGAACTTTGCATAGTACAGATGGATATAGAGATCTGAAATAAAGGGTAATATGAAGAGACGCTTTGACCTAAGCCCTTATCCTGCTAGATAATTAGAATGAAATTCTTTTTTGCTGTAGTGAAAAGTCAAATATTGCTATTTGAAAGACTTGTTTTCGGGAATAATGTATCCTTCTCGGACAGTGTAGATCCAAACCTGACTGCAAGTTCTGTGCAGTCTGATCTTAATCTATACTGTCCGCAAAAGGTCAGTGAGTCTTGCTAGTGATGGATCGGAAACAATAGTTTGAAGAACATTAGCTACTTGTTTCTTCCCCATTCACAAGAAATGCAATTGTTTTCTTCAACTTGTCAACTTCTGTGCTTTATCTTTATACACTCAATAGAACTTATAAACCGCCACTTTAAGGCTGAAATTTCCTGTAGACCATCTTTTTTGCACAACGGTAGAGTAAGAAGATGTCTCATTTGGTTTGATTTTTTGCAGAATAAAAAGAAAATAATTTGTTGACCTGTTTTTGTTAAAGAAGCTTATTTAACATCTATTCATTCAACATTGAACACTGGAAAAAAATCAAATTCTTGAAAACTTCATACTCTTTTTCACGGATTATATCTTAGAGCCGAAAATAGTTTTCTTTTCTTTCTTATTGTTGACAAAATTTCAATTAAATTGAAGCTAAGCCTTTTAAGTTGTTTCGGCTCATGCCCACAACACAGGCACAATCCATGGGTTTCTGACTTTTTCAAAAAGCTGAGGGTATTTCCGTAATGCAACACAAATTTTTTCGGATGATCAAAGGTATGGCAACATACTACGGACTATATTGACTTACCACTTGTTCCTTGAATAGCGTTTTTAAATACATCGTTTGGTAGAAATATTCCATTCTCGCTGTCCCGATATGCTTGCTTGTCCATAAAACTGCTAAAATTCTCAGCTCTGTCCAGAACATGTATTGAAAGCTCTAAAAGTAGAAGGAAAAAAATCCGTTTCAAATCAAAGCTGAAAAAACATTTTGATTTCGTAACTGGTTTGAGAGCTACTTTCAGCCTGGTTCCAATTGGGCTCAAATTGTATAAGTAAAAAGGGGAGGACTAAGCAAAGCCGATATTTTATAGTTTCTAGTCTTTCAAATAAGATTGCCAATAAATGCAATATTTCGTTGTTGCAATTTGTAGGTCGCCTATATAACAGAAGAAACGGTCTCAGTAGATCTCAAAGTTTTCGAACAGTAATAGATTGACAAGCCTACAGCTACAACATAAAATTCCGCAGGTAAATTATGTAAATTGTACTCACCTAGATTCTGTACATTGACCATGGTATTTTCTGACCTCGCCTCATTTTCTACTGCTCTCTTCCTCTTCTCTGACGTCATCAATTTACTAAATTGTTTAGCAACATTTGTTGATAACTGTTCAACAGTTTGGAGAATTTTCGTAACTTTGTTTTCTAGGTAACCCTATAATATAATGAATCACGGTCTGTGGAAAAGTAGATTAAGTAATCGACAATGGTATAAACACAAGACGACCTGCGCAGTCTCCACAACCTAAACTGGGTCGAACTTCTTAATCACTGGTGCGTTTTCCGCGTGTAAAAAGGTATCATCTATCTCGTAATTCAGACGGGTCTTTTCTCAAAGACAAAATGGATTCATATTATGCAACATCTGCTATTTTCCCCACAATTATTTCATAAGAGCCATGCTCGGGCAGATGGGGCTCAATCCATCCTCGTGATGTACTATACCAAGCGCGTCGTCACGTTATTATGGATCAAAAATCCATTTAACTCATTACCAAATGACAAAATTTTAGGTTCGTCCAAATCGAAAGCATATGCAGGCGACAAAATAAAAGTTACTGAAAATTTCAAATTTGTTTTGTAAAGGGTAGAAAACATTGTGGGAAAAGGAGAAAATGTTGGTTACCAGCATTTTCTCCTTTTCCCACAATGTTTTCTAAAGGTTTCTTTTTCAGGGTCGTTAAAAGTAGGGATTGTGTGGTAATGGGTTAATCTAACAACTGACTTGATCTGAAGATAGAATTGTCCTTTGAAATGCAAAAAAGTAAAAGTAGTAAAACATTTCAACCGATGTCAGTCTGCGCGGACTCTGCACATGAGATGACTCGACGCATTAAGCCCCTCTGTACAAAGCAGAACTCATTTCTTTTCATGTATAAAGCCTTTATTCACGATGCTTATCCACCTATAAAATAATAATTCTTACGATCATTTTCTGCTAATTAATGTCAGGGACCAATAAACTTACGAGGCTTTTCTAACTTTTTATCTATTTCTTTAGATGTGTATTTTAAGACCACCTATAAAATAATAATTCTTACGATCATTTTCTGCTAATCAATGTCAGGGAGTAATAAATTTACGAGGTTTTTCTAACTTTTATCTGTTTCTTTAGACGTGCATTTTAAGACATGGCATCATTAGCTGGATAATGGTGCATTTTCCTTAAAAAGCCTCGTTTTAAAAAGTTCTTTAGATAACTCACATTTCTTGTAAATTTCCACACTGCAACTTTGGAGGTATCTACAATGTTGGATACGACTTCACTACAACCCTGTAACGAAAATAAAAGTGAATTAGAACATTATTTTTTAATAAAATGATAAAGTGTATTTATTAATAAATTAGTTGCTAGTGTAATTTGATGACAAATAGTGTTTAGTAGTTTATGATTTGATATAGAGAACCGATACCTAAAACGAGTGAGTTATATCGCTTGGTCCAAAAATAGGTAATAGGGTAATAGTTTCGTTACCTCTTTACCACACGACAAAACTTTAGACCTGTCCAGAACCAAAGACTTTTCAAAGACAAATTTAATGTGGCTCAAATGATGAGATTTAATTTTGAAAATGAAGAAAACATTTGGGGAAGAGAGAACATACTGATTATCAGCATTCGCTCCTTGTCCCACAAGGTTTTCCACAGGTCTCCATCTCAGTTGTTAAATCTCATGATTTTGAGGTAAAGGGATAATCAGTTTTCCTTTTTTATGCTAAGTACATTTTCGTCGTTACAACACAAACAAACCAAAATAGAAAGGATGTTGATGAAGACACTTTAGAGTGACTCTACAAAAGCTTTGTACGAGGTTGAACCTTTCCGCCAAAACATAAGTGAAAGCCGTCGATCCGCTAATTCGCTTGATAAATACACAATCTTTGTCATCAAGGGAAATTCTGACGTTGCTAAAACATGAATTTCCTGGTTTGGTTTGAGGTATGCGAAAACTGAGTAACACAGACAGAAAACTGTTACCATTAAGATATCCCAATCTATTTATCTTTGCTATGCATATCTGATGACTGGAGACTAGGTGTCTTTGTGACACGAGGTCTTTGTCACATGAACGTTTTCTGTGAGAATTGCTGTCAGATTTTAATCAACTTTCGCAAGATACCTGGATTTTATTTCAGCAATACTTTAAAAAAGGGGTTTGAATTACTTGCAAAAGTCATTGATTCAAGTCAGCCTGCACATTCCTCGAAGGCTGACCTTGGTCGAAACTTTTTGGTTTGGGTACATTTTCTGCATGTCCAAGGACCATTCTTCCTCAGGATACAACCGGTTGTTAAACGAAATTGATTTTATGTCTCTATAATTTCTGATGTATATCAGATATGATGATATAGAGGATATTTGTTTTTTTCGGTGAAAGATCGAAATTTATTTCATCTCGTGAACACCATCGGTAATATTTTCACGAGTGGACCCTCCGCCACTCGTGAAAATATTACCGATGGTGTTCACGAGATGAAATAAATTTCGATCTTTCACCGAAAAATACAAATATTCTATTTATTTCATGCTTTTAACCTTTTCTAGGAGGAGCTTTATCAAAATCCAGTACAGTTCTTTTCCGTTATTCCCCGTTGCGTACCCCCGCGGCATAGCAATTAACGCATAGCAATATTACGTCAAGCGCGAGAAATGTAAGGTATATGACGTCATATTTCCCATCTGGTTGTTAGGCACGCGCAGTTTACCAAGGCAACAAGAACGTGAAAATCGGTATTTCATTGGTGGTACCAGTGTAAGATCGAAAAATATTTTCACTGCTATTTCTCGATATCCTACCGGAAAGCATGAAATAAATGATTGGTATCTATAGGGCATCGCGGAGATGTATTAAACCACCCTACTTTTGCAATGGCTTGGCTTAATTTCAATTCTGAATCCCTTATCACATAACCTCGCTTGCTTTCAGTGTATTATATCCATTACCAATTTTCTTATCTCATATCACTATTGTGTGACGTCATTTTTTACATCATTTTGTACGTATATCATAGAATTGTGTTAATGATGGATATTACCGCCTGTGTATCTATAGATGGTTTTGCGTCTTCTGATCTATGATTTATAAAATTACGTTATGTGATAAAAAGAATGTGACATTCGTTGGCGTATGAGATAAAAAAAAATATCAAATTCGTCAAGAAAAAAAACGTTATTAAGCTCGCCAAAGGCTCTCTTAGTAACATTTTCCGTAGTCTCGTGTAATAAAATTTAATCTCAACGTCAACTCATGTTAGATCCTATACAGTGTATATCTGCATTTCCAAGATTATTATTCTGTCTCAGCCAACCTGAAAGGTAGACTCAAAATTTAGAATATGAGCAAAATTTTTAACGGCTGGTGAAAAAGGCCGACAGATATATAGCTAATTATGTCCCGCTTACGTCAACAATACATGTGTTGGTTTTTAGCCTACAATCTAAATTGAATTTAAAAACAAGACTATTAAGCCCTTCTAGTGTCACGTGTCACTCCAAACCTAAACCCTTTTCAACAAAATGAAATGATATTTCAGTATCTCAAAACTGTAATTCGTGTTCACGGAATCCTACTTTGATAAAACGAAATGATGCTCTTTTCAGGTGCAGTTAATTTGTAGCAGACGAAAAGTAATGGGTGTTTTGGACATGCTCTATGTGAAAGCTCCATAACATACTTTGACCATTTCCAATCAATGTACCTATAAAAAACAAATTCAAAGAATAAGAAGAAAAAAAAGACGTACTTTGGTAATATTGTGTAAATCATTTCTTCCTGGATCTGACTTTACAACAAGGTCTGCCAAGACTCTAACTGTATCTGCAGCAGCTGTCAAATCACCAGCGTAAAGGATGTTTTTGACGTCATATCCGGTGGCATTTTTCATACCAGAAGCGATGTCAATTATACTTTCCGGCTTTACTGTGTTGTTTTCCGATAAACTTTTAGCAAACTCCAATGTATTTTTGAAATATGGACTGATGCACTGACTCAGATCGGGAAGATCCCATTCTGCATGGTTCTCAGAAGTCAAAGAGTTGTCGATGCAACGACGCGTCGCTAATCCTACAAGGTGTTAGAAAATAAGTTGTTTATAGTAGAGGTTTCTATCTAGGATCTAATCATGCATCCACCACCATTGTTTTCGTGATCTTTTGCGATCTTTGGCAGTCCATGTAGCCAGGTACATTGATGACACTTATAGGACGTCTTCCTAAACATGATTTCCACTAACCTTTATAGCTATGTGAGACTGATATTGCATCCAATTTTCGAGATTTCCATCGACTAATAAGCCTCAAGAGACATGCTGGTACTTAGCACGCGAAATCTTCATCACTAATCAAATTCTTCACCTGTAGTAGGTCTGGTAAATTAGCAAGGTAAACGAGCAACTGGTCTTTCTTGAACCAATGGCTTATTTGATAAACAAATCCAGCAGAGAAAAATGCATTTTCTAAATGCTACAGCTTTTTTAACCCATTACCACACAATCCCTACTTTTGACGCCCCTGAGAAAGAAGCCTTTTGTGGGAAAAGAAGAAAATGCTAGTAACCAGCATTTTCTCCTTTTCTCTCAATGTTTTCTACCCTTCACATAACATATTTCAAATTTTCAGTCATTTTTATCTTGTCGTCTGCAAATGCTTTTGATTAGGACACACCTAAAATTTTTGTCGTTTGATAATGAGTTAACGGATTCTAAAGCCATACATCTTCTTTCTTTAAGTAAAAAAATTTGCAATAATCGTTCTTGTTCCACACATCATAGCCGCCATCAAGTATAACCTTTTTTGTAACAACTATGACATTACCTTCTGCCTGTGATGGGCACGGTTTTATGTCGGTGTTTCCAATGGCGGTGTCAGACCACACAATGTAACTTCCTGGGTAAGGATCCTGGGTCCCTATACAAAACGTACCGTCATACTCTGTAAAAAGACAAAAAATAGTAAACGTTTTCAGAATTTAACAAATTAACAAAAAAATTAAATCCCTACGTTACATCTTAAATCTGTTTTACGCTGTTTCTAATGCTGCCTTGAGTGTTTGAACTGACTTTGTAAAGAACGTATCTTTGATGTTGCAATCAAGAAAAATTCAGAATTCAACGCAATCATTCGAGCCATAGTCTGTAAAAAGGGGACTTTTTGCGTTTACAAAAAGTATAGACTAAGGCCAGCCTGCGCAGTCTGAATAGGCTGACCTGGATTTAAAAAAAAAAGTTAAATTTGCGGCATGTTAAAGGTTTAGTCTAACTCAAGATTCAGTCTATTGTTATGTACAAGGGGTTTTATAGATCAATAATACTGTAATGACTTGCTTGGTATCATGAATCAGGGAGATCCATCCCCCACCCTGCAGGAGCACAACTCATTTGTTTTTTAAAACACTGCCACAAATTGATTCGGGAGGGCGAAACTTCGGTTGGAACTTTAAACACCAGCTGAAATACTAATTAAGTCCACCAGAAGAGGACAAAAATATCGAAAATGTAAAAAAAAAACCTAGGAATGAAAAAAATATGTTTGTTGTTCAAAAAAAGATTCTGTTAACCCTTAGGCTGCTAAGCGTGACTCACTGACCTTTTGCAGACAGCGCAGATCCAAAATCAGACTGCACAGAACGTACAGTCTGATCTTGGATCTACAGTGTCCAATGAAGATATATTATTCCCAAGCAACATACCTTTAAAATAGCAATATTTGGGTTTGTACTATCGGATTGACATATGTGACCCGTCTCGCAAAAAGGGACCTTCTGGGAACTGCGAAAAGTGTAAACCCTGGTCAGACTGCGCGAATTGCGCAGTCTGACCTGGGTCAACACTTTTCGCTTTTATGATATTTTCTGTATGAAAAGTTGTCATTCTACCTTGTTATGCAATTATTTTTGAACTATCAATTTCAATTGACTTGCACTATCGTTGAACTGTTTTCATCTAATTGATTTACGGAATTGCCGGATGGCCCCTTTTTGCGTATGAAAAGTTGTCATTCTACCTTGTTATGCAATTATTTTTTGAACTATCAACTTTAAATGAACTGCACTATCGTTGATCTGTTTTCATCTAATTGATTTACGGAATTCCCGGATGGCCCCTTTTTGCGTATGAAAAGTTGTCATTCTACCTTGTTATGCAATTATTTTTTGAACTATCAACTTTAAATGACCTGCACTATCGTTGATCTGTTTTCATCTAATTGATTTACGGAATTCCCGGATGGTCCCTTTTTGCGTGATGGGCCACATTTCTTTTTAGTGATATAGCTGGAGAAAGGTTAACCCATTACCACACAATCCCTACTGTTGACGACCCTGAAAAAGAAGCCCTTCGAAAACAATTGTGAGAAAAGGAGAAAATGCTGGTAACCAGCATTTTCTCCTTTTCCCACAATGTTTCTACCCTTCACAAGAGAAATTTCAAATTTTCAGTCACTTTTATTTGGACAAGACTAAAATATTATCGTTTGGTAATGAGTTAATGCCAAGTAGGATTGTAAACAAGGTCACCTCTAGTTGTTATTGTTGTTGTTACGGGTGTTGTTGATTGTGTCGTTGTTACTGTTGATGTTGTGGATGTAGAAGCAGTTGTAGTTGTTGTTGTTGTAGTTGTTGTTGTTGATGTTGTTTTAGTTGTAGCTGATGTTGTTGTACTTGCGGAAGTAGTTGATAAAGTTGTGGGTGTCGTAGAGGTGGCTGTTGGAGATTTACACTTGGTTCCTATCACACCATTGTCGCAGTACGTGACTGAGGAAAGAAATACAAAGCTTCGTTATTCTACATTGTTCCACGCTTTGGATCGTATTAAGCTACCATTTTATATTAAATTCTTTTTCTAAATTTCGAAACTGGCCCTCTGATTTGCTAAGACGGAACATTGCATCCACTCTGATAGAATTTAGAAAAAAAACATGATGGTTTGAATAGTCGGTGGAGCTCTGCTCATCCATCCTAAGGTTTCTGAAAAATACCCTAAATTTGTAAAGTGATGTGTTGTTAGCTTATGTTTGAAAAAAATCAATTGTGCACTGGCACTGGAAAGGAAAAAATCGAGACTGTTTTCATTTTCCAAAGAGCAATGGGTTAACTATCTGTTGTTGATTGTCAATGACTTAGGTCTGATTGGCCGTCTTCAATGTCGCATACTGCAAATTTGCTCAACGGGTTGGATTGTGCATTATACTACTGAGCAAATAATCCCTATCCCTCCCAAAGGTCAAAATATTTGAATACATGTATGGACATGTAGACAAATAAATAAAAAAATAAGTACTTATCGGCATCAGAACTATTCAGCATTCTATACTACGGCAAAATATCAATGAAATCATTTTCCAAGTACACATATAATGCTGTTTTGGTTTATATTAATGCTTTAAATAAGCTAAAATTTAAGAACGTCATACAAATGAGTAAAAACAAATTAATTAACAAGAAATACCACAGTTATACTATAAGGTTTCATATCTGGTATCACGAAGAAAGTGTGAAATTGTTGAATTTCAGTTATGAGTAACAATAAAAAGTATCACCAATTTTCTTAATAAACCCCTCCTCGATTCAAAATTTTCCCCACCCATTTTCAATAAGCACACAACATACAACCTTTAACCAACTGCTTTAATATTACCTGATATTACAGATACCATGTGTTAGTTCCAGTATACAAAGTTTAAAGAAAACCAGTTTGTGGCCATGAAAGCAGCATTATGTAAATTGATCCTTTGTTTCAGAGGGAAATGTGATAAATCGCTCCAAATCTCTAGTAACTCTTCACCATAAAACTTAAAATTTATCGGACTTAAGGAAATGGCTTTTTCCAAAAGACGCTGGTGTTCAGAATTTCCTCATTTTCCAATACCATTTCATCTTCCAATACCATTTCTAAGATGCATTCCACCATTTAATCTACATTTAATGAACTAGTCTAAAATTTTATTGTTGGTAGAATAAAAAGATGTAAGTACATAACATTATGGCGCGCAACGATGGAAAAAAATCACCTACACTCATACGATATTGTTAGTTCATCCGATACATCCAAGGCAGGCGGAGTTTGTGGCATGTACACGTATGTTATGGGAATATCAACCAGCAGGCGTCTTCTGATAGCAATGGTCGCTTCGTTGTTATCGTCGAGAATCGTAGAATTATTCGAGTCAGCTGTGCCATTCTTACAGAACTTACTTGGTAGATAGTCGATTGAAGTTGTATGCTGAGACATAAAAATTAAGTTATCTAAAAAAGTTAACCGTACATGAGTAAATTTTAATAATGTGAGCAGAAGGTTCAGTCAGAATCATATAATTCATTTCTCAACTTTTTCAGCCACATTGTGTGGAAAAAGGATTTAACTTTTTACCACTCGAGAACATTTTAGACTGGTACAAATTGAAAGCATTTGCAGACGACAAAATAAAAGTAACTAAAAAATAGAAATTTGTTCTGGGAAGGGTAGAAAACATTGTGGGAAAAGGAGAAAATGCTGGTTACCAGCATTTTCTCCTTTTCCCACACAGTGTTTTCAAAAGGCTTCTTTCTCAGGGGTGTCAAAAGTAGGGATTGTGTGGTAATGGGTTAACGCAGCTGCTAAAAAGTATCGACTAATGTTAGCCTACACAGTGTTAACATTTGTCTCATCTGAATCGCTCTTTGGTGTAACCTTGCTGATGGCAATAGTGATAATGGGTTAATCTTTAACCCCAAGGGTAACAACCTACGTCACAGGAAGTGATATCGGACCTGCGCATTTTCGTAACTTATGTCCGCCACATTGAAAAGTAAGTACGATATGAAGATAGAATGAGGCTAGCTTGGGTGGATAAAAATGGACTACAGAGACTGTCATGTATTTATCAAAGACATTAGATGAATACATTTAATATTCTGATGTTTTAGACAGGAAGCAGATGTCTATATGCACAAACACTTTGACCAAATATCAAAATGTGATTGGGTTTTAATAGTTGTTCGAAGTCTATTCCATTAGTATAAGTAGTTAACAAAAGTTTTGACAAAAAACAAAGTCCCTAGGCATTGTACGCTTTGGAGGTCTACAGACTTTTTCAGATCATTTAAAGGAACGATGACAAAAAAATAAGAACAGTCTTACCAAACACGCACACTGATAGTCCAGTCAAACTAGCAGATGGGTTGGAACTAATTGCAAAAGTTTTTATTTTTATATTCAACGAAAGAAAACGAACATAATAATCACAAGAAAAAAGTTGCACTGAAAATTCATTGCCCTTAAAGAGTTATTTGTAATTTAAAATTGCAAATTTCGGTAAAAATATACGTGCTCGACGATGGCCCGAATAGCCGCCGTATTCAATACTATGCAACTTACGTCACAGTTATCACGCGCCATTCTGTGAGTTAAATGTAAACACAGAGGAGGATAACCAGCAAAACGTACTTTGACTAAGAAATTTAATCTACCGATGTATGAACGAAACTTCTACCATGACTTTAAAGGTATTTATCTCTCACTCACTGGTATCTTTTATAACAGATTGATGTTTAAATTCGAAAATCGACGTCATTTTTTAGGTCCACTATTTCAAAATCGTCGATGATCTACTGACTTGTGTCGGATTATGTAATACCCACTTCATTGTTTACAAAATTGTACATCAGCTTCATAGATCACCAAAATGTCATTTATAAGATAACAGAATGATTTTCCGAGCCATCTTTTGTGTCAGTGCCAAGTGTGAAAGAAACCTAAAGATGTTGATGAAATTTGATGACGTCACTACAAGCGATGGTTGCAAATAAAGTACGGTAGTGCTTTAGTGCCTGAATTTCACCGCATCGTTATCGATTTCCTGAAATTATTTCTTTTAGTGTGTAATTACTATTACTGTTTACAATTAACATTTTAGGTTTTCTATTTAAATGTATTGTATTCAAACGTTCTGTTCAGTTTATTTGTTCTTAAATTGTCTCATTCAAATAGATAAATAATATTTAAGCTGAAAATAGATTGAATGAACTAATTAATTTCAAACCCAAGTAGTTGAGCATTCATAACAACAAGATGAATGGTAGTCTAATTCATATCGATTTTACAACAAAAGTTGAAGCTTATTAAAACTTTTATTCAGTGTTTGATGATTTAGCAGGCTTTACTGGTTTTCACCAATGTTTCATCGATGGATATGACAGCAAACCTTACTTAATCATGTATTCCATTGGTTTCAAAATGCTAAACTCCCTATCAAAAAGATACTTGCACGTGACCAATGACGCTAGCAGGATTTAATTCAAGGTCGCTTTGATTAAAAATCCAACCCTTCAGCAATGAAACAGGTGATCTTGCATAAGTTCTGAAAGCTTTTTAGTCCTACTATACTTGTAGTACGAAAGCATGCTTGTTTTCTTAACAGAATTATAATGTTTATCTTTACGCATTCCCTGTGACCATGAAACACAAAAGAAGATGCTACATGTACACTACTTATGATAATCAACAGATTTAGATTATAAGGAGATTTTTATCACAAATGTAGCGTTTTCCTCTTTTAGAAAAATGGCTGATGTCTTCAAAATAGGAATTTACTGGCAAATACGACCAATGACGCTAGTAGAATTTCATTCAAGGTCCCCTTGATTAAAAATCCAACCCTTCAGCAATGAAACACAGATGGTCTTACATTAGTGCTGAGACCTGTATAGACTTACTATACTTGTAGAACAAAAACATGCTTGTTTTTTTAACACAATTATAATATTAATCTTTGAGCATTCCTTGTGAACCTCAAACAAAAAATAAGATATTACAGTTACACAACTTACGATAATCAACAGATTTAGATTAAAAGGTGATTTTTACGACAAATGCAGTGTTTTCCCTTTGAGAAAATGACTGATGTGTCCAAAAGAACTTACTGGTGAATCAATTACAGGGAGAACCAATGAATGAATACTATAAGATTTTTCAGCCTAAACATTGGAGCAAAAGATACGCTAAAATATGACAATAAAGCAAAATATCGACTTATTTCATCAAAATAAATTCAGTAAAATTCTGCCAATGAAAAAGCAGATACCTTGAGAAAACGAACAATAGACCTTACCCTTTTAAATACCTTGCTAAAGCCTTTTAAATAGAATATGATACAAAAAGAAAAGTTCTCCAAAAATCAAAAAGTCCTTGAATTTATCAGAACTTGCCAGCTTTGTTTCATTAACAAAATTGTGAAATTAGTCCTTGCTATGGGATGTTCTCTATTTCCTCAAGAAGAGCACTGATTTATAAGGTCTACGGCCCCTAACTCTCATATTAAAAGACAGAAGCTTCCGAAATGGGCCGAAAAGCCTTTACGAAAACAATCAACGTTACATGATGCATACCGATGAGTTAGCGAGTCTCCAGCCCTTAACTCTCATAATAAGATGCGGATGCTGCCTAGAATGGCCGAATAGCCTTTATGAAAACTTCTATGTTTACTATGGGTTAGGGGCGTAACCCTTAAGTGGATTATTGCTGCACAAGGCTTTGCTTGGGGTCCATGCAAAGCAGTGTTATTCATGGAATGGAGGAGAAAAGATTACCATGGCCAAACAGACACATCCATTTATACAGGATTCAAATGAACTATTTTTTGTTCTCAATTGAGTACAGGATTCCATCATCTAAACCAGAGGCCAGAGCGTCGTAGCACTAGAGTTTGGTGTTGGAAGAATGAACATGTTAGTGATGCTTGTATTATCGAGCATGACCATAAGGATGGTTGATCAGTTCATTTATGGGCAGGCGTAAGCCAATTAATCAAAAACACAATGCCCTCATCAAAGAAGTTTGGCGATGTGTGTTTTTTTTAGGTCAAACTTTAGACAAGCATACAATATATATGGTGGTATTGCTGCGTGTACAGCTGTTTTCACATGAAACTTTTTTTTTTACCATAACTACATTAAATTGTTTTATACGGTGCATTATCCACTGATATGGCACTTAATTATAGTTAGCATGTCGGGGATGACTCGAAAATAATCTGTGTAGAACAGCGCTAAACCCCAACAATCCCTCTATAACTTTGCATAGCATATCTGGAGGAACTGAACTGCATTCTAGATCACTGAACAACCTCACAGTGTTGTAAGTGAGGCGAAGCAGGCAAGGTTTTATAAATGCAAAATGTGTTCATATATGCGATGTTAATCATGTGATTATGATTAGTTTCTTTGTATTTGTAAAGCCATTCCCTGGTTATATAGTGGACTAAACTTGAAGGAATCTCCAGATGAAAAAAAGAACAGACTTTGTAAGAATGATAACTGAAATGGTGGTGGGGGGGGGGGAAGGGGGGAATGGGAACTATCCGTTACTGGCAATTTCCCTCTTTTCCTCAATGTATACAACTGTTGAATGCTGTAGAAACTCCAAAGTCCAATGGAGGCGGGAGAGAAAGATTAAATTTCAATAGTGACAAGTACTAATTTAACCCTTTACCCAGGACGAGAAAATTAGATTTGTGCAACTGCTAAGCACTTGTACTTCACAAATTAAATGTGTCTCAAATGTCAGAGTTTGTGAGTGAAAGGACAGAATCCAATGTCTAGGAGAGGAAATGCTGGTTATCAGGGTTTTCAGAGCTTGATTTCGATTTAAATATTGACAGTGTTGTACTTGAAATCATGGAAGCTGCTAAAAGTTTTGCTTCCAAACTTTGTTCCAGACTAAAGACGCCGAAATTGTTTACACTGCTAAATCTAAAGTTCTTCCAGATGAAAAAATACATGTGACACGTTTATAGGCCTACAGGTTTTCACGTTTTCTGCGCATATCATATTCTTCGAAGATTCGACCTGTCTCATATGGCGCATCACTCTACCCCGATAAAGGGGAGATTGCAGTAATACGCA
The DNA here is from genome assembly GCA_943736015.1 of Tridacna crocea. NCBI lineage: Eukaryota > Metazoa > Mollusca > Bivalvia > Cardiida > Cardiidae > Tridacna > Tridacna crocea. The sequence goes on from OX031063.1 coordinate 41,823,816, forward strand.
CTGTGAAGTAGCAATGGAGAAAATGGCTTCTATCAATACGTTTGAGGAAAAATCAGGCCTGTTTTAGCTCCAGATTTATCTAAACTGCTGAGCATACCTGAATGAATGGCACCAGGTAGCGTTTTACTAAGTAAAGATTTATTTCATTTTGAAATTCAAAGTAACAGTTGTCACGTAGAAAAGTAGTCCGTTTTTGTACCCAGGATGCCCAAATTAGATAGATGAGTATTTGTAGAATGCCATCTAGCAGGAGATAATGCAGGTTTTTATTGAAGAAAATACTTTGGATATAAGAGAACTTGCTCATCTTGATCCACTTTCGTCTAAAATTTCTCAAAACTTTTCAAAATGCATGTATGTCAGACAAGTAAAACATGGGATTGTTAATAAAGGATTAAAAAGTGAAATTAAAAAGGGAAATGTTGCAATATTGGCAACTGTAGTGCTGTAAAAATTCTAAATTTGATTGTTCCTTTGCAATAATTTATATCAAAAGGCAAAATTTTAATGTTTTTGGGCTATGACAAAGACTCAGATACATGTACTAATTACTATAGATCTATATATAGTTACCGCTCCCTCTACTGTGGATCTGCATTTTGCATTATATACGCACATGATAATGATGTTTTGCCATATACAAGTTTTATTTCAAATATATATATGTATCAGATGTATTTAATGTGTTGCAATTCATTAATTTACAAAAAAATGAAAAAATGCATCATAGGCTAAGTCGGTGGGGTAAATTAATACGGTTTTGCAACAATCAACTTCTATTTATTTTCTTGTTTTAATCTGAAAACAAACGATATTGACATTACAATCTGTCCTGCAATACAAATTAGGTAACGAGACATCATTTTCCATTGAGTAATTTGCATGAAATGGCATTTTGTTGAAAAACTAGACGATGATGGGAAATTTATGGTGGACCTATTCGAAGACATTTTTTGGTAACTTCCCCTCATAGTTCAGCCTGCAACTTTTTTCTTGAGATTACCGAGGTATCACATGAAACAAAAATGACAAAATCATTTCTTTTGCAATTAGTTCCAAGTTTGGTGCTTTTTTCGGCTAGGTTGACTGGCCTATGACGTTATAACAAGGGTCCGATATCACTACCTGTGACGTCACACTGACGTACGTTGTGAGGGGTGAACCCCATTACCACACAATCCCCACTTTTGACGCCCCTCAGAAAGAAGCCTTTAGAAAACATTGTGGGAAAAGGAGAAAATGCTGGTAACCATTATTTTCTCCTTTTCCCACAATGTTTTCTACCCTTCACAAAACAAATTTCGAATTTTCAGTCACTTTTATTTTGTCGTCTGCAAATGCTTTCAATTTGGACCAGTCTAAAATATTGTCGTTTGGTAATGGGTTAAGCTGCTAAGCGCGACTCGCTTATACCTTTGGCGGACAATGTAGATCCAAGATCAGACTGCACAGAATGTGCAGTCTGATCTTGAATCTACATTGTCCGTTAAAGAGAGAATTTCCCTTGGAAATAAGCTTGAAGTACCATAATTCTGGTTTCTACTACCAACTTGAAAGTTTGATTGAGTTTCCCAAACGGCAAATTTTGGACCAGACCAAATTGAAAACATTTTGCAAATGACAAATTAACAGTTGCTAAAAAGATGATATTTCTATATGACAGGGTAGAAAACATTGTGGCAAAAGGAGAAAATGCTGGTTACCAGCATTTTCTCCTTTTCCCACAATGTTTTCAAAAGGCTTTTATTCCTGACCCGTAAGAACCAGGGATTGTTTGGGAAATGGTTAATTTTATTTCGCACTAGGATTAAAAAGCTGTAACCTGACGAAAATTTGATTGACCGAGCAATAGTGCTTTACCTGAACATAGCTGTGATTTGGTTTACAGTCAAAAGGGAACTGAGCAAAGCTTAATTTAAGCAACCAGTTTGAGCTGTCCTCCTCACAAGGCGGCACCTGTATTCCACGAGAAAACTCTCCGTTACCTATCGCTATCGTTATGGTCCCATTTAATGACTTGGAGCATTCGTCACCTGGCTTTTTCGCTTCAGGTCCCGTGTTGGCTGTAAAAAAAGGTCATGTGTCTTCCGGTGTAATGCAGAGAAATGACCCTCCCCTACAAATTGACCCATTGGTTATTTCTTTACGTAGATGAATGACCCGGGTCATTATTCTACGTGGAGAAATATTACTTTTCTGGGGGTCCTAGATCAAAAAGAGACTGAACAGAACTTGGAGTCTAGTCTTGGGTCAATACCATCAGCGTGTTTCCTGAATTCTGAATTCGGGCAAAAAGTAATGAAAGATAGGGCGAGCTGGCAACTTTTATCCTAGTTTTAAAATGCATTTTCCAACCCTTACACGTGGACCAACCGTACACTTACAGATACTCATCTTCACAACAATTTTAACCCATAGGCTGCTAAGCGCAACTCGCTGACCTTTTGCGGACAGTGTAGATCAAGATCAGACTGCAAGGACATTTTTTCCCAGAAAAAATAGCTTTCAACTAGAAAAATTTGGAGTTTTGCTATAGGCTTATAATTTGCTTTAAAATGGTATGATTTAAATCTAAATGTATTTTATCACCAGCATAGTTTACTTTTGGCCACTTCTAGGCCTTTAAATCTCGGAAATTGGTGAATTGGAACATTACGAATGTTACCTTGACTGTGCACCTGGACAAACGAGAGTGGTATCAGGACAGACAAGTATACAAGCAGTGCTTTGTTTCTGGATGTTCCTGTAATATTCAAAACATAGTTTTATTGGAAATAAATGTCAAAATTCTCTGTGAAAGGATGGCTTAATTCATTACCAATTGACAATATTTTAAGCTTGTCCAAATCGAAAGCATTCGAAGACGTCAAAATAAAAGTGGCTCAAAATTTTACATTTGTTTTGTGAAGGGTTGAAAACATTGAAGAAAAAGGAGAAAAATCATCGGCTGCTTACGAGCATGTTCTCCTTTTTCCCACAATGTTTTTTACCATTCACAAAACAAATGTCAAATTAAGAGGTTGCCTGAGCCCAGGCCCCGTATTCACCAACCATCCTTAAGAACGTTCTTTGTCTTATTCTCCAGAATTTTCTACATTTTGTAAGTAACAGAACTTCTGATTGGCTAAACCATTCGGTTTAGCCAATCAGAAGTTGTGTTACTTACAAATTTAGAAAACCTTGGAGAAGAATATTCTCAAGTATGGTTGGTGAATATGGGCCCTAGCGAATGACCAATAGCGAAAAGTGTCGGCCAGGACATACAGAAAATTGAACAAAGGCGAAATGTTTCGGCCCAGGTCAGCCTGCGCCGACTGCGCAGGCTGAGCTCGGTCAATCCTTTCGCAGATGCATTAAGCCCCGTTTTTCACAGACTATGACTCAGGTGAAAGAGGGATGGGGCGAAAATGTGACATTCATTCTGTACGCTGCACCGGAGCTGCCCCGACATAAGTGATGAGAGAGCCCGTTACTAGGCAAGGTGTATCAATGGCTCGTTAACCCCGGGACCCCAACGCGACTGACAGGTCAAATATGCTTATCATTGTGGTAACCTAGTTATTTAAATACCTACAAACAATAAAACCTACATTACAAATACGTTTTGATCTCATGGCTTTGTGATTCAAGTAATTTTATTGTATAATGCTCAAGGTGGCTCTTTTGGTTTCCTGAGGGTGTAGGTCAGGATCAAACTGAACTGAACGGGTAGTCTGATCATGGACATACATTATTCGATATCTTGTGTAACCTGAGTAATTCAGTCTTCAAATTTGCACTTTATTGACCAAGTCATACGGTCCAGACGACAAAATTTCAGCCTTGACCAAATTGAAAGCATTTGCAGACGACAATTTCAATACGGCACAAACAGTGCAACCACTTTTTGATGGAGTAGAAAACATTTTGGGAAAAGGAGAAAATGCTGGTAACATCAAAACGTTTCTTTACAAAGGTCTGTAAAAGTCGTCATTGTGTGGTAAAGGGTTAAAGAATGGCCCTTTGAATACTTTGTAGGTCAGGTTTGCAAAAGCCTTTGGTAAAGGAATAACCAATTACCACACAATCCCAACTTTTGACGACCCTAAGAAAGAAGCCTTTAGAAAACATTGTGGGAAAAGAAGAGACTGCTGGTAACCAACATTTTCTCCTTTTCCCACAATCTTCACAAAACAAGTTTTAAATTTTCAGTCACTTTCATTTTGTCCTCTGCAAATGCTTTCGATTTGGACAAGCCTAAAATATTGTCGTTTGGTAATGAGTTAGACACCACACATTCAATCAATGAATCAATCAACACGGCCGTCTTTGCGCTTTGTGAAACTTTAACAAATTTGCAGTTCAAAACATTCACTGTTAAAAAAATAACATTGTGGCAAACGAGAAAATTATTCATTATTAAACAGTGTCAGTGTAGTGATCTTTAGCGAACGAACGACCTCGTGCGTCTCCCTCCTAGTTATAACAGAACAGACCATGTTCTTGTCATCCTTCTACCAGACGACAAAATCTTACGTCTTTACCAATACGAAGCATTTGCAGACGACAAATTAATTATGGTTCAAATAATTATGTATGTCCTTGATAGAATAGAAAACATTGTGGGAAAAGTTGAAAATGCTGGGTACCAACATTTTCTCCTTTCCCCACAATGTTTGCATAAGCCTTCTTCGTTCAAGTCGTTAAAACTAAGGATTGTGTAGTAACGACTTAAATTTCTACATTGAAAACATCTGCATAGGATAAAGTAATAGAATTTTCTTCAAAAGGGTTGAATAGATTGCAATATAATAAGAAATTGCAGGTAACCGGCATTTTGTACTTATCCCACTATGTTTTTATCAAAAGCCCGCTTGACCAAATCGTAAAAAAGGTGATTTGTTGGGTAGATGGTAAATTCACAATGCTGTTCTCTTTTTTTTCCAACTACAGGCACATGACACAGTATTTTAACAAACTTCCCACCGTAAAACCTTATAAAACGGCTAATTAATATATTATAAAGACACTGGAAACACTTTCTTTGCAAGAATGTCACTAGGTAAGACACTTCAGAGTCCAGTACTCGTGAAACCCCAGTACATACATTCATGAATATGTGAGCTATCGTCCTGATATGTCAGGATAACTCATAAATTATACCTACAGTATATGTGTTGAAAATTACAAAAAGATATAACACCGATAATGGAAATTAAATCTTCGAAAGTTTAAAGTATAAAACAAGATGGAAATTAAATCAGATGAAACTAAGTGACTTACCCATCGATAGCTGTATGCGCAAGTTATCTTTGTGACTCTGCGTGTGTTTTCTGTTTTCTTTCTATTCTCTAAATGTCCAAAAATCGCTGTATCATTTTCTCCATAAATAGGCACAGTTGTTCAAAGGTTTCGCTGCAACCTTCCCAATATTATAAAGCTGAGCTTTAAAGGCTTGCCACAGGTTCTTTACCCGTTACCACACGGCAAAATTTTAGACATTCTCATACTAGTGAAAGCATTTGCAGACGAAAATTTCGAAGCGGCTCAAATGGTGCAATTTTGCTTTGATAGGTCAGAAAATTTTGTAGGTAATGGAGAAAATGCTGGTTACCAGCATTTTCTCCTTTTCTCACAATGTTTTCAATAGACTTCTTCCTCAGGGGCGATAAAAGTCGTTATTGCGTGGTAAAGGATTAAGTCAACATTAACCATTATATCTTATTAATGAGCCCTGGTCTGGAAAAGGGGGGCTTACTGCATCTCTGTGATTCAATTTACCAAGCAAGCCATGACATTAATATGGATCCAAAATAGCCATTTTTTCAACAACCAACTTAATCATGAGATAGACTGGTCCTTGAGCATACAGAAAATTTACCAATAGCGAAAAGTTTCGGCCCAGGTCAGCCTGCGCGAAGTGCGCAGGCTGACCTGGGTCGATACTTTTCGTCGATGCATTAAACCCCCTTTTCACAGATCATGGCTCGTATATAAAGTTTGGTGTTAAGTCACAAACCAGTCGTTTTCACACTTTGCTATACAATCCCGTGTTTTGATATAGCCTGAGAAAGAATACTTTTGAAATCATCGTGGGAAGAGGAGGAACTGTTGGTAAACAGGATTTTTTCCCCTCTTCCTAACATGTTTTTTGTTCTTATAGAAACAAATAGTGTTATTTCACTCTCAGGTAAATTGTCATCTGCAAATGCTTTCAATATGGCAAGTCTAAAAATCTATCGCCTGAAAAAGGTTTTTTATCATAAAACTATAGATTATAATAATAATAATAAGAAGAAGAAGAAGAAGAAGAAGAAGAGGAACAATAATAAATAAATAAATAAATAAATAAATAAATAAATAGATAGATAAAACGCTGATGATGACGATAACGACCTATGGTATTTCACGTTTACAATTCAAATAATTCATTTAAACAACAACGGAAAAAGAAATCCTTCAATCACTCTACGTGGAATTCAAATATGTCCTGTTCCCACTAAGATATTTCTAGTACATTATGGAAGGCGAAAGTTGTTGATAGTTTAAAGATAATTAAAACCACTCCGAGATGTTTGAATGATGCGATACAAACACAGCATCTTCTTTGCCGTATACAACCATCCCCCTGACAACACGTTAATCGTTAATGTTACCAGTGCTCGTATTCACCAACCATTCTTAATTAAGAACGTTCTTTGTCTTATTCTCTAGAATTTTCAACATTTGTAAGTAACACAACTTCTGATTGGCTAAACCATTCGGTTTAGCCAATCAGAAGTTGTGTTACTTACAAATTTAGAAAACTTTGGAGAACAAGACTAAGAATATTCTCAAGATTGGTTGGTGAATACGAGCCCAGTACTGTCAGTCAAATAAGCTTTCACCATACTGTCTCGTGGTTTGCGAATCCTATAGTTAGAGAACGTATGAAGAAAATGTCGGAAAAGGAGAATAAATGCTGGTGCCTAGTACTATCGTCAGTTCCCTCAATGTTGTTTACTCCTACAAAGACAAGTCCCATTAAGTATTATCCTGCTCAATGAATTGACACTTTAAAGCCGATATAAGAAAAAACGAGTGATGGTAATTCAAATTCATTTCAGGAGAAAACACATCTCCTGATCGGACGTGTAGGTCCGATCTTAATCTACACTGTCCGCAAGAGGTCAGTGATTCGCACTTAGCAGCCAATGGGTAAATTAAGCCACAATAAATCTGCCGTATCATATGCAGGTGCTTTCAATTTTGCAACAAGAGATATCTTTTTACAAAAAAAGACGCCGTAAATCTGCCCTCAAACAGGCACGCAGAGACTCTCATAATAAACATGACCACGTATTTTGACCAATCACAAGCGTCTATTGGTTCATTCGAATTTATAAATACTAGAAAGTAGGTCGAAACCAGCGCAATCAGCTACACCGAAAAAAAAAGTCTCATTTTCTTTCGTGGTTTGCAAATAGTTAACATCTAAATATCTGCAGACTATTCTTTGAGTATTGACACAGTTACCATATCGTCGGTTTACTTCAAAAACCTCGTAACTACATCTTGAAACAAGCTATATCGTGAATAAGGAAGCATTGCTCATAACAACCACAAGATGTTTTTTTTAAGTGTCATACTTAGTATACGATTGTACTTTCAAAGGTATCCGTGCCAAGTCCTTGCATATTCAGTACCGTACAGGACTTGAGAACAGAGAGTCACTGGCTAGAATCTCAGGCTTACCTTTTTTATCGATGATAGTCATTGCGAAAGGATTCACTCCAATCTAACCGCTTTGCCCAAGTTCGAAGTAAACAGCTCAGAGACAGAGATGAGGAAATCTGTTTTTAGTATATGACGATGAAGTTGGCAAGAGGGCTGCCACAACACCTCGGCCTTTTTTCCTCTGAAAGAAACCGAGCTAATGAAACAAATGTCTCAATGTTTTCAAAAGGCCTCTCTTTTACTGGGTCGTTAAAAGTTGGCATTGTTTTGTAAAGTTATAGAGTCCATGACCATTAATTGTGAGTCGATAAGCGGGTATATACCCAGTGTTCACCACACACCCAACTATCTTATCAAACAGGGCTAGCACCAGAAGTAACTACGTCGTTAAAACAATGAGGACGGGTTTGACAAAACTTGGCGAACACAATGTTTACATCACCTCTTACCTGTTTCACCTTCTCCATCTCAGTAGTGTTTGGTTTTTGTCGAACAGAATAGAACAGATTCCTTCGTCGGTTAGAATCGAGTACCTCGGACCATAGGTGGAAGGACCTGGGTGGAGAAGAAGCGGTGATTTATCCCTTTCTCGGTGTTCTTTCACAGACATATATCTCTCCCCCGAAAAAATTCTAAAATGAAAAGTCGAGAAATATCTGTAAAAACTGCATTTAAATCGAAGTTTGACTAATGCTTCATTTTTGCCCTTGTACACTAGTGTGTGCTATATAGACTAAATAGGCATATATAAGACACGCGGAGGCGAGTAAGAAAAAATTCCCAAAATGAAACGTGTCACATATTGGTAAGGAAAAAAATTCTAAAATGAAACATGTCACGTATCGATTGCAATACAGTTCTTAAATGTTTCTAGGGTGTATACTGTTTACTATGTTTTCGACTCTGTGTGATGGGGGTGGATGGGTGGAAGGACAGGGTTTGAGGGACTGAGACAAAGAATCGAGACTTGGATAAATAATTATGTCTTTTATTTGTGCCTCTGACATGTTGAAAGCTTATGCTTTTAATATATTACCTCACAATCCCTACTTTTGACGACCCTGAGAAAAAAGACTATGGAAAACATAGTGGGAAACGGAGAAAGTGCTGGTAACCAGCATTTTCTCCTTTTCCCACAATGTTTTCTTCCCTTTACAAAAAAAAAATCATCAAATTTTCACTCACTTTCATTTTGTCGTCTGCAAATGCTTTCAATTTAGATCATTCTAAAGTGTTGTCGTTTGGTAAATAGTTAAAGGCGATACAGATCACGATCAGCCAGCAGCAAACATACAGTTTGATCTTAAAACGAGCATGTCCAAAACATGTTGAGTAAGGTAGGTGAGAACCTTTAAAATTTTACCGAACGACAAAATGTTGGACATTTCTGCAATGAAAATTTCCGAAAGAAAATTTAACTTTTTACCAAACGACAAAATTTAAGACTTGTTCAAATTGAAAGCATTTGCTGACGACAAGATAAGCGTGACTCAAAAATTTAAACGCGACTTTGGAAGAGTAGAAAACATTGTGAGAAATGGAAGAAATGCTGGTTACCAGCATTTTCTCACTCTCTTGCACTCCGGATCATTACATTCACCTCTGTAATGGGCTCAGAAAGTAGCGCGTCATTACGTCATATTTTTGTCACATGACCATAACTCAAAATGGCTACACACACGCCGGTAAAAGAAAGACCTATATCGATTGTTTCGTGTGCTGTTCAAACAGCATGGGACCAATCAGACTTAGTGATAGGAAATTAACAAAAGAGGGATTTTCTGAAAAGCCTAAATATCTTTAAAGGACGATAACTTGATTTTTAATCGTACAAACTTAGATCCAGCGGTGTGTCAAATCAGTTGTCATCATTCATGGGCGCAGCCATTTTTGTTAAAATCGGCGTAAGATTATGAAAAGTGAAGAGGCTCGAAAAAAATAGTTCCATTTTCTACAGGTAAATTCATCAGTTTGAACGCACCTATAATGTACCCAGAATCATATTTCCTTTGTCTAACTTACAATTATACATATGAGACAGTTAAACAGTAACAAAACATCTTTTCCTCGGTTTGACAAGATTCTTGTCATTTAGCCCATCGCAGAGATGTATGTGAGGTAACGAACGACAACTCTGCTCGGAGATTGGCATTTTCTCCTTTTCCTATGCAGTGTTTTCAGAAGGCTTCTTCTCCCGGGACGTAAAAACCAGGGATTGTTTGGTAAAGGGTTAATGTCTGTCGATGATTCAGGACGAGATTCGTCGCTGAAAGGGTAGAAAACATTGTGGGCAAAGGAAAAACTTACTGGTAACCAGCATTTTCCACTTCTCTAGCAAGGTTTTCACAAGTTTTCTTCCTCGGGTTTAGTAAAACACGGGATTGTTTAGTAAATGTTCAGTAAGATCTACGTAGTCTAAAGGAAACTGAAACCTGTTCTAAAAATAACTAACATGAAACTAGATTTTGACTGAAAGATGAAGTTCTTTTAGAGTTTGATATTAAGGTAAATTTTGTTGGGTTTAATTATCGTGTAGTTACAGCTTGGTAAAATATGAAACCTTCTACAATTTTAATCTATTGAAAAAAAAAAAACAACAAAGATTGTCTGCAGAAACCAATTGATGAATTGGCACTAGAATCTAGATCTAATCTAGATCTACTTGCTTAACCCTTTCCAAAACAATCCCTGGTTTATACGGGTCTGGAATAGTAACCTTTTGAAAACATTGTGGGAAAAGGAGAAAATACCGGTAAACAGCATTTTCCGCTTTTCCCACAATGTTTTCTACCCTATCATAGGCAGGAATCATCTTTTCAGCAAGAGTTGAATTGTCGCCTGCAAATACTTTCAATTTGGTCTAGTCCAAAAGTTTGTCGTTTGGGAAAGGGTTAAGAAAGCAACATCAGAGCTCTCTGTGAGCAATCAGACCTGCTTTAGCAAGTCTTTTTGAAGGGAATATTCGTGACAAACTGGTCTGGAGAAGATAAATTCTCGCACCTTGTTAACACCCCCCACCCGCACCACGAAAAGGCGTGGGGAGGGGGAAAATATGGTAATAGATCTAGTTGCCATCCGTCATGCCGTCCCACTTTCTTGTGCATAACTCAAAGACGATACGGTATAAACATGAAACTTCACAGGTGGATAGATACAGACTAGAAACCACAACTCTTGATTGCATAGTTTAGGAGTTATTGCCCTTTCAAAGAATTCACTCGTCTACTCGTGGAAGATTTACGAGTAAGAAATGGATTGTGACGAGTGAAATATCAGTCATAGTCGTCCGGCAGGGCGAGTGGTAATAGAATGTAGAAAACAAATATACTTTTTCAAATGAATATTTAACTTACAGGAGACAAAACGGTCATTCTATCATATTGAATTTCAGCGAATTAACAGGACACAAAACGTGCTGGTACCCACTCAAAATAAAGACCGGTTTCAAGTCAGCCTAATGATATAACCCGGCACATGTTCATTACATGTATACAGATGTTCAAAATTTGCTTCGGGTGGATCTAATATTCAATACGAGTATCTTTTCTAATTATTAAAATGAACGATATTAACAATTATGCAAATACTTTCCTGAAACCAGTTCGAAAAAACTACGTTGTTTTCGCTTTATTATTTCAATAACTTCACCGGATAAATGGTATCGGTTATTGACACCCGGTATTTAATGTTCGTTGCTATGTGACCGAATAGAATTAGCGTTTCCGTTTCGTCTGAAAAAATCAAGAGTCAAATATTAGACGGGTTTTTCTCGTCGGACGAGTGAGAATCAAAGCAGGGCAAGGTTTTTTTGTCAAAGTTACTTATCCTACAGGACGATTGTCTTTTCTGGAAATTTTAGGACTCCGCTTTCTTATTTTTCTTACTTAAATTTTGTCCGGGACTTAACTTGAAAACTAGATCTAGATCTACACGAGATATTCAATATAGAAATTCACGGGTCGATCGATCACATTGGGAAGAAGTAGAGTGTACAAGAAAAGTAACTTTCCGTGCCATAATTTAGGAGTTATTTCCTAGAACATAACTCGAAAACTATTAAAAATGTAGATCTCAACATGCTACTAGACTAGACTATATATAGGTGCATAGTTCACATTGAGAAGTGCACAGCGAGGAACCATAATTCTTTGTTGCATTTTCTAGGAGTTATTGCCCTTTTTTTAACTTAAATTTTGTGTAGAGCTTAACTGAAGTAGATCTAGTCTATATATCTACATGAGATATAAACATGAAACTTCACAGCTTAATTAGGTTGATAGATCTGTCATTGAGAAGAAGTGGAGTGTAGACTACAGGTTTCATAAAGTTTTTGCAAGTGCCATAATTTAGGAGTTATTGCTCTTTGTTATTTTTCATACTTAAATTTTGTCCGGAGCATAACTTGCAAATTATAAAAGGTATCACTATGAGATTTCAGAAGTAGGCAGATTTCATTGAGGAGAAATGCAGTACTTACCATCATTTTTGGAGTTATGTCCCTTTGTTATCATCTTTAATCTCAAGGTTTCTTTGGAGCATATCTCGAGATGTTTTAACATCACAGCTGGATAATCGTCTGAGTATTGCAGTACACAAGAATGATGATGGCAAATCTCCACCTCTTTGCTCTTTGTTGTTTTTCTGATTTTGCCGTCTGATTTCATAATTATGTGTTTACACTTAACAGCCATTTAAGAAAAGTGCATCTTTAAGTTTTTTACTGTACTTTGTATAAATCATTACCAAGAAAAAATTCTTAAAACTAGCTGTTTTAGCCTTTAACTCTTTACCACAGTCCCTGAGAAAGGGGCCTATATGAAATATTGTGGGTAAAGGAGAAAATGCTGGTTACCAGCATTTTCTCCTTTTCCCACAATATTTTGTATTGGCAAGATTTGTTGTTTGCAGATACTTTGAATTTCATCTAGTCCAAAAACGTTTTTGTTCGGTTAAGAGATGAACCAACCTACAGGAACATACACATCTATTGAACAAGCATTCGCCAGGGGATGGCTATGTCAACATGGCTCCTGTTCAACCTCTTTAGATGCAAAACAGCAAATTTTTAGACTTGTCCAAATTGAAAGCATTTGCACACAACAAAGTAAGTGCAACCCAAAAGCTGAAATTTGTGTAGAAATATTTCACCAAAAAAGAGGAAATATTGTGAAACAAAATTCTGCCCTTTTCAAACATAGTTTTTAATTTTTTTCTTCCTGAGGGTCGAGTATAATTAAAAATTGGTTGGTAAAGATCTTACAGCTACTGGTTGTTTGCAACTTTTGGCAACTTCCTTAAAGTCTTCAAGTCTTCTTTAATATTAAGACTATTTAAACTTGATGTTGTTCGATTATTGTTACAGTGGCTTACAGCCTAATTTTGTTTTGCAAGGGTCCAAGATATTTTACAAAACAAAAAACTGGCAAATTTTAGTTCCAGTTTTCATTTGCCTAAAAAAATGGCTTCAACTCTTCACCACACAATCCCGTCTCTTAATGACCCCTGAGAAAAAAGCCTTTTGAAAACATTGTGGGAAAAGGAGAAAATGCTGGTAACCAGCATTTTCTCCTTTTTCCACGTTTTCTACCCTTCCCAAATAACTTTCAATTTTTCAGTCACATTTATTTTGTCGTCTGCAAATGCTTTCAATTTGGACTGGTCTAAAATTTTCTCCTGTGGTAAACAGTTAGACATTTAAGGATATTCACCTAGGTACATAATAATATGAACAAAACTAATGAACAAAATTAGTGAATAGCTATTTTTGGGGGGTAAATGACATGGCTCATTAACCCTTTACCAAACAACGGAATTTTAGACTGGTCCAAATTGAAAGCACCTGCAGACTACAAAATAAACATAATTAAAAAATTGCAATTTGTTTCCAGCAGGGTAGAAAACATTGTTGGAAAAGGAGAAAATGCTGGTTACCAGCATTTTCTCCTTTCCCCACAATGTTTTCAAAAGGCTTCTATCTCAGGGTCGTAAAAACCAGGGATTGTTTGGTAAAGGGTTAAAGAAGAATATTGGTCCCATATCAGAATTCAATATGTGTACATGTACATGAGTACATCTAGTCTGGTTGACTCTTTACCAAACAACAAAATTTTAGACTGGTCCAAATTGAAAGCATTTGCGGACAACAAAATAAGTGACTGAAAATTTGTAATGTATTTTGGGAAGGGTGAAAAACGTTGTAAGAAAAGGAGCTACCAGCATTTTCTCCTTTTCCCACAATGTTTTTAGAGGTCTTCTTGCTCAGGGTTGTTAAAAGTCGGGATTGTGTGGTAAAGGGTGAACTCCTTTCCAAATGACAGAAACTTTGGGAACTGTAGAAGACATTATGGGAAAAGGAGAAAATGCTGGTTACCAGCATTTTCTTCTTTCCCAATTATTTTTTCAAAGCTTTCTTTCTAAAGCCATTTAATGTCACGGTTGTGTGGTATAGGGTTAAATGGCTTTATTTGCTTTAAGTTGAGCCATGTTTGGTTTCTATGGCAACAATTTGTGCCAGGGTGTGTTTACGCATGCATGTGAGTGTCGGAATGTATCCTGACTCAACTTCCTCGTTTAAAAATACCTGTTTCTTTTTTTTTGTCTTGCACTCAGTTTTGACCAAAAAAGCCCATTTTTGTAGAATAAGGTAGATCTCTAATTGTATTTTCTGCTCTTAACCCTTTCCCAAACGACAAACTTTTGGACTTGACCAAATTGAAAGCATTTGCAGACGACAACTCAACTCTTGCTGAAAAGATGATTTCTGTCTATGATAGGGTAGAAGACATTGTGGGAAAAGGAGAAAATGTTGGTTACCAGCATTTTCTCCTTTTCAAACAATGTTTTCAAAAGGCTACTATTCCAGACCCGTAAAAACCAGGGATTGTTTGGGAAAGGGTTAAACATAGGAATTTGACTGGATACAACAAAACACTCTGTTTTTGATAATATGAAAACAACTTTATAAGGACAAGGGGATGATTGCATGAATAGGAACTTGCTCTTGTTTCCCCAACGTTTACTGAAAGGAAAAAAGTAGGGTATTGGGATGTCTATTGGAACCAAAAAAAAACCCCCAAAGTTTTGGCTTTTTCTTTCCTTATATTCAATCAGATAAGTAAAATGCATAACAAATCAACAAATGAATCAATCAAACAATCAAGCGCTAAATATGAACACATATTTTTTTTTTTCCTAAAAACAGATTTGTGTAGGAAAAACTACTATTACAGTCTAGTATCAATTCTGAAATTTAGGAATAGAATGACTGACAAATACTCAATGCACAATGAAAAACCTGCACTGAAAAATGAGAAATGACATGTAAGAGAAGACTAAATGCCCTGCAACACACAAAAAGGGGCATTTGGACAATTGTGTAAAGTGCAGTTTCGGATAAGCCTGTGCACTCCATGCAGACTAATCTGAAAAGACACTTTCCATTTCTGTGTAATTTTCTATTTTGCGCAAGTCTACTGTAGGACAAAATCTCATGTAGTTATAAAGTCGTATCTCTGATTAGCCTGCGCAGGCTGATCTGAGAGTACACAAATGTCCCAAAGCCCCCTTTCACATGTTGCACGCCAAATATACTTATATATTTAAAATATTTAAACTATTCTTCCTGTTCAACTTATCTGACAAACTTTCAAATAGTCACACCTAAACTTTTCTATTAACAGGGAATTCATAGATGACATATGAGAAGGGAGAAAAAAAACCATCCCCCTCCTTTCCCCCCAAGACATCAGGTCTCAGTAAGTAGATTCCACTTCAGCTGACAGTTTTTTTAGCTTCAAAGCGAGAAAATGTTGCAAAAAGAGGAAAGATCACTCTTATACTAATTTTTCTGCATTCTTTGAGTAACAATGACCATGAAAGAGAAGCCTCTTGAAAACACTGTAGGAAAAGGAGAGGAACAAAAGTCGACCCCCTTATAGGTAGCCGATCACATGTGATTCGCTACTTCTTAAATCTTAGAGGTAGCTGCTGTTGTGATTCCTATTGTGAACGGCTACCTGCCTGTGATGCTACCTACCAATTTAGGACCAAATGTCGTAAAAGTCGTAAGTCTTCCAGGTAGCTAATCGTGATTCTGTGAGCGGCTACTTCACTGAATGTGATTCGTCTACCTGACATGATTCGTTACAGTGATTTCAGTGAATGCAGTTGAAAGATGTCTCGATTTGTCGCCATTTCGGAAGGGCATAGCCACATGCTAGGGCAGAGCTATAGTTTGATGGTGTTGGACAAAAACCGGAGGCAGTTCCTATGGAGAGATAGGAGGAGGAAGGACCTCTACATGATCTTTATTTTGCTACGTCTAAGTGTGATCTGCTACCTCTAAGTGTGATCAGCTACTTAAGTACAAATGTTTTTTCTATTTGGCTTATTTCAAGTTCAATTTTGAGCTTTGATTATTACAATAGTTATATATTCTTACGAACAAAGTCGCTGAAAAAGAAACAAATGAACAAATGAACAAATGCAATGCAGAAATGTAGAGATCGGCAGAATTCGATCCTAGAACAACCGGACGAAAGGGCAATTCTTCTTTTCAGAAGAGAAATAAAGCGTGCTATTAATTTCTACCACTATGAAAACATAATGACAATGTAATTGGTAACAAATCACAATGAATTAGGTAGTGAATCACAACAGATTCATTGATTATGTTTACTTGTACCTGATTGTATGGTGTTTAGGCGGAATACAACAGTATTTAAGTTAAATTCTTACAGGACTTGAACCCAATAATTTAACCACTGACCTAAAGAGAATACTTTCTACCGCAGTTGTCAGCTATTGTATTTTAATCCGGAAGCAGCCATGTTTGAAGGAGTGGTCTCCTGTAACAATATAATTATAACTATTATTTAATTTTTGCATTTCTATACTTACAGTGTGGCCACGGTGACTATTCAGGTTTACGCTCATGCCCTGGTGGCCTTTCTGGAATTCATTGCCGAGACGCCGAAATGGACGCGCCACCTGGGCATGAGCGTATTGAAGGTGAAGGAAGTGGCGGAACGGGTGAGGACAGTGGCGAGGTCCCTGAAGGAGGATATATAAACAGGGAGAACATGGAGAGGTACGGTATATTATGATCTAGAGAGTGTATTTATTATCATTAAAAATGAGATGTGCCAAGACCAAATATCTGTTAACATTTATAAATCGGGAGAATGTGGAGAGGTACGGTACATTATGATTTATAGTGTATTCATTATAAGAAAAAAGGAAATGTGCAAAGACTAAATATCTGTTAACATTCATATTTACAGGCACTCAAGGGGAGATAGGAGCCTCCACATCGAGGAATGGATGTTGGGGGCCTATCTGGAAGGAGGGCGGCCGGTTAGATGTAGGGAGCTGCTGGAAAAAGCAGAGTGACGGGTTGACCCCAGCAGAGGCCGTCGAGGTGCGGGATATTTTTATCGTAATGCTCGTAATATCCAACGCCCGACGGCCAGGAGACATCGGGCATCTCCTCCTTAAGACGGGGGAGGATAGCAGTGCCGGAAGAGGAGGGGGCTATGGCCGAGATCTATGTAAGTTGATGACTTTATAACGTAATTTACATACATCCATGAGGGTTAATTGAGGCTGTACGATGCTAAATAAAATGTCTTCAACAAACTAAGTTAAACAAATCATTTAGTACAAAGATTTCTTAAAAGCAGCCTTATCATATTCCGTAATTAACCGTTTCCTATGCGACAATCTTTAGACTCTTCCAAACCGAAAGAGTGTGCAGACGGCAACATTTCAATATGATGAAAATGGTTAAAAGTTCTGGGTAGAAAACACTGTTCGATAATGATAAATTGCTCGTTACAACCAATTTCTCCTTTTTCCACGGTGTTTTCGAAAATCTTTCACTCCTGACCCGAAAAAACTCGGGCTTCTTTGGGAAAGGCTAAAACAGTATCAGTAACATGTATTTGGTTTTTTGTTTGCAGATTCCGGAACACAAGGAGGCGAAAAGTGGAAAGCTATGTCCTTTGATGTTTTCAAAGGACATGGCGATAAACTTAAAGAACTTCCTAGAATATGTCAGGGGGGAAGGACAGGAGATGTCCGTACCCGTTTGTCACGAGGAAGGGGACGGCGATTAACGCTTCTGTAAGTTAACATATTGCTTTTTTTATTCTCAATACAGTAAGTTGTGAACACTAATTATGAGAAGCCTATCAAATTGCTTGTTGTGATATGGGACTTAAATATCTGCTATCAAAATGAGCCTAAAATAGTATTGTATGCATGGAAATAATACGTTATCCGAACCTGTTGTAAATTTTTTGGAGTGGATCTTCCCCACCTGAAGTTGGAGTGGATCTTCCCCACCTGATAGCAAGCATAAACCGGAAGGTGGCAGTAACGTCGATTAGAGAGGCAGACGGGTCTCGTGAAGAGCAGGAAGTGTTAGCGAGGCACATGGCCCATAACTTGGCAACAGCAGACCGGTACTATGACAGGCCAAACAGAAGGAATGAAAGGCAGAAAGTTCTTCGGAGACTGAGGAAGAAGTACGTAGAGGCTGCGCACACGTCTTAAGGTGGATATGATTCAGAAGTTGTTCTTCTAACTGTAACTCAATTCATGTCAAGAAATTTGCCATGAATTTGTTTGCAGTTAGAAGAAAATGCAGAAGCCTTCTCCCTTGCCAACCTTTCTTCTAACTGTAAACAAATTCGTGTCAAGAAATTTGCCATGAATTCGTTTGCAGTAAGAAGAAATGAATGAAATGAATGAATGAATAGCTTTTTAAGGCCCGTCGACAACTTAGGTCATATTGGGCGCACTTACTTAGTAAACAATAATGTGAGGTGAAAATAACATACATGTGCAACAACATAAGACAAACATGATAAATGAGGAATGGACGAAACACAAAATGATGCCCTTTTTGTCGCCTTTTACGACATGCATGCTGTCACTTTTGTTCCGCCAGATGAAACGGCAGATGTGACGATCGCGGGACTGCAGTGGTTTATTCTTATACCCCCGATTAAACCACACGGGGTCCCAAAGGCCAATTGATTCCCATTCCAAACCCCATTTACATCGAGAAAAAAAAATATAGGATTTGGAATAAGAACTACCCAGCCTGCTGAAATCCTATGAATTACGAGGAAAGCAGCCATATGTCTCTAATTTTAGTCGCCTTCTACGACATGCCACAGAGAAAGGCCGAGGTCCTATTCTATACAGTAAAAAAACCTGGGACCCCACTGGGAAGTAAGAAGAAACATAGAAGTCCTTCTGAAGCTTTCTTCCGACTGTAAAATAATTCATGTCAAGAATTTGACATGGATTTTGTTTACAGGCAGAAGAAAGGCTCGATTGAAAGTATTAGAATTATTGGCCATGTGTTTCAAAAAAGCCGTAAGTTTCTTCTAATTGTAAACAAATTCATGTCAAGAAATTTGCCATGAATTTGTTTGCAGTTAGAAGAAAGTACAGAAGCCCCACCCACTCCCAACTTTTTTTCTAGCTGTAAATAAATTCGTGGCAAGGAATTTGCCATGAATTGGCTTGCAGTTAGAAGAAAATACAGAAGTCATGTCCGTTCCTAAGATTTCTCCTACCTGTAGACTAATTGGTGTCAAGGAATTTGCCATGAATTTGTTTGCAGGTAGAAGATATTGCAAGATCGTAAAAACTATGTGCTAGATGCATTAAAATTGCCATGCTTTTTCTTCTAGCTGTAAACGAATTTGTGTCAAGGAATTTGCCATGAACTCGTTTGCAGTTAGAAGAAAATATAGAAGCCGTCTCCTGCCCCTGACGGACATTTCTTCTAACTTTGAAGGAATTCATGTCAAGAAATTTGCCACGAATTCCTTTAGAGTTCGAAGAAAATACAGAAGCCTCCTCCATTCCGGAAAAAAATCTTCTAACCTTAGAGGAATTCATGTCAAGAAATTTGCCATTAATTCCTTTAAGGTTATAAGAACAAGAGGACCATGATGGTCCTATATCGCTCACCTGAGTACTAAGTAGTAAAGGTCTACAATGAAGACAAATACCAAATATCAAAGTTTAGGCCAAATAATTCTGACAGAGTATGTAACTGTGCAAAAAGCATTTTCTTCTTTTCCGAAATGCTTTCACAACCTTTCTTATTCAGGGTCATTGAAAGTCAGGATTGTATAGTAAGGGATTGAATTAACTCGGAAGGCCAGGCATTTATTTCCTGATCAAAATGGTGGTCGAATGGTAGATTAAAACATCATTCGCTCATTGGTAAGACACAAATGAGACTTGTCTCAGTAACCTTTGGTCAAATGTCAAAGGATGTTGGCTGAGACAGTAATCAAGCCAGTGTAAACTAGGAACCCTAGACTAATAGCTCACAACATTACTGCCTGATCTATCGGGGCTCAACAAGTCCAGTATATGAAAGGTAACCCTTTTTCTGTGACACATCTTACAGAAGAAATTTGTATCAAAGACTATCCTAAGGAAAACATATATTTGAAGTTTCATAAATGCCAAGGACTTTTGAAGATATCTGTCAAGGTGGATGGATGGGTTAACTGACTGCAATTGGTCCATAATGAAATTATACATTTAGTCCCCTTTTTTGATAACTTGTCGTTTCATGAAATAAAATCAAATAACTATTGTCCGTCGTTTAACAAGATGAAGTTTAATTACATTATGTCCTGAACTGAAAGAGATATTGGTCCAAAGTGAAAATTTACACCAAGCCCCCGTTTTCAATGACATGACATTTAATGAAAAAAGGTAAAATATTGTTTAGACTATCATAAGGAACACATGTACGAAGTTTCCATCTCCTTTCAGAACAGGAATTTCAAAGTTTTCTTTCTTTGTTCCCATGTTCAAACTTGTGACCACCAGGGCGGGGCCAGTTTGGACCCCAGGATCATCGTATGAACAAACTTGGTAGAGGTCCACTAGAAGATGCTACATATGAAATATCAAAGCTCTATGACCAGTTTCAGAGAAATTTTTTTTTAAAGTTTTCCTTCTTTGTTCCTATGTTTCGAAGCTGTGACCCCCGGGGCTGGGCCAGTTTGGACCCCAGGGACATCATGTGAACAGACTTGATAGAGGTCAACTAGCAGATGCTACATACCAAAAATCAAAGCTCTGCACCTTCTAGTTTCAGAGAAGAAAATTTTTAAAGTTTTCCTTCTTTCTTCCTATGTTTCAAACTTAGAACCCCCGGGGCTGGGCCAGTTTTGACCCCAGGGGCATCATATGAACAATCTTGGTAGAGGTCCACTAGGAGATGCTACATATGAAATATCAAAGCTCTACGACTTCCATTTTCAGAGAATGAGAATTTTAAAGTTTTCCTTCTTTGTTCCTATGTTTCAAACTTGTGACCCCCAGGTCGGGGCCAGTTTTGACCCCAGGGGCATCATATGAACAATCTTGGTAGGGGTCAACTAGAAGATGCTACATACCAAATATCAAAGCTCTACGACTTCTGGTTCCAGAGAGGAAGAATTTTGAAGTTTTCCTTCTTTGTTCCTATGTTTCAAACTTGTGATCCCTGGGGCGGGGCCAGTTTGGACCCCTGGGGCATCATAATCTTGGTAGACGTCCACTAGGAGATGCTACATACCAAATATCAAACCTCTGCACCATCTAGTTTCAGAGAAGAAAATTTTTAAAGTTTTCCTTCTTTGTTCCTATGTTTCAAACTTGTGACCCCCGGGGGGGGCCAGTTTTGACCCCAGGGGCATCATATGAACAATTTTGGTAGAGGTCAACTAGCAGATGATATTAACCAAATATCAAAGCTCTGCACCATCAAGTTTCAGAGAAGAAGAATTTTAAAGTTTTCCTTCTTTGTTCCTATGTTTCAAACTTGTGACCCCCAGGGCTGGGCCAGTTTTGACCCGCGGGGCATCATATGAACAATCTTGTTGAACGCCCACTAGGAAATGCTACATACCAAATATCAAAGCTCTGCACCTTCTAGTTTCAGAGAAGAAGAATTTTAAAGTTTTCTTTCTTTGTTCCTATGTTTCAAACTTGTGACCCTGTGGCTGGGCCAGTTTTGACCCCAGGGGCATCATATGAACAATCTTGGTAGAAGTCCTCTAGAAGATGGTACATACCAAATATCAAATCTCTGCACCTTCTAGTTTCAGAGAAGAAGATTTTTAAAGTTTTCCATCTTTGTTCCTATGTTTCAAACTTTTGACCCCTGGGGTGGGGCCAGTTTTGACCCCAGGGGTATCATATGAACAATCTTGGTAGAGGTCCACTAGGAGATGCTACATACCAAATATCAAAGCTCTGCACCTTCTAGTTTCAGAGAAGAACAATTCTAAAGTTTTCCTTCTTTGTTCCTGTTTCAAACTTCTGACCCTCGGGGCCGGGCCAGTTTTGACCCCTGGGGTATCATATGAACAATCTTGGTAGAGGTCCACTAGGAGATGCTACATACCAAATATCAAAGCTCTGCACCTTCTAGTTTCAGAGACGAAGATTTTCAAAGATTTTGCTATTTTTTTTTTCCTTTTGGTTGCCATGGCAACAAGAGTTATGGGTGGAATTCAATCTCTTGAACAACTTTGGTAGAGCTTTACCCAAGGAACATCCCTGCCAAGTTTCATCAAGATTTAGGAGAAGAAGATGTTTAAAGAAAATGTGGACGACGGACGATGCACACCGCACGACGGACATTGGGCGATCACAAAAGCTCACAATGAGCACTTCGTGCTCAGGTGAGCTAAAAAACAGAAGCGCTCTCCATTCCGGACATTTCTTCATATTTTAAAGAAATTCATGTGAAGGTATTTGCCATGAATTACTTTGGATTACCAGCATTTTCTCCTTTTCCCACAATGTTTTCAAAAGGCAACTATTCCAGACCCGTAAAAACCAGGGATTGATTGGGAAAGGGTTAAGCTCAGAGTGCCTTAACTATATTTGCTTCTGATGCAATAGCGTAGATCAAGATCAGACTTCACAAAAAGTGCAGACTGATTTTTGATCTACACTGACTGTGTTACCAGTATGCAAGAGATGAAAGGAACCATGAAATCGAAATGATATAGGTCCTATCTTTAGATTGACAATGTCTGATGGGTTTATTGAAATAAGGTGGCAGCAGGTAACTTCATTGAGGAAAGCCTTGTAAAAACAAATTACCAACATATATCAAGGGTTAACTCTTTACCAAACAACAAAATTTTTGTATTGTTCAGACTGAAATCATCTCAGGACCACAAATTTAACTCATTTCCAAACGACAATATTTTAGGTTGGTCCAAATAGAAAGCATTTGCAGATGTCAAAATAAAAGCGACTGAAAATTTGAAATTTGTTTTGTGAAAGGTAGAAAACAATGTGGGAAAAGGAGAAAATGCTGGTTACCAGCATTTTCTCCTTTTCCCACAATGTTTTCTGAAGGCTTCTTTTTCTTTCTTTTTCTTTTCGTTTTCTTTCTAAAGGCTTCTTTTTCAGGGGCATCAAAAGTAGGGATTGTGTGGTAATGGGTTAATGTAGCTCAGCTGATAATTTCTGTCTGTGATAGGGTCATCACAGTATTAAGTATCCATATAATCTATTGTACTTAAATGAATAAAACTTGTAACTTGTAAACTTGTGTATAACAACCAACCAATTCAAGGGGTATTTTGGTCCTTTGAAAGCAGAAAATTGAGTGATAGTAAAAATATTGATTCAGATCCACCAGCAAAAGTTAACCTGGGCAGGTACATATAGCAGCTGCACTAAGCCCCCTTTTCACAGAGCATGACTCATAGTACTTTGAGAAAATCCGCAATAATATAAATGTAAGTATAAGTAATCTTTCTGACTGATTCTGTCATGTGATCATGGCAGGAAAGTGAAACAAAACAACTAATGATAAGGATCTGAAAATGTAGCATGCAATTTCAATGCATTCTTTTGGCATGAAAATGGCCTGGAATTACTCGACCAACAACTTTTTAATAACCCTTTACCACACAACCCAGAGTTTAAACTACATTGAATAAAAAGAGAAGTTTCAACTATTGTGGGAAAAGCGAAAAAATGCTGGTAACCAGCAATTTCTCTTTTTTCCCACAATATTTTCTCTCCTTAAAAAGGTAAATCACAACATTGTAATAAACTTCAATATGCTGTCTGCAAATATTTTCAATTCAGACAAGTCTAAAATTTTGTAGTCTGGTGAAGAGTTAACAAAAATTTTACAAGAACCGTGAAGATGTAATTCATTGTTCTACAAATCCCACAAAGTCCATTTATCGTCAGCCTGGCTGCTTCTTACTGGGTGTATTGAAAGTATTCTTCCATTTTTACTCATGAATGAAGAGCCTGTACCTTGCTGGCTGTTATCTGGGAGTTTCCACTGAAAAGGAAATCAAAGTGCTGAAAGTACATTGTTCACATCTATCAAACTTCTTCATTGTCCTCTCAATCATTGTGCTCAAAGACTTGATATAAGGAACAATACAATGTAAGTGAAATGCATTCTTTCCAAAACGGAAATCTGACAGCAGGTTGATTTCTTTGTGTCTCCTAAAAATATCCGAATTTCCTGATACTGCCAATAATGGCTAGCTCAGCCGATCAGGGATATTGTCTGAATATATAAACTTTTTACCAAGCGACAAAATTTTTGACTGGACCAAATTGAAATCATTTACAGACAACAAATTAATTGTAGCTGAAATGATGATTTATGTCTTTGATTGAGTAAAAATCATTGTTGGTAAAGGAGAAATTGCTGGTTACCATCATTTTCTCTTTTTCCCACAATATTTTCAGAAGGCTTCTTTCTCAGGTCATTACAAGACGAGATTGTATGGTAAAGGGTAAAATTAAATTATGGTCTTGATTCTACATGTTTGATTTTCTGTAGCTGTTTTTTTCACTTTTGTATATTTGTAAGGTAGCACAGTTTGAACTTGAAAGCAAAACAATTGCTAACAGACAGTTCCATTCAACAGAAGGTTAACTTGTATTGGCTGTCCACAGATCTACGACCAACTAACAAGAATGCAGAAGAATACTCACTACTGATTCTTGCCGACTCTGTAAAATTCATCCACATATTCCGACCGCCCCAGTAGCTCAACAAAATCTTCATCGTGAGTGATCACTACAAGCTGGAAATTGCGCTGATGGCTTCTTGCTTTAATTATACTGTAAGTACAAAAGATTTTACAAACTATCATACAATTACAACTGTATTAGTACTGTAGTTGAGATATTTACAAAAAAAAAACATATGAAAAGCAGCTATTACTTGTGTCAAACACATAGTTGCTCCTTTTCCCATTATATATTTCATGCTGTTGACAAAAATAATATTTGTTCTTTCTACGTAAATGTTCAGTACTATGATACAGTGTTCAACTGAAAAACAACTATCAAGGAAATCTTTGTGATTTTCCCGCATAAGTAAAATTTGTCATGATATCCAATGGCTTAAATGTAAGCTACATTAAGGTATACTTTACCAAGACACAAGATCATGTGGGACGATTGAAAGGGTTCCTTTTTGACATAAATGAGTGTCTTTTTCCATCAAAATCTATAAGAATATCAGTCTAGTAGCTGTTCATACTGCCAAATCTCCATTTTTAATTTAAGTGAACTTAAAAATGAAGATTTAGTAAATTGAATAATAGGTTAGTTTTACACAATACAGTACAGATGACTTTTATTCTTCATTTGGCAGTTGTTCTCCAAAATCAAACCATGCCTAAGGTGAGTATTTGGTAAATCTCAGAATTTTACACAAGGAAATAAAATCCACCTTTACAGTGCTATGTAAATCTTGTGACTGAGGGCAAAGGCTGTCCCTACTACATGTTAGCATTCCACTTTACAACAAATGACAACACAGGAGTACAAGTCGGACCTTGGCATACATGTATTATGTTAACCCTTTCCCAAACAGCAAATTATGGACCAGACCAAATTGAAAGCATTTTGCAGACGACAAATTAACAGTTGCTAAAAAGATTATTTTTTCATATGATAGAGTAGAAAACATTGTGGGAAAAGGAGAAAATGATGGTAACCAGCATTTTCTCCTTTTCCCACAATGTTTTCACAATGCTTCTTTTCCTGACCCGTAAAAATCAGGGATTGTTTGCGAAAGGGTTAAAGATGCATCTTTACTCATTTTCATCCAGTTTTGTAACTACTTTCATCTTTAATTTATGAAACTATAACCGTTCCTACATCTATGTGCCAAATGTTGCCCCTGATAGTGGTAAGACTGCACAAATGACACCTGTTAGAAAATTAATTTCATTCACTTGAGCTACCTCAGGCATAACAGTGATAGTTTGCAGTATTAAACTGAGAAAAAAGACTAGAATTTCTTTATCCCCCACACCTCATATATTATTTTTCATTTATATTTACACAGCTGACTAGATACTACACATAATAAATTTTAAGGTGTTTGCTTACCCTCTGGCTGTGAAGATGTATCTTTAACCCTTTAGATATCATTTCTAGACATTGCTTGTTGGCGCCTTTGGAAAACATTGTGGCAAAAGGTGAAATTGCTCGTGACGAGCAATTTCATCTTTTGCCACAATGTTTTCTATGCTATCAAAAGGTGTCATATACACATAAGAAATGGCGTCATCCTTGCTGTTATTTAAGACTTAATCATAGATAACATAGAAATGCCTTATGGGGTAAAGGGTTATCTGTACCAACTGATGAAACAAATGTGCAGTACATAACTCTGAAAACGTCCTTGTGAAACAAGTATAATAAACTTAATAATGCAGGTAAATTGAATAGTAATGTTGATTTTTGTAGCAAACATAATTATTCTTTTAAAGGATTTTTTTTTTCTCTGATGTTCTGATTGTTCTCAAAAATTTATGCTGAAAAAAAAAAACAAACTTTTATCATACTGCAAAGAAAGTTCTCGCAGTGTGATTGGATAATACGTTGGGGTTTAACGCCACTTTAACAGCTAAGGTCATATCATGGCAGTCGGTGAGGCATGTGTGTTTCCTGGCTTTCTCACACCGGTACTAACACTACTTTCTTTCCAAACAACCACCAGGTCATGAGTCCGACACGCTCATCACTGAGCCACCCGGGTGGGCCCAGATAAAAAGTACTTTCTACTTTGGGATGCTTGTGTACATGACTATGCTTTCATTGAAACATCCAAAATGGCAACATCAACCAATATGAGCCATCCACAAGACACACTGAATAGACTGCACGATATAATCACTACTTTCTCTTGATAGCTGTCATTAAAACAGATGGCATGGATTTTTTTTTATTCTAACATGACACACAAATTCCGCTCTATAAACACAGTGCAAGGAAAGCGTGATAAAATCTGCCACAATCTACGCAGAGTAACGTAATTCTTTATCGAGTGACGTCATTCACTGAGTAGGTTATTCAATGGAACATAATCTTTATCTGCGTTTTTACTCTTCGTTTGAACTTGTTTTCCTGTAATTAAGAATTGACCATGTTAGAATCGAAATAATCTTTCTATCGTGGTATATCGTTCAATAAACCATGTTGTGAGTTATGAGGCACAATGAATAACCCACTCAGGCTATCGCCCTCGTGGATTATTTATTGCACCTCATAACTCACAACTGTGGTTTATTGAACGATATAACACGATAGGAAGAAGATTATTTCTTAATCATTTGTTGTCATTCTAAAACTAATGCACTGGGTTAATCCCCTTGTCAGGTAAGCAAACTGTGAAGAACCCGAACTCATACATTATAACGACAAAAGGGTAACCCAATGGTTGTTTAACCCTTTCCCAAACAATCACTGAATTTTACGGGTCTGGAATAGTAGCCTTTTGAAAACATTGTGGGAAAAGGAGAAAATGCTGGTAACCAGCATTTTCTCCTTTTCCCACAAGTTTTTCTACCCTATTATAGACAGAAATCATCGTTTCTGCAAGAGTTGATTTGTCGTCTGCAAATGCTTTCAATTTGGTCTAGTCCAAAAGTTTGTCGTTTGGGAAAGGGTTAAGGCAACTAATGCTGGTATACTTTTGCCAACAAATCATTAAAATTCATAGTCAGCATACACAATTTGTGAGAACATAGAAAAGGGAAAATTTCACTGAATACACATTGGAATGGTAGAACTTTGCAGTGTAATACTTTAATTGTACAGTCAGGTGGCAAGGGACTTTGAAACTTGTTCACAGCAGAGATGAATCATGTCGCCACCTCTCCTTTGGCTCAGTGTGACATGGGCTCTGGGTGACATGATTTGCCACAGCCATGAACAAGTTTCCAAGTCCCCTGCCACCTGACCATACAGCCAATAATGTTATCTACATGCTGAAATGCACTTATTTCTTTACCAGAGAGGAAAAATTTAGACTTGTCCATAAACTAAAATATTTCATAGTGTTAACTTAACTCTTTACCACACGACAAAATTTTAGACTGGTTCAAATTGAAAGCATTTGCAGACGACAAAATAAAGGTGACTGAAAATTTGAAATTTGTTCTGGAAGGGAAGAAAACACTGTGGGAAAAGGAGAAAATGCTGGTTACCAGCATTTTCTCCTTTTCCTACAGTGTTTTCAAAAGGCTTCTTTCTCAGGGGCGTCAAAAGTAGGGATTGTGTGGTAATGGGTTAAATATGGCTCAAGTTACTGGATTTGTCTTTGAAAGGCTTGAAAACATTGTTGGAAAAGGAGAAAATGCCGACTACCAGCATTTCCATTTTCCCAAAACGCTTTCAAAAGCCTTTTTCTTTGAAATGCTTAAAATTCTGGATTGTGTGGAAAAGTTTTCAGGGATAATGCATCTACATCTATTAGATATACTTACTCCACAAGCCCACAAGCCAAGCTCTCTATATTCTCTCTGTCTAAGTTGGTTGTTGGTTCATCCAGAGCTAGAATACCGCAGTTCAAGCAAAATGTCTCCGCAAGGGCAAGCCGTATTATAAGGGATGCCAATACCTAGTAAAAAGATGGTGATTGATTAAATTGTGTTTTAACCCATTACCACACAATCCCTACTTTTGATGCCCCTGAGAAAGAAGCCTTTAGAAAACATTGTGGGAAAAGGAGAAAAATGCTGGTAACCAGCATTTTCTCCTTTTCCCACAGTGTTTTCTACCCTTCACAAAACAAATTTCAAATTTTCAGTCACTTTCATTTTGTCATCTGCAAATGCTTTCAATTTGGACCAGTCTGAAGTATTGTCCTATGAAAATGGGTTAAGCCACTTTTCAGCACTTTTTAATTCATATTACAGCCCAGCTGACATTCATGTATGTCCTGGATTTTAATAGTGCTAGGCCTGGGCTCTGAAGTGTCTTGCCCTAGGACACAGCCATGAAATATCAAGTTTCTTGTGAGACTCAAACCCACTGCATCAAGGTTTTGTGTCCTACACCTCAGATGTAACACAAATGATAAAGTCATGGCACCAATCTTCATTCAACTATTTTAATAACAAGTATCAGATATATGTATTATTCATTGAACTCTTTACCAAACAACAGATTTATAGACTGGTCCAAAATTGAAAGCATTTGCAGATGACAAAATAAATGTTACTGAAAAATTGAAATTTGATCTGGAAAGAGTAGAAAACATTGTGGGAAAAGAAGAAAATGCTGGTTACCAGCATTTTCTCCTTTTCCCACAATGTTTTCAAGAGACTTTTTTCTCAGGGTCGTTAAAAGTCGGGATTGTGTGATAAAGAGTTAATTATCATGCTTCCTACCACCCAACCTGAAAGGTGATCCTCTATAAAGCCTTTACCAAACAATGCATAGATTTAAAAACCTTAAATATCATATGAAGTTTAAAAACATTGATAAACCCCTATAAGTTATGTAAGAAGAGTGTTGACTTACTTAAATAATTCCAGAACAACCTGATAGAATGTAATAAGTCACTGACTGACTCTGTCTGGACAAATTTTGAACCTTTTGTTAAAAGGCCTCAACTCTTGCCACAATGTTTTCACACATATTCATGGACTAAACTTTCAAGTCTTAACTCTACCACACAGCAAAATTTTTTACCTATCCAAATTGAAAGCAAACAACAATTTCAGAGTGGCCCAAATGATACAATTTTTCCCTGATAGGATATAAAACTCTGTGGGAATAGGAGAAAATGCTGGTTACCAGCATTTTCTCCTTTTCCCACAAGGTTTTCAAAAGGCTTCTTCCTCAGGGTTGTTTAAAGTCATCATTGTGTGGTAGAGGGTTAAATGCTTTCAACTTCATTAATCTGAATTACAAAACGTTTCACTAAACAGATCTCTGCAACCCACCTTCTGACCAGCACTACATCGCCCTCTCATATCAATGACAGTGTCTCCGGGTTTGATCATGACTACACGATAATTGTACACTTTACGTGTTTTAATGGTGTCTGCCTCATCCTCATCAGATCTTATTTCTATTGTCTCAATATCTGTCAAAATGCAAGACATAGGGGATGAATGTTCATTGGACTGGTCTTGAATGCCCCTTTAACAATATTTCAGTCATATCAAAGTAGTAAGTGAAGTGTAACACTGACTCAGAGGGTTGCATACTCACAATTTATAGCACAAGAGATTATTTGTCCATGTACAATGATTTGTTAACTCTTTAGTGTACAATAAAATTTTTGGACTGGACCAAAGTGAAAGCATTTGCATACAACAAATCAAGTATGGCTAAATTGGATTTGTTTCTGAAACGTAAAAAAACAAAAATTGTGGAAAAAGAATGAAATTCTGGCAACCAGCATTTTCTCCTTTTCCCATAATATTTCAAAAGTCTAATCTACCAGGGTTGTTAATAGCCTGTGGTACAGTGATAAGGAGTTAAAGGATTTGACATGCCTCATCAAAAATACCTACCGTTACCCTTATATGTATTCCTCCACAATTCACGGATAATTTTGTTGATTTCCTCCATTTTTAAGTTGTGGTAATTCATGATAGCCCTGAAAAAAAAAATCAAATAGAGCATTACTAAACAATCCTTTGTTTTAACCAACCTGAGGAAAAAAAAAAAACCACTTTCAAAATAAAGTGAGAAAAGGATAAACGATGGCAAATCACTATTTTCTATGTCTTCCACATTGTTTTCATCCTTTCAAAAACAAATTCCCAAATCTTAATTTTCAAACAAAACTTTTATTTGTTGTGTCCAAATGCTTTCAATTTAGGCAAGTCTAAATTTTTGTGGCCTGGTAAAAAGTGAACACTTCTCACCTGTCAAGAGCCTTATGATATTTATCAAGATCACCATTGGCCAACTCTGTGGTCTGTAAAAAAAAATAATGCATGATGAGAAAAGTCTGCTTTTGCCAAAATGTATCACAAGTTCAACCCTTTACCCCATAAGGCATTTCTATGGCATCTCTAATTGATCCTAAATAACAGCAAGGATGAAGCTGTTTTTTATGTGTATATATGACACCTTTAGATAGCATAGAAAACATTGTCGAGCAATTTCACCTTTTGCCACAATGTTTTCCAAAGGCTTCTACAAGTGATGTGTAGAAATGAGTATCTATGGAGTAAAGGGTTAAGCCTAAAATTATGTTGCTGACTCTTTACAAAATAACAAAACTTAATACTCATCTGAATTCAAAGCATCTGCATATGACAATAGGTCTAAAATGATGAAGTTTTCTCTGAAAAGTTAAAAAAACATTGTCAGACAAGGAGAAAATGTCAGTTTTTAGCATTTTTTTCCTTTCTTCACAATGTGTTCATTAGCCTCTTCTCTCAGGCTCATTTAAATTGGGAATTGTGGTGAAGAGTTACAATGATTCTTATCTAACAATGTTTCTATGAATTAGCCAAGTAAGAATGCATCAAAAATATCATGTAAGATGAATAGAAATGTTTTCTGAACTGTAAAATATCGAATTTGATCTACTCTGTCCTAAAAGTAACTACTCTAATGAACGAAATTATCAAGTTTGAAAAATGACAAACTACATGTACCCGAAGATCAATCATTTTCTCTCTGTACTTCTTTTCTGCATCTTTATAGGCTTCTGACTGTAGCTCTCTCTTAATTGATCTGATCTGATCTTCAAACCCTCTCTGTCGTCCCTCTGCTGTATGACGCTACAAATGAAAAATTTTCCGTTTTAACCCATTACCACACAATCCCTACTTTTGACGCCCCTGAGAAAGAAGCCTTTTGAAAACACTGTAGGAAAAGTGTTTTCCCACAGTGTTTTCTACCCTTCCCAGAACAATTTTCAATTTTTCAGTCACCTTTGTTTTGTCGTCTGCAAATGCTTTGAATGTGAACCAGTCCGAAATTTTGTTGTGTGGTAAAGAGTTAAGTCATACTCTGTCATTTCAAGCAAATTATAATACTATTTATCAGTGAATGAAAGACAGTAGTAACTTTATTCCATTACCAAACTCTAAAACTTTAGACTGATCCAAAATCAAAAGTATTTGCAGACAACACTTGGAATATTGCTAAAATGCTGGGAAACAGAGAAAATCCTAGTTACATTTTCTCTTTTTTGTTACAATGTTTTTAAAAAGCTTCTTCCTCAAGAATCAGAACTGTTAGAGTCGCAACAATTGGTTTGTGTGGCAAATGGTTAAAGGTTGCCCTTCCGATTTTGGGACGAAAAATTTACAGAAATACAAAAAAATCATATTACTCCCAAGCCTTTTAATTTTCATTCATAAAACCCTTGTAGTCAAAAACCATCTGACAACAATAGAAATTAGAGATTTCTGGTGCGAAATCTAAATATACCTTCAGAGTTTATGCAGCCTTTTAAAGGCGGCCCTTCAGATTCTAGGACAAAAATTTTACAAAAGTACAAAAAAATCATCCTTATACTCCCAAAGTCTTATAATTTTCTTTCATAAAACCCCAGTAGTCGAAAACCATCTGACAACAAGAGAAATTAGAGATTCACCACAGCCCAGGTCGACACCACAGGGCAATAAGATCTATTTTTACATGAGCAACTTCCTCATTTATATACTGTAAGTACACATACGAAGTTTCAAACATAGCGTCCGAAGAAGACATTATGAAAAATAATTACATGTTTGTTGTTATGGAATTTAAGATCATTAGTCATGTGCCAGTCACTTAACATTCTCATAATGCTTTTTTGATTTTTTGCATGAAATCTGAAAATAGCTTAAGAGGCTATGTAGCCTTGTAAGCGAATACCATCAAAAAAAAATTTGGGGGGGGGGTAATTTTATGGTTTCTTAATTATTGATATTGGTGTGATGTGAAAAATCTAAATACCCACCCTTAAGGGAACACCATCAAAAAAAATTTTTTTTGTAATTTTATGCTTTTTAATCATTGATGATCTGTATAGTTTTTTCATATAACTTTCAGTGATACATATATTTTTTACTTTGGTGAGATGTGAAAAATCTAAATACCCACCTTTAAACACTTCATAAAATTCAAGTATCTTTTAACATACTTACTTGTCTAGTCAATTCTTCCACTTTAGTTTGAAGGTTCCTCTTCTCTCGTGACAAAAATGCCACATCTATGTCACCCAGTTTGTTTTGCAATTTATCAATCTTTCTGGATAAAGTATCACATTCCTTTTGTTTACTTCTCAAGGTCACATTGGTCTGGAGGTCAAGCTCCCTGACCTAAAACAGAGCAAACAATTATGAAATATTCCCACGTTCTGTAGAACTTTAAGAGGAAAGCTTTTGAAAAAATTGAAAAAAGCCTTCATGTTTCTGCCAAAGTCAGCCTTCACAGTCCACACAGACTGACCTGGGTCAAAACTTTTCACCAGTGGTAAATATTCTGTACATCCAAAGACTAGTCTACCTGTTGATTAACCCATTACCACACAATCCCTACTTTTGACGCCCCTGAGGAAGAAACCTTTTGAAAACACTGTAGGAAAAGGAGAAAATGCTTGTAACCAGCATTTTCTCCTTTTCCCACAGTGTTTTCTACCCTTCCCAGAACAAATTTCAATTTTTCAGTCACTTTTATTTTGTCGTCTGCAAATGCTTTCAATTTGGACCAGTCTAAAATTTTCTTGTGTGGTAAAGGGTTAAGAGGATTTAAGAAGATTTTTGAAAATATTGAAAAAAGCCTTCATGTATCTGCCAAGGTCAGCCTGCACAGTCCGCGCAGACTGACCTGGGTCGAAACTTTTCACCAGTGGTAAATATTCTGTACATCCAAAGACTAGTCTACCTGTTGATTAACCCATTACCACACAATCCCTACTTTTGACGCCCCTGAGAAAGAAGCTTTTTGAAAACACTGTAGGAAAAGGAGAAAATGCTGGTAACCAGCATTTTCTCAATTTTCCACAGTGTTTTCTACCCTTCCCAGATCTAATTTCAATTTTTCAGTCACCTTTATTTTGTTGTCTGCAAATGCTTTCAATTTGAACCAAGTAAAGAGTTAAGTCAGTAGTCAAAGAAAGTGGCTATTATGGGTCCATAACTACTGTACGTAATGGTTGGCTTGGTATAATCATCATGGCGATGCATTACTGTATAAATGGAATTGCAAATTTTCTTTTGCATGTTTTACCACAATTACACCAATAAATAACCAATCCCTTAATTGCGCAAACATTTGGGTAAGCAAAATGTCCATAATCTAATATTTGCAAAATATTTGCCATGCGTATATGTATCCCTGTATGCAGTAAGTCCCCTTTTGCCAGAGTGTGGCTCATGTCAAAAGGTACCTGCTCATCTGGTAAAGGTTCCTGTATCTATATCTAACAGCTAGCACAGTACTGAGCATCTTCAGAAATGACAGACACAAGAGAAGATGATGAAAATTTTGCATAAAGGTGATGCAGAGAACGACAGGGCTAGCAGTTAACTCTTTACCATTCAATGACCAGTTATAATGACCTTAGGAAGCCTTTTGAAAACACTATGGGAGTACAAGCATTTTCTCCTTTTTCCTTTTTCTACCCCATCACACACAAATTTCATCTTTTGAGCTATCTTTCAATTACCATTTGCAAATGCTTCCATTTGGACAAGTCTGTATTTTGCTAGTGTGGTCAAAACTTAATATCGAGCCCAGTAATGAGTTAAATATTTTCAGAAATGATTGGACTGTATGGTGTTTAATGTCGTTTTCAACATTGTTTCAGTTATATTGTGGCAGCCAGTGCACATGCGTTACTGCAGTCTCCTTTATCAGTGCTCAGCAGAATTTTCTTTCCAGGCCACTGGCTTCTTTCCAACATGACCATCGTCAAAACAATGGTCAGTGGCGGGAGAGAAATGAATCCCGACACAATGACTATCATCAATCCCTGGAATGAAATTTGTGAAGCCAAGGATCAAATCCACCAGCCCCTGTTCTCAAGTTCTGCGTACTGTTGACAGAGCTACCTAGGCTCAGCTTTTCAGGGATGACAGATAAAAGAGAAGATGTTGCAGATTTTATATAAAGATGACACAGAATAACAGAGCTGTTGCAATACCTAAATATTTTTCTCCAACTTAGGCCAGCTAAAACTATCCAGAGCTGTCACTGAATGTGACTTCATACCCCCACCACCGCTTTGACAGTACATGTATTTTGCACACAGACGGACACATGGACAGACGCAGGGATGGAGACACAGGCTAGTTCCAGTATACCCGTGAAAACATTTGTTTTGCAGGGGTATAATTAAAACTAGTACTATTTCTATCACTAATAGATTATTTTTACCTTTTGATTGGATAAATCTTTTCTCAGTTTATCAATGTTAGCTTCAATCTCTTTCTTCTCATCCTCTATTTTTTCCAGTTTCTTTTCCAATTTCTCTTTCCTTGAACGACTTTCACCAAGATGCTCTGATTTTCCTGACTGGTTGTAGCTGAAACACAAAAGTTCCGTAATAAATATATTTTGTCACCCCTCCTTGCAATCTCATTTGTTAATTTCACTTATATGATATTGAATGACCTCACTATGACCTTGACTTTTCTAATTCTTTATCAATAACATTTTGCTCATCAACAAAATTTGAGACTAATCTACACTGAAAACAATCGCAGAAGATAGAGTCAGTCTAGCTTTAGTACAGGTAACAGGATTTTTCCTTCAAGGCAGAGAAAATGATCTGGGCAAAAGAGAAAATTCTAGTTACCAGCATTTTCTAGACAAGGCACCCTTTTGACCACAGCATAATCTGTGCTTTAAAATGCTATAATGGTATGATTTCTTTTGATATATACCCAATCTAGCAAATGATCTTATAATAAAAGTACCTTTTGATTTCCTTGTTAATATTTCTCACACCAGTAGCATGGCCTTTAACAATTTCCACCTGTAATAAGAGATTTATTACCAGGTTACAATTACATAATATCTTTTCAAGCAGTATGAGTTAATTGCCCTTTTCTACTAGCCCTTTTCTATCTATACTGCATAACGTATGGTAACAATCTCTCTCTCTCTCTCTCTCTCTCTCTCTCTCTCTCTCTCTCTCTCTCGCTTTCTCATACATTGTAGGCTAGGCACAGAAGAAAATGCTTGTAGCAAGCATCTCTTCTACAAGGTATTTTCTACACTTTCCAAAATGAATTTTACTGTTTGACTGTAGTCAAATTTGTTGTAGTCAACTGCTTCTAAAAAAGAGGAGTCTAAAATGCCATTGTTCGGAAGAGAATCAATGACAGACAAGTTCAACACAATGACTATAGGGTTAACACATTAGCAATAACAACAAGATTACTCTTTTTTCCTTCTGAAGATTTTTTCATATCCTCTAAATACATACATCAACTATGGGCAACTTTCCAAGTCTAGTAACAGACCTCATTTGGAAACAAAGGTTATGTTAACCCTTTCCCAAACGACAAACTTTTGGACTTGACCAAATTGAAAGCATTTGCAGACGACAATTCATCTCTTGCTGAAAAGATGATTTCTGTCTATGATAGGGTAGAAAACATTGTGGGCAAAGGAGAAAATGCTGGTTACCAGCATTTTCTCCTTTTCCCACAATGTTTTCAAAAGGCTACTATTCCAGACCCGTAAAAACCAGGGATTGTTTGGGACAGGGTTAAAAGGAGTAGCTGCTGAGATATAAGTCAGCCTTTGGTAGAGTCTGCATCACTGTGTGCATACTGGTTAACCTTTACTACACAACGCCTTGTTTAAATGAACCTGATAGAGAGGGTTAGGAAAACATTGCTGGCAAGCAGCATTTTCTTCTTTTCCCACAATGTTTTCTACCCTTTCAAAAACAGATATTATGATCCAAGTCCAATTTAATGTGTGTTTTGCAATCATTTTTTGTCTAGTTGATTGACTGATTTAACCCTTTCTCAAACAATCCCTGGTTTTTACGGGTCTGGAATAGTAGCCTTTTGAAAACATTGTGGGAAAAGGAGAAAATGCTGGTAACCAGCATTTTCTCCTTTTCCCACAATGTTTTCTACCCTATCATAGACAGAAATCATCTTTTCAGCAAGAGTTGAATTGTCGTCTGCAAATGCTTTCAATTTGGTCTAGTCCAAAAGTTTGTCGTTTGGGAAAGGGTTAATGATCCTACCTCAGCCTTGGCAGTCTCTACTTTATCATCTTTTTCTTCCACTAGTTTGTCTTTTTGATCCTTTAGTTTGTCAATCTTCACCTGTCATGCAATTGTAAGAAGTGTAAGATACTTGAAACATTTGTTTTTTTTTTTTTATAGTCTGGCTATTTTTATTATTTTTTTTTTCTATTTAGCAGTTTACAAGGTTAATTCAAGTACTTTACATTCATTCTCTCAAAATGGATCAAAATTACAGTGAAAAAGGACAAAGAAAAATGTTAAAGATATATATGATTTAAAAACATGGAGAAGAAGATCTTAATGCATATATAGGAAGCATCATCAGAAATTGAACCTTTAACTGCAGAGTAAATTCGTGATGATTTCGATGCAACAATTAGTACATATGATTTACTAACAGTATCGAATAAATGTTTGTTTTCATTGTGTATGTCAACATACCTATTCAACAAGAAGCTATCTATAAATGAAAAGGAATGTTTGAGAAGGATTTTATTCCAAATCAACATTATTTTAAATGGTCACAGTTAATATTCTAATTGTTATTATTGAACCAGTTCTTAACCCTTAACCACATAATCCTGTGTTATTGCAACAGTGAGGAAAAAAATATTAAAACAATGTTGGAGAAGGAGCAAAGGCCGATAAGCAGCTTTTTGTATTTCAATCACAATGTTTTCCAAATTTTCACAGCCAAATCAAATTATTTGTGCCACATCTAATTTGTAATCTACAAAAACAAGTCTAAAATTCTGTTGCCTGTTAAAAATATTTGCCAACCACAATAAAGCATTTCTCAAAAGCTGAAAAAAAAAAAAGAATTAAAATTTGCCAGAAAAGTAGGAAATGATGGTTATCAGCATATTCTCCATTTCCTACAATGTTTTCAAAGACAACCTACAAAGCCATCAGAACGTTTTTTCCACACACCTGATAGGAACTTATTATTGAGAAATAGATAAAAAAGTAATGTACATGTAAACATTAATACCTTACCTGCAATGGTCGAATTCTCTCACTGGCTTCCTGTTGAGAGAAAAAAATAACAATATATATGAGAAGTTATGTGATAAGAAATGTGCTTTTTATGCTATTTATCTTTTTTCTCAATTATTTATCTACTCATTTATTCACATGGTTATTTATCCATGGTAGAATGATATATTGGTACTTTGCGGAATTCATGTTCTTGTTAACTTCCATTAACCAATTACACTGACAACCACTGAAAACATTTTGGCAAATAGAGGAATTCCTCATGAAAAGCAATTATTCCTTAACCCTTTACCACACAATCCTGACTTTTAACGACCCTGAAAAAGAAGCCTTTTGAAAACATTGCGGGAAAAGGAGAAAATGCATTTTCTCCTTTTCCCACAATATTTTTACCCTTTCAAAGTCAGAATTCATCATATTACCAAGATTTAAGTTGTTGTCTTCAGATGATTTGAATTTGGTCCAGTCCAAAAATTTGTTGTTTGGTAAAGAGTTAAGCAATAACTTTTACCCATAATGGCCATGTATGTGTTAATATCAAACCTTCATAGCTTACGAACTATCAAAGCTTTTAAGAACCCTGAGAACATGACCTTTTGAAAACAATGTGGGGAAAAAGAAGCAAAAATGCTGGAAACCACCAATTTCTCTTTTTTCCACAATGTTTTCTACCCTTCCCAAAATTTTGTCTGCAAATGCTCTCAATTTTTGACAAGTCTACAATTTTGTTGTTTGGTTAAGAGTTAAAAGATGATAACCATCTCTTTTTGTCCAGTTCATCTTCTGCAAACTTGCTTCCTAAGATTCATAAAATTTTGGTGCCACAGTAGTGTCAGCTGTACCTTAATTTCTTGTGCATGACTTTCATTTTCAGATTCTAAATTCATCTTATCCTCTTCTAACTTAATTCTCTGTTGTAAATCATTCTCTATGCCCAGTTTCTCCTCACGCAGACCATTGATTGCGGTGCGTAAAACTTGAATCTGGTCAGAGTGGTCTGTCAGCTTTTGTCTCTTCTTGTCCAGTTGGCGACTCAGAGAATCCCTGCAAAAATACAGGAAGACTGAGTAAGGTTCTATCAAGCTTAACATGGATGTAAGCTTGGTTACCTAGATACCATTTTGTAGTAGCAATTCCGCGAGATCCTATACTTATACTATCCACAGGAGAAAAAGTTTAAATTATGCTGAAGGAGGAAACTCTTTTAGTACTTTGCCAAACAAACCCAAGTTTGAACAACCGTCAAGGAAAGAACTTGAGACAAAATTGTGGGAAAGAGAAAAAAAAAAAAAACTTCCAAAATGTTTTCAACATTTCCAAAGACCGTAATCATTTTTCATGCTTAAAACAATTGGTCATCTACAATTGTTTTCAATTTTGCAGTTTCAACTTTTCATCGTATGGTAAATACTTCATCATTTATTTCTCCTCACTCCACAGTTAAATTGAAAGTTGTAAAAAACACATATTTTCTTTTCAAATATTTATCCTTTGTGTAACTAGTTAGTAATACTTCTTTGTAAAATATAAAATAGTGTCTATAGTAATGAACTGCTTAGTAAATACATGTATACAATTACCGAAGTTGAGTTGGTGACATCTAGAGAAAGTAATGCAAAACTAAATGAACTAAATTCAACTATGGTTAACCACACAATCCCTACTTTTGATGACCCTGAGATAGAAGCCTTTAGAAAATATTGTGGGAAAAGGAGAAAATGCTGGTAACCAGCATTTTCTCCTTTTTCCACATGTTTTCTACCCTTCACGAAACAAATTTCAAATTTTCAGTCACTTTTATTTTGTTGTCTGCAAATGCTTTCGATTTTGACTGACCTAAAATTTTGTTGTGTGGTAATGAATTAATCTGTTCAAAAAGACTTTACACACAGGACAAACAAACAAAGCAAAGACAGAAAGTTGACCAACACTTTCATCTGCAAGTCGTCCTTCTCATCAATGACCATCTGTAAAGTGCGACCAGAATCTGAAAAATAAATTGAACACAACACACATTTAATTCCCCACTGTACAAGCTTTTCTTAAACCTATCACAAGATACCACTGGCCTGAAAGGCAGGCATGTAGGAAGCATTTAAAGATTAATATTTTAGCTCATATTTTAGTCACTATGATTTTCAGAATTTTCTCCTTTTCCCACAATGTTTTCTATTGTTCCAAAAACAAGTTTAAATGCGACTTGCATTTATTTAATCCTCTGCAAATGCTTTCAGTTTAGACAGCTCCAAAATTTTGTCATTTGGTGAAGAGTTAACAAAAAATATCAAAATCTCACCTCCATCTGTTAGTTTAGAAGCCTGCACAGCAATCTTTTTGTCCAGCTCTGTGATTTCTCCATAATATCTGTCCATAACAACAATGTCAGGCTGGATATCTTTAGCCAGACCTTCATCTGACTCTTTCATTGACAGATCTTCTTCCAACTACAGTAATGGGTTAAAATAGTTAAACTTTTACCAAACAATCCCTGTTTTTTACCACCCTGAGATGGAAACCTTTTTAAAAATTGTGGGAAACTGAGAAAATGTTGGGAAACAGCATTTTCTCCTTTTTTCCACAATGTTTTCTACCCTGCTGAAGACAAATTTTAATTTTTGAGTTAAGTTTATTTTGTGGTTGGCAAGTGCTTTTAATTTGGACCAGTCTAAAGTTTTGTCATTTGGTAA
The DNA here is from genome assembly GCA_943736015.1 of Tridacna crocea. Classification (NCBI taxonomy): domain Eukaryota; kingdom Metazoa; phylum Mollusca; class Bivalvia; order Cardiida; family Cardiidae; genus Tridacna; species Tridacna crocea. The sequence goes on from OX031063.1 coordinate 41,864,685, forward strand.
AGAGTTAATGACAACCATGTTCTGTCATCTATTCAGTCTGATTGCTGTCCTCATTCAAAAGACAAAGGTAAAAATCAGGTTAGTCTTTTCAAAGCAAAGGATAACTCTTTACCAAATGACAAAGTTTTAGACTGGTTCAAATTGAAAGCATTTGCAGACGACAAAATAAAGGTGACTGAAAAATTAAAATTTGTTCTGGGAAGGGTAAGAAACACTGTGGGAAAAGGAGAAAATGCTGGTTACCAGCATTTTCTCCTTTTTCCACAGTGTTTTCAAAAGGCTTCTTTCTCAGGGGCGTCAAAAGTAGGGATTGTGTTGTAATGAGTTAAGTAGTTTGCCTGTTGACCCTTTGCCCCGAACAACCTGGTTAAACCAGAGAAAGCATTTAGAAATTATTGCTGGTAATCAGCATTTTCTTTTTTCCAACAATCTTTTTTTCCTTTCATACAAATTCCATACTTGGTACTACATTTGTCTTCTGGAAATGCGTTGAATATGGACAAATATAAAATTTTATTGTTTGGTATAGAGCATCTTCGCGAGCCAAGTTTACGATCACTACATGGATCTCTGGTCCCGATTTCAAGATTCCTGCAATGCACCCTCTATTGGATATTGGTTATTACCCCCCTTTACATCATATTTATAAAAGCAAATGAAATATCATTTTACAAACCGCTTAAGAATACACATGAAGCGATAAGTAGACATCCACGTGGGTTTCTATGTTTACCTTCTATTCGAAAGGTAGAGACTTTGTTCTATTTTTATCGAAGATGAAATGCTACGAGTGATTTCATTAGTTACAGCTAGAGCTGGCTGCATCCAATGAAAAAGCGTATCAGGTGAATGTAAAAATCAAGCTCAATCAGCCAAGGGTAGATTTACGTAATGAATCGTCAGTCTTGGTTTGCGAAGATGGGTATAGAGTTAAAGTAACATACTCACATCTGTAATCCTATCCTTCAATGCCTGGATCTCATCCTGACCTTTCTTAAGACTGCTTTTTAACTTGGGGATATCATTTTTCTCTAAGCTAACAACCTACAACAACAACAACAAAAAAATGTTAAACTTAGAAATTTCTAAAATCACTGTAAACTGCAGTAGATCAAATTGTTCCAGCACTGACAGTACATTTTCTTCCTATATATATATTCCAGTGTTGCCTCTACAAACCTTAACCCTTTCCCAGACAATCCCTGGTTTTTACGGGTCTGGAATAGTAGCCTTTTGAAAACATCAAGGGAAAAGGAGAAAATGCTGGTAACCAGCATTTTCTCCTTTTCCCATGATGTTTTCTACCCTATCATAGACAGAAATCATCTTTTCAGCAAGAGTTGAATTATCGTTTGGGAAAGGGTTAATCTCCGCCCTTGTCTTGCTAGTTTTGTCCATTACATACTAAGCCACCATGCTAACCATAAAACTGATCAGCATCTGCACAAGTACTTAAAAAATTCATAAATTGAAGACTTACCTAACTTTCAGAATTTAACTCTAAATAATTAAAAGTCCATTAATATGAATTAATGCTGGGTTCAGAATTTTAAATTTGAACAATATTTGAAATTAGATTAGGTGATCTAATACAAACAGATACTAACATTTTCTTTTAATGGTTTGAGCTGCATCAAGGAATCATATTTTGCTTGGAATTCTTCTATCTCTCTTTCAGCTTTTTCCAACTTGCTGGGAACCATGCGTAACTTTTTATTCAACTGAAACATAAAAGAAAGAATGTTTGTTGGGGCCTATAAGGCACATACTACAAAAATATGTATAACTCGTGTTGGTATTCAAATTATGGTATTCTCCACATTCAGCGTAAAGTATTAATTTTGTAATGTTTCTCAAATCATTACATTCCAACACATACTTGCAGCAGACATCTTCTACAAAATCATGAAAATAAGGCTAATTAACAGGGTTCAAAATTCCCTTGTATTTACCCGAAAACATGCGAGTCAAAACTGGGAAATGCAAGCTAAAATTTCCAAAATGCACTTGATTTTACATGTGAATACAAATAATTCTGGATAAAAATGGGTACTGCTGCACTGAGAATACCCTTCTATAGCTGTTACTAATTTTACATGTCCCATTGTCTTTGGTAGTCCCATTGTCTTTGGTTAATAGAGTTTCCCAAGTATATTCGTCTGCACTCACGGCCAATAACATAATTTAGCGTTTTTTATGTAAAATACCAGAAATTGAATTAAATATACCATTATAAAACACAAATACTTGTCAATATATCTTTAAAAGATAATTATCATGCACAAATAATAACAAGAACCAAGTCAGAAATGGAAGACTATACCACTTATTGGACATGCAGATATTTCGATGTGATATGTCTGTAATTTAATTAAAAAATTGTGAACCACTAGGTTTGAGAACAGATATTAAACTAGAATTGAATTTGATTGTTAAATCTTGGTTTTAATAACTAGAATTGAATTTGATTGTTAAATCTTTGTTTTAATATCAATTAGCATTCTTCTTATATTGTTTGGTTTTTGTCTCTAGTCAACAGGTTTGGTAATAGAATAGAATTGAACAGTTTGTACTGGCACTTCCTTCTCCACCATGCTGGGCTTCAACAGCAGAAAAAGCAAGTCAAACTTTAATTTTGCAAGTAGGGGAAAAAAATAAACTTGCTAAAATTTGCTAGTGGATAAAGAAAAGAAATTTGAACCCTGACCAAGGTTTTGTACATGAATATACATGAAACATGAAGGCAGAAAGAGAAATTGCTAGTAAAAAGGTATTTCCCTGTCTGCCTCAATATGATTGTCCTTGTATGGACAAATTCAATCATTTTGGATGAATTTCAACTTGTTATCAGCTACTTTCTGTATAAAACAAAGCTAATATTTTGTAATCTGGTAGGAGATAAGCAAATTCTATGAAACTCTTCAACCCTTAAACTTACATCAGATATAAGGTCTCGTACTTCCTGCTCAGTTTCAAAAGCCCTGTGACACAGAGGACAGCAGGGATTCTCTGTCTCAAGGTCAGCTGAATACTTCTTAAAGAAATGTTCAGCTCCAAGTAAGGACCCTCTTTGACTGTGGAAAAATGGGAAATATGTATATTTTATTAAGCATATTTTCACTTCAATACTGAGACTAGGCCACTTTTTTATCATGAAAACTTGATCCTGATATTTTTCTTTATAATTTCTTCTGATGAAAACCGTTTCTAGGATGTAAAAATAAGTTATATGTAAAAAAAGATAAGTGAAGTAAATTTTGGACTCCTAATTTGTCACAAATTATTGTGCAATACTATGTGATAATATGAGGTTATTTAACATGATTGGGTAAAATACTGAATTCTATTGGATGAGTACACAGCAGAACCAGTCTATATTTTGGACGAGGTGACAGCTGAGTATTTTTCATCAGTGTACAAATCAAAATTCTGCAGTGTATAAATCCAAATTCAGTATTGTTCCAAAGCATGTTAAATGACCTCTTTATTTCACACTTCCGCATTGACTTTAAGTAAACAACAACTAAAGGACCATTTCAATTTGAATAATTAAAAATAAATCAAAACATATCAAAAAAAGTTTTTGAAGTTGCCTTTTTTACAACAGACTTCAGTAAACTACTCGTCCAGTCCAATATCAATATTCCGGACTCTAGCCTCCGATTCATATTGGACTTTTGCCTCGTTCTGAAAGATCTATAGTGGACTCTTGCCTCATTCTGAAAAATCCATATTGGACTCTACAGCGTCTTATATGGGCTAAGATATCCTATACTCATATGGTAGTATTAAAGCAATTTCATTGGATGTTAAATTGTAAGTGTGAAATAAAGAACTTTATTAACATGGTAAAAATGCATGAAGTCTAATGGATTTAGTTAAATTGATGCTTATTGAAAATAGCTTACTCTCTAGCTTTCTCCATTTTCTCCTGGATTGTTTCGAGTCCTTCATCAAAGTTTTGACTACCACAGACATTGTAAATTTTCTCTTCAATATCTATAAAACACAACGTTTGAAAAATCAAAGCATTAAGCCAACGTTTGAAAAATCAAAGCATTAAGCCAACATTTGAAAAATCTAAGCATTAAGCCAACGTTTGAAAAATCTAAGCATTAAGGATTTACAAAAATTTCCTCTAACACAAAACACATTAATATCGATCATGCATTTTTATGCAGAAATGTTCAGTATGAGCAAATTTTAATGTAATACCTCTTTTTAAGGCTTATTTCTATGCCTCATAAATTATATCTTTCCTACATGTAATTCCCTTTTTTCTTCAGCTTCTCTTTCAAACTCCTAAATAGACTACAAGATTTTAAACTTGTTAAAATTGAAAGCATTTGCAGAAACAAATTTAATCTGACACAAAAACTAAAATTTGTTTTTAGAAGGGAAAAAATATTGTGGGAAAAGGACAGAATGCTGACTACCAGATTTCCTCCTCAACGTTATTAGAAAATGGGATTATGTAAAGGATTATTTCTTTTCTATATATGATGTGGCATTCTGATTCCTGTGTCATAAAACTCAGAGGGCAATACTTGTGTTGGAAAAGGTCAGGAGTAAAACTATTCAGCCAATACCTCTCATTTCATTTTCCTTCTGTTTCAATGTATCCCTGAAAAAGGTAAAATAAAGTTATCTTGTGTGTTTCATCTTGACAAGATAAAAAAAATATTAGACTTGCCCATATTGAAATATTTAAAAACAACAAATGTGGCTCTAACATTGGGATTTGTGACTGAATAGGCAGAAATACTGTGCTAAAGGAGAAACTGATGGCTTTCAATAATATCCTCCTTTTCTCATAATGTTTTCAAAGTCACTGTTACCCCAGTTGCTCAAGGTTGTTTGCAAGATAATCAGTAAGGGGTTAATACTCAGTAACAATAAAATTTTCCATAGTAAAATAAATACATGTATATGCATTCAGATAACTTATTTGGAAGTCATTAGTATAAAAATGTATTAGAACAATTTCTGTTTCAAATGAATATCAGATAATGTTCTTAAATCCAAAGAAAATTTACACCATGCAAGATGCAACAGTAACTAAACAAATGAAATCAAACAAATATATCGCTTCATTTTTGCAGATGACTATTTAAATGTTGCCAAAATGATGGGGTTTGTCATTGAAAGAACAAAAAATTTGTTGGAAAAGGAGAAAATGTGGTTAGCCAGCCCATTCATAGAAAACAACTTGCATATAAGAATCAACAGACAAACTTACGCGTTCATTTTCCTCTGTGTCTCATACCTGGATAAATTATTTTTGGCAAGATTCATCTCTTGGTTACACTTCCTGACTTCACTGGTCTGTCTTCTGCAGAAAATAATATAGTTCTCATCAACAGTCATTTCTACAAGTTGGTGCAATTAGTTTTTCAACACTTCTTTTTTTCTACTTGTTTCCCAATAACTTCAATCATCTCTGAGCAAATTACAAATACAAGAAATGACTTCCTAAACAGTGCATTATAAGCAAAACACAAGACTCAAAACTTTTTGAAATGTGGATTATAAGCAAAAATTAAGATTCAAGACATGAACAGACCTGAAAAGAATAAACCCTCAAGCGCAACTCAAGGACCTTTTGCAGACAGTTTAGATCAAGATCAGACTGCCTGATATAGATATTTTCTTTCTAAAAATACCCCAAAAACTTTGCAAATACAACATTTGTGAGTTTTTTTCCCCTATTAGTTGAAATGTTTCATTCAAATTATTCAGCAGGTTCAGGCTTAGCTCCTTTCCACTCAAGAACATTTTAGACTGGTCCAAATTGAAAGCATTTGCAGATGACAAAATAAATGTGATTGAAAAATTAAAATGTGTTTTGGAAAGGGTAGAAAACACTGTGGGAAAAGGAGAAAATGCTGGTTACCAGCATTTTCTCCTTTTCTCTCAGTGTTTTCAAAAGGCTTCTTTCTCAGGGTCATTAAAAGTCAGGATTGTGTGATAAAGAGTTAAGCAAACAAGGAAGTTGGTCTTTAGTTTCTAAATTTACTTCATAACTGTTTAACATAAAAATACATTTTAAAGTTATGCATTTGCATAAACAAAAATTCATACAGGACTTTTTCTTTTCCTCCAAATGTTGTGTAAGGGCTAATCCCAACAATTCAAAATGATAAACGTTTGTATTTAAACGTTTGAGGTCTGAAATCCAATCAGGTGTCATTGAACATCTAAGTCAAGTCTGAAGTTCTATGATATTATCAGCCTATGATTCATATAATTTGATAGAATGATTTAGTGATGCCTTAATCAGTATATTATTAAATAGTGACAAACCCAATATAATCCTCCAGCTCCCCTCTGATATTTCGCCCAGGTACATGACCAAACAGATGTTTGACTGTATCTTCATGCTTTGCCTTCCTAATATGAATTAACAGAAAATAAGAAGCGGACATAATACACAACAAGCATTCAAAATCCTGTAACAGAGTCATACACAATTATTACTGGCCATGCTAATTATACAATTTCATTTACAGGTAAGGATTTATAAAACAGAAAACTGCCAGTATTCTAAGGAATCCAAAACACTGTGGGTAAAGTAGCACCCGCTTGTTGCAAGTTATCGGCTTGCTGATTTCTACCACAATATTTTCAAAAGCAGAATTTCAACCGGGGCTTTTAAAGTAGGGAAAAACCTATGTACCAAGCATTTTCTCATTTTCCAACAGCTTCCTATACTGAGATAAAAACCATAATTTTAACTACATTTGACACTTACGTCAATTCCACAAGTCATGTAAAAAATAAACTACATTCTATTACATTCAATATTATTCAACATTTCAATATGGCGTGCAGCATGTGAAAAGGACCATTCAGACATTTACATAAAGTGTTGTCTCGGATCAGCCTGCGCAGTACACGCAGGCTAGTCCAAGATGGCAGTTTAAAACTACATTAGATTTTGCCCTTCAATAGACTTGTGCAAAACCAAATATTTAATAACAATGGAAACTGCTGTTTCAGATTCGCCTGCACAGACTGTGCAGGCTTCTCCAAGACAACAGTTTATGCATATGTCCAAATGCCCATTTTCTCAAGTTGCAAGCCATATGTGGATCTCATAAAGCTAGCACATTAACCCTTTCCCAAACAACAAAATTTCAGACTGGTCCAAATTGAAAGCACCTGCAGATGTAAAAATAAAAGTTACTGAAAATTTGAAATTTGTTTTGGGAAGTGTAGAAAACATTGTTGAAAAAGGAGAAAATGCTGGTTACCAGCATTTTCTCCTTTTCCCACAATGTTTTCAAAAGGCTTCTATCTCAGGGTCGTAAAAACCAGGGATTGTTTCAGAAAGAGTTCAGAGGACTTACATTCTTCTGACACACTCTTCCTTCGTTGATTTATCTTTCTTCAATACGTCTAGCTGTGCCTGGGCATTGGATTGTAGTGTTAACTGATTCATTTCAGAACTGTACATAGATAATTGTATAGACATTACCAGACAACCTTCATTGGCATAACAAAAGTCTTCATTCTATACAGCGAACATTTCTTCAGCTATCACAACGTAAGTTTCAACATTAACTCATAATTCTTTACCACGCAACAAAATTATAGACTTGTCCAAATTGGAAGCATTTGCAGACAACAAAATAAAGACTCAAATATTGAAACTTGACGTTAGAAGAGTAGAAAACATATTTGGCAAAGGAGAAAATGCTTGTTACCTGCATTTTTTTCCTTTTCCTAGAATGTTTTCAGAAGACTTCTTTCTTAGAGCCGTTAAAAGTTTGGATTGTGTGGTAGAGTTAATGTACTAAATAGCTTAAGAAATTTCAAGCTGATAGTAACACCACTACACTTGCTATCTCAAAGATATTTCATTTTTCTGAAAAATTAGACTAAGGTCTCTGATAGAATAGAAAACATTGTAGAAAAAGGAGAAAATTATGGTCCAACATTTCCTCTTTTTCTCACAAAGCTTTCAAAAAGGGTTCTCCCTCAGGGTCGTGAAAACTATGGTAGGGGTTTATCTGCTAAATAAATGAAATGAACTTTCAAGCCGATCGTAACACCAATATGTTTCCTATTTCAAAGGTACTTTATTTTTCAGAAAAACATCTCCTTATTGGACAGTGTAGATTCAAGATTAGGTTCTGTATTCATCAACTATTCTCAGCAACATTCTTAGTTATTTCCTAAAATTTTATAAATTTGAAAGTAACGCAACTTTGATTGGTTAAACAATAATGGTTAAGCCAATCAGGAGTAGATTTACTTTCATACCTAGAAAATTCTATAAATTAAGGCTAATATCATCCTAGAGAAGAGTTAGTAAGTGCACATTCTATGCAGTCTGATCTTAACCTACACTTACACACTGTCTACAAAAGTTTCTTACTCTTAGCAGCCTACAGGTTTAATAAAAATTAAACTGCACCAACTGCTCCCTGGTAATTCACTACATTCTGGTAAAAACACAAAATTATCATGTCTGGATACTGGCACTTAATAGTTACATATTGATTTTAGACGATCTAAAGGTTGACAAGGAAGTGTTTATCATTTTGCATAAGGTATCACTTTATTGTCATTACAAAGACATTGTTCTTCTTAAATTCTTAACACTACAAAACAATCCTACATTTAACAACCCTGCAGATAAAATGTCTTTGAAAACATAGCACAAAAAAAGATGCTGGAAGTTAACATTTTCACTGTTTCAAATAACATTCTCTATCCAGAGGGTCTTTGTCATACATAAAATGGATAAAAAAGTAAGCCTTTCTCCTATTCTTATCATACCAAAAGAGTACAAAAATGAGGTAAAGATCAACATGTAAATCTAATCAATTTCAGTATCAAATAATCAGTATTAAGTAATATATAAGGTGTTGGTTTTAATCCTATACCAAACAATCAGAGGTTTCCATGACCCAAAGAATTAAGTCATCTGATAACTTTGCGGGAAAACGAAAAAAAAAATGAAGGTAACCAGCATTTTCTCCTTGGTCTACAATGTTTTCTACCCTTCTCAAAACAAATTTCAATTTTTGAGTCACATAAAATTTGTCATCTACAAATGCTTCCAATTTGGAATAGCTATTCTAAAATTATGTCATTAAGCAAAGAGTAAAGTAAATACCTCAATTCACTGATCTTGGCCTCCATTTTAGACTTGTCTTTACCCATATCAGAAATCTCTTGTTTAAGATCATCTGTGTTCACTGCTGTTTCTTTAGTCTGCAGATCATGTTCCTGTAACAAACACATAAATACAGTCATGCTCTGGCAAAAGCATCTTCGCAAGCCAAGGCCGATGATTTACTACGTTACTCTACCCTTGGCGGATCAAGCTTGATTTTTATGTTCACCCGATATGCTTTTTCATTGGATGTAGCCACCTCTAGCTGCAACGAATGAAATCGCTCATAGCATTTCATCTTTGATAAAAATAGAACAAGGTCTCTACCTTTCGAATAAAAGGTAAAACATGGAAACCCATGTGGATGTCTGCTTATCACTTCATGTGTATTCGTAAGCGGTTTGTAAAACGATATTTCATTTGCTTTTAGAAACATGATGTAAAGGGAAGTAATAACCAGCATCCAATAGAGGGCGCATCACAGGAATCTCGAAATTGGGCTCAATCAGCCAAGGTAAGATCCACGTAGTGATTGTAAACTTGGTTCGCGAAGATGTGGCAAAAGAGGACTTAAGGTAAGACCTGTGTGATGGAAAACAGCTATTTCCACTAAAATATCATCCTGCAAAATTAGCTATAATTAAAAATGAGTGTTATTGAACTACTTTCACCTTTTCATTTTTTCCATTTTTTCCTTCTTTGAATTATCATTTACAAATCTAAACCACTATATTCTCAATTGAAAAAAAGAATAATTACCTCCCTTTTTAAAAAAACAAACAAAAGTATCTAAAAAAAGTTTCAAGATAGACATAAACGGAATTGCTGATCCATTCGAAATGTGCAAAAATACTATTTCCGCATAAATCCTTATTTATCCTTATATAACAACCGATTAGAATTTTTGCCCAATGTTCACCGGAAGTACATTACACAGGTCTTGCCTTAATGAATCTGCAAAAAGTTTCGACCCAGGTCACCCTGCATATTTCAAATAGGTTGATCCTTGTTGAAACTTTTTGCTTTGGAAAGTTTTCTATATGTCCACTGATCATTCTACATCATAGCACAGTCAGTTGCTTGACAAATTATATTTTATGGATGCATGATTAAGTGATGACTTGCTTTGTACTCATAATTATGATGCATCATGGTGATGCATTAAACCTCCATTTGCCAGAGCACAGTTCAAAATGGTATTACAGCTCATCAACAGCAAGACGTGAAAAGGGGCATTTTGGACATTTGCATAAAGTGTCATCTCGGATCAGCCTGCACAGTCTGAGCAGGCTAATCCAAGACGACACTTTCTGTTCTTGTGTTATTTTCTGTTTGGCTTGAGTCTACACTATGAAAAAAATCTAATGTGGTTGTAAAATACCATCTCAGATTAACCTGCATGGACTGCATAGGCTGATGTGAGATGACACTTTAAGCAAACGTACAAATGCCCCTTTTAACCCTTTACTCCATAGATACTCATTTCTACGCATTGCTTGTCTACAGAAGCCTTTGGAAAACATTGTGGCAAAAGATGAAATTGCTTGTGACGAGCAATTTCACCTTTTGCCACAATGTTTTCTATACCATCAAAAGGCGTCATATACACATAAGAAACGGCTTCATCCTTGCTGTTGTTTAAGGTTAATTAGAGATACCATAGAAATGCCTTATAGGATAAAGGGTTAACGTGTTGCATGCCATATAGCACATATGAAAAAGTTTGACAATATATCAGTTCATCCTTTACCACATACATGTAGCTTTAAATTTTTAACAACCCTTTGAAAGAAGCCTTTTAGAAAGATTGAGAAAATAAGAGAAAATGCCGATAACCAGCATTTCTTTTTTTTTCCCACAATATTTTCTACCCTTTTAGAGTCACAAACCATGATATATCCTCTTCTTGAGATATGTAACGTTTAATTATAAAATGAACACAAGCTTTCGGTGGTACAACCCCCTTCTTCAAGTGTGATCGAAAGCTTGTGTTCATTTTATAATTAAACTTTTAGAGTCAAGTTTCATCAGTTGAGTCACTTTTAATTTGTTTTGTGCAACAGCTTAGAATTTGGATGGTGTGTAACGAAGTATTACATGTCTTTTCAGTTCCCTCTTCAGCTGGTCCAGTCTGGCACCTGAAGCTTCAATTTCACTCAGCTTCTTGTTAATGTTCTTTATCTTGGCACTGTTCTCTGTCTGATATTAAAATACAACATGACAACAGATTATGAAATGAAATACAACAGGTTCATCTTGCAACACATGACAGACTCATATTACATACAAGATAATAGATTTTTCCTGTCATGAAATGCCAGATTTATCAGCGAAAAGGCATATTGATATAATCATGTAATAAAACATAAATTGTTTCATAAAATACATTTTAAAACATTGATTCTGCTATGAAATGTAATGACAGACTGTATACACAATGAGATAAAAATGAGATGATATATTTATGTGGTCACAACATATGGAGTGACAAATTCCTTTTTACAAAATGATGACAGATTCTTCTCCTGTAGAATGACATTAAATTGATCATGAAATGCGACATGACAGATTCATCCTGTCATGAAATACAAAATTTATTTCATTAATAAATGCAATGTAACAGAATGATTCCATTATAAAATGTAACACAGCATACTTGTTTGATCATAAAGTCCAAACTACTAATTCGACCAAGAAGAAAAACATGTGAGATCTGTCTGGTCATGAAATGTATTATAAAAGGTTCATCTGGTCATGACAGAATTATCTTGTTCTGGAATGGAACTCGACCGCAATAAATACAACATACTCCTTCAGTCATGAAATGTGACAAGATCAGCTTGTCATGAAATTAACTATGAGAAATCTCTAGTTATGAAATGGGTCATGACAGATTCTAAGTCATGAATTGAAATACAGTGATTAGAGTTGATTGGTCATCAACTGTTATATGACAAATTTTTCCGGTTATAATGCAAAATGAAAAGATTGATCTCATAAGTACAATAAAAATTAATCTGCTTATAAAAATGCAAAATGGCAGTTCACTCATTGCATACAGTCAAGTTGATGGATTAATCTGAACATCCATTTATTTTGTGAAATACAGTTTAATTTCTAAGAATAGAAATCATCCATTTATTTTGTGAAATTCAGTATAATTTCTAATTAAAAGATTTAAAGATAGAATAAATTTTTGGTAATTATATTTATGTCCTGATATATACAAAATATAAAACGAATGTAAAAAGAGCTGAAGAGCTCTACCGACAATGCCTAACTTATACTGGGCAAGGAATAAGTACAGATAGCTCTTCAAGTTAGTGGACAGTCTTAACATAGAACCATTACAAACTCTAGATAGGAAACATTTACCATCATATTCTTCTTTATTCTCTCACTCTGTTCTAATTGAGTTTTTGTGTCTCTTAACTCATCCATTTTTCTCTGCATTTCTCTCTCATCCTCCTCATAGCTCGTCTGAAATTTGCAAAGATGAAAATCTTAGCAAAGGTAATTTTCTAGCAATTACTTTTTACCCAATGGTAGATTGAAAGACTCTATTACATAAAACCTCCTCCAATGACTTATTTTCAAAAATATATCACTCTATCATTGTTTTTTTTAGGCCCTGACTCAGGTTGATTTGTAGTTATGAGCGAGTGAAGATAGCAAAACCAACTACAGCAAGAGCTAGACTTTACAATACATTGCCATTTCACTGGAAAATGGCCAATTCTAAACATACATGTGGAAAGTTCTGTAGAAAAGTATTAAAAATCAATGAATTGCGAAAATCTTCCAATTGACTCAATCTATAAAATATTTTGAAGTCTAAGTTCAATGTAGATGTCACAGATCTATCTTCTTGTGTATTTACATCTTTCAAATCAAACATGAAAGTACATCTGTATATGTGGACCTGTAAATGGTATATAGGCTAAAGGTGATGATGAAGAATACATGTTTGTCTATCATTCATTTTCTTCGATGGGCAGAATCTCACATTCATGTTTATGTATAATCGTTTTTATCAAACAAGCTGACTAAATGTATAACACACTCACCAAGTCTCACTTCATACAAGTTTAGTCAACAATGACAATTCATAAACACTCATGCAAGATCCTGTGTCTTACAGGCTAAATAAGAACAGAAATGCAGGGCAGATATCTTATGTGCTAAAATGAGAAGTGTTTAATCTTTTACCACACAATCCCGACTTTTAACTCCTCTGTGAAAGAAGCATTTTGAAAACATTGTGGGAAAAGGAGAAAATACTGGTAACCAGCATTTTCTCCTTTTCTCACATGTTTTCTTCCCTTCCCAAAACAAATTTCAATTCTTTAGTCACATCTATCTTGTCTTCTGCAAATGCTTTCAATTTGGACCAATCTTAATTTTGTCGTTTGGTAAAGAGTTGTTTGTTTAACACTTTCTGACAAATGGCCAAAAATTTCATTACACAACGGAAAGTAGTATCCATAGAATTATTCAGCAATCCCGACAGTACCTCAATAGTCTTATCCCGAGATCAACAAAAAAACAATTCACATATATGTTACCTGCACTAGAGCAAATAGATGAATTTCTGCATACATGATTCATTCCCAAATCTCCCTATTAAAATGCTTACACAAATATTTTGCTTTAAAACTTCATGATTTTGATGATCCATGTCTTTAATTCTTTACCACCAGACAAAGTTTTAGACAAGTCAAAATCGAAAGCATTTGCAGCCATCAAATAAAATGCAGCTCAAATAAAGGAAGGATGTGAAAGGGTAGAAAAAGTTGTGAGAAAAAGAGAAAATGCTAATGACCAGCTTTTTTTCCTTCTTTCCACATTTTTTTCCAGAAGCCCTGTAAAGAAAAATGTTTAAAGTGTGGTCAATAGGTCAGCTACAAGTTTCTGTTCAAAGTTAGTCAATTCACAAACATTCTCTCACCTTAATTGTTCTCACATTTTCCATCATGGATTCAAGTTTTTTCTGCATATTCTTCAAAAATAGTTGGTACTTGTCATCTGTTATCTCCCCTGACAACCCTGTATCAATAGAGGTAAAAGCAAAGAAATCAGAAGAGTTGTAACATTAACTCATGAGACAGAGCAAACGTGAGCATAATACTATTAGTTTGTTTGTATGGCTACAGTTTTCAACACTATGTTATATCATGGCAACTAGTGCACCTATCCATGCATTCCAAGAGTTTCTTTGACAGTACTTCTCGCTGAATTGTTCCCTAGCCAATAGCCACTAACGATCAGTGATGGGTTGATTGATTGATTGTTAGGTGTTTAATGCAATTTTCAACATTATTTCAGTTATGTTGCAGCAGCCAATGAACCTATCCATACTTTCCTGGAGTTTCTGTTACCAGGACTTCAGACAATATTCCTTCAAATCCACTGGATGCTTTCCCACATAACCATCATTGAAACTGATCAGCGGTGAGAGAGAAAAGAATCCTGTCACATTGACTATCATCAGTCCTAGGAAATTCGCTGAGCCAGGGATCAAACTCACGGCTTCCGTTTCTCAAGTCCTGTACGCTACTGACTGAGCTACCAGTGACGGGAGAGGAATAAATCCTATCCCAGTGACAACCATCATCAAGACTCATATGTTGTCAACTAAGCTACTACACCTGGTGAGCAAATGATAAACATGTCCTGACATGATTGATTGTGTGCAGCATACTGAAACTACTTGCATGTCATCACAGGACATCTGAACTTGAGTGGATAAAGAACACATTTCTAAACATGTACAGTGTATAATACTAAGGTTCGTAACAAAGAACACATTTCTAAACATGCACTGTGTATAATACTAAGGTTCATAACTAGCCTCTAAATTTATAGCAACTCTGGTTTGTTTGTTACAAGTAATGAACATGTTCTAACATGACTAATCTTTATAATTTTCAGTCTCAACACTTTCTTCTTCTACTTTGGTATAACAAACTCCTAGAAGACAATAGATAGAAAACAAAGTTTCAAATTGAAAGCATTTGCAAGCTATGACTTTTATGCAGCTGAAGATATTCATCTTTAAAAACGTCGAAAACATTGTGAGAAAAGGAGGAAATGCTGATTATACCCCCATTCCACTAGGTCATGATCTACAGCGCCCTCTGCTCTCATACAAATCATTGTAGATCGCCTCAGTAGTAATTATGAGGACAATTCCAATCAGATAACAACCAGATGATGCTCTGCTGGCAGTCAAGCAACGATCATAGAGATTTAACAATACATGGTCACTATTGTAGCCTCGGTAGGAGTTGCGACCTTATACGACCCGGTTTCGCTCCGTTTTAGCGACCCGAGGCTTTGATGCTCCTTTTGCTCCTTCCCCTGGGTGGCATACTTTAGTCGACCAAAGATTTATTGTACCTACACCGGGTGGTTTCCAAATATGAAATTATGATAAAACAACTTGGTAAAATTTAGGTCCCTCCATACTCAAGGCATATATGGAATGGACCATTAGAGAGAAAAAATCTGCTACAAGGAAAACCGGGTAGAAGCCCCTAGCTCTTTTTCAAATAGACCTCCTTGGTTCAGTAACATGCCCCGTATAAAGCGAGGCTACCTCTTGGTTCTAAAACAGTCCACTTCTAGCTGGGTGGGAAACACAAGATGTCTCAGAAAGGTCCCAGTCAGGCCAGGTTTCTAACCTGGGGCCTAAAGATTGCAAGTCCAGCGTTTTACAACTGCATTAATGGCCTACCTAGAAATGATGATAGCCAAGACAGACACTTTGTTACATAGTCCTCCAAGAGCGCAATAGAAGAGCCAACAAATCGCTACTTGATCGTAACAGTGTGCTATCATATCACTACTTGATCGTAACAGATTGCTATCAAATTGCCAGTTGCTCGCATGGGAGCACTATCATATCGCCACTTGATCCCAACAAAGTACTACTGCATCTCTAATGGTCACCATCGGATCACAACGGAGAGGGATGACCGGCATACTGGCGAATATTTGCGCTCTTGAGTGACATGATAGTGCTCTAGTTACAATGTTGCATTTCCATAGCGATGTAAGCGATTAAGTAGCTATGTGACAGCGTTCTGAACAGATTGCCACAGATCTTTGTGCAAGGGAGTAGACTGATGGCAATCCTGGCAATCCGCTAAAGATCTGTTAAGTGTTATTGGTGTTCTTGGAACTCTGCATGACCTATGGCGCTCTAAGAGAGCACCGTAGATAGCAGTCTTGTGGAATGGGGGTATTACCAACATTTTAATTTTTTCTTGCACTGCTTTCATGGGTTTTCTCCAAGGTCATAATCATTTGTTCACTCTTAGCAAGTACAGGGCAAGATTATAATGTTATTAATCAAGTGATTTCGTATTGGCCCAGTTACAGGTCCGAGGTCAGCCGTATTGGCCGAAGGCCGAGGGCCAATACGGCTGACCTCGGACCTGTAACTGGGCCAATATGAAATCACTTGATTAATGACAATTTCATTAATTAACACTTTACCACACAATCCCTGGTTTTTATGACCCTGATAAAGAAGCCTTCTGAAAACATTGTGAGAAAAGGAAAAATTGCTGGTAACCAGCATTTTCTCCTTTTTCCCACAATGTTTTCTACCCTGCTGGAAACAAATATCAATTTTTGCGTTACGTTTACTTTGCCGCCTCCTTGAATGTGATTGGCTACAAGTAAGCGCAGTCGCTCACGCAAATGAACTTTTTACCAATCACGGTCAAGGATTTCTGTATTTGTCGCGGGTCATCAATATTGATACGAGGTCAACTGTATTGATCGAAGGTCAAGTCGTATTAAGCCGGGGTTACGACCTGTATACTATACGAAGTCAGAAATGTGACTAGTATCACGTGGACCAGTTTCCATGTATAACTTCTACATATCCAATAGTTAATTAATAATAGGTGCTATAATCGGTGGTGTAGATGCTTATCATATCAAAGAGAAAAATTCATACCTAAATTGTTGATTTATTATTACCTTTGACTTATTGCAGCTGTTGGGTATGAGAAACTGTTACAAACAATTGAGTAAAATGTTTAAGTACCTTCAAACTCATACTCTCTCGCATATTCATGTATCATTTTGTCCCTCTTCTTCACATTTTCCTGTTGTCTCTGAAACAAAAATTCAACATATCCTATAAATACCACCAAATGACTAACATACCACTGAATCAGGGGAAAAAAGTCGAACGGCCATAATCCCAGTAATAATGGTCCTGTCACATGAAAATTTCTTGCACACATGTCTCTAAAAACAGGACAGCTTTTATCAAAATTCCAGGTAAATTGGTTGTAACCTTTAAGACACAAGACATCATTATGTTTACAGACACATAGGCCAACTGATAGAGAGACAGAAGACCTTGTTCAGGTAAACCACCACTATGAAATTGTCGTCTGCAACTGCTTTCAATGTGGACAAGTAAAAAATGTTGATGTCTGGTATATGAAATGGCAATAAAGAATAAAACATTGTATATGTACCATCAGAAAATATGAAGAATATAAATTTTCATATCCTTTGAGATGATTTATTTCAAAGTTGTCTGCATTTTCTGCCTTTGTTTTTTTGCATGTTTTCAAACCCCAATATCCTGGAGGTTGTAAAAAAGGGTTTGTCTGGTAAGGGGTTGAACAGAAGGAAGAAAACTTTACTTGTGATGACTCGGTAAGTATCAGGGCAAAAATATCTTCAACAAGAATAAAGTTTAACATCACAAATAAATTCTAGAATACTGTGGCAAAATGTAATTGAAAAGTGTTAAGAGATGGAAAAAACTTTGGATGTAAGAACAACCTCTGCCTCTTGCTCTAGTCTCCCTACTTCCACCAGAATTGTTGACTTCTCTTTGTCTAGTTTCTCTTCTTGTCTGCTTAATTCTTGGTTTCGTCGCTCAAACTAACAGAAAGAACACAGTGCTAAACACAAGTATGCTGTATGGGAATTGATGTAAGGAATGAATCTGTTACTATGAAAGACCTACTTGACTGTGCAACTACAAGGTTTTGAAAAAGAATTTCCTTATCCCTTTACTCCATAGATACTCATTTCTACACATTGCTTGCAGGAGCCTTTGGAAAACATTGTGGCAAAAGGTGAAATTGCTCATGACGAACAATTTCACCTTTTGTCACAATGTTTTCTATGCTATCAAAAGGTGTCATTTACACGTAGGAAACGGCTTCATCCTTACTATTATTTATGGTCAATTATAGATGCCATAGGAATGCCTTATGGGGTAAAGGTTTATAACAGTTCCAACTCCTGGTTGCTGAGCCATAGAGAAACCTTTGTAAAAAGTGAAGATTGTTACCAAAGCGAGACATATCCTAAACCACAACAGGTTTTTAGTAAAATGTGCATTCAACAGTTAGGGATAGACCAAATGTAGACTATACATAGTATGCAATGGGATTCAAGGCAAACTTTGTATGGAATATCAAGGCATTCGGTCAAAAAAGTTCTTTCCCAATGTGTTCTTGAATTACCATCACAGAGAAAATACCCATTTTAATTATTATCTAGCAAAACAAATTGATTCTAGACATTCTAATAACTACCAGAAAATACAGAAAAAAAAAAATTGACAGACAAGAAAAGATTATTGTTCAACTGTATGGAAAACATCGGGGAAAAACCCAATTACAACCTTTTATAAGCCCTGATCTCTTAACCCTTTACTCCATAGATACTCATTTCTACGCATTGCTTGTTGGAGCCTTTGGAAAACATTGTGGCAAAAGGTGAAATTGCTCGTAACGAGCAATTTCACCTTTTGCCATAATGTTTTCTACACTATCAAAAGGTGTCATATACACATAAGAAACAGCTTCATCCTTGCTGTTATTTAGGGTCAGTTAGAGATACCATAGAAATACCTTATGGGATAAAGAGTTAACTCTTTCCCAAACCAAAGAACTATGCACTAGTCAAAATTCAAAGCAGTTGCAGATGACAGATGTTGCTAAAATGATGGGGTTCATCTCTGTAAGGCTGGAAAACATTGTGGGAAAAGGGGAATTGCTGGTTACCAAAATGTTCACAAAACTCTTTTCTTCAAGGTTGTTTTGGGATCGCTTGGTAATAAGTGGACCTACAAAATTTCAACGCCTTCAAATACATGAGAGTTAAAATGTCATAATTGTATAGCATTGGATCAAGTGTACCTAGCGTATGCAAAATATCTTGAGTAAGTTGTCCATACAAGTAACATGTCACCAGTAAGTATACAAACTTACAACTATGATGGTGTGACAAACTTACTTCATGTAATGTTTGCTGTCTTTCTTCAAGTTTGTCTTTAAATTCAGCTAATGTACGTTTCAACTCCTCATCAGACCCTTCAACAAAAAAAAAAGTTTTCATCGAATTATATGAAAAAAGTTTTATTCTTTGACACATTACCACACAATCCCTACTTTTGACACGCCTGAGAAAGAAGCCTTTTGAAAACACTAGAAAAGGAGAAAATGCTGGTAACCAGCATTTTCTCCTTTTCCCACAGTGTTTTCTACCCTTCCCAGAACAAATTTCTATTTTTCAGTCACCTTTATTTTGTCGTCTGCAAATGCTTCCAATTTGAACCGGTCTAAAATTTTGTCATGTGGTAAAGAGTTAACACTTTACCACAAAGTTAAAAGTTTTAACTCTCTCAGCGCCAAATAAATATACTAGACCTCTTTCAGCGGCTGTAAATACAATCTGTTGAAACTTACAAAGATTTTGATTGCATAGACTTGACTACACAAGCAGACGGTATAGATCAAAGATCAGACTGCACGTTCTGTGCAGTCTGATCTTTGATCTATACCATCTGCAAAAGTCAGTATTTTCACCTATGGCGTCGACAGGGTTAACAATCCTTAGACAAAAGCTGTCTCCCACAATCTTTTTTTGCCCTTCAGAGACTAATCCCATCATTTGGGGCCAACTGAAATGTCGTCTACAAATGCCTTCAATTTGAACCATTCTAAGAATTTGTTGTTTGGTAAAGAGTTCACCTGTATAAAGTTTCTCCTCTGAAACTTCTGAAATAGCAGGACAGTAGCTGCAACATCATCAACACTGTAACAGAGCAGAAAGTAACTCATGTCATGTACCATAACTTAATATACATTGACTATCCAAATTTTGTCAGCAACTTTTCCAAATGCACTGCTGAAATTTCATTTCAGGAGGCAACCAGTTTTCGCATTACCACACAACAATAATGTAGACTTGTCCAAATTGAATGCATTTGTAGGTGACAATTGAAAAGACAGCAAAAAGGAAGATCTACACTGACTTGTGATGTCAGAGCAAAAATTCAAAGTATGTTCATATTTTTGATAAACTGCAGTACCTTGAAATTCATTCTTTATTTGATCCTGAAGTTCTTCTGCATGCTTTTCAATTTGCTTCTTCTCACTGGTGAGTTTAGCTAAAAGAAAAATAAAATAAAGTTGAAATTCATTAATGTAGCAAAGTCAAGATAAAGCTAAATCCAAAACCATTTATAGAATAAAATCTTATGAAATAAAAGATACTTTAAGTCCAGTATTTTTAAATTTTACAATTGTTTTCCTTTATAATTACATAACAAGATGCATTTACAGCAAATGGCATAATGAAGAAAATATTGATACTGAAATCTTATCATGCAGTTATTTCTTTCTTCTTTCTTCCACAATATCTTGCTTGTTTCTTTCTTTCTTTTTTATTTCAATAAATATTGATGGTGGACTAATTTTCATAAATATAAGTTTAAATATTTCTTTGTCTAAATTGCATCTTTTATTACCTTAAGAAAGCAACAAAGACCCTGTTTTCACCAACCAAACTAATTTCAATCCTAACTCTGAATTTAAAGATTAGCAACTTAATTGGCTGACACATTCTATTTCAGTCAATGAAGTGACTTAACTCTGAAATATTGCAATAAAATCTAGACTACAGATATTAATCCCAATCTTAGAATATACAAGTTTCATAGGGTAACCTAAACCACCATAGATCAAAGATCAGACTGCATGGAACATACAGTCTGATTGTGGACCAAGACTGTGTGTTACCTGATGCTACGCTGTGACCGGACAAAGAAAATGTTTTCACATGCAAATTAAATCTTTATTTAGACATTGGAAAAAGTTGAATTTACCAAAATAACCATGAAAGATTTCAAGACATACTTATCTCATTCCTGATTTCATATATCTCTGCTGACTGTTCTTCAATCCTGTTCAGCTTTTCCTGTAAGTATAATCATTTCTCTCAATAAAATGCCATTAATCATATACTTTTACAAACTGCATCAGGTAAATTGTTTACTGTGGAACAAAAACTGCGTCTCTAATTGAAAATGAAAAGGAAAAAAAGTGTTAAAAAGTGTAAAAGTTTTGTTCAGACCGAAAAAATCCTATAATTTCAGTCGTTTTTATTCCTTTTTGTTCTTTGCAATAGTCTTACCCTCCGTCTCTCTAGAATGCCCTCATCTTTCCTCTCATCTTTAAGTTTCTATATCCAGACTTTACTTACCATTCTCTATGTATAATGTAACAAAGTATAACATTCTCTGTCTCTGCCTCTCTCTGTCTCTCTGTCCACATTCTCACTCCCCTCCCTTCCTAACTTCATAGTTATCCTTTTCCAACTTTCTAATCCTGTTTTTCAAATCCTTAGTGAAGCATTAAAAAAAAAAAATCATACTAGGATGTTATGTAAACATACATAAGGCGAAATGCATATACCTCAATGGGCTCTAACTCCTTGTTGCATTTTTCAACTGATGCTTTAGAGGCTTCAAGTTTTCCTTCTTGTTCAGTCAAGTCACATTGAAACTGTTAATATATTTTATTATCATGAATGAGATAAAAGCTATTAAAATTATGTGGATACGTATATGGTAGTAAACCTAGGAAAACAAGCAATTTCGTTGAAATGATATCCCCCGCCGAAAAAGACCTTTTTTGATACAAACGTATAGGAGGTATTCTGTTTTGCATGTACATGTGGCCTTTTGTTATTGGTCCATGATGAAATTATACATTAAGCTCCCTTGTTCCATGGCACAGGATTTCATTACATAAAAAAATATAAAAGAGGTCCATAACAGGATTAAACATTAAGTATCCTTTTGGCAGAACTTGGCATCTCATAAAAATTGGAGATACACTGACAAAAAATTAAATTTGACATTAAGTCCCCTTTTTCCGTGATACAGTGATAAATTGCAAAACCCTGACAACATGTGCTAGGTCATATGATCTGTGAAAATCTCGTCCAAATCTGTTGAGATATGTCCAGTAATTAAAGAGATACAGGTGAAAAATGAAATTATAACATGAAGCCCCCTTATTCCATGATGCAGCTACAAATCCCAAAACCTTGACAATATGGCGTAGGTCACATGATCATGCGAAAATTCCATCCAAATCTGCCAAGAAATGTGGGAGGTGTTGTGTTAGGTCACATGATAATGTAAAAATTCCATTCAAATCTACCAAGGAATGTGGGAGGAGTTGCCTTCACAAGAAATAGAATAAAATAAAACATGAAGCCCCCTTTTTTCATGACGCAGCCACAAATTGCAAAACCTTGAGAATATGCGATAGCTCAGATGATAAGAAACATTCTGTGAAAATTCCATTGAATTCTGTCAAGAAATATGGGACGAGTTGCATTCACAAGAAATAAAATGAAATAAAACATGAAGCCCCCTTTTTTCATGACGCAGCTACAAATCATAAAACCTTGAGAATATGTGATAGGTCAAATGATGAGAAACATTCTGTGAAATTCATTTCAATTCTATCAAGAAATATGGGACTAGTAACTGTTGCATTCACAAGAAATAAAATGAAATAAAACATGAAGCCCCCTTTTTTCATGACGCAGGTACAAATCGCAAAATGTTGACAATATGCAATAGGTGACATGACAAGTAATATTCTGTCAAAATTCTATTCAATTCCGTCAAGAAATGTGGAATGAGTTGCCTTCAAAAGAAATGGAATGAAATATAACATGAAACCCCCTTTTTCCATGACACCTTATTACAAAAACAAGGGGAAATAACTGTGGTGTTGCACGGTCATTGTAGGTGAAATTTTTTTCCTGCATTTCCTAATGGAGATTGGCAGATGTGACAAGTTCCATGTAAAAACTTTGTATAGTTTTGAAGAGAAGACTCCATACATTAAAAGTGTACTTTACTTAAGTGTAACTTAAGTGAAACTTAAAATCGCTCTCAGTCGGCCATTTTGCATCGAATAAAAAAAAACAAAAAAAGCGTCTCGGGAGAATGGGTCATTGTACATGTGTATAAAGTTTCACAAAATTCCGTCCAATGGTATTAGAGATATTTGCCGGGACAGACACACGGACGGACGGATGGAAGGACAGACGGACAACGCTAAAACTATATCCCTCCGCCTACGGCGGGGGATAAAAAACACAAGAGGATGATTGGGGTCCACTAGCGCTCATGTGAGTAAAAAGAGACAAGTCTGAAAATCACTGACGAAATTTGTAATACAAAGCTGATGCTAACTATAAATTTCAAAACTAATATCAAAACCCGTTAAAGGTCAGGGGTCCCTTTCACTGAATTGCGTATGTACAAAATTTAGACAAGCGCTACTCGTTGGAAAGCAACAAGTCTGAAAACAAGTTACACTGAACTGTTATGTATGTTCATTTCCAAGAAGATTGCTTAACTCATTACCAAACGAAAATATTTTAGACTTGCCCAAATTGAAAGCATTTGCAGACAACAAAATAAAAGTGACTCAAAATTTGAAATTTGTTTTGTGAAGGGTAGAAAACATTGTGGGAAAAGGAGAAAATGCTGGTTACCAGCATTTTCTCCTTTTCCCACAGTGTTTTCTAAAGGCTTCTTTCTCAGGGGCGTCAAAAGTAGGGATTGTGTGGTAATGGGATAAATCTATACAGTTTAGTGAAAGGTACTGCAGCATATTAGATGTAAAACATTGTAGACTATGTTTATTTGAACTACAGTGAAATGTTGCATTAAATACACACACACAAAAAAAGGGTATTTTTTGGTACACGATAAAAAGCAGGTCATTTAAACGAGCCTTTTTCTGGCAAGGGAGAGTTTAATCTATCTCCATGAAGCATAACACCAAGCAACTCATAGTTATAGATCCGTAAAACTTATTTTGTCTAACTACTGGCTAAATCCTGAGGTAGTAATGTCCGTGGACATGCAGAAGATTTAGAAAAGGTTCAGCCTATGGCATGCAGATTGTACAAGTTAACCTGGGTTGATACTTTTTGAAGATGCATTAAACCCCTTTACACAGAGAAGGGCTCTATTTCAAGCTGCAATTTGGGGGCATAAAATGAGCCAAGATCTATGAAAAGGGGGCTTAATGTATCTGCCAAAAGTATTGCCTCAGACTGCCCAGGCTAACCTGGGCCGGAACTTTTCGCTATTGATCATTTTCTGTATAGCCAAGGCCACGTCTACCTCATGATTGACTGGATGCATACGTATGTGAATGCTCGCTTTGGTTATGATGCATCATGGACATGCATTAAGCCCCCTTTTGTCAAAGCATAGCTCCTTTGTTTCTTACTACAAACTACTTTTAACAAAACCTTGAATGTGTTTTGATTTTAACCGTTAATGCTGAAAAAGAAAACATAGTGGTCAGTGTGATGGACTGTAACAAGGCTCACCTGCAGTGCTTTATCCTTATTTTGTCTAAGAAATTTGATTACATCTCTGTAGCCTTTAAGCTTGTCATCCTACAACAGAAAAATATATGAAACAAGTTAAAATGTGGAAAAACCATAAATTCCTCATGGTGGTGTATTTTCAGCATGATGATTCTCCAGCTATCTAGAGCAGGTTGTCTCTTTTAACTCTTTACAAAACAAAAAAGTTTTACATTGGTTGAAATTTAAAGAATTTTCAGGAAACAAATCAAATGTGATGAGAATATTTTGATTTGTCTTACTGTCTACTTTATTTAACTCTTTACCACACGACAAAATTTTAGACTGGTCCAAATTGAAAGCATTTGCAGATGACAAAATAAAGGTGACAGAAAAATTGCAACTTGTTCTGGGAAGGGTAGAAAACACTGTGGGAAAAGGAGAAAATGCTGGTCACCAGCATTTTCTCCTTTTCCCACAGTGTTTTCAAAAGGCTTCTTTCTCAGGGGTGTCAAAAGTAGGGCTTGTGTGGTAATGGGTTAATCTATCTAACCCTAAGCCTACAAAGCACAACTCGAGGTGCTTTTGCGGACAGTTTATATCCAAGATCAGACTGCACAAACATGCAGTCTGATCTTGGATTTACATTTTCCAATGAGGAGATACCCCCCCCCCCCCAAAAAAAAAAAAAAAACTTTGAAATTGCAATATTTGCTTTTATTACTACTGACCTGAAAGTTTCCATTAACCTATCCAGTTAGTTACAGATTCATTGGCATAAGCCGAAAGAAATAATTCCAAAATCATTAGGGACATTATGCCATGTGATGCCAAGCGTGCAAATAGAATATTAATTTACGTAAATGGTTTTGACCTGGGTCAGGTTAAATGATGCAGATGATATAAGGGGAGAAAACATTGTTTATGTTTCTCATATTCACACAAATGTTTCCAAACTTCTTTTCCTTGGGGGTTATTAAAACTGAAGATTGTGTAGTAAAGGGTTACACAATAGTGTGGCCAGACACAGCCTGGCAGCTCAACTGCTAAAGCACTCACGTGGTGGCTAAGGGATTTTGGGTTAAAGCCCAACTTGGGGCATCTACTTTTTTCTTCTATTGTTACATATACATTGACTTGCAGCCATTAGTTGATAAATTCTAAATTCAAACATTAATTGTGTAGTGTTTAATGCTGTTTTCAGTTATATGGCAGCAGCCACAGCATCTACCCATGCTTTCCTAAAGTTTCTTTAACCTGTACTTTGCACAATATTCTTTCCAAGTCACTTGCTACTTTCCCACATAACCATTGTATAAACAATGATCGGCTCTGAGAATGGAATTAATCCTTTCACAATATCTATTACCATTCCTCTTTCAAATATGACTATTGATGCTTAGCATCGATAAACAATTTGAACAAATGGCCTATAGAAATGCTGCTGAACGTGTTGAAAAACAACAAAATTTTGAACTGGTCCAATTTGAAGAATATGCAGATGACAAATTAAATGAGGCCCAAGTTATGAAACTCTGGATTGTGTGGTTTAAGGTTTAATAATACTCTACCTGCTCTTTTTTCACTTTCTTGATATTATCCAAGGCTTTCACATAACGAGTTGAAGCAAATATTGCATCAAACTTCTCTTTCAACTGTTTTCCTTCACTTAATGGCCTGTTAAGAAAGGAATAATAAATTTTGAAATATAATTAGGACAACAAGACCACTTCAATCATGTACCAACCCTTGCCGAATTTACTTTTTTGCAAAAGTTCAGAAAAGGGGCATAACTGTGCCAAAAACAACTGATATATGAGCCGCAATTACAGAGATATTATATTACTGTATATCAAAGTTTTTTAAAAATTCTAAGTCAAAAAGGACATGTGTCAAAAATATCTTGGTTACCTGCCTCTTTTGTATGGACTCCCCTTTTGATAGTTAAATTTTAGACCTATCCAAATTGAAAGCATTTGCAGACGATAATTTCAGAGTGGCTCAAATGGTGCACTTTTGCTTTGATAGGGTTGGCAACTTTGTGGGAAAAGGAGAAAATGCTGATTACCAGCATTTTTTCCTTTTCCCTCAGAGTTTTCGAAAGGCTTCTTCCTCAGGGGCCTTAAAAGTCGTCATTGTGTTGTAAAATGTTAGCAACTAGTCTGAATTTGAAGTAAATATCTTCAATAATCACAGAGATATTGTAAAACATTGAACTCTTTGCACATTGCTAGGTCTATGACAATACCTCAACATTGTCTTTGAAAACAGCGGAGTGAATGAAATTAAAAACTTCGAGTTACATTTGTTACTAGAAATTCATCAATAAGCTATTACTTCTAAATTTTCACAACAAATTTTCATTAACCAATAGAAAAGGCACATCTTTTATTTCTAAGTAAAGCCTTGAAGCTGGGTACACTGATTCTGCCTCTGTCAGTCAAAATGTCATTTGACAGACCCAACATGATCCAGTGAGAAGTCTCTTGGCTATAGCAAACAGCTTAACCCTTCACCCCATGAAGCATTTCTATGGTATCTCTAACTGACCCTAAATAATAGCAAGGATGAAGCCTTTTTTCATGTGTATATGACACCTTTCGATAGTGTAGAAAATATTGTGGCAAAAGGTGAAATTGCTCGTCACGAGCAATTTCACCTTTTGCCACAGTGTTTTCCTAAGGCTCCTACAAGCAATGCGTAGAAATGAGTATCTATGGAGTAAAGGGTTAATATACACATAAATGGTACATTTCTTCACCGCAAAAATGCCATTTTACAGATCTTAAAAATAGTAAGGCTCTTCTTAACCCCTTACCACACAACAAAATTTGAGACCCTTCTAAATTAAAAGCATTTGCAGATGACAGGTTCAATGTGGCTCAGATGAAGCAATTTTTCTTTGATCAGGTGGAAAACATTGTGGGAAAAGAAGAAAATGCTGGTTACCAGCATTTTCTCCTTTTCCCACAATGTTTTCAAAAGGCTTCTTTCCCCGGGGTGTCAAAAGGGCATTGTGTGGTAAAGGGTAAACAAAAAAAAAAAAAAAAAAAAAAAAAAAGAGTCACACCTTTCCATCTCAATCTTTAGAAATACATTTTTTTGACAGTTTCATACAGGGAATCTTTAACATAGTTTATCAATTCCATTGTGAGGTTTCATCAACAGATTTGTAGATATGAATTAGTACCTATTATTGTTTATCTCATTGCTGATCAATTTTGAATTTGCACCACCATATTCAAGATCATGTGACTGGCAGTTTAGAATCAAACCCTCTTTGATAGATGAGGTTAGATGTACTTACAGAAATGGCCATGCTGTGACAAGGGTCAGAATGTAAGTCAAAGAATTCAGCAAGTACATGTATATAACTTGTTTAATTTACAAAACAACTTTTGCAGACTCCTTTTCCAAATTGCTTCTGACACATTTTAAAAAAAATTGTTGCAAAATGACAAGTACAAAGAAGTCTCTCCTTTTGCCACAAAACTTTCATGTATATTTATAAAATCACATTCCAATCAATTGCTTTAGTAACTAAAATTTTCTTTTTTACATTTTCCTTTCTTTCTGCCTATCTTGAAAGGAAAAAAAATTAGTTGGCACTCACCAGTTTGCATCTTCTTGATGACAGAAAATCACATTCTCTAACACAGCTTTTGATACACCAAGTGATGTAATCATCTGTTAATATGAAAAAGACATGCTATCTGAACAACTATCAGTTTTGCCTTACATGTGTAAACAGCCATATTCATCATGCAAGTTCCTTAGTAAGACTTAACCTTTTACCCCATAAGGCATTTCTATGGTATCTCTAACTGACCCTAAATAACAGCAAGGATGAAGCCGTTTCTTATGTGTGTGTATAACACCTTTTGATAGTGTAGAAAACTTTGTGGCAAAAGGTGAAATTGCTCATCATGAGCAATTTCAGCTTTTGCCACAATGTTTTCCAAAGGCTCCTACAAGCAATGCGTCGAAATGAGTATCTATGGAGTAAAGGGTTAATAATGGTTCTAAGTTATAAATCTTAAGTTCAAACTCAGATAAGATAAATGCTCAGCCCTACATTTCACTAGTGTTTCAGAATGTCTTAGAGTCGGAGGTCCAGAACTTACTTAAAAAAAAAAGATAAAAAGATAAAAGAAAAGCTATGAAGATTAAAAAGTTACCTTATGTCATTAACTCCTGTTTAGTAAAAGACGATTGATATCAAGATAAAGTTGTACCAGCCATGCAGTTTGATCCTATATCTACACTGCACAGTACTTTATGAGATACTAGAAAATTGGAATGGGTCTAAAACCACAATCCCTTTACCTCCCTATCCATATCAGCACATTTTGATGTGATACTCTGTTTCTCCCCTGCTGCATTCATTCTAGTAATAACACCATCCAAAGTTTTCATCTCTGTCTTCTTTCCCTAGAAAAGAGAGAATAACAACTGTTTCTGATGGTACAAAACTGTACCATTTACATATCTACAGTATGATACATGTATAAAAATATAGGGAATAACTGCATAATATAGGGTTGTTGGAAAGACTGATTGATTGAATGAATGATCGTTTGTGTTTTAGGTTGCTTCCAACATCATTTCAGTCATTTCATGGGGACAGCTCACATATTCGTGTAAGTAAATTGTAAATTGTAAGTCCCGAGTTTCACAATCACTAGGCAAGGCCTTTGAGGTGTCTTGCCCAAAAACTACCGATGCCCAAAAACTACCCATGTAAAGCCATGTAACTCTCTACCACAAAACTCCAACTTTTAACGACCCTGAGAAAGAAAGCATATGAAAACATGGTAGGACAAGGAGAAAATGCTGGTGACCAGCATTTTCTCCTTTTCCCACAATGTTTTCTAGCCTTTCCAAATCAAATTTCAAACTTTTATACACATTTATTTTGTCATCAGCAAATGCTTTTCATTTGGACTAGTCAAAAATTTTGTTGTTTGGTAAACAGTTACAGAAGGATCGAACCTGGGGCCTCCTGATCCGAATCCTACACTTAACCACCAAGACATGCAGGACCTCAGTACTTACCTTTATGGAGGCATTAATTGACCTTTGGGCAACAACTCTCTGTTGAGACAAATCTTTGAACTGTAACCTTACTTGGCCTTTTACTTCTCTCTCATGGGCAATCTGAAAAGGTAAAATATCATATCTTTCAATAATCTAAAAAGCTACTGTAAGAGCTCTGAAAACTTTTACAATATTTGTCCATACTTCTATAGATGTAATTTGTTTAACAGTTTACTAAATACATGTATTGAGTATTACCTCATATATAAATATCTGACATGACACAAATTCACAAATTCATAGTCTTCGACTAGTTTCTTCAAACTAGTTTTACTGCAGTGTTTCATCCATGATTTGGAAAATGCGGAGAATTTGCAGGCATGCTTTTAAAAAATGTTGGGGATTTTCAAAAAAACGTGAGGGCTCATGAGGCGATGTATATAACTAAAGCATCATTTTTTTTTCTTTTATTATTGAGTCATTCTTTTACATTAACCCTTTACCCCATAAGGCATTTCTATGGTATCTCTAACTCACCCTAAACAACAGCAAGGATGATGCAGTTTCTTATGTGTATATTACACATTTTGATAGCATAGAAAACATTTTGCCAAAGGGTGAAACTGCTCGTCACAAGCAATTTCACCTTTTGCCACAAAGTTTTCCAAAGGCTTCTACAAGCAATGCGTAGAAATGAGTGTCTAAGGGGTAAAGGGTTAAAGGTCCACTATCAGCCTTTAAGAAAACTTGCTGGCAAGTGTGTTACATATGGCTTCACAAGAGCCCCTTTTCTTCTTCAACAGGATAAATAATGATCAAGGCTTCGTCAGCTGCCTTTTCAGCTCTCTGGGACAAGCATGCAATCATTAGTGCCCAGGGTTTTCCCTTGACTTTCTGATTTTGGCGTAAATTGCCCCCTTCAAATGAATAAAAGAAGGCACAAATGTGAATTTTGTGGGTCATTTTAAAACTCTGATAGTCAAAATTCAAAGAAACATGGGGTCAAGAAAAACCCTGGTGCTGCATCTCAAACATCTGTCACTACTTTTAACTTTTCTTCACAGAAAAATATCTTAAAATCATCCACTGAAAGGAAAAAAAATTATCATTTTACACAAA
The DNA here is from genome assembly GCA_943736015.1 of Tridacna crocea. Lineage (NCBI taxonomy): Eukaryota > Metazoa > Mollusca > Bivalvia > Cardiida > Cardiidae > Tridacna > Tridacna crocea. The sequence goes on from OX031063.1 coordinate 41,895,643, forward strand.
ACAATTAAAATGCCAAAGTTGGCAGCTATGTCAAAAACATACCTACATGAAATATACTTTGTATTTTTTAGCCTACCTTGGGATCATGAATAAAGGCACCACCTTTAGTACATCCAGGGGGCATAACTCCTGTTGTCATATATTTCAGGCACTCTATAATAGTCTGAAATCAAAAAGCTGTGTTGTTTTACCAATTTCCACTGATCTTCTCAAACAATGATATACAGTGACTCTTTCTCCACCAGGCATTATCAAGAAGTGATTTGGAAGAAAATGACGGAATCAAGATCTGACTGCACAGAACAAGGAGTCAAGTCATAGACTAATACTGGCTGACACTTTGTGGCATATAAATTATGACAAAAGTAGCTTGGAAAAGAAATGTTTTGCATTCTCCCAAATGAAATATCAATCATTTAGGTAAAAAGAGAAGAACTAGTCAATGCCTTCTACTATGTAATCCCTATTGCAGTATGTTTGAATAATCTACCCTATTTTGCATCCATCACTCCTTTGAAAGCACCTAAAGATGCCTTTGCAGAATACAGCTTTTAACCCATTACCAAACAATCCCTACTTTTGACGTCCCTGAGAAAGAAGCCTTTTGAAAACACTATGGGAAAAGGAGAAAATGCTGGTAACCAGCATTTTCTCCTTTTCCCACAGTGTTTTCTACCCTTCCCAGAACAAATTTCAATTTTTCAGTCACCTTTATTTTGTCGTCTACAAATGCTTTTAATTTGAAGTAGTCCAAAATTTTCTCGTGTGGTAATGAGTTAACCCATTACCACACAATCCCTACTTTTGACGCCCCTGAGAAAGAAGCCTTTTGAAAACACTGTGGGAAAAGGAAAAAATGCTGGTAACCAGCATTTTCTCCTCTTCCCACAGTGTTTTCTACCCTTTCCAGAACAAATTTCAATTTTTCAGTCACCTTTATTTTGTCGTCTGCAAATGCTTTCAATTTGAACCAGTCTAAAATTTTGTTGTGTGGTAAAGAGTTAAACAAACATAAAAACTGTACTAGATGCCCTAAGCAAGCTATTTCTCATTTGAAAATCTTTTTTTGACTTTATTGACATTCAGATTATACAAATGTTACCTTTTATCAATAAGTTATAAAACTGTGTGGTGAAAGGGAAACACAAAACAGTTAACCCTTTCCCAAACAACAAATTTTGGACTCTTCCGAACCGAAAGAGTTTGCAGACGACTATTAGATTTGGAGAAAATGGCAGAAAGTTCTCAAAAAAGGGTCAGTAGAAAACACTGGGAAAAGGAGAAATTGCTTGTTACGAGCAGTTTCTCCTTTTCCCACAGTGTTTTCAAAAGACTTTTACTGCAGATACATAAAAACCAGGGCTTGTTTGGGAAAGGGTTAACCTGCTATGGAAGTGAATGAAAACGTTCAAGGCCATAGTAAAGCCCACAACATTGCTCTCACAAAGTTATTTTATTGGGAAAAATATCTCTTAATAGAAATTAGGCTGAGCAGTCTGATCTTCATTTACACTGTCCAGTGTCCATAAAACTTCCTTAACCCTTTACCAAACAATCCCTGGTTTATTACAACCCAGAAGAAGCCTTCTGAAACATTGTAGGAAAAGGAGAAAATGCTGGTAACCACAATGTTTTCTACACTTCTAAAGTCAAGTTTCAGTTTTTGAGTCACATTTATTTTATCATCTGCAAATACTTTCAATCTGGACGAGTCTAAAATTTTGTCATATGGCAAAGAGTTAAGTTAAGCTTAGCAGCCGAAGGATTAACCCATTACCACATAATCCCTACTTCTGACGACCCGAGAAAGAAGCCTTTAGAAAACATTGTGGGAAAAGGAGAAAATGCTGATAAAGTGCAGCATTTTCCCCTTTTTCCAAGATGTTTTCTACCCTTAACAAAATGAATTTCCAATTTTCAGTCACTTTTATCTCACAGTCTGCAAATGCTTTTAATTTGGACAAACCTAAAACTGTCATTTGGTAAATGAGTTAATACATCTAACAATCTTACAGTTTTGCCAGTTCCATTTGGTCCCAAGATAAGAGTCAGTGGAGTATAGAATTTGATCATCTGTTTATCTGCATCCTCATGACCAAAGCTCCTGATACCCTGGATGCTCATCTTCTCTATTGTAGACATTGTTATGGATTCAATTTATCGGTTTTTCTTTCTTGTGATTTTAAGTCTTTGCCCTAAAATATTAAGAAAAAATATTCAACTCTTTGCCATTACCAGAAAATACTGTTTCAGAATTATCTATAATGAAAAAATTGCAGAAAACAAATAAATGTACCCTCACCCACTTAACCCTTTAGTAGACAAACAAAATTTTAGACACATTCTATGTAGTTCAAGTACTTGATTTTATAAAAGGGTGAGAAACATTGATGGAAAAGGAAAAGTAATGGTTCAGCATTTTATCTTTGACTCACACATATCCGAAGGCCTATTTCTCCCAGTCAGGGCCGTTACAAAATGTAGATTGTGTGGAAAAGGGTTATTAGAATTCAATAACAGAGTCGGGGAAAAATGTGTCTCAAATGAGTTATGTAGGTATCGAGCAGCAGGGGAAGATGACAGGATCGAAAGTTGCCCTTTTTTTCCAAAGCGTTCAGGCCCTTGAAGTTGAAGCTTTTTTGGTTAGGTAGACTGTTTGACAGCGAGATAAGGAAGTCTCGAAAATACATGACAAAGTTGCAATATCAATAATCGCATTTGACTTTTTTCCATTTTTTTTATAAAGAATATAACGTGTTAAACCTTGAACATCTGCAAATTCAATGGCTACAATTTGGCGACTTCGTTGCTTTCGCCTGTACTAATTTAGAGCAAAGATTGTGTCTACTTTCTGTTCTGGATCGGACATTCCCGCGGCTAGGGAGGTATAATTTACAGTATGAGATGCATCGGCTAAGAATCAACAATATCAAAAAGAAATTTAAAAAATACTACAAAAATTAATTTTAATTTCAAATCTTAACAAAAAATACGACAAAGAAATAGAGTTTACATATTGTATATTAATAAAACACAAAACAATTTCTCCCCTCCATGGAGGCCCAGTGTAAAGCCCAGGCCCACAGTCGGGGAAAAAAATAATTTCCTCATCAAATTGCAAAATTTTGGAATTGAAAAAATTTAAAGCATTAGCAGACGACAAAATTAATAGTAGCTAAAATCATTCTGGTTTTTGATATGGTAGAAAACATTATGGGAAAATGAGAAAATGCTGGTTACAAAAGTCACGTTAAATCGGAACTGTAAGATAAACGGTACTTAAAGGCAAGCCTTTTAAAAAACGACAGGAATTTTAAAAGCATATTAGTCTGATGGAATGCTTTTACGTGGGGATTCTGAGCCTTTTTTTTTTCAAACTTTTGAAATCTTGTTTAACTCTTTACCACACGAGAAAGTTTTAGACTGGTCCAGATTGAAAGCATTTGCAGACGACAAAATAAAAGTGACTGAAAAATAGAAATTTGTTCTGGGAAGGGTAGAAAACACTGTGGGAAAAGGAGAAAATGCTGGTTACCAGCATTTTCTCCTTTTCCCACAGTGTTTTCAAAAGGCTTCTTTCTCAGGGGTGTCAAAAGTAGGGATTGTGTGGTAATGGGTTAAATCACGTTTAGAGCCATACTTGTTTATCTATTTATTCCCCATGGCGGAAGTTTTTGCTAGCTATCTTCTTTCGATAATAAAATCTGTGCTTTCGGAATCCTATATGAGGTATAAAAGGAACATTAAAGTGACATTTGTTAAAGAGTGTGGGCTCGATTCACAAGGTTGTCCATCTAAAATTACTAATAGTCTTTCGGATGAGACGTTAAACTGAGGTCCTGTGTGACGGTGCTATACACCGAGCATGTTAAAGAACCAGGCGTTACTTCGAATGGGTATCGTCCTGTATCGGCCGTGACTATCCCCCTAACAATATTAACAGCCTTCAGGGGCGTCGCCCATATGGGGAACTGGTGGCGACGTTAAATAAACGTAAAGTCAATCAATCATTTATTTAACCATAAAATTGTGTAATTTACAAGCTTATACCGTTTTTAACCGTTTCCCAAATGACAAACTTTTGGACTAGACCAAATTGAAAGCATTTGCAGACGACAATTCAACTCTTGCTGAACAGATGATTTCTGTCTATGGTAGGGTGGAAAACATTGTGGGAAAAGGAGAAAATGCTTTTCAAAAGGTTACTATTCCAGAACCGTAAAAACCAGGGATTGTTTGGGAAAGGGTTAAATCATTAAGATAAGTTTGATATAGCTAAAAGCGGGGGGGGGGGTCTTGCTAAAAGGAAAGTGGAAAGAAATCTTTTCACTCATATTGCTGAAATAATAAAACTTAATCACGAGTAAACACCCTCATCATCAGTGACGACAGAAAAAATCTTTTGTCGATAATTGACACCAAGATCAGCACGTCCACTGCACCGTCTTGTCTCAGTCTACAGACACTCTTGAATACCCATTACTGAGCCGTGATTTACTCGTTGTTTGCGCATGTCATATTCTTCGAAGATTCGACCTGTCTGCTACGACGCATCACCCTTCCCCATATATACTTGGAAAACGTAGGGCTTATATCGAAGCTATATTAACCCTTTCCCAAACGACAAACTTTTGGACTAGACCAAATTGAAAGCATTTGCATACGACAATTCAACTCATGCTGAAAAGATGATTTTTGTCTATGATAGGGTAGAAAACATTGTGGGAAAAGGAGAAAATGCTGGTTACCAGCATTTTCTCCTTTTCCCACAATGTTTTAAAAAGATGTCTGTTGTCGATGCGTCAAAATGGAGTAAAGGGTTACAACTAGTGTTCAAATTTTTCTATGCAAATGTTTTCAATGTGGAAGAATCTCAACTTTGCTGTTTGGTAAATTCCAGGCCCGTAAAAACCAGGGATTGTTTTCTGGAAAGGGTTAACCTATTACCAAAGCACGTAGGGGAGCCTTATTTTAATAAATGACCGATGCATAGGTTACATGCTAGCTAAACTATCATAGCTCAATGAGTCGCACTAGGTAGCGTTTTATTGAGTAAACGTTTATTTCTTTTTGAAATTGAAAGTAACAGTTGTTTTGAAAAGTAGTCCGGTTCTGTACCTAGAATGCCCATAGACAGGTGTGTATTTATTAAATGTCATCGAGCCGGAGATAATGAGCATTAACTGTTTCCAAACGCAATCCCAACAGCTCACACTATTTGACATTCAATATGTCATCTTCAAACTCCTTCACTTTGGGGGATTCTACATTTTGTCTCCTGGTTCAGAAATAAATTACTAAACCTAGTTATTTTAGCCCTTTACTAAACAATCCCTGGTCCTCACGACCCTGAAAGGGAAGCCTTTTGAAAACATTTTCTCCCTTTTCAAGTCAGCCACAATTTTTTTTTTCTACCTTTCTCAAAACAATTTTCATTATTTGAGTCACATTATATTTTGTCGTCTGCAAATGCTTTCAAATTGGACGGGTCTAAAATTTCGTCGTTTGGCAAAGAGTTAAAAAAAAGTTGTTAATTTTAAAGAATCAATGGATTTCTTTAAAAGGCTTATTTCTATATTCGTTTCCAACATGTAATTGATTATGTTTTTTTTTTTGTAAAGTTCCATATGCTCATGATATTTTGTGTCATTGAAAAGCTCTGTCCCCAAAAGTGGTTGAACAGCAGTTCAGCATTTGTATAGTTTATCAAGACGTTGTTGGTTCTGTTGAAAAGGTATCAAATATTGTGTCAAACGAAATTGAGAGTGACCTATATCCTCTTTTGTGTGTGAGCATAGATGAGCCCAAAGTCGTTTGCAGCAAACTTCTTTCAGACGTTTAACCGCTCACCACACAATAAACCTTCAGGAATGTCCAGTTTGAATGTGCGACCAAACAACAAATTAAATGTGACTCAAACAGTGGAATGTGTCTTTGAAAGGATAGAAAACAATGTGCGAAAAGCAAAAATGGGTGGAAACCAGCGTTTTCTCCTTATCCCACATTGTTTTCAAAATCATTTTCCTCTACATCGATAAAATACGAGATTGTTTTTGTAAAGGATTAAAAATCTGTAAATTGCGTTTTAGGTGCAAAGTCTTATTTATACGCCAGATGGAGAAAAGAAAAGATTCTCCCATTGAATGTTTTATTTACGTGTCACAATCCCACTGCGATACACTTTTACCTCAATGTTTACTTTGTCCCTCTGACACTAGAACGAAACCCGATTGGAACGCATTAAATTCCCCTTTAGTGGTATTAAATGTGCATGGATCAAATTCAAACATAATTTTTTCACATGATTCATATGTGACACACGTCACTTAACCCATGGCAAGACAAGACGCTCGCTTTTACGCCGTTTTGAGGTAGAAGATCTTGGAAAATGTACTGAAAAAAATAATAAATTGGTAATTGCATGTTACAAGTTGACGCCCCTTTCCCATCAAAATTTTTCAGCTAAATTGAAAAAAAAGAAAGAACTTTTTCACTAAAAATGTCTTCAGCGCGTCTCCCGTACACGCTAGTTGTATTTTTTGAATATATATTGTATGGCGAGGGTTTCGGTGTTTGTTCAGACTTATAAATACAGCTGTCAACTTGAAAATTTCACTGTACCCTAAACCCTTTGGTGAAGTATATTCACAGAGCTATGAGGTTCAAAGAGCGTATGAATTTTGTGATGCTAGGTCTATATACACCTACTATTCCTAAGAACAGTTTTGGTCTTATTCTCAAGAATGTTCTACATTTGAAAGTAACACAACTCCTGACAAGCTGTACCAAATGTTAGCCAATCAGAAATTATGTTAATTTCTAAATCTAAAATAAGACAAAGAATGAAACTAGGCATGGTTGGGGAATACGGACCCGAGGATGGTGAAGCTTGTTACAGCTATTTTCCTACCAGTGTTAAAGTATATCTTTTACGGATATCTTAACCAAAGTAAACTACACAGAACTGCGAGCTGTATGAAAGAGCATTTGTCGATCAGACTTTTTTAATACGTTCACCGTGGTATTACGTAGTTCTCTTTTCAAAATGGAAGAGAGAAAGGTGGTATTCTTAATACAGTCGGACATCTTGTTTTCTATATCACGTTATGGAAGGCGGTGTTTGTCACAAATCAGCTGCCTATGTGCGAATGTATTTAGGTAGGGACATGTGCGGTGACGTCATATCTGATGTTGTCAACGTGACAGTTCGGAACGAAATTACAAATAGAACTCCTTAAATACCAATTAGAGAGCAGTGTTTACCAGTTACCAGTTATCATAATCATTGCAGCAGTATTCATTCCCCTCTCTTGTCAACTCCACAGTCTATAACGAGGGTTCTCGGCCAGCGTTGGACAAGTACAGTTGGGTCTTGAATCTACATTGATTGTTTGTGAAGCCTTTAAACCATTAAAATCTTTCGGGTTTTAGTAGATGATATTTTCAGCCGTCGAAAGGGTACGAGTTGATATATTTGGCCAATGCGAAAAGGGGCATTCTGCCATTTGCGTAAAGTGTCGTCTCGGATCAGCCTGCGCAGTCCGCGCAGGCTAATCCGAGACGGCACTTTACGACTCCATTAGATTTTGTGCTACAATACAGACTTGCGCAAAACAGAAAATTACATAAAAACGTAGTGTCGTTTCGGATTAGCCTGCGCGGACTGTGCAGGCTGATCCGAGACGACATTTGACGTAAATGCCCGAATGCCCCATTACGTGCGTTGCAAGCCATTTGGTGCTGCAACTGCTGTCTGTGTTCAACATTGGTTCGACCTTCTTTTCGTTACAAATGCTAGTGGTTTTGAGAAAACATTGTGCGTAGCACAGGTCCTGTATACACAAATTTTGTATAGAAATCTTAAGATATCTTAATTCAAATCTAAACTCAGAATTTAGAAAGTACCAGAATTTCTGGCGGGCTAAAATGGTTAAGACATTAAAAAACTGTGATTTAGAAATTTAGAAATCATTTGAGAATTAGATGAAGAATGCAATTTCGAATGAAATACTGAGTAGAATCTGAAAAAAGTTGAAAATGGGAGATGCACAGTATGTCATATTTACAACTGATTTTTTTTTTTTTGTAAAAAGCAAACATACAAAAATAAAAAATAAAGTGATGGAATCAACGTAAGCATTAATTATATGGCGTATGTATAAGCGACCTGGATTGTTTCGTCTAAAACCGTATATAGAAATATTTCTACCTAACGTGATCATTTATCATATTGTTGAATGAAGGCGGTCGACATGTAAATGAACTTGAACAAATCCGCCTTTGACATCGGTAAGCCAGCTTAGAAGTGTTTGATAATGTGTTATTTATTCGATTCCTTGTGGTCGCTTTGACAAATGACATTTTACGATGTTGATGCATAAAAAACTGCCTTGTATATCACTTTCTCCTTGACTGACCGCGAAGGATGGGCCGGGACATAAAAGAACTATTCTAACTTCAACTCTTTACCAGGCGACAAAATTTTAAGTGTCCCACACTGAAAGCAGTTGTAAATTGCTAAAAAGGTTACATTTGTCTATGGAAAAGAAGAAGACTACATCTGCTTATTAGCAAAGGCTATATGTTGCGAGAGGTCATATTATGAGATGACCGGACTAATGCTCACGAGCCTGTTTAATGCTACATTTCAGAGCAGTACGGGTATGAAACGCAAATTCCTTTTAGAAAAACAGTTCCAAGTCCGAACATGGATCATACATAACATGTTATCTAAAATCTCTGATCCGAAATTGCTGTGAATGAAAGTCAGCACCTCCATGCTTTATAAGACCAGTTTGTAAGTAATCAACTCTAAAGGCTCTGTGGGACTCATAAGGGAGTTTATGTTGGATGAAATTGAATGATTAAGCTGGACTTACCTTCGTAGATGTAAGGCGAAGGTTGATCATAATTTCATCCGACACAAAACTCCCTTACGGCATATACGCCCAACCTCACCATTCTTCCAACGATTCCTTACAAATGTACGCAACTACTGTGCCATAAGTACTCTACAAAATGACCAGCTCGATTGCTGGAGCTGCGTCGTGATCTGTGTGAGCCCTATGGGAGTTATATGTCGGGTGAAATAATGATCAACCATCGCCTACGATGGAAAGTCTAGCTTAACCCATTACCACACAATCCCTACTTTTGACGCCCCTGAAAAAGAAGCCTTTTGAAAACACTGTTGGAAAAGGAGAAAATGCTGGTAACCAGCATTTTCTCCTTTTCCCACAGTGTTTTCTACCCTTCCCAGAACAAATTTCTATTATTTATGCACCTTTATTTTATCGTCTGCAAATGCTTTGAATTTGGACCAGTCTAAAATTTTCTCGTGTGGTAAAGAGTTAACCCTTAATGTGCTGAATTAAAACAAGAGACATTTTTAAATAAGAAAACATCTGAAATATTGCTGTACCAAGGTTTTTTCGGCCAGAATATGTTACAAAATAGTGGACAGTGTAGATCTAAGATCAGACTGCACGTTCTGTGCAGTCTTATCTTAATCTACACTGGCCACAAAACACAAGTTAAGTCGGTTCAAGCGCTTTAAGGGTTAATCATTCAGTTATGTTGCAATGTACCGGTGCTCAGCAAGAACCTGTTTTTAAAAAGACAATGTTTGGTGTCCCTTGCCTGCTTATTCAATATGTACTGGAATATATGTGTTTGGTTCGGTCTGATCTTGAATCCACACTCCCATGTGTTAGAACCACAAAGAGCTAAGTGCAGTCCGATCTTGACTCTTAAAAGATAGCCAAAGTCATATAAAGCCTTCCTTAGGTTAATGTGTATGATTTGATACTGAAAAAGTCCGCCATCTTAGATAAAATGAACGGAAGCTGGGTTAAACGAAAGCAACTGTGTCCGAGAGCCAGACGTATCCTAGTATATACACTGAAACGAACTTCTAAACAACCACTCTTGTTTCCCCTATAAATTGGAGCAAATAAAAGAAATGTTAATAAAAACAAAATGTGACATATATCTGGACGTTAACCATGGTATTGTGATGAAAAGATTCTCGACTTTGTCAACAGAAGGTGTCTTATTTTCAAAATAAGGAAAAGTAGTTGTTTGCGCATGCGTGGTGTCTACTAGCCAAAACAGTATAAAAAGAGATGCATTAAATACTGAACTTTTGTAAGTAATGAGAGAAAAACATGACCTTTTTTTTGTTTCCAATACCATATTTCTGCCGTGCAATAGATATTAATTTTGACTGTTTTTTCTACCCTTTACCAAACAATCCGGAGTTTTAACGAACGTGATGAAGAAGCCATTTGAAAACAATGTGGGAAAAAAAGAAAATGCTGGTACCAGCATTTTCTTTTTTTCCCACAATGTTTTCTTCTGTGTCAAAGACAAAGTCATAATTTCAGACGTATTCAAATTGTACGTCCACATATGCTTTCAGTGTGGACAAGTATAAAACTTAGTCGTCTAGGTCAGAGTTGAAAAAGCTTTTTTCATTGCGCCATTGGATCACCTCTTTGTATAAGTTAGCTTGTACTATGTATGTTCTGTACAATCCGGTGTAATGCATAGAAATGACTCCCGTGGGTCATTTCTCGACGTAGAGGAATGACCAATGAGTCATTTCTCTACATAGAAAAATGACCCGGGTCATTCCTCTACGTCGAGAATTGATCGTGGGTCATTTTGTAATGGGGGTCATTTCTCTGCATTACACCGGCATTAGACCACATAGATATGCAGCCGACAGTTTGGAGAAATTAATGTCCGTTACGTCAATCTCATACATCAAGCTTTTTTCCTAATGCGAGTATTTTTTGGCAGATATTTGGCATATAACTTGATTTTTTGACGGACGACAGCGCCTCTGAGACCAGGGATTGTTTGTCCATACCAATCCCTGCTTTTATTTCCTACTTTTTTTTTAAACGTTTATTTGACCCACTGTTTGATAGTTATTATCAGTTTCACTTAACCCTTTTTCTGCTAAATACATTAAATGTGACCCGTCTGGGAAAAGGGGACCATCTGGGAATTCTGTGCATCAAGTAGGCCTACATTAAAACAGATCAACGATAGGGCGGGTCAATTTGAGTTGATAGTTCAGAAATAATTGTATAAAAAAGTAAATTGATCACTTTTCAAACAGAAAATGTCATAAAAGCGAAAAGTGCCAACCCTGGTCAGCCTGCGCAATTCGCACAGTCTGACCAGGGTTGACACTTTTCGCATTTCCCAAAAGATCCCTTTTTGGGTGACGGGTCACAAATAAAACTTTCAAGCCGATATAGTTAAAATCCAAATTTCGCTGTTAAAGGTATTTCTTAAGAGAAAAGTATGTCCTAATCGTACTGTGTAGATCAGCCTGATCTTGATCTACGCTGTCCACAAAAGGTCAGTGAGTCGCGCTAAGCAGCTTTGGGGTAAACCCTTTACTCCATAGATACTCATTTTGAAAAAACAACAGACAGCTTTTGAAAACATTGTGGGAAAAGGAGAAATTGCTCGTAACGAGCAATTTCTCCTTTTCCCACAATGTTTTCCACTCAACCAGATATTTATATCCCCAGTTGTCCATATATTTGACATCATATCTTTATTTGCTGCTGAAATGGAAGAGTCTCAAATTAGCATATGAGGTAAAGGGTTAAACTTACCCACGTGGTGTAGCCAGTCAGAAGTTTTGGTACAGTTTAATTGTAGCATTAGGCGCAGAATATTCAGGGCTTAATTAATTAACCCATTACCACACAATCCCTACTTTTGACGCCCCTGAAAAAGAAGACTTCTACAAAACATTATGGGAAAAGGAGAAAATGCTGGCAACCAGCATTTTCTCCTTTTCCTACAATGTTTTCTACTCTTTACAAAACAAATTCCAAATTTTCAGTCACTTTTATTTTGTCGTCTGCAAATGCTTTCGATTTGGAAAAACCTAAAATTTTGTCGTTTGGTAATGAGTAAAGAGAGGTTTGGGAGTAGGAACTCGGAACGAGGTTCAGCCATGCACTTTTCACACTGAACATAAATGATTTTTGAACCAGAATCTCGGAAAAGCTCTAGATTTATGTAAAAAACAACAACATATTGTATGTAATTATACAGAAAACTGCACCCATACTGGTTGCCTTTTCGAAGCCTTATCACATACTGAGACGCAAGACGTACAGTACCGACCAGTTGAGCTTAAAACTGAAAAAGCTCACATATTGTTCTTGAAATCCGAATTAATTTTATTTACTGTACGTGGATATCAGAACAACATGTGAAAATTCTGACACAATCGGTCACATAAACAACTTGACGTAACCGTAAATCTCAGCAGACAGAGCGGCTAGACTTTGATTTGTTCGCTGTAAAATTTAAGTGACCCAATCACATCGTACCTAATTAATTATTCTTGTACAGTTGTACGGTGCGTAGGTATTTACGTGTATTTGCTGTCGAAACAATTTTCAGCTCTTATGTTAGCCTTATGCTGCAAGGTGCAGCTCACTGACCTTTTGCAGTCAGTGTAAATCAAGATCAGACTAAACTAGACTAGCTCCGCAAACAGGAACCAAACAAGACCATTTGGTTTAGGCCTACGCATCGACCCCACCCATGACCCAAATAGGACCCCCTACATACACGTGTGAAACATTTGTCAGAATGCAAATCTGTTGGGTTCTATAAGTCATAGTAAGTTTGGCTTTTTTTTTTCTTAAAAAACGGTCCGCGTTTTATCCTTTATCCTGCTAAGTAAGTAAAATGAAACTTTCAAGCCGATAGTATACAAACCAAATTTTTGCCCTTTCAAAGGTTCCTTTTTTTATGAGATTTGCGGGGGGGGGGGGGGGGTGGAGTATCCCTATTAGACCGTGTAGATCCAAAATTAGATTGCACGTTCTGTGCAGTCTGATCTTGGATCTACACTGTCCACAAAAGGTCATTGAGACGCGCTTAGCAGTCTAAGGGTTAAGACCCTGATGATGAAAGCTGAGAAGACGCTACATTGTAAGTCACTACCATTTTCCTTTTTCCAATTATATTTTCTTCCATTTAAAAAAAAAAGACTTTTATTCGAAGCAAACATAAGCTGTTGTCTCCAAATGCCTTTACTCTGAACCAGTCTACAATGTTGTGGCCTGTTCAAGGGTAAGGAAAACTCTGTTGACTGACTTTTAATCCGTAATCCTGCCGAAATTTTACTTTCATCTTTCAAAAAAAAAGAAAAGAACTACGAAAAAAAAAAGAGCCGTGTTCTGTGGAAAAGGGGTTTAGTGCATCTGCGAAAAATATCGACTCAGATCAGCCTGCGCAGTCCGCGCAGGCTGACCTGAGGCGAAACTTTTCACTGTCTGTAAATTTTCTGTATGTCAAAAGACCACTCTACCTCACGAAAGAGTTGGTTGTTGAACCCTTCACCCCGTAAGGCATTTCTATGATATCTCTAATTGATCCTAAATAACAGCAAAGGATGAAACCGTTTCTTATGTGTATATGACACCTTTTGATAGCATAGAAAACATTGTGGCAAAGGTGAAATTGGTCGTCACGAGCAATTTCACATTTTGCCATAATGTTTTCCAGAGGCTCCTACAAGCAATGCGTAGAAATGAGTATCTATACAGTAAAGGGTTGAAAAAAAAGTGACTATTATGGATCTATGATTATGTGGTAACTTGCCTGTTGACTTGTAAAAACCGGGATGCATTTAGCCCCCTTTTGGCCAGAGCACGGTTCAAATGTATTTTTGTTGAGAATAATGTCTTCTCTGCAGATCATATGTCTAAAACCTGTGATCGTCAAGCAGAGAGAATCGATCAACCATGAGACTTCACAAACGTACACTATGATCTTGATCTACAGTTTCTAGAATTTATACAGCCACGGCCAAGAACTATAGAATTAACCCATTACTAAACAATACAGAGTTTTAACCCTTTACCAAACAATTCCTGGTTTTTACGACCCTGAGACAGAAGCCTTTTGAAAACATTGTGGGAAAAGGAGAAAATGCTGGTAACCAGCATTTTCTCCTTTTCCCACAATATTTTCTACCCTGCTGGAAACAAATTTCAATTTTTGAATTACGTTTATTTTGTCGTCTGCAAGTGCTTTCAATTTGGACCAGTCTAAAATTTTGTCGTGGTAACGGGTTAAGAATCCTAATGAAGGAAACTTTTGACAACAAAATGCTTCTAGGGGATGATTTTCTTCGTCTGCAAGTACTTTCAATATAAGCCTGTCTAAAAATTTTAGTCGTCAAGTAAAAGGTTAAGAGTAAGTATTGAAAATAAACAGCTGGTCAAATGTCAACAGACATGATATTAGAAAATTTCGCCATTGAAACACCTCATAGTATCTAAACAGGCAAGCCAGATATCGCCCAGCTTACGATCATTCCTTCTGAATGGTATTGTCAATTCTTATTGACAACTTTTAATAAATAGTCCATATGCGGTCCTTTCCCATAATTAGGCTTTCTTCCAGTTACTTTAGTCATGAACTCAGCTTTATTTAGCGATATTTCAATTCAATGCCCGAAGTAACCCGTATTTGACTCTACAGGCTTGGCTTTCAGACGTAGACTGTCAGTGGGAGGCGATTCTTTCAGAATTTTGCTGGACATATAGTTAATATCGGTCTCTATGAAATAGTAATCTGAATTGGTTCCGTGTTTCACGGCATACTGAGAAAAAGAATTATCTTTAAAAGTGATGCTTGGCGTAAGTTTGCCGGCAAATAGGCAGGGGACCCTCAAAATAAACATGTCTACATGTTTACCGATCGCAAATTTCTTTTTATTAACCCCTTACCACACAATCCTTACATTTAACACCCCTGTGAAAGAAGCCTTTTGAAAACATTCTGGAAAAAGAAGAAAATGCTGGTAAACAGCATTTTCTACTCCGGGTCCGTATTCACCAACCATTCTTTAAAGAACGTTTTTTGTCTTATTCTCCAGAATTTTCTATATTTGTAAGCAACACAACTTCTGATTGGCTAAACCATTCGGTTTAGCCAATCTGAAATTGTGTTACTTACAATTTTAGAAAATCTTACGATCGTTCAAATATGTCGACTGTCTACAGTTCTTTCTAGCAGGAAGAGTCTAGAGTTTGTGTATTTTTTTTTTTTTTCATCTTGAAAAGTTTTAACCCTTTACCCCACGACATAATTTTAACCACGTTCAAATTACAAGCATTTGCAGAAAAAGATGTCAATGTGGCTCATATGGTGCAATTTTTCTTTGACAGGTTAGAAACATGGTGGGAAAAGGGTAAAATGCTGGCTACATCCGTTTTCCACGATGTTTTCAGAAGGCTATTTTCCTGTGAGGATTGTGATGGCCGGACCTATTTTCGAGATTACGACACTTAGCCTGTCAAAAAGGAGATACAAAAAGAAACAAATAGTTCCTGAACATAACGATATTACAACAGATGATATTTTTTGAGTACTTTAGAGTACATATATTTAATTCCAAACCTCTGTGACAAAAAAAGTTGATATTGATGTTTTTGTGAGGTACATTATAGGATATGACACGTATGAGCGTATTAACAGATAGCACCCTCTTAACCAGAACCCTCGATCCCCACTGGTTCGATCCCCAAGGCTGGCCATCTAAAATTATTTTGTCGGATGAGACGTTAAACCGAGGTCCCGTGTGACAGTGCTATACACCGAGCATATTAAAAAACCAGGCGAAACTTAGGATGGGTTTCGTCCTGTATCTGCCGTGACTATCCCCAGTAATAGTACTAACAGCCTGCAGGGGGCGTCGCCCATATTGGAAACCGGTGGCAACGATAAATATGCAAATTCAATCAATCAGAACCCTCGAACTTCTAGAACGGTATTATCCGGTTTAACCTCATGGGGTTCGAACCAAGACACAATAACACTGACGTCATCCAGTCACTCCCAAAGTTAATGGAATGCTATTGGTATAGGGCAGCTCTAGCTTGTTTATTTTAAAAAACTTTGATTGCAAATAGCTAGACTTCTTTAACAAAAAATAAGTATTGAGATTTCAATTCTACCGTGAAATAAAAAAAAAAGAATAAATAATGAATAAATGAATCAATCGATGGATTGATGGATCTTTGGGTTGAATGGGTAGAAAACTTGAAAAGGAAAACAATTCGTAGTAAAATCGTTGATTTTGAGCAAATAAACTGCTTTAACTCTTTGCCACACCATCCCGACTTTTAACGACCCTGAGAAAGAAAGCCTTTGAAAACATTGTGGGAAAAGGAGAAAATGCTGGTAACCAGCATTTTCTCCTTTTCCCACAATGTTTTCTACCCTTTCCAATTCAACATTCAATTCTTGATTCACATTTATTTTGTCGTCTGGAAATGCTTTCAATTTGGACTAGTCCAAAATTTTGTCGTTCGGTAAAACGTTAAGCCTTTACCAGAATATCTCGGGTTTTAACGACCTTGACAAAGGCAACATTCGAAATATGGTGGGAAAAGAAGAAAATGCTGGTAAGCAGCATTTTCATTTTTTCCGCAATGTTTTTTTTTGCCATTCAAAAAAAAAAGGAAAAAAAAAAACGATTTCAGATATTGAGTCACATTTATTTTGTTTTTTTGAGATTGGACAAGTCTGTATTTTGTCCTTTAATTAACTCCTTACCAAACGACAACCTTATAGCCTGGTCCAAATTGAAAGCATTTCCAGGTGAAAAAAATACATGTGACTGAAAAATTGAAATTTGATTTGGGAAAGGTAGAAAACATTGTGGGAAAAGGAGAAAATTATACTTACTAGCACTTTCTCCTTTTCCCACAATGTTTTCAAAAGGATTTTTTTCTCATGGTCGTTAAAATAAGATTATGTAGCAAAGAGTTAATTAAGGGTTAATATATCATGAAGTCATTATTCTTCATGAAGATTTTTTTTTTTCATCTGCACCCGGATTCGAACTAAAGCCGCCTTAGTACCAGAAATCCTTGGGTAAATAGTTTGTAATATCACCTACATCTAGACAGGTAAGCCAACAATACCCACCCATCACGTTTATGAAATATCATCTAGGTAAATAAATAAACAATACCCAGCCATCACGTTTCCTTTAACCTCTTACCACATAGCAAATTTTTAGACCATTCCAAATTGAAAGCATTTGTAGATGACAATTTCAAAGTGGCTCAAATGGTGCAATTTTGCTTTGATATACAGGTTAGAAAACTTTGTGGGAAAAGGAGAAAATGCTGGTTACCAGCATTTTCTCCTTTTCCCACAATGTTTTCAAAAGACTTCTTCCACAGGGGCGTTAAAAGTAGTCGTTGTGTTGTAAAAGGTTAAAACTGTCATTACTGACTTGAAACGTTTCCTACGTATCATCCTAACTCTGACGGGAGGCCCTGCGTAACTCAGTTGTTAAGGCTGATTTCCTTGTTCGATTTTCATCGGTGAGAGTACCCTTTGGCAAGACAATGTAGAGCCCCAGCCCAATACTGGTTAAAAGTGGTAGTACATTATTCTTTAACCCTTATCCTGCTAAATGACTGAAACTAAGTTTTTAATTGGATATTTATAACCCAAATGTTGCTGTTTCAGAGTTACGCTTTCGGGAATAATATCTCTTTATCGGACAGTATAGATCAAAGATCAGACTGCACTTTATAAGATGTCTGATCTTGATCTACCTATCCGCAAAAGGTCGGCGAGTCGCTCTCAGCAGCCAAAGGGTTAAGAGAAATGTGGCCGTTAAATTACGAAAATGTTGTAAAAAAAAAGGACTTCTTATATCATTTCATACGAACGAAACTTAACTTGTGTGTCCCCATATGCATTCAAGGATCAGTTTTGCGGAAAGCATAGAACAAGATCAGCCTGTACATATTTTCAGTCTGATCTGAGTGAGCAATCCTCCTTTCTCTATTAACCTTTTACCAAACAATTCACGGCTTTAAATGTCCAGAAGAAGAAGGCGTTTGACAACACAGTGGGAAAAGGAGAAAATACTGGTAAGTAGTATTGCCTCAAGGAAGTAATTGGTTAAAAAAAAAGTCTCATGATCAAAAAATCAGAATCTATGACCAAACAGCACTTTTTATGCATTCTGGTCTTAATCTTCTCTATCTGCAAAGGCACACTGATGCGGACTGAAGTTTTCTAAAATTCACCAATTTAAAATCATTATCTCCCGCTAAATGGCATTCTACAAATACACATCTATCTAATTTGGGCATTCTGGGTACAGAACCGGACTACTTTTCTACGCGACAGCCGTTACTTTGAATTTCAAACTAAAATAAACGTTTATTCAATAAAACGCAACCTTGTACGATTCATTGAGCTATGATCAGCAGTTTAGAGAAATCTGGAGCTAAAACAGACCTGATTTCTCCTCTAACGTATTGATAAAAGCCATTTTCTCCATTGCTACTTTATAGCGCGTATTACTATAATCCCCCAACTTTTGGGAGAATGATGCGTCATATCAGTTAGGTCGAATCTTCGAAGAATATGACATGCGCAGACAAGGATTTAAAATAATAACCAACTTATCCAAAGCTCACTGGACGCAAATGGGTCCTGTTGAGCTTACATAAAGCCTGGGATAAGAAGAAAAATTAAGATTTATCAAGATTTTAATTAAAAACATACAAATGCCGCTTAATTGTTTCGAGAAATAAACAGGTAATCCCTCCTTATAATAGCGATAAATAACATAGTTCCTGCTTAACCTTTTCAGTAACATAGGCGAAGAAATGGAGCTTTTGCAGATGACATACATCACAAAACGTGCAGTCTGATCTTGGATATATGCCGTACGCTTGTCCAGTCAAACTTTCAAAGTAAGAATCTATATTATCGGTTTATTTCAAAGACCTCGTAACTACAGCTGAATCAAGCAGTAAACCGACGATATGAGTTTCACTCATAACCAAACGACAGAATTTCAGGTTTGTCCAATTTGAAGGCGTTCGCAGACGAATAAATAAAAGTGACGGAAAACTTGAAATTTGTTTTGTGAAGGGTAGAAGACATTGTGGGAAAAGGAGAAAATGCTGGTTACCAGCATTTTCTTCTTTTCCCACAACGTCTTCTAAAGGCCTCTTTCTCAGGGTCGTCAAAAGTAGGGATTGTGTGGCAATGGGTTAAATAGTGGATCGTATTTTAGCAATCGAAAGAGGTTACGTTAATTGTTTGTTGCAGAATGAGATAAATCTCGTGGCTTATGTCAGATATTTTATCGTTAACGTTGCATCATTTTACGACATTTTACGGTGAATAGAGAATAGTAGGCCTTTCTTTGGCAAAAATGTTAACAACCATGATTAAAGAATTTATCAAAATTACATTTAGAGAACACATTTTACAAAACTGTTCACATCAGTTCTGTGCCAGATGACAAAAATTTAGATTTGTCCATTTTTAAAGAGTTTGAAGACAACAAAATTGAAAGAGGTTCAAAATTATTGGATTTGTCTTTAACTCTTTCCCAAACAAGCCCTGGTTTTTACGTATCTGGAGAACAGGTCTTTTGAAAACAATGTGGGAAAAGGAGAAATTGCTCATAACAAGCAATTTCTCCTTTTCCCACACTTTTCTCTATGCTTTTGGAGAACTTTCTGCCATTCTCATCAAATTAAAAATGTTTGCCTTCAAACTCTTTCTGATTGGAAGAGTGTAAAATTTGTCGTTTGGGAAAGGGTTAAGAGATTAAAATTTTAGTGGCAAAGAGAGAAATTGCTGGTTACCAGTATGATCTCCTTTTTTCCCACAATATTTCCATGACCTTTCGTCCTTGGAGACGTATTTGAATAAGGGGTAAAGTGAACATAATCACCAACTCTGCAGTACCTTGTCTACGTACAATCCAACAGAGCGAGCGCCACCAAAATGGATCGAACCTCAGAACTACAAAGGACCCTTGAAGATCAAGATTTTGTTTGTTTGTAATGGTGTTTAACCATGTCATCAACAGTATCAATAATACTGCGTCAGCTAGTGCACAAGAGTATGTATCCTTTTTTTTTTTTAAGTTTTTGTTAACCATACTTCGCTAAGCACTCTTCCTAAGCATATGGTGGCTTTCTTAACTCTACTAAACAACAAAATTTAGGACCTGACGAAATTGAAAGCATTTTGCAAACGACAAATCAAATGTAATTCAAATAATGATTTCTGTCTGTGATAGGATAAAAAAAAAATGAGGGAAAAGGAGAAAATGCTGGTTACCAGCATTTTCTCCTTTTCCCTCAATGTTTTCAAAAGCCTTCTTCTTCAGAGTTGTTCAGGGATTTTGTGGTAGAGAGCTAAATACAATGATCAATGGTGAGAATGATATAAATCCTGCAGCAGTTATTATTTCCAAGCCTTCGAAATGAAATAGTTGGCCAAGCTGGGGTTTCAAACCAAGAACTCTCTGGTTTCAAGGTCTTTGCGATACCCACTGGGCTACTCGCCTCAACAAAATAAACGTGAACTGGAAGGAGGAGAGGTGTCGTTTCAAAGATAAAAGTTACTTTACATAGTATACCAAAGCTCTAGATAAGAGGGGGTGATGGCATTCTAAATCCATAATTTCTCTCCGAAACCCTACTTTGTGTGTATGCATTAGAATTGTCTCGATGAGACGATTCTAATGAGTACCCACAACATGGGTTTAGTTAAGTATAATTAATATTTTCAATTTTAAAATCAAAATCACTCCGTCTATCTGAAGCTCTGCTATACTATTCAGAATGTAAACGAGTCGTATCAGCAATGTGGAAATGACAAAAGAGGTTTCCTTATCATACTGTGACTGAAATAGCTCATACAAAGTTGTCCAATCGCTTAAGTTTAAACTTTCGATCGACACCAGTGGGTGTGGCATTGAAGCTAACCAAATAAATTAAAGATTTATATTGGTTGGTTAAAATGTATTACAACTATAACTGTTTGGTTTGCAGTTAATGTAAAAACATTTCTGATAGAGATTGCAACAAAAAAAAAATAATAAAGTGACTTACAAGGAAGTGTTAAAGTGATTAGTAGTGTCTGTGGAGTTAAGTTTGACTTTTAAAACACATAGACTGATAAAAGATCCAAGTTAGTTTTTACACATGCTCTACTAAAACAATTGTTGTTAAAAGACAGTAGTAACGAGATATTTATTAAAAGACATAAAAGAAAACAGTTAAACAGTTAATTGAAGAGGTTAAGTGAATAACGTCTATCTATAGCAGGGATCAAATACATAAGGAAATACCGATAACACGAACCATCACTAATCCAACATCTATAAGATCTTTCTTCGTCTACAAAAGATTGTTTAGGTTTCGCTCAACCCAAAGCATTCAATACTTTCATCAAAAATGGAAAAAATTCAGTTGCTCAAATTTGTAACGATGTTATTGGTACTGTCAGTTGAAAGGACTTTAGTAGTGTCTTGTCCGACCAACTGTAACTGTAAAGCGAGGGCTGCTAGTTGTGGTCCAGGTCTGACGTCACTTCCGGGCGGATTGGATGCAACAGTCGGCTATTTGTCTATTCATGGGACGAAACTCAACCACAATACGTTATCTACGTTGACAAAAAACTATTTCCAAAGATCACCGAATTTGTTTTCACTTTCAGTAACATTCAGTGAAATCAGGAGTATCGCCGCTGATACCTTCTCAGGATTAAATATGCTGCACGACCTGAGTCTGGCGGACAATGAACTAACAAATTTAAATGCTGAAATGTTTCAAGGACTCCCGAAATTGAGAACCTTGGATCTCTCTGGTAACACTGGATGTCAATTTGACGGAAACACTTTTACACATATTGATTACATTGAAGAATTAGACATTGGGCGAATGGGGATCACGAAGTTAAAGAAGACATTGTTTGCGTCTCTCACCAAGTTGAAGGTTCTCAAAATGTACGGAAACGAAATCAAACGAATACGCCCAGAAGTGCTTTTACCGCTTTCAAACTTGGAATCACTGGACCTAACTGGAAATAAACTTCTCGGTATTCCAGTAGAGCTGAAACCATTGATGAGCCAGCTGAAATCAGCCCATCTATCGGACAATCCATGGCAATGTAACTGTCAGATTGTATGGCTTAAAGATCTTAAACCATCGTTCACAACAAGCGCCGTCGACACAAGTGAGATCGTCTGCAATGGACCCACAAGACTACAGTATGCATCAATGAAAAGCGTCCCGGAGGATGAATTTAAATGCATCCCGCCTAAAGTTGTTCGATGTGACAGCATGACTTACTCTGTGGATTTACGGGACTACTTACAGATCTCGTGCGAGTTTGATGGTGATCCTATACCAGACGTTGAATGGTTGAGGCCAGATGGGTATAGATTCAATGATACCGACTTGAACTACAGGCAGTATAATTTGTTAGAAAACGGAACCCTTCAGATAAATGGTATCTCTACCGCAGACGACGGTGCTTGGAGAGTACGTGCCTACAATGGGACAATGAGTGACGAAGAGACTATTAGGGTTCACATCATAGTTACGACAACAACAAAATCGACTACTCCGACCACTTCCACATCGACAACAACAAAAACAACAACCAGAACAACAACAGCCATGACAACACCGACACCAACCACTATAACCTCAAAACGAACAAATCCATCTACCTCAAACCTATTAACAACCATCGTGTCAAATCAAGCGCCTCTACAAACTTCAACAAGACCAACAGTTCCTTTGAAAACGGATAAGACTCCAGAAAAACCGCAAAGTGGTGACAACGGCAAAGTCGATTTTAAAGAGAACGGGATAAATTACGGGCTTCTTGCCGCAGCAGCAGTAGCTGGAGGTACAATTGTGGGTATCATTTGTTTGATTATAATGTGCTGTCAACGTAAAAAGACATATGAACAGAACAAAATCAATCCGTTTGACGACGACTTTGCATATGAGAGCAATTTGTAGGAGTGACAATGACATGACTTTGTATTAGCTGAAAATAATGAGTTATACCAGGCAAAATTTGGTTTTTTTAGCCTTGATTTTACTCTTGTCCTAATGATCCCTTATTTTCCGACACTGAGAAAACAGAGCCTTTGAAAAAAAAAAAAACATCGTTGGAAAAGAAGAAAATTTTGGTTTACCAGCATTTTCTCCTTTTCCAACAATGCTTTGTACCGCATCAAGGGTTATTTCATTATATGAGCCACATGGTATTTGTTGTTTGTATATGCTTTCAAAATAGACCTATCTAAAATTTCATCATGTGGTACAGAAATACTAGTAAAACATTACCTTCAATGCATTTTGAAACAAGCACTTTCATCAACAGTTCTAAATACCGTTTTAAGGTTGTTTTTCAGAGAAAGCGTTCTGATCGGCTGATGCAAGACAATTCAGCCAATCAGAGTGCTCGTCTTTCAAGTATTACAATGAGAAATTATTGAAACTTGTTGGTGAAAATGGCGCCCAGTGTTTGACAAAGTAACCGCCGACGACTTATTACTGTTGGTATAAGGATATTTACACTGTAAACAGCTAGCTTATTCCATTGGTATATCATGTGATTTTCTCTATGTAAGATATTTTGCTTATCCGTCCATCCTTTTGTTACCAGATATGGTATTACTTTTTACCACAGCTTTCTATTTTTACCCAAGTTGTTTTCGAAGAAAACGTCAATACATGGGCTACGTATATAGGGGTGGGGGGTTAATCCATTACCACACAATCCCTACTTTTGACGACCTTAAGAAAGAAGCCTTTCGAAAACATTGTGAGGAAAGGAGAAAATGCTGGTAACCTGGATTGATACTTTTTTCATATGCATTTTATGTCCTCATTACAAAGCATGACACAAAGCCCTGGCGTCGTTGTTAACGTCCGTGTCATCGCCGTCGTGCGAAAACTTGAACATTTACAAATATCTCTTTTATCATAAAAGATAATCACAGCAAACTCGGAGTAGTTGAAACTATCTACTCTAAGAGGAGCCAGTAACAGCAAGCGACATAGCTTTCCGGCTATCTGAGCCCACTTTTTCGACATGGGATTGTCACCGAAAAAAATACCTGCCGGTGTAATGCAGAGAAATGACCCCCATTACAAAATGACCCACGGTCATTTCTCGACGTAGAGGAATGACCCATGGGTCATTTCTCTACCTCGAGAAATTACCCATGGGTCATTTCTCGATGTAGAATAATGACCCGGGTCATTTTTCTACGTCGAAAAATTACCCATGGGTCATTCCTCTACGTCGAGAAATGACCCGGGGTCATTTTGTAATGGGGGTCATTTTTCTGCATTACACCGGCCAGCCATGAAAAATCCGCAAGCGTTACTGTTGCTCTTTCTAATGGTGGCACAGAACCGCCACCACAAACTAGTAAATACTTAACGACGTTCAAAGCGAAAACTACATGTAATCTATGTATTAAGAGTTATAAATCCTCTGGATCTGCCTTTCGTGTAAGCTATACACGTGCTTAACTGCTTTCTTCTTTTTTTTCCAAACTTAAAATGACATTTTAACAGTAATATTTCTGTGTGTACTTTTTATTTGAAAGTTTTATGAATCATAATCGTTGCATCACATTTGCCATGTGTTATTCTTAATTTTGTATGATGAATCTTTTCAGCGCCATAGGTGATAACAGAAGCTTTTGCAGGCGGCATAGATCAAGATCAGACTGCAGAGAACGTGCGGTCTGACCTTGGATCTACATTTTCCGCTCTTTTTGTCAAATCTAGACGAGAAAGACCTTTCTGGGATTAAAATTATCGCTCAGTCTTCGACTGGGGCGGGTTTATAATTGACCTGCAGTACGCAATAAGGGTTATTCGGACATTTGCGTAAAGTGTCGTCTCGGATTAGCCAGTGCAGTCTGCGCAGGCTAATCCGAGACGGCACAGTTTACGACTACATCTGATTTTGTGCTACAGCAGACTTGTGCCAAACAGAAAATTGCATAGAAAAGGAAAGTGTCGTTTCGGATTAGCCTGCACAGACTGCGGAAGCTGATTCGAGACGACACTTTACGCAAATGTCCGAATGCCCCTTTTCGGTTGTTGCAAGCCAATTATGAGCCACGCTCTGGCAAAAGGGGGCTTAAAGTATTTCCATGATCTCGGACACCAAGCGTGTCAATAACGGATCGATAAAATCTAATAGTATTTTGTCTATCAACCAATTGCATCATGGGATACCCTGGTTCTTTGACAAGAAGAAAACTTACTAATAGCAAAAAGTTTTGGCCCAGGTCATCCTGCGCGGACTGCGCAGGATGACCTGGGCCGATACTTTTTGCAGATGTATCAAGCCCCCCTTTTTCATAGAGCATGGCTCGATTACATTTTGCGCTGTAAAGATTAGTTCTGATTGCCATCCATTTATGTAAATAAGCATAATATTTATTTGTTACGTTGCCTAGTTCGTGTTTTTATTGAGAATATATTTATTTTATCCTTAAACTGCAAATTTTTTATCATTAGATGCATGATTTGTGAAAATCAGGCTTAATGCGTCTGGAGAGAAAAAAAGTACTTGCAAGCAGCACGGAGGTACATCAAACCTCATTTCGTGAGAGCAAAATGATTTTTTTTTTGTAAGTTTTGTAAATTTGTTTTTCTTTACATAGCCATTGAAATAAACTTACAAATAAGTAATAACAGATTAATCAGAGCTCCAGATAAAGGAAGTGATTTTGATTTCAAATTTGAAAATGATAATTATTCTCCACTAAATCCTACGTTGTGGGTACTCATTAGAATCGTCTCATTGAGACAATTCTAATGGGTACCCACAACATATAGAGTTTCGAAGAGATACATGTATAATGACATTAAAATGCCATTACTCCCTCTTATATGGAGCTCTTACAACTATTACCTTGAATACTACTGGTATGAAAGATTGGCTTTCGTTCATTTCTATTTTACATCTTATATTTTGTTCTTTTGTTCTTCTATCATTTTTTAAAAATAGCTGGCTTTTGTTGAATAAGTTATGTCTTGGCTGAAAGTAAAGCACAAGATAAAAATCAAATGAAAATTTCCATCTAATGAAAATTAAAAAAAAAAACACTACACTATAAATATGGCAGTTTCTTTTTGACGGAAAAAATCTTTTACAACCATATTGGACAGCGTGGATCTTTGATCAGACTGCACGTTCTGTGCAGTCTGATTTTGATCTGCCCTGTCCGCTTACGAGCATCGGGTCACGCTTAATAGAGAAGAAAAAGGAAAACGTTCACCAGTCGACTAATGCTGTTATAGAACATAAAACATAGGGGTTTATTTTCTTTACTTTATTTTTTGTTTCGTTTTGTTTTCGACTTTCAAATAAAACAATCATACAACGGCGACACGTTTCAATTAATTTACCACCTCCTGTTTGCATATTTTCAGCAGAGGATTTTGAAAGCATTCGCATAAAATATCAATTTTTTTTCCATACATGGACATTTGTAAAAATAATGTAGAAAAAGAAGATAGAAATGGCTAACGAATTGCAAATTATCCCTTTTGATTAAAAAATATTTGGCAAAAGGGAGTTAAATGAATCTCTCTGATATAATTGGCTTGCGACACGCGAAAAGGGACATTCGAACATTTCCGTTAATGTAGTTTTGGATCAGCCTGCGCAATGCGCCCAGACTAATCCAAGACGTCACTTTACGACAACATTAGATTTTGGGCTACAGTAGACTTGCACGAAAGAGAAAGTTACATTAAAACGGAAAATGTCGTTTCGGATAAGCCTGCGCAGTCTGCGCAGGCTTATCCGAAACGAAATTTTACGGAAATGTCCGAATGTCCCTTTTTGCGTGTTGCACGCCAATTAATATACCAAGTCATCACATACAATTATGTATCTATTTAATTAATTTTGTCTCATAACCTGCTGATAGATTATGTAAAATGGCCCATGGATATGCAGAACAAGCTGTAGTTACGAGGTTTTTTTTTTCAATTAAACCGAAGATATGCTCGCTTGTTTCCTTTGTCAATACCTAAGAAGCCTTTTCTTATAAGTAACAACAAAACCTCTGTTTCTCTGTCTGTCTTTTGTCTAACACCGCACACAAGTAGAGTAATGGTCTCTTCTGGGCTCCGTAGAAAATTTAGATTTTCCCATACCACTCTACCAATGAATTCCTTCAGATTTCTTTTATTATGTTTCATCTGCAGATTTTGTCACTTTTCAATAAGTAAATTTTATTGTAGCGAAATACAATTTCGTTTGATCGATATTTCCTTGTATTTTGATATGAGTCGTTAAGAAAAGAAACTGAAATAATGGCCGCCGTTAGGCTCCGTAGAAAATTCAGATTGTTTTATACTATTATACAAAATGAATTCAAATATATTTCTATAACTGTGATAGGGATGTAGACTTTGTGAGTCTTCAAAAGAGAAATCATTGCGATTTAATGAATGATTATAAACACTCAATACGACAAGTATAGACGGTAAATCAAACTGTTTTTTCCTGATTTCTAGATAACGGAGGTCGACCTATATTTCAACTGTAAGATAATTTTGCTTTCATTTCCTTAATTAATCGTTTTATAGTTTTTACTTTCATTCCATTGGCATACTTGAACACTTAGACTGCTAGGTATGACTTGAAGCGCTTGTGTAGACATTGTAGATCAAGATCAGACTGCACAGAGATTACACAGTTTGATCTTAGTTCTATCGTGTCAGATACGGTAATGATTTTCGGCAACACGGAGTTTGAAATCTCAACCTTTGTTTTTTTTCCTTTTGAATGAAAAATTTCAATTAAAATTATTGACCAGTTTTAGGGCATAATGTTTTCAATGCAAAATATAACGTTACAAATTTCATCTTTTTCATAGTCGAAAATATTTAATTCAGAATGAGTTGAAAATCGAGTCCTGTGCGATATAGATCCAAGATTTGGCTGCACGTACGTTTTCGTCGGTCTAGCCTTTATTTACAAAGTCTGGTCAGCATCACAATACCCGCTTCTCGCTGAATAAGGGTCCTGCTTGGCTCAGCTGTACTAATGGGTGTGTATTTCTAGAAGTCCATCACTACAATATTTTTTTTTTCGTTCTTGAGGTCCCTTTAGTCAGTTTAGAACCGGATACGGCATGGTCCCCTGGCACTATCTGTTTATTGAATTACACGTAACAGAGTTTGTTTACAGATAGATCTACATTTAACTCAATCAATCCTGTATTTGCTCTTCAAATAAATCCGTCCAGTATTTGCCAACAGTCATTGATTGAAAAGAGGCGGAGAGTATAGGCCCATTTTCTTTGTAAAAGGAACAAGGGTATCAATGTAATAATCACTGATTTTACCGCAATCTTCCGTCCTGCCACTGAAGTATGACCTTTTGATTGGTCAAGCTACCACAAATGCCGCCGTTAAACCCAGTGTAAACAGTTTACAGATTAAGTAAGTCAAATAAATGTGACTTAGTCGTGCTCTAGCGATACTGTGGCTTATAAGGTATATTTTAAAATGGTGAATTTATAACAATTCAAATTGTACAAAATTAGCTGACAAGCAGGCATTAGATCAGTTAGGAGAGGCAAGGCATAAAAGTTCAAGGTTATTTCAACGACCACGCCTCACAAAATACCACAAAGCGCTAGTCTAAGATCAGGCTTCACGTATATCTAAAACGTGAACCAAATATTCTATCAGAAAATGCAACTTTAAGTTGGTCGATTAGTTATTTGGTGAAACTTAAACCCAAAAGTAGGTGGCGATATGAATTTATTGCCCTTTAAAGGAGGCCCTTCAGATTTAGGGACAAAAATTTTACAGAAATACAAAAAAATTATCTTTATACTCCCAAAGCTTTATAATTTCATTTATAAAACCCCAGTAGTCGAAAACCATCCAACAACCAGATAAATTAGAGATTTACTACAGCCCAGGTCGACGCCGACGGTAAACACGGTCTATTTTTACATGAGCAACTTGCTCATCTACATACTGGAAATACACAGACGAAGCTTCAAACATAGCGTCCGAAGCAGACATTATGGAAAATAATTATATACATGTTTATTATGTTATGGAATTTAAGCGTCATTAGTTACGTGCTAGTCACTTAACATAACGTTTTTGGAAAAGGTCAATTTGGGTTCTCTGATATTTATTGTCATTTTCAACATTATTTTAGTTCTATCGCAACTGCCAGTCAACTTACCCATTTAATTTTTGGTGCTGTTTTTACCAGTGCTTCACTGAACATCCCTTCCCAAGCTAATTGGTGCTTACAGATATAACCGTCCTGGAAACAATGATCAGCAATGCTACGGGAGTGAATCCTGTCGCAGAGACCATCAGAAATTTAATGGCAAAGAAGAAAATTCTGGTTGCAAGCAGTGCCCACTTTTTTACAAACGATGGTAACCACAAGACGGATAATATCGTCTGTAGAAGGAAACGAAATAACTCTTTACCAAATAATCCCGAATTTTAACGATTTTAAAGCAGAAGGGATTTGAACTTTCTTCTTTTCCCACAATATTTTCTGTCCTTCTAATGACAATTTTATTCTTTAAGTTACACTTATTTGCTGTCCGGAATTACTTTTACTTTGGACAGGTCTAAACCTTTGGTTTTACTTGAAGAAGCAGCAGCTATGCTGAACTCATTACCAAACGACAGTAATTGTCCAAATCGAAAGCATTTGCAGACAACAAAATAAAAGTGACTGAAAATTTGAAATTTGTTTTGTGAAGGGTAGAAAACTTTGTGGGGAAAAGAGAAAATGCTGGTTATCAGCATTTTCTCGTTTTCCCACAGTATTTTCTAAAGGCTTCTTTCTCAGGGTCGTCAAAAGTAGGGATTGTTTGGTAATAGGTTAATTTACCAGCAAAGAGTTTAGCTGCCGACCGGCACGGTTCCATTTAAAGAGTTTATCGGTTACATATGGGTCAGTTAAACCGAACATTTAACAGTTGTTAAACATATCTAATTGAAGAATTCGAGAATCAAACAACGATATCTCAACAACTATCAAATTTGCTCACCTGAAACTTGACATTTGTAAATCTTTTTCTTTAAAGCTGCGCTTTCCATAAACTGAAATTTAAATTTTGCCAAATTTTTTTTTCCCATATTTTCGTGTATTTTATCTTAGCCCTTATGCTGACCTTTAGCAGACAGTGTAGATCGAGATCAGACTGCACATAACTTTCAAACTGATCTTTGATCTACATTGTCTAATAATAAGATACCTTTGTCCAAAAGATCTATTAGAAATATCAAAATTTTGGGGTTTTACTATCGACTTGAATGTTTTATATTAATTATTCAGCAAGATAAGGACTGATTCGTATAGATTACGCAATATTTTCGAAATTATTTTTGCAAGTCTTGTGTCCCGGCTACGAACCATGATAGCTTATAGGTGAGCCATGCTGTTGCAAAAGGGGGCTTAATGCATCTCAGTAATCCATCATACCATGCAAGCCATCACATAGTTATGGATCCATGACAGCCATTTTTTAAATCATGAAGTAGACTGGTCCTTGGACATAGAGAAAATTAACCGATAGCGTAGTTTTTTAGCCCAGGTCAGCCTGATAACTTTTCCCAGATGTATCGAGCCCCCTTTTCACGGAGCATGGCATGTATATTGTAATTGTAATTCCAGCCGCCTTAAACGGTATTTCAGTTATATAACAGTTTTGTTTCTTCATGTACATGTATTCCCAAAGTGTCACTAGTGCAAAGCTGGGTCTCCGCTGCACCTTGCCCTAGAACTGTCCAAAATGAGCACCAGGGTCTCCAGCAATGAAGAAGCACTGGATTACAAATCTTCTCATAATTGTGTGGCCCCCCTCTTATCATGAGGGACACTAGTTCTTGGACATACAGAAAACTGACCAATAGCGAAAAGTTTCGCACCAGGTCAGCCTGCGCGGACTGCGCAGGCTGACCTGGACGATAGTTTTCGCAGCTGCATTAAAAGCCCTTTTTCATAGAGTATGGCTCAAATATATGTGCCCTATATGTGATCAAGGGATCTGTGCATTTCCGTGATTCTGTATACCAATCAGTGCATCACAAAAATTATGGATCACTTTTAAAGACAGGTCATCGACAAAAAGAGATTGCAATATCTAGAGCAAATTCTACAGATCAAATTCAGGAAACATTTATAACTCTCCGTCTGTCACAAATACATAGATGGGCATCACGATTATTCTCGAAGATAACAAAAGTAACCCCGGGGACCTTTATGGGTATTGTCTAACCTGTATTGTACGGTACCCCCAATCTTAGGAACGTTTTTGTCAGGTGCACATCGCTGGCTTTTAGCCGTTTCAATTACTTGGATTAACCCTTTACCCCATAAGGCATTTCTATGGCATCTTTAATTGACCCTAAATGACAGCAGGGATGAAGCCATTTCTTATGTGTTAATGACACTTTTTGATAGCATAGAAAAGATTGTAACAAAAGGTGAAATTGCTCGTCACGAGCAATTTCACCTTTTGCCACAATGTTTTCCAAAGGCTCCTACCAGCAATGTGTAGAAATGGGTATCTAAGGAGTAAAGGGTTAAGGTAGCTGAATGCAGTTTACGCGTTACCTCATTCAGACGATTTTTTTTTTCAAATTGCAGACAGCTTTGAAAATACTGTGACAAAAGTAGAAATTGAACTTTGCAAGCGAACCCCACCTTCGTACCGATATTTTACGAGAACTTGTGTATCTAAGCTTTAACCCGTGTTGATTTTTATCTACTTTTTACAAATGTGATTTTAAAGCTGTCTGTCTCAAGTTTGATTCCGGGTGTAAAAGTAGAAATCTCGTTTGCCTCTTTTAAACTTACGCCTATTGTTGAAAGTTTGACGAAATACAATTATTCACGATTTCACTTACTGGGGGTAACCCTTGTCGGTACTTAAATAGCCCTGTCTGTCTGTTTGTCTGTTTTCCCTATGAGTTCGTGTATATAAATGGATCCAAAAAAATTTAACCCGATCTCGTTTTCGGTTGATCAAAAAAGCGCAAAAGTTTATGCCTTTTTCATAACTTACACAAGTTTAAAGATAAATGTAAAAAAAAAAATTAATAAAACATAATGAAATGTATATCTGAAGAAAGGGGATAAAGTGTTTGCGGAAAAGTAAATATTGCTTGCCAAAAGGATTTGATTCTTGTCCATTAGTGCTTTAAAATGGTCCTCTGCCCCAGCGTAAAGTCGCAGAGTCGCACTGAACGGGACAACTGGTTTCCGAACGGTCGACACACTATAGACAGATAGAAAGACAGACGGACAGACAGACGGATAGATAGATAAATAGATAGATAGATAGATAGATAGATAGTGGCGTAAACTTCACGGTGAGCAGTGTACTTAACTCTGTATTTATAATACACATGTATTTTCTAAATCATAATTAGTATTGAGCCAACCAAGCCACCTTCCTCGGGATCATTGAAACGAGGGATTTTTGGGCAAATGCTTAGACTTTAAGAGACGGATCTGGATTGTTTTGAAGTGAAACAACACATCTTGAAAAAACACTAGTTGCGTGGCCCTCGAAAAAGGGGAGTGAGACTGGCTTTCCCCCCCCCCCCCCCCCCCCTTGCTCCCACCGCCTTTTTTCCGATATAGATCTAGATCTAGCACAAAAAGAAAAAAAATAGTGGCTTAGATCTAAGAGCATTTTCTTGCAATGGCATTACCACGGAAACAAGTGTTATCGCTGTAAAGGGTAAATGTCGTACAACAAATAGCCTATCGGTTGAAATATGACCTTCATCATCAGCAAATTCATTAATCTAATCTCATCTTTTGCCGTTAAAGGATCCTGCTTCAGCGCCCTGAATACCAGAACACTTATCGCACTTTGATTATTTTCTCTCTCTCTCTTTTTTTTTTGTCCAGATTTTCGCTCAGTTGCTTTTTTAGTACAAACTGTTTCGAACTTGGACCAGGCTTAAGTATGTATCATAAGGACTACCTATTCGTTTTAATCTACAAGCAGGACGAAAATAAAAATGTATGTGGATCAGTAATATTCACACAGTATGACTGACGAAATAACGAGACGCCGATCACTGTTTACTTCAAAAATCGAAGAAATAAATATACTGCTTTCCTAAGTTTACGACATTCTCCTTTGTGGAGAGTATTGCATTTTTCCGGCTTATATTTGCGTAAATAGCAGGGACCAGCACAAACAAAAGTTTGTTTTGCGGACTTGCATGAAAATATGCGAATAATGCCATTTTGGGATTTTTTAGTATTTCTCCACTATGTTTCTCAAAGAGCTACAAAGAAAAGCAAATAAAAATATTTGTACTTTGCATGTTCTAACCCGCATTACAAAGAGAAATGAGATCCTCTCTATACTTTTAAACAAAGTTTCTTCCCAGGACGTTTGAACAGGGATATATCATCATAAAGCAACATCACATTTTTGTTGTAGCGCCGCATAAGCGGCGGCACTGTATTTTTAACCGGTTTTGAAAAGTACCTGTGGGGACAGGGCTCATATATTATTTCATCCGCTTCCAGTCATTTCGCAACTAGGCCATTTCGTACCTAAGCCATTTCGAACTCACCTTTATTTTTTATTTTGATAATTTCGTCATTTCATACCCCCTTTTTAAATATCATTTCGGTAATTTAGAACATAGTTTTAATACTATTTCCTAAAATGTCCCATACTTCAGAAACAACTGAATTGCAGCGCCATACACATTAATATTTTCTTGTAATGACTTTTTCTCTGGTATATTTCCTTCATTATTATTATTATTGTTATTGTTATGGTGCTCTTTACCAGACCCGTACAAAATTCATTTGCCGACTATATAAATTTCATGAGTCTAAAATAATAGGTCTTGGTTTTAAAAGGATCTTAAAAACCTGTGAGAAAAATGTTAATTATATTTAGTAACAATATCTCCATTTCCAACGACATTTTCGACAGCTTATTTTGTGGAGGGAATTGGAACATACTCCTCACTATATGTACATACGGTTCTTTAACTTACATTAGGCTCTTTTTCTATAGTTTGCTATCATTATTGCTCTTCAAGCGCCATTTGTAAACAATCATTCGAACTATGGAGTTTAATAATTTAGAAGGATTCTATCGTTTGATCAGTGTCAAATAGTTAAAAAGGAGTTTTCTATTTATTTCAGTCATTGAGCTTTACTTATCAACAAAAATGTCAACGCCTGAAGAGGAGTATCTAAGTGCAGAGGAGCTGAGAAATAGGTTATACCACAGCCTTCGCGACAAGGGACTTGTCAATTCAATGAAGGTTGGTTTAGTTCAGTTTTTCTCCCTGATTCTAACCATTTAACGACATAAATGTTTGATTGCCACATAAATATATCAATGTTTGACAGTTTACAAGAAGGAAATGAACGAAATCAATCGGAAAAAATAAGATAGTCACAAAAAATCTTCAAAGTGACTTGTCTAGACATGTTAGCATTTGAATTTAGATAATCATAGATTTGCAGATCTGCATATTATAGTGAAACATTTTCCTCAAAGAAACTCATACATGTCATACTCTAGCAATTTTCACATCTGACTAGAACTTTTTGAGGATGATTAGTATGAGATGTCATTAAAATCAACTCCTAAATATTTTGGGGTACAAGAATTCCTTGACAAGACCATTCCCCACCACAGGTTTTCAAGACGGTTCCCCGACAGATTTGGAGACAGTTCCCTGGCACTTTTGAAGACTCCTAAAGATAATATTGCCATGGCTTTGAAATGAGAAAATTCAACGGATCTTAACTGAAATCCTTTCAGCGGTTAGATTTTTGTTCATTTAATCCTTTACCCCACAAGGCATTTCTATGGTATCAGTAATTGACCCTAAATAACAGCCTGGATGAAGCAGTTTCTTATGTGTATATGACAACTTTTGATAGCATAGAAAACATTGTGACAAAAGGTCAAAGTGCTCGTCAGGAGCAATTTTGCCTTTTGCCACAATGTTTTCCAAAGGCTCCTATAAGCAATGCATAGAAACGAGTATCTATGGAGTAAAGGGTTAATACTTTTCAATTTCAGAGCCAGTTGAGGACAAATCTTGTCAGTGAGCTAAAACAGTCTGTGAAGGGGAAACTGTCAATAGAAGATCTACAAGTTCCGGAGTCAGGGTCACTGATACACAGAGCATCCAATTCACTGGTGGCCGATCATCTCAGGAGCTCTAGATATGACTATACACTCAGTGTTTTCTTGCCAGAATGCAGCTTGGATAAAGCTAAGGTGATGAAATTTATTCTTTAACTAAACAACCCTTTTTCATGACTTTGAGGATTGGAAGAATTATAGAGGCCGAGGGGAAAGCAGACACTCCTATTACCAGCCTTACTCTTTACCAAACGACAAATTTATAGACTGGTCCAGATTGGAAGCATTTGCAGACAACAAAATAAATGTAAATAAAAAATTGAAATTTGATTTGGGAAGAGTAAAAAACTTTGTGGGAAAAGGAGGAAATGCTAGTTACCAGCATTTTCTCCTTTTCCCACAATGTTTTCAAAAGGCTTCTGTCTCAGGGTCATAAAAACCAGGAATTGTTTGGTAAAGGGTTAACTAAACAACCCTGTTTTTATGATGTTGAGGATTGGAAGAACTATGGAGGCCGAGGGGAAAGCAAACTGTCCTATTACCAGCCTTCCTCTTCACCAAACCACAAATTTATAGACTGGTCCAGATTGGAAGCATTTTCAGACGACAAGATAAATGTGACTGAAAAATCCAAATTTTATTTGGGAAGGGTAGAAAACATTGTAGGAAAAGGAGAAAATGCTGGTAACCAGCATTTTCTCCTTTTCCCGCAATGTTTTTTAAAATGCTTCTACCTCAGGATCGTCAAAAGTTGTCATTTTGTGGTACAGTTAAATGTTTTCAAACCTATGAAAGACAAAGTGAAACATTGTGCTTTGAGTTACATCTTATAACTGCAAATACTTTCAGTGTGGACAAGTAAAAAAATTTGT
Organism: Tridacna crocea; assembly: GCA_943736015.1. Lineage (NCBI taxonomy): Eukaryota > Metazoa > Mollusca > Bivalvia > Cardiida > Cardiidae > Tridacna > Tridacna crocea. The sequence continues at coordinate 41,931,544 of OX031063.1, forward strand.
GAGCTGGCATACTTTAAAGAGTAAGTTTTGCTGCTGAGGAGGAAAACAATTGTGGTAAAGGATTAGCATTGAGAGTATAGAAATAGATCAATTTGTGGAACTTCCTCCTTTTCTCACAAACTTTGATTTATTTGCCAGAGAAATCCTTCATGAAGAAAATGATGAAGAATTCTGTCATAAATAATTGATTACATCTATGCTGAGGAACAGATGTTCAACTATTATTGATCCTTAACAACACACACTTGTCACTAATAGTGTTGCCTTTGCAGCCAGAAGATCAATATCAGACTGCAGAAAAGTGCAACCTGATCTTTTATCTACACTGTTTGCTGTGCTGTGACATTCCCAATAAGAGCAACCTTGATATTGCAATTATCTGGGTCTTGTATCTAGACTGAAAATGTATCTATGGGCTTATTTAGTTCTAAAAATGTAATTTTGCATAGCTTACCAAACCCCGTCTCTCTCTCCCTCCCTCCCTCTCTCTCTCTCTCTCTCTCTCTCTCTCTCTCCCCCTCTCTCTCTCTCTCTCTCTCTCTCTCTCTCTCTCCCTCTCTCTCTCTCCCTCTCTCTCTCTCTCTGAAGTTCCCTGGAAAAAATGTGTCAAGACATAAACAGGTACCAGAAATCAATAATCTAGTGCTCTCATGCTCTCAGAAATTATGCTACCAGCACCTTATCTAATTATGCATGGGATTGTGAAATGGAAATAATCACAGGAATCAATCCATAAATACAAACAGGGAGATCTTTTATATCTTCAGACATTTCAGATACTGTACATACTAAAGTGTAGCAAAATCTGTCAGCTCTCTGATGGAAAAATTTATTAGATGGTGAAAAGGTGTCGGTTATTTATCATATACTTGGCCTGAAACACATGAAAAGAGGCATTCAGACATTTACGTAAAGTGTCATCTCGGATCAGCCTGCACAGTCTGAGAAGGCTAATCCGAGACAGACCTTTACAACTACATTAGATTTTGTCCAACAGTAGACTTGTGCAAAACAGAAAATTTTCATAAAAACAGAAAGTACCATCTCAGATTAGCCATGCAGAATGATCCAAGACAACACTATAGGCAAATGTCTGAATGCCCCTTGTCACGTCATGCAAGCAATACTGAGCATGCAGTAAACTTCATAGAGATGAAATATATCATTAGATTATAATATTGGCTGAAAACATGAGGAGTTGTCTAAGGTAGGTAGGAAAATTATTTTTCATTGTTGTCAATTTGATATTTTATTTCAGATGCTTTCAAATGAAGATATTCTACAGCTGTTGAAAATTAGTCCTGAATCTAGACTGTTTAAGAAAATGGTAACTTGGTTTTTTTTTCACATATTATCTACAAAATGGTTGATGCTTCATGTCTGTAAATTACATGCATACAGGCAGACCTTGACTTGCATGTTTGGAAAGAAAGAACTTTTGTTATACAGAGCTGACATGGGCTTTTGGAATGTGGCATCGACATGGAATGCCAGGTGTATTTCTCAAGGGCGAAAAGACTATGAACCATGTTTTGTGAAAGGGAGGCTTAATGCATTTGCAAAAAGTATCGCTTCGGGTCAACCTGCGCAGACTGAATTGGGCAGAAACTTTTCAATATTTATCAATAGTCTCTTTGTCCGAGGACCTGTCTATCTCATAATCAAGTTGGTTGTTTAAGATAAAAAGGCTTTTAGGTATCCAGAATCACGTGATGGCTTGCTTCATGTCATATATCTTTAACCCATTACCACACAATCCCTACTTTTGATGCCCCTGAAAACACTGTTGGAAAAGGAGAAAATGCTGATCACAAGCATTTTCTCCTTTTCCCACCATGTTTTCTACCCTTCCAAGAACAAATTTCAATTTTTCAGTCACCTTTATTTTGTTGTCTGCAAATGCTTTAAGTTTGGACAAGTCTAAAATTTTCTCGTATGGTAAAAAGGTAAGATGCATTAACTCTATACCACACAATCCAGATTTTAACAACCCTCAGAAAGAAGCCTATAGAAAACATTATGGGAAAAGGAGAAAATGCTGGTAACCAGCATTTTCTCCTTTTCCCACAATATTTTCAACCCTATCAAAGTCAGAAATCATCATATTACCAAGATTTAATTTGTTGTCTGCAGATGGTTTGAATTTTGGTTCACTCCAGTGATTTCAGAAGGCTTCTACCTGGGGGTCATAAAAAACCAGGGATTGTTTGGTAAAGGTTTAAATATGATGTTGATAGAAAAAATTCTTCAAGACTTTGGGCTAACTCTGTGATGCCAGAGTTTACCGAAATAAAACAGACTCCTGTTAACTGGATCTTCGGTAATGAACAATCAAATAAACACATTTTTGTTTCAGACTGCAGGACATCCAGAGAGGTCAAGGAAGGGGTTTCTATGGCAGCTGTTAAATGAACTGTGTGCTCTACATAGCCAATCCAGTCAGACCATCTCCACACAGACTGACCTCATCAAAGTGGCAACAGTTTCAACACTGGGTTAGACTTTTTTTAGTATTTAACTCTTTACCAAATGACAGAATATTAGACTGATCAATCCAAATTGAAAGCATTTGCAGACAACAAAATAAACATAACTCAAAAATTGAAATGAGTTTCCAGCAGGGAAGAAATCATTATGGGAAAAGGAGAAATGCTAGTTACCAGCATTTTTTTCCTTTTGCTGCAATGTTTTCAAAAGGCCTGTACTTGAGGGTCACAAAAACCAGGGATTGTTCAGTAAAGGGTTATACCTCTACTAAACAGTCCAAGATTTTATGACCTTTGTCAACTAGGCTTTTGAAATCATTGTGGGCAAAGAAGAAAATTCTGGTCAAGCATTTTCTCCTTTTCCCACAATGTTTTTTTACCCATTTGAAGACATATCCTTTCATTTCAGCCTTATGAAATGTTTTGACTGCAAATGCTTCTAAAGTGGACAAGTCGTAGAGTTTTGTTGTTTGTTAGAGTTAACTCTATTTCAGAAATACTTCAGTGATATCATGGGTTCAAATGCACATATTCATAGTTTTAAATTATTTTTTCTACTTTTTTTTTTTTTCATGAAGTGCTGTGCACTACACTTAAACCTTTTTCTCACAAAACAAATTAAGAAAGTCAAATCAAGTTTCAGCCATGGAAGATTAACAAGTTCTGTCACAATGACTTTCAATTGTCTTCAGATAGGGATTTGGCTGTGCTAGAGATTTTAACTTAACCCATTACCACACAATCCCTATTTTTGACGCCCCTGTGAAAGGAGCCTTTTGAAAACACTGTGTGAAAAGGAGAAAATGCTGGTAACCAGCATTTTCTCATTTTCGCACAGTGTTTTCTACCCTTCCCAAACCAAAGTTTAATTTTTCGGTCACCTTTATTTTGTCATCTGCAAACGCTTTCGATTTCGACCAGTCTAAAATTTTGTCATTTGGTAATGAGTTAAAAGAAATACTAGTTTTCTGTATCACCACCAAGCTTCTTTAGCACTGTTGGTTAGAAGACAGGTGTTGATTAACCCATTACCACTCAATCCCTACTTTTGACGCCCCTGAGAAAGAAGCCTTTTGAAAACACTGTGGGGAAAGGAGAAAATGCTGGTAACCAGCATTTTCTCCTTTTCCCACAGTGTTTTCTACCCTTTCCATAACAAATTTCTATTTTTCAGTCACCTTTATTTTTTCGTCTGCAAATGCTTTCAATTTGGACCAGTCTAAAATTTTCTCGTGTGGTAATGAGTTAAACCTATGTTCACTCAAAACCACAAAGATACAAGTATAGTTACATTTTCTCCTTTTCCCACAATGTTTCAGAAGGCTTCTTCCTCTCTGTCACAAAAAAATAAGGATTATTTGATAAAGCGTCAACCTATTTGTGACCAAGGCTTTAGATTCTGTGAGCCCATAAGGCTACCAGATATGTTATTACCAATGCTTTCTTTATCATTTTAGATGAGAAAATGAATGTACTGGATGACTTATTCAGCTCTAAAAGGGAAGAACAGTACAGAAATGGAGCCACAGCACTAGAAGACAGATTGCTGAAGTTTCAGAGACATTTAGAGGAAAGATTTAAATCAGAGTTTAAATTGGAGGTAATTCAATGCTTTACTCGTTTACAATTACACAGTATCTTTTCAATGATTCAGTATTTATTTTGCTGTCAAATTATATTGTAAGCAAGGTTTTATGAAATTGCTCAATGTTTGCAAGTTGTCTCAGAAATGGGAAACTTTTAGTAGTGTGAACTTGACCCATTATCACACAATGACAACTTCTAAAGACCCTAATAAAGAAGCTTTTCAAAAACATTGGGAGAAAAAGAGAAAATGCTGTTGACCACCACCTTCTTTATTTCCCACCAAGTTTTCTTCTTGATCAAAGAAAATATGTGCCATTTGAGGCACTATAAAATTGTTCTTTTCTAATGCTTTCCAATTGGATAAGTCTGAAACTCTACTGTGTGTGGATGCGTCTAAAAATCTACTGTGTGATAAAGGGTTAAGCTTGTTTAACTCATTACCAAACAACAATATTTTAGGTTTGTCAAAATCGAAAGCATTTGCAGAAGACAAATAAAAGTGACTGAAAATTTGAAATTTGTTTAGTGAAATTTTAAAAAACATTGTGGGAAACAATGGGTTAATTATCACTCTACAGTGTACTACATGTATTTCGAAATAAAATGAACTTACCTGCTTTTTGCAAAAAAAAAATATATTGCAAGTGCATGACCATTTCTGAATTTCTCACAAATTTTTGAGGCAGGTGTGAAATCCGAGGGCATGTTCTGTGCAGTCTGATCTTTACCTAGGCTCTACACTTTGTTCATATCCAACATTCATATAATTTTTTCAGGTTTCAAGAGTTAAAGAAGAAGAGATAGCGAAGATTAGAAGAGAAGAAAAGGAAAATTTTAGGAGAGAGCTGGATAAAGCAAGGAAAGAGGTAAGATTCTCCAGCTTTTCTGATTTTTTATCTCGGCATATTTAACTTGTATTGTTTATCCATTTATGCATTTAACTCATTACCAAACGACAATATTTTAGGCTTATTCAAATCGAAAGCATTTGCAGACAACAAAATAAAAGTGGCTGAAAATTTGAAATTTGTTTTGTGAAGGGTAGAAAACATGGTGGGAAAAGGAGAAAATGCTGGTTCCCAGCATTTTCTCCTTTTCCCACAATGTTTTCTAATGGCTTCTCTCTCAGGGGTGTCAAAAGTAGGGATTGTGTGGTAATGGGTTAAATCAGTGTTTTCAGAAATATCTATGACATTAACTTATTTGTATAATTTTCATCTTGTTCAATTAAATCTTTACAAAAGCTGATAACTACTGTATGAACCCTAGCAAGATGCTGAATTAAACACCCTCAGAAAATATCTGAGGAAAAAAATATGGATGTCACTCTCCCTTCATTTTTTAAGAACACATATTATTCTTTCCTGTACTACACAAAATATTCCTGTCTCAATGACACCGCACTGTGAGCTTCCAAACCTCTTTAAAAAAGAATTCTGTAGATGTTTTTAAGTCATTACCAAACGACACTACTTTAGGCTTGTCCAAATCGAAAACATTTGCAGACGACAAAATGAAAGTGACTGAAAATTTGGAATTAGTTTTGTGAAGGGTAGAAAACATTGTGGAAAAAGGAGAAAATGCTGGTTACCAGCATTTTGTCCTTTTCCAGCAATGTTTTCAAAAGGCTTCTTTTTCAGGGGCGTCAAAAGTAGGGATTGTGTGGTAATGGGTTAAATTACTCAAAATATGACTGAAAATTTGGAATTAGTTTTGTGAAGGGTAGAAAACATTGTGGGAAAAGGAGAAAATGTTGGTAACCAGCATTTTCTCCTTTTCCAACAATGTTTTCAAAAGGCTTCTTTTTCACCGACGTCAAAAGTAGGGATTGTGTGGTAATGGGTTAAATTTCTCAAACTTTGCCTTTGGTTATTATTTTTTTCCAGTCTTTTCCATTATGGGTGCTTGGTTTATTAAGGATAGTTTTTTTTTTTTAAATTATTTTTGTTGTTTATTTTTTCTCATCCAGTTGGAAAGAAGTTACCAATCTAAATTTGAAGGTCTTGTAACGAGGGAAAGAAATGCGACAGAAAGGATTCAAAGAGAACAAGAGGTAAACAGGCTATCTATAAAGTTCTTTGTATGTGATAAATATTGTCATGTAAGGGATAAGCATAGAGTTTAACTGTATATAGTATGCAATTTAAGAAATGAAACGATGAAAGCAGATGATCTGTACTTAATAAAAACGTCTTGAGGACTTCAGAGTGGTTTCTAAATGCTTGCAATGTAGTTAAACTCTTTACCATATGATCCCGACTTTTAACGACCCTGAGAAAGAAGCCTTTTGAAAACACTATGGAAAAAGGAGAAAATGCTGGTAAACAGCATTTTCTCCTTTTTCATGTAACGTTTTCTGCCCTTTGCAAACCAAATTTCGATTTTTCAGCCACATTTATTTTGTTGTTTGCAAATGCTTTTGATTTGGACTGGCCTTAGATTTTTATGTGCCAAATTTTTATTTGCAGCATATATGAATTTGACTGCTTGTGGCGGCTGAAAGTACACTTCATCAAGCATGAATAAAAATTTTGACTGTATACAGCCAAGATGAGACTGCACATTCTTTGTAGTTTGATCTTGATCTTTGCCATTCACAAATGCCCCCTTTTGGTCAACAGCACTGCATGAGTTAATTTTACAATATCTGGGATATTTCTAATGACTTTGATAGACTAGAAGCCTCTCTTACTCAATAGGACCATATTCAGCAATCACTCCTCATCGACTCTTCTTCCAAGGGTAACCATTAGATTGGTCTAAGACTGTTTCAGCCAACTTGAAGGATTGTCTTGTAATTTTGAGTGGTGTTTTGGAGCATTAACCCTTTCCCAAACTACAAAATTTTGGACTAAACAAAATGGAAAGCAATTTCAGATGACATAACAAATGTAAAATAAATGATGATTTTTGTCTATGGTTACCAGCATCTTCTCATTTTCCTACAGCGTTTTCAAATGCCTTTTTTCACTGCATCGTAAAAAGCAAGAATTGTTTGGGAAAGGGTTGAAAATATGCTTTACAATAAAATATAGCATAGATTATTGTGTATTCGTTACCACAGGCACAGCATGCATAAAGAAAAAATACCCGAGTGCCGAGTATAAATTAAGATCATCCATTTATTTTCCTTCAATCCTGCTTTAACCCTTTACCACACAAACCCGATTTTTAACGACCCTGAAATAGAAACCTTTCGAAAACATTGTGGGAAAAGGAGAAAATGCTGGTAACCAGCATTTTCTCCTTTTTCCACAATGTTTACTACCCTGCTGGAAACAAATTTCAATTTTTGAGTTACATATAATTTGCCATCTGCAAGTGCTTTCAATTTGGACCAGTCTACAATTTTGTCGTTTGGTAAAGAGTTAAATCTACTGTTGAAAAAAAAAAGAATCCTCTTTTATACAGTTTCAATAACCTGAGTATGTATGAAAGATTCAATGTTTCATTGTTAGCAACAATTATATTGTGGACATATGATTATGTATTTTGTAAATTGAAAGACTAAAAGGCACATTTAAATTTATGAATAGATGCAGGAGAAGGAGATATATAACCAGAGACAGTCAATATTACAAGAGATAGAAGCTGTAAGACAGAGGGAGGTGTCAGTGAAAAGAGAGTCAGAGGTTATAAACAGGTATTACCTGGGTGGGCTTGTGTTAAGAAAACTGCAGTCAGTGCTCATTTGAGTTTGTGCTTCAGTTTCATTTCATTAACCCATTACCAAACAACAATATTTTAGACTGGTCCAAATTGAAAGTGATTGCAGACGACAAAATAAAAGTGACTGAAAATTTGAAATTTGTTTTGTGAAGGGTAGAAAACATTGTGGGAAAAGGAGAAAATGCATTCTCCTTTTCTCACAATGTTTTCTCAAGGCTTCTTTCTCAGGGGTGTCAAAACTAGGGATTGTGTGGTAATGGGTTAATGCTTCATATAACATGTAGAAATGGAATGTTACCCTGTGAATTGTACTAAATTACATTAATAAACCAGTAACTTCGAAACTTCATGGTAAACATAGTTGAGTATGAAAAAAAATTACAGTATTTTCAGTCATTTGGATCATTTTCATTTGTGTAATTGTGACTTCTTTGTATTTGTGACCCGTCAAGTGAAAAGAGACTATCTTGAAAATCTCTCCATCATTTGGATGTAAACAGATCAAAGATGGTGCAGGTCAGTTTAGGTTGATAGTTCAAAAATGATCATATAGTGAGTAGAATGACCACTTTTCATGCAGAAAGTATCATAAAAGCAAAAATGTCAACTTTGGTCAGCACAGTCTGACCAGAGTCTGCACTTTTTCTCATTAGTTTCCAGATGGTCTCTCTTTGGGTGACATGTCACATTTACATCAGGCCTCACCATTTGAAAAACTATTTTGACTTGTTTTCAATCAGTTTACAGAAATTGATGATTGTCCAAGAGTTGATTGTTGATATCATTGACTGAGTACCCTTTACTTAACGACAAAATTTTAGCCTTGTCCAAATTGAAAGCATTAGCAGACGACAACATTAATGTAGTTCAAATGGTGCAAATTCTCTTTGATAGGGTAGAAGACATTGTGGGAAAAGAAGAAAATGCTGGTTACCAGCATTTTCTCCTTTTGTCACAATGTTTTCAAAAGGCTTCTTTCCCAGAGTCGGCTTTGTGTGGTAATAGGTTATTTCAAAGGGACCAGTGAACAATGAAAAATCAAAAGACCAACTATTCTTTTTGAAATTTTAATTATATCTCTGGTTTTAGGGAGAAGAGGTTAGATGGAGAGAGAATAAAAGCCAAAGAAGAGGAACTGCGGAGAAGAGAGCATGAGGTAGAAAGAAAAGACAGAGAGTTCTCAGTTAGACTAGAAAGTGAAATGACCAAGTAAGAATTATATTAAATAAGTTTTTTTAACCATTTGACATAATTTTAGACCAGACCAATTATAAAACATCTGCAGTTTGTTGAAAAAGGAGAAAATGACAATTATTTAGAGCCTAAGGGTATTTTTCTGTAACTATTAACCGACAATTAATTAGAGCCTAGGTGTATTTTTCTGCAATTATTAACAGTCTGCCTTTTTATTGATATAGGTTCAAGCAAGCTTAGCAAAATAAAATGCATTATGTCTTTAATAAAGTAAATGTATTTTATCTAAAGTTTGTATTTTATCTAGAATGGTACTTCATAGACAAACTTTGTCAAAGTCAACAAGAACCTTCAAATTACTTAGATTTCCCCTTTTTCTCACTCCTTTTTCAAGTTTATTTTCCTCTCCCCTCTTTCAAGTTTCATTTCAAAACTTGTCATTCATTTTCATATACTTTTATTCATTGTATATCATTCCTTGTTTATTCTAAATGATCATTGTGATTTTAGATTCAAGGTTGAATATCAAGCCAAGTTTTTGGACAGAACAAAGAATATTGAAGTAAGAGAGACAACTCTAAGAGGTATGTATGTATACATGAGCTATACGTGTGATACTACATCTCTGTGATGTAGTAAATCCAGCAACTCATCATATATGGCTTGCAACACAAGAAAAGGGGCATTAGGACATTTGCGTAAAGTGTCTGCGTAGACTAATCTGAAACGACACTTTCAGTTTTTATGTATTTTTCTGTTTTGCGCAAGTCTACTGTAGAACAAAATCTAATGTAGTCGTAAAATGTCGGACAGCGCAGGCTAATCTGAAACAACATTTTACGCAAATGTCCAAATGCCCCTTTTTGCGTAAAGCAAGCCATATATAGGAATCCATAAAATCTATTTTGTTGAACATAACTGAATTCATAAATAGGATAGCCCGTTGACGTGCAGAAAGTTGATAAAAAACAGTAAGTTTTGACCCAGGGTAGCCTGCGCAGTTCGGCATAACTTGACCTGGGTCATTACTTTTTGCAGATGCATGCATTAGCCCATTACCACACAATCCCTACCTTTGATGCCCCTGAGGAAGAAGCCTTTTGAAAACACTGTGGGAAAAGGAGAAAATGCTGGTAACCAGCATTTTCTCCTTTTCCCACAGTGTTTTCTGCCCTTCCCAGAACAAATTTCAATTTTTCAGTCACCTTTATTTTGTTGTTTGCAAATACTTTCAATTTGAACCAGTCTAAAATTTTCTCATGTGGTAAAGAGTTAAACCCCCTTTTCATTGAGCATTGCTCATTTATATAGTTATATGACTGTGATGACGTGATTTATACTCTCATTTTCTATATATTGTAATTTGTATAAATTTGTTTTTCATTGAAAATGGTTGATTCATTTGAATATGTAAGCCACATAATTACATATGTAGTCTCATATTAGTAAAAGGGTAATTTTTATTATGCCTTACTATGCAGTGTAATGTAGATATCTGTTTTTTTCCAGATGTGTGTGAGTAGGATGAAAAATCAAATAACGAACCAAGTGAAAATTTTTATTTTCATTTCATATCCATATATGTACATGTTTATATTTTGCTTATTATATTCATTTTTGTTACATATACAATTAAGTAAGTAATTATTGACTGAAAATCAACTGCAGGCCAAAGAGGCAATGAGTCTGTCAGACAAGAAACAGAAGCTTTCAGTCCAGGAAACACAACATTTCAGGGAAATCACATGAATTCTCAAAGGCAGTTCAATACCCAAATGAGGCCAAATTTTATGCCAGACACTGAAACTGACTATTATAGTCAGGCTCTGAGACACCCTTCAGTCCAGCCGAGAAATGGCATTCATAATAAAGGTTTACTTAGTATTGTATACACACAGACACATGCTTTTTATTTAAGTTGATCACTGTCGTACATATTTGTTTTTCTTCTTTGACACCACACCAAAAGTTTGAAAAAAAAAAACACACTCAGTTGGAAGAATTCACAAGCCTTTTTGTCAAGTCTAAGGTCAAGGTCTAAAATTGAATATAAGATTAATTTCTCCCATTCATGTTCTAAATAAGCTTTTCTTTAATAATCCTGAGTTTTGATAAATCTGAAGTATAAGACTTTTGAAGACATCATGGAAAAAGGAGAAAATGCTGATTACCAGCATTTTTTTCCTTTTCGCACAAGTTTTTTACCATTCCATCAGCAAGTTCTATCTTTTTAGTTTTTTAATTCAAGTGCAAGGCTTAGTGCTTTCAATTTGGACATGTCTAAATTTTGCTGTTTGGTTAAAGAGTAAAAAAGTTAAGTAAAAGTGATTTTCTCTGAGCTTAATACCACAATATTTAAATATTTTTGCATGTTTTTACTTTGTCGTCTTTATTTGTTTTGAATATTGGCATTTCACAAACTTGATTTCAAATACATCTGCTGCAAAATAAGGTGAAAATTTAACTTAAATCTAGCCATAGACAGTATGATGGGTTTAGTACATGGTCTGTATATTTAACCCTTTACAGCACAATAAAACTTTAGACCTGTCCAAATTGAAAGCATTTGCAGATGACAGTTTTCTCTGTCTTTCTCTGTCCAGTCAATTATTTTTTTATTGTATATATAGAAATATTGTGCAAAAATGTGAATCGGGCATTTTGGAGGACAAATACTCTAGCTGGCAATTTCACTGAGCAATTTGAGGCCTCGTAGAAGACAAAATGTTTTAATGTGAGATTGTATTTTCCACTTTTCCCAAAAAGTTTTCAAAAGTATTCTTCATCAGGGTTTAAAAATCATTGGGTTGTTTGGTAAAAGGTTGAGCTGAAAGTATTTCTATAACTGTATAAAAACTTTTCAGAAAATGAAAAGAGGGTAGCAGAGGATCAAGGTATGATAGATGGACTGAAAACAGATCTTAGAGATAAAACTGCTAGAGTAAATGAGCTAGAGGTAAGTTGGAACCTCTTTAGTTGCGAGATAAAATACCCCCAAGGAAAAACAATAATTACTCAGTTTGGAAGAAAACCATAAATATTTATCTAGAAAGGGAAAAAATGAGAAAAGTACAAGTTACAGTCAGCATGACCATAATTGTTATTTCCTGCACAGGAATTAGGATTTGTGAGTGAAGCCCTGTTGTACTTCTCTGCTAAGCTTGCTGATGCTGCATTCGAAATGTTATCACATATAGTCTCAAGCAGTTTTTTTCATAGCCTTGATAAATTTTGCGATGAAAAATAGAATCTAAATAAAAACTCGATATTGAATTAATGAAAGTTATCCTGTATTTTTGCCCACAGCCTGTATCAGTTACCAAAAAGCCAAAACCTGGCATTGGCGCACAGAAGATAATTATAAAAACTCTATGAAGTACCTATTAAGCTTAAACTCAGATGAATTGAGATTTTGTTGACAATTTATCAAACAATCTAGTGTGGTTACAATCCTAATAAAGTGAGCTTATAGAAACATTGTGGGTAAAGGAGAAATCATTCTGCAATTGACATACGTGTACATGTACAGGAAAAAACTCCAAAATGTATTGATTGGTGCACTGACTACCGTGATCTTAAAATGCTTTTCCAAGTTCCTTTGTACCAGTATTTGTGCAGCACTGTGTATAATAGCATTAACTCTTCATTAACCCTTTCCCAAACGGCAAATTTTGGACCAGACCAATTGAAAGCATTTTGCCGATGACAACAGTTGCGAAAAAGATGATTTTTCTATATGATGGGGTAGAAAGCATTGTGGGAAAAGGAGAAAATGCTGGTTACCAACATTTTCTCCTTTTCCTACAATGTTTTTAAAAGGCTTCCATTCCTGACTAGGGATTGTTTGGGAAAGTGTTAAATGTAGGGATGGCAACAAGTAACCGGTTAACCGAGTACTCGATCGAACGTCCGAGTATCGATTACGGAATTTGATATTCGAGTACTCGGTACTTTTTTTTCAAAAATGTACCATTTTGCTTCCCGAGGAAAAATTTCTTTGCAAAACAAACACTTCAGCCGATTAAATGTAATCAGAACATCGTTGCAAAAGTGCGAAAGTTACCGACAGATAGCCAAACAATTCACAATTTGACATGTGCCTGTAATAAACAACAACTGTGTCAATTATAACGTTAAGCCGTTCACGTTAATCGCTAATCATTAAAGTTTTCGTAATTTCGGTAAATCGGAGGCCGGCCGATATGGTCTAATTAGGGAAGAGAAAGTAATTATCCTTAATCTTCAGTTTGACTGTGAAACTTTTTTAGGGATCGTGCGTACCTTGTATCGCCAACGGGCCATTGTATACCTACCGTATTTTGCTTTAATTTTTGGGATAGTAAAATATATATTTTTTTCGTGTTCCAATACTAAGATCTTTTAAAAAATAATTATTTTATAAGCGGTCCCAAAACTGATGATCAGACAAGACACGCTCGCGAACTCTAGGTCACTGACCGCTAAGAAGTCAAATGCCGACATTAAAAAGCTACACCATTGATTTCAATAAAACCTACGTTCATATGCAGGTTGGTCTATTTTTAGACGGATTGGAATTCTAGCGGTCAATTTGTGCACTAAACAGTCCAAACTTTGGCTTTTTTCCATTGTTTTCGTTGATGATTAACTTGTAACTCATTATTGCCCATATCCTGGGACAACGCTAAAGATTGTTATTTTGCGTTTTTTGGTAAAATCATAATATAATTTACGTGCTTACATGGGGTGAATGACGTAAATTCCACTGACAAGGACCTGTGCGACTCGTTCTCATATTTGATTGGTTCGTCGATCTTCGATCGATAAAACTCGGTTAGATTACTGAATGTTGATTTCTATTTATAAATAACGAACTCAATTGACCGTGAAATACATGCTTGTCAACTCCATGGCAACCTCGGATGTATATGTATGTGTATCTTGGGATACAAGCTTTATCACACCCTTTATACACGTACATCCGAAATTTTTTTAATTGGGGTTTAAATAGACTGTCAGGTGATTGGATTTTTAGTTCTTGAATCGGGAAACTCCCTTTGAAATCGTGGTGGGTTGGGAAGCATGCTTATGACGTTATGTGTGTAGAACGTGAAATAAATTCTTGTAAACAAAGGGTGTCAAACGGATCAAGATTTTTTGTTGAATAGATTTTCACTGTTTCCGATTCTTTGGGACAAAAATATACCAATCTTGCTCTGAAACTTTAGTACATTTATAAAATGTAGTAAAAATCGTCCGAGTAACCGAGTACTCGATCGGAAGAATGACCGAGTACTCAAGTATTAAAATCGATACTCGTTGCCATCCCTAGTTAAATGACAAAGTTTTAGGCTTGTCCAAATGGCAAAGCTTTAAAATAAGTGTGACTCAAAAGATGGAAATTACTATAAGAAAGGTTGCAAACATTGTGGGAAAAGGAGAACATGCTGGTTACCGGCATGTTCTCCTTTTTCTACAGTAATTTCATAAGGCTTCCTGCTAAGGGCCGTTATCGCTTAGGCTTCTGAGCGCAGTGTCCTTTTGTTGGTAACCGCCATTTTCTCCTTTACCCACAATGTTTTCATAAGTCTTCCTCCTCCAGGGTTCTGAAAACATAGGATTGTCCAGTAAAGGTTTAGACTCTTAAACAACACACCATATCTAATCTTGATCTCTCTCACTCTGTTTCAGACTCTGTTACAAGAAACAAGACATAAGGAAGTTAGTGCTTCTAAACATAATGACTTTTTAAATGCCAAACTCAGAGACGTAAGTATATGATCATACAAACCAGCTATGCATCGGCAAAAAGGTTTAAATCTTTACCAAATGACAAAATATTAGACTTGTCCAAATTGAAAGCATTTGCAGACATGGTTTTGGAAGGGTAGAAAGCATTATGGAAAATGGAGAAATGCAGTTTACCAGCATTTCCTCCTTTTCCCAAAATGTTTTCAGAAGGCTTTTTTCTCAGGGTCGTTAAAAGTCAGGGTTGTGTTGCAAAGAGTTAACCCATTACCACACAATCCCTACGTTTGATGGCCCTGAGAAAGAAGCCTTTAGAAAACATTGTGGGAAAAGGAGAAAATGCTGGTATTTTCTCCTTTTCCCACAATGTTTTCAACCCGTCACAAAACAAATTTTCAGTCACTTTTATTTTGTCATCTGCAAATGTTTTCGATTTGGACAAGGCAGAAATTTTGTCATTATGAGTAATGAGTTAATACATCTCAGTGATGCATTATACCAAGTCAGTCATTACATATTTATGGATCCATAAAATCCATTTTGTCTAACAGTCAACTTCATCTGGAGGGTGAGGGGTCCTTTGAACCATAAAAAATCACTTGTTTGTCTCTTCACTTAACTACACATTCTCGCAAGCCAAGGTTACAATCACTACATGGATTTTACCTTGGCTGGTTGAGCCAGATTTTGAAATTCCTGTGAAACGCCCTCTATTGGATGCTGGTTATTACCCCCCTTTTACATCATATTTCTGAAAGCCAATGAAATTTGTTGCAGTTAGAGCTGGCTGCATCCAATGAAAAAACATATCGGTGGAATGTAAAAATCAAGCTCGATCTGCCAAGGATAGAGTAGCGTAGTGAATTGTCAGCCTTGGCTTGCGAAGATGTTTACTACAAAATAAAGAGCTTTTCAAATTGAAAACATTTACAGATGAAAAACTAAATGGGACAAAAAAAGTTGTATTTCGAAGGGTTGAAAACATTTTTGAAAAAAGAGAAAATTGAAAAAAACAGAAGATTGCTGGTTACCAGTATTTTCTCCTTTCCAGACTATGTTTGAAGCCTTCTTCCTTAACATTGTTAAAACTTGGGGTTTAACCATTTACCGCACAACCCTGACTATTAACAACCCTGAGAAAGAGAGTTTTTAAAAAAAATCATGGGAAATGAAGAAAATGCCAGTAAGCAGCTTTTTCTGTTTTCCCACAATTCTCTAATCTCATAACTTATTCTTACAATTTATTCTATATCTCACACTTGGCTGCTAATTTTTCATTCCATTTTCTAGCTCGCTTTGGGAAGATGGTCAGTCAGTCCATTTCCTGTCTTAATGTGGGAGCTGATTCTTACAATCCACTTCTCACATTGAAATCTTTTCTTTCAATTCAATTCATAGCTCACGTTGAGAGCTTGGAGGGAGTCATTATCATGCTGTTTGATACAGCAATCACCAGCCTTTGTACTCAGATGAGCTTGAGGATGGGTATTGCTGCTTGTACCAAGGACCCTTTAGTATTCTTCATAGTTCTTAGTATTTTTTTCCTTAAATCCACTGTTTTATTACATTAAACAGATGGCTGACTATGCTGCAATCAAAGACCAAAACATTTCCTATAGAACAGAACTGGAAAATCTCAAAATGTAAGCATAATTATATGTGTGTTTTTTTTAATCATTTTGCTTTCCTGTTTGCTCTTGGATAACTTTTGCTCAAGGCAACTATATTTTAATTTTCAGTATGATAATAGCTCAGGTCTACCACACAAGAAAGCAGCATTTTGAAAACATTTTGGGAAAAAAAGAGGTGCTGCTTACAAGCATTTTCTTCTTTTCCCACAATATTTTCTACCTTTAACCCTTTCCCACATAATGCCGACTTTTGACAGTCCTGGAAAAGAAGCCTTTGGTATACAGCATTGTCTCCTTTTCCCACAATGTTTTCTACTCTATCAAAGAAAAACACACCATTTGAGCCACACCAAAATTGTCATCTGCAAATGCTGTTAATTTGGACAAGGCTAAAGTGGTAAAGGGTTAAAAGACAAGTTTTATATTTTAGTAACATGTAAAAAAAAAATGATACAAAATTTGCTGCTGATTGATTTTTTTTTTTTGTAATGTCTTTTCTTTCTTTTTTTGTATTATTTTATATTATTTTATTTTAATCAAAAGTTCATTTGTGTTTAATTGGTGTATTTCAGGAGGATGGCTGAAATAATGCAGCTGAATGAGAGAGAAAGGATCAGTAAGTTGTGTTACTTTTTCTCTGCATTTAACCCACCTAATTCAGCTTGTTTTTCAGCCTAGTACAGATTAATTCAAGTAACACAATGGAGAAACGCATATAATATTTTGTTTGTAAAAACCAATAGCCTCACAGAGTGTTTTCAAATACAGAGGACTCAAACATAGGGGCCATGTTCTGGAAAAAATTGGCTGAATACATACATGTGATGCATTACACAAAACAAATAATAGAGATAATTGTAAATCCTGAAAAATAATTTTGTCTATCAATTGACTGAATCAAATGTAGAATGGTCCTTTAGCATGCAGAAAATTTACAAAATTAATGACAAGAAGTGTTGACATATGTCAGCCTTGGTCAAATGTGCAGACTAAGATTGGTGGATATTTTTACAGATGCATTTAACCCCCCTTTTCACGGAGCTTGGCTCATTTGTAACAAGTTGGAATTATTTTCTGCCTTGCAACGTTCCACATCCAGATCAGGCCATTAACTTTCATAATTGGGTTGATATTACTTTATTCTATGACAGAGAAATATTTTGAAATATGACTGAGAAATGAAGCTACCTGGATGTCATCTTACTTTTACGGGAAAGAATTATTGATACAATATTTTTTTCTGCCATTTGGTTTAAAACTTGGCTATATCTATCATTTAATATAAGTAACATTGATTTATGAACATGTTGGGACAGTTGCAAAGATCCTCAGAATGGTTTGATCTGGCAATTGACATGTAGATAACATGTACTAACCTCTTTTTTAACAAATTTCTGTGCCTAGCTACACAGAAAAGGTATTTGAAATGACATTTACCATATAACGGGTTTTTTTACTGCTGTAAAAGTTTACGAATTTGAGCTAAAAACATGTGATTTAAATTTTTACAATTTTATTTTTTACTAATTCGAAATAGGCGTAAAAAATTACAGCATTAAAAATATCAGTGCATTGTCCACTCTTTCATTTAAGATTATAAGTGTATTGTTTGTTTTAAATACAGGTCGAAAGAAAAGTGTCACTGTTTGTTTGGCGTGCGAATAGCGGTAATTGTTTTGACGTGCGAATAACTGTTTTAACAGATCTATACCTGTATGGTCATAATTGATAACTAACTGTGGAGGCACATTGTCATCTGTCATTACTTTTTTCACTCTGTTTAGAAAGCCCTCCTTTAGCTCATCGAATTTTAAAACCCTCGGGTTTTGCAGTTGTACAGCCACGTCTTTTCACAAGACCCATTCGTGACATTTTTGAAGCATCCCAGTGCCGAGTCAAATTTTCATCACCGCCATAATCAACGTGTCGAGTATCATGAAGGTGCCTCGTTTACATAATCAAAACACAAGTGAAAAAATTCTTATATTGCATGTACTTATTTAGTACACAGGTATTACATACTGATAACCCTTTATTTCATATCGATACAATACTACGTTTTTATGCTGTGATTATTTATGCGTCGAATTTTTACGAATCTTTTTGATACATAAAAATTAGGAAAAATTGGCAGCACGTAAAAAAAACCTGTTATACGGTATATGGGTGTGATAAAAGGCTCGACTTTGTTTGTAGAATAGTTAGGTAAACCTGACTGCATGTTCTTTCGGCAGTTAACACGGTACCACACAATCCCTACTTTGGATGAACCTTTAAAAAACATTGTGGGAAAAGGAGAAAATGCTGGTAACCAGCATTTTCTCCTTTTCCCACAATGTTTTCTACCCTTCACAAAACAAATTTCAAATTTTCAATGACTTTTATTTTGTCTTCTATAAATGCTTTCAGTTTGGACCAGTCTAAAATTTTGTTTTTTTGGTAAAGAGTTAAATATTTATCTTGAATTTACAATAAATGAGATTGATATTTTCTTTTAAAGGACAAGAAGAGATGATTCGAGAACTGCGCAGACCAGTTGCCATTCCTGATTTCATAGAAAGAGACAACAGCAGGCAGGAGAGAGCTTTATATGAACATCAGAGAGTCGCTGGGGGTCATAGGTATCATGAACAGGTTAATAGTTGTATTATCTGTCATTCTTTTCTTTGGATATCCTCAAATTTTTATCCTGATACGAATTTACAATAGACAACTTTGAAAAGGGCTTGTAAATGGTGGGTATTTTGATTGTGAGACTTGATTATGAATTAAATTGTGGTGGTAAAAGGGATATATTACATAATTTCAGTAGGTCACTGAAAATCTATCAAAAATTGCTACTTATAGCTGTCAAGATTTATGATTATTATAACAGAACAACCATTCTATCTTTTCCTCTTTTCATATCAAAACTCGAGTGTAGTAAAAGTAAAGTGTAGTGTGTGACAAAATTGCAAAATTTTTCATTGGAAAAAAAAGCTGTCAGTTTGATCAAATATCGTTTTAAATTCACATTATGAAAGTCATGATTTAAGAATTTTTATTGATACTTTCTTCTTGGTGAAAGATTTAATTTTGGAATATTTGTAGATAATTTAAATTCAATTTTTTCTCAGATGGATAGAGGTGACAGGTTACTTCAGCAGTTTGAAGCCCAAACATTACAGATGAAAGAGATGAATCAAGAGCTGGTTGATGTTAAACAGACTTTAGCATATACAAAGAAAGGTATTGGAATTCTGTATAAATTTTTCAGTTCTTGAAATAAATTGGAAGCCAACAACTTTTAGTACATCCTTGTGGAAAAAAAGGAATTCTAATCCTACATTCAAATTTTATATTTAACCCTTTCCCAAACAAGCCCTGGTTTTTACGTGTTTGCAGTAAAAGTCTTTTGAAAACACTGTGGGAAAAGGAGAAATTTCTCGTAACGAGCAATTTCTCCTTTTCCCACAGTGTTTTCTACCCTCTTTGAGAACTTTCTGCCATTTTCTCAAAATCTGAAATTGAAACTGAAAGAGTTTGCAGACGACAATTTCAAATTGACTAAAAATGGCAGAAAGTTCTCCAAATGGGTAGAAACACTGGGGGAAAAGGAGAAATTGCTTGTTATGAGCAATTTCTCCTTTTCCCACAGTGTTTTCAAAAGACTTGTACTGCAGACACGTGAAAACAAGGGCTTGTTTGGGAAAGGGTTAAAACTTACAAAGATTTTGATGTATAGACTGGACTATACAAGCTGAGGGTATTCAAAGATCAAACTGCATGTTTTCTGTAGTCTGATCTTGATCTATGCCATCTGCAAAAGTCACTGTATTTTTTTATTAAATTTTGTTTGCGGGAAAAATAGCCATTGGCTTGGAGATAAAATTTTAAACGGCAAGATTCAACTAGTTTGATTCCAAACAGGACATAATATCTATTGTATTTTTTTTTTTCAAACTCCAGACAAGAAAGTGATGTATGATACATAGAATTATTTCTTTTTTATCTGCTCAGATGTCTTCTTTTTCAGCTTTAAGCAATGAGGTATATAGGAAACCACAAGATCAAGAATCATCCAGGTATTTAACCCTTTATCCCATAAGGCATTTATAAGGTATCTCTAATTGACTCTAAATAACAGCAAAGATGAAGCTGTTTTTTATGTGTATATGACACCTTTTGATAGCATAGAAAACATTGTGGCAAAAGGTGAAATTACTCATCATGAGCAATTTCACCTTTTGCCACAATGTTTTCCAAAGGCTCCTACAAGCAGTGCGTAGAAATGAATATCTGTGGAGTAAAGAGTTAAAAGTACAGTTAGTTCATTGTGTGTTTTAGACAAATTTTGGGTTACCATTAGACCCTTCTCCAACCAACAGAATTTTGAACTTTTCCAAACTCAAAGAATTTACAGGTGACAAATTAAATGTAAATAAAAGAAGGGCAAAGTTGCCTGAGAAAGGGTAGGACACATGATGGGAAAAGGAGAAAATGATTATGACCAGCATTTTCTCCTTTTCCCACAATGTTTTCAAAAACCTTTTTCTCTGAGTCATTAAAACATGTATATGTGTGGCAAAGGGTTAAGGGGGTTGTGAAAGACAGGCAATTTCAAAACTTGACTTCATGTTGTTAGAAGATATAACTGTAAGCTAAAACAAGTGGCTGCTTCCACTAAAATGTTTTCCTATCAGTAGAGCTAAAAAGAGTTTTTTGTGATAAGTTTGTACCCTTTTGCATGATTGTGTCAAGAGATATGATGATAAAGAGTGGGTTTGTTTCTCAGGTGACAATGTCCGGGGAATATGTACAGCTCTGGTGATATATAAATTTTTCTCAGGCTCTCTGGCCTCAATTGATTTTAAACTAAAGGACACAAAAACGTCAAAAATACTGTCTTGATGGATTATACGGTTTAAGGAGACAAAGTGCCGAGCTCAAACTTCTGTCTTTGGTCTCATACGGATGGAATATGAATGTTGCTTCAAACTGTCGTTTGTAACCTTGCTTCAAACAAGTCCCCGTGAAACACTTCAAGTCTACCTGAAGCTAGCCAGAATTAGTGTTGTGTTGAACCGCCGTCGGTCTGCGCTGAAGACTGATCTGTTCAACCCTCACTGCCTAGGCTGGAACAATCAGGCAAGACTTCTCAGCTTCAGTCTGTTTGAGGCTGGGTCTGTATGGGCGGTCTTGAAGCAACTCCCCGAGTCAGCTTATTGTGCTTGGAGTCTAGCTTCTCTGATGCTTGGCTGTGTGAGGCTGGTCTGTTTCAAACCGTAGAAAGTGTAGTTTGCTCCTCTGCGTTGTAGATCAGACGAATGCTGAACCACTGTCAAACTTGCTCTGTGCTAGTCGATCTGTTCAACCGAATGTTGCCTATGTCCGCAATGCAAAGAGTGATTTCTCTGTAATGGGTTATGGAGAAGGGTTGTTGTCGCAGAGTCTTCTTGCAACAACCAGGATTGAAGTTGAGTTCGGCGCTATTAATATTCACCAATTATAAGTCGAATAAACAGGTTCGGACATTTATGTTTCTAAACGGGTTATAATTGCTTGACCTGATAATCCACCAAGACTTTTAACATAAGATTACAATGTACATATTGCAGAATATAACAAAACAAAAATGGATATCATTTAAGACAACATAAACATCATTTGAAATTAAAATCCAGGATTTATTCAAAAGAAACAATGTATTCCAAAAATAGAACAAAATCGCATCAATAGATCAAAGTACTCCCGGTACTCACGAACATAGACACTAGACTATATACAACATGTGGTACTGCCTGTACCTTACAGATTATTTCTGACAGATTGTTTCATTCATATAGTTAGCTGCTTTTGGACTTCGAGTTTAGACTGAAGGGTAAATACGCCCCAGGATTGCATGTATTGTATTCAATTCTTGACTAGTCACATAATTACCAGAACTATAGCCATCAGTGGCCTATATAGGAGCAAAAGGGTCATTCTGTTGGGCAAAAAAAAACTTTTCCACCAAAAGCTCATGTGTAGGTAATTATTAGAATTTAGCACATAAGACATTTGTAATGAGTATATGTACTTTCAAATTGGCAGTAGTTAAGCCCAAACTTTTCAGGCCCTTTCACTGCAAACAATAACAAATGGTTGTATGTAAAAGTTGCTTGAAAGTAAGTTTTATCTCTTTACCAAATGACAAAATTTTAGACCTGGTCTAGGTCCAATTTTGAAGAATTTACAGACAACAAAATAAATGTGACTAAGAAATTGAATTTGTATATAGAAGGGTTGAAAACAATGTAGGGAAAGGAGAAAATGCTGGTTACCAGCATTTTCTCCTTTTCCCACATTGTTTTGAAAAGATTTCTTTCTTGGGGTTGTTTAATATTGGGAATGTTTGGTAAAAGATTATTAAAGTCTGAATTTTTTTAACTGCAGGCTTGTATCCTTTAGCGGTTCTCACAGATCTAGAGGAAAAGACATTCATTTAACAGATAATGATAGTGACCTTGACCTCTCTCTTGGAGGTCACAGGAAAGGTCGCCACAGCAAGAGTGCATCGAAAACCAGAGTTGACAGAGATGATGTGTACAATGACATTGATCTGGATGACCTTAGTGCACCGAAAGTGTCCACAGATTTCACAACAACCGACGGGGACGAGTCTTCCAACCAATCAGCTGACATTATTGCAGAGACTAAATATAGACTGAAATCATTGGAAAAGGAGGCCACTGTAAGTTGGGTTGCCACTTAGTCTGTTTATATCCAAACTTATAAGCTTCTGCAGTTGATTTTGCATTTTGCTTCATACCAGTTCAGAAATCATCATTGCAAAAGGAGGATATTGCTTGGAACAAGTAATTTTTTCCCTTTACCAAAATGTTTTCTTTTGTATTTATGTGTTTAACCTTTACATATCCATGTAAATATTGCAGTATTAGTCTACATTTCAATAGTTTGGTCCTCACCACTCACTTTGTAGTTTAACGGCTGAACCTTGAAATACTTACTTGTGCATGAATGCTTCAACATTTGATCAGAATTTACTCTGTATATTTTCAGAACCTGGAGAGAGCTTACATAGACTTTCACTACCAGCTGACTAACCCATCATCACTGCCAGATCCTACAAGACACTCATTTAGAAAATCTCAACAAGGGAAAGAATCAGGTAAACATTACATTTTTGTAGGAGGCATATTGAAATTTGCTTAACCCTTTACCACACAATGGCGACTTTTGATAACCTTTGAAAAGAAGTTTTTTGAAAACATTGTGGGAAAAGGAGAAAATGCTGGTTACCAGCATTTTCTCCTTTTCCCACAATGTTTTCTATGCTATCAATAAACATTGGCACCATTTGAGCCACATTGAAAAACCGTTGTCTGCAAAGGTTTTCAGTTTGAATGGGGCTGAAATTGTGTTGTCTGATAAAGAGTTAAAGTTCAGTTCAAAATGGGAAAGTATTGCTGACAGGAAAAATCTTAAGTGACATTACACAGTGAATTATCAATTATTCTGTCTTGCAGGAGCATGATTTTATGTATGTGAGGCACTAGGTCTGCCGTCTTGTTCAAGTCAAATATAAACAAACAAGAACCCATACATAGGATTTTTATGGAGAAAACATGTCTTTTCAAAGTTTTATAGGTAAAGTTTGTTTGCATATACTCCAATTAAGTTAAGTATTTGTACAACTCCAGGTAAAACACAGAAGGTTGTATCTCCCAATGCCAGCCCCATTGCTCACAGACCTATGTCATCAACACCCTATCAGAAACCTCATGTCAGTACTGCAGCAGAGGCAGATTTAAGCACAGGTAATTTCCTTTCCTCATTATAACCCCCATAAGTGAGGTAAGGAAAAGGAACAGGGGGTGGGGGTAACCCCCACAAGTAAGGTAAGGAAAAGGGACAGGGAAGGGGGGGGGGCGCGTTAAACTGAATCCAGGAATATGGATGTCTGTCTGTAGAAACAATCGTGTTTCCTCTTCTTTTCCCCCAGTTTTCAACCAATGTTACTGAAATTAGATAACAAGCTTTCTTACTATTGGAAATTGTACACCTGCATTTTTTTTTTATAATTCGAGAACTATTACTAGAGCTATGGCCTTTTTTAGCATATGTTGGGGTATTTATTGACTTGCAAAAGCTGTAGCTTCTTATAGCTAGAAAGACCCAAGCTAAATTATTTTCAAGGGTTTTTGCCAGGAATTCCTTACACAGCACTCTCATGAGACTGATTTTGACCTTTACTTTCTGGGACAGCAGCCACAGTTTTCCTGAACTCTCTACCAAACAACTAAATTTACTGCTTATCCAAACTCAAAGCATTTGTAGCCAGCAAACTTAATGTGACTCAAATGATTAGATTTCATCTGAAGGCTTAGTAAACATTGTAGGAAAAGGAGAAAATGGTGGTTATCAGCATTTTCTCCTTTTCCAAGAATGTTTTCAAAAGTCTGATTTCCCAGGGTCATTAAAACTTAGCATTCTGTGGTAATAGGTTGAGATATTAACCCATTACCACACAATCCCTACTTTTGACGCTCCTGAGAAAGAAGCCTTTTGAAAACACTGTGGGAAAAGAAGAAAATACTGGTAACCAGCATTTTCTCCTTTTCCCACGGTGTTTTCTACCCTTCCCAGAACAAATTTCAATTTTTCAGTCACCTTTATTTTGTCGTCTGCAAATGCTTTCAATTTGGACCAGTCTAAAATTTTCTTGTGTGGTAAAGAGTTAAATGAATGACGGTATATGTCCTATTTTACAGATAGTCTACATGAACTGAAGGGGTCAGGTTCATATTCAAGAAAGAAGCCTTCAGGTCAAGATCCAGTACCAAAGTTTAGTTTGTCAGACATGTCTGATGACGAGGAAAAGCTGAAAGAGTGAGTACTATAAAGTTTCATTATAACAAATGAGCAATGCTCTGCTGAAAGGGGATTTGATGCATCTATGTGATCGAGTATAATAACCAAGTCATCACAATAATGATCGAGGGTCCATATTCACCAATCATTCTTAAGAACGTTCTTTGCGTTCTTTGTTCTAAACCATATGGTTTAGCCAATCAGAAGTTCCGTTACTTTCACACTGACGAAATTCTGAAGAATAAGACTAAGAATATTCTTCAGAATGGTTGGTGAATACAGGCCCAGGTTTATAATACACACTATCTTCAGTTTACAATTATTGTATTAGAACTTTCAGCAACAACTGACTAGAAACAGCAGATGTGCAAAACATAACTTTTTTTATTGCTTTCTAGCAAGAAGAAATTGTCTGCCCTGGAAAAAAGATATCTTATGTGTGTAACATCTGTTTTGTTTCAACATCTGTCCTCACTGTCAAAGTTCATGGATGGGGTTTTAACTCTTTACCACACAATCCCTACTTTTGATGACCCTGAGAAAGAAGCCTTTAGAAAACATTGTGGGAAAAGGATAAAATGCTGGTAACCAGCATTTTCTCCTTTTCCTACAATGTTTTCTACCCTTCACAAAACAAATTTCAAACTTTCAGTCTCTTTCATTTTGTCGTCTTCCAATGCTTTCGATTTGGACAAGCCAAAAATATAGTCGTTTGGTAATGGGTTAAGTCCCTATTTGAGACATTTTCTTTCTTACAGAGATTGGTTCTGGTAAACCTTGTTTGAATAGTATCAGGGAATATTAATTTTGTACTTTTATCTCATTTTTGTTTTCCTAACCTAGGGCTAGTAGTAGACAGTAGTAAAATGAACTTGTTATTGGCAGAGTTAGTTGTATATTAATTCATTTTGGTTTCTCACTTGTAACAAGATGCTCCCTTTGTTTAAAAAAAATAATTGGCAATAATTTTTTTTTTACTTTTACTACTTAGGGAGTGATATTTGGGAAGGTAATGAAATGTATGATTGAACATACTAGTATTGCAGATATCTTTTCAAACACACATAACTATATCCAGAAATTTTAATTCATTTTGATGTTGACTGTTACAGAGGTGAGAGGGTGGAGAGGCCTAGACCAATTACTGTAGATGATTTAGAAGCTAGGCCTGGCTCTCCAAGTGTCATGGTGGTCCAGGCAGATCCCTCCAGTGATGGAATATCCTCATCACCCAAAGGTGCTTGTAAATCTTGTAGCAGACTTTGTTGTAGACTTTGATGAATATTCTTACCTTATCTCTTTAACAAACAACAAAATTATAGACCAGTACAAATTGAAAGCATTTGCAGATAACAAATGAAAGATGGCTCAAATGGTAGAATATGTCATTAATAGAGTAGAAGATAATGTGGGAAAAGGAGGAAATGCCTGTTACCTTTTCCCACAGTGTTTTCAAAAGGTAGTTTAAACCAAGGATTATTTAGTAAAGGGTCACATTTCTTCATGAATGAATAAGGAACTTGAACCCCTTGAAGCATTCATGAAACCATCCCTTGTTTTTAAATCCCTCAGACAGATGGCATTTTTAAAATGTCTCGAAAACAATGTGTGAAAAGGAGAAAATGCATGTAAAACAATTTGTCATCCATATCAAAAAAAAAATTTGTCAATTTGGCAACCTTTAATTTATCATCTCCAACTGCTTTTAATGTAGACTGGTCTAAGGTTTTGTTTAGTAAGGAGTTTAACTCTTTACCACACAAGAAAATTTTAGACTGGTCCAATTTGAAAGCATTTGCAGACGACAAAATAAAGGTGACTAAAAAATAAAAATTTGTTCTGGAAAGGGTAGAAAACACTATGGGAAAAGGAGAAAATGCTGGTTACCAGCATTTTCTCCTTTTCCCATAGTGTTTTCAAAATGCCTCTTTCTCAGGGGCGTCAAAAGTATGAATTTTGTGGTAATGGGTTAAGAGTGTTTGGACTAAAATAGAATAATGGATATTAAAATGTGCAGATGCTAAGTTAAAATACTTAATTATAGCATGTAAAAATTTAGCTCATAGTAAAAAGCAATCATTCAGAAATTGTTGTAGGTTAAGGTCTAGGGATGAAATACCAGCTCTCATTCAGAATTTGTTTCCTGTTATCATTTGAAACAGAAATGAAGGTTGAATTACAACTAATTGTACTGGGATCTTTTTTTAAGTAAATGATTCTTTGTCATGTACTAGTACACAACTAGCTGCTTTATAAACATAGTCTTTTTTTTTTTTCTTTCAATAATAAGTGTGAAAATTCCTGTTTTTTGGTTTTCTTTTCATTTTATATTTCACAGTCTTTTTCGTATATCATTTTTTCAACATTTAGATACGACAAAACAGCTTACACAACCTCCTGCTGTGATAACTGAGCCAGCTATAGAAATTAAACCTCCATCCAAGTTACCTCCCCTGTCTCTAGATGCCGCATGGCAGACACCATCACTGGATACAGCATGGAAATCTGGTACAGTATATTACAACCTTGTATTCATTATGTACATATAATTGTATGTAGACATTTTAGCTCACCTGAGCACAGCATGCAAAGTTGAGCTTTTGGGATCTTCCAATGTCTGTCTTTATTGTATCCATCATCAACAATACACAAACCACATCACAGAAACTGTTTAACCAACCAAATCTAATTTCATATAAAGACTTGGAAAAAGGATAAGAAAATTTGTTCTAATGGTCTTAGGCATCTGACAAAGATAGCTTCTACTTCCATGTCAAGCATAAAACCTTTTGAAAAAAAGCTTATAACTTTACCAATTAATAGAATTAAGAAAGATGCAAATGGAAAGTGCTTGCAATTGATCAACTGAATGTTGCTCATACAATGATATTTGTCTGTGCAAGTAACCAGCATGTTCTCCTTTACCCAACATTTTTTTCAGAAGCCTTTTACACACATAGTTATAGATATGTAGGAGTGTTAAAGGGCTAGGAAAGTAAAATTGATTTATGCTACAGGGAATAACCCTGTCATTATCAGCATTTACTGAATTTATGAAAGATTTGAATTTTGTTTGAGTTATTGCTGATGTATTTTAATAAAACTCCTGATCAAACCTGACTTAGAGAGATTTGTCAAACAATCTACTGAATCATAAGGTGGAATGGTCCTCGGACATGCAGAAAATCTATAAATAGCAAACAGTTTTGATTCATGTCAGCCTACGCACTCTGCACAGGCTGACATGGGTCAGAACTTTTTGCAAATACATCAAACCCTCTTTTCACATAGCATGGCTCATTTTCATGTGTAATCTGTAGTAAATTTTGGTAGATCAACAAATTGTCTGTACAGTTAAGAAACACCTCTTTGTTTTGTCATTTTGAAGAAGAGACAAAGGCAAAAGATAAAGATGAGGATCATGTCTGGGAAGAAAAGATGAGGCAGAAGGAAGAGGAGAGAAGAAGAGAGGCAGAGGAAGCTTTTGAGAGAGAACAAAAGGAGCTAGAGAAGTTACAGAAACCTGAAACTCAAGTTACACATCAGGTAAAATTTTAGCCCAAAGGTATTTTAACCCTGTACCATACAATAATAGTTTTAGACTCATCTATGTTGAAAGCACCCACAGATGACAAATGTTGCCCATGTTTAAAAAAAACTTTCAGTGAAACGTTGGAATTATTGTAAGAAAAGGAGTCATCTATGTTGAAAGCACCTGCAGATGACAAATTAAATGTTGCCCATGTTTAAAAAAACCTTTCAGTGAAACGTTGGAATTATTGTAAGAAAAGGAGACAATGCTGGTAACTAACATTTTTTCCTTTTCTTACAATCTTTTCAAAAGCCTTCTCTGCCACTGATATTGAACTGGAATGGTATGGTAAAGGGTTAAATCTTTAAATTATCAGATTTATGTATAGTACCTGTTTAGATGATATTGATAGGGATTTTGTAGATAAGGGTTAAATCTCTAAAGTATCTGATTTATGTATCTGTTTAGTTGATATCCTTGTAAAAAAGCAGGAGTCCCTTGTTTTAACTCTTTACCACACGACAAAATTTTAGACTGGTTCAACTTAAAAGCATTTGCAGACGACAAAATAAAGGTGAATGAAAAATTGAAATTTGCTCTGGGAAGGGAAGAAAACACTGTGGGAAAAGGAGAAAATGCTGGTTACCAGCATTTTCTCCTTTTCCTACAGTGTTTTCAAAAGGCTTCTTTCTCAGGGCGTCAAAAGTAGGGATTGTGTGGTAATGGGTTAATATTATTGTGTACAAGTCAACTTCTCTTAACCAAATTTCAAACCTTTACTCAGATATGATGACAATATTTGAGGGTGGATATTTTCACATCATTGTTATATTGTACAAAATAATCACATTGAAACATTTGATAAAATTCCTGTACAAGCCTAGTTTATTGAAAATTGTTTCAATTAGACTGGGTAATGGCTGAGAAAAGAATTTTCTATTTCTGCATTTGAATTGAAATTTTCAGGAGAAAGCAACACAAGTACTCGCAGATTTTATAATAGTCTTATAAAAAAGCTGTTATATGTAGAGAGTCATGTATAGGAGTAATAATCTAAGTTCATCATAACAAACCTGTACTACACGATCCATGTTTGAACGAGGAACTCTTTTGATAACTTGATGGAGAAAGAGAATGCTGGTAACCAGCATTTACTCCTTTTCACACAATGTTTTCCAATCTTTCAAGGACAAATTTGATCATTTGAGGCACATTTTTATTTGCTTTTGAGATGACCAGATTAGACATTTTCTTGGTTAGTAAACAGTTAACTCATTACCACACAACAAATTTTTGGGCTTGTCCAAATCAAAAGCATTGCAGACGAAAAAGTGACTGAAAATTGGACATTTGTTTTGTGAAGGGTAGAAAACATTGTTGGAAAAGGAGAAAATGCTGGTTACTAGCATTTTCTCCTTTTCCCACAATGTTTTCTAAAGGCTTCTTTTTCAGGGGCATCAAAAGTAGGGATTGAATAGTAATGGGGAAACACTGTGTTTTTTTTGCAAGTGGCAATGCATCAAATGTGGTATGTAACTCTTGTTTTATAGGATGAAGGACAGCTGCCTGCGTCCACCAATGAAGAAAAGAAGACTGAAGATGGCATAGACCCTGTCATGAAACAGTATATGGACTTGGTTCAACAGAAGAGACAGGAGCCACAGAGACAAAATGTATGGGTTTACCTCTTTTTCCAAACAACAAAATTTTAGCCCTGTCAAAATTGAAAACATTTGTAGTCGACAATTACTTTGAAATGATTAGGTTTGTTTGTGAAAGATTAGAAATTGTTGTGGGAAAAGGAGGAAATGCTGATTACCAGCATTGTCTCCTTTTCTCCCATCTTTTTCAAAAGCTTCTTTCCACAGGGTGGGTAAAACTGTGTGGTAAAAGGTTTTATTACTTTCTTAATTAAACCTGTTATAGTCAGAAAAAAATGATATCAAGGAACATATTTGTCCATAATTGAATTGTTTTTGCACATGAGACAATGCCAGTCACATGGGTATTTGGAATTAAGCCTTTACTCCTTAGATACTCATTTCTACACATTGCTTATAGGAGCCTTTGGAAAACATTGTGACAAAAGGTGAAATTGCTCATGACGAGCAATTTCACCTTTTGTCACAATGTTTTCTATGCTATCAAAAGGTGTCATATACACATATGGAACGGCTTCATCCTTGCTGTTATTTAGGGTCAATTAGAGATGCCATAGAAATGCTTTATGGGGTAAAAGGTTAAAGAACTAAAACAAAACTCAGAATCATGGTGAAAGCAATCCATGATAACATATTGTAATATGATTCTGATCTCAACTTTTTGTTTTGCCCTGACATCATCAGGGTTATAGTGACAAAATAAAGTAATGTTTGTCTCTGTACTTTCAGTCTGACAAAACAGCATCACAGGCAGACAATGAGCTTTCATTAACAGAAGAAATTAAAAGGTAACCTTCTTTTTACTCTTTTCACCAGACAACAAGATTTTGAACATGCTCAAGCCAAGCCACGATAGCTCAATTGCTCCCATACTGGACAGAAGAACATGGTTGCTAGTTTGACGGCCAGCTTTGCCAGTTTCTTTCCAAGGATTGATGAAAGTCATTGCAAATTCCTTTCTCTTTCTCAGCTGACCATTGTTTTGACGATGCTGTGTGGGAAATAAGCCTTGAAATTGGCTTTGAAAGAATATTGTGTGGAGTAAAAGACACCCGGGGAAAGCATGGATTGGTGCACTGGCCACCACGATAGAACTGAAATAAATATTGAAAACAGCATAAACACCATACCTTCAATCAATCAGTAACTTGCATGAATTAAGAGCATTTGCAGATGACAAACTAAATCTAGCTCAGATGATGGGATTTTTCCATAAAAGGGTAGAACATGTTTGAATTGAACGTGTAAGAAAATGACTGTCTTTGGAAATAATAATGGCCAAGTTGGGGTTAAAGCTACCAGGCTTTGCTTCCTCTGCTGAGACATTTTGAACAAGAGTAAGCTTGGAACTGCAGTCATATTGGAGCCTTGCTCTGTGGAAACAGGTTAATGCCTCTGCAAAAAGTATAGACCCAGGTCAGCCTGTGTAAAGCTCACTCTGGTTGAAAATTTTCGCTAATGATCAATGGTAATTGCATATAATTTCAGTAGTACAATGCAGTTAACCTACTTTTGCCACAGCACTGCCTATTTGGTGCCGTTTCTAGACTGACAGTGTCCACTCTGTTTTTTTAATGCTCTAAGAGTTATTTTCTCATTGACTTAATGAACAGATACAATAAAGATAAAGAACACATTCCAAACAGTGACTTCAATCTGTTTGAGTGAACTCTTTACCAAATGAAAAAAAATTAAGTCTGGTCCATATTGAAAGCTCTTGTAGATGTAAAATAAACTCTTCTAGTTTACCAAGGGCAAAATGTTAAACTTGTCCAGATTGAAAGTATTTGCAGACGAAAAATAAATTTTCACTCAAAAGTTGAAACTTAACTTTAGAAGATCTAGTAGAAAACATTGTCAGAAAAGGAGAAAATGCTGGTTACCAGCATTTTCTCCTTTTCCCACAATGTTTACTGAAGGCATCTTCATCTGGGTCGTAAAAATGGGGGATTGTTTGGTGAAGGGTTAAAGGTAACTCAAAAGTTGAAATTTGTTACCAGCAGGGTTGAAAAGATTATGAGAAAAGGAGAAAATGCTGGTTATCAGCCTTTTCACCTTTTCCCACAATATTTTCAAAAGGCTTCTATCTCAGAGTCACGAAAACCAGGAAATTGTTTGGGAAAGGTTTATAACTTTACATGTCTGCATACTGGTATTGTACATCTACGGGATATGGAAGCAGGCACCTTTTTGTTATTTTCAGTGATAATGCAGAATCTGAGGATGACTTCAACTGGTGAATCAGTAGGAAAACAACCTTTAAAATTACTGAAGAAGTGTAGAAGATTTTGTCACAGAACCACAGGCCAAATGATGATAGAAACACTTACAGCATTAAATATTAACTTTTGACCAGATGTCGGAATTTTAGAGCAGTCCAAATTGAAAGAAATTCAGACAAGATAGATGCAAATGGCATTTTCTGCTTTTCTCACAATGTTTTTTCTTAAGCTTTTTTTTGTCAGGACTGTTGAAAGTCGGAATTGTGTGGTATAGGGTTAAGGAAAGGAAAAACTGTTTTAAATCCATGTTATCAAAAACACATGTGGACAACACAAACATTGTGTAAGGGGTAAATAGATTTTATGTGTAAAAAACTAGCCATACTTCACACCACAATCTTTGCATGTGCTGTCTGACTAAGTATGCTGCCCTGGTGATTCAACTATTTCCCACATAACAAAACCAGAGACTTTCCCAAAGTGAAGGGGAATAGCAAACATACTAGATGTGACTGAAATAATTTTATAAATCTTTGGTAGGGTAGAAAACTTTGTGAGGAAAGGAGAAAATGCTGGTTACCAGCATTTTCTCCTTTCCTCACAATGTTTTCATAGGCTTCCTCTTCAGGGTCATTAAAATTTGAAATTGTGTGGTTGAGGGTTACTACTAACTTCCACATGGATAAAGGCACAAATCCTGTAACTTACAAGGCAAACCAACACCCTTGAGCACGATTATCAATATATTACAATGTTCTTATAATGTTATCTGGTGAAAATTCATTTCAAGTGGTAATATATTAACTTGGAGAGATAGTACAGTGGTCATGGGGTCAAATGAAAAATTGGCTTGATTTAAGCTGGGCTTTTCTTCAACCCTTTCCCAAATGACAAATTTTAGACTCTTCCAAATTGACAGAATCTGCAGGCAACATATTAAGAATTGGTACAAATTAGCTGTAAGTAGCTGATGGGGTAGAAAACATAGTGGGAAAAGGAGAAAATGCTGATTACCAGCATTTTCTCTTTTCCCCACAGTGTTTTCAATGGCATTCTTTCCCAGGGGTGTGAAAACCAGGGATTGTTTGGTGAAAGGTTAACCCTCTCCCAAACTATCCCTGTTTTTATGATGCTGGGAAAGACGGCTTTTGAAAACATTGTAGGAAAAGGAGAAAATGCTGCTAAACATTATTTCCTCCTTTTACCACAATGTTTTCTACCCTTTCATAGACAAAAATTATCATTTGTTTGACATTTAATTTGTTGTCTGCAAAAGCTTTCAATTTAGACTAGTCAAAAATTTTGTCATTTGGGAAAGGGTTAAGTAAACATCAAGAAATTGTCATGGTCTTATCATAATCTATGTCATCATTGTGTGACCATTTGAAGTTTACGATATCTTTGTCACTATTGATGACTTAACTCTTTACCACGCAATCCCTACTTTTAACGACCCTGAGGAAGAAGCCTTTTGAAAACATTGTGGGAAAAGGAGAAAATGCTGGTAATCAGCATTTTCTCCTTTTTCCCACAATATTTTCTATCTTATCAAAGTCAGAAATCATCATATCAACAAGATTTAATTTGTTGTCTGCAGATGCATTGAATTTGGTCCAGTCCAAAAATTTGATGTTTGGTAATGAGTTAATATAACTTCAAAGTTAGGCTAGTCATAAGTTTTCAACCATTTTGGCAGATAACCCTAAAAAATATTCTTTGACGGAGTGGTGACCATTGTCAACTTAGAACTTTCATGAAAGAGCTCCTGCAGCTAAGAGTTAACATCGGCATGTGATGCTCATGTTAGCAATTTACCCTTAACCTGCCAAATAAGTGAAATGAAATTTTCAAGCTGATAGTAATAAACCCAAGCTTTGCTATCTCAGAGAAGTTTTCAGAGGAAAAGTATCTCCTTATCAGACAGTGTTGATCCGAGATAAAGACTGCATGTTTTGTGCTGTTCTATCTTGATCTATGTTGATGTCAAAAAGTTATTAATTAACCGATTACTACACAATCCCTACTTTTGACGACCCTGAGAAAGAAGCCTTTAGAAAACATTGTGGGAAAAGGAGAAAATGCTGGTAACCAGCATTTTCTCCTTTTCCCACAAGTTTTTCTACCCTTCTACAAAGAAAATTTCAAATTTTCACTCACTTTGATTTTGTCGTCTGCAAATGCTTTCGATTTGGACAAGCCTGAAATATTGTCGTTTGGTAATGAGTTAATGTCTTGCTTGGGAGCCTAAAAGTTAAATTATTCCACTTTATTTCTTTACCACATAAGCAAATAATAGACTTGTCCAAATTGAAAGCATTTGCAGACGACAATTTACACATAGCTCAAATGATGGAATTTGTCTTTGATGCTGTAGAAAACAATGTGGGAAAAGGAGAAAATGCTGGTTACCAGCATTTTCTCCTTTTCCCACAATGTTTTCAAAAGGCTTCTTTCTAGGGGTCGTTAAAAGTCAGGATTGTGTGGTAATGAGTTAAGTCTTTGCTTTCGAATACTGTATCATGCAGAGCCTTTTGTAGGCTAAGATTTTCAGTCTATTTTGTATTTTGCTTTGTCAAATTCGCGACGTTTTGAAAAGCATCCTGTGATTTTCATGTACATGTAATATTTATATTGTTACTATTCTATAGTATGTAGAAAGATAATGAAAAAAACTAGTATACTGACAGTAACTGTTGTGTCTTGTGTTGTGTATCTTTTTTCTAATGCTAATCTTTTTCCAGACAACAAAATTTTAGACTAGCCTGAACTGAAAGCATTTGTAGATGTACAAAGTAAACTTGTCTTATGGTACATGTACAAGTTTTCTTGAAATGGGTAGGAAACGCCAACATTTAACCCTTAACCCTTTCCAAAACAAGCCCTTGTTTTTACGTGTCTGCAGTACAAATCTTCTGAAAACACTATGGGAAAAGGAGAAATTGCTCGGAACGAGCAATTTCTCCTTTTCCCACAGTGTTTTCTACCGATTTGGAGAACTTTCTGCCATTTTTATCAAATTTGGAATTGTCGTCTGCAAACTCTTTGACTCTTATTACGCTCACAGAATTTATCTTAACACTTGCCCAAATGACAAAATTTTGGACTGGACCAAATTGAAAGCATTTTCAGACGAAAAGAATTCAATGTGACTCAAACGATGATTCCGGCCTTTGATAGGATATAAAACGTTCTTCGAATATTGCTTATCAGCATTTTGTCCTATCACCACCATGTTTTCAAAAGTGTTCTTTTTCAGGCTTGCTAAAACTCGCGATTCTGAGGTCTGTATTTAAGAAGCATGGTCACATTTTTTACGCATTGAGGGGACTCGCCCCAATGTGTCCAACCCTTTCAAAGAAACAACAAGAAAAAAAAAAAACATTCCATTTGACAGACAATTTACTTTTCGTCTACAAATGCCTCCATTTTGATCTAGTCTAAAGTTTTGTCGTCTGCCAAAGTTTTAACCCTTTACCAAAAAACAATCCGTTGTTTTACGACCCCGACATAGAACCCTTTTGAAAACATTGTGGGAAAAGGAGAAAATGCTGGTAACCAGCATTTTCTCCTTTTCCCACTTTGTTTTCTGCTCTGCTGGAAACAAATTTCAATTTTTGAGCTACGTTTATTTTGTCGTCTGCAAGTGCTTTAAATTTGGACCAGCCTAAAATTTTGTCATTTGGTATAGCTTTAAGCACCCTCATAGACCTCATAAAGCCGCCGAGAATTCGATTCGAACCAGGATTTCCAGGTTAAATTTCAATACTTTTTATACACCGAGCTACATTATACCTCCAGTAATATTTTTACAAAACGAAATGTTACGTATTAGAACGGTGCGAATCGCCCAAAAGAGCGAAAAGTACACCGATAATGTTACCGATATTAAATATTCATGAAGAAAGATCTGTGGTTCTGCCATTAACGAGAGTTACAGAGTCGATTCTTTTAGTGAGTTTGACAGTTCTTATCAATTATTTACTACGGCTTGAGTGGGCTAATTGATTGTTAATCAACTGAAAGTAGACATCAACGTATTAATCACACTCCCGACATCGTTGCGGTCGGCTCCTTTTGCGTCTAGAAGCAGACGACATTTGAAAACATGGTAACTTCAGTATTTGTCACAATTTTCACTTGATTTCTTGTACTTAACTTATTAACAGTAGACAAAATTATAGACTCGCCCATATTGAAAACATTTGCAGACGAAAATGGTGGTAACATATACACTCGTATACTATCCTTATTTTAACCCAAGATATGAGCTGGATCAAAGTTATGCAAGTAATAACTCAAATCGCAGACTTATGTAGTTCAGTGAAACTTATTTTCAGAATTGATGTGTCCTTACAATTCGCTATTGACTTTAAGGCTTTACCACAGAATCCGAAGTTTTAATGATCCTCAAAGAGATGGCATTTAAAACAATGTGGAAAAAATGAGAAAATGGGGGTAACCAGCCTTTTCTCCTTTTCCCACAACGTTTCCTATCAAATACAGAAATCACCATTCAAGCTACATTTAAGTCGTCGTCTGCGAATGCCTTCAATTTGGTCCAGTCCAAATTTTTGTTGTATAGTAAAGGTTCATTTTTTTTGAAGAATGTACGAATTAGTATTTGACTTACGGATGTCTCTGTCTACATTTTTAATGGATGAATTTAATGCATTTTTGGGGTGCGTTTGGGAACCAAATGTCAGTCCATTTGATCACGAATTTTCGCAAGTTAAAACGCCGGAAAAGAAAAAAACGGAAGACTCTTGAAGATCTTTACAACTAGTTATCCATCGAGACGACCGCTAGCGCACTCGGCCAAACCCGTGGTTTCGCGTCTCGTAGGACCTGCCGGACCGGCAACGACTAGCAAGAAAACATTGTTGCAAACGGCGTCAAACATCATACAAATAACCAAATGGCCTACAACAAGCAAAAAGGGGCATTCGGACATTTGCGTAAAGTGTCGTCTCGGATCAGCCTGCGCAGTTCGCGCAGGCTAATCCGAGACGGCACTTTACGACTTAATTAGATTTTGTACTTCAGTAGACTTGTGCAAAACAGAAAATTAGATAAAAACGGAAAGTGTCGTTTCGGATTAGCCTGCGCAGTCCGAGAAGACATTTTATGCAAATGTTCGAATGCCCCTTTTCTCATGTTGGAAGCAAAATCGTTTATAAGGTACTGTAACGGTGACAACCTGCACGTAAAACAAACGACGATTTATTTATTACTGTAAATGATATGCTGTATATTACATGCATTCTGTCATTGGTTTTTGCATACTGCATAATAAAACCATTGTGTTGATTAATTCTTTACTAGACAATCCCGTATTCTAACGAACCTTTTGAAAAGGGCTTTTTGAAAGCATTGTGGGAAAAGGAGAAAATGCTGGATAGCATTTTCTCTTTGTCCCACAATGCTTTTTCACCATTTCAAGAAGAAATACTTATCAAACTTTTATTTGTTTATGACAGTATTTTCAATTTGGACAAGCGTAAAATTTTGTTGTCATTTATTGTACTTAATGTTATGTTTAAACTATTTTCGGTATAGTTGGTTCTGTTTTTGTTTTCTTGTACCGAAAACTTAGAAATGATCTCAGGGATATATTTACAGGTAAGGAAAATGAGAGTTCAAATTTCTCCCGAACGACGTATAGATTAAAAAAAAAAAGTGTTGGAAAACGTGCAATTCCTCGCAACAAGCTACATCCCCTTTGTCCCATAATGGTTTGCAAAGCAATGGAATGGGATGTTAAGGATTCGTATTTTTACAACAGTGCATTGTGGGTTTCTTGAAATATAATATTAATATATTCGGAAAACAAAACCATTTGAAATGACATGTGAAGCATCCTTTGCCCATATTGATTGATTTATTTATTTACTGATTGCACGGTTGCACAGTGTTTCGGTTATATCATGACGGCCAGTGCGCCTATCCATTCTTTCCTGGAGTTTCTCTATACCAACACTTCGCACAATGTTCTCCCCGGCTGCTTTACCAGACATTAGTAATCATCATCGAACCTCCATTTCATTTTGGTCGCTATGCGTATACGGCCTTTAAGTCATCTTCAAGTTGAAAGAGAGGAACCTTTGTGTTTTGGAACAAGTGCTTTCTTCCGTTTTAAAGTGGTTGTTTTTTTTTGTCAGTGCCAAATTGTAACCCCCACGTTATAAAATAACCCAGCGTTTTTGACGAGCACTAAAGAAGACGGCCTTTGAAAACATTTAGGGAAAAGAAGAAAATGTTGCTAACCATCATTTTCACCTTTTCCCACAATGTCTTTCAACTGTTCACATGTTCATAAACGAACTTTATCATTTGAGCTACTGGGCCCGAATTCACCAACCATTCATAAGAACATTCCATTCTTGCTCTTATTTTTCAGATTTTTGTCAATGTGAAAGTAACAGAACTTCTGATTGGCTAAACCATTTGGTTTAGCCAATCAGAAGTTCTGTTACTTTCACAGTCAGGAAATCTCGATGAATAAGCCAAAGAAAGTTCTGAAGAATGGTTGGTGAATTCAGACGCCGTTTGTTTGTTGCGTAAAAATTCTTTGAACTTGGACAAGTCCAAAAGTTTGACGTCTGGTAATGAATTAACAGAGAGGGATCGCATGTGACTGATGACTGAGATATGGGCAGTGTTCTTTTACTCTGTACCAAACAAACTGAGGAAATTTAGACTTATCCAAACTGAAAGCATCTGCAGACGACAGAAATGAATGTGATTAAAAAACTGAAATTTGCGTTTTAGATGTTTGAAAACATTGTAGGAAATGGAGAAAATACTTGATTCCAACATTTCCTCTTTTTTTTTTCCACCAACGTTTTCTAAAAGCCCCTTTCTCAGCGCCACTAAAACTTAACGTCGGTTTTTTTCAAAAAAAAACTGCAGATTGAAACAAGCCGTAGTTACGAGGTTTTTGAAATAAACCGACATTATGATTGTCTAGTAAAGGGTGAATAGCTGAGTAGTTTTCTCGATAGCAAGATGAACGGGTGGGGGGAGGGCAAGAAAGAAGCATTTAAACGAGTTCTGTCTTAGAACAGAACTATAACAGGACAATTTTCTGCGGTTGCCATGGTAACTGATTATTGATGGTAAAGGCAGCTATTATTAGAAGTATCGGAGAAAATTCCGTGTCGTCTGCCGAAAAGTGCCGGCTTTCATTGAACCATATGATTAACTAAAGAGTCTTCCATTTGTTCGAAAATGTTGGAGGATTAAAGCGGAATCTTTGCGTCAATATTTTTCCAATTTATCTATAAAATTAAAGACATGCGCATCTCTAGGCTCTTCACGAAAGTTCAGTCGCCAAGTCGGACCATAGCTTCTATTCAGGGTTCGATAAAAAAGAATCGAAGTAAAAGTTGGAATTATCAGAAGAACATTGTTTGTGGTTTTGCAATTTGAAGTGCTTGTGACGTAAGGAGTGTACACTTCTGTCTTGAGACGCGGGGAAACGACTCTCTTCGTTGGTGAGATACATTTATATTTGGTTTGATTTTCTGTGTTATTTAGTCATTTGGATTGATAAAAGTGGACAAATATCAAAGGAAAAGCGGTTATAAAGGTAATGGTAACGATTTTTTAACCCGTACGCTGCTAGGCGCGACTCTAGGATCTCTTGTGGAGAGTGTGGATTAAGATCAGACTGCAAAGAATGTGCAGTCTAATCTTGGATCTACACTGTCTAATAAAGAGACATTTATCCTTCCAAAAATACCATTGACATTGCAAAATTTGGTTTTACTATTGACTTGAACAAAAAATCAGTTGACTCGTTTAACTTTTATCCAAACGACAAAATTTCAGACTTGTTCAAATTGAGACCAATTGCAGATGACAAATTAATTGGCTGAAAAAATAAAATTGGTTTTTGGAAGGATAGAAAACACTGTGGGAAAAGGACAAAATACATCGTTACCAGCATTTTCTCCTTTCCCCACTATGTTTTCAAAAGGCCTTTTTCCCAGGGTCGTTAAAATGAGGGATTGTGTTTACAGGTTAAGGGTTTATAAAAGAGACACGAAGTAAGAGGTAAACAGGAATATGACTTGATTTTTAATTAGTTTCATATGAAGATAAATTATGTAAAGTAACCATGTCAGCAATTGCCTCTTTTTCCTCATTTTTTTTTTAATGTTGAAAAGTGAAAAATTAACTCTTTACCACATGACAAAATTTTAGACTGGTTCAAATTGAAAGCATTTGCAGACGACAAAATAAAGGTGACTGAAAAAATGAAATTTGTTCTGGGAAGGGTAGAAAACACTGTGGGAAAAGGAGAAAATGCTGGTTACCAGCATTTTCTCCTTTTCCCACAGTGTTTTCAAAAGGTTTCTTTCTCAGGGGCGTCAAAAGTAGGGATTGTGTGGTAATGGTTTAAGTAACATATACTTTTCAAGAATAGATACTGATCCAGTTTATCATTGGAAAAGAAGCTGTTGCTGCTAAGATAGTGTATCTGAAAATATATGAGCCGTGCTCTGTGAAAAAGGGAAGGCTTTATACATTTGCGAAAAGTATCGACCAAGGTACGTAGGCTGACCTGGGCAGAAACTTTACGATATTGGTCGATTTCTTGTATGTCAAAGGACCAGTCTATCTCATGATTAAGTTGGTTGTTAAAAACTTTGGATATTATGGATCCATAAGTTTATGATACCTTGCTTGGAACCATGTATCACAGAAATGGATTAGGTCCCTTTTTGCTAAAGCATGGCCCATATGGCTTTCAACAAGCGAAAAGGGGCATTCGGACATTTGCGTAAAGTGCCGTCTGGGATTAGCCTGCGCGGTCCGTGCAGGCTAATCCGAGACGGCACTTTACAACTACATTAGATCTCTTGCTATAGTAGACTTTTGCAAAACAGAATATTACGCAGAAACGGAATGTGTCGTTTCGGATTAGCCTGCACGGACTGCGCAGGCTGATCAGAAACGACACATTACGCAAATGTCCGAATGTTCGGGACTCCCTTTTTGCGTGTTGCCGCCCATATGTTGAGAGTGGCCAGTACTGAGTTATAGAATATAAAACGTTCCATCAGTACAAGAAGACCATTAAATCCCCCTTTTGTATGAGCCTGAAAAGGAGGCTTAATCGACCTTCCAAAAAAATCGACCCAGGTCAACCTTTGCAGTCCGCGCAGGACGAGCTTAAACTTTTTGCTTTTTCTCAGTTGGTTTTACAATCAGAGTCTGTATTCACCAACCATTCTTAAGAACGGTCTTTGTCTTAGTCTCCAGAATTTTGTACATTAGTAAGTAACACAACTTCTGATTGGCTAAACCATTCGGTTTAGCCAATCAGAAGTTGTGTTACTTACAAATTTAGAAAACCTTGGAGAATAAGACTAAGAATATTCCCAAGAATGGTCGGTGAATACGGGCCCTGAACTCCTGGTTCGATACTTGCTGACGACACAGGTCACGTAAGAGTACTCTCCGACAAGGTATTGCATATCCAAAGCCTAATACCCGATTAATAGCATGTTCTCCTTTTCCAACAATGCTTTCAAAAGTGTTCAGCTACGTTCATTGAATATCTGGCATAGCTTTTAGCTGTTTACTAGTACCAAACCATCTTCTGTCTTGACACGCAATACATGGATCCGTAGTGATAAGATAAACCGACTACCTTAGTTACTGTTGCCAAGGTCTCACAAACAATTGTAGTCAATACATATACAGTATAGCAGATAGGCTACTTAAATCGTGCTGTCATGACTGTTTCACTCAATAGAATTGTGGAAAAAGTATTTTAATGATATATTTCTACCGATGATAAATTCTCAGTAAGCAATTTAAAGATACTTAACTAATTTACATACGGAGATGTATTGAAAGGGCGAATTACGGGAGTGACGGACAATGTAACAGATTTACACGTTTAAACAAAAATTTGAATTCCATTTGGAACAAATAAAAAACATCAACAAATCTCTGTTTTGCCACAGAATAATAGAATTAACGATACTTATTGCATTCATTGGGCTAGTAAAGTCATCTCAGCGTCATACCAAATTAAGTATAACACTGAATTACAAACCGTTCGAAAAGTTTATAGAATGTCTGATTCTACAGAGAGGTTTAAGTTAATGAAAAATTTCAATAACAGGTTAAGGGGGTAAGGGTTGTCTGATGGATTATAAAATGCGTTAAGTGTGTTGTCACTTAAGAAAATTGTAAATATCATTGACGGTAGTTTGTTTTATCTTATGATATACTGATGACAACGGGTCGTCAAGTTGATTAGGGCCGCATTTTGCTTTGCAATCAAACACACTTCCTATCAAATTAACAGTTTACCAACACACCCTTTGTGCTAATGTGCAGATGTGCTAATCCACTTAAACTCATCATCAAATGACAAAATTGTTAGAGCAATCCAAACTCAAATATTTGCAGACAACAAAAATAAATGATTAAAAAACTGAAATTTGTTTTTTAAAAGAGCACAAAACACAGCATAAAATGAATGTTACAAGCATTTTCTCCTTTCTCCGCAATGCTTTCAAAAGCTCTCTACGGGTCGTTAAAACCAGTTATGGGCTAAACGGTTAAAATAGCTAAGTCAAGAGAAAAATTTCCAAGTTCCACCAGATCAGAAGTTACATTTTTTTTAGAATTGAAATACACTCCTAGTGAGGAAGAACTACACGTCAAAGTGCTTATTGTAATCAGCAGGTACTTTAAATCCAAGACTAATCTTCATGTAATTTGCAATCTGATCTATATCTACACATCAGGGATCGAATATACGATCCCAGTACACATTCAGCATGTTCTTCATGCACCATGGGTTAAGATTAAATGTCAAATTGAAACATTGGTGACAAGTTACGCGGCCACTTTTTGGATGTGCATAGGTTATTGAACAAGGTTAGATATTCAAGTAAACGTATTTTCTTTTTATTAATACTTCATATTATAGGTCTATTTTTACCTTTGTTTTCCAGTATTTTAGAATACTTTAAATTAATTCATTATCTAGCGCTGATTAGCTCTTTGCATAAGTTCAAATTTTCAGTAATCATCA
Source organism: Tridacna crocea (assembly GCA_943736015.1). NCBI lineage: Eukaryota > Metazoa > Mollusca > Bivalvia > Cardiida > Cardiidae > Tridacna > Tridacna crocea. The sequence continues at coordinate 41,975,165 of OX031063.1, forward strand.
CAATTTAAACTTATCTATAGCCTCTGCGTGATCTCACGTCATCGGTACACGTTCGCAACGCACATTTTTTTAAAATTCAAGCGTTAAAAACACAACATAAATAAAGAGAATTGCATTCTTCCAACGTTAACAGTCGTATATTTGTGAGCCAAAATAGCAGACACCAAAGCAGGACATCGGGTAGAATAAATGCGATGTCCTGATTGGTCAAATATCGATTTCCACGGATCCATGTATAGGAAAATGGCGTTTGAATACTAGTAACTAGCATTTTCTCCTTTTCCCACAATGCTCTCTCGTTTTTCAAAAAAACAAACCTCACCATTTCGACCGCAGTTTTTATATGTTCTGTCCATTTTTTTTTTTTCATTTTTACAAATGGCTTCAATTTGATTGGTTCTAAAATTTTGTCTACTAGTTACAAACGGCTTAAACTCCACCTAAACTATTATACAATAAATTACATATTGAACGGTCCAATGAAAATAAATTAACTTTTTCAAGTCTTGTTTATAGGTAATATTGCACCTATAACGGACATGTCTGAGTGCAATACAAGAATGGTTGACCTCCTACAGCGCTCGAATAATTGTTGTTTCATTTGTTGTCTGATCTTGCATCTTTCATATCTTTTGTCGTCCGATCTCTTAACCCTTTCCCAAACAATCTCTGAAGTCCCTTAGGTGGAAGCCTTTTGAAAACAATGTGGGAAAAGGAGAAAATGCTGGTAACCAGCATTTTCTCCTTTTTCCACATTGTTTCCTACCCTGCCGGAAACAAATTTCAATTTCTGAGTTACATTTATTTTGTCGTCTGCAAGTGCTTTCGAATTGGACCAGTCTAAAGTTTTTGTCGTGTGGTAAAGAGTTAATTTTCCTTTCTTTTGTTTTCTTTGCTTGTCTGATCTTGGATCTTTCATTTCTTTTGTTGCCTGATCTTGGGTCTTCCTTGCCTTTGTATATAGTCTGATCTTGGACCGTTTTTCTGTGTTTTCTGGTCTGGGCTCTTTCCCTTCTTTTGATGTCTGATCTAGGATCTTTCTTTTCTTCTGAGTCCGTTGCTTAGATTTTGTCATTTTTCCCAGACTTGAAATATGCATTTTACGAGCGTTTAATGGAAACAAAGAGTTTTTTCCTCTTTTGTAAACATAATCAATTTGTCACACTTATCTTCTTCTTGTGTAGTAGATGTGATTTATCACGTTAATAACGCTCTTTGATGATAAAACTCTTTCTAAGACGTCAAAATTTTAGAATAATCCAAATTAAAAGCGATTGCAGTCAACAAATTAATTTAGTATTAAACTTTTTTTATAATGAGTAGAAAATATTAGGGAGAAAAAATATATAGAATGCCGATAACTAGCATATTCTTTTTTTCCCCATAATATTTACAAAAGCCTTCTTTTTCTGGTCTTTAAAACGCGGAATTTTTTAGTAACGGATTAAATCAGCAGATCTCTAATGTGAAAGAGTGAATGAACTTATCGAAGGTATCAAAGGTGTTAAGTCTGTCCTTATTAAGATATAAAGAAAAAGAAAATAATAACTTACATACAAAACAAGATTCCTACGAGGGAACGCGGGAATGACAGACAGACGGACCGACCCACCGAACGACGGACGGACGGACGAACAGACGGGGAGATTTTTGGCACGGTAAGACGTTACACATGTACACATGTACACTGAAATGAACTTCTAAACGGCCATTTATAAGCTGTAATTTCCCATAGAGAATTTCTCGCGTCCGCTGCCTATAAAAGGGACATCTTATTTGGTCCGAAAACACACCTGAGCCAAATTCTGAAGAAAATTCATTCAGTTTTTATAGCGAAAGAAACTATTTGTCGTTCATTCATTCAATATTGTAAATTGAAAAACCATTTTTGTGGTTTTTGTCGATGACAATACCACTATTAGTTCAAAATTGAATTTTGATAACCATGTATCTTATTTTGTGCAAAGCCGAAGGAAATAAACCTAGTTAAACTCATTTTTTCACAGGAAAATGAGTTTTACGGTGGCACTTAGATATGTATTTTGAAATGGCATACTAAAATACATTGGGCGAGGCCATCGATCGTTGAGATACTTATTTTTGATTGAAAATAGCTTCTCTCGCTCATAGCCTTTTATTGGCGCAATAATACAAATTTGCAAACTGACCCTGGGTTTTTTCGTTCCAAAACCAATTCGTTCAACGGCTTTTTCGTCCTATGATTGCGCGCTGCACCATTTGATTGCTCATGAATATTTATAGATCGAGTAATTGATTGTAATGTTGGAAATTAAATGTAAAAGGCTAGAGATATTTCAAAATAGTAGTATACAGGAACAAACTTAATTTTGTTCGATATGTCAACAGGATTTTTCTCTCTATTCGTCAGGCATCCTACTGTCAAAGGACGTTACTCCTGCTTCCTCCTAATGATCAAAGGGAGACCACTTATAAAACAATAAAACATGAGTACTCTCCTTTCAACCGAAAAGGTATTCATTTACTTAGTGGGTTGACTTTTAAGCCAATATTTGAACTATATGTCTCTGTTTCTTTCAAATTATTAATTCCACACAATGGGTTTCCTTGACAAGTACCACGTCAGCGTTCTCAACGCTTTGATTTTCTAAAACTTCATGCTTATTTTTTGGATTACTCCTTTTTTCATAGAAAATAAAAGTCATGGTTTTTTTTTCTTATTTCTTACAAAAGTTCAGTATTTCATGTATCTCTGTTTTATACTGTTTTGGTTGGTAGACACCACGCATGCGCAAACAACTAGTTTTCCTTCTTTCGAAAAAGAGAGACAAGTTGACAAAATCGAGAATCCTTTCATCAAAATAACATGGTGAACGTCCAGATATATGTCACAATTTGTTTTTATTAACATTTCTTTTACTTACTCCAATTTATAGGAGAAACAAAGTGGCCTCTTGGAAGTTCGTTTCAGTTCATTATAATTATAACGCACAGTTGATTTTGCCCTGTGAAATATACCTTTTTATACGCCCGTCGAAGACGAAACGTGTTATGGTATCACCCATGAGTAGTAGTGATTAGCATTATTGTGGACTAAGGACTAAAATGCAAATTATCGATGTCATCAATCAATAGATGATTGATTAACCTGATATGCCAATTTGAGGCTCTTCCATTTCAGCAACAAATAAAGATATGATGTCAAAAATATGGACAAATGAGGATACAAACATCTGATTTAGTGGAAAACATTGCGGGAAAAGGAGAAATTGCTCGTAACGAGGAAAAGTTTAAAAATCTTTTTTATTCATTTATACATTTACATTATTATATCCATTTTGAAAACTTTCGAACGTAGATAACGGTAGCACAGCGACTTAGTATTGATTGAGTATACTGAGATTTAACGAAACTGTGAACAATTTTCATTTATATTTTGTCGGCTGATGCACCTTATCATGAATGTCTTTCCTTTTTAACGGACAATCATCTTCGCAAGCCAAGGCTGACGATTCACTACGCTACTTAAGATCAACGTAGTGATCGTAACCTTGGCTCGCGAAGATGACGGACAATCGGATGGTGGTTACCTGATATAACCCTTTACTCCATAGATATTCATTTCTACGCACTGCTTGTGGGAGCCTTTGGAAAACATCGTGGCAAAAGGTGAAATTGCTCGTGATGAGCAATTTCACCTTTTGCCACAATGTTTTCTATGCTATCAAAAGGTGTCATATACACATAAAAAGTGGCTTCATCCTTGCTGTTATTTAGGGTCAATTAGAGATACCATGAAATGCCTAATGGGGTAAAGGGTTAAAATGATCAAGCTAAGGAACAGTAAAACGATGGGTTTTTCGAAAACATTTTGACAAAAGGAGAAAATGCTTGTTATGGATGTAAATAATAAACGGATATTTTTGCGAAAGAAAACATTTTGGTAAAAGGCGAAAATGCTAGTTTCTTAAAATGAGATGATCAAACTAACGAAGAGTAAAAACGGTTGGTTGTTTCATGATATGACAAAAAAAAAACATTTTGACAAAGGAAAACAAATATTATAGCCATAAAACATCATGACTGAAGAAAAAAAATTATGGCAAAAAGAAAATATGACAAAAGATAAAAAAAAATATAGCACAAAAAAAAAGAAAAGAACATGACAAGAGATAAAAACATTATGACAAAAGAAGAAAACATAGCAAAAGAATAAACCATTTTGGCAATAGGAGAAAGTATTTTGACAAAAAGAGAAAACGTTATGGCAAACGGAGAAAACCTTTTGGCAAACGAAGAAAACATTTTGGCAAAGGGAAAAAATACTGGTTATTTTAAGATGATCAAACCGACGAACAGTAAAACGATGGGTTTTTCGAAAACATCATGGCAAAAGAATAAAATGCTGATAATGTGATATAAGATGATAGAACCAACGAACTGTAAAACGATGCACAGAAGTACGTCGTTTTCTACAACATCAAAGTCTATCTTCGTTTTTACTGGACACTCATAGGTCATTGTTTTCTCCAATAATGGAATGAATTAACATATACGCGTTAAAACCCCGTGTGGTTTAATCGGGGGTATAAGAATAAACCACTGCAGTCCCGCGATCGTCACATCTGCCATTTCATCTGGCGGAACAAAAGTGACAGCATGCATGTCGTAAAAGGCGACAAAAGGGGCATCATTTTGTGTTTCATCCATTCCTCATTTATCATGTTTGTCTTGTTTTGTTCGACATATATGTTCTTTTCACCTCACATTATTGTTTACTAAGTAAATGCGCCCAATATGACCTAAGTTGTCGACGGGCCTTAAAACACTAAAAAAAAAAAAATATACGCGTTAAATACGGATTTTTACAAGGCACTGATTAAAGTCATTATTCTACAGCTGCTGGTCATTCCTAAAAACGACCTTGTCTTAGCAGATGTCTCCGCCAAAAACTAATGATGGGATCCACATGTTGTTATTTTCATTTATTTTCATTTCAGTTTAATTGAGTTAAATTGGATTTAAAGTAAACATGGTTTTGGAACTATACCCACTCGAAATGTATTAGTAATATCTTTTTTTTTCTAATTAGGTGCTGAACTGTATTTTTTTTTTTTCCAATATAGCTGGAGAAACATATTTATTTCGAGAGTTTGTTGGATTAATTTGTTATTTAGTGTGTTTTCTGAAATCTGTTCAACTTGGAAATAATTTCATTCTTTGAAAAAACTGTGAAAAAAAAGTTTGTGTTGAAATATATATTGTGAACAATATTTTTGAAATTCAGATATAGCCTATTTCTTGCGCGAGGTTTGCTCACCATAACTTTGAAAGATGGAATTATGCTTATGTGGATTTTTATAATTATTCTGCAAGTTTGTAGGATTATTCTGTGACTTTAGTTGGATTATTTTGTTAAGCATGGAATAGAAATTGGAATTATACTCTGTGACTTTTGTTGGAATATTTGATTTAGTGTTCTAAAATTATACGTAACAACTCAGTAACAATTCTATTCTTTGAAACGCACTAGTTTGTGTAACAGTGTGCGAAAAAAACAATTAAGGAAATTTAGTCGAGGAATCAAAGGTAAGTTGTATTCATTTGATAGGTTTATACGAAATACTTAAGTGACTCATAAGTTTTAGAATTTCCGAATGCCGGAAATTTGGCCGAAGCTTCGATTTGCCACTTTACTGTAAACGTTCCTATCGACTTTCCATTTTGTAGAATAATGTAAACAACAACATTGAAATTGAATTCAGTGTTTAGACCACATCAATAGAAGGATGGTACCGAATGTTCAATTCAAATGCTCAAAGATTTCGAATGAGTTACGTTCAAACCCTAGAATTTCCAAATATAGAGTGCTGAAAGAAGCGAGCAGTACAATATAGTACATGTATTATGGTCAAATTATAGTGCTCACCGAAAGTGCTGATTGTTTCGTTTCGAGTACGAATTCAAATCTCCGAAAACACCGAAAGTGACGATTTTTAACAAGGAAAATTGCATATGTAAATCATAGCACTCACAATGCCGAGTATTGCATTTTAGGTATAACATTGGAAGCAGCAATGATCAAATTCACATATCGAAAATGTAAGACGACAGTAAAGCAATTCCTGATATTTGTAGAAAATAGGGTTATAAGCGAGGTCAAAATGTCTTTTCATTTCAGAAAATGTCTGTGTGCCGATGGTACGGGGCGTGTTTTTTTTTATAATGCCATTCAACTGAATGAACATGAAGATGTGAATAGAATGATAGATGGACTCGGAGGAATTATGACTAAGTATATCGTGATCCCAAGCCTTTATGAAATGTAACATTCCATTCCTTTTTAGGAAAAAGTAATTCAATGTTGTATCAATTTGGACATGGTATTTCTTTTATTATTTTAATTTCAGCATGAAGGACAGATGAAAGATCATGCCATAGGCAACCAAATTTCACATACATTCTCCTGTAACCAGTGCCAAACCAAAAGTCGTTTCTCCACGGGCAGTCCTTAACAAGGCATACCATTGCGGTTCACTCCAAATCAATGTTCGAATGCGTTAAATGCGGAAAGCCATTTAAACACGACAGACACAGAAAAAGTACACGCGAAGGGATGTCAGGCGAACACGTTTGCACTCAGTGTGGAAAACGTTTCACGTCCCATGGATTAAAAAGGCATATCTATAGGCACAATAAACAATCAAGGACCAGCAACATAACTCCGAGAAGAGCATTGAGACGTTCCACAATTAAAGAATTTCGATGTCGTCAGTGTGGAGAGTGAATACCAAAAAAAAAACGAATTTCTGAAACACAGCCACCGCCATTCTTCTCAGGGCGGAACAAGTCGCCAGTCAAATAGCCATCAATACCGATGCAGACGTTGTGCGGAGTGTTTCGACAATAGAAGAGATCTTTACCTACACGGCATGCACCAGCATTACCAAGTGCGTGGAGCTCTGCAACAAAGACTTTAGGCCAGGAATGCTGCCCCTTGGAATCATGAAAGAGAAAATGACGGTCTGCGTTAAGTGTATGAGGCAAAGGCTCCTTTGATTTTTAGAACCACATGACGCGGACACGTTCAATCTGTTTATAATTTTCCATTAACTCTTTCCCAAACGACAAACTTTTGGACTAGACCAAATTGAAAGCATTTGCAGACGACAGTTCAACTCTTGCCGAAAAGATGATTTCTGTCTATGATAGGGTAGAAAACATTGTGGGAAAAGGAGAAAATGCTGGTTACCAGCATTTTCTCCTTTTCCCACAATGTTTTCAAAAGGCTACTATTCCAGACCCGTAAAAACAAGGGACTGTTTGGGAAAGGGTTAAACAACCACGTGAATATCAATCAACTGATGAGTTACGCCGATGAAATACACCATCAGGAGCAACGTGCCTTTCGCCTAAATGTCGTGTTTGGGGTCGTTCTTCAAAACAGGGGCACAGGAGAGTATCGCTATTTCATACCAAATAACAACAACGGAATTTTTTAACGTCCTCCGTACGTGTCTAGACGAAGAGATCTAGACCGACTTCGACTTCGCTTGCAACAGAGAGATTTACTGACCGACCTGTTGCACCATCGTCCCGACAAAAAGTGGATTCCAGTTCTAGTGAGCAACGTGCATTTTACGCTCTATAGTACATACTATCTACTAGGCAATAAAGACCTTCCCGACTTTCTTATGAGAAAGGATAGCATTTTCCTTTAATCAAGACTCGACTCATCGGGAAAAGGTACAATGACCATCTCTGCGCTTTCAGAGCATTGGCGGTGCACCGAGGCCACGACATACGCAATGTGGGTGTCCCGCTAAAGAGTTTTGCAGAACATTGCACACGCAAAATGAAAGTCATGGCGAAGGCATTACTTTCGAAGACTTTCCTGCTTTCGAGAAACTGTTCCTAGTCAATCTGGAAGTATACAGCCTTCAATAAGACGGATTTGCCTGATCCGTCTACAAATCAAGGGGTCTCGAAGAAACAACCATGTACCTTAACATGTACGAAAATCATCTATCGTACATTAAGAATTCTCCATGTGCGTACAGAGGTCAATGCAAAACGTGCGATCGCCATTTCAAACAAGCCAGTGACTCGCATTGTCATCAGAAAAAATGTAAAATCAAGCTCGCTGTACCCACTTTTTCCGCTGTAAGATCTGTCCCATCCGCTTTTTCCACTTTCAGTTTCACATACAACTGAAAGTTCTTCAAATCCAGACAGTCTGTCGAGTTTTGTCCACTGTTAGGAAATAATGCTTTCCGGGGTACAGAGACAGACAGACATTCAGGGAGTAATAAAGAGATAAAGATAGATGAGTTAAGCCTGTTTCACATCAGCCTTACGACAGCCGTACGGGAACATTTTTTGACAAATCGCAGGACTTCGTGCGGACTCCGCAAGACTTCCGTACGAATTCCCAACGCCGTAGACGTCGCAAGCTGGTTTTTCAACATGCTCATTTTCTTTGCGATTTCTTTGCGATTTTTGACTTCGCACGGCAACTGTACGGTTGCCACACGGCAGCCGTACGGTTACCTTGAGACAATAGCATATCAATCTTACGGTTTTATACTTGCGTTTGTCTTGCGAAGACTGCACGATGATCGCATGAACATCTTGCGGCTGTCTTGCGAGCGCCCTGCGTTTGGTGAAAGTCTGTCTAAAGACTACTGCGGAACGTACGAACAACGTATTGATTCGCACGGCTGCCCCGCAAATGCCTTGCGAAAACTTAGCGTCATTCCTCCTTTTTTAAAAAGTTTTATATCTTGTTCGTCATCAGTCGCCATCAAGATTTCAGGAAGAGAAGGCCATGCCTCAAAAACAAAGATCTCAAAAGGGAAAGGGGAAGGCTAAGATTGCTGAACCTCCCATTGAACCCGATAAAAGCGAGGTACCAACCTAAGGTTCAGATGAAGAAAGCATGTGCTTGTACAAGAGTGACAGATATGCCTTTAGCATAAAATAGCGTCGTCCCGTTCTTCATCCGTGAGTATCGTGTTCATGGCTGCAATACGCAAAATCTGTGCCTGGATAGCCAAAGTTAATTCTGTGAAGGCCTTCTGCAGAATGAGGATGCAGCTGCATACCATTGTGTCTATATATATCAAAATCTGGACAAGAGGAGATAATTTCTCCTCCTTAAGGCGATCGCACGAACACCGTACAGCTGTCTTGCAAATTCGTGCTTGCCGTGCGGTGGTCGTTAGAAACTTGGAAAATTCTTACAGCAGTCTTGGGGAAGCCTTCAGAATTTGTGCGGCAGCCTTAAGATAACCGCATGACAGCCTTGCGAACACGTCGCTTTGTTTTTTTCGTACGTTCAACCTGCGGACACCGTACAGTTCGTGAGTCAACCGCACGAACAACGTACGGAGGTTGGTTTTCAAATCTGCAGTATGTGCGACGGGTACGAATAGGTAGCGATTGTGTTTGCGGCGGAAATCGTACGACGAAAAAATCGCAAGGCTGATGTGAAACAGGCCTTACACAGAGATGTAGCCAGGAGCCATTTTTGGAACGAGAAGACTTTACTTGTGATATTCAAAATGGACTTTTTCATTATGCAAAATTAATTCTGTAATATAATGTATACGTAGCTTTATTGGCAATTAAAACTTTCGAAGGGCATTTCTCCGCAGATGCATAATTCTGTACCTAATCAAAAATTAGGTCGGTCCGTTCACAGACTTTATCTCTGTTACACTTTATGATAACGGTCCAAAATCCTTTCATATTTCATGTGTTTTTTTTTTTTACCTCGGCCGGCCAATGTCAGCGTAGAATACTTTGGTGGATATTGTAGATAAAGATCAGACTGCATATTCTGTGCAGTCTGATCTTGATCTACATTGTCTGCAAAAGGTCAGTGAGTTGACTTTGCAGCCTAGGGTTAATGCTCATCGCTACCACACAGTCTTGATGATGTTTAATGATCCTTGGAAAAAAAGCCTTCGAAAAATAGTGGGAAAAGGAGAAAATGCTGGTAAGCAGCATTTTATCCTTTTCCCACAATGTTTCCTAACCTTTCAGAGCCAAAATCAATTAGATCTATTTGAGCCAGATTTAATAGATTTATGTCGTCTGCAAGTTCTTTCAATTTGAACCGGTCTTATATTTTTTTTTTGTAAAGTGTCCGCTTCTATTCCTTCATCTCCATTGGCGACGTAAACAATACGATCTCTTAGCCTACGTACGAGAAATATCGTATATGACCCTAGAGAATGCTTTTGGAAACATCGTGGTGAAACGAGAAAGGGCCAATAGCTTGTATCTTCTTCGTTTCGCATAACTTCTTTATAAATCCTTTAAGGACAAATGAACCTGTACTGCATTTGACTTGTCCTGTAAAAATGCGCCTTGCTCTGTGAAAAGGTGGGAAAAGGAGAAATTGCTCGTAACGAGCAATTTCTCCTTTTCCCACAGTGTTTTCTACCCTTTTTGAGAACTTTCTGCCATTTTTCTCAAAATCTAAAATTGTCGTCTGCAAACTCTTTTGGTTTGGAAGAGTCTAAAATTTGTCGTTTGGGAGGGAAAGGGTTGAACATGTCCAAGGACCATTCTACCTCAAGATCCAGTTGGTTGTTTGACAAAAATGGATTTTATTAATCCATAATCATTTTGATTACTTGCCTGTAATAACGGACCAGGGAGATGCATTAAACCCCCTTTCGCCATAGTATTGCTCATTAATATTTTCAGAAGGGAAGGGTGTAAAATTTTGTGTAGTCTACTGGTACATAATTGTGACTCGCCACGCAAAAAGGGACCATCAGGAAGGGTCCTGTGTGGCTCAGTGGTAAAGTGTAGGACTCGTAACCTGGAGGTCCCAGGTTCGAGCCTCGCTGGCTCCACTGGGTTTTTTTCACAGGAGTGTCCTTGGGCAAGACACTTCAGAGCCTAGCCTAGTACTGGTGAAACCCAGGAAACATGAACACGTGAACTGTCGCCGTGATATGACTGAAATACTGTTGAAAGCGGCATAAAACACCATTCAAACAAACAAAAGGGACCATCAGGGAATTCTGTACATCAATTATCTAGATGAAAACAGACCAACGATAGTGCAGGTCAGTCGATAGTTACGAGATGATTGTAGATCTATAGATCTAGTAAGGCAGAATGACCACTTTTCAAACAGAGATAAAAGCTTAATGTGACGATCCTGTTCAGCATACACAATTCGCGCAGTCTGACCAGGGTCGAAAGACACTTTTCACAGTTCCTAGATGGTCACTTTTTGCGTGTCGGGTCACAATTATAAGATAATTAAAGACTCAACAGCAGTAAAAAATATAAACATATGTGTTCAAATGCATTTGAATTTAAAGCAGACCATTTAAAAATATAGCGAATGATATTGTGAAGATATAGATCTAGGCGTAGCCAGGGTTAAAATATATATAGATCTAGATCTACGCATTACAGTTGATGACTTTCTGCTCGATAGCATGAAGTCACATGAGGCGGCACTATGAATTATTAAACATAGTAAAAATTCCTAGTTAGCAGTGCATCATTTTAACCAACCTAGTCTGTTTAGTTTTGCAAGGCCCGCCGAAAAACAAAAAGAAAAAGAAATCATGTAGACTAGACTAGATCTATGATATTGTAAATAGAATTCATGATGCAAGTTCTCTGTCAAGAAGCTGTACAAAAACGCAACTGAATTTTGCCACTATTCCACTTTTATTGCATCACATGACGTCACAGTGTGTGCGTCACATCATCCAAGATGGCTGACCTGAAGGATATCTGGGAAATGTAAATGTAAGCAGACTTTACGTTCTAATGGGACCCTTGAACAATGTTGGTGTTATTTAAAATTTGTTACTATGGCTGCGTTTAAAACTGAACAATATTTACGCTATATCCATGTCCATTTTAAGAAATATTAGCAGCGCAGGGTACGTACACAAGAGAAAATGACTGGGTGGGGTAAAGGATGGGAGAAGCCATGTGTTGTTACTCTACAGCACACCATTTCTATTTAGAGATGCATACAATCCGGACTATGTTAGTGACATAGACTTCATGGTGAGAATTATAACATATTGTTGACGTCTAATTGCTATACTAAACTTTGTTGTTTCCCGCACAATAGATCTAACAGGATGGTGACGATTTTCTTAAAAAGGCTATAGATAAGTTCGTGAGATTCGGGTTGTTACAGTATTTATGGCCAAACTGTCTCTTTATTTACTGTAGAAATGATATTGAGTTTGCAGGAGTAAAATTTCGAAGACGTAAAATTCGTTTACGGATCAAGAGTTCTGCAATACTGCGCTTATAAATGCTTATAACCCTTAACCTGCTAAATAACTAAAATTAAATTTTCAAATCGATATCAATAACCAAAATATCTCTGTTTCAAAGTCATGTTTTGGGGAATAGTATCACCTTATCGGACAGTATAGATCAAAGATCAGACTACACGTTTTGTGCAGTCTGATCTTGATCTACACTGTCCGCAAAAGGTTAGCGAGTTGCGCTTAGCAGCCAAAGGGTTAAAAGTAGTTTCAATGGCAGCAAAGATGAAAATCAACCCACACATAATGCAAAGCCTAATCTTTGCTCCACCATATCCACTATTTGTATGACGAAAATGTCTATGAACTAACAGAACTTGTACTTTAAGGCATCGAAAAAGATGTAAGATTTATTTATATAACGCAAGAGTTACACAGTGAGGCCTACTGTGGTTATGAATGTTTTACCATTCACCAAACAATTCTACATTTCAACGATCCTGGCAAAGAAATCTTATGGAAACATTCTGAGTAAAGGGGAGAATGTTGGTATCCAGCATTATCTCCGTTTCTCTCAATATATTCATAAGATTTCAGGTGTTAACCTCATTATTTCAACCCCATTTATTTTGTCGTCTGCAAAGACTTTGAATTTGGACCAGCTTAACATTTTTGTCGTCTGCGTAAAGAGTTCAACTGTTATCATGAAACATGGGTCAGAAGTTAAATGAAACCACTAAAAGTTTTGAGTTATACGTCGACACGACAACAAATATGAAGTCAGTGCTTGAGATCGCCGGTTTTAAATGTTCACGGGAAATTGTTTTTTGAATTGTACGGTATGTTTTGTGATTTCACTAAACTTATGTTTTCTATGTCTCATAAAACTCTATATCAAACAGGTCTGTGTTCAAGGAACCTGGTACAAAGAGGTTTTGAAAACATCGTGAGAAAAGGAGAAAATGCTGGTTCCCAGCATTTTCTCCTTTTCCCACAATGTTTTCTGATCTAACCTGGGATGGTTTTCTATCATTATCTAGACAAATCCCATCATTTTCGACATACTTCGTCTGCGAGCAAGTGCCTTCCATATGGACGAGTAGAGGTAACTATTTCATAACTGGAGTAGAACCAGACAAGACATCGAACGTGGTAATGATAATGATTGTTTTTTGGAAGGTCAGATTACATACGTTAGAAAGGAGAAACTGCTAGTTACAAATTTTATGCTATTTTCCCACTGTGTTTTCAAAAGCGATCTTCATAGGAGTCGTTAATATATAGACTGCTTCTTTTCCTACAATATCTTGCCATTTCTTTCAAAAAGCATACGTCATGCCGAGTCCGGTAGTGTTGATAGTAGCATACTGCATGTAGGTTTGGAACTAGTACAGATAACTGTCCCCAAAGGCGATGTTACTTTTCGACTGGTCGCCTCTGGTGTACAGTAAATGTCCGAATATGAAAAAGATCACCGTAATGTCTCATTATTGAGACTAGTTTTGGAACATGCGGGTCTCCGATTCGGATCCCTGGCTTGGCCAATTTCTTTCCAGAGATTGATGATAGTCATTGCGACAGCATTCATTCTTCTATCGCCGCTGATTATTTTTTCAACGATGGTTATGTGGAAAAGAAGCTAGTGGCTTGGGAAGACTGTTGTACGGAGTTCTCACTGGTTAGAAAACTCAAAGAAAGCATTAAATTAGGTGCACTGGGCGTTGCGATATTACCGAAATAATGTTGAAATGGCGTTAAACTCCGTTAAAAAAAAACTGCAACGACGTATTTTCAACTTGACCAAGTTAGAACATTTTAAAAAGAAAAAAAATAGGGCCTACATGTAACTCGTATGATGTCTGTGTTATGCTAGAAAACATTGTGGAAAAAAGGAGAAATGCTAGTTACAAGCATTTTCTCCATTTCCTACTATGTTTTCAGATTGCTTCCTCCCCAGGAAAACTCGGTAACAATGGGAAAATGCTTAAAGACATAAACCAATCTCACCTTTTTTAACGATCATGAATGAAAGGCATAAAAAAAAAAACATTGCAAGGGAAAAGCTGAAGTAAAATCCTGGTAATCAGCATTTCCTCCTTTTTCCCACAATATTTAGTAAAGTCTTATTTTGTAAGGATCGTAAAAACTGGCTACTATCTTGGCAAAGGTTATATTAATGGACGCAATAATAGCGACATTGACCTAACACTACCTAATCATCCTTTCAGAGTCAAAATGTCAACTAACATTATAATAATTTTAGCCGAGTGTTTGTACATTGTTTTATATTTGGCGATTAAGGATTACGAATCCAAACTCCTCGTGTAATACGGGCGTTTTCTTAACCCATTACCACACAATGCCTACTTTTGACGAACCTGAGAAAGAAGCCTTTAGAAAACATTGTGAGAAAAGGAGAAAATGCTGGTAACCAGCATTTTCTCCTTTTTTCCACAATGTTTTCTACCCTTAAAAAAAAAACATGTTTTATATTTTCGGTCATGTTTAATTTGTCGTCTGTAAATGCTTCCGAATTAGACAAACTTAAAATTTTGTCGTTTGGTTATGAGTTTTAGACTTTCGGCCAATCTCGGCAGTTTTCGTCTTTTAATATGAGATTAGGGGCTGTAAACCTTAACACAAGACAAGTGACAGACGACTTTTGTGCGCCTAGTGGAAAACAACTTGTGAAGACATAGTGGGAAAAGGAGAATGAGTAATGAGAAATATAATACCTTTCTGGGTTCTTCTTGTATTTAACTTCAATCATTGATCACCTTTGATGGTTTAACCCATTACCACACAATCCCTACTTTTGACGACCTTTAGAAAGAAGACTTTAGAAAATATCGTGGGAAACTGAGAAACTGCTGGTTACAAGCATTTTCTGTTTTAACCAAAATGTTCAAAATGCCTTTTTCTATCTTTTTTGTAATGAGTACATCGATAAACGAGAAAAACACTGTAAACAAAAACAATCTTCATTTTTTTCCTTTTTCAACATCTGGCAACCAGCATTTACTCCTTGTCCCAGAATTTATATAGCAGACATTTTGTATCACTTAAGCCACATTTCACATTTTGTCTGAAATGCTTTTGATATAGACTATAATTTTCCAACGATGTTCTCAACCCTTTTAAAGACAATCCGGATGAATTAAGCTACATCTTTTTTGTCCGAAAATGCTTTCAATTTTGATAAGGGTAGATATAAAATATAAATTTATCGTTTGGATGTGCTGTCAGAATCGTCTGCTGCGTAGTTGTGTCGGAGGGAAAATGAGTTGATATGCTAAAACTTTCGTGGTTTGTAAGTGGTATCAGAGCTCTAGATAGAGGGAGTGATTTCGATTTCAAACTTTAAAATAATGATTATTCTCCACTGAACCCTATGTTGTGGGTACTCATTAGAATCGTCTCATCGAGACGATTCTAATGAGTACCCACAAAATAGGGTTATGAAGAGAAATAATGACTTTAGAATACATTCACTCCCTCTTATCTGGAGCTGTGTGGTGTGCATGTCTTGGTATTATTTTTTATAATTTATAGCTTTGTGTTAACATTTCGCTGGTTTGTTTTTCCTCATCATTATTTAGACATGACAAAACCACAATATAATTAGTGAGTCATGCCTTTTGAAGGTTGGTTTTAAGCATTTGCAAAAAGCACACTGATAAAGATCGCTCAAATAATGGAACGTGTCTTTTATAGGGTGCCAAACATTGTTGGAAAAGGGAAAAAAAATGCTGGTAACCAGCATTTCCTCCTTTTCCAACAATTTCCTGCCATTTCAAAGACAGAACTTAATTATCTTTTGAGCTACAGTAAGTTTGTTGCGTGAAAATTGCTTTAATTTGGACAGGTCTACTTTTTTTATTGTGAGGTAAAACGTTTTAACTCGTTACCAAACGACAATATTTTAGGCTTGCCCAAATCAAAACCATTTGCAGACGACAAAATAAAAGTGACTAAAAATTTTAAATTTGCTTTGTGAATAGTAGAAAACATTGTGGGAGAAGGAGAAAATGCTGGTGACCAGCATTTTCTCCTATTCCCACAATGTTTTCTAAATGTTTCTTTCTCAGGGTCGTCAAAAGTAGGGATTCTATGGTAATAGGTTAAGCAAAGATAAGCAAAGATAATGGTATATTTTACAGAGTTGAGTAAATTATGTGGGCTAATTCGAGCAAGGCAAGGGTCTCTGTACAAGCGACATGAATATCTTGTAGAATCAATAATGCTACCAACAATGGAACGGGCCCCATTCATCTTCTAGAACGTTTGTTACGGAGAACACGTCTGGTTGTAGCCATATATATACACCCGTAGCTATGATATACATCTGAGCCATGCTCTGTGAAAAGGGGGCTTAATGCATCTGCGAAAAGTATCGACCCAGGTCAGCCCACGCAGTCCGCGCAGGCTGAACTGGGCAGATACTTTTCGTTCTCAGTCAATTTTCTGTATGTACAAGGACTGGTCTACATCATGATTAAGTCGTTTACTAAAAGAAGTGGACACTATAGATTCATATGTATTTTATGGCTTGTTTGGCACTATGGATCACGGATATCCATTAAGCCTCCTTTTGCCAGAGCATGTTTTTATCTGTACCTTATTTTACAGAGTGGTGCAAGAACTTTTGATTTGCGTCAAAACCGAATAACCCGTTACTAAAGGACAAAATTGTGGACTTTTCCAAATCAAAAGAAACGGAAGACGACAAATTTGAAACTGGTAAACAGTAGCTGCAGTTAGAAGTAGAGTAGAATAGGTTAGAAAACATTGTGCAAGAAGGAGAAAAATGCTGGTTATCAGCATTTTCTCCTTTTCCCACAATGTTTTCAAAATTCTTCTTCTTCAGGGTCCTTAAAACTCGACAGAATATGTCGTAACAGATTAATATGCCCACATACATATATATTCCTTAGACTGATTTTATTTGGTTTTAAATCATAGTCCTTCACCAGACAACCGAATTTCGGTCATGACCAAATTGAACATTTACGTAGTCGACTTATCAAATGTTGTGCAAATAGAATGGGATTTGTGTCTGGAAGAGGAGAAAACATTGTGAGAAAAGGAGAAAATGCTGGTCACCAGCATTTTCTCCTTTTCCCACAATGTTTCAAATGTCCCTTTCCTGAGGGTTGTTCAAACTTAGGAATGTATGATAAAAGGTTAAATGCTCTGACTTATCTTGCTAGCTTTTAGGTTAAACAGTTAGGTTAGATTGTTCAAAACGTTTGAAAAGATCTTTTGACAGGAGCTTACATGTATTGTTACCTCTGTGTATAACGGGAGAAGTTTAAACTTTGACCCTGATCTTTTTTTGTTTGTTTGTTGTTGAAAAGATAAAGGTCAAACATTTCAATTTATATAAAGGAATGATAAATAATACATCTATTATCTGTTCCTAGGAAACTCAAATCAATCCCGTATGCCTACCAGGGAATTGTAAGTACATATTCATGCTAACTTTAAACTACCGAAAACTGTTTCAAATTACGCTAAGGAAACCCCAAAATTTCATAGAACGTAAGATATCGTCGGTTTACTTCAAAAACCTCGTAACTACAGCTTGAAACAAGCTGTAGTTACGAGGTTTTTTAAGTAAATCGACGACATGATTATTTTTCGGCCTAGCTGAATGCACTGGTTTTGGACTTACATTTTGGTACTAATGAAGAATGACTAGGTGGTAATTTGTGATTTGTCAAAAATATGCATATGTTTATTCGACGGGCCTCTACTGGCATATTTACTCGAACAGTAATAAATCTACCATTAACGACACCACGTGGACTTGATTCATTGTGACACTTCATGCTCACTGCTGAAGTGCCAAAATAAAGTAAGTCGCGTTGTGTTCTAGTTATGTACTACAGTTTAATGAAATCTCATATTGTTCATTTAAATCTAGTATGCAAAACTAATACTAAACCAAGTCATGATCGTCTTCCAAAACAATTCTACTGATTCAAATCTAAGCCTAAGTTTTAGTTCAAGTCCCAGTTAAAATCCAAGTCCAACCTTAAGCAGTTTGGTCGCCCGTTTTATGCAATAGTAGATTCATGGGATACGTCGTCCAGTCAGCCCAAATAAGTCAAAACGATTCCGAGTATTCTTGACCTCGTATCGTATGACTACCCCAGGTCGATAATTTTTGCTGATGCATTATACATAAGATCACCTTTTTCAGAGCCCATGGCTCATATATATATACATAGCTGTGAACAACGTACATGGAGGACCAGTTTTGACCCGTTTTATGTAATTGGCGTACTTTGATCTGTTGTTGTGACAACCTTGGTGAAGTCGCCACATGAACCAGGCCAGGATACCAAAGTGAACCCAAATATAATTTTTATCAGTCTATGGATTGTTTCGTCAGTCACCTACTATTTTCATTCATGTGTGTGTTTCAGAGATATTTTTATCACATAACCTCCCTTGTTTTCAGTGTAATATATCCAAATTATCTTATCATGTTTGATATCACATTTGTGTGACGTCATTTTGTATGCATTTCATACCAGTGAATGGGTCTCATGGAAAATACCGCGGGTGCATTTATGAATGTTTTTGCACCATCAGATCTATATTTTGTGAAATATCGTTATGTGATAAAAAAGAATCTGACGTGGGCGTTTCAGATAATATTTTATTAAAATCGTCAATGAAAATGTTATTAAGCTCGCCAAAGGCTCGCTTAATAACATTTCCCTAGACTCGTTTAATAAAATCTTATCTCAAAAGCCAACTCATGTCAGATCCTATGTATCTTTAAAAATTAACCCCAAAATTACTCAGCCTGACTAGAGGACCTTTTGTTGCGGACAGTGTAGAGTGAGATCAGACTGCACAGAAATGCCAAGGAGGTCTGCTTCAAAAGGAAAAACATTTTTTACTCACGTGACCTATAATCAAAGAAAAAAATGTTTCGACGGGAAAGCGAATACCATATAGAATGCAAAGCAAACCAACCAAAGTTTTGTCAATTAAATATGCACAATTGCAATTTCAATGCTACCAGAGGCCGGGCAGTGGAGATGTAAGATCTGACTGCACGTTTTGTTCAGTCTGATCTTGATCTACACTGCCTGTAAAAGTAACTTTAGTTTCTATTGGTCGTCCAAAGTTTCATATTAATTTTTCCTTACGATAAGATACTGCTGAAATAGCAAAGGTTACACACTTCATCACTTTTTATCACGGGCCTGTTCAAATAAGGAAACTCCAACGTGTGACTTTCTGTAACCCTTTTCCACACAATCCCTTGTTTTTACGCCCCTGAGATAGAAGTCTTTCGAAAACACTGTGGGAAAACGAGAAAATTCTGGTAACCTGCATTTTCTCCTTTTCTCACAATGTTTTCTACCCCGCTGGAAATCTGCAAGGTTTTTTTCCCCCTTTTTTCTTCCTAGATGCTGGGGTCGGGGGTGGAAAGAGGGAGTGAGGGAGGTGTGCAGGGCTGGGCAAAGACAGGAGTCGACCTACACGTAATCCGTTGTCTGCGCATGTCATATTCTTCGAAGATTCGACTGTCTTATATGACACGTCACTAGCTCCAAAAGCGGACAGACTGTAATATTACGCTCTATAAAATAGCAATGTAGAAAATAACTTTTATCAATACGTTTGAGGAGAAAGAAGACCTGCTTTAGCTCCATATTTCTCCAAAATGCTGATCATAGCTGAGTGAATTGCACGAGGTAGCGCTTTATGGAGTAAACTTTTATTTTAGTTCGAAATTCAAAGTAACGGTTGTCGCGAAGGAAAGTGGTTCGGCTCTGTACCCAGGGTGCCCAAGTTAGATAGATGAGTATTTATAGAATGCCATCTAGCGGGAGATAATGACGCGTAATCCTCTAAATGACCAGATTCTATATTTGAAACCGTCAGGACTTTGACCGGAGGTGAGTGATACAGTAACGCAAATATTTCAACACTTTGAAGATCAACCAATGACTAAACGATATTCGTTGTTAGATCAGACTGCTCTACTGCTCTTTATGTTCATTACCAAACGACAATATTTTAGGCTTGTCCAAATCGAAAGCATTTGCAGACGACAAAATAAAAGTGACTGAAAATCTGAATTTTTTTTTTTGTGAAGGGTAGAAAACAATGTTGGAAAAGGAGAAAATGCTGGTTACCAGCATTTTCTCCTTTTCCAACAATGTTTTCTAAAGGCCTCTTTCTCAAGGTCGTCAAAAGTAGGGACTGTGTGGTAATGGGTTAACTTGAAAAAAACACTCTCCGGGCCATAAAGCAGTCAGCATCGCACTTGGAACCATAAGCGTTAAAATACCGTTGCCATAGTTACCAGACTGAATTTAGACTTTAAAAGCCCAATGCCTCGCACGTTGTTATTGTTTTTTTTTTCCTGTAAAACTCCCGGAAAATACGATTTTCAAATTGATCCTTTCTTCTCCCCGACAAAAAGAAGTTTAACTTGCAAATACGTGGATCTATATTTTGGGCTTAGATATTTAAGCGTTAGCACTTCAACTCTCTTCAAAGCGAAAAGAAATAAAAAGTGCCTGTAGTAAGGGTACTTGCAGACAAAAAAATACGTGACTGAAATGATAAGGTAGGTAGAATGGTCCTTAGACAGGCTTTAAATTTACCAGACGCAAAAAGTTTCCACTCAGATCAGCTTGCTAAGACTAAGCAGGGTAACACTGGTCGATACTTTTGCTTATGCATCGAACTGCCTTTTGAAAGAGCATGTGTGATGTCCGTGGTGGTGAGGTGGAGCGTCTGCCTCGTAACTAAAAGGTTCTGAGTTCGATAACCGGGAGCAGATGTCAACTTTTCAAAGAGCATGTGTGGTGTCCGTGGTTGTGAGATGGAGCGTCCGCCTCGTAACCAAAAGGTTCTGAGTTCGATAACCGGGAGCAGATGTCAACTTTGGAACTTTTTATTGGCCCACATGTTCGGCGCGAGGACTGGTTTAGTTCCCAGGAAGCAGAATCGAGAGAGATTAGTATAAGTTGTAAGAACTTGTTTCTCAATCGATGTAAAATAAATATGTTTAAACTAAAGACTACAGTCCTTTACTCAAAACATTATATCGCAATCATAATTATATAACAGAACCGTGCTCTGTGAAAAGGGAGCTTAATGCATCTGCGAAAAGTTTCGGCCTAGGGTCAGCCTGCGCACTCCGCGCAGGCTTACCTAGGCTGAAACGTTTCGCAATGGCCAATTTTCTGTACGACCATGGACCAGCACATCTAATATTTAAGTCGGTTGTTGGATAAAATGGTTTTTATGGATCCATAATTATGTGATAACTTGCTTGGTATAACCTTTTACTCCATAGATACTCATTTCTACGTACTGCTTGTAGGAACCTTCGGAAAACATTGTGGCAAAAGGTGAAATTGCTCGTGACGAGCAATTTCACCTTTTGTCACAATTTTTTCTATGCTATCAAAAGGTGTCAAATACACATAAGAAATGGCAGCATCCTTGGTGTTATTTAGGGTCAATTAGAGATACCATAGAAATGCCTTATGGGGTAAAGGGATAGTAGATCAAGGAGATACATTAAGCCCCATTTGCCTGAGCATGGCTCAAAAGTAAGAAGTCAGAGTTGCAATTTCAACTTGACGTCTCCCAAAGGTTGAATATACAATCCAGTCACACTCAGAGAATTTTTATGGTACACGCTTTGCTGAACGAGCAGACTGCATAGACCCCAAGATCAGACTACACGCTTTGTGCAGTCTGATCTTGATCGATGACGTCCGCAAAAGTTCCTGTTTCTACTTAACCCTTTACCCCATAAGGCGTTTCTATGGTATCTCTAACTGACCCTAAATAACAGCAAGGATGAAGCCATTTCTTATATGTATACGATACTTTTTGATAGCATAGAAAATATTGTGACAAAAGGTGAAATTGCTCGTCACGAGTAAGTTCACCTTTTGCCACCATGTTTTCCAAAGGCCCCTATAAGCGATGTGTAGAAATGAGTATCTGTGGAGTAAAGGGTAAAGGCGCTATAAGTGTTTAACTGATTACTCTATCTCTCTTCTTTCAGATAACAACAGACAAAAACTCCAGAATATGACAACGCTCCGCCATCTAATGCTCGAGAAATAACAGCTACAGTTGCAACAATGGATAATAATAGCTCTGATTCCATCCCGACGAACGTCAAGCAATATAGCCTGTTGTTTTGAAAACTTCAATACGTTCTGCTTCTTCAGGAAGAGTATTATCAACAACCTAAGTAACTGTTGTTAAATGTGCACGGTCAGATGTGCTATAAGAGAAAGAAACAATAATGATACAGTGCAGTAAACGGTCAAAACAAAGAAAACGTTACAAACGGTTGTGACAGAACAATGTCCTCAAATTTAAAACGGGCCAAGGTATATTTTCTGGTCATTGCCGGTCTGACTATGTGCATGTTAGTTATCTACTTTTACAAATTCAGCATTACAGAAAGAGTCTACAAAATCCAAGAAACAAATCTTAGATTTCGGATTCCAGTGGTCCAATATAACCATCATGTGACCTCATCGGAAGAAAATAGCACCTCTTCTACCATGCATACCAAGCCAATAATTCTCAGTATTAAACACACTGTCGTTTCCAATATAAGCTCAAACGGCAGTAACAAGGCAACTGTAAATGAAAGAAATAATGTTGTAGGTTTGAATTTGACTTCAGATCAAAGAAACCCAAATAATTCCACAGTATTAGTTTTAAAGAACGTCACTGAGCGCTCTAAGAACGACACTTACAATTCGACAGAAGCAGGTACAAGCACCATCAGCGTGATGAGTACTACGGACAAATCCTTTCAACTTACAGAGAAAAACGCTACTGATGGTTCAAGTACAGAACTGTCATCCAAGTCTACAATGTCTGATATTGGATTAACGAAAGACTTTTATTCCCAAAATCAAATAAGCAAAGATAACCTAAATAACGATACACAATCAAAAACTATAATCACAGACAGCTATCTGAAATCCGTAACTAAGGATACGTATCACAAACCACGAAACAAATTACATCGTTTAGGATCTCATATGTATGCACCTGACAATCTAAAAGCGTACTTAATGAAACTTGGTCTTCCAAGACACGCAGCATCACAGATTATGTTTAGACACAGTGGCCAACAGCTTTCTGAGATATCTGGTACAGTCAGACCCGATAATTGTAAAGCTTGCTTCAAAAACGAGTTCAAATCAATATTAGACGAACCAAGTCTTTGTCAGGGTGAAGTTTTCCTGTTGATAATGATATCATCGACTGCGTCCAAGCGATCTTCTCGCGATGCTATAAGAGAAACCTGGGGATTAGCTTGTAACAATCCAAAAACAGCTGTAAAATGTTTATTTTTATTTGGAAAAACTAATGATGACTCAGTGGACGCTGCATTGGCAGCGGAAAGTAAGACACACCATGACATAGTGCAACATGACTTTCTTGACACCTATGCAAATCTTACCTATAAAACAATGACCGCTATGAAGTGGGCGGCGGAAAAGTGCCCGGATGCAGCATATGTGATGAAAACCGATGACGATATGTTTGTGAACACCGAGTTGTTACCAGTTTTACTTCAAGCAGCACCTTCTGTAAGGTTTATGGGTGGGGTGTGCTGGGGTCCGAGTCCTCCTCACAGGGAGAGGAACTCAAAATGGTACGTGTCTTTCCAACAATACAGTCGTTCATCATTCCCGTCTATGTGCAGTGGGACTGGTTACGTCATGTCCGGTGACGTAGTACCCGATATTCTGGTACAGTCTAAAAACATTCCATTCTTCTACTTAGAGGACGTGTACATCGCGTTGTGTCTTAAAAACATAAAGGTTAAACCCGTCTTACTGCAGGGATTTCATCATACGTTAGTACAATTCGTTCCGTGCAATTACAAAAATAGAGTGATAACTTCTCATGAATTGAGCGACATTGACCTCAGAAACATTTGGAAAGAAGCTCAACGCTGCGAAAAAGAAGATTTGACGCCAGAAATGCTGTATATAACACGTCCATACTAGACAAGATATCCATGGTTGTTGAGTTACGAGAGTTCCATTTCAACTGAGAAAAACATTCCGTCTTCCATACAACACAACTCTTCATCTTCTGCAGCTGACCAACTGCGTCTTCCCGCAGAATGCTTTTCAAATCATTACACGAAATCAAATTGCCAGTTATGAGTAATCTCCCCTTTTTTCATGTTTGGGTGGTGCTCTTCCAAAAGGGAGTTTGACCCTTTACCAAACAACAAAATTTTAGACTCATCCAATTTGAAAGCACTTGCAGACGACAATATAAATGTAACTCAAAAACTGAAACTTGTTTCCGGCAGGGTAGAAAACATTGGGGGAAAAGGAGAAAATGCGGGTTACCAGCATTTTCTCCTTTTCCCACTATGTTTTCAAAAGGTCTCTACCTGAGGGTCGTAAAAACCAGGGCTTGTTTGGTAAAGGGTTAATGCATCTCTGATGCATTGTAACATGCAAGTTTGAAAACAGTGGGTCCATACAATCAGTTTTGTCTGAAAAACGTGCAGTCAGGAGGTAGAATGTTCCTTCGATATGGTGAAAATTGACCAAAAAGCAAACCTTTTTTATTTGAATCAGCCTGCGCGGACTCCGCAGCCTGACCTGAATTAATATTTTTTGCAAATACATTAAACCCCCCCCCCCCCGTTTCACAGGGCCTAGATCATTTATTTTATCTTGTATTTGTTTTTAACTCTTTACCACACGACAAATTTTTAGACCGGTTCAAATTGAAAGCATTTGCAGACAACAAAATAAATGTGACTGTAAAATTGAAATTTGTTCTGGGAAGGGTAAAAAACACTGTGGGAAAAGGAGAAAATGCTGGTTACCAGCATTTTCTCCTTTTCCTCCAGTGTTTTCAAAAGGATTCTTTCTCAGGGCGTCAAAAGTAGGGATTGTGTGGTAATGGGTTAAACAATTTATCAAATAATGCCGAGTTTTAACTGACAACTAACTTTTGAAAACATTGTTGGGAAAGAAGAAAATGATATTTAATTACAATTTCTACTTTTTCTTTCACATATATTTTTACCTTTTTAATTCATTACCAAACGACAATATTAAAGACTTGTCCGAATTGAAAGCATTTGCAGGCGACAGAATAAAAGTGACTGAAGATTTGAAATTTGTTTTGTTAAGGGTAGAAAACATTGTGGGAAAAGGAGAAAATGCTGGTTACCAGCATTTTCTCCTTTTCCTAAAATGTTTTCTAAAGACTTCTTTCCTAGAAGCGTCAAAAGTAGGGATTGTCTGGTAATAGGTTAAAGGGAATTTACACCAGAAATGCCACATTCAAATTATTGTCTGCAATTGCTGTAAAGTGGAAGGAGTCGATTTTGTCGTCTGGCAGAGGTTTAAATTTCAATTGATCTTTTAAATATCCCTATTTTACCACCATTCTAAAGGTCGTCTGCTGTAGGCCGAATTGGTTTCAAGACGTTCTGACTTAATCCGTTCTACTGGCACACGATCTCATAAAATTACACGCCCTCCGTTTTCAGATTCATAAATATATATCTGAGCTATGGTTTGTGAAAAGTCGACTAAATGCATAAGCAAAAAGTATAGACCCAGGTCAGAGCTCCAGATAGAGGGCGTGAGTTTGATTTTCATAATTGAAAATATTGATTGTTCTCCACTAAAGCCTATGTTATGGGTACTCATTAGAATCGTCTCATCGAGACGATTCTAATGAGTACGCACAACATAGGGTTTGCAAGAGAAATAAATGATTTAGAATGCCATCACTCCCTCTTATCTGGAGCTCTGGCTTGAAACCAGTGGATATCTGATTGGAATCTCCAGTTCAGCCATTTTCTTTCCGAGGATCAATGGTAGTCCTTGCAACAAGATTCGTTTCCCTCCCACTTCTGGTCATTATTTCGACGATGGGTAGCCTACACTGGGAAACAGCTGTTGGCTAGCAGAGAATATTGGGCGAGGCACTGGTAAAAAGAAATATCATAAAAGCACTAATAAGTACACTAGCCGCTGTAATATAAGAGAAAGACTGTTAGAATCAGCGCTAAACATTGTTACAAACGTTCTTTTCCTGTTGCATTGTTGCATGTTTTTTTGTCTTTATCATAGTTTTGATTAACATTGCCTTTCATGGTGGCTGCAAATTGCCCTAATTTTGTGTGAAACGTATCAATGTTATAGCCTTTATCAAACAATTCCAAGATTTATGGACTTTTGAAAACTTTCTGCTAACGCTATGCGTGGCTTAAAATATTCGGCCATTTATGTAAAGTATCGTCTCAGATCATCTTGCGCAGTCCATGCAGGCTAATCCGAGGCGGCACTTTACGATTACATTAGATTTGGGCTACGGTAGATTTGCACTGAACAGAAAATTACATAAAAACGGAAAGTGTCGTTACGGATTAGCCTGCGGGGACTGCTCAGGCTGATCCAAGACTGCACTTCACGCAACTGTCTGAATGCTCCTTTTCGAGTGTTGCAGGCCTGCAACACGTGCAACAGGGCATTCGGACATTTGCGTAAAGTGTCATCTCGGATCAGCCTGCGAAGTCATCGCAGGCTAATCCGAGACGACACTTTACGACTACATTAGATCTTGTACAACAGTAGACTTGTGCAAAACAGAAAATTACATAAAAACGGAAAGTGCCGTCTCGGATTAGCCTGCGCGGACTGCGCAGGCTGATCCGAGATGACACTTTACGCAAATGTTTGAATGCCCTTTTTCACGTGTTGCAGACCATATATTGTCCTGTTTCCATAATGCTTTTAAACCCATTACCACACAATCCCTACTTTTGACGCCCTTGAGAAAGAAATCTGTAAGAAACATTGTGGGAAAAGGAGAAAATGCTGGTTACCAGCATTTTCTCCTTTTTCCACAATGTTTTCTACCCTTCACAAAATAAATTTCAAATTTCAGTCATTTTTGTTTTGTCCTCTGAAAATGCTTTCAATTTGGACAAGCCTAAAATTTTATCGTTTGGTAAGGAGTTAAAATCTTTTAACAGAAAAATCAGTCAATTAGGCCATATTTGTTATATGCAAGTCCTTTCAAGATAGAAATTCAGTCACGGTTTTATTTTTTGTTAAAAGAGTTAAAAAAAGTTAAGTATTTCAAATAGAGGAATTGTGCCTTTCAAATGATAGCAAACATTGTGTGAAAAAGAAAAGTGTAGATTACAACGTTTTCTCCTCTTCCAACAATGTTTACAAGGGAATCAATCAAAATATGACATTCAATAATTGGAAACAACCCGGGTATCGCAATCTCAATGAAAATTCATCTGGCGAAAATATCTCATGAATTACTGGGACAGCATGGACAAGATCACTCGTTACACATCCTGTGCCGTCAGATCTTGATCTTAACAGCAAAAAAAATAAAAAAAGCCTAGATGAAATGCCATGGGTAAAGACAGACTCTTGTCTTGGAAATCAAACCGATTTAATAACTCAACTCAACTCAAATGACTTTATTTGGTATTCGGTAAATAAGATTTTGCCATTGACCATTTACAAAAATATAACATGAAATATGGAAAAAACATTTACAAATACAATCTAGAAAAATCTGGAAAAAAAAGATTAATCGCAACTATAGTAGGATTAACCCCAAAGAAACTAATCATGCTTGAATGACCTTTTCGTGGACCATGTAGATCAAGATCAGATGACACAGACCATGTAGTCTGATCTGGGATCTACAATGTCTGATTAGAAGGTATTTTTCTCCAAAAAGAAAACAAAACAAACAGAAATAGCATCATTAGGGTTTGTACTATGGCTTGAAACTTACATTTATTTTAATATAATCAGCAAGATAAGGATAAATAATTATCAAACGTTATTTTAAAAGGTGTTTCGTAAATCAAGTGCCCTTTTGTTGAATTTCGCAGTATTTAATTGGATTTTTCTTTTTTTAGATGACATAAATTGAATTTAGCAATTGTAAACCAGTGGGTATTTAAGTATTTTGATCTTAACTCGCAATATTTTGGACAATCACATAAAAGGTGATATTCTGATTCTATTCTATTCTATTATTGTTGCATAGTCTGCAAAGTCGATCCTGTCTGTCAATATTTTGGACTCTCCTACTTTCTATCGCAAGCTTATGCGAGGCAAGTCTATTTAAAGCGTGTCAGCGTTTTTCTTAGTGTTTCATAATGTTTCCATAATGTTTGTTAAATAATTTTCGAATTCAAAATTCATTTTGAAGTTACAAACAAAATATTACTATTATGTGTTTATTTCATTTTGATGGGGTCCTATTGTTTACTGCTTGTAGCACTAACCGCTTGAGTATTGATTGATCACGAAGTCATTCTCAAGCCCTATAACACAAGGGTAACAACCTACGTCACAGGAAGTGATATCGGACCTGCGCATTTTCGTAACTTATATTGAACTTATATGAAGATAGAATGAGGCTAGCTTGGGTGGATACAAACGGACTACAAAGACTCTCATGTATTTATCAAAGACATTAGATGAATACATATAATAGTCTGATGTTTTAGACAGGAAGCAGATGTCTGTATGCACAAACACTTTGACCAAATATCAAAAGGTGATTGGGTTTTAATAGTTGGTCGAAGTCTATTCCATCATTATAAGTAGTTAACAAAAGCTTTGACAAAAAACAAAGTCCTAGGCTTTGTACGCTTTGGAGGTCTAAAGACTTTTTCTGATCATTTAAAGGAACGATTAAAACAAAAACAAAACAGTCTTACTAAACACGCACACTGACTTTATAACAAGGGTCCGGTATCACTACCTGTGACGTCACACTGACGTACGTTGTGAGGGGTGATAACAAATGATATCGTGTTTCACGTCCCTTTCGATGAAAGCTTTGAAAGATGTTTATGGAAAAGTATCATTGCTACGTCGCATTATGTGTTACACCGGAATCTGTCAAAGTTTCAGTCACCGGCAGAAAAATCCGTTGTAAAACTTGAACAAAAAGTCGTAAATTGTTGTTGTAGTTTGATAATACATTCCTCTACAAGTGACTTAACCCTTTCCCAAACAAGCCTTTGTTTTTATGTGTCTGTAGTAGCTACAAGTCTTTTAAAAACACTGTGGAAAAAGGAGAAATTGCTCGTAACACAATGTATTCTACTCTTCGAAAGTCAAGTTTCAATTTTTGAGTCACATTTATTTCGTCATTTGCAAGTGTTTTCAATTTGGAGCAGTCTATATTTGTTCCGTTTGGTAAAGGGATATATGGTGTGAATGAAATGGGTCTTCAAATTGCTTCCCGAGCTGTGTATACTCCATATAGCATTTCTATGGTATCTCTAATTCACCCTAAATAACAGCAAGGATGAAGCCATTTCTTATGTGTATATGACACCTTTTGATAGCATAGAAAACATTGTGATAAACGGTGAAATTGCTCGTCACGAGCAATTTCACTTTTTGCCACAATGTTTTCCAAAGGATCCTACAAGCAATGCGTAGAAATGAGTATCTATGGAGTAAAGGGTTAACAGCAAGTGGGCCTTAATTTGGGTGACATTGGGAAGTACCTGGTGCTATGAACAAGTGAAATTGCATCTATATGGAGGAAAATGTGACAAACTAATAAGGCTGTGTCACATTCCGTGGAAGTTCCGGTAAATTATCGAGCAGCCGACTCTGGATGCTGAATATCAATACAGCACTCGTCCTAATTACTTTCCGTGTTTTGTAGTTGTGAACGGGTCACTATATCTGCTGGACAACGTTCAACTTGTTACCATATGACAAAATGAAAGACTGGTCCAAATTAGATGTAGCTTAAATAATGGAAGTTGTGAGTGAAAAAGCAGAAAATATTGTGGAAAAATGACAAAATGCTGGTTACCAGCAATCCCTCCAATTCCAATAACTAGTATATATTGGAACGTCTCGGACAGGATCCTTAAAACTGTGGATTATGTGATAGCTAGTTTAACGGTGAAATTCTGTATCAGTAATTACAAGAAAATATTGATGCATAATATCAATGGCGCCGCACATCAGTTGTTGCTGAAAAAAAAGGTACATTACAGCATTTTCAATTGACCAAAGTAAATTTTTGCAGAACTCGGGGAAAAATGACCTGAGAAGTCCTAAACAATCCTTAGAATGCATTTTAAAACTTAAAAAAAAAAGAACCAATAATGTTAAGACCCAGTCATAGCCGTTATTCGGCGAAATTTAACATAATTTCAGTTGGAGAGCTCTGCGTATAAAAGCAGTTGTCATTAGAGAAACAACACAAGAAAATAGTATTAAAACGAGGTTTCAAATTACAAAACTGATATCAAAAACTGGATATGAATTGGCCAAAGTGGGCACGAAATGATGAAATGACCGAAGTTGGTACGAAATGACCGAAATTGTACGTAATGGCCTAGGTACGACATGGTCTAGTAACGAAATGACATGAAGCCGAGTAAACAATATGGCTGCGTCTATAGGTACATTTCAAAACCGAATAAAATATACGCCGCTCATGCGGCACAACAATAAACCTAGAATTTATTTTGCAACATATCAATTAGTGAAGGCCGCAATTGCAAATTCAAATCGCTTTGATAATACAAGCATTAGCCATTTCCAATGTTTTTTTAACCCGCTGTCTATATTCACGAAATATTAGAACAGAGAAGCCTTGGTCTTCAAACCTTCGAAATAGAGTAATCCTTACAAAATTCTTGTCAATATTTTCTCGAACTTCCTAGTAAGCATCGTTTGTAACCAAGAACATGAAACGAATACCTTTACGGATGTTGGATCAGGGAGAAAAGGCATGTGAGAAAGAGAGAGAGTGGGGGAAAGTTGTCATTTTTAAGGGAGGTCACTCTTCTTAACATAATTTTACAGCTTAGTGAGTTTTCTCCCTTGGGCCACGAAACTGTTGAAAGGACGGGTTAAACAATAACCAACTCAACTTGTATTCAGGGCTCCAGAGAGAGGGAGCGACTTTGATTTCAAATTTGAAAATATAATTCTCTACAAAACTCCATGTTGTGAGTACTCATTAGAATTGTCTCCATGAGACGATTCTAATGAGTACTGACAACATAGGATTTTGAAGAGAAATAATGGATTTGGAATACTATCACTCCCTCTTATCTGGAGTTCTGTTGTATTGATAAATTGTTTATTGTAATTATCGTCAAAATTACATCTAATCAGGGAATCTTAAGACCATGTTTCTTTGCAAGGCGACACAAAAAATGGTCTGAAATCAAAAGCCAAAAATACCATAAACGACCTGGATGTAATCTGTTTTGGTATTATTCTGTTAACAGTACTGCTTGCCATACAATCCCAATTCAAGTTTTAATGACCCTGAAGGAGAGGGCTTGTAAACACATTGTGGAAAAAGGAATAAATGCTTGTTACCAGCATTTTGTCCTGTTTCCACAGTGTTTCCCATCCAGTCTAAGTTCAAACAAATTCAAATTTATTGTCTGCAGATGCTTTATACATGGGATTTGTCTTCGGGTAAAAAGATGCATGTAAAGTCCTGTTATAAATCTAAATGGACCAACATGGAATTAGATATCTGAGATGAAAGAACAGAAATATCTGTACTGCTGTTGTTCCAAGCTGAAAATCATATTGTTTACTTGGCACACTATGGGCAGATATTTATGACAAAATAGTAGGGTAAATCCACGTGTTTAACCCTTTTTACCCAGTAAGGCATTCCTCTGGTATCTCTAATTGACCTTAACAATAGCAAAGATGAAGCTGTTTCTTAAGTGTATATGACACCTTTTGATAGCATAGAAAACAATGTGACAAAAGGTGAAATTGCTCGTCAGGAGCAATTTCACCTTTTGTCACAATATTTTCCAAAGGCTCCTACAAGCAGTGTGTCGAAATGAGTATCTATGGAGTAAAGAGTTAACTTTTACCACAAAATCAAGGTACTTTTCTGGACACCAAAGATCAAGCTCAGATTTTGAGGAATATCATAAGCAGTCTGATCTTGAATGCTTAGTAACCTGTCTGATACAGCGTGTGTTTTACCCTTACTGAGACATGTTTTTGGCTTTGACAGAAAACTTTAATTCTCTTACCAAAATATCGGGCTTCTGGGTATTGGAAAAATTAAAGATAAGTAAGGAAGAAACAATGGAAATATGTCCTAGCACTTTATTAATTACATGAGTTTAATAAAATGAATGAATCCTAACACCATTTTGAAAAGACATTTTAAATAGATCCAATCACTTAGACATTTTAACACTATACCCAACTATCCCTTAGAGGAAACAAACCATGACAAAGAAAACTTTCAAAAAAATGTAGGAAAAGGAGAAAATTTTGGTTACAAGTTTTTTCCATTTCACACAATATTTTCCAAAATGCATAACATTTGGACCCATCAGTGGACATAATCTGATATTGTTCAATATGATTCATGTGACAGAGGTCACTAACAGTTCTAAAAATTGTTCCAAGTCTTCGCCTTTAACCCTTTCCCAAACAAGCCCTTGTTTTTACATGTCTGCAGTACAAGTCTTTAGAAAACACTGTGGGAAAAGGAGAAATTGCTCGTAACGAGCAATTTCTCCTTTTCCCACAGTGTTTTCTACCCATTTGGAGAACTTTGTCATTTCTATCAAATTGGAAATTGTCGTCTGCAAACTCTTAGAGTTTGGAAGAGTCTAAAATTTGTCGTTTGGGAAAGGGTTAAGCTGCTAAGGGTGAATCAAGGACCTTTGCTGGACAGCATAAAACCATAATCAGACTCTTCAGAACATGCAGTCTGATCTTTGATCTACACTGTCCTATGATATCAGATAAGAAGAAATTCTCTCTCCCCCCCTACCCAATAAACAAGTCTTATCTATTTTTTTTGTCTGCAAATGCTCTCAATTCGGACTAGACCAGTATTTTGTCATTTGGTAAAGAGTTAACCCTTTCCCAAACAAGCCCTGGTTTTTACGTGTCTGCAGTAAAAGTCTTTTGAAGATACTGTGGGAAAAGGAGAAATTGCTCGTTACGAGCAATTTCTCCTTTTCCCACAGTGTTTTCTACCCCTTTTGAGAACTTTCTGCCATTTTCTCCAAATCTAAAGTTGTCATCTGCAAACTCTTTTGGTTTGGAAGAGTCCAAAATTTGTCATTTGGGAAAGGGTTAATCAACATAATTAGTGAGTCGGTGATAAATTTTTCCAAGGGAGATAAAAATTAATGGTATAATCTGTCTGTAAACACAGAGCTATTTCCCTTGCATATATTCTAATCATCTTTTTACAGGACTCTCTCAGAGTAGATTCAATTGCTTCTCTATTTGTAGGTGTGGCTGCATGATTGTTTCTCTTTCTTCTGGAGCTGAAAATAGAAACAATTATCTTATTATTCCATTACTAGCTAGATATGTGGTTTATCCCCTTCATAGTTCCCGCCATCTTGAATACATTGTAGGAAAAGGGGAGCAATCTGCACATAAAAAACACAGTTGCTCTCTTTTCATCAAGTGTACATGTATTTTTCATGCCTTTTGAAAAACTACAGGTAGTCTATAAACAGCCATCTCACAAATTAGTCTTTCAGGTAATTCTTACAGCAGCAGGGCTACTGGAGCAATGGATTTAACCTTTAACAGAACTATCTAAAACATTTTCTAAAGGTTACTTTTGAAAACAATGTGGGACAAGGAGAAAATGCTGGTTACCAGCATTTTTTCCTTTTCCCAGTATTTTTGTATTTTCAACAGCAATTCCTATCACTACAGCCACAAATTTGTCATACACATACACTCTCAAAATCTAAAAACAAAAAAAATCTGCTTCCTAGTAAAGAGTTTCACAGTGAATAATGGACTTGGGCTGATAATGACCAATGATACAAAAACTTATCAAGACATTTGTCAACCTCTCCCAAAAATACATTTATAATCAACACCTAGAGAACAGATGTGGAACAGCCCCACCCACCTGTGGTGTTATACACATATAAATCGGTTAAACACTAGATCTAAATTATTTTACAGATAAAAAATTCTGCTTTTTGATTGGTCAGTGCTGCATAAATATTCACTGTCTGGAAAAAAAACAGCAGAGTTTGTATTCAACAGGTAATTTAATTCATATCAAATTTCCAAAGCCAATCCTCCAACTGGCCGAGACAGAAAATCTTAGCCTGGCTAAATCTCAGAATATGACAATTAGAAAAAAATAATGTTTGGTGATTTCACTGATTGGCTTTAATATCTTTTGCATTTGTTACAAATTCATCGAGTCTCTAGAGGAAAAACCTGAATTATTCCAAATGAAAGTTTTATATTGTGCATGTATCTATGGGAATACAGACCTACCAAAGATTAACCTTTTACCAAAGGACAAAATTTTAGGCAGTTCCAAATTGAAAGCATTTGCGAACGACAATATAAGCGATTCAAAAACTGAAACTTGACTTAAGAAAAGTAGAAAACATTGTGGGAAAAGGAGAAAATGCTGGTTACCAGCATTTTCTCCTTTTCCCACATTGTTTTCAGAAGGTTTCTGGGAAAAGGAGAAAATGCTGGTTACCAGCACTTTCTCCTTTTCCCACAATGTTTTCAGAAGGCTTCTTCCTCTGGGTCATAAAAACCAGGGATTGTTTGGTAAAGGATTAAACTGCACACAAAGTGCAATCTGATTCTATATTTACATTTTCAACATGTTCTTGAATCATTCTGGCTGAAATAGCCTTTTTATTGTAACAATTAGTTTAAACATATTTATTTTACATCGATTGAGAAACAAGGTCTTACAACTTATACTAATCTTTCTCGATTCTGCTTCCTGGGAACTGCACCAGTACTCGTGCCGAATGTGTGGGCAAATGAAAAATCCCAAAGTTGACACTTGGGTATCGAACTCAGGACCTTCAGGTTACGAGGCCAACGCTCTACCTCACAACTACTGACACCACAATTGTAACAATTAAAATCTGAACTCAAGACAATAATGTACTTTTCATTCAAAGGATTAACCCAAAAATGTACAGGCTATTTTAATAGTACACAAAGGACATACATAATGAAAGAGAAAGAAAACATTCAACAGTATGGAAAAAATAGTCAGCTTTGTACAATTTTGAAAATGTTGCCCTAAGACATTTTACATTTCGAACAGACTCCATTAAGTATGTCATTTGGGAAAGCATTAATTCTTTCCCAATTGACAAAATTTTAAACTTGTGCAAATTGAAGGCATTTCCAGACAAACATTTTTATATGACACGCATGATGGAAGTTGTCTTAGATAGGGTGAAAAAAAATTGTGGGAAAAAGGGAAAAAAAATTATGCTGATGACCAGCATTTTCTCCTTTCCCCATGTTGTTAACAAAGTCACCTCCAACAAGGTTGCTAAAAGTTGGGACTGTGTGGTAATGGTTAATGAACTAATATGGGCCGCATGTACAATAGCTCAACTATACCAGAAGCACAAAACCACTTGACCCCCATTACTTTTTCAACAGGACTTTTATGGGCAAAGTCAAACAACGGAAAATTAAGCCCATTGGGTTCAGGAAATGTCTGACAGGAACTAAACACTTAGACAACTATTTCATTTTTCGTTTACATCATGAATATTGGGCAACTTCTAAATTCAATTTCGACAACAAGGCCCAGATTGCTCCTTCCAACCATTACCTCCAACCGCTCTTTGTAAAATGACAAAAATTCCATGTGTCCAAATTCAGAGAACTTGCAGCCAATAGGTTACTTGTAGATGTTGCAGGTTACCTGCTTATGCGGCTTACATAATAGACTTTGACTCTTATGATACAGTAAACGCTGTGGGAAAGGGGGAATATGCAGTTGGTTACAAGCACTTTCTTTCTATCATACAACGTTCCTCTCTTAACCCATTACCACACAATCCCTACTTTTGACGCTCCTGAGAAAGAAGCCTTTAGAAAACATTGTGGGAAAAGGAGAAAATGCTGGTAACCAGCATTTTCTCCTTTTTCCACAATGTTTTCTACCCTTCACAAAACAAATTTCAAATTTTCAGTCACTTTTATTTTGTCGTCTGCAATTCCTTTCAATTTGTACAAGCCTAAAATTTTGTCGTTTGGTAATGGGTTAACAAAGACAGAAATTATCATTTAATAGGATCGGCTCATAGCTTAGCTAGAGTTCATAGGTTAAACCTCAAGTGCTTTTTTATAGGCACTGTAGATCAGGATCAGAACATAAAGTCTGGTCTTGGACCTACATAATCTGATATTTCATCATGCAAGGCTTAAAAATTCCAATACTTGAGTCTAGTGGCTTAGCTGTAAAAGTTCATGTCATTAGTTTATGGAAGTTTACATAATTAAAAATTTCCAGATCAAAATCATTGTAGACATTAAATCAACCTTTTACAAAACAATCTCTGGTTTAAATGACCCTGAGACAGAAGCCTCTTGAAAACATTGGGGAAAAATGCTCATAAGCAGCATTTTCTCCTTTTCCCCCAATATTTTCCACCCTCTCCAGAAAAAATTTCAATTGACCAAAAGTTACTTTGGCTGAAACGATGGGACTTGCCTTGAACGGGAGGAAATATTGTAGATAAGGAAAAAATTCTGGATATCAGCATTTTTCTTCAATTTCCAGAATGTTTGAACCCTTTACTCAATAGATACTTATTTCTACGAATTGCTTGTAGGAGCCTTTGGAAGACATTGTGGCAATAGGTGAAATTGCTCGTCATGAGCAATTTCACCTTTTACCACAATGTTTTTTAAGCTATCAAAAGTTGTCATATACACATAAGAAACAGCTTCATCCTTGCTGTTATTTAGGGTCAATTAGAGATACCATAGAAATGCCTTATGGGGTCAAGAGTTAAAAGGCTTTTCTCCGTCAATATTGTTAAACACGGTTATCATTTGAATAAAGGTTTGGGGAATCATTAAACCACAAAGATGTATTATGATATGTGAAGTCCTTAAAATTATCCCAAATCATGCAATTGAATGAACTGATACATATCATGGTGTCTGCGGGTCAGGAAAATGTAATACTAGCTACAACTTCCATTCAATTACCATGGTTTTCTATTTCAAACCGTTAACGCTTCAACAAGTGTTCATGAGTTTAACCCATTACCACACAATCCCTACTTTTGACGACCTTGTGAAAGACGCTGTTAGAAAACATTGTGGGAAAAGGAGAAAATGCTGGTAATCAGCATTTTCTCCTTTTCCCACAAAGTTTTCTTCCCTTCAAAAAACAAATTTCAATTTTTTTCAGTCACTTTTATTTTGTTGTCTGCAAATGTGGACAAGCCTAAAATATTGTCGTTTGGTAATGAGTTACCGGTAAGGAATAATTGGGAACCAGCATTTTCTCCTTTTCCCTCAATGTTTTCTATCCTTTACTAAACAATTTTTTAATTAGAAGTCCCTTTCATTTTGTGGTTATGAGTTAAAAGACCCAGGCTAAGATAGCATTTGAAAACTGTCGGAAGAGAAGAAAATGCTTATAACCAGTATTTTCTCCTTTTCCAATAATGTTTTATAACCTCATACAGAAAACTAGTCATGTTGGCCAAATTCTATTATTTGCTGCCTCAAAATGGTTTCAATTTAACTCATTACCAAACGACAAAATTTTAGGTTTGTCCAAATCAAAAGCATTTACAGACAATAAAATAAACATAACTGAAAATTTGAAATTTGTTTTGTGAAGGGTAGAAAACATTGTTGGAAAAGGAGAAAATGCTGGTTACCAGCATTTTCTCCTTTTTCCACAATGTTTTCTAATGGCTTCTTTCTCAGGGTCGTCTAAAGTAGGGATTGTGTGATAATGGGTTCGAGTCTAAAATTTGTAGTCTGGCTAAGAGTACAGAGTGTAAATCTTCACTTTTTTTCCTCCGAGTATCCAGATATATTTCAGACGTTCGGTATCAGCAGCAGGATCAAGGATTTATCGTATCAGTGGTTGTTTGAAATAGAGATCGGTAAATTGAAAAATCTAGAAATATTTTACTTATCACAAATAGTGTGTAGAACTTTTAATGCTTTACAAGTCAACAAAAGCTGTACGGTTTTTCTGAACAGAAATCGGAACAGAAATGAAAAGAAAAGTTATGCTTAAGAGAAAGGGTAATACAGGAAGTTGTGGAGAGATGTCTACTTATTGAAGTTTTGTCAAAAACTTGGGGTCACCAGCATTAAGTACATTTCCGTAACACCCTTTACTTCACCCACCCATGTTTTAGAGACCCTAAAAAAATGTCTGCAAATGTTTAAAACTCTTTACCAAATGAAAAAATTTTGGACCAAGTCCAAACTGAAAGCATTTGCAGACGACAAATGTGAAATTAAAAAAATTGAAATTTGATTTGAAAAGTGTAGAAAACATTGTGGGAAAAGGAGAAAATACTGGTTACCAGCATTTTCTCCTTTTTCCCGCAATGTTTTCTAAAGGCTTTATTACTAGGGTTGTTAAATAGGGGATTATGTGGTAAAGGGTTAAAATATCTCCAAATTTGTAATTTTGTTATCTGATACAGAATTGATCGTTTGAACACAAAATTACCAAAACAGATATAATAGCAAATTTGTTACATTCTATCAGTAAAAGCAATCCATACCTACATTTGTTTTTTCAAGAGAGTTCTTCCAAGAATTTTTAACAAGACAAATTGATGGCGATTCTACAAGATCAGCTTATTTTTGCACTGTGATCTAAAACAACCACAAATGCGACAAATATTGTCATTTTCCATGAAAGGCTTAAACTTTAATTTAGTTCATTTGTGCCAGTCATATTTACCAATAGTAGAGCTACTAGACATATCTTCAAATTGACTGTATAGTTAACCCTTTACCACACAATCCTGAACTTAAATGATCCTTACAGAGAAGGCTTTTGCAAACATTGTAGGAAACATTGATAAACAGCTTGTTGTTCCTTTCCCAAAATATTTTCTACCATATCATAGACAAAAATCAGAATTTTAGTATTATTTAATTCTTAGTCCTCACTTTTCACGACCCTATGAAAGATACCTTTGAAAACATTCTGGGAAAAGGAGAAAATGCAGGTGACCAGCGTTTTCTTCTTTTCCTACGTTTTCTACCCTTCCAAAAACAAATTTCAATTTGTCATCCAAATTTATTTTGTCATCTGGAGAAACTTTCAGTTGGGACCAGTCTAAATTTTGTTGTATGGTAAAGCATGTTAAGTCTTTAAAACTAATAAAGCTTTCATATCAATATTGGTGGCACTGCAGACAACAAATCAAATTTCACTCCTAACCATGAGTTTTTTATCTCTGAAACTGTAGAAAAAATTGTGGGAAAAAAAAAAGAAATCATGCTGATTACCAGCATTTCCTCCTTTTCCCATACCTTTTTCTGAACGTGTTCTTCCTTATTAGCATAATTAAATAATGGCTTTTTTAGGAAAAAGGGTTAACTCTTTTCCATGTGGCAAAAAGTTTAGACATTTCCAAACTGAAAGCATTTGCAGACCACAGCTTAAATTTGGCTGAAATGATGGAATTTGTCTTTGATAGGGTGGAAAACATTGTGGAAAAAGGAGAAAATGCTGGTTTCCAGCATTTTCTCCTTTTACCATAAATGTTTTCAAAATGTTTCTTTTGTAGAACTGTTTAAATAAGGGATGGTTTGGTACAGGATTAATCCACTTCAAAATGGTTTCAAACATGTCTAATTAAGC
The DNA here is from genome assembly GCA_943736015.1 of Tridacna crocea. NCBI lineage: Eukaryota > Metazoa > Mollusca > Bivalvia > Cardiida > Cardiidae > Tridacna > Tridacna crocea. The sequence goes on from OX031063.1 coordinate 42,015,103, forward strand.
CAAGTGGGTGACCAATGGAAGTCAATCCCCAATCAGAATAGAATGAGGGGTTGAACCAAGCCCCTATTTGTTCTCTTTGACTATGTAATCATTGTGGTAGTTTTAATTGTCACAAAGACATTTTTTTTTTAAACTCCTTACAAACAACAAAATTTTAGACTTGTCTAAATGCAAAGCAATTGTAGAAGAAAATATGAACATGGTTCAATCGATGGCATTTGTTTTTGACTGGGCAAAAAACAATAGTGGTAAAGAAGAAAATGATACTTACTAGCATCTTTTTCCTTTCCCAATATGTTTTCAAGAGCCTTTTTTGTGGGAAGATATAGGATTGTGTGGTACAGAGTTAACTCTCTATCAAACTATTTTAGTCATGTCCAATTTGAAAGCATGTACAGACGATAAATTATATGCACCTCAAGTTGTGTCCCTGAAATGGTAACACATTGTGGTAAAGGAGAAAATGCTGGTAACCAGCATTTTTTCCTATTCCCACAATGTTTTCAACAGCCATTTTTCCATAGGGATTGTTATGACAGGTGATTATTAGCTAAAGGGTTAAGGTATTTGTCTTACATTTAACTCTTTACCACACAATCTCGACTTTTAACGACTTTAACCCATTACCACACAAGAAAAATTTAGACTGGTCCAAATTGACAGCATTTGCAGACGACAAAATAATGGTGACTGAAAAATTGAAATTTGTTCTGGGAAGGGTAGAAAACACTGTGGGAAAAGGAGAAAATGCTGGTTACCAGCATTTTCTCCTTTTCCCACAGTGTTTTCAAAAGGCTTTTTTCTCAGGGGCGTCAAAAGTAGGGATTGTGTGGTAATGGGTTAAACGACCCTGATAAGGAACCCTTTTGAAAGCATTGTGGGAAAATGCTGGTACCCAGCATTTTCTCCTTTTCCCACAATGTTTTCTACCCTTCCCAAACAAATTTCAATTTTTCAGTCACATTTTATTTGTCGTCTGCAAATGCTTTCAATTTGGACAAGTCCAAAATTTTGTCATTGGGTACTGAGCTAAAGCAACTCAACACTACTAGCCCATTTCCTAACACACAAAGGATAGGTGTTTGATGTAAGATTGAGCTAGGAGTGGCACAGCCACTAGAAAAAAAAAAGACAAAAGCACGGCACACAGATGCCTACTTTTGAACTGCTCTTTCTTCTTCACTGAAAATTCTATGCACAAACAATAGTTGAGAAGAAAGCATGACCTCTTAAACAGTTTCAATGTAAAATTTTGGGTACTATAAAATAGAAAGTGTACAACCTTGACCATCAGAGCATGGGTAAGGATACTGCTGAAAGCAACCTTTAGTCTTCATAGCTCCAGATAAGAGGGAGTGACAGTATTCTACATCCATTATTTCCCCTTTAAAACTTTATGTCATGGGTACTTATTGTCTCAATGAGACGATTTTAATGAGTACCCATAACATGTGGTTTAGTGGAAAATATTAATCATTTTCAATTCTGAAATCAAAATCACTTCCTTTATCTGTAGCTTTGGTCCTATATCTATCAAGCAAGTATGAAACAAATCATCTTAATTTAACAAAACTTGAATGTAAATGTGGAGGCAGACCAAAAAGCCAACACTGTGGATCCTACCATGGGTAGTGAAACAGCTGTTGCTGGATTTCATTAACCCTTTACTCCACAGATACTCAGTTCTAAGCAATTCTTGTTGGAGCCTTTTGAAAACATTGTGGCAAAAGGTGAAATTGCTCGAGACGAGCAATTTCACCTTTTGTCACAATGTTTTCTATGCTATCAAAAGATGTCATATACATATAAACAAGAGCGGCAAATTGTCGCAAGATACGCCCGTCTGACCCCAAGTTGTAAAGCTGGGGCATGCACTGGACAAAATTCAAGTATGAAAAAAAAAAAAAAATAAAGCGAGCAAGAGTTATGATTCCTGTGCACTGCACTCCCCCTTGATGAGATCTATCCACCTATGAAATTTCATAACCCTAGCTAGTATAGTTTTGGAGATATGCTCTGGACAAAATTCAAGTAAGAAAAACAACAAAGGGCAATAACTCAAAAATTAAGCAAGCAAGGATTATGATTCCTGTGCACTGCACTGCCCCTATGTGAGATCTATCCACCTATGAAATTTCATAACCGTAGCTAGTATAGTTTTGGAGATATGCACCGGACAAAATTCAAGTATGAAAAACAACAAAGGGCAATAACTCAAAAATTAAGCAAGCTAGAGTTATGATTTCTGCACATTGCACTCCCCCTCGATGAGATCTATCCACCCATAAAATTTCATAACCCTAGCTAGTATACTTTTGGAGATATGCTCCGGACAAAATTCAAGTATGGAAAATGACCAAGGGCAATAACTCAAAAATTAAGCAAGCAAGAGTTATGATTCCTGCGCACTGCACTCCCCCTCGGTGAGATCTATCCACCCATGAAATTTCATAACCCTAGCTAGTATAGTTTTGGAGATATACTCCGGACAAAATTCAAGTATGGAAAACAACAAAGGGCAATAACTCAAAAATTAAGTGAGCAAGAGTTATGATTCCTGCGCACTGCACTTCCCCTCGATGAGATCTATCCACCCATGAAATTTCATAACCCTAGCTAGTATAATTTTGGAGATATGCTCCGGACAAAATTCAAGTATGGAAAACAACAAAGGGCAATAACTCAAAAATTAAGTGAGCAAGAGTTATGATTCCTGCGCACTGCACTCCCCCTCGATGAGATCTATCCACCCATGAAATTTCATAACCCTAGCTAGTATACTTTTGGAGATATGCTCCGGACAAAATTCAAGTATGGAAAACAACAAAGGGCAATAACTCAAAAATTAAGCAAGCTAGAGTTATGATTCCTGCGCACTGCACTCCCCCTCGATGAGATCTATCCACCCATGAAATTTCATAACCCTAGCTAGTATACTTTTTGAGATATGCTCCGGACAAAAATCAAGTATGAAAAACAACAAAGGGCAATAACTCAAAAATTAAGCAAGCTAGAGTTATGATTCCTGCGCACTGCACTCCCCCTCGATGAGATCTATCCACCCATAAAATTTCATAACCCTAGGTAGTATAGTTTTGGAGATATGCTCCGGACAAAATTCAAGTATGAAAAACAACAAAGGGCAATAACTCAAAAATTAAGCAAGCAAGAGTTATGATTCCTGCGCACTGCACTCCCCCTCGATGAGATCTATCCACCCATGAAATTTCATAACCCTAGCTAGAATAGTTTTGGAGATATGCTCCGGACAAAGAACTGGACGCCGCCCGCCCGCCCGCCCGCCCGCCACGGGTGATCCCATAATACGTCCCGTCTTCGACGGGCGTATAAAAACAGCTTCATCCTTGCTGTTATTTAGGGTCAATTAGAGATACCATAGAAATGCCTTATGGGGTAAAGGGCTAAGGCAAACTAAAAGAAGGGAATTACTGTTCAGATACAAGTGAGAACAGGCAAACTGTATATTGGATTCAATATTGGCAGCAAGTATGAACCAAATCCACCCTATCTTACAAAACTTGAATGTAAATGAGGATGCCAATTCAAAAAGCCAACATTATGGGTAGTGCAATAGCTCTTGCTGGACTTCATCAAGTCAAACTAAAGAAGGGAACTACTGTGTAGATACCAGAGAAGACAAGAGCACTTGAGCTTCATCAGTAAAAATTTCAGCTTGAAAATAGGGTTACTACATGAACTAGACTTCTGTAGTATCAAGGCCAAGGACATGCCCACCAACCAAACCCAGTAAGGATCCAACTTGGGCCTCCTGGTTGCAAATCTTAAACTTTTACCACTGATCCATGCAGGACCCTAGGGCTAATCTTGATCTAACTGGCCATTAAAGGCACTTAGCTAATGAAGAAAGGCACTTATGGTTTAAGAATGATCCCTATACAATGTAACAATGTTTTGTTATCATCTGAATTTCAAGTATTTGCAGACAAAAGCTATGAACGTCCCATTGATGAAATTTCTCCTTTATAGGTTGGAGAAGAGAACAGAGAAAATTACGTTTACCAGAATTTTCTCCTGTTCCACAATGTTTTCAAAGACCTTTTTCATCTGGGCAATATTTACAGCAGATAGTGTGGTCAAGGGGGTACGGTACGTAACATTAACTCTTTCCATACCACTGACAAAACCAGAAGCTTCTGTGGACAGAGTAGATCTGTGCAGTCTGATCTCTGATCTACACTGTCCACTGCTATATTCTAGATTATGAGCGAACTGTCTCTTTAATTTACAGAGGAAATGTGGTTTAAGCCTTTAATTTCAGCAATTTACTTTTCCAGTAGTGAAAGCGTTAACTTTTGACCAAACGACAAAATTTTGGACTAGTCCAAATTCAAAGCATTTCCAGACGACAAAATAAATGTGAATCAAAAATTGAAAAATGCTTTGGAAAGAGTAGAAAACATTGTGTGAAAAGGAGAAAGTGCTGGTTACCAGCATTTTCTCCTTTTCACCACAATGTTTTCAAAGGCTTTCTTTCTCAATGTGGTGAAAAGTTGGGATGGTGTAGTCTAGAGTTAATATCATCATATAATAGAAACCTTGTTTCTTGTGACATCACAATTCAGAACGCCTGCATAAAAATAGTATTGTCAAGTGTCCCTCGAGTGTTTGATCGACATGGCGTGTGTCATACTCACCATTGAATATGTCATCAAAATCAATGAGCTCATCCCTTCCCGATAAACTGTCTTCTAAAATATTTGAACTCGGTAACCCGGGTAGCCGCCTCATCTACATAATACACAGAAATACTATCTGTATAAACCAAACATTTTGATAGGTCAAAAGAGAAACATTTGCAGATGACAATTTTTGGCAGGAATTTTGAGATTTGACTGTAAAGGAGAAAAGGAGAAAATGCTGGTTACTAGCATTTTCTCCTTTTCCTACAATATTTTCTACCTTCAAATGGATGACTCTCAATATCTGAGCCACATTTAACTTCCTGTTTGCACATGCTTTTGATATGAAAAAGTACAAAAGTTTGTTTTTTTGGTAAAGACTTAACTCTTTACCACACAATCCCGACTTTTAACGACCCTGCAAAGGAAAGCTTTTGAAAACATTGTGGGAATAGGAGAAAATGCTGGTAACCAGCATTTTCTCCTTTTTCCACAATGTGTCCTTCCCTTACCAAATCAAATTTCACTTTTTGATTCACGTTTATATTGTCGTCTGCAAATGCTTTCAATTTGGACTAGTCCAAAATTTTGTTGTTTGGTAAAGAGTTAAGGATCATTTTAAAAATCATTTTCAGATATAAGTTTAGATACAGAGAAAACTCATGAAGTCATTACCTCCTGCAGAGACTATTTTATCCAATTCATTCATTACTGCAACCATACTGAACTCTTTACCAAACAACAATATTTTTGACTAGATTGAACGGAAAGCATTTACAGACAACAGATTAAATACAAACTACTAAAACAACAATTCATTTCTTTGATAGAGTAAAAAACATTGTGGAAAAGCGAGAAAATGCTGGTCACCAGCATTTTCTTCTTTTCCAACAATGGTTTCAAAAGCCTTCTCTCTGTTAGGATTGTGTAGTAAACAGTTAATGCACTTAAATTCGACATGTCCACCTTATTAAAACCCTTGCTTCTAAAATTGGCTTGAAATACATGTGATGTAAGTGACGAACTAAACAGTTTGAGAAACATCCATGATATCATGTTGTTTTTTTCTTCATTTTCACACTGAAGATTATATTATATCTTGCCTTAAACTGATGCTGCTGCATTCACTCTATACCAATCAACAAATTTTAGGAGAAAAAGCATTTGCAGATGACAAACCAAGTATGGAGAAAATGATTTCTTTATTTGGTAAGGTAAAAAAAAAACATGTGGAAAAAGAAAAAAAATATTCTCTTTGTCCCCACAGTATTTTCAACAATTTTTCTTTGTCAAACCCCAGTAGGGCAGCCTTTAGCATACAGGACTTCAGACCTGTAGGTCTCATTTTTGAATCCTTTGCCAATTTTTTTCCAGGGATTGAAGATATTCATTGCGATAGGATTCATGCTTCTGTCACTTCTGATCTTTGTTACAGCAACAAGATACATGAGAAAACAGCCAGTGGCTTGGGAAGAATACTGTAGGAAGTAGAGGTATTAGATACTTCTGGAAGGTATGGATAGGTGCACTGGCTGCTATGATATAACCAAAATAATGCTGAAAAACAGTGTTAACTCTTTACCACAAAAGACAATTTTAGACTGGTCCAAATTAAAAACACAAGTTTGCAAACAACAAAATAGACTAACTCAAAAAATTGAAACTTGTTGCCTGTAGAGTAGAAAAGATTGTGGGAAAAGGAGAAAATGCTGGTTACCAGCATTTTCTCCTTTTCCCACAATCTTTTCAAAAGGCTTCTATCTTGAGGTTGTAAATCCAGGTTTTGTTTGGTAAAGGATTAAATATACAATTACAAATCATGCAAAAACCTTTACCCTTTTCCGAGTTTTAACATCCCTGAAGGACAGGGCTTTTGAAAACATCATAGAAAAAGGGAGAAAGAAATTGGTAACCATTATTTTCTTTTTTTTACCGCAATGTGTTCCGACCTTGTTCAAGATCAACATTTCATTTGTACCACTTTGAAATGTGCCAACTTAAAATGCTTTCAATTTAGAAGTCTCAAATTTGCTGCTGGTAAATTGTTAAATATGTGACATGGGCTTATTTAAATCATTTTGATTAAACGCTTTTTCAAGGGCTTTCTATTTCAATTTTCTTATCTTATTGGCTCATTCAGTGCCTTACAAATCTTCTGAATCTATGATATATGCTTGTGCAGATTTGAAAATGAGTTAAGCACATACCAAGAATCTGCCACAATTCTTTACTACATAACCCCCAATTTACCAACACTGAAGAACAAGGCTTTTAAAATGTCAACCAGCATTTTATGCTTTTCTCACCATGTTTTCTACCCTTTCAGAGACAAATTTCATCAATTCAGCTACATGTAATTTGTCGACAGCTGCAATAGCTCTAAATTTGGATCAGTGTAAATTTAAAAAAATTTTTTTTAGTGCAAGACGTTTCAAAAAGGTTTAGCCAGATTAATCTATACCACAAAATGCCAACGTTTAACAACCCTGGGAAAGAAGCCTTTTGAAAACTTGTGGAAATGAGAGGAAATGCTGGTAACCAACATTTTTCTCCTTTTTTCCACAATGTTTCCTAACCTAACAAAGAAAATCTGAGCCACACTAAAATTGTAATCTTCAAATGCTTTCAATTTTGTTGTCATTTAACCCATTACCACACAATCCCTACTTTTGAAGACCCCAAGAAAGAAGTCTGTAGAAAGCATTGTGGGAAAAGGAGAAAATGCCGGTTACAAAGCTGGTGACTAGCATTTTCTCTTTTTCCCACAATGCTTTCTACCCTTCACAAAACAAATTTCAAATTTTCTGTCACTTCTATTTTCTGGTCTGTGAATGCTTTTGATTTGGACAAACCTATAATTATGTCGTTTGGTAAGGAGTTAATCCTTTACTCCATAGATACTCATTTCTACGCATTCCTTGTAGGAGCCTTTAGAAAACATTGTGGCATAAGGTGAAACTGCTCGTGACGTGCAATTTCACCGTGTGTTACAATGTTTTTTATGCTATCAAAAGGTGTCATATACACATAAGAAACGGCACCATCCTTTCTGTTATTTAGGGCCAATTAGAGATACCATAGAAATGCCTTATGGGGTAAAGGGTTAAAGGCTAACTATAGGCCTTCAGGTAACCAACCTTTCTTGTAATATTGTGTTCCATCTGTAACTTCAGAGGTGCATGCAGTCCTTGTAGATTTCTCAACATACTTAGGTCCATTTTTAATTTGTTTTCGTTCCACTGAAACATAAATGAAACTAATAATTTATACATGTATTTCTTTGACTCTTTCCCACACGATCCCAAGTTTTAACGACCCTGCTGAAGACTGTTTTCAAAAACATTGAAGGAAAAGAAGAAAATGCTGGTAACCAGTATTTGTGCTTTTCTTTATTCTGTCTGCAAATGCTTTCAATTTGGCAATGTCTAGAAATTTGTTGTGAGGTAAAGAGGAATGTAAAACTAATGATAAATATTTCTATAACTAGTGAATAACAATTCAAAAAGTATGTAACTAACAGTGAACATTTCTGTAAGTATAACTCGTGATTAACATTTCTTTAATAACCCTTTCCCAAACAGTCCCTGGTTTTTTACGAACCTGAAAAAGAAGCCTTTTGAAAATATTGTTGGAAAAGGAGAAAATGCTGGTAACCAGCATTTTCTCCTTTTCCAAAAATGTTTTCCACCTTGCCAGAACAAATTTCATTTTTTGAGTTACGTTAATTTTGTTGTCTGCAAATGCTTTCGATTCAGACAAGTCTAGAATTTTCTTGTTTGGTAAAGAGTTAGGTTTAGTTAATGGATCTATATTTTCAGCAGTATAACCAATAACCAAGAGGCCCCTACCTCATTAATGGAAAATCATGAACATGTATATCAGCTTTATTCTGCCAAATTCGGGCTTCATGCATCCTAGTGATGCCTTGAACAAACGAGTCATCACATACCGTATAAGTACTTTTTTCTGCGGGGTCCAAATTCTACGGATTTTCAAAAAAACAGGGGGTTTAAAATTCTGCGTACCTTTTTTCTGCGCCAATGAATCTGATAAAAAATGGATTTAATTATTGCGCTTTATTTTGATACCGGTACCAGCTTCCATTTTGGACAGGTATACTCCATAAATGTATTTCGGTTGTTATCATCTTCAATGTAAAAGGACGATATTCATGTGGTTAAAACACACAAACGCACACTTTTTTTATGTGAATTAATAACTATTTTATTCATTGCAATACCATATCTATTTTTGTATCAGACCCAGAGAACATATTCTTCCAATGCTTCCAAGATCTGTGCCAATCTGAATCCATCAGTTTTTAACCCATTTTAATTGGTGCATTTTGACCCGCCATTTTGAGACAAGCTCTTTCAAAACAGTTATGGATAAGTGAACTGAGTCAATTGGTACCTCATCGGACCCATTTTCCCCAATCTGGGACACAATCTGTTCCGAATATCAATTATCAAAGGAAGATTTCAGCTTGGCTTTAACTTTCTCAAAATAATATTGGGGGAAAGGGTATAAATGGTTCGATGTGTGAAACTAACAATGGTATAACCTTTGTTTTCTACCCGTAGGCGATGTCATAATGGCATGCATATACCGTAAAGCGCGAATAATAGATCGCACCTACCGAACTGTAGAATAACTGTACATACAGTTAACATTAAGACTCGTTTATAATGTATGCAGGAGAGATCTAGTATTTAGAAAACATTGTGGGAAGGGAGAAAATTTATTGTGATAATCATATTATGTTAATACAGTACAGGTGGTGAAAGCCATTATATATAAAGAGTAGGAAATGGTAAAAAGACGATAATAATATGCCAAGTTTGATATTACATGTGTAATTTACATATGTCCCCACAAAACAACAACAGCAACAAGTAAAAGAACGACGACGGCGATAGAATCCTTTTTTTTATTTGGACTAAATTTTTGCGTCTTTTAAATCTGCGCTCCTGCATGTCCCCGCAGATAAAGCAGAAATAAAGTCACCGCAGAAAAAAGTGCTTATACGGTACTTCTTGATGAATAATACCCTTTTTTTCCCTAACAACCGACTGAATCATGAAGTAAACTGGTCCTTTGAGCTACAAATGGTTTGGACCAAAGTTAGCCTTTGCAGGCTGACTTGGGTTGATTTCTTTTGTAGATGCATTAACTCCCTTTACACAGAGCACGACTCAAATGTATTTTATACTTATGGCCAAAGTTATATTTATTTAACCCTTTCCCAAAAGACGAATTTTGGACTCTTCCAAACTAAAAGAGTTTGAAAACAACAATTTTAGATTTTGAAAAAATGGCAGAAAGTTCTCAAAAAAGGGTAGAATACACTGTTGGAAAAGGAGAAATTGATCGTTACGAGCAATTTCTCCTTTTCCCATAGTGTTTTCAAAAGACTTTTACTGCAGACACGTAAAAACCAGGGCTCATTTGGGAAACGGTTAAGAAATAATCTTCTTTCTATTGTGGTTTATCGTTCAATAAATCACAGTTGTGAGTTACGAATATCATTCAATAAATCACAGTTGTGAGTTATGAAGCACAATGAATAATCCATGAGGGCTATAATAGCCCATCACAACTCGTTTGGTTTATTGAACAATAAACCATGATAGAAAGATTATTTCCATTCTAACATGACCAACTCTTAATGAAAGGTAAAGCAAGTTCATACTTGGAGCAAAAACGCAGATGAAAAATATATTCCGTCGAATAACTTTCATACATATCCTTACTTTATGCAGAATGATGTCATTCCACATGTATAGAGTGATGTCACTCTTCATAGAATAACGCAGATTTTACCATGCTTTTGTTGCACTGTCTTTATAGTGCCGAATTAACATTTCATGTTAGAAATAAAAATATTAGCGGAGGTCTATTCTACTTCTGGCTTTGAAGGATAAAATGTGAAAAGTACAAAGAAATATTTACACATTTCTCTGAGTGTTCCAGTGGGTGAACTTTGGCATTTCCATCCCTTGCCTTTGGAAACCTGGAGAAGAAATTCAAACAGTTACGCAGGTAAATATATCAAAATAACACCAATCACACATGACTTGACTTTTACAGTGCTCTGTAACTGTTCACTAAAAATCATAATCGCAAATTTCATGACCCTATGGAGAAGAGTTTTGAAAACATTGTGCTGAAAGAAGAAAATTCTGTAAACCAGCATTTTCTCCTTTTTCCACAATGTTTTTGACTCCTTAAGAAAAAACAAACTGAAAAGATTTGCATCAGCTGTACTATTTTAGACAGGGTTAAATTGCTTTTGCAGTATAGATCAAGATCAGAAAGGGCAGAATGCATTATACGATGCTATTTACACTCTCCACTTTTTTGCATAATAATCTTGAAAAACACTAGATACTGAAATATTTTGCAATGTTTACTGACTGAAAAAGATGATTTCCTGTATTTAACCCTTTACCAAACAATCCCATGTTTTCACAACCCTGAGAAACAAGCCTTCTGAAAACAATGTGGGAAAAGGAGAAAATACTGGTAACCAGCATTTTCTCCTTTTCCCACAATGTTTTCTTCCCTTCCAAAAAGAAATTTCTCTTTGTGAGTCATCCTGAATTTGTTGTCTGTAAATGCTTCCAATTTGGACTTGTCTAAAATTTTGTGTGGTAAAGAGTTAATACTTCATCTTGAAATAGACACAACATGAAGTGGCAATTCTATCATGATGAAGTTTCACACATCTATCAAAAAAACAATTAATTCTTTACCAAATAACAACATTTTTGACTGGTCCAAATTGAAAGCACTTGCAGACGACAAAATAAAATGTAACTCAAAAACTGAAATTTGTTTCTGAGAAGCAAGGTAGAAAAGATTGTGGGAAAAGGAGAAAATGCTGAGGACCAGCATTTTCTCCTTTTCCCACAATATTTTCAAAAGGCTTCTACCTCAGGGTCGTCTAAAGTTGATTCATCATTGTGTGGTAAGGGTTAAGCAACCATGTCACAGACATATCAAAGGTTCCTGGTTTAATTATCCTATGATTAGATGAGTCAACCTTTCAGACTACCCACATCATCCTGCCAGTGAGGGTTAACTGTTTGCCAAACAATATTTTAGATAGGTCCAAACTGAAGGCATTTGCAGATGACAAATAAAAGTCACTGAAAATTGAAATTTGTTATGGAAAGGGTAGAAAATAATTTGGGAAAAGGAAAAATGTTGCTTACCAGCATTTTCTCCTTTTCTCAAAATGTTTTCAAAAGGCTGTTTTTTTTTTTCACTCTTTACCATGCAACGAGAATGTACATATGTAGAAATTGACAGCATTTTGCAGAAGACAATTTCAATGTAGATCAAATGATGAAATTTGTTTTTAATTGGGAGAAAATACTGTGGCAAAAGGCGAAAATGCTTTTAAAAAGCTTTTTTTCCCAAGGAATTTTAAATGGAAAAGGGTTCAGGACTGATTGAAGTCATCATTGAGAGTACATGTAGTTGTAACTTAATGTCAGGTGTTTTGGAAAATATATTTTTCAGCCTGTCCAAGTATTTTTTTAATATTCGGACTATCTTAAGATTGAACTTGAAATAGAATTCTTTTGACAAAAAATATAACGTGTCCAAACATATCGGGTGTTCAAATGCATTTGCGAGTTACGGAACATTCGATATCGCCGTTACGATCTACATACAGACAGACATATTGACGAAAAGTTTGTATAATGCAAGATTGTGTGCAAAGACAATTATGGGATGAAGTCCTTTTGTTACCTACTGTGCGTGTATTTGTCAAAGTAATTGTGCAAAGCCATAGGTGATAAATGTAATCAACAAGGTAAAGGTGTGAAAAATTGTCACATTATGTGCACGGTATCGATTTTTTATTTGACTGAGAGGTGGTGTTTTTTTTACATCAAAGATTCTTGTGAGAGCAACGGTGGATTCAGATCAGACTCGAAAATGGTCAACCCCCGAAATTTTGGGTGCCAAAGGACACCCGCGTTATAATGGAATCAGCGCTATAGCGCACTTCGTTCTAACGGGATTCCACTGTAGTTGATTTATGTTGGACAACTTGTTTCACAAGCTACATAGAATAGCAAATACTGATGTTAACTAAAAAAAAAACATTATTTCTATCCCTGCCAGTCAATACTGGTATTAACTAAGATTTATTTCCACCCAATAACCCAAAAAAATTTCTACCTTTGCCAAGTAAAATTTCTTACTCAGTATAAATAGATACATGATTGTATTTCATCGGCTTTATCCTATTTCTGTCAATCACTGCATATTTAACAGATGAAAAAAATGATGTTGGAGGGAAGACAATGATAACATTGAAGTCAAAAGAGAAATCATAAACATCAATGTTGTGGGTACTCAATAAAGAAGTCTTGACGAGGCAATTGTAATGAGTCAAGTCAACACTACATAGAATTTTTGAGATGATATGATGTTTTTAGGATGTGACTAGCCCCACAACATGGACGTGGTTAAAGCTAGTGTATAGTTTTTTACCCATATAGCATCTTATCTGGAACCCCTAAAGGTCCTTCAGGGAGCTGGATTTCCTGCATACCCTCAAAATCTGGTCTCATTGCTGCATTAAATGCCTGAAAATACAAACATAATTATGAACTTTACTGTTAATAATAGAATTCAAAGTTTACACAACCCAAAGAAAATGGCTTTCTGAAAAACCTACTGGGAAAATTGGTAACCTGCATTTCATTGCCTTTTGACCAAAAACCTCCTAACATTTCAATTCAGTTTTTACATAATAATTATGTTAGAATTGTGAACCAGTCTTCTTTCAAGATTGTTTCTACAATCTTTAGTCTTTTTGATGTTTCAATGTTTCTACAATCTTTTATCCTTATTCTTTTTTAGATTTCATTAAATGTTTTGGTTGGAGTATCTTGCAAACCATTAGATGATGTACATTCACTATCAGATCTCCTTTTCTGAATGTCTGTAGCTTTCACAGGGTTAATTTCTGATTATGGTGGTACCATTCTAATGGAAAACAGCTATGTCCACTATAATATTATCCTAAAAAAGTTGCTACGACTGAAGATGAGTATCAATGTATTACTTTGACCGAGCCACTTTTTCCTTCTAAGAATTATCATTTATAAATCTAGGGCCACTCTATTCTCATTATAAAAGGAGACAATAATTACCTCCCTTTTCTGAAAAATTACAAAATATCAACAAATAATTTCCAGATGGACATCAAATGCATTTCTGGTCGGTTAGAAATGTGCAAAATATTTATATCGGCATAAATCCTTATTTATGAACTAATAAAGAATTTCAGCCGATGTTGAGCTAGAAGCGTTAGGAGGGTAACACCTTAAATTCACTTTTAGACCTTTCCATCAACTTATTAAAAAAAAAAAGGCATCCTTTATTATAACCATATTATGTTTTCAATAAAAACTAGCCTTTACAATTATCATACATCAGGTGCCGATAAATTACCCCACCTGCCAGCAAGAACTTCAGCACTGATTTTGCCTCCTCCAATCAAATCATTTTATTTACACACCTGTTTGTTCATTTATCTTGGAAACTATTTCTCCCCCCCTCCCCAATCATCTAAGTATGAAGTCTGTATCATTCCTTTAATTAATCTACTCAAAGAGGCACTTCAACTATTAGAACTGATTGATGGTTACCAGTCTACATACACACAGGGAAGCATTCACTTCAATCAAACCTATTGCATTTTAACCCATTACCAGTCAACAACATCAAACAAACCCAAATGTTATTTTTTTAACACTTAAGAATGAAGAAGAAGACTTTTAAAAACATTTGGAGATAAAATAATAAATGCGGAATGCCAGCATATTCTACTTCAACTCTTTACATAACAACATAAATTTAGACTGGTGCAAATTGAATACATTTGCAGACAACAAAATAAACAGAACTCAAAAATGAAATTTGTTTCAAGCAGGATGGAAAACATTGTGGGAAAAGGAGAAAATGCTGGTTACCAGCATTTTCTCCCTTTCCCACAATTTTTTCAAAAGGCTTCTCTGTCATGGTCGTAAAAACAAGGGATTGTTTGGTAATGGGTTAACCTACATTTTCAAAAGCCTTATGCATACTGGTAATTTACCAAGAGGCTTCATGCTATTAGTGATTCCAGTACTTTTTGTGGACAAAGTAGATTCAGATCAGACTGCACTGAATGTGCAGTCTGATCTTGGATCTACACCATTTGAAAGGAGGTATCTTTTCCGCTAAAAAGAAGGTATCTTTCCCGCTAAAAAATAACTTTCAAAAAGCAACATTAGGACTTTTGCTATTGGCCAGAAAGTTGGATAATATAAATTTATAACGGTATCAGGGCTAAAAACACAGGTTGATATGCCGGATAAAGTAGAGTCACTAGTAAAAGAGAAATTACAAACTAGAGGTGTCACTGAATGTGACTTAATATCCCCACCAGTCCTGTGACAGAAAAGTGTAAGGACCAGCCCTTTGACAGAAAAAAAGTGTCAAGTTCAAGGGGAGATAACTTCTCAACCAGGAAGAGTTGACACTTGAAAATTCCATCTTGCAAATCTTCAATATAATTATAATCACTATAATTATGTGCAAAGTTTCAATACAATTGAAGAAAAACTGTAGGAGTTTGTGACACAAAATTACTAGTATTTTGTACACAGACGGACACACAGATGCACACATGGACGGTGTGACACACGGACAGACAAGCTGATTCCAGTACACCCCCGAAAACATTGTTACCAGCATTTTCTCCTTTTCCCACAATGTTTTCAAAAGGCTTTTCTCTCAGGGGCGTCAAAAGTAGGGATTCTGTGGTAATGGGTTAACTCTTTACTACACGATACCAACTTTAAATGACTCTGAAAAAGAAGCGTAAAGAAAATGTGGGAAAAGGAGAAAATGCTGGTAACCTGCATTTTCTCCTGTTCCCTCAATATTTTCTACCCTATCAAAATCAGAAATCATCAATTTACCAAGATTTAACCGTTTCCCAAACAATCCCTGGTTTTTACGGGTCTGGGATAGTAGCCTTTTGAAAACATTGAGGGAAAAGGAGAAAATGCTGGTAACCAGCATTTTCTCCTTTTCCCACAAGGTTTTCTACCCTATCATAGACAAAAATAATCCTTTCAGCAAGAGTGGAATTGTCGTCTGCAAATGCTTTCAATTTGGTCTACTCCAAAAGTTTATTGTTTGGGAAAGGGTTAATTTGTTGTCTGCAGATGCTTTGAAATTGGTTCAGTCCAAAAATTTGTCATTATGGTAAAGTCAGTAAGCATGCTCAAGACTATACCATCAGCATTTTGGTGTAACAATTTTTCCTTCTCTTGTTATCTTCTTGTTCTGTATTTATTGTTATAAGCATATGGTTTGTTTTCAGATTTTTCCATACTGTTTACATATAAGCAGCCGCTCTGTTTTCCTAACACTATCTACTGATATGATGAAGTTCAAAAGCCATCTGCCTTCGATTAACTCTTTGCCACACAATAACGACTTTTAATTCTTTACCACATGGCAGAATTTCAGACTTGCAATTTAACACCATTACTGCAATAGGAAAAATTGATTGTTGATACCTGATAGCAACTTTTCCTTTTGCTTATAAAAGATGTTGCTCAACAAGAGGACCATGATGGCCCTGTATCACTCTACTGTTCTGTAGATAAATGATTGTCATGATACTATAAGGCAGAGCAATAATCAGTAAGATACATCAGTGTGTTGCCATTGTCAAATGGTAAATAATTCAGCTATACCCAGAAAAATAAAAATGCCCATTTAACTGGGCATGGATGTAGATTTCTACCCAAAATTCTTTTAGTATTTTATATATATCCCTTGTTACACAATAATGACTATCATGTTAATCATTTATGAAATAAGAACTTCTACCTAGGAAATAACCCCAAACTATTGTATTTCATCACTTTTTCTACATGTGTTTCTACTTCATAATTAACAACATGTTATTTGAAAGCTATCTTTGCACACACAAAAAAGTTACCAGCCTTTGAAGAAGCTTGAAAGTTTCTGCTGCAAGACAAAAATGTCATCTACAGGAGGTAATGTGCTTTTAACCCTTTCCCAAACTATCCCTGGTTTTTACGGGTCAGGAATAGAAGCCTTTTGAAAACATTGTGGGAAAAGGAGAAAATGCTGGTTACCAGCATTTTCTCCTTTTCCCCAAATGTTTTCTACTCTATCATATAGAAAAATCATGTTTTTAGCAACTGTTAATTTGTCATCTGCAAAATGCTTTCAATTTGGTCTGGTCCAAAATTTGCTGTTTGGGAAAGGGTTAACTCTTTACCCACACACGAAAATTTTAGACTGGTTCGAATTGGAAGCATTTGCAGACAACAAATTAAATGCAATTCAAAAATTGAAATTTGTTTCCATCAGGGTTGAAAACATAGTGGGAAAAGGAGAAAATGCTGGTCACCAGCATTTTCTCCTTTTCCTACAATGTTTTCAACAGGCTCCTTTCTCAGGATCGTTAAAAGTCGGGATTGTGTGGTAAAGAGTTAATTCAAACTGCAAGCTTAAATATATACACCTGTCAGTTACTTTTCCTATCTTCCAACACATTAAAATTTTATCATTCACTATCATGCACTTTACACATCTGTAGCAGTGTAAAATTGGCTGAAATTTATACCAAATGGCTGATTTGTTGATCAGTTTTTGCCATTTTCAAATTCTCAGTCATAACATGGTGACAGCTTAATTATTTAACTGTGCCCTTGATTTCTGTGGTACTTAACCAGAGCTCTGAATTATCATGCTGAAAAACACACCAGTGACAAACCAAGCCCCTTAACACTTTACCACACAATCTCAACTTTAAACAACCCTTAGCCTACTGAAAGCATTGTGGGAAAGGAGAAAATGCTGGTAACCAGCATTTTCTCCTTTTCCCACAATGTTTTCTTCCCTTCCCACAAGAAATTTAAAATTTTCATTCACTTTTATATTGTTGTCTGCATTGGCTTTCAATTTGGACTCATTAAAATTTTGTTGTTTGGTAAAGAGTTAAGTGATGATCGAACCTGTGGCCTCTAGGCTGCAAATCCTTCACCTTCACCACTGAGTTACTTAGAAGATCCCAAACATAAAACTTACTTACACCTTTACCCCATAAGGCATTTCTATGGTATCTCTAATTGACCCTAGATAACAGCAAGGATGAAGCAGTTTCTAATGTGTATGACACCTTTTGATAGCATAGAAAACCTTGTGACAAAAGGTGAAATTGCTCGTCACGAGCAATTTCACCACAGTGTTTTCCAAAGGCTCCTACAAGCAATGTGTATAAATGAGTATCTATGGAGTAAAGGGTTAATAAGAGCATTTTCTTCAATTTGCATTACTTTCACTAGACAGTACTATGATTCAAACTAATTTTTTAACACTTCCTCTTGAAGCTCTCTCTTGAACCCATAGTTTCAAAGACCCTAAAAATAACTTACACAGTTTGGGAGAAAAGAATAAATACTTGAAATCTGCATGTTTTTCTACCCTTCAAAAAACAAGTTAGAATTTCTGGGTCACATTCAATTTGTTGTATGCAAATGTTTTAAAATTGGATATGTTTAAACATTTTGTCATTTGGTTCTGACAGTTCATTTTTTGAGTCTTTACTAAAAATTCATTTTCAATCAATTGACTAAGACAAAAGCTTGCTTGTCACATCTCTTAACCCTTTCCCAAACGACAAACTTTTGGACTAGACCAAATTGAAAGCATTTGCAGACGACAATTCAACTCTTGCTGAAAAGATGATTTCTGTCTATGATAGGGTAGAAAACATTGTGGGAAAAGGAGAAAATGCTGGTTACCAGCATTTTCTCCTTTTCCTACAATGTTTTCAAAAGGCTACTATTCTAGACCCGTAAAAACCAGGGATTGTTTGGGAAAGGGTTAAGGCAGTAACATCTCAAAATATCCAAGATTGAAGACTCAAGACTCCTCATAATGTGACATCAGTCTGAACTCTATCATCTTCGCGAGCCAAGGTTACGATCACTATGTGGATCTTACCTTGGCTGATTGAGCCTGATTTCGAGATTCCTGCGATGTGCCCTCTATTGGATGCTGGTTTTTACCCCCCCCCCCCCTTTACATCATATTTCTAAAAGCAAATGAAGTATCGTTTTACAAACCGCTTACGAATACACATGAAGCGACAAGCAGACATCCATGTGGGTTTCCATGTTTACCTTCTATTCGAAATGCTACGAGCAATTTCATTCGTTGCAGTTAGAGCTGGCTGCATCCAATGAAAAAGATATCGGGGGAATGTAAAAATCAAGCTCGATCCGCCAAGGGGAGAGTAGCGTAGTGAATCGTCAGCCTTGGCTTGCAAAGATGGACTTCTATACAAAAAACCCTTTACAAGAAGACAAAATTTTGGGTAGGTCCAATTTCAAAGCATTTGCAAATGACAATTTCAATGTTGCCCAAAAGGTGATTTTATTCCTCTGACAGGGTAGGAAAAATTGTGGGGAAAGGAGAAAATGCTCCTTTTCCCACAATGTTTCAATGCTTTCAAAAGGTCAATAAAAAAGTTGGCATTACATGGTGAAGGGTTAGGTCCTTTTTAAGCAAAGAGTGAATGAGTGCTTTACTGAATAGTGCCATGTTTTATCTCCACCAAGGAAGAATGCTCTTGAAAACAATTAGGGAAAAAGAGAAAATTCTGCTAACCAGCATTACTTTCTTTGACCACAATATTTTCTACCTCATTCAAAATTAAATTCAAGCGTCTTTTAGACATGTTTGAATTGCCATATGCATACTATGCAGATGCTTTCAATTTGGACAAGTCCAAAATTTTAATGCATGGCAAAAAATTAAGGTGTGCTTACAAAGATACACTAGTGCAAAATTCATCTCTGAGGCAAAAGGGACAAGAAATTTCCTTCAGCATGATCAGCTGTCACTTTGTGTAATTCAGCCAATACCCCAATCAATCAATGTCAGGAAGCGATTCCTAACATGCATTTCAATACTTTCAATTCTTTAATCAGAAGGGTTCCCCCCTCCCAAAAAAGCTATTATGCATCTGCCAAAACAATTATAGAGTGCCAAGAACACATCCGACAAGCTTTCAAAACCAAGAATAAATTTTTCCTGGGCAGGCTTCTCTAAAAATAGGTTAACTGATAAATTCCTATACAAATACAACTTTTTATGCATAATGCAGTCAACACCTTTTTAACCCTTTACTCCGTAGATACTCATTTCAACACATTGCTTGTAGGAGCCTTTGGAAAACATTGTGGTAAAAGGTGAAATTGCTCGTGACGAGCAATTTCACCTTTTGTCACAATGTTTTCTATGCTATCAAAAGGTGTCATATACATATAAGAAACAGCATCATCCTTGCTATTATCTAGGGTCATTTAGAGATACCATAGAAATGCCGTATGGGGTAAAGGGTTAACTGACAGAGTAAGGAGGCTTACAGCTTGCAACATGAAGAACTTCCATAATGTTTCCATATTCATCCCGGTTCCTCAACTCCATTCTTTTTCTGCAAACATTTCTGCTTTGCCACTTACCTTAACACTTTACCACACAATCCTGACATGTAACGACCCTGAGAAAGAAGCCTAAAGAAAGCATTTTGGGGAAAGGAGAAAATGCTGGTAACCATGATTCTTTTCTTTGCAAAGTTGATGATCATTGATTCCTTGATCACTGTGAAGGAAAGTATTTAATCATACTGACTGCTGCATAAAACACAATCAATAAATCACTCAAAATCAGACATTGCAGAGCATGCAGTCTGAACTTTGATCTACAGTTCCCTCAACTTGATTGACAAATGACAAAATTTTAGTCTGATTTGAAAGCATTTGCCTACAACCAATCAAAACTATATCAAGACTTGAAATTTGTTTTTGTAAAGGTAGAAAACATTGTGGTAAAAGGTAACCTGCATTTTCTTCTTTTTTCATAATGTTTTCGAAAGCTTTCTCTATCAGGGTCATTAAAACTATTACTTGGAATTGGGTGATTAATGGTTGTAGAAGTTTTATGCTAACAGTAACTGTTGCATCATACAAAAGTGATATTTATCATAAACAATTTGAAAAAAAAAGAAGTGTACAATACCAGTCTATAACCCAGACAGATTGCCTGATACCAGAACAGTTACAGTCATGATTTTCTCTTTTTCATTTGAAAATTAATGCATCTACCACACACAAAGTTTGAGAAAGAAAAAAAAAAGAGAGCTGTTTTTTTTCCTCAATATGTTTATTTGTTAAATTTTTGTCTTATTTTCAGCAACTTTTGTGTTTTTGCAATTTAAGCATCACATTCAAGTGTGAGATTCTTGAAAAAACGGGAGTTATCCATAAATCTTTTCCCCATCAACAAAAATTTGGAGACATCCACACTGTAAGTGATAATTTTACGGACAAGTGTTGCTTACAATCAAAAAAATGTTGGTGGAAATAGAGATAATGTTTGTTATTAAAGCAAATTCTCCTTTTCCAATATGGTTCTCAAATACTCTTTCTCCGGGTTGTTGAAACTCAGGATTGTATGGTAAAGGGTTTAACAGTTTGAAATACCGGTACTGCAGCATTGTTTTATTTTACCATAATGTCTTTACTCTCTTCAGTTATGTACTTATTTT
Source organism: Tridacna crocea (assembly GCA_943736015.1). Classification (NCBI taxonomy): domain Eukaryota; kingdom Metazoa; phylum Mollusca; class Bivalvia; order Cardiida; family Cardiidae; genus Tridacna; species Tridacna crocea. Next base: position 42,036,433 of record OX031063.1, read on the forward strand.
TTTTCCAAATTTCTTAACAATACTAGAGCCAAAAATAATTCGCAAACAAGAGTGCCAAATCTCATACAAATTGGTTTATCAACCCAAAAAAATGCTGAAAGTAAACAATATTATGGCTCTGAAGTTTCCAAAACAATGACACGCTTGTGAAAAAAGCAGCCCCTTTAGCGAGGACCACACCCACAGCCCAAGGTTTCAATAGATCTATGGAAGACCAGATAACAGTTTTTGTTCAGTCTGATTTTTAAACCTTCAGCGCCCTAAACAGCAACTCAAGTCACAAAAGGTGCTTTTTGTGGTTACAGTGCAAGGAAGGGTTGAAATTATCTAGGTCTTGAAATTTTCATGTGGCATTAAGATGAGGGGAGAGAAACATTTTACAGAAATTCAAATCCAGATTTTACAACTTGCAGGTTTGAATTGTTGGCACCTGTGTCTGCTCAGTATAAAAGTGCCAGAGAAAAAAATGAAATGCATCTTTACCCTGAGATTCAATTGTCTGTAAAATTTTTGCCATTTGAAGTTGTGATTACCAAGAGGTCTGTGTACACTTTCACATAAAACAATGTGTGCCACTTACGTATTGAAATTAATTGCAGACAGGAGAATGATATGCAATTGGTGATAAAAAAACGAACAGGACACCCGGATGATAATGAAGCTGGCGAGTCATTTATGACAGAGTAACGAAGGTGTTATTCCTCTTATCTAGTGTAAAGTGATATAGCTTTTTAAGTTACTTGCTATTTCATCTGACCAAATGATGTCAAATGTAGTAATACTTATCCAGAAACTAATTTTCAAGAAAAAATAGAAAGCCAAAAAAGCGTGAAAACCTATAATACATACTACAATTAGCAGCGTGGCATCGTCCAATCAGAGGGACTTCAAACTATCTTCTTATCTTTAATATAAATGAATTTTAAAAGTGAATTTACACAAATTTCTGAATAAAGCAGTAAGTGGAAGCTAAAATTCTGTCATGAGTGGAAAAAGTGTTGTTTTATGAAATGAAAATATAGTTTGGGGGAAGGAAAGAGGGGTGACGTCTGCAAATGGTTGAACTATTAGGTACATGTCTGATTGTTTTTTAACTCATTTAGAAATTATAAGGAACAAAACGGATGATACTGATTAAAGCAGAAAACTTAATTGTATTAAACTGATTAAAGTGCAGAATACAACCTCTTTATAAACTTAATACATGAAGACTATCATGTTTACAACATTGTCACAGTATTTTAAGCAAAAAGACATTCACAGTTAAATGCAGTCTGAAATCGATTGTATTAAAGCTAGATGGTTTGCTCTTCCGATTACAAAGCGATAATCAAAAGAGATTTTAAACCGATTGCCCTATAGGGGTGTAACGATACATCAATGCATCCCGATTGTGACTGTCCCTATAGCAATGCATCGATTGCCATGTCCAACATCGATAACAATCGCCGATATTTTCTTAAACAATCGATAGTTTCGATAGTCAATACTAGAAATTGTTGTTAGCCTGTTAGCTTGATCTAATCTGCTGTTTGGGGTTCATTTTGAAAGAATAAAATAGTGAATTTAAGACCATTACAATGCTGAGTACTTTCATTGTTACTATAAGGCATGCTCGATTTCAGTCTTTAGTATACGCCTTTTGGACATTAAAGATCGATTCCATTTTAAAATCCTTTACCTGACACAATCTTTTCAAATTGGGATAATTGTAAATGCCCAAATATTTCCTCTTTTTCTCACATTTTTTGTAATCCTTTCAAAGACTTAAACTCTATCATCTGAGTCAAATTTTATTTGTTGTCCTCATAAGTAATGTTTCAAATTTAGACACATCTAAAATCTAAATTTCATGAACAATTACAAACAAGTGGGCCCAGGTGTATCGCTCCACTAGTAGCTGGCTGATATGTAAAATTCCTACATGCAAAATATTGCAATACTTGGCCAGTTGGTTTTGAACATAATTATGACTCTTGAGACAGGACTAAAATTGGTAGCTCTAGTTCTTATGGTAAGTAACAATTTCTACAGATTTCACTATGTAAGCCATGTAAAACTTCTGACCCCTGGGGTGGAATCCATTTCGACCCTAGGACTATAATTTGGGCAATCTTGGTAGACGCCCACAAGATAAAGATAGATGCGAAATTTGATAGCCCTAGGCTTTATGACTAAGTACAGGGAGATTTCCAAGGTTTTGTCTATATCAATGAAGCCCATGCAAAACTTCTGACCCCTCCCAGGGCTGGGGCAGATTTTCAACCAATGGGCTTTAGCACTCTTGGTAGAGGCCCACTAGATTAAGTCACATGCAAAGTTTGATAGCTCTAAGCTTTAAGGCTTGTTACAGGGAGATTTCTAAAGTTTTCTCCAAATAACCCCATTTAAAACTTCTTAACCCCTTCCCAAACAATCATGGGTTTTCACGGCCCCGAGAAAGAAGCCATGTAAAAAGCTTACGGTAAACAGCATTTTCTCTTTTTCCCCACAAGGTTTTCTACACTTCCTAAATCAAATTCAAATTTTTGAGTCCCATTTATTTCGTTGTCTGTAAGTGCTTTCCATTTGGACCAGTCTAGAATTTTGTCGTTTGATACAGCATTAATCTTTAGAAACCCACATTGGTTTGGGCTAGTCCAATTAAAAAAAGCATGCAGTCTACAAATCACACATGGATCAATCCATGAAATTTGTCTTCAAAAACTTTAGAAAACTGGTTTCCAGCAATTTCTGCTTTTTCCACCATATTTTAAAAAAAAGCATTTTTGGGAGTGTCTTTAGAGCATTGGATTGTTTAGTAAAGAGTTGAGTCTATTAGTGAAGTTAAGATCACAAGAAAACTTTACAGTAGATCCTTTGGACTGGCTCCAAGATTGTTGCAAAAACCTCCGAGATAAAAATCGTAAATCGAGTATAACCCAGTATGCTGCTAGATAAGTAAATAAAACAGACCGTTTCTTCAGTCTCTGGAGGAAATTATGAGGTTTTCCATCAATTTCGAAATACTTGATAAATATTTTAAGCTTTTTAACCCATTAGCACACGAGAAAAATTTAGACTGGTCCAAATTGAAAGCGTTTGCAGACGACAAAATAAAAGTGACTGAAAATTCGAAATTTGTTCTGGGAAGGGTAGAAAACACTGTGGGAAAAGGAGAAAATGCTGGTTACCAGCATTTTCTCCTTTTCCCACAGTGTTTTCAAAAGGCTTCTTTCTCAGGGGCGTCAAAAGTAGGGATTGAGTGGTAATGGGTTACATGTACAGGCTTCTCCTTGGAAATTATATGTTTCAAGTAAACAACCTGAATACCTTGAAGAGCCCACTACGCTCATGACTTATGTCTTAACCCTTAAGCTGCTAAGCTTGACTCAAAGACCTTTTACAGACAGTGTAGATCAAGATCAGACTGCACAGAATGTGCAGTCTGATCTTGGATCTACTCTATCTGAAAAAGAGATTTGTTTCCCCAAAAGTATACCTTTGAAATTGCAAAAGAGTTGGTTTTGATATCGCTTTGAACCTTTCATTTCACTTACTCAGCAGCAGTTAAATTAAGCAAAAGCAACTTGTGTCTTCAAACTTAAACTCAAAACTCTCTACTAATTATTTTAATTTTAGACTGGTCCAAAATGAAAACATTCACAGACAATAAATATGGCTTCATTTAATGCTTTTGTCCGCAAAACACAATTGGAAAAGATGAAAATGCTCAGAAGTTTCAATGTTTTTCCCATGTTTAAGCACTGTTTTCTCTGTTTCCGACATTTCAACGTCTTACCAAATGACAAAATATTAAACTCCCCTTCACTTTCTAGAACAGACCATGATAATACCAAACTAAGATATTCAAAGACGACCATTATGCTATTAATGTGACAAAATTCAATGCTACAAAAGCTGTAATCGCTGTTTCTTGCATACTTGAAAAGTTAACAATGGGAATTTACCCGACGCCTCATTACTGGGACTGTTTACTTATTCTTCCCCTAAACAAAAAGTAATAAACATAATAAGGTCAAGAAACGCTTATAAGTGTTGTAATGTTAAACCCTTTACCCCATAAGGCATTTCTATGGTACATGTATCTCTTATTGACACTAAATAACAGCAAGGATGAAGCCGTTTCTTATGTGTATATGACACCTTTTAATAGCATAGAAAACACTATGACAAAAGGTGAAATTGCTCGTTACGAGTAATTTCACCTTTTGCCACAATGTTTTCCAAAGACTCCTACAAGCAATGCATAGAAATGAGTATCTATGGAGTAAAGGGTTAAGTGAATGCTGTTACAAGTTGTGGTTACATCAGTTTGCCCTCAGTGGACAGGTTTTTGGACGCCTCGTTACCAGGACTGCTTACTTATTTTCTTCCCCGAAACAAAAAGTAATAAACATAATAAGGTCAAGAAATGCTTATAAGCGTTGTAATGTTAAGTGAATGCTGTTACATGTTGCAGTTACATCAGTTTGCCCTCAGTGGACACTGGACAGGTTTTCGAAATTGTGGTCTCTCTTATCGTTCAGCTTATGCATAATCATTAATGTAGAACAATTAAAAATGATGTAGGAGGAGGAAATGCTAGTTACCAGCATTTTCTCCTTTTACATAATGTTTCCTACCATTTTAAGACTTAAAGGTGGCCCTTCAGGTTTTGGGACAAAAATTTTACAACAAGAGGGCCAAATGGCCCTGGATCGCTCACCTGAATTTTTGAGAGGACCATAGCCTTTTTTTTTTTTTTGAAGGTATTGAAACACTGGAAACAAAATCATTATTTTGCCAAGCAATTTTAAAACGTCACGTGTAAAAGTCCTTTCAAAATCTGACCAGCAGTTTCAGAAAAGAAGAATTTTTAGGAGTTTCTTAATTTCCGTACAGTGCAAGTAGCCCCCCTTCACCAGATCCATATTTCTTGACCTATCAAAATTTCGCGAACAGATTTTGAAAAAGGTCATTCAAGGAATATTTCTATGAAATAATTTTCAAATCTGACCAGCCATTTCAGAGAAGATGAATTTTCAAGAATTTCTTCATTTCCATATAGTGCAAGTAGCCCCAATTCAACAGAGGCATGGTTCTTGACGAATCAAAATTTCACATACAATTTTTGAAAAGGCTCACCCAAGGAACATCTCTGTAAAATTATTTCAAAATCTGACCAGCCGTTCGAGAGAAGAAGAATTTTTAAGAATGTCTTCATTGCCCTATAGCGCAAGTAGCCCCCATTCACCAGAGCCATGTTTCTTGACAGATCAAAATTTCACAAACAGTTTTTGAAAAGGGTCACCTAAGGAACATCTCTATGAAATTATTTCAAAATCTGGCCAGCGGTTTCAGAGAAGAAGAATTTTTAAGAATTTCATCATTTCTGTATAGTGCAAGAAGCCCCCATTCACCAGAGCCATGTTTCTTGACGAATCACAATTTCGTGAACAGTTTTTGAAAAGGGTCACCCAAGGAACATCTCTGTGAAATTATTTTAAAATCTGGCCAGCGGTTTTACAGAAGAAGATTTTTAAAGAATTTCCTAAAAAATTCCATTTCGTTGCCATGGCAACCAGAGTTTTTGACGAAATTAAATTCTGTGAACAACTTGAAAAGAGGACCTCCCAAGGAACATTCCATCCAAGTTTGGTCCAAATTGGCCCAGCGGTTTAAGAGGAGATGATGTTTAAAGAATTGTTGACGACGCACGACGGACACCGGGTGATCCTAAATGCTCCCCTTGAGCATGTTGTGCTCAGGTGAGCTAAAAATACAAAACAATCATCCTCCTATTCCCAAAGCCTTATAATTTTCATCATAAAGCCCCATTAGTCAAAAACCATCCGACAACGAGAAATTAGAGATTTACTACAGCCCTGGTCGACACTGAAGGGAAACACGGTCTATTTTTACATCAGCAACTCGCTCATTTACATACCGGAAATACACAGACGAAGCTTCAAACATAGCTTCCGAAGTGCTAGACATTATGGAAAATAATTACATGTTTGTTATGTTATGGTATTTAAGAGTCATTAGTCATGTGCAAGTCACTTAACATTCCCAGAATGCTTTTTTTATTTTTGGCGGGAAATCTAAAAATAGCTTAACCCATTACCACTCGAGAAAAATTTAGACTGGTCCAAATTGAAAGCATTTGCAGACAACAAAATAAAGGTGACTAAAAAATAGAAATTGGTCCTGGGAAGGGTAGAAAACACTGTGGGAAAAGGAGAAAATGCTGGTTACCAGCATTTTCTCCTTTTCCCATCGTGTTTTCAAAAGGCTTCTTTCTTAGGGGCGTCAAAAGTAGGGATTGTGTGGTAATGGGTTAAGAGGCTTCGTAGCCATTTAAGGGAATACCACAAAAAAAAATTTTTTTTTTAATTTTATGATTCTTAATTATTGATGATTTGTATTGTTTTTTCATGTAAATTTCAGTGATATACATATTTTTAGGCCAGGGAATCCCTCTCAAGGGATTCCCTTGCCTATAGCGATCGTAAGCTGCCTATTCAGACAAAAATGTTGGACGGTGTGTCCACTCTATATGGCTGAGTCCGCCAAAACAACTAGTTTCCGAAGTATATACAGAGATTGCTTATCACTAGTGTTGGGCAATCGGTTTAAAATCTCAATCGATTATCGCTTTATAATCGGAAGAGCAAACCAACTACCTATCGATAGTACAATCGGTTTAGACTGTCACTCCATTTAACTGAGAATGACTTTCTGCTTAAAATACTGTGACAATATTGTAAACATGAAAGTCTTCGTGTATTAAATTTATAAAGATGTTGTATTCTGCACTTTAATCAAAATCATTCATTTTGTTCCTTATAATTTCCAAACGAGTTAAAAAAGAATCAGACATATATACCTTATAGTTCAAACATTTGCAGACGACCGTCTTTCTCTCCATCCCCCCCCCCCCCCCCACTATATTTTCATTTCATAAAACATTTTTTTCCACTCATGAACAGAATTTTAACTTCCACTTATTGCTTTATTCAGAAATTTGCGTAAATTCACTGTTAAAATTCATTATTAAAGATAAGAAGATGGTTTGAAGTCTCTCTGATCGGACGATGCCACGCTGCTCACTGTAGTGTCATGGGTTTTCGCGCTTTTTTGGCAATCTATTTTTTATTGACAGTTACTTTCTGGAGAAGTGTTACTACATGATTTGACATCATTTAGTCAGTTTAAATAGCAAGTAACTTAAAATGCTGTCACTTTACACTAGAAAAGAGGAATAACACCTTCGTTACTCTGTCATAATAGACTCGCCAGCTTCATTATCATCCGGGTGTCCTGTTCGTTTTTTTATCACCAATTGCATATCATTCTCCTGTCTGCAATTAATTTCAATACGGAAGTGGCACACATTGTTTTATGTGAAAGTGTACACAGACCTCTTGGTAATCACAACTTCAAATGGCAAAAATTTTACAGACAATTGAATCTCAGGGTAAAGATGCATTTCATTTTTTTCTCTGGCACTTTTATACTGAGCAGACACAGGTGCCAACAATTCAAACCTGCATTTTATACTGATCGTGTTCAATCCATTTATCTGCCCGATGAACGCAAGCTAGGTTATATGAAGTTTTAGGTGATAATTTCATGCCTCAGATTGATATTTAGGTAAATATCTTTCATCGCCAAAGACAGGTCATTTCAAATTTGCCAATGTCAAAACCCGGGCTCAGGGAAGCTTGCCGAGTTGTCAACTTTTGTCAAGACATTCATGGACAAAGATTCGTTTCTCATTTTTCAGCTAGTTTTAGTGTTTGTTATCTACTATGTTTAAAATCCAAGATTGTGATTGATAAGTCACAAAACAAAGCGTTAAAAACCAGAATTCAAGTTTTGGCACTAAGCCAGCTTATCAACCGATTACAATCGATTCCGGGATTTCTCAATCGATTATCGGATTATCGGAATTGGAAGCCAAAACCAACTGACTTTCGACTATAGTCGATCATCGGCCCACCACTACTTATCACACGGTGTAAATGCTTTCCTATCCTCAAAGCTTTCATCTGCAAAATGCCATGGAATTGCAAGGGTATTACGACCCTTTAATAACTGACAAGTATGTGTTTTTTATCCCGTTTTTATCATTAACACTGACCTAATAAAGGCATAACCTAATAAACTTAGCTTTATCTGACAGTTGTGTATTCCTACGCGCTATATACGGTTAATATCTATAATGCTCTCTCTTGCACTCCGGATCATCATTCATGTATGATGAGAGTAACGAACGACAACTCTGCTCGAAATTTGTCTATAATGTTGTGTTGACATTTGAACATATGTGTCACAAAACGCGTCTCCGCTAAAATGCGATTGTAAATAAAGCAAACTACATATAGAATATTGGCCCGTGTTACGTTTATCACTTTTTTCTCATGTATATCAACTAAATCTAGGGTACTTCAGCGGAATGCTGGAGAAATCGGCCCCTGGAGAAATAGTCCCCAAACTGCTTGGCCCGTGTTATGTTTATCACTCCGGAGAAATCGTCCCCTGGAGACGATTTCTTTGGTGAAATTGTCCCCAAATAAAATTTTAGAAAAATCAACCCCAACATCAAATTTCATCCATATCGTTAATGAAGTTGTCTATAAAAATATTTTTGAAAGTTCATTGTCTTTAGTATGTACATTATGTGTATTAGTTACCTTTATCCAAGAGTTATTTGGTAGTTTTGTCATTGTTTATACTGCCTATTTCACATTGATAGGATGTATTTCACACCTTTTACACCTGTCACAAATAGATTACACCTGTGTGATTCTTAAAAATGTCTTTGATTGACTTTGATTTGAAACCAAATAAATGCTTATAATTTTTTTCTGTAGTCGTTCGCTTGTCATTTAATGTATTTTTTTTTTTATCTCTCTCTCTACAAGTGTCATATGACAGGGGCATCAGTGTCTCTGACACACATATTTCTAGTGTTCACTGGGGCTTGTGTGCATCCGAATATTTCCGGTCCATAACTTCTACAATTGTGGATGGATTTCAAAATAATTTGGCACAATTGACCTCCATCACGAATAAATTTACCATTTGAAATATCTGTTGAAGTAGGTTGAAGATCAAGGTCACATTGAAGGCCAATTTTTTGTCCGAACCATAACTCCTACATTTTTAGATAGATTCCATTATAAATTAGCATAATGCATTGTTCTCCATCATGAGCAGAAGTTCCCTTTGAAACATTTACTCAGGTCCAGGGTCTAGGTCAAGCTTGAGGGTCAAGTGTTCGCTGGCTTGACACAAGTTGTCCTTGGACAACGATTATGAATTAGGATTAACGTCTTTTTATATTATGTAGATATAAGTATCGAAGCTCAAGTCACTGTGACTTGTCCGTAAAATAGGCAAGTAAAATAGGTAAACCGAGCCTAATTGTTTTCTCAAAACAATCCAACCTTTTCATAGTATTTTATTGAGAAAACATTTTGGCTAAAAGAGAATTTGCTTGTAACAAGCAAGTCCTCTCAATTTCCCCAAAATCTTACTTTTCAATATACACGAAGAACTACTTTGGATTTTCATCTACAACTTCCTTCAAATATGACCAGTTCGAAATTTCGTCGACTTGTGGAAGGTAGAGACAACATGACCAACTGCCATATCACTCAATCTTTATTATTCCTTACATTTTACATTGATATCTATCTTACATGTATTTTCATTGAAATCAATAAAAATAACTATGTTCTTGCGTCATAAGTGTAAAAAATAACGTCATTCAGGACTACAAGGCATCACATGTCTCAGAAAATTTAGATAATCAAAGTTGGTATTGCAACGATTGAATAGTTCAATTTTTACTTAGGATTGTTTACAAGCACGATAAATCACTTAAATCACTTAGTATTCTAAGCCATTATCAAGCACCCCATAACTGTGAGCACATGCCTAGCTCTGGCTTAATTAGTTTCTGGCTGGTGCTTTCTTGTATCAGTTCAAAATTTCCTGTTAAAACCAACAATTCCAGGGGCTTAGTGGAATCCGCTTGTATACCTGTCTACCTGTTTGTATTAATTAAAATTGACCTCTTGTGTTGTTTTGTATCTTCAATTTCCTGGCCTTCAGTACTATCAGTACTTTGATTTTAATTTGGTGTGATGTGAAAAATCTAAATACCCACCTTTAATACCACCATTCATGCCATATTTCATCTGTGCATATTACTGCATAATAATTTTATTACCTTACTAACTGCTTTCTACAAAGAACGGTCCAAGATTTTGACGATTGGTAAAAAGTGAATACTTCACTGAAAAATAACTAATTTTAACAAACCCTATAGAAATATGCTGAAGAGAATATTGTTCCAAAAGGATAAATTGACTCTTTACCACACAATCCCGACTTTTAATGACCTAGAGAAAGAAAGCTTTTGAAACACTGTGGGAAAAGGAGAAAATGCTGGTAACCAGCATTTTCTCCTTTTCCCACAGTGTTTCCTATCCTTCCCAAACAAATTTCAATGATTAAATAAATTTTGTTTTGTCGTCTGCAAAAGCTTTCAATTTGGACATGTTCAAAATTTTGTCGTTTGGTAAAGAGTTAAGGCCTTTTCCACAATGTTTGTGCACTACAGTGACAAACATCCTAGTTTGGGTCATACACAATCTGTCGTCTGCAATTGCTTTCAATATGGGCAAGTTTAACATTTTGTTATATGGTAAACAGTAAACTGAAGACGGTTCAGTATCAAATCTGTAACACCATTCATCAAAGTGTAAGGATACAGTCTTATTTGCATCATTCAGAGTTGCATAATTACGGAAACCCTTGGTTTGAAGAGCACAAGTTACTTTACCTCTTTACCAAACAACAAAATTCTTGACTTGTCCAAACTGAAAGCACTTGCAGTCGACAAAAAAAGTGGGACTCAAAAATTGAAATTTATTTTGGGAAGGGTAGAAAACATTCTGGGAAAAGGAGAGAATGCTGGTTACCAGATGAACAGACCAAAATAGTCGAAATTAGCAACATCCTTGACTCCTTCACAGACTGAAAGAGTCAATTTTGTTTGTTTGGTATTGAAAGGGTGAACTTATGCAAAATAACTTAATGTTTTACATTTTTGGCACAACATCAAACCAGGTTTTCAGGGGAAAACTATTAGAATCTAGATTGTATTTTTCGTTTAACTCTGACAAAAAGGCTGTTGCTTGGAGTCAAGCAATTTTAAATTCTGAAAAGAAAAGTGATGAACAATTATACATACATGCATTGCAATTTCTGTTCTTTTTTGGGGAGCTGGGAAGGGTTGGGGGTATTGTAATATCTTTCTCATTTTCAACAAGGAATAGTTCTGAGCTATTATGTAACTAGGGAATCTAGGGAAACCTGAGACAATTCTTAACTTTTCACCAAAGAACAGAATTCTGGACCACTATAGTATGGACAACCAACATATGTCCAAGTTCTGAGACATACTGAAATGCAGATCAAACCCGCGAAAAAAAAGGGTGGGGGTCCAATGGACCTGTAAAATTGGAGGTCGGGATCTCTGCAGTATTCAAAGTAAAAAGTCTGATGTCCAGAAATAGATTCAAAATGACTTAAATTTAGAACAGTCATTCACATGATAATTCAAGCCTGCTTGTTTAGAGCTACATGTATCTTCGTGTAAAAGTCAGCTGCTTTTTTACGTACCCCAGCCTCAGGAGAAATGTGAATAACCCTTACCAATATTTGAACATTTCATTGCCACTGAATTTCATGCAGGACAAAAATATGTGAAAATAAAGTAATTTTCCTGGTTGAAAGAAAATTATATATCACTTTTCTTTTGGGATGGCAACGAGTTACCAGTTAACCGGGTATCGGTTACAGAAATAGACACTCTAGTACTCGGTATTGCTTTTAAAAAATGTACCATTTTTCTTCCTGAGGAAAGTTTCACTGCAAAACAAACGCTGCAGCCGATTAAATGTCATCAAAGTATTGCTGCAAAGGTGCGAAAGTAGCCAGACAATTTACAGTTTGACACATGTTTGTAATAAACAACAATATGATGTCAATCGCATATAAATCGTTATACCATTTATGTTAATATTGCTTATCATTAATGTTTACGTAATTTCGGTTAACCCTTTCCCAAACAATCCCTGGTTTTTACGGGTCTGGAATAGTAGCCTTTTGAAAACATTGCGGGAAAAGGAGAAAATGTTGGTAACCAGCATTTTCTCCTTTTCCCACAATGTTTTCTACCCTATCATAGATTGAAATCATCTTTTCAGCAAGAGTTGCATTGTCGTCTGCAAATGCTTTCAATTTGGTCTAGTCCAAAAGTTTGTCGTTTGGGAAAGGGTTAATCAGAGGCCGGCTAATAATTATGGTCTAATTAGGGAGGAAAATAATTATCCCATAAAGTTTCCACAGCCTGACTGTGAAACTTTATTATTTCGGGGTCGTGCGTACCGAGTGATCGCCTAAATTTTAAAATATTGCTATGCCATTAAACCTTGCAGGATGGTCTACTTTTAGACAGTCTGGACTCCTAGGGGTCAATTTGTGCACTAAACAGTTAAAATCTTCGCTCTTTCCCATTGTTTTTGTTGATTAACTTGTCACTCATTTTTGTCTGTGCCCTTGGATTGCGATGAGGATTGTTATTTGGCATTTTTGGTAAATTCTCAATATAATTTACCTTCCTACGTGAGGTGAATCTTCGATCAGTAAAACTAGATTTATTACTGTACCTTGATTTCTATTTATAAACAGCGAACCAGATTGACCATGAAATACATGCATTTAACTCTATGGCAACTTTGAATGTACATGTATATGTTATGTGTTTTGGATACAAGATTATCACATCCTTTAAACGTGGCCCCTCAGATTTTGGGACAAACATTTTACAACAAGAGGGCCATGATGGCCCTGTATCGCTCCACTGGCTTTTTAACCCTTTACCACACAAATTGAAGTGTTCATGACCATGAAAAAGAGGGCCTTCAAAAACAATGAACGCTGTCAGGCAGTACAAGCAGGTTAATTCATTAGCATGAAAGGTAAAATCCTTGGAAAATTAAGCTGAATGATAGAAACCTTACTCTGAATTTATTATTCACCTCATGTGAGCATAACTATTAGCATCAAAAAAATGAGTAACACTTGAAAACAGAATATTTTCTATCAAAAAACTTAATGTCTAGCACCAATCATGTATCAATGCAGTTTGATAATCAAGGGAGGTAAATAGCACCAAACTTTATCTTTCATAAAAAGAGTTATTTCCCTTGATTAATGTATAAATTAAAGTGACTATATGTTGAGGCCCATGTTAAACTTGTGATCCCTGGATGGAGCCAATTTTGACCCCAGACCTACAATATGAAACTAGAATGTGTGGTTATAAACATGGAGATTTTGGCCCTCTTGGTAGAAGCCCATTAGATAAAGCTACATGCAAAATTTGGTAGCCCTAGGCCTTATGGCTATGTACAAGTAGATTATTAAAGTTTCTCTATATAAGCCAATGCAAAACTTGTGATCCCCTGTGACGGGGGCTAAATTTGACCCTAGGGCTATACTTTTGGGCACCCTTGGTAGAGACCCCCTAGATAAAGCTACATGCAAAATTTGATAGCCCTAGTCCTTATAGCTAGGTGCGACAAGATTTTGAAAGTTTTCCCTATATAAGCCCATGTAAAATTTGTTACCCCCCGGGATGGGGCCAAATTTGACCCCTGGGCTGTAAGTTGGAAACCCTTGGTAGAGGTCCACTAGATAAAGCTACATGCCAAATTTGGTAGCCCTAGACCCTATGGCTAGGTGGAAGAAGAATTTTGAAGTTCTCCCTATATAAGCCCATGTAAAACTTGTTACCCCCGGGGGCGGGGCCAATTTTGACCCCAGGGCTATAATTAAGACACTCTTGGTAGAGGTCCACTAAATAAAAAAACATCCCAAATTTGGTAGCCCTAGGTCCTATGCCTAGGTAGAAGAGGAGTTTTAAAGTTCTCCCTAAATAAGCCCATGTAAAACTTGTGACCCCCGGGGCGGGGCCAATTTTGACCCCAGGGCTATAATTTGAAGAAACTTGGTAGAGGTCCACTAGATGAAGTTACATGCCAAATTTGGTAGCTCTAGGCCTTACATTTACAGACAAGAAGATTTTCAAAGATTTTCGAAATTTTTCAGTTTTGTTGCCATGGCAACCAGAGTTTTTGAAGGAATTAAATTCTTTCAAGAAATTCTGAAGAGGACCATGTCAGGATCATTTCTGTGAAGTTTCATCAAAATTGGATGGGTAGTTTCAGAGAAGAAGATGTTTAAAGAAAAAGTTAACGCACGGACGGACGGACGGACGGACGCACGACGGACAACGGGCCATGACATAAGCCCGCTGGCCTTCGGCCAGTGGAGCTAGAAATGCAAAAAAAAATCCTCATACCCCCAAAGCCTTTTAATTTGCGTTCATAAAACCCCAGTAGTCGAAAACCATCCGACAACACGAGAAATTAGAGATTTACTACGGCCCAGGTTGACACCAACGGGAGACACATTCTATTTTTGGATGATCAATTCTCTATTTACATACAGGAATACACTGACCAAGTTTTAAACATAGCGTCCAAAGAAGACATTTTGGAAAATAATTATTACATGTTTGTTAGACATGTAATAGAATTTAAGTGTTATTAGTCACGTGCCTGTCACTTGACATTCCCATAATGCTTTATCGATTTTTGGCACCAAATCTAAAAATACCTTAAGAGGCTACGTAGCCTTTAAGAGGAACACCATCAAAAAAAACTTTTTTTTTGTAATTTTAGGAGTCTTAATTATTGATGATTTGTATTATTTTTTCATATAAAATTCAGTGATATATATATTTTTTAATCTGGTGAGTGAGTTGTAAATATTCCAAATACCCACCTGTAAACCTTGGTCACACTGAGCTAACAGACGAGTAACGGATAAAAAATTGTTTTATCCGTTCATGTCCATTCGTATCCGTTTTATGTCTGTTTCTTATCCGGTAAGTCCCCTACTTCCGGTAGGAAGTTTTGAGTATGTTCAAAACTTTCCATCAGACAAAACGGACAGAGACGTGCAAATTACTGACTTTGGATGTATCTGACAATTTGTTCCCTGGGCATGTCATGTGACCGGTACGTTCCTTGTACATTGGTGTTCGGTACATTTGCGTTTATCATATGTTGGAAGAACGTTTTTTCTGGTTCTCATGCGTTGTACTTCCATTTTATCCGGTACAAGTCCATTATTCGTATGGCGATATCTGTTTTTAGACTGTTTATTATCCAGCACATATCCCGTAAACATGCGTGATTTTTACTGTTGCATGTGCTGCACTCGTGCGGTCATTGTGTGGCTTGTTCGCCCCACACACCAATCATGTGAGCCTCCAGCAGCAATGAAGACAAATTTTGTCATCGGATTGCCAAATTTTACATGTATTTGTCCATTTTTCCCCCGTTACATATCCGTAATCCAGTCTGACCAAGCCTTTATACCCTTATATCCGAAATTTTTTCAATTGGGGTTTAAATAGTCTGTTAGGTGATCAGATCTTTTGGTCTTGAATCAGGAAAGTCCCTTTGAAATCGGAAGGGTTGAGAAGCATGCTAATGACGCTGCATGTGAAGAAATGAAACTACGAGAAATAAATGCTTGTAAACAAAGGGTATCAAATGGATTGAAAGATTTTTTTGATGAATAGATTTTCACTGTCCCAATTTGGACAAAAAACCCGATCTTGCTTTGACATTCTAGTATAAAATGTAGAGTTGTAGACTCTAGTAAAAATCGTCCAAGTAACCCAATAATCAATCAGAAGAATGACAGAGTACTGAAGTATTAAAATCAATACTCGTTGCCATCCCTACTTTTCTTCAATCTCAAAAATTGCAAGGACCTACACTTATTGCTTTTAATATTACCTAGCTACCTGAATTAGGTTATGCCATGTTTTCTCAAGAGGGCAGATGGCCTCGGTTTTCTTCATGCACATTGAATATGGAAATTAATATCCGAGTCCACTTGCTAACATGTGGACTTTCTTTATTTTTCATTTACTTGTCTTCGGACAAGTAGAAATTTCAAAGATTTCCACATCCCTGATAATTATGACCCACTAAGGCATGTACAAGAATACCTGTCATGGGTTATTGATAATTTTACATATTGCCGTTGAAATCTCCAAGTTGTCATTTGTTATCCGAGTTTCATGAGCAAAGTGTGTTTGTCTGCACTCAAGGCCAATATTTCAGTATTGGTTTTTTTTACGGAACATATGAAAGGCGATTTCAATATCTGATTTTAAAACAACAAAAATTGTCAGTCTTTCATGAAAAGATCATTTTTATGTACAAATAACAACATGAAGCAAATCAGACATGGTGGACTCGCTAAACCAGTTACCGGACACACAGATATTTGGATGTGATACGTCCGTAATTCATTCACAAAATTGTCCAAGATTGTTAACTTGGTTTGAGAACAGTTATTCAACTGAAATTGAATTGATGGTTAATGAGTGGTTTAATAATGATAACTGTTCCTTTTTTGTTTGATTGTTGTTTCCATTTGACAGGTTACATAATAGAATAGAACTGAACAGTTTGTACTGGCCATTCATTCTTTACCACAAGTTGGCATGCTGAGCTTTACAGAAAAAAGAAGAAAACTGCAGGTCCAGTTTTGATTTTGCAAGTGGAAATAAAAGCCACTTGCTAAATTTTGCTAGTGGATAAAAATATAAAAAAATCGAACCCTGTAATGAGAATCAACGATACGTCCTTATCTAACTGGCTGAACCCATATGCAAATGGATGAAATTGTACAAAATATATCGTAGAGTGCCCTAACTGCGCCACTGCCCTAACTCCGCCACCTTTCGTATTTTCATCAAAATCTCGCGATGTTTCAGTGTGCGCGAGACTGACAGTGCTTAAAGTTTTTACTACATCGTAGTAAATACATTCCAATGGTTTTCACTAGAGCTGGGTATCGCCAATAAAAATGTATCGCGATACTATCGCGATACCAGACAGGCGATACGATACAATATCACGATACTTAATTGGTCCAGATTTACTTAATGACAGTCTATTAAAAGAGAGACTGTTTTCATGTGATATGCGCAAACAAGATTTTATAGATAGATCTACATGTTCACAGTTATAAGCTCTTCAAAGACTTTAGGAACCTTTTCTCAAACTGTGCAACCATTTTTGGCAAAATCAATCCAAATGTTTGCTAAACAAGTAGGTATGTGAGATACCATCGAACTGGTCCAATTCCTGTACAAAGTCAGATCGGTAGTGCTGGGCAATCAGGTTGAAATCACAAATGATTTTTGTTTTGTAATCTGAAGAGCACACCAACTAGTAATCTGTTGTACAATCGGTGTCTCCATTTAACTGAGAATGCCTTTTGGCTTTAAATACCATGACAGTTTGTCTACATGATATTAAGTTTATAAGGATGCTTTGTTTTGTACTTCAAAAATCAATGGTTTTGCAGTACCATTTAGAGTTTTTGCTTTATTCAATATCATTCATTTTGGTCCTCTATTTTTAATTTTCAAAAGTTTAAAAAAAAATTAGACATATTTCAAGCATTTGCAGACTCCCCCCACCATGTAGATCTGTATTTTCATTTCCTAAAACAACAATTTCTTCACTCATGAACAGCATTTTAGCCTCAACTTACTGTTTTATTCATAGATTTGAGTAAATCCACTGTTTAACTTCACTATTGAAAATGAGAAGATAGTTTTAAGTCCCTCTGATCGGACGATGCCATGCTGATCATTGTAGTGTCATGGGTTTTCACGGCTTTTTGGCGATCGATTTTTTCGTGACAAATAATTTTTGGAGAAGTATTACTACATGATTTGACATCAGTTTGTCATTTTGAATAGCAGGAAACTTTAAAATCGGTCCTTTTACACTATATCAGAGGATTAACACCTTTATTACGTTGTCATAAATAACTCGACAGCTTCATGATCATGCGCGTGTCTTTTGCATTTATACTGATCGTGTTTAGCCCATATTTCTGCCGGATGCATTAAAACTAGGTTATTTGAAGCTCTAGACCATAACTTAATGCGTCAGATTGACAATTAGGCAGATATTTTTCAGCCTCAAGACATCAATTCAATTTCCCAGCGTCAAAACCCGCACTATAGTCAACTTCGGAAGACAGTTGCCGATCCGCATCTCATTCATTTGTTACTTAAAAAGAACAAAGACAATTCAAACTGTGCTATCTTTCGCTAGCAAATAATCAAATTGCAGCTGATATTCGTCCCCTAAATCAAATGACCTTGTTAATTAATGCTTTATTTTATTTTACAGTCCTTGTAAAACGGGTAAGGAGGCAAACCGATCAAAACGCAGCCGCAACTTTTTGGACACGAAGAAAATATGATAACCTTAGAACGTTCCGAATTAGCATCTATATTTAAAACCTGGAAAACCCTAAGCATGAGCGAGTGACTGTAAACAGTTCGCTTCAAATTATTCCCCAAATTACAAAGTTTTACGAATTTCATTGTTTCTAGGGCGAGTTTTTTAACGTTCTTGTATGTATAGCAGAGACAAACGGTGCGTATTTTTTTTCCTGTTTTATACATGAATCATTTACATTGATACGTGATCTCACACACTGTGCACACGACACGACGTAAATGTATCGCCAAGTATCGATACAACGAGTTAGTATCGCGATATACTATCGCCAGCAAAAATATCACGATGCACCGATGCATCGATGATATTGCCCCAGCTCTAGTTTTCACCCAAAATTAAGTTGTAAGCAGATATTTATATTGATTTTTATGTCCCCTCACTGTTTTCCTATGTATTTTCGTAATGCATTTTTTTTTCGTCAAAAATCACCTCTAAAGTCACGCAATACAACTGTAAACACGTCTGAGACATTTCATCTGCAAATGTTTACATTTTATGAATGAAAATCATGTGGCAAAACAAATTTCTCTAAGGCCAAGCAAAACTTTATAAATAGGTTTTGGTTCTAAGATCCTTAGCTGATTTTTGCTTTCTCCATTTTAATTAAAGCCCAACTCATGAACGATCAGATGAACAAATAAACAATATTCTCATGTTGCACCTCAGAAAGCTTAACACGAAATTTTAGAGAAGAACATGACAATTAACACGGCCACTATATATTCAATGTACCTCGCGCCACTCTCAGGTACAGGTTACCAAGAAAAGTGCATCCTCAAACAATAACCACTGGTAAATCACCTTCATTGACGCTACTAGAACTAGTGGAACACATGAAAGCAATGACAAACCCCTGAAGTTATTTATTTTGAAACAACTCAATGTTGAAGTTACATTTCTTAAAAAAATAATAACATTAATAATTTGGCCTAATTTTTCCGAGACTTAGGAGAATTGTCATCTTATGCAAGGTGGCGGAGTTAGGCACATACAAAATGGCGGTTGTTTGTTTGACATGCAGTTAAGTTTGATCAAGTTTTAGAAGTTTAAAATTATTGTACACATGAATTTTGGTCGAGATTGATGGAAAAAGAACACATTTGACTTTTGCATTTATTTTTCTTTTCGTAAATTTTCTGTTGATATTTTTGTTCCAAGATAAATCTTAGAGTGGCGCAGTTTGGTCACTCGAGGATAGAACTATGATGTATTTTTGGATTTTTATCCCATGATGGAATTAAAGGCGATGATAATAGGACCTGTACATTGGATTTATGGCTTTAGGAGTAGATTTTACAGAAAAAAAAATCTTCCAAAAAAGTAACTAGATCTAGCAATCAATAAACTACCTTGTAACAGCAAATAAACTGTTGAAAAGTGGGTGGAGAGACCATGATTTTGCAAGATTCAAGGCAAATTTGTGATTCTGCAAATATTTTCCGTGAAACTGTCTTTAAATAATCATCTTTTATATTCATAATATCTACCTACAGGCAAAGAAAGACTAAATCAAGCTCACACTACCTGTAATAATTACCGTTATTTCTAATTCAACATGAAAATTTACAAAACTCACCATGATGATTCCCCTGCATCCGCTTGAACATGCGCAAGGAACGGGGTTTTCCAAAACTACGTCATCGCTATTATAACCTGCCGTGCAGCCAGACGATAATTATATTGAAACCCCTGTAAGAATTATTGAATATTTAAGAATGGTACAAATGCTAGTACAAAGTTCTCATTTTATTTTTTTACAAACTGGTTCCTTGTTTCCTACGTTTGAAATGCCATAGAAACGATAAAGGGTAATACTTCAATAAAATTGTCGTTGGGTAATACCAGAGTAAGATAGAAGTAAGAGCACTAATGTTCACTCAATTTAGGCCAGAGGGATGAATTTGGTTGTCTTGCGACGGTGAAAACGAAACGAGTTAACTGAGAAAGTGAGCAAGTGTAATGGTTTAAATATGTGAAGTTTAATTCGAAAAACTGTTTTTTATATGAATTAAAAGTGTTAAAAGTTGGTGAAGTTTTTGTTTTACTTGTAATATATTGCAATTCAAAAGTCGGAATTATTTCTAAACTTTTTGAAGTTTCATCTGTGATAATGACACATACAATAATATCGTAAAAGGCTTGACGAAGATATTCTTGTTGGGTTATTTTTGGAATATTATCCCATCATGGAATTAAAGGCGGTGATAATAGGACTGTACCTTGGATTAATGGCTCGAGGAATTTCTGCATTTTTTCCGTCAGGTATGTGAAATTTATTTTCGTATTGATAGGTTATATCTTTTTTGCAGACGACTTTTGCGTCTTGCTGATTTCTGCTGCAGACGACAAAAACTACAGCTCGTCCAAATTTGAAAGCATCTGCAGACTGCGTGTTTAACGCGAAAAAAATTATTTTGTAAGAGCATAAAAGGTAGGAAAAGGAGAAATGTTGTCTGCTGGCATTTTCTCTTACCCCGCAATATTTTATAAAGTCCTTTCTCATGAAGACGGTTAAAACTTTGTACTGTCTGATTAAAGTGTTGAACTACTTTTGAAAACGCATTAGGAGAATTAACTCAGAACGAGTAATTTTTCCTTTTGTCTCTGTGATTACTCATTTAACCCATTACCAAACAATCCCAGTTTAAATTAAGACTGTGAAAGATGCCCTTTGAAAACATTGTTTGAAAAGGAGAAAATGCTGGTAACCACCATTTTCTCCTTTGCCCACAATATTTTCTACCCTGCTGGAAACAAATTTCCATTTTTGAATAACCCTTATTATGTTGTCTACAAGTTTTTTCAATTTGGACCATCTAAAATTTAGCCGTCTGGTAAAGAGTTACTCAGTGACTAAAAATTGGGAGCCTTTGTAGTACTACAGATAACTGTTCCCAAAGGCGATGTTACTTTTCGACTGGTCGCCTCTGGTTTCATCTACATGCTTATTACCAGGATGATTTACATTTTTATTTAGTAGCACCTTGACTTATTCATATTAATAGATCTAAATCTTTAAAGGTGGGTATTTAGAATTTTCACATCACACCAAATTAAAAAATATATATATCATTGAAATTTATATGAAAAAACAATACAAATCATCAATAATTAAGAATCGTAAAATAACAAAAAAAATTTTTTTTGGTGGTATTCCCTTAAAAGGCTACGTAGCCTCTTAAGCTATTTTTATATTTCGCGCCAAAAATCAATAAAGCATTGTGGGAATGTCAACTGACTGGCACGTGACTAATAACGCTTAAATTCCATTACACAACAAACATGTAATAATTATTTTCCATAATGTCTTCTTTGGACAGATGTTTGAAACTTTGTCTGTGTTTTCCTGTATTTAAATGAGAGAATTGATAATCTAAAAATAGAACGTGTCCCCTGTTGGTGTTAGTTCAGATAACTGTCCCCAGTTCAGATAACTGTCCCCAAAGGCGATGTTACTTTTTGACTGGTCGCCTCTGGGTACAGAGACAATCCGGACAAAATCAGTTGAAAGTTCCGCACAGATTTTGTGTACAAGTTTGAACTCTTATAATTTCCTAAATAGAGCACAAAACTAGGATTTAAACATACCTGTGGCTTGCGTATTCAATATTCTTTCATTTGAAATACAAATATTTTCAATTCAAATGCTGATCGTGAGAAAATACCGTGCATTTCATCAGTGACCCGAGCTGTTTACGTTCCCAAAAACATTAAAAATGGCCGCCACGCAGGATAAATTTCGTCCGTGATTTTTCCAAGATAAACATGTTGTAAACGACTTCTACAAGCTTTTTATGTAATTAATGGTTAAACAATTTGTTTTTGGTCATGATTAGTACTAAAATTTAATTGCATTTCACTGCAATATAGATAAAACCGACGAAACCGAAAGTAGGTATAGCGCTCTATATTTTCTACCGGAAAACTTACGATGGACTTCAGACGGTACGGTGTACAGTAAATATCCAAATATATGAAAAAGATCACCGGGCCGTCTCATTATTTAGACTGCCGTTGGTGTCAACCTGGTCCGTAATAAATCTCTAATTTCTCATGTTATCGGATGGTTTTCGACTACTGGGGTTTTACGGTCGCAAATTAAAAGGCTTTAGGAGTATAAGGATGACTTTTTTGCATTTTGTAAAATTTTCGTCCCAATATCTGAAGGGCCACCTTTAACAAATGACAAATTTTAAACTTGTCCAAATTGAAAGCATCTGAAGGCTACTAATTATGGTCCAAATGATGATTTCAATCTTTGGAATGGTATAAAACATTGTGGGAAAAGAAGAAAATGCTGGTTACCAGCACCTTCTTTTTTTACCACATTGTTTTCAAATGGGTTTTTCCTCAGGGTCTTGAAAACCCGCAATTGTTTGGCGGAAGGTTAACAGCAAATGTTGCAATTTTATAAGGTAGATATATTTGCAGGAAAGAAATCAAAACTTATACAGTATGAATAATGTTAGTTAGCAACCTAAGTGTAAAAATCATGAGAAATTAACCCTTTACTCCATAGATACTCATTTCTACGCATTGCTTGTAGGAGTCTTTGGAAAACATTGTGGCAAAAGGTGCAATTGCTCTTTGTGATGAGCGATTTCACCTTTTGCCACAATGTTTTCTATGCTATCAAAGCATGTCATATACACATATAAGAAACAGCTTCATCCTTGCTGTTGTTGAGGGTCTAACTCTGTTACAGATACCATAGAAATGCCTTATAGGGTAAAAGGTTAACCCATTACCAAACGACAATATTTTAGACTGGTCCAAATTGAAAGCATTTGCAGACGACAAAATAAAAGTAACTGAAAATTTGAAATTTGTTTTCTGGAGGGTAGAAAACATTGTGGGAAAAGGAGAAAATGCTGGTAACCAGCATTTTCTCCTTTTCCCACAATGTTTTCTATGGGCTTCTTTCTCAGGGGCGTCAAAAGTAGGGATTGTGTGGTAATGGGTTAAAGAAATACTGGTATTTTCTCCCTTTCTTGCAGGTTTTCAAAGGCTCTCTTCCTCACGTATTATGTGGTAAAGGGCATAAGAAAAGGAGTTGAATGAGAAATATGAGAGTCAAATGAAATATCTTTTTAGTTTTTTTAAATTTCAGACATGTAAGTTTTGAGTAGTTATATTGGAAGTATGTAAAAAAAATATATCTTATTAACCCTGTACTTATCCTTGAAACCCAGGTTTGAAACATGACACTACTTTACATGCATCTACCCCTTGGAAAACTGATAAGCAAATCATTGTTTCTTATGAATATTCATATAGTTAGGAAGTAACCAAATAGCCAATTGAAAGGTCAATAACATAATGATACTTTCTTGTAGAGAGGACAATTTCATTTCTTCCATTATTAAAAATAACCCTGGAAAAACCAGAGGTTGTCAACAAATATAACTCCTGTGCGATATGCCATTCTGTTGTACAAGGACGACACTATTGATCTTTTTGTACCATTTTAACCGACAATCTTTCAGTGAACATAACGCCGAAAATCTTTTAGACACTTTTTAATTGTGGTGTTATGGCAATGCCATATTTAGACACTAAGCTTGATTTGCAAGGAATGATGTGATAAGATATTGACAAGCAATAAATAGAAATGGAAACATATTTGTGATAAAAACAGTGTAAATTTTCTCAAAGAAAAATTGAGATCACCAATCAAAATACTTCATGAATGATTTGTGAGAATGAGGAAATGCCAGTGAAATAACCCTGAGGGTCGATTAAAGAATGAATTGAAACTGGGTCACTGAGGATGTCCTGTACCAAACAGTCCTTTGTTTTCATGCTGTATTTATGAGGTTTTCTCGAAGTAAACCAAGGATATGCTGTTTACTCACATTGTCTGTTGTAAAGCCTTCTGTCTCAGTGTCATTTAAAATCGAAATTGTAAGGGAAAAGTTCACAGGACAAATACTATTTAGACTTTGAAAATCATCCAAGAAAATTTTAAACTCTTCTAATGAAGGCTTTGTCAAACAAAGAAAATGATGTGGAGCAAGTTATCATAGAATTTTTCTTTGAAGAAGTAGAAAATAATTTTGGTACGAAGGAGAAAAACTGGTCACTGGCACTTCCTCTTCAATAATTTGCACATTTTTTTTTCACCAGGGATGTCATAATCGTGGCTTGTTTAGAGAAGATGGCATGTGACCTTTATAATCAGACAAAATGTAGAAATAAATTTAGATCCTACCATAATTAGTGATACATGTGTAGAAATGCCAAACTTAACCTTTTACCAGACAATCCAGACTTTTACTGACCCTTAGAAAGAAGCCTTTTGAAAACATTGTGGGAAAAGGAGAAAATGCTTCTTGCCCCACAGTGTCTTCTACCTAATCAAAACAAAAATTATCATTCGGTATACATGTACATGTACATTTGATTGTTGTCTGCTGCAAAGTAACAATCATGCTTTGAATTCGATTGAGTTGAAAGTTTTATGGTATGGTGTCTCTTTATAAACATAAAAAGGAATCCTACAAAAACATTGAAGAAAGGGCAGGTAACCAGGGTGACTGTGGTTATCAGGATTTTGTCTTTTCCCAACAAGGTTTTCTGCTCATGGAATGACAAATTCGCTCATCTGAGTAAACTCAACTCATTACCAAACGACAACATTTTAGACGTGTCCAAATTGAAAGCATTTGCAGACGACAAAAAAAAAAAGTGATTGAAAGTTTGAAATTTGTTTTGTGAAGGGTAGAAAACATTGAGGGAAAAGGAGAAAATGCTGCTTACCAGCATTTTCTCCTTTTCCCTCAATATTTTCCAAAGCCTTCTTTCTTAGGGATGTCAAAAGTAGGGATTGTGTGATAATGGGTTTAATATGTTGTCTGCAAATGCTTTGATTTGGACAAGTCGAAAATTTTGTTGTCTGGTGAAGAGTAGAACTATATTTATGAACATGTAGTGTATAACATTTAGTGTCAGGTTAGCATTGTTCTTCCAGACACATTAGCATGTAAAAGGTGATTGTTCTGGAAACACTTTACCCAAAGACAAATTTTAGACTGATCCAAATTGAAAGCAAATTCGCTGATGACAAATCAACTGCTCCTCAAAGGAAAAAAGGAAAGGAATGTGAGTTACCAGCATTTCCCTCCTTTTCTCATAATTTTTTTTTTAAAGTGTTTTCACTCAGGGTTTTTAACATGTTACTAAGCAATTCAGTTATCATTCTTTATTTTGCATCGATTGAGAAACAAGTTCTGACAACTTACACTAATCTCTTTTGATTCTGCCTCCTGGAAACTTAACACCGGTACTCGCAGCGAATGTGTGGGCTGGTGAAAAATCCCAAAGTTGACACCCCGCTCCTGGGAATCAAACTCAGGACCTTATGGTTACGAGGCAAATGCTCTACCTCACGACCATGGACCACCACGCTATCATTCTTTACCAAACAACAAATTTTGGACAAGACCAAATTCATTAAGAATCTGCAGACAACAAATTAATATATGATGATTTCTGACTTTGATATGGAAAAAAATATTGTGGGAAAATGAGAAAATGCTGGTTACCAGCATTTTCTCCTTTTCCCACTATGTTTTCAGAAGGCTTCTTTCTCAGGGTCGTTAAAAGTCGGGTTTGTCTGGTAAAGGGTTAAAATGAACCTTAGAAAGAGACCCTTTGAAAAGATTTTTGGAAATGCAGAAAATGCAGGTAACAACTGTATGAAAAATAAACGCCTATCTTGCTAAGTAAATGAAATGAAACTTTCCAATTGATCCCGATAGAAACTCAAATTTTGGTATATTACAGGCTTTTTTTAGAGATAAGATATCTCCTCAATGGACAGTCTGATCTTGATCTACTCAGTCAGCAAGAGGTCTTTGAGTTGAGCTACACAGCTGACAGGTTATGTTTTCTGGTTACTGGTTCAGAATTTATAAATGGACAAACCCTCATCAGACTGTCAGTTAAAATAATCATACCACCAATTTCAGGGAATAACTTGAGCAATTTTGTGCTACAGTTAGAACTAATATCTGCTAGAACACTCATAAACAGATGAGAAATTGTGATAATCCTTTCCACCAATTACAATTTTTGTTAATGCTTCCAAATAGCAAAATCTGTTGAAAAGAAACATAATGGATGAATACAAATTTACATGTACAACTTGTCATAATGAAGAAACACAGTGTTTAAAAATATGAATAATTTCTTGTAGGCATTTTACAATTTCATTTGTTACACCCATTTTAAGAGGGATATTCTGCAGATTCTTTTGATAGGTCTTCATGGAGAAAGGTTAGAGAAAAAACAGATAAGAGAATTCTGAATCACATGTAGCCAGTATATGCATTTTGTTTGCTTTTTTCTCCCTGATGAGTGTTTTTTGTAGGGGGTGAGTTGGTGCCTAATATTTTCCCTGCTATGAAATCTTTTGGATTTCATTCCTGCTGCCTTTTTTTTTTTTAATTGCATCAATTAAAATCTAAATTATGGAAAGTGATTTTTATCAAAATATTAAATGTCGAAATTTCCACTCGCTGTGTATGAAAGTATGGTGAATAAGGTCAATTTATCAACGATAAACCTTTACCATACTTTGTGTGAAAAGGAGGATGTGCTGGTAACCAGCATTTTCTCCTTTTCACATAATGTTTTCTGTCTTATCAAAAGATATCCTATTTTATCCCATGATCCCAGCCACTCTGACATATAAGCAGATAATTTATGCTTTGAAAATGGAAAAGTTTACGATTTTGACATATAATAGAACTTCAAGAGTTGACTCGTAATGCCTTGAAAGTACGTAAAGATCTAAAGATTTATTTGACCCTAGTTTATTTTCACATTTTGAAGACTTTTCCCATTAATGAAGGTCATTATATGATAAAGAGAGTATTATTTGGTGCCATAAATGTTTCCATAGTTACCATCAAGATTATCTATGTTCCCCCTGTTTTTTAAATCCTTTAACCCTTTACCCCATAAGGCATTTCTATGGTATCTCTAATTGACCCTAAATAACAGCAAGGATGAAGCCGTTTCTTATGTCTATATGACACCTTTTGATAGCATAGAAAACATTGTGGCAGAAGGTGAAATTGCTCGTCATGAGCAATTTCACCTTTTGCCACAATGTTTTCCAAAGGCTCCTGCAAGCAATGCGTAGAAATGAGTATCTATGGAGTAAAGGGTTAAAATGAATGTAAATGTGTTGGTAGATAAATGTGGTTCTTCAGAAATCATGACTATCCCTTTACCAAACAATCCTGAAATCCTATGGAAAGAAAGGCTGTTGTAAACATTGTGGGAAAAGGAGAAAATGTTGGTTACCAGCATTTTTTCCTTTCTCACAACGTCTTATATCCTTTCAAAGACAAATGTCATCATATGAGCGATATTCAATTTGTCATCTGCAAACACTTTCAATTTGGACCAATAAGTCTAAAATGTTATTGTTAAAGGTCCTGCATGGCATAGTGGCAAACATGTATGATAATTTTGCTCTGTATGCGAAGTAGAAAATTAATCTACACTGTTAAATAATTATGGTGAGATACTAGCCGGCAACAGTAACTATCGGCTTAAAACCATATTACTTCCCAGTTGAAAAGTTGAATTGGACTTTCACAGCATGCATGGGGCTTACTTAGTCTCAATGATGAGAAGCTACAGTAATCCTTTTCATATTTGGACATTTGCTGTACACCAGAGGCGACCATTCGAAAAGTAACATTGCCTTAAAAATGGGGACAGTTATCTGTACTAGGGGCTTAGTATATATCAATCCTGTACCAAACAAGTTTGAGCAATGTGATAAAGGATTTTGATTGTGAAAACACTGGGAGAAAGATAAAAAGCAGGTAACTTTTCTCTCAATGTTTTGTGCTCATTCAAAGACAAGTCCCAATATCACAGTTAGCCATAAATACTGCAAATGAATGCTTTCACTGTGGACAATCTACTGTTTTGTCATCTGGTAAAAGGTTAAAGAAAGCACCTGCCACAAAAACCTCTCGGATTTTTATGAGATTATCAAGTCTTGTCATTCAGCCTTTAATTACCCTTGGTGAAGTAGATGCAGCGGTGAAGTCTTGCGGTTATTAGATACTTTTACTATCGTGTACAGGTATTTAAGTGCATGCATGTCACTGTTCTTCCGACAGTATCAATTTTAAATACTTGGACTGCATCCAATTAAGTTGACCTTATACTTGCGCAGCGTTGCGCTGCATCCAATTAAGTTGACCTAGGATACCTGGATGTACACCTAAAATACACTTTTACCTATCTGCTTATATTATTTATATATATCATGGAAACATAATCAGATTGGCCAGGCAAATTTTGTATGAGATAGTTCTGTTACTTCATGATTTTTTTCATTTTAAAGGTTATATTATATTTAGACATAATGGTTGCTTTTGCAAACCTTATAATTTACATGAATGTAAAAAACTTTGTGATGAAAGGAGATTTTGCTGCTTCCCAGTATTTCTGTGAAATTTTGGAAAGTTTTCTTCTTCAACTTCTAAACAGGAGGAAAATAATTTATTTTGTAAATGAAAAAAGCATTCATTTTGCTCCTTTACCAAAAATTCTTTAAAATCAATCTTGAAGTCATCCTTGTAAAGGATTGACAGTAAAAATGAATGGAAGTTCACTTTGTATACATTTAACTCTTTACCAAACAACAAAATTTTTGACTGGTCCAAATTGTAAGCATTTGCAGATGACAAAATAAATGTGACTGAAAAAGAAAATGACATTTGTTTTAGAATGGTAGAAAACATTGTGGGAAAAGGAGAAAGTACTGGTTGCCAGCATTTTCTCTTTTACCCACAATGTTTTCAAAAGGCTTTTTTTCTCAGGGTCATTACACATTGGAATTATGTAAAATAGAGTTAAAAGCAAAAGGCAAAATTGCTAGCTGCGTTTTATCAACTTTTTACTACACTACAGAGTTTAACACTCATCCAATTTGATATCAAAGCATTGAAAACTCTGGAGTGGTATTTGTCAAGGAAGCCATTTTGTGAAATTAATAATTCTAAATAATGAGGAATATTATTCAAATGTTGGCTTGAAAGTCAACCTGTTAGCAAATTTATACCTTCCTTTTTGGTTGAAAGGAAATAACTTCTGACAAAGTTTTATTCATGTATTGGTCATCTCCCTTTGGTCATCAAGGAACAGTCAAGGGTAGTATCCCTTGACAGTAGGATGAATGATGGGAAGAGAAACTAAGTTTGTGCCTGAAAACTTTGAATTTGATACATCTTTGGCAGTAACGATCTAAGTTTAAACAATATAATCAATTATTTTGATCTGTGGAGTAGCACACAATCATGTTACGAATGAGCTCAGCAACGAAATGGTTTTGGAACGAAAAAGCCAGAGACCAAGGGGTCAGTAGACAAATTTTGTGTATATAGATATACCAAGCTATTTTTTAATCAAAAATAAGTATTTCCATGATGGATGGCCTTACCAAGTGTATTTTAATATGCCATCTCCAATTACATATCTTAGTGCTACCGAAAAACTCACATGTGTGGGAAAACTTGAGTACAATTAGGTTTATTTCGTTTGGCTTTGCACAAAATACAATTACATGGTCTTCAAAATTCAATATTGAACTCATAGGGACATTATCTTCAACAAATACCACAAACATTATGAGACATAAAATTGGATGTTGTTTAAATGACTGGATTTGCTTTAAAATTGGTGGAGATTACATTGTCGGAAGAAAAGAAATGCTGGTTACCAGCATTTTCTCCTCAAGCACAACATTTACAGAAGCCTCCTTTCTTAGTGCTGCTGAAACTTGGTTTGATGGTACCAAAACACAATGTTATACACTGGCCCATATTGAAAGTATTTGCAGATGACAAAAGTGTCCAGATTTCTAAATATAGAAAACGTTTTAGAAAAAGGAGAAAATGCCCTTTTCCCACAAGGTTTTCAAAAGTTTTCCTTTCCTTTCCAGGGTTGAGAAAATCAGAGTCTGTATTCACCAACCATACTTAAGAACATTTTATGTCTTGTTCTTCAAGATATTTTGACAGTGAAAGTAACAGAACTTCTTATTGGCAAAAATCAAATGGTTTAGCCAATCAGAAGTTCTGTTACTGTCACATTGGCAAAATTCTGAAGAATGAGACTAAGAATGTTCTTTAGAATTGTTTGTGAATACAGAACCAGGGCATGTTTGGTAAAGGGTTGAAATTAAAGCTACACATTTTAAGACTATAACCAGTGCATACAAGTCATGAGGTATTAATAAGAAAAGGGACATGTATAAGAAATTTAGCATTGAAAAATTGAATCATACACTGATTACCCAAAACTTATTGACAGTATATTTTGCTGAATAGTCAATATTTGTTTTAAAATTCTATGGAATAAGAAAATACCAGTAAATCTAGATGTCAATAATGATCTATACATATTGTCAATTGGATGTAAACATATTATTTTGATGCATGGCTCCAGAAAACAATTTGACAAATTCACCACACAATCCTGAGTATAAATGACCCTGAACAGACAGCCACTTGAAAACATTTTGGGAAAAGGAAAAAAGGCTCAGTTAACAGGCATTTTCTCCTTTTCCCACAATGTTTCCTAGCTTTTCGAGGACAAATCTCACCTATTCAGCTAGATTTTATTTGTCATCGGCAAATGCTTTTGATCTAGTATTCCAAAGTTTTTCATGTGGTAAAGAGTTAAAGAATTGCTAAAGGTAAGTTTGTCTTGTTACTACAATGTTAAGCAAACACCTAGCCAGGTAACCAAATTTAAGATTCATCCATATTAACCCTTTACCAAACAACAAAATTTTAGACTGGTCCAAATTGAAAGCATTTGCAGACGATAAAATAAAAGTGACCGAAAATTTGAAATTTGTTTAGTGAAGGGTAGAAAATATTGTGGGAAAAGGAGAAAATGCTGGTTGCCAGCATTTTCTCCTTTTTCCACAATGTTTTCTAAAGGTTTCCTTCTCAGGGTAGTCAAAAGTAGGGCTTGTGTGGTAATGGGTTAAAAATATAAGGGGACAAGAAGCTAGCCTCAAATGATAGGATTTGCCTTCAATTATTATTAAAAACAATGTGGGTGAAGGAGTAAAGGTTTTCATTATTTTATTTCTTCCCCAAAAAGATTTTGGAAGCCTGCTAAACAGGGTTTTAAAAAAAATATGAGCCGTTGCTGTGACAAAAGGGGGCTGAATGCAACTCCATAATCCATCATAACAAGTAAACCATCACTTACTTATGGACTAAACAGCCACTTTTTTTAACAACCACCTTAACTCTTTACCACACAATCCCTACTTTTAACCACCCTTAGTAAAAAGCCTTTTTGAAAACATTGTGGGAAAAGGAGAAAATGCTGGTAACCAGCATTTTCTCCTTTTGCCACAATGTTTTCTTCCCTACCTGAAACAAATTTCAAATTTTCAGTCACTTTTATTTTGTCATCTGCGAATGCTTCCATATCGGACAAGTACTAAAATTGGTTATTTGGTAAAGAGTTAATCAGGAGGTAGACTGGTCCTTTAACATACAGAAAATTGAACAATAGCGAAAAGTTTCAGCCCAAGTCAGCCTGCACAGACTGCACAGATTGACCTGGACCGATACTATTCGCTGATGCATTAACCCTTTACCAAACGACAAAATTATAGACTGGTCCAAATTGAAAGCATTTGCAGACGACAAAATAAATGTGACTGAAAAATCGAAATTTTATTAGGGATAGGTAGAAAACATTGTGGAAAAAGGAGAAAATGCTGGTTACCGGCATTTTCTCCTTTTCCCACAATATTTCTACCTGAGGGTTGTTAAAAGTTGTCATTATGTGGTAAAGGGTTAAACCTCCCTTGCAGAGAGCATGGCTCCTATAATTTTATAGTCAGTGGTTTAGAATGAAATCTATGGGTATTTTTTCTTCTTCTTCACCAATGTACTTAAAATGAATTATCTGAATTCAGGTAACGCTAAAAGAATAAATTTTCTTAACCCATTACATTACAAGCACCAGTTCCAACCCACTTGAAGAAAAAGCCTTCTGAAAACATTATGAGAAAAGGAGAAAATGCTGGTAACCAACATCTCCTTTTTCCACCATGTTTTCTGCCTGTGTTTGTTTTTTCATTCTAAATTTTTGAGACAGGTTTATGTTATGGTCTGCAGATGCTTTAAATTTTGAGCAGTCTAAAATCTTCCCATGTGGCAAAGACTTAATGTAATACAGAAGAATTAGAGAAAAAGCGGCACATTCATGTCTAATAAATTAGTAGAAACCACCCACTTTATGTTTTCCAGTTTAATTATATACCACACAATCCCAACTTTTAACAACCCTGAGAAAGAAGCCTTCTGAAAACAATGTGGGAACAGGAGAAAAGGCTGATAACCATCATTTTCTCCTTTTCCCACAATATTTTCTATCTTAGCTGTCAGAAATTGTCATATTATCAAGCTTTAGTTTGTGATCTGCAAATGCTTTGAATTTGGTCCAGTCTAAAAAATTGTTGTTTGGTAAAGAGTGAACTCATTAACCCTTTACCAAACAACAATATTTTAGGCTTGTCCAAATCGAAAGCATTTGCAGACGACAAAATAAAAGTGACTGAAAATTTGAAATTTGTTTTGTGAAGGATGAAAAGGAGAAAATGCTGGTTACCAGCATTTTCTCCTTTTTTCACAATGTTTTCTAAAGCTTCTTTCTCAGAGGCGTCAAAAGTAGGGATTGTGTGGTAATGGGTTAATACATGACAAAAATGTAGCTGACTAGTCCAAATTAAAAGCATTAATTTTGGAGACTGTAAAATTAGAATGTAACTGAAAAAAATCTCCATTTAACTTTGGAAGTTTAATAAACACTGTGGGAAAAGGAGAAAATGCTGATTAGTAGCATTTTGTCTTTTTCCCCTAGTCATTTGAAAAAGCTTCTATCACAGAATGGCTTAAAGCATGGTAAAGAGTAAAAGGAAAAAAAAAATTCCAAAAATGCATTTATCTAAACATTATACCATAGATTTGAAATTTTAACTACATATAATTTAGAAAAATCGATAGCTATGTGCCATAAACTTTTTGCGAGTAGAATCACTAACTTTAAAGCCTGAATGCACATAATGCATTTGAAGAATGCTCTGTGAAAAGGGGGTTTAACTCATTACCAAACGACAATATTATAGACTTGTCCAAATTGAAAGCATTTGCAGACGACAAAATAAAAGTGACTGCAGATTTTAAATTTGTTTTGTGATAGGTTGAAAACATTGTGGGAAAAGGAGAAAATGCTGGTTACCAGCATTTTCTCCTTTTCCCACAATGTTTTCTTAAGGCTTCTTTCTCAGGGGCGTCAAAAGTAGGGATTGTGTGGTAATGGGTTAATGCATTTCCTTGAAGTATCCATACCAATTGCAAGCATTAGACATTATAATAGTTATGGGTCTGTAACATCCGTTTGCCTAACAACCAAGTGAGTAATGAGGTCAACTTGTCCTTGGGCATGCTTGATGTTGACCATTAGCAGAAGGTTTTGACCAACTGGTCAGGCTGTACATTGGCCAACAAGATCAAGAGGCACTCTCAGGTCGACTCATCCTTGGGTACATGGAATATTGACAAATAGCGAAAAGTTTTGATTCAGATCAGCCTGCACAGTGTCTTAATGCAGGCAGACCTGGGTTGAATAAATTTTGCCGATGCATTAACCCATTACCACACAATCCCTATGTTTCACAACCATGAGAAAAATGCCTTTAAAAAACATTGTGGGAAAAGGAGAAAATGCTGGAACCAGCATTTTCTCCTTTTCCCACAGTGTTACCTACAAAACAAATTTTAAATTTTCAGTCACATCTAATTTGTTGTCTGCAAATGCTTTCGATTTAGACAAGCCTAAAATTTTGTTGTTTGCTAATGAGTTAAGGCCCTTTTTTCAGAGAACATGCCCGGTCCATTATAAATGAGGAGTTGATATGCAGGGAAAAAGAAATTCCCATAAGGATTGAATTTCAACCTCTACAGATAATCAAAATTATTTTATGGGTGTTTGGTTGTATCCTTGTGTCCTTTAACTCATTACCAAACGACAATATTTTAGACTGGTCCAAATTGAAAGCATAAATTTTGCAGACGACAAAAATTAAAAGTGACTGAAAATTTGAAATTTGTTTTGTGAAGGGTAGAAAACATTGTGGGAAAAGGAGAAAAGGCTGGTAACCATCATTTTCTCCTTCTCCTACAATGTTTTCAAAAGGCTTCTTTCTCAGGGTCGTTAAAAGTCGGGATTGTGTGGTAAAGAGTTAAAAAAGGAAAATTTATAGGCCTGTGGCAAGTTGAGACTTTTATTTTAAAAAAGAAAATAACAATTCTTGTCGTCTTAAGTTTGTTTATTGCGTTTTAAAAAAGCCTTACTGTAGCGGTTTGGTATTAACTCTTGACGAAACCACAAAATTTTGAGTGTAAAAGCATTTGCAGACGATATATTAGATGTGGCCTAAATGATTGGAGTTATTTTAGAAAGTCTCAAAACCATTGTGGGAAAAGGAGAAAATGCTGGTTACCAATATTTTCTCCTTTCCCCACATTGTTTTCCAAGAGCTTCTTTCTTAGAGTTGTGTGGTAATGGGATTAACAAATAATCATCCGCAGGCATTTTTTTGCAACTGGCAAAAGCATGATCTCCCGCTAGATGGCATTCTATAAATACTCATCTATATAATATGGGCATCCTGGGTACAGAACCGAAGCACTTTCCTACGCGACAACCGTTACTTTGAATTTCAAACTAAAATAAAAGTTTACTCAATAAAACGCTACCTCTTGCAATTCACTCAGCTATGATCAACAGTCTAGAGAAATCTGGAGCTAAAGCAGGTCTCATTTCTTGTCAAACTTATTGATAAAAGGTATTTTCTACTTTACTACAAAGCAGGTCTCATTTCCTGTCAAACTTATTGATAAAAGGTATTTTCTACTTTACTACTTTATAGAGCGTAATATTACAGTCAGCTGACTTTTGGGGGCTAGTGATACGTCATTATAAGACAGTCGAATCTTCGAAGAATATGATATGCGCAGACAATGCTCACAAAAGGCTGTTCTAGTAAATTCTTTTTTTGTTTCATTGACTGTCTGAATACTTTCAATTCCTCAAATCTTCTCGAGTGTTTACCACACCAAATAAAAATGGACTTGACCTAAATTCATGTCATAAAGCAGACAACAAAATGAAAGGTGGCTGTAGCTGTTGGATTGTGTCTTTGAATGAAAAGGAAGAAACTGTTTTTGGGAAAACCTGTAAATTTGCTTGAAACAAGCATTTTGTCCTGTTCCCACAAGGATTTCAAAATTCATCTTGTTCAGGGATTGATTGGTAAACACTAATTTTACTCAAGTTGTTACAAAACTTAAATTTCCAAAGAAGAAATTGAATTATTCATAACCATCAATAAATTTTGATTTTCTGGTCTAGATGAGAGCCTGCAAAGTACTTGTTTTTCAAAATGAAAGCATGGGATAGATCTGTTGAACTGATAAGCCCTATGTAAGTAGAGAGTTTTCAAAATTAGCTCTGTGTACCTTTAGAGTATCAGTAAGATGTAGGTCAACCAGGTAATATAATTGTAATTGACTAGGTGTTCTCCCAGGTCTGTTTACAGGGTTTGAAAATTGGTGGCAAATGACTTAAATGTTACTACATGTAAATTGTTTTAGCAGACCATAGTTGGTCCAGAGTTCATAATGTATAGGCCTTGTTTATTTTGGATGTGTTTGTTTGGATGCGTTATGTTGAATATGAAATGCCTTTATTGTGAATCACTAAGACACCAGGGCCCTTAACTTTTTACCACACAACAATATTTTAGATGGTCCTAACATTCAAAGGATTTTCAGACGACAAATCATAATGTTGCTGAAATGATAAGATTTGTTTCTGAAAGGTTAGAAAACATTGTGGAAAAAGGAGAAAATGCTAGTTGCCACCATTTTCTCCTCTCATAATGTTTTTCAAAAGTCTAGTGTTGTTAAAACTGGTGATTGTGTGGTAAAGGGTTAACCAAACAATGGTGAGATTTGACAGTGCTGTAAAAAATGCTTTTGGAGTCATTGATGAAAAAGGAGAGAATTCTGGTAATAGCATTTTTTCCTTGTCTCGCCCTTATGTTTTTTATGTAAAATATCTAAGTCTAAGCCACTTTTTGTTGTCTGCAATAGTATTAACCCATTACCACACAATCCCTACTTTTGACGCCTCTGAGGAAGAAGCCTTTTGAAAACATTGTGGGAAAAGGAGAAAATGCTGGTAACCAGCATTTTCTCCTTTTCCCACAATGTTTTCTTCCCTTCACAAAACAAATTTCGAATTTTTAGTCACTTTTATTTCGTCATCTGCAAATGCTTTCGATTTGTACAGACCTAAAATTTTGTCGTTTGGTAATGAGTTGACCCTTATTCTGTTAACACTTTCCCAAACGGCAAATTTTGGACCAGACCATATTGAAAGCATTTTGCAGATGACAAATTAACAGTTGCTAGAAAGATGATTTTTCTATATGACAGGGTAGAAAACATTGTGGGAAAAGGAGAAAATGCTGGTTACCAGCATTTTCTCCTTTTCCCACAATGTTTTCAAGAGGCTTCTATTCCTGACCCGTAAAAACCAGGGATTGTTTGGGAAAGGGTTAAATAACTTCAAGCCAATAATGAATACCGAGTTTTGCTCTTTCAAAGGTATTTCAGGGGACAGATATCTCCTGTTCAGACAGTTTAGATCTAAGAGCAGACAGCATGTTTTGTGTAAAAGGTCAGAGAGTCGGGGTGTAGCAGTGTAAGGGTTAATTTGAAAATTGTAGTTGAAAGAAAGAATGTTATGGTAAGACCTGTGTAATGCACTTCCGGTGAAAATTCTAATTGGCTGATAAATAAGGATTTATGCAGAAATAATATTTTTGCACATTTTTAACGGATCAGAAATTCAGTTTATGTCTATCTTGAAATTATTTTTTTTATACTTTTGTTAGTTTTCTGAAAAGGGAGGTAATTCTTATCTCTTTTTGAATTGAGAATATAGTGGTTTTAGATTTATAACTGATAATTCAAAGAAGGAAAAAATGGAAAAAATGAATTGGTGAAAGTACTTCAATAATATTCATTTTTAAGTGTAGCTAATATTGCAGGATGATATTTTAGTGGAATTTAGCTGTTTTCCATTACACAGGTCTTACCTTAAGGATGATTTATGTGGCATTGAGAAGGAATGCAAAGGTGCTGGAGGTTACAGATGATCCTGAACAACACTGTGAAATCACTCAAATTGTTGGTTTACCTTGTCTTTTTCCCAAACAACATTATTTTAGATAGGTCCAGTTTGAAAGTATAGATCAAGATAGGCTTGGCATGAATTGCCATGGTTTTATTTTTAGTGAAGAATGAAATTTACAACACTTTTAGATAGCTTAAACCACTGGTAAAGAACAAGCCAATAAGAATTTTGTATGTACTTGTAGACAACACAAGAATTACTGGTTAAAGGTGGCCCTTCAGTTTTTGGGATGAAAATTTTTCAAAAGTGCAAAAAAAAAATATTTATACTCCCAAAGCCTTTTAATTTTCATTCATAAAACCCCAGTAATCGAAATCCGTCGGACAACACGAGAAATTAGTGATTTACTACGGCCCAGGTTGACACCAACGGGAGACACCTTCTATTTTTAGATGATCAATTCGCTCATTTGAAGAAGACATTATGGAAAATAATTATTACATGTTTGTGATGATAGGGAATTTAAGTGTTATGAGTCATGTGCCAGTCACTTGACATTCCCACAATGCTTTATCGATTTTTGGCACGAAATCTAAAAATATCTTAAGAGGCTGTGTAGCCTTTTAAAAAAGGGAATACCATCAAAAAAATTTTTTTTTGTAATTTTATAAATCTTAATTACTGATTATTTGTATTATTTTTTCATATGAATTTCAGTGATATATATAATTTTTAATTTGGTGAGATGTAAAAATTCTAAATACCCACCTTTAAGACTTACAGAATTGACTCTTTCAACAGAAAGACTCACTAGGAGACAGGAAAAAATCACTTGTAGACAGAAAAATAATCACTCGTAGATGGAAAGAAAATTCGATTGGTATAGAAACTTCAAGACAGGAAAATCATTAGTATGAATTTTCATATGAAATGGATACTTTTACAATGGACATTGCCAGCATTTTATCTTTTTTTCAAAATGTTTTTAAAAGCCTTTTCCTAAGGGGTTGTTAAAATGCAGGATTGCTTGGTATAGGGTTAACCCATTACCACACGAGAAAAATTTAGACTGGTCCAAATTGAAAGCATTTGCAGACGACAAAATAAAGGTGACTGAAAAATTGAAATTAGATCTGGGAAGGATAGAAAACACTGTGGGAAAAGGAGAAAATGCTGGTTACCAGCATTTTCTCCTTTTCCCACAGTGTTTTCTAAAGGTTCCTTTCTCAGGGGCGTCAAAAGTAGGGATTGAGTGGTAATGGGTTAATTAGGGGGCCAAGAAGCCAAGATTACAAATTGTGCCACTTGCGTTTTGGCCATGATGCTGACAGGTTTTGGGAGATGATAAACATGGCCTGTTTGTCCAGTTGTAGGTCAGTGACCTGACTCGTCCATTAACTTTTTGCTGCTTATGTCGAGTTGGCTTTTGCAGACGGTGTAGATGA
This sequence comes from Tridacna crocea, assembly GCA_943736015.1. Taxonomy (NCBI): domain Eukaryota; kingdom Metazoa; phylum Mollusca; class Bivalvia; order Cardiida; family Cardiidae; genus Tridacna; species Tridacna crocea. Next base: position 42,075,620 of record OX031063.1, read on the forward strand.
AGAGCAGACTGCACAGAGCATGCAGACTGGTCTTTAATCTACATTATCAGTTATCTCATGCTGGACTAGTTTAAAACATTTCTTTCAACTTTAATGGAAAACTATTTATTGACCTTGAAAAAAGACATACATGTACCTATTAGTTGGCAGCAAGAGTAAAACCATACATTATTAGCATTGTGTAGTAATTGATTGCCCTTTTTACAGATGATTGCACATTATTTCCAAACATTTTGGCATTCAGAAACTGAAGGTAAATAGAATTCTCTTTTTGCCGTCAGGTTTTAAAAGACATGATTACTGCAAGATGAAAAAACTTATCTGCAGATGGTTATATGTAAAACACTTGTACATCAAAGGATGTTATATAAGATGTTTTCAGTTTATGAGAGAAAACCCAAATACATGCAGTTGCAGTAACCGTCTGTTAGACATACATGTAGTATTTTCATAGTATTTTCGCAGTAGGCTGCATTTATCAATATTGAGACAGCACTTTTTTTTGTGCCATCTGGTCTTGATCAACATTGTTAAGAAAAGCAGTTCAAGTTGTGACGGGGCTTCAGAAACATACTATTAGGGTTAAACCTGGAAACATTTCAAGTCAAGGTTGCCATTGTACGTCGCTTGTTAATTGATAAATGATATGCCTACAGAAGTGACAGCTTCGTTCTAACTACGGACCAAAGGTTTTTCTCTCATTTCTGTTATACTTTTACTTTCTCCCTGCTTGAGACATTTTACTCTTATGGGGCCTCTCACAAGTTTACTTGCTTTTATGGCCAGTGCAGTTCAAGAATTGGCTGCATGATGCAGTACAAGTACACAGTATTCTGTCCAAACCACTGGCTAAATGGTCTTAACCATGATTGAAATTGATTAGCACTGAGAGAGGAATGCATGATGGATAGCAATGACCATCTTCAATCTGTGGGCAGAATTGGCTGACCTTGGAATTCGAACCAGTACCTGTGGAGGAGCGCTGTTGAAAACATTGTTGAAAACATTGTTGAAAGAGAAGAAAATCTGGGTAACCAGCATTGCACCAGACTAAAATTTTGTTGTCTGGTTTTACAAAATCTAAAAGTGTACATGAGGTAAGCAATTATCCTAACTGTCATATCAAAATTCATAACTTAAACCGCAAGCACAAGATATCCATTATTCAGATCTGTACTTTACATCACTCTTTACCACACAATCCCGAGACACAAGAAGAATTTTGAAAACATTGTTGGAATTTCTGGGAATAGGAGATCATGCTAACTTTTTCACTTTTTCTTATATGTTTTCGACCTATTTTTAGTCAAATGCTATCATTTCAAAATTTGCGAGTCATGAATGTGCAAAAATACCTTCAATATGGCCTGGTCTAAAATTTTTTCCATGGTTAACAGGTAATGCTATACATCTATCACTGGCATGAACGGCAGACAGCCTTGGCCAATTCGGTACCTGAATCTAACCTCGTCTAGATCAAGGAGTTTCCATTTTGAGATACTACCAGTCACATGATCTTCAACATGTCGAAGCCCTGTGAATCGATTACCAATGGCAACAATAGCCACAGTGATAAGCATGCTATTGCTTGAAAATGCAAAGATAATTATCAGAATGAGTTGAAAAATAAATGTACAGACTGTTTGTCATCAGACATGTACATGTATTTAGAAAGACTCCAACTGAAAATTGTGTCTAGAGTTTGCTTTTTGTGGCGACTGTTACGAATTCACATTTATGATGAAGCGGTTTACTTATGGCAAAGAAATGTACCTTGGGGGTGCGTATGTGATACAGCAGCAGCTAGATCATTGGAGGTTTGCCGAATGGTATCACTGGCAGAGCTGATACCTCATTTAGTAATGCATAGAGCTGGAAACCAGGAGGTGACTGGTTTGAATCCCAAGAGTCCAGCTAATGTCTTAATGAGTCATTGATGATAGCCATTACTACTTGATCCATTCCTCTCATCATTGATCATGGTTTATATGGTTGGTAAAAAAATCTTGTTCAAAGCACTGGAAAGAGAAACTCCAGGAAAGCTTGGATAGGTGCACTGAATGCCCAACATTAGGCATAAATGTGCAAATTCCTGTTGTTTCATCACCTTTCATCATACAGATTGGGCTAAGAGTCGGGTGATCTACAATCTGTCTGCCTATAGATGCTCCTTCCCTGCATCGATTAGTACAATGAAAGGCGTTGTTTCACGAATCCCATTTGGGTGCTCTATCAGTAAAAGATATGATGTTTACCTCTTCTTGGATACAAAGTGGTCAGGAAATACCAACATTTTTGTCAATGACACAGTCATATCCTGAAGCCTACATATACAACTTGAAATATGTTCGCTAATTTAACTCTTTTCTTTACCAAACAACAGCATTTCAGAATGGTCCAAACTGAAAGCATTTACAGGCAATGAATCAAATGCGGCTCAAATGATGAAATTTTTTTCTCTCTGCATGGCTGTTTTCTATGATCCATTAACTGTTAACCACATGACAAAATTTTGGACAGGTCCAAATTGACAATTGACAGCAATTGCAGTGGACAAAATAAATGTGATTTAAAAATTGAAACTTGCTTTAAGGTGAGTAGAAAACACTGTGAGAAAAGGAGAAAATACTGATTACCAACATTTTCTCCTTTTCCCACAATGTTTTCAGAAGGCTTCTTCCTCTGGGTTGTAAAACCATGGATTGTCTTGTAAAGGCTTAACCTTTTTTGCTTAGACAATTTTTGAAAACAATGTTAAAAAATGGAGAAAATGCTGGTTACCAGCCTTTTTTCCTTCTTCATTATATTTTCCATCTTCTCAAAAGACAATTCATCCAACCTGAACCAACCAACCTGGAACCAGCCTTTCATCATGCAAGTCCCATATATTTTTGTGCTTGCAGTATGATTACAGGTCTAAGAATTTGTCATCTGGTAAAGAGTTTATAAATTTTTCTGTATTATTTACCTGGAAACATCTGTTATCTGTACTTGATTACATCAAATACTTTCACTTATAAAAATGTGGCAAATCATATGGAACATTTGTAGGTTAATTCAGTTCATTGAATAGGCAAGATGGGTGGGGCATAATACAATCATGCAATATTAGCTTTTTACCAGGTGAACTGGTTATGTTGCGCAAGTTTTTGATGACCCTATCAGTAAAATGAAGCTGTGACTTGAGGCTTAGTAGAACTTTTTTTTTAAGCCCGGGCTGCAGCCCAGTGGTTATGAAGCTCATTACTAAGGCCTGTTCATCAGCGGTTGTAAGTTCAAATCCAGATTTGGTAAAAATTCTTTCCAAGAAGTAACAGAACCATTGCAACAGAATTCATATTTGTCTCATTGCTTGATGTTGATTTGACTCTTTATGCTTTAAATGCCTCAAAAGCAATAAATCATGAAAATACGAAAGGATATAGGGTCTGTTTTCCTGTTTTCAAAATTGAATTAATGTTTTGTACAGAAATGTTTTACACCTGCTTACCCTAAAACGTAAATTCACATTCATTGAACAGAACAAGACAAACATTAGGCTTTCTGTTGATTTGGCTTGTGTCAGGAATACATGAAACTATTTCCTTGATTGAGGAGAAACCAGGTTCAACTGACCCTTTACCAAGTAATCCCTGATTTTTATGACCCTTTGGAAAACATTGTGGTAACCAGCATTTTCTCCTTTCCCCACAATGTTTTCTACCCTTCCTAAAACGAATATCAATTTTTGAGTCATTTTAATTTTGTCGTCTGCAAATGCTGTCAATTTGGACTACCGGTAGTCTAAAATCATTTCGTTTGGTAGAAGAATTAATTTTTTGGTATGTTGCACATTGCCAGATTTGTGTGTTTGAATGCAGATTTCAGCAGTATTCATGCCATTGAATGGTTATACCAATGTTTTGGGTCCAAGGAAAGCAGGATGTGAGGTATGCTGTCAGCCAGGACTAAAGTCTTGGATTTATGATAAATCAAAGTGCCGAGAACGCGGAAGTGGTATTTGTCAAGGTTCAAACCCATTGTGTGGAATTAATATTTTGAAAGAAAAAGAGACATATTGTTCAAATACTGGCTTAAAAGTCAACCCACTAAGCAAATGAATACCTTTTTCGGTTGAAGGGAGAGTGCTCATGTACTTTAAGACTATAATATTGAAATATCTTTAGCCTTTTACATTTAATTTCCAATATATTACAATCAATTACTTCGATCTATAAATATTCATGAGCAATCAAATGGAGTAGCGTGCAATTATAGGACGAACAAGCCATGGAACGAATTGGTTTTGGAACAAAAAAGCCCAGGGTCAGTAGGCAAATTTGTATCATTGCACCAAATGAGAGAGAGAAGCTATTTTCAATGAAAAATAAGTATCTCAAGGATTAATGGCTTAGCCCCATGTATTTTAATATGCCATTTCAAATTACATATCTAAGTGCCACCGAAAACCTCATTTGACTGAGAAAAAATGAGTTTAACCAGGTTTATTTCCTTCAGCTTTGCACAAAATAAGATACATGATGATCAAAATTCAATCTTGAACATAGTGGTGTTGTTTTCGACAAATACCACAAAAATCAAAATCTGTAACCACTGAGCCCTGTAAGACCCCTACACGGCTGTAGAGAATATAATTCAGTTACATATTTAATTTCCAGGATTTTGTATCATTTTATGTTATGCTATTTTCATGTTTGACTGTGTTTGTATCGGGAGTCAAATTCATAGAAATGTATAGGAAATATACAAGTAAATACAGAGAAAGAGGCTTAGAAGTCAAGATACAAAGTAGACTGGTCTAAATTATTCTTCATTAGTATTGCCAAATTTAATAATTTGACAATTGTTTGCTGTTGCTCCCCATGAGGGAAAATTGTTGATCAAATAATGCACCTATAGACTCTAAATGTACAGGTAAAATTGTATTTCAGGTGTTGTCTGAAATAGAACGCAGTTACATCCTGTGTTTAAACTATGTACTTCCTGAAATAAATCTATGGCAGTGAACTTGCAAAAACGTCAGGGTAAAATGTAGATGTTCAATCAATATAAATAAGGTTTAATACATTATTTTTTAAAAAAGTAGGTCAGTGAGAAATGGCTACTTTTTCTATAATATTTTCAAAACTGGTTCTAAACAAGAAGCAATAATTTATCTGCAAATTGTAATGTTTTTCTCTCTTTCACTGGCAAAGAAATACTTTGACTTTTCAACAGAGCTACAAATACAGTTCTGTTGCAATATGAAGAGACAATTTTGTCACAATGTAGAACATTGAAGTGAACAGCGTAGATCAGAAATCAGACTGCACACAGTGCAGTCTGATTTCTGATCAACACTGTCCACAAAAGCTTCTTAAGTGTTTCCTGTATGGTAAGGAAAGGGTTGAAGGCTGAAAAGCATTTAAAACAAAACATTCTTTGTGGAGGATGATTCCAGAAGAATTACTTTTCAGCTCCTCCCAAGCTTGATTACCTGTGTTTTTGCAGCGTTTAATGGTTTATGCTGCAGGTACAAAGTGTCTTCCTGTTGTTCAGTTTGGGGTTAGAACTAGTTGGAAAGATTATGCACTAGCATCCTTTTTGATGAACTTAAAGAAATCTGGTATAAGTTACATAACCGAAAATGTTTACCTATTGCATCTTTCTCTACTTCATGTCCCTTATTGATGCTTACCATTTCATTAGTATTTTTTATCTAACAGCCAATTAATTGATCAAGCTGAAATAGATCCATATCAATCAATGATATGGATATAGTTCTAGTAAGTTCACAAAATAATATCATTAATACCATATGTACATGTAAAGAAAAAATTCATTATAAACTTCAATAGTAGACACATTATAAGCCTTAACTCTTTACCAAACTAAAAAAATTTAGACTGGACCTTGAATTCAAAGCATTTGCAGACAACAAAATAAAAGCGACTGAAAATTTTAAATTTGTTTTGGGAAGGGTAGAAAATATTGTGGGAAAAGGGAAAAAATGCTGGTTACCAGCATTTTCTCCTTTTCCCACAATATCTTCAAAAGGCTTCTTTCTCAGGGTCGTGAAAAGTCGGGATTGTGTGGTAAAGAGTTAAGCTAGCTTGGAAGAACTTGTATAAAAAAGAAAGTACAGAAGGTTAGTGTCCCTGATGATTATGAAATTTTGTGAATGTTATCTAACGTCCAAAATAATCTTGAGATAAAATGAATGTTTGCATTAGAATTTGCAGTGGGTCTGTCATAATGCAATCAGCAGTTTCTAAAATCTGGACAGAAATGTTGTTGGTGAGCTTGGAAAATTGTATATTGTTTAACTTCTGTTTATTTCCCCTGTTTCAGAAAATATAATATTTAGTCATGATGGTGTGAAAAAAGAGACATTGGTACTATGTTACACAAGTGTTATTTCACTGACATCATAATTTTGTGGAAGAAAAATTTGATACTGATCGTTTTGATTGAATGCTGTTTTCATCTTTTTCAAATATATCTCATAATTTTCAGAGTAATGGCAATACATATAGCTACTTTTTATAGCTTCCTGATCTATACTGTCTACAAAAGAAGCATTTAAGTTTATTCTTAACCCTTTACCCCATAAAGCATTTCTATGATATCTCTATTTGACCCCAAATAACAGCAAGGATGAAGCCGTTTCTTATTTGTATATGACACCTTTTGATAGCATAGAAAACATTGTGGCAAAAGGTGAAATTGCTCGTCACGAGCAATTTCACCTTTTGCCACAATGTTTTCCAAAGGCTCCTACAAGCAATGCTTAGAAATGAGTATCTATGGAGTAAAGGGTTAACCCAGAAATGGTTGGAACTTATTTATCTTTGCAGACAATAAAGATCAAGTCCAGAGAAGATCCAGTCTGGTCTTGGATCTGGGCTATTGCCTACTTGGTTACATATATTCTTATCAAAAGAACCTTGAAAAAGTAATATTTCTGACATTTTATTTTCTAATTCAAAAGGTTCAAGTCATAAAGTCAGTGCTCAGAGTGATAGGATAGTTACTATGAGGGTAGAAATTCGATTCGTGTGCCTGAAGTCATTCAGGGACAGGTTGCAATGGAATTTTGATTAACTCTGTACTGTCAAAGACAAAATTTTAGACTAGTCCAAACGTAAGCATTTGCAGACGCTAAAATAAATGTGACTCAAAAATGAAAATTTGACTTTGGGAGAGTAGAAAACATTGTGGGAAAAGGAAAAAAATGCTGGTTACCAGCATTTTATCTTTTTCCCAAAGTGTTTTCAGAATGTTTCTTCCTCAAGAACGTAAATACCAGGGATTGTTTTGTAATGGGTTAAGTTCTTTTCGATTTTTAATTTTTCAATACATGTATCCTGATTAACAAAAGCACCTTCAGATTTTTGTAAAGAAGAAATTTTCTATTCATCTGCTGTAATTTTCAATTAGATAATGAAATATTAGACTTTTCTAAATTGAAAGCGTTCGCAAATTATAAAATGAAACTCAAAACAGAATTTCTGTTTTGGAAAAGTTAGAAAACATTATAAGAATAAGAGGAAAATTCTTTTCACCAGCATTTTTTTTTCGTCAAATTTTCCCTTGATGTTTTTCAATGCTTTTTTTATTTGGAGTTGTTTAGCTCATTACCAAATGGCAGTATTTTAGGCTGGTCCAAATTGAAAGCATTTGCAGACCACAAAATAAAAGTGCGTGAAAATTTAACATTTGTTTTGTGAAGGGTAGGAAACATTGTGGGAAAAGGAGAAAATGCTGGTAACCAGCATTTTCTCCTTTTCCCACAATGTTTTCTAAAAGCTTCTTTCTCAGGTGCATCAAAAGTAGGGATTGTGTGGTAATGGGTTAAATATTATTGATAGATTGTTTAGTAAAGAGGTTGTTAACCTATTACCACACAATCCCTACTTTTGACGCCCCTGAGAAAGAAGCCTTTTGAAAACACTGTAGGAAAAGGAGAAAATGCTGGTAACCAGCATTTTCTCCTTTTCCCACAGTGTTTTCTATCCTTCCCAGATCTAATTTCAATTTTTCAGTCACCTTTATTTTGTTGTCTGCAATTGCTTTCATTTTGAACCAGTCTAAAATTTTGTCGTGTGGTAATGAGTTAAAACTTTACTACATGATAGAATTTTAGACATCTCCATGACATTGTGTTTGCATTTGTAGAAACACAAACCAGCTATTGGTAAAATGTGATTTTTTAGGTGAAAATAGAAACCATGAAACAATGAAATTATATTATAAGGAGGAAGGGAAATGTCAGGTGCCACTTTTTTTTTCTTTTCCCACAACAGTTTTCCAAAGCCATCTTTCTCATTTAAAACAAAGTTAGCATTCTGTATATAGTGAATATATCCCTTATTCATGCAATTTACAAAGTTATAATGAACTTGTGAATATAATTTGGAAAGTTTTTGTGTATTCTTTTGTAATTATGTATTATATTACACACATGTGTATCTTATGCGCATGATTATTTAGGAGTTATTGTCAAAATGAAAATTCCCTGAGTAGAAGAGCAGGAACTTTCTACACAGGAATAAGGCTTTTAAAGATAATTACACAAATCAAATTACTGTTGCAATGACATATTCAGTATAGCCCAAATTTTTAGCTGGGCTGAATTTGAAGAAAGCTGCATGGTATTGTCACAGTCCTGGTGTCATACGTGCCATTGTTTGAAATTTTATATTACCTTGTCATTGCAGAAGATATTTAATTTCAAGCTCTGATTACTATCAATAAAGGGAACCCAGTAACGACAAGGGCAGACAATCAAAATAGTTTTGACACAGTTATGCATGTTTTAACTTGGAATTTGCTGTTCAAAAAGCATTGACATTTTACATATCTCTTCATTACTGAAAATATTTACTTTAATCTCAGAACTCACTAAAATTAATGCCAAAAGGGAACCTGAGTGTACAACATTAGGCAGGTAACCATAAAGATATTCCTGATACATATGCCCATTTCTTGAATAAGCAACTACAGCCAAGTGTTGGAAGGTTATGCCCTGCTGTTTAAAAGCATTGTTATTCATCCATAAAGTCCTATACTCCTTTGAATTTTGATTTAAACATCAAGGCATAAATTGGAACAGAGCATTTTGTGACAATTTACAAAGCATTCTTTCACAGACAACTAAGATGTAGACATACAGGATAATGAAACGGTATATTTAATGTGGCTCAAAAGACTGAATTTGTCATTGAAAGGTAGAAAATGTTCTTGGAAAAGAAGAAAATGCTGGTGATCAGGACTTTCTCCTTTTCCGAATGTGCATTCAAAAACCGCCTTGGACATGGTTGCTCAAACAGGGGGGGTAGTGTGCTAAAAAGTCAATGATCTGGCATTTTTGCATCCTTAGTGTAGATGGCTGTGGAAGACAGTGGTCCTGAGTACAATTTTAACAACCTTCATGTGATTTAAGAGGCAAAACTGCACCATTTTAGCAAATATAGTTTTGTTTTGCTTTAGGAAGAAAATACATGTAGAAGTATTAAATTATTTAAGTGTATAATAGGAAATTCTTATTCATGGCATGCCCCTTTCAATTTTCTGACCCAAAGACTTGAAACAAATGAAATGGTTATATTGTCAGTCAGTGGAAAAGCTGCATGTAATTACAATTATGTACATGTATTGCAGTTTCAAGATAGTGTGGCCATTATAATGTTATTGCATGTATTTATATATACATGCATATACCATATCCTTCACAGCTCAATGTTTTGATTATTGACCCAGTGGGAGAGACAGGTTTTGAAAAAGGGAAAAAGGAGAATTGTAATGCTGGAAACCTGAGTTTTCTTTTCCTCTTTCTCCAGTGCTTTCTTCCTAGTTGAAAAAATATCCCACCATTTGAGCCACATTCCATCCTTTCAGTGCTGATACTTTCAGCTTGGATGTGTTAATTTTTTACATTTGAGCAAAGGCCAATTATGTTGATCGAAAAATCAAAATTCATCAACTATGCAACATGGATTTTGTGGCATACAGCTTGAACATCAAAATGAACCTTAAATTTTAAATTAATGTACACCACATTATTGGAAGAGAAATTTCTATGAGCTGTTTTTTCTTTGTGATCTGATACCAAAAACAGCTTTTACCAAACTCACCAATGGGGGAAAAAAGGAGAATATGAGATACATAATGGATTGGATTTTTGAAGAATAGTAATAATTCTTGAGGTCTAGCTGTCAGCTGAAATGAGAAATTTCACTAAGAAGCCGAAAAGAACTAATTGTTAACCCTTTCTACCATATGGCTAATATGCTTTTGGCATCTCCAGGAAGATGCCTTTTGAAAATAACTTTGTGACACTCACGGGGAAAATTGCTAATTTTGCATGTTCTCCTGACTTTGAGTTAATTACATGTATGTTACTCCCTTTGTCTGGAGCTCAGCTATAGGCATATTTTCATTGCTGTAACAACTTATATTTTATGCAGTCTGATCTTGATCTTTTAAATACCATCCCCGAAATTATACTAGGTTTCCATGGCAGTGAAAGAGATAAAGAACAGAGAGAAAAAAAGGACAGGGAATCTCCTTTTGCCATGATGTCTTTAAAAGTGTTGGTGTGTAAAAAGCTAATGATGATGATTTGTAAAATTTCAAAGTGTTATTATATACACTTTACCCTATAAGGCATTTCTATGGTATCTCCAATCGACCCCAAATAACAGCAAAGATGCATGCATATGAAGCTGTGTCTTATGTGTATATGACACCTTTCGATAGCATAGAAAACATTGTGACAAAAGGTGATATTGCTTGTCACGACCAATTTCAGCTTTTGCCACAATGTTTTCCAAAGGCTCATACAAGCAATGCGTAGAAATGAGTATCTATGGAGTAAAGGGCTTAATTCGCAACTACCACACAAGAAAAATTAAGACTTATCCATATTGAAAGCATTTGCCGACAACAATTTAAATGTGATAAAATGGAGGAAATATGCCTTTGATAAAGTTAAAAACATGGTGGGAGAAATAGAAAATGCTGGTTATTAGCATTTATCCTTTTTCCACAATGTTTTCAAAGGGCTTCTTTAGGGTTGTTAAATTAGTCGTGATTATGTGGTAATGCGTTAATGGGTTTTAGTTGCTTCTTGGAAGATGTAATCAGTTCTCAACTTCTCATACCATGATGTGAGTGGTTCCCAAAGCTTTCCCAGCTCACCATAGGATTTAAACCCAGATCCTTCAGTTTGTCAGACATTTAGTTTAAAATTATTTACTTATCATCAGTTGAGAAACAATTTCTTACAACTTATACTAATCTCTCTGGATTCTGCTTCCTGGGAACTACACCAGTACTGGCGCCGAATGTGTAGGCCAATGAAAAGTCCCAAAGTTGACATCTGCTCCAGGGTATCAAACTCAGGACCTCATGGTTAGAAGGCAGACACTCTACCTCTCAATTAGGGACACCACACAGAGGTATCAGAGGCCAATGCTCTATCACTACATATCTTGTTTTTGGAAGTAGAGAGATGACGTAATAGGATGAAGTGATGTGTTTAACTCCTTACCAAACGACAAATTTATAGACTAGTCCAAATTGAAAGCACTTGCAGACGACAAAATAAAGGTGACTGAAAAATTGAAATTTGTTCTGGGAAGGGTAGAAAACACTGTGGGAAAAGGAGAAAATGCTGGTTACCAGCATTTTCTCCTTTTACCATAGTGTTTTCAAAAGGCTTCTTTCTCAGGGGCGTCAAAAGTAGGGATTGTGTGGTAATGGGTTAAGTAACATTCAACTTGAGGGAAAAAAACAGCTATCTATCTACCTGGATATCCCTTCAACTCACAATCCTGAATTTAAACTATCTACAGGAAGAGGTAGTTTAAAAACATTGTGGGATAAGGAGAAAATGCAGGTAACCAGCATTTTCTCCTTTTCCCACATTGTTTTCTTGTAACCCTTTTACATCAAAGCCCATCAGTTTAACCATAATTATTAAAGTTGTTGTTTGCAATTTCTTTCAACTTACACAAGTAAAAACGTTTTGCCATGTGAGGCAGAGTGAACCTAATGAGCCCAAAACGAACTTTTCATCCCTGAAGCAAGACAAATGTTTCAACTCAAGGCTGCATTGGCTGTAACATGTAATGAGTTGACAGTGTCAGTTAAAGATTATAAGCTTGCATGCTAAGAGCAGTTACATCTTGGCCAACACGATTGATTAAAGCAAGCTGAGGTTGTATGGACTGAAAGGGGTTAATTGACAGAAGCTATCTCACAGTAACTGATATCTGTTTTCTGTTACATTTCAAAATGGTTATTTGTGTTGGCTGAGAGGTGAACACCCTCATTTGGCTTGATGTCCATTGTGTTTTGGTAGGAAAATAAGGCCTGTCCATTGTATCATTGATGCAAATAAACAGAAGTTCCAAACAGCTGTAATAATTGAATCACTTGTGATGAACACCGTCATGTCACTGCTATAAAAAATTATATTATATACTTATACTTCAATCTGACCACCTTTAAGCCTTAACCAAACGACAAAATTTTAGAATGGTCCAAATTGAAAGCACTTGCAGACAACAATACCAATGTAACTCAAATATTGAAAATTGTTTCTAGCAGAGCTGAAAACATTGTGAGAAAAGGAGAAAATGCTGGTTTCCAGTATTTTCTCCTTTTCCCACAAGTTTTCAGAAGGCTTCCTCTATCAGGCTTGTAAAAACGGATTGTTTGATAAAGGGTTAAAAGCATGTCAGTGTGGGCAATCTGCAGAATTTAGTATGTGAATTATGTTTAAAATTAAATTTTCAGATGCACTTGTTTCCTGTAACACTACTGAAAACGTACAAAAAACATACTCAAATAAATAAAGAAAAATTTAATTTCAGAAAGTTTGTGTGGCAATGTTAACAATCAGTCTCCCTGGGCTGGAGTTTGGCAATTCAAAAACATTAGATGCTAAGCTGTGTTAGTAAGAATTAATTCTCTATCGAAGTTAAAATGTTGTGTATTGCCAAAGTCATACAGTATTAAGAAACATTGTTTGATGATCTGCAACTTATTAAAAATGTTGGTGTTCTGGGATAGATCAATGAAGCTTCAGTTACCAGAGCTGTACTAAACAAACTCTTTATTTAAAACCCTCTTTCCAGCAATGTTCTCAAAAGCATTCTTCCTATATGACATAAAATAAATAATTAACCCAGTGTAATGTGGGCTGTTTCAAGACTGATGAGACCATTTCAAGACAATACCCAAAACCATACCCGAAACAATTTCAGGTGACACATTGGAGGGAAAAGAAAATACTGTTTTTTGATAAACATGATTGGCAAAGGAGACAGTCTGTAATTAAGCCCCCTGTCACACCAAACTAGATCTTAAAATGTCTTGTTCTGTCCTTACATGATCGGAAAAAGGGTTGCGGTTAGGGAAGAACATATAATTTGGGCCTGATAATGCCTGAAGCCCTCTCTCCAAACTTGCTTACATTGGTCAACAAAATCGTAAAATGGGCTGTGTTCAGGAAAGGATGTGAAATTTCGGTCTGTAATATGCAAAGGCAGTGTCGGTTATAGATGCCTGACTGCACCACATCTTTGTTAGGGTCATAGCACAGCAATTCTATTTGTGGAATGTCCATCTTGATTTAAAGTTTATTGTAAATAAAGGATGGGATGGATGGCAAGACATTTTGATCAGGCTCAAAGTTCTGAAGAACCTTCCTGTCCTAACCAGTCCGTTATATTTGTAAACAAATCGTAAAAGGTTGCTAATACCTCCACTCCATTTGACCACAGTTTAAGTATATTTGGCTAAAATTTTCCGAACGGAGTGAGAAGGAATGGATGGTACATAAAAAGTCATACTTTGAGAGCAGCTGGTACTTCTTTACCAAATGACAAAAATTTAAATGCATCCAACTTGATTTAGGGTAAAATCATCAAAAAAATAAAGGATGAGGAAAGAGAAACTGGCTATTACAGTTTCAGTGACAGCATAATTAGGCTCATTTTTCAAAAAGCCAAAATGTCAACTTGATTTTCAACTCACTGTGACATGCAACATAAACTGTAACAATTACTCCTTGTCCTTCTGCCAGAATTTATTGTAAAATTCTATTTTTAATAACTACCTTTAAGCTTATTCTAGATGAGAAAGTTCCACTTGTAAAATTAAAGCCAAATGTAGAAGTGAAAAGTGTAATTCAAATTAAATCTTTACCACACAATCTGGACCTTTAATGACCAAGAGACAGAACTCTTTTGAAACTAATGTGGAAAAAGGAGAAAATGCTGGTTGCCAGCATTTTTTTCTTTTCCCACATTGTTTTCTATCCTACCATTAACAAATTCCATCAGTTGAGCCACAATGAAATTGTCGTGTGCACATGGTTTCAATTTGGACATGACTAAAATTTTGTCATTTGGTAAAGAGTTTAAGAATTTTTCCTTGTCCCGTAAGTAGTGTTGGGCTATTGGTTTAAAATCTCAATCGATTATCTCTTTGTAATCGGAAGAGCAAACCAACTAGCTGTCGATAGTACAATTGGTTTAGACTCCATTTAACTGTGAATGTCTTTTTGCTTGAAATACTGTGACAATATTGTAAACATGATAGTCTTCATGTAATAAGTTTAAAAAGATGTTGTATTCTGTACCACTGATGACAAAATGTCATACTTCTGCAAATTGACAGTACTTTGCAGACAATAAATTACTGTGCAAGTGTGATTCATACAGCCATGAGGAGAAAACAGTGCACAAAGGACAAAATGTTGTTTTCAAGAACCTTTTTCCTTTTTGAACAGTGTTTTAACCCTTTACCAAACAATCCCTGGTTTTCACAACCCTGAGATAGAAGCCTTTAGAAAACATTGTGGGAAAAGGAGAAAATACTGGTAACCAGCATTTTCTCCTTTTCCCACAACATTTTTCACCCTATCAAAGTCAAAAACTATTACACTAACAAGATTCTATTTGCTGTCTGCAGATGCTTTGAATTTGGTCAGGTCCAAAAATTTGTGGTTTGGTAAAGAATTAAAGAGCTTTCTCAGACCATGGGGTTGATACAACTAGAGATGATATTGTAAAGGGTTTAACGACTGTAATAGATCTTTTAGAAGAAAGTAACATTGTCTTGATTTAAGGACTAAAGACATGACATCTTGATACAAGGTATCCTGGACAGATGTTTGTACCAAGGGTTTAACCCATTACCATGCAATCCCTACTTTTGACGCCCCTGAGAAAGATGCCTTTAGAAAACATTGTGGGAAAAGGAGAAAATGCTGGTAACCAGCATTTTCTCCTTTTCCCACAATGTTTTCTACCCTTCACAAAGCAAATTTCAAATTTCCAGTCACTTTTGTTTTATCGTCTGCAAATGCTTTCGATTCGGACAAACCTAAAATTTTGTCATTTGGTAACAAGTTAACCTTTTACCACACAATCTTAAGTTAACCCTTTATTCCAAAGACCCTCATTTCTAGGTAATGCCTGTAGGAGCCTTTGGAAAACATTGTGGCAAAAAATTGAAATTGCTTTGACGAGCAATTTCACCTTTTGCCACAATGTTTTCTATGCTATCAAAGGTACCATATACACATAAGAAACGGCTTCATCCTTGCCGTTATTTAGGGTCAATTAGACATACCATAGAAATGTCTTATGGGGTAAAGGGTTAAAAGGACCCTAAGGAAGAGGCCTTTATATATGTGGAGAGTAAAGGGGAAAATACTTGTAACCAGCATTCCCATGAAGTTTTATATCGTCTCAAAGACATCTCTCTATATTGATGAGCAACATTTAATTTGTTGTCTGCAAATTGCCATGAATTTTGAAGAGTCTAATTTTCTGTTATTTGGGGAAGGGTTAGCCACAGTTACACTGGGACTGGTAATATGAGAGAGCTTTTTGGTATGAATGAATTTCATGTGCATGTTTTATGCCTAAAAATAGACTGACTGTCATGCCAATGAAATGAATATAATTATTCAGTATGCAGAAAAGACTCAAATTATGTCCATCACGGTCTAATAAAGAACATTTCAAAAGTAATGGACGGCTATCTCTTTTAACACGAAATCCCAAGTTTTAATGCGTCTGAAGAAGGAGCTTCTGAAAACATTCTGTTAAAAGGAGAAAATACACCCAAATAGCAAATTTTTCCTTTTTTTCCAGGAAATTTTCAACTTAAAGACAGACATTATCAAGGTGTGTTCAATTCGTTGTCCGTTTTCTGAAGAATTTAAAATTTTGTTATTTGGTAATGAGCTTTATGAGGTCATTGAGTTTGCAATGTGATAATCTACACACTCCACCTACCTCATAGGAAAACTAGGTATAAATCAAGATCAGACAACACAGAAAATGTAGTACGGTCTTGGATGTACAGATTACTTAGTCAAGTCCATGTGAAAAAACCTTTCCGAGCTTCAGTAAATTGTATTTTCAGCTATTGTTTAGGTAATAGTCATAAACTGAAAAAGAGGTGAAGCACTTGTATGTACAAACATGCATAGAGTTTCATGTTTAACCATGTTGAAAGCGAATGAGTGACATATTGGTCATTAAACTAAAACCCAGTCTTTGAAAAAATTGTCGGGAAAAAGTCACAAAAGCTTGTAAATACAATTTCATTGTTTCAGGTTGTTTACAGTCTCATTCAGAGAAGATATTCTCTTTCATTTAAACTGTTTTGCATTGTTCTAATGGTCACATCCTGTCGTAAGTCAAGCTATGACCTCACCTGTGCAATAATGGGTACATTGATTCTTAAAATTTGTTACGTTATAATAATCGTCGTTTAATCACTGGGTAACCAGCATTTTATGATCTTTCTGTGATATTTTTTGAAGTCCGCTTTCACAGGTTTGTAACAGGTGGTCCATCACATTTCTGGACGAAAATGTCATCCTTAAAACCCCAGTAGTCGAAAACCATCGGGCAAAATTCAAAATTCAAAAAGAGGAGGGAAAATTTAGAACAGATAGAAGACATACAGCTCATAGTAAACATTATTCATATCCAGTACAATACAATAGACTTGGTGACCTGTGTACATGTCGAAAGACAGTATCTGGGACATCCTTCTTTAGGAATTAATTCATTATTAAGAAAAAGCAGATAAAAAGAAGACAGGTATAAAAAGTCCTGTTAAAATGGACTGTTTGGAATGGGTCATTTTGACCCACTTCCCATCAAGGGAGGTAGGTAACTTTAATGGACTCAGTACTTTGTGAAGACAGGTTAACCCATTACCACACAATCCCTACTTTTGATGCCCCTGAGAATGAAGCCTTTTGAAAACACTGTAGGAAAAGGAGAAAATGCTGGTAACCAGCATTTTCTCCTTTTCCCACAGTGTTTTCTACGCTTCCCGGAACAAATTTCAATTTTTCAGTCACCTTTATTTTGTCGTCTGCAAATGCTTCAGTTTGAAATCCACTGGGCTTTTCGTGGAAGTGGCCCCAACTTTGTGCTGGTGAAAGCCAAGAAACACAGGAATATCTCCGCTGTTGCTGTGATGCAATAGGAATAATGTTAATCAAAGTGAAATGACTGGGTCACCATTCAGTCAGTATTTTTGGGGATTTTCTCATTGTTGTTTACTTTTGCACAGGACTGTCATGCATTGGGTCTGTATTTATGCTTGATTTGAAAAAGAATTAGGACAAATCTGCAATTCTGCATCCTACAATATACACTGATGCTTTCTAGTTTGGATAAGTCATTTTTTTTTTTAGTTTGGTAAAGAGTTACCAGTGCTCCAGATAAGAGGGAGTGATGGCATTCTAAATCCATTATTTCTCTTCCAAACCCTATATTGTGGGTACTCAGTAGAATTCAATCTCAATGAGACGATTCTAATGAGTACCCATAACATAGAGTTTAATGGAGAAGAACTAATATTTTCAATTATGAAATTCACTCCCTCTATCTGGAGCTCTGGAGTCAACATTTTACAGATTGTTTGTTGGAGTATACATAGAGGATATTTGTTTTTTTTCCGTGAAAATCAAAATTTATTTCATCGAGTGAACACCATCGGTAATATTTTCACAAGTGATGCAGCCACGAGTGAAGATATTACCGATGGTGTTCACTCAATGAAATAAATTTCGATCTTTCACTGAAAGAAACAAATATTCTATTTATTTCATGCTTTTAACCCTTTCTGGGAGGAGCTTTATCAAAATCCAGTACAGTTCTTTTCCGTTATTCCCTGTGGTGCACCCCTACCGCATAGCAACGTATTACAATATTACGTCAAGTGCAAGAAATGTAAGGTATAATATTATGACGTCATATTTCCCATCTGGTTGTGAGGTACGCGCAATTTACCTAGGCAACAAGATCGTGAAAATATTCTATTTATTTCATGCTTTTAACCCTTTCTGGGAGGAGCTTTATCAAAATCCAGTACAGTTCTTTTCTCTTCCCCCCCCCCCCTCCCCCCCCCCCCCTCCCCCCAATATTACGTCAAGTGCAAGAAATGTAAGGTATATGACCTCATATTTCCCATCTGGTTGCGAGGCACGTGCAATTTACCTAGGCAACAAGAACGTGAAAATTGGTATTTTCACTCGAAGTACCAGTGTGAGATCGAAAAATATTTTCACTGCTATTTCTCGATATCCTATCGGAAAGCATGAAATAAATTGTGTGTCAAGTATGAATGAAACTGTTTTTCATTGCAGTGTTGATTAATGTGTTGCACATGGTCGATTTCACACTTAACACACAGCCCCTGTATGTGAATGATTGAGGAAGAAAGTTTTGAAAAACATTGTGGGAATAAGAGAAGCATATTCCCCCATTCTCCATGGTGTATTTGATCCTTTCCTCGACAAATACCATTATTTTAGCCACATTAACTCATTACCACAAGAAAATTTTGGACTGGTCCAAATTGAAAGTATTTGCAGACGGCAAAATAAAGGTGACTGAAAAATAGAAATTTGTTCTGGGAAGGGTAGAAAACACTGTGGGAAAAGGAGAAAATGCTGGTTACCAGCATTTTCTCCTTTTCCCACAGTGTTTTCAAAAGGCTTCTTTCTCAGGGGCGTCAAAAGTAGGGATTGTGTGGTAATGGGTTAACCCTTTCCCAAACGATAAATTTTTGACCCTTCCAAACCAAAAGAGTTTGCAGGCAACAATTTTAGATTTAAAAAAAAATGGCAGAAAGTTCTCATAAAGGGTAGAAAACACTGTGGGAAAAGGAGAAATTGCTCGTTACGAGCAATTTCTCCTTCTCCCATAGTGTTTTCAAAAGACTTTTACTGCAGACACACAAAAACCAGGCTTGTTTGGGAAAGGGTTAAATTTGTTGTAGACACATTGAATTTGTTGTCTGCAAGTCCTTTCAAATTTTAGGTGTCTAAAATTTTGTCATCAGGTAATCGGACTTGAAATGTATTACAGATTGTATTTCTGAAAATACATAATTGTGTCAGTTATGAATGAAACAATTTACCGTTGCAGATGATATATGTGTTGCATATGGTTGGTTTAACAGCTCAAGTGCTGAATGTACAATGAACCCTACTTGGGCAATTATCCTAATTTTTACCCTTTACAGAGCCCAGTAGCTGATTTTGTTAAGTGCAGGGTCGGTAGCCGACAGGTCCTCAGATCAGCTCCAAGCATGGCCAAACTCTATCCCAGGATTAGTGATAGCCATTTTGACAGCAGTAATTATTATTTTGTCTCTTAGCACCAACTTAAGACACAATGGAACTTTAGACCAGTTCAAATTTGCAGGCCACATACTAAATTGGACTTGAAAATTGAAGGGAAGTATAGACAGCATTATTGGAAAAGGAGAAAATGCTGGGAAACAGTATTTTCTCCTTTTCCTACAATGTTTTAAAAAACAATTATCAGGGTTGTTAACAATTGTTGTAAAAACCGGCAGTGGCTTAAAGTGTATAGCACAGTACTCTGCAAAGAAAACTCCCATGAATGTATGGTAAGGTGCTTTGGTTACCATGAAATGATACAAATAATTTTGAAAAAAAGCTATAAATCGCTACTGTAACTAACACCAGTGTGCTTGATTCAAACTTTAAGACTATTTTTAGTTTATTCAGTGTATACGGGTCATATTTCAAAGGATACAGTGTGTGTGTCAAGTTTGAATGATACAGTTTGTCATTGCAGTTGAAAAATGTCTTTCATATGGTTGATTTAACAGCTCAAGTGCTCATGTAATTCCCTAATGCAAGTATGGAAGATACAGTGAACTTAACCTATAATTATTAAATATTTACCAAACTTTAGACTGGTTAAAATTTAGAGCACTTATAGACAACATAAACCAGCATTTTCTCCTTTTCTACAATGTTTTCAAAAGGCTTCTATCTCGTAAAAACCAGGGATTGTTTGGCAAAGGATTAACCTTTTAACAAACTGTTACAAGCCCTTAGAAAGAAAGCCTTTCAAAAACACTGTGGGAAAAAAGAAAATCCTTGTAACAAGCTTTTATTCTTATCCCTAAGTGTTTTCTATGTGTGCAAAGCCAAAGCCAAATTTTATCATTCAAATTACTGGTACATTTTGAATGGCGTCATAAGATGCTTTCCTTTCGGAAAAGTCTGTAAAATTTTGTCGATAAGTATAATTAGAAGGCGAGATTTTCATTCTCGCCTTCATATGTTTTTCTACTTAGTAAGTATAGTAACCCAATCAGAGTTGCATAAGTAAAACATCTATTGCCTCTGTGATAAATGCAGATCAGAATGATGTTGCACAGATGCATCATATTATCATCATATGTTTGAATACAAAATAATTGAATAATAAACAACCTTCACATATACATGTCATAAACTCTGGGCCCCAAGATGTACTGAATACATATGGTGTGCAATATGCGAAAAGGGGCATTCGGACATCTGCGTAAAGTGTCATCTGGGATCAGCCTGCGCAGTCTGCGCAGGCTAATCCGAGACGGCACTTTACGACTACAGTAGATTTTGTGATACAGTAGACATGCGTAAAACAGAAAATTGCATGAAAACGGAAAGTGTCGCCTCAGATTAGCCTGCGCAGACTGCACAGGCTTATCTGAGACGACACTTTACACAGATGTCCGAAAGTCCCTTTTCGTGTGTTGCGGCCATATATTTGTGGCTAACACCTTACCATTTGCAGAGAAAAAAGATGATATGTCTATAGGAATGCTTCTCTGCAGAAAACAAATTTAATTACTTCTACATGTTACTCATATGACATGTTTTTTTGTGAATAGGTAAACACATGGTGGGAAAAGGAGAAATTATGCTGGTTTCCAGCTTTGGTCACAACAGTGTTTGAGAGCCTCTAATCAATCAGGATTTTAAATCTCTGGATTGTGCAGTAAAGAGTAATAAAGGACGTTTAGTTAGATTATGAGATCACGATTCACAACTTTTTTCTTATTCTATTTTTTTTGGGGGGGGGTTTCATTTAAATCACATTATGATTGATTACCTGCATAATGCTTTCAATATGGAAGAGTCCAAAATTTTGTCTGTGTGGTAATTTTTAGGCAGAGTTAACACCTACAGTATTTAGTGCCAATAACCCTAATGAAACTATTTTGTGTGATAGCAAACATTACAAATTTGCTAGGACAAGAGCTTACATTTTGTGGTCTTTCACCACACAAAATCTCATTTAACAATAGTGCATCTATTATGCTAAAGTTCTGACAGGACCCTTTATGTGAATTTGGAAATGAAAAGGTCAAGTTAGTTCATGGTTTATGAACATTTTAGATCTTTGATTTCTGTTTAAGAGCGTACAAAGTAAGGCTGTGGTATCAAATTGCCCCAGACATGAAACTTAATAAAGGTGTGTTTTTCTTTACTGAATCTTGCATATAATAGTGTTTTATGTGGCGACTTGAAAGGTTTTTTTTTGTACATTTTATGAACAAAGATCAGACTGCATATTACAAGTACAGTCTGATCCTACTTTTAAACCAACAGTATCTATTTTTTTTTCTGATATCATGCTAATTATTCAAGTACATTCCATAACAACAGTCACCTTAAAAGCCCATTAGGGGAACAAGATCAGACTGCTCTTTTGAAAACATTGTGGAAAAAGGAGAAAATGCTGGTAACCAGCATTTTCTCCTTTTCCCACGATGTTTTCTACCCCTTTTTGGGCAAATTCCATTTTTTTGAATCACTGTTTATTTGTCGTCTGCAAATGTTTTTTGATTTGGGCAACCTAATATTTTCCTTGAAGGAAAAGCACTGGTAACCTAGTGTTTTCTTACTACCTCAATATTTCCACATTTTGATCCAATTCATTTGTCTCCTGGTTGATATAGTTTAACATGGGATCTTGTGGTAGAGATTACACTGAAATAAAATATTATGGAGAAGAGTTGGACAATTTTTGGGTAGGGCCTGTGTGCCTGTACCTTTTGTGGTATTTTTACTGGGACATTATTGTAATAAAATGTGACATGTAGGATACATAATGTTTAACCCTTTACCACACAATCCTGACTTTTAACTTCCCTGTGAAAGAAGCCTTTTGAAAACATTGAGGGAAAAGGAGAAAATGTTGGTAACCAGCATTTTGTCCTTTTCTCACAATGTTTTCTACCCTATGCAAAACAAGTTTCAGTTTTTGAGTCCCATTTATTTTGTCGTCTGCAAATGCTTTGAATTTGGACCTGTATAAAATTTTGTTGTTCGGTAAAGACTTAATTCTCTACAAAATGACTACATTTTGGATGGAACAAAACAAAAAGCATTTTGCAGACAACAAAATGAATTTAGCTTAACCCTTTACCTGGGGCGATGAAATTTTAGCCGTTTTCAAATTGAAAGCATTTGCAGACGACAATTACAATATGGCTCAAATGGTGCGACTGTTTATTGATAGGATAGTAGATATTGTTGGAAAAGGAGAAAATGCTAATTATCAACATTTTCTCCTTTTCCCACAATGTTTTCAAAAGGCTTGTTTCCAAGGGTCGTCAAAAGTTGTCGTTGTGTAGTAAAGGGTTAAATGATGAAACTTTTCTTGGAGGAGAAAAGAATTTGTGAAAAGGAGAAAATGCTGGCTACCAGCATTTTCTCCTTTACCAAGTATGTTTTCCAAGGCCTTTTTTTTTCAGGGTTATTAAAACGCAGGATTTTATGGTAAAGGGTTAAGATAGAAGTTTTACTGTGGGATTGATGAATGTTTTAGTCATGTACTAAATATACTACTCAAACTTTGATAGGGATCACTTACATATTTCTGTATGGGTTTATAAGTTACAACAGTTTTGCATAAACTCTTGACCATACTGTAAAACTCTAGATATGTCCAAGTTGAAAGCATTTGCTGACCAAAAGCTAAAGCAACGTGCTCTATGCTGTCTGTAATAGGGTAGAAAACATTGTTGAAAAAGGAGAAAATGCTGGTATCCAGCATTTTCTCCTTTTCCAACAATGTTTTCCAAAGGCTTCTTTCTCAGTGACTTTAAAAGTCGGCATTGTGAGGTAAAGGCTTAACGATCCATTTCCACCGGTCATTTTATTGCTCAGTGTGGCAATGTAACTTATTAGAAAACCATACATGATATATGCCACATATATATTCAGAGTGAATCTTTTAGGGTGATCCCTAGCAAATTTTGAGTAGTATATATTGTGCAACACTTCTCTCTCTTAAATATTGTCTTTACTTACCGGAACCTGTGATGCTTTCAGTTTGGACCAGTGTATTATTTTGTCGTTTGGTAAAGAGTTAAATATTGTCTTTACCAACCGGTACCTGTGAATTACAATACAGAAATTCTTGTTCGCTACTTTGATCATATATTTAGGATATTTTATGTAACAAAAAATTTAAGACTACTCCAAGTTGAAAGCCTTTGCAAGTGATTTAAACCCTTTCCCAAACAATCCCTGGTTTTTACGACCCTGAGATATTATATTTAAGCCTTTTGAAAACATTATGTAATCCAGCATTTTCTCCTTTTTCCCACAATGTTTTCTGTCCTGCTTGAAACAAATTTAAATTTTCAAGTTACGTTTATTTTGTTGTCTGCAAGTGCTTTCAATTTGGACCAGTCTAAAATTTTGTCATTTGGTAAAGAGTAAAATAAATACATGTATGACTCAAAAGGTTGGAATCTGTTTTGGGAAGGGTAGAAAAAATTGTGGGAAAAAGAGAAAATGCTGGGTATCAGCATTTTCTCCTTTCCCCACAAAGTTTTGTATAGCCTTTTTCCAACAGGGTCGTGAAAACTAGCGGTTGGCTAGTAAAGGATAAAAAACATTCACAGGCGACAAACAAGATCAGACTTAAAGGATGGATTTTATAGTTAAAAGGGTTGAAATGGAGAAATACTAATTATCAGTGTCAGACCTTTGTTTTTTCTTTGGATCTCAAAATACTTAAATGTCTCCAAAAATAAGATATTTGCCAACGTTTATTTCATTTAAAGGGGGACTTTTTATAGGATATGTCATTAAATAGATTGGTGAAACACCTGACTTACACCCCGGTTACACAGAGCTATCGCTGATAAATCGGTGGTCTTTTTAACCGAAGTAGGGAGGGAACCGATGAAAACCTACTTGCCTCCGATGTCACATATTGGTCGCCTATTCCCAACCTATCAAAAGCTACCGGGAAAAGATGAATTTCTTCGGTGAAAAGTTACCGATTTAGATTTTTAAACATGCTTAAAATTCTCGATTGGTGAAAATATTACAAAATAACCGATTGACAACTTATCTACCACCGATATCACCTATAGGCCATCGACAAGCCACCGAAGAGCCACCGATGAACTGATACTAATCACCGGTGAAAAAAGCTAAGAATCAAAATATGAAATCCATGAGACACATTGTTACATGCGCGACAGGCATTTTAATTCAGTTTCCACAAAAATTCACCAGCGCCATATCTGATTGATTCTGTAACAATTCTGTGACAAGTTCCGATTTGTCTTAGTATGTCGGTCAAAGGGAACTCCCAGAAATCCGTCGATCAAGGCAAAACTGTTATGTTTGTCTCTAACGAAGTCTTGAAAGTCCAAGAAGACTCCATTGTGAAGGAAAGATGTTGTGGCCGTATATATCTTTAATCACCGGTCAGATCCCGATTGGGCCTCTACCAGCGCAAGAAGGAATATTTTTAAGACCGATTGAACCCCTGTTTATCGCCGTTCACACAAACAGCTTGAAATAAGGTCACCTATGACAACCGATAAAAAAGCGAAAAAATTTGAAATAATGACACCGATTTGAAATGGATGTAAGCCCGACAGTCTGTGTAACCGGGGTGTTAGGGCCTACTGCAGAGAGAACCTGCTTTTGACAGGTTTTCCAACAAAAATTACACTGAGGCCTAGTTTCAGGTTCTAATACTTCAGTGACAGTTTAAAAGATTTTCCCTTTACAATTTATCTATTTAGTCATTTAGAAGGCTTCGGAGAAAATAGTTTGAAAGGGAGAAAATTGCACATTACCAGCATTTTCTCCTTTTCAGACAATGTTTTCTTTCCTTATCTGAGAGACATGTCTTTAGTCTAGCCACATTCAGTTTGTCTACAAATGCAATTTTGTGGAGAAGACTAACATTTTGTTGTTTGCTAAAGGGTTAACAGTTACTTCTGTACACTCAGAGATCAAGATTAGACTCTTCACTGGCTAATCTTAGTCTAAACTTTGCTAGACACCAAATTCAGCACTATTATGAGAGAGCTGTAACACTACAAGTGAGTGACTAAGTATTTTGTATCACATATTGGCACACCAATTTGGTGTAGTGAGACAGGATTGTGGGAAATTGGCATTTTGACGTGCCCTAGGAGTGTGTTGATAATGAGATTGGTCAATTACCAATTAAATAGACATCAAGAAAAACAAGAACCTGTGTAACCTACCACAGCATTATTACCGATGAAATATTCCTTTACCCTTTACCAAACAACAAAATTTTAGACTGGTCCCAATTGAAAGCTTTTGCAGACGACAAAATAAAAGTGACTAAAATTTTGAAATTTGTATCAGAGAGAAGAGAAAGCATGGTGGGAAAAGGAGAAAATGCTGGTTACCAGCATTTTCTCCTTTTCCCACAATGTTTTCAAAAGGCTTCTTTCTATGGGTCGTCAAAAGTCGGCATTCTGTGGTAAAGGGTTAAACATGTCATGCTTCCTCAGGTTAGTGATTCTGAGTGGCTCAGAGCACAAAGCATGATGATAATTTAAAGGTTGCCCTTCAGAATTTGGGACGGATATTTTACAAAAATACAAAAAAATCATACTTATAGTCCCAAAGCCTTATAATTTTTATATATAAAACACAGTAGTCAAAAATAATCCGGCAACATGAGAAATTAGAGATTTACGACTGCCCAAGTTGACACTGACGGAAAACACGGTCTATTTGTACATGAGCAACTCACTCATTTACATACTGGAAATACACAGACGAAGCTTCAAACACAGCGTCAGAAGAAGACATTATGGAAAATAATTACATGTTTGTTATGTTATGGAGTTTAACCCATTACCACACAATCCCTACTTTTGACGCCCCTGAGAAAGAAGCCTTTTGAAAACACTGTGGGAAAAGGAGAAAATGCTGGTAACCAGCATTTAGAAAATGCTGGTAACCAGCATTTTCTCCTTTTCCCACAGTGTTTTCTACCCTTCCCAGAACAAATTTCTATTTTTCAGTCATCTTTTTTTTTTTTGTCGTGTGCAAATGCTTTCAATTTGGACCAGTCTAAAATTTTCTCGTGTGGTAAAGAGTTAAGCGTCATTAGTCATGTGCCAGTCACTTAACATTCCCACAATGTTTTTTTTTAATTTTTGGCCAGAAATCTAAAAATAGCTTAAGAGGCTACATAGCCTTTTAAGGGAATACTATCAAAAATTGTTTTTGTGTAATTTCATGATTCTTAATTATTGATGATTTGTATTTTTCTTTTTCATATAAATTTCAGTGATATATACATGTATTTTTTCGATTTGGTGAGATGTGAAAAACCTAAATACCCACCTTTAATGTGCTTAACTCTTTACCACACAATCCTGACTTTTAATAACTTTGAGTATGAAGCCTTCTGAAAACATTGTGGGAAACGGAGAAAATGCTGGTAACAGGTATTTTCTCCTTTCCCCGCAATGTTTTCTTCCCTTCCCAAAACATATTTCAAGTTTTCAGTCACTTATATTTTGTCGTCTGCAAATGTTATCGATTTGGACCCGTCTAAAATTTTGTTGTTCGGTAAAGAGTTAAAGACACTTTATTTATATACAGATATTTGAATTTTTTTTTTATTGAAATGTTGTCTTTAAGCTCAAATTAGCACAAGTTATGAAGTGGCGAGACCCTGGGCTCAGAGTGGAAACAGAGTAGAGTTCCAACCCCTTTACCACACAATCCTGAATTTTAACAACCAGAAGAAAGAAGCCTTTTGAAATTATTATGGGAAAAGGAGAAAATGCTAGCAACCATTTTCTCCTGCTACCACATTTTTTTTTAGTCCTTACATACATATTTTTTTGGTTAATCACATTTAACTGACATTACCAAACAACAGTATTTTAGGCTTATCCAAATCGAAAGCAGATGCGGACTACAAAATAAAAGTGACTAAAAATTTGAAATGTGTTTTTGGAATGGTAGAAAACATTGTGGAAAGAAGGAGAAAATGCTGGTTTCCAGCATTTTCTCCTTTTCCCACAAGGTTTTCTAAAGGCTTCTTTCTCAGGATCATCAAAAGTAGGGATTGTGGGGTAATGGGTTTTGTGTTGTGTGTGAATTCTTTCAATTTGGACATGTCTATGATTTTGATAAAGAGTACCTGCAAGATTAACTGCAAGGAGCAGAGATAAAGAATTCTCTTCTTCATTAAAATCTGACACTGATAGTTGCCATTGAATGGTGTTTTACCAGACTTTCAACAATATTTCAGTCAATATAATATCATGGCAATATCAGTGACTTTGCTGTGAAAAGAAATGAATAATGGATCTCTCTCAGTGAACAACTGAAACATTGTTTAGGGTTGCATAAAACGCAATGCAAACTTCAATTCCCAAAATGCTGTCAATTTCCCAAGAAGAGAAAATGGGCTGCGGAGAAAATTCCTCCATTTATTTTGTAATAAAAAGGGGTTAGCTGATAGTGTTAAATTTAAGTACTCTATATTTCTTTCATAGTGAAATATGGTTGATTTTCATATGCACGGCATCTTGTCTAAAAAAGATACACAGGTTATATAAATCTATCAGGCAAGCCAGCGGAAATTCCAAGGCAGAGGGGTAGTCGATAAGAAACCCTGGATATAAGTTAACCCATTACCACACAATCCCTACTTTTGACACTCCTGAGAAAGAAGCCTTTTGAAAACACTGTAGGAAAAGAAGAAAATGCTGGTCACCAGCATTTTCTCCTTTTCCCACAGTGTCTTCTACCCTTCCCAGAACAAATTTCAATTTTTCAGTCACCTTTATTTTGTTGTCTACAAATGCTTTCAATTTGAATCCGTCTAAAATTTTGTCGTGTGGTAAAGAGTTGATCCTTAGTCTGCTAGGTATACATTACTACTGCTGTTTTTGTGGACAGTCAAGACCCAAGATTAAACCCCACAAAATGTAGATACAGCCTGATGCAATATGGTGCTTGGGGGCAAAAAACACCTTTGCAATAGTATGAATTCAGTTTCACATTAGAAACAAAGTTTCCAAACACCAGGTTAGTAGGCCTTGATTTTGTTGGCTTTAGTAAGCATGGAAAAGCTATGAGTGGTATATGGATAATAGTGTGGTGATCGCACCTTTTCACTGTGATAGTATAGACAATAGAAAAATTCATTGATGTCAACAGTCTTCACTCTTTCATCAAATCACAATTTGGATGGCATTGTAAAAGGTAGATATCAACCAGTAGGCCAGTTTATGTAAGAGGCAATAATATTTTTAGTAAGTTCAAGCTGTGTTTACATGTTTCATTAACTACCTTGTTGAGTGAAAATGGTAACCATCTGTCAGTGGTCAAAGCTGAAGGAAACCAGCAGGAGCATGGAACAGGTCCTGTCCTGTCTCTAACTTCTCATATTTTACTCTTTTCTAGACAACATGTCCAACTTTTCCATATTGAAACCATTTCCAGGTAAAAAATCAAGTCTTGCCCAAATGACCGGGCCTGTCTTTGAAAGAGTAGAAGATAGTTAGGGAAGAAAAAATTAATGGTTATTGGGAAGCAATTTAATTTGTTGCCGGCTGTAATGCTTTCAAGGAATGTGTCTAAAATTTTGTCATCTGGTAAAGAGTTGATCCATGGGACTGAAAGCTTCATGCTTATCATTTTTAGTAGCTCCACTAGCTGAAAGCCAGTGGGCTTATGTCATGGCCTGGTGTTCTTCGTGTACGAGTGTGTGCATTAAGTTACATTTCAAACATCGTCTTCTCTGAAACTACCTATCTAAATTTTATGAAACTTGACAGAAATGATCCTGCCATGGTCCTCTTCAGAATTTGTGGAAAAAATTTGATTCCTTAAAAAACTCTGGTTGCCATGGCAACAAAACTGAAAGAAAAAAAATCTTCTTTTCTGAAACCACAAGGCCCAAGGCTAATGAATTTGGCATGTAGCTTTATCTAATGGACTTTAATCAAATTTTCTTCGTATTAAAGGCCTGGGGTCAAAATTGGCTCCATTGCAGGGATCACAAGTTTAACATGGGCTTCAAAATATCGATGGGTGAATGCAACACTATCCTAAGTGCCTATACAAAGTATAGGCACTTAGGATAGTGTTGCACTCACCCATTGATATAGTCTCTTCAATTTAGACATTAATCAGGGGAAATAACTGTTTTATAAAGGATAAAGTTTCTTACTATTTATCTCCCTTGATTATCAAGCTGCAGTGATACATGATTGCTGCTATATATTAAGTTTTTGATGGAAAATATTCTGTTTTCAGGGAGAGTGATTCATTTTGATACTAATAGTTATGCTCACCTGAGTGGAATATTAAATTCAGAGTAAGGTTTCTATCATTCAGTTGTTGTTTTTTCCAAGAACTTTACCTTTCATGCCAATGAATTAACCTGCTTGTATTGCCTGACAGTGTTCATTGTTTTTGAATGCGCTCTTTTTGAGGGTCATGAACACTTCAATTTGTGTGGTAAAGGGTTAAAAAGCCAGTGGAGCGATACAGGGCCATCATGGCCCTCTTGTTGAAATTTGTAAGGTTAATCCTTTGGTTAATCAATGAAAATCACCTAACTGGTCTGCTTGATTGTTCAGTAGATATTGTGGAAGCTCAAAACATGGGAAGAAAGTAGTCTCAATAATGAGTTGCTACATCGATCTTTTTTGTATTTCATATTTTTCATAAATCACTGTCGAAATTTAGAGTATGTGATGGCCATTTTGTGTGCTTTTGGGACCATAAACAACTTGAGTAACAGATAAAATGCATGGTTTTCTCTGATGTTCAGCATTTAAATTGAAAATATTTGTATTTCAAATGAAGGGTTATGAAATACGCAAGCAACATGATGTTTTAATCCTAGTTTTGTGCTCTTTTTGTGAAATTATAAAAGTTCAAAGTTAAGCACAAAATCTGTTCAGAGCTTTCAACTTATTCTGTCTTGATTGTCTCTGTACCCAGAGGTGACCTGTCAAAAAGTAACATTGCCTTTTAGGACAGTTATTTGTACAAGGGAAAAAAGGTGCAGACTACAAAGAAAACTACAGTAATGTTTCTGGCATTGCAAGCTAAGCCAATGGTGAAGAATAGGAGAAATCCAACAACAAAAATGTGATGTATAATCCCACAAATGCTGTGAGAGAAAAAAAAAATTATTTTATGGTTTGACATTTTCTTTGAACTTTCAAAATTTAAATGTCATTTTGAAGGTCAGTTCTTCATGTGGAAGGAAGTTTTTATGCAATAGAATTTTAAAGTTTATGAATGTTGTGTCAAGTCACAGGGCATACAATGTAGCTAACTTGCCACACTTAAAACCATGACTGTTTTCAGTAGTTTTGGCATATGGAAGTTGGTCAGATTGAGGGTTTATCAATACTAGGATGGGGCTGCATTTTTTGTCTAGGCCTGCCATGGCAACAGTCCTTTTCATTTTGAACTTGCGATACTCCTCAAGTTCAAGACTGTTTCGACCGACTATCAGGACCACACTTTAACAAAAGACTGAGAGGTATTATATGAAGTACATTCAAACAGTCATCTGTCCTTAAGGAGGCACATTTAATTGTGATACAGACTTTTGTCAAAAAGAGCTGTAACCACCACCCTCAAAATTTTTATGGAAGTGACCAATGTGGACAAAATTTGTGCTGAACGACTAGTCAGCTGTTAGCTAATGAAACTTGGCCTTGAGCAAGTCAACCCTGTGCGGAACTATAATTAATTTCAGTGCTTCAGCAACCATGAGGAAGGCTAACTTTGGAAACATTGTTGGGAAAAGGAGATAATGATTGAAATAAACTGTGTTTTCTAACAATGATTTTTACCCTTCCATGATTTAGTTATGTCATTTTACCCATTATAATTGAATTTTGAGTCTGAAGACACTTTCAACATTGACAAGCAGAACACAGGTCATCTTGTGAAGTGTTAGTTCAAATGACATGGCATGTTGACTGACCTTTTGATCTATTGACTGTTTACTAGTACAAGTAATCATTTTTATTTTTGACTGTTTATTAGTAATTTTTTTTTATGCTGGATGTAACAATTTGAGGAATAAATTTCTCCCTATGATCTTTACACCTGTTATATATACCTGTGGTTTTATGAGTTTTGGATGTCAACTTTGATCTCAGCCTGGTGTTTGACTGATAACCTTTTCCTTCCTATGCCAGTGCGGTAGTGGAATAAAGAGGGGACTGGGTAACCCATTACAATACAATCCCTACTTTGACGACCCTGAGAAAGAAGCCCTTAGAAAACATTAAGGGAAAAGGAGAAAATGCTAGTAACTAGCATTTTATCCTTTTCCCACAATGTTTTCTATCCATCCCACCAAATTTCAACTTGTGAGTCACATTAATTTTGTCATCTGCAAATGCTTCCGATTTGGACCAGTCTAAAATTATGTTGTTTGGTAAAGAGTTAACTTAAAGATACACCTATGCTCATTTACAGCCAGTTTTAACCCATTTCTTCCTTATTTCTTCCTTATTTCATGAAAGTATATTAATCAGTCTTGTGTCTTCATGCCAAATGTTGTCCCTCACAGCTGCAAGGTTGCACATAATATTATAATGGATAGAGAATGCATTTCATGTTTTGTGGGCCTTAAAAACAATTGCTGTTGTTCATAGGCATAACCAAGAAAAAGTAAATTATACGCACGCCGAAGTAGGCCATTTTTTGAGAAAGGTGACGAGAGCAATTCGGCATCAGCCGAATGGAATCGGAGCCATAAAATCTAGATATTTCTGATCTTTGCTGTTTTAGAAGGCATCCAAACTGAAAAATACGCGAAAAGAGGCAACCTACGACCTATTCTTGATTTTTTTTTACATTACGCATGTGCGTGGTCTTCGTAATAGAAGTTACGCCTATGTTGTTAACCCCAGTTTTAACTCTTTACCAAACAACAAAATTCTAGACCTGTCCAAATTGAAAGCATTTTCAGACGACAAAATAAATATTGCTTAAAAATTGAAAATTGTTTTGGAAAGGGTAGAAAACATTGTGGGAAAATGCTGGTTACCAGCATTTTCTCCTATTCCTACAATGTTTTCAGAAGGCCTTTTTCTCAGGGTCATTAAAAGTCGGGATTGTGTGGTAAAGAGATAAATGAGGACAAATCCCACAAGTTTTTGTAACCCTTACACCTTGTTTGTTGGTAATTTATGTGTAGACAGCTGAGCCATTCTACATACTTTCAAGCTTTGACGCAGGTTTTTCTCGCTAGCTTTAAGAGTATATCTCGACCTGTTCCACAAAAAAAATATTTATTTACCATACTATTTATTCCCTGTTCTTATTGCTCAGAGTGATAGAAAAGTTTTTTTGTAGAATAATTCGAAGATTTTTAGAATATTGACAGTTGTCAGTTTTCCACCTTTCCTCATAATGTTTTCAGTTGTATCAATGTTTAACATTAATTTTATTTTGAGCCACATTTAATTTGTTTGTCTGGAAACTGAGGAAAAGGAGAGCCTTGAAACCACGCTTATAACTCCATACCAAACAGTCCCAGGTTTTCACGACTCTGACAAAGAAGCCTTTTGAAAACATTATGGGAAATGGAGAAAATGCTGGTAACCAGCATTTTCTCCTCTTCCCACAATGTTTTCTATCCTTTCCAAAACAAATTTTAATATTTTGAGTCACATTAATTGTCTTTTCTGCAAAAGCTAAAACTTGGACCAGTCTGAAATTTTGTTGTTTAATAAAAGGTTAAAATCATTGTTTATAACCATTAATTTTGCTCTAATTTTGAGTTGGCTCTGTAGAAAGAAAGTGTTTAAGATTATTGTGGGAATAGTAGAAAGTGCTGGTAACCAGCTTTCTCTCCATTTCCAACAATGTTTTTTTTTTAAATATTTCAGCAACAAAATCCATTATTAAAATTTTGAATCTCATTAATTTTTTTGTCCAATAACTCCGTGCCAAACACTGCATTAATTTTAATGATCCTGAGGGAGAAGGCTTTTGAAAATACTAGTAACAAGCATTTTCTCCTTTCTCTGAAATGTTTTCTAACCTATCAAAGACAAATATCTTGATTTCAGCCTCTTTCATTTATTTGTTTGGAGTTTATAGCCGTTTTAACATTTAAAGTCATATCATGGCAGCCTGTGCACCAATGCACATGTTTTCTGACTTGCTCATATCAGTGCTGACACAACTGTCCTTTCAAGCCACTGTTTGCTTTTCTCATGTGCATGAGAGGTGAAAAATTGCCAGAGGGAAAGTTTGCCTCAACCAGGTACAGAACCCACAACAACCAGGCCACAAGTTGGATTTTGGCATCTTCAAATGCTCTCTACATGGAGGAGTTTACAGTTTGATGTTTGATAAAGAGTTAAAATGGTAGCACTAATCTAGTGTTTTATCATCTGTAAAAGGGGTTCTGAATGGCTACTCACTGGTGAAGGTGTAGGATCTGCAGTAGAGAGGTTTAGGTTAAATTCTCGATTAAAGCGCAAGGTTTTTGGGTGATTAGTTTCCTCAGGCAAAGTATTTCAAGCTCCAGCCTAGAATTGGTGAAACCCAGGACACATATTTTTAGTGCCCCAGTCACAAATAATTAATGAACTCATGCGCGGATCCAAATATCTTTCTCAGGGGGGGTCCCACCGAAAACGCACTCGTCTTATTATATAATACTTTGATTTCCGGATCTCAGTGGATGTAAGCCGTTTACAAGAAAAGTCAAAGTTTCCAGTTCTAACCATGAGGAGATCTCCACATTTAGAACCTTTTTCTTTTTTTTAATTTATGACTGTATTTTACATAAATGCTTTGCAATATCAAACCAGTACCATTTCCGGTCCCCCACCCTGGATCCGCCCATGGAACTGCTGCCTGACGGCTAGTTTTTCAGGAGATTTTGACGTGATTGAACAGAGGCTTTTCAATTTTGAGGTTTTATAAAAATGAAGGGCAACTGGACAATTTTTGGGCCATCGGAGACAAGGTCCTATAGGTGTCTGTTCAGGAGCTGTCTGGTTGCTGTCCGGTCACAGCCTGATGTCCGTTGGGTGGCCGCCTGGTGCCTTTCTGAAGTGAAAAGTGCATGCATGGCATTTCCGAAGAAACTGCAGTCCGGTGCCTGTTTGATTTGTAATTACTTGAGCTAAATGTCTTGAAATCGTACTGTGCCCAGATGATGTCTCAGATCTTTTGAATTGGCCAAGTTAGAAGAAATCATTTGGCGCTTGTATTATTTGAGACCTAGGCATATTAGTGAGCTGTCAACATGATATGACTAAAATAACTTTGCCCAGCAATTAAGACTCAAATCATTCAAACAGTGCAATGAAATAATGTTTGAATTTGAACCTGGAGTAATATGCAACTTTCCTCATTGTTTATAATCTATCGTTATTATGTGACTTGGCTAGATTAAATATCCAAATTTCCAAACAATCTGCCAAACTGGAAATAAGTGATTCCTGAGTTTTAAGCCTGTGTTACACAGATTGAGATACTGGTGCTCAGACTGCTTCTTTGGCATTGCAGCAAATACAGGAATTTCTCATTCAAAGCTATTTATTTCTCTGTTGGGCTATTTTTCCATTTTTATACGCCCGTCGAAGACGGGACGTATTATGGGATCACCCGTGGCTGGCGGGCGGGCAGGCGGGCGGCGTCCAGTTCTTTGTCCGGAGCATATCTCCAAAACTATACAAGCTAGGGTTATGAAATTTCATGGGTGGATAGATCTCATCGAGGCGGAGTGCAGTGCACAGGAATCATAACTCTTGCTCGCTTAATTTTTGAGTTATTGCCCTTTGTTGTTTTTCATACTTGAATTTTGTCCGGAGCATATCTCCAAAACTATAGTAGCTAGGGTTATGAAATTTCATGGGTGGATAGATCTCATCGAGGGGGAGTGCAGTGCACAAGAATCATAACTCTTGCTCGCTTAATTTTTGAGTTATTGCCCTTTGTTGTTTTTCATACTTGAATTTTGTCCGGAGCATATCTCCAAAACTATACTAGTTAGGGTTATGAAATTTCATGGGTGGATAGATCTCATTCAGGGGGAGTGCAGTGCACAAGAATCATAACTCTTGCTTGCTTAATTTTTGAGTTATGGCCCTTTGTTGTTTTTCATACTTGAATTTTGTCCGGAGCATATCTCCAAAACTATAGTAGCTAGGGTTATGAAATTTCATGGGTTGATAGATCTCATCGAGGGGGAGTGCAGTGCACAAGAATCATAACTCTTGCTCGCTTAATTTTTGAGTTATTGCCCTTTGTCATTTTTTATACTTGAATTTTGTCCGGTGAATATCTCCAAAACTATACTAGCTAGGGTTATGAAATTTCATGGGTGGATAGATCTCACCGAGGCAGAGTGCAGTTCACAGGAATCATAACTCTTGCTTGCTTAATTTTTGAGTTATTGCCCTTTGTCGTTTTTCATACTTCATTTTTGTCCGAAGCATATCACCAATACTATACTACCTAGGGTTATGAAATTTCATGGGTGGATAGATCTCATGGATGGGGGGTGCAGTGCACACAAATCACAACTCTTGCTTGCTTAATTTTTGAGTTATTGCCCTTTGTTGTTTTTCATACTTGAATTTTGTCCGGAGCATATCTCCAAAACTATAGTAGCTAGGGTTATGAAATTTCATGGGTGGATAGATCTCACTGAGGGGGAGTGCAGTGCACAAGAATCATAACTCTTGCTTTCTTAATTTTTCAGTTATTGCCCTTTGTCATTTTTTATACTTGAATTTTGTCCGATGAATATCTCCAAAACTATACTAGCTAGGGTTATGAAATTTCATGGGTGGATAGATCTCACCGAGGTGGAGTGCAGTGCACAGGAATCATAACTCTTGCTTGCTTAATTTTTGAGTTATTGCCCTTTGTCGTTTTTCATACTTGATTTTTGTCCGAAGCATATCTCTAAAACTATACTAGCTAGGGTTATGAAATTTCATTGGTGGATAGATCTCATCAAGGGGGAGTGCAGTGCACCGAAATCACAACTCTTGCTTGCGTGATTTTTGAGTTATTGCCCTTTGTTGTTTTTCATACTTGAATTTTGTCTGGTGCATGCCCCAGCTTTACAACTTGGGGTAAGACGGGCGTATCTTGCGACAATTTGCCGCTCTTGTTTGTTGTTTTGTTTGTCTAAAATGATTGTCAAATGTGTAATGTCTTGAAATTAAGTATGAAGGAAATAAGGTTCTATATAATTCATCACACCTGGAAAAATATAACCTCTTGGTATTCTTGTTAGCAGACAGCCTGTAACAGTGACAGATAGGAGTGCTTAAATCCTTTACCAAACAATCCTAGGACTTGACAATGCTTTAATTCTTTACCAAATGATAATATATTAGGCTTGTCCAAATCCAAAGCATTTGTAGACAACAAAATAAAAGTTTGAAATTTGTTTTGTGAAGGGTAGAAAACATTGTGGGAAAGGAGAAAATGCTGATTACCAACATTGTCTCCTTTTCCCACAATGTTTTCTAAACGCATCTTTCTCAGGGTCGTCAAAAGTAGGGATTGTGTGGTAATGGGTTAAAAACATTGGTTTTAATTATTCTTTGCATATAAAAACATTGGTTTTAATTATTCTTTGAATATAAAAACATTGGTTTTAATTATTCTTTACATATACAAGGTCAGTTTCAGGTCAGTTTATTCCATTAATACCTGGTGCAATTCAATTGCTTAATAGGTAATAGGCTAATACATTCAGTATAAGCCCAACTTTCCCCAGGTATAAGTGGGTGGGTGATGCTTTTCAACGTGTGCATCTATCAACTCTTAACTCTTGTACACACCTAATTTTCGGTGATGTTGAAATTAAAAACATTTGTAGACAATAACTTAATCTTAAGATATGACTGATCATATTGAAATCTTTTATCAAAAGGTAGGAAACATTTTGGGAAATGAAGAAAATGCCAGCATTTTCTCTTTTTCCCAAAATATTTTTAGTCTCCTTTCTCAAGGTTGTTGAAAAACGGCATTGTGTGGATAAGGGATCGACAGAGAACAATGTAATTTAGCTGTGTCCAAATTGAAAACATTTGCAGGCAACAAATTAACCCATTACCACACAATCCCTACTTTTGACGCCCCTGAGAAAAATGCCTTTTGAAAACACTGTAGGAAAAGGAGAAAATGCTGGTAACCAGCATTTTCTCCTTTTCCCACAGCGTTTTCTACCCTTCCCAGAACAAGTTTCAATTTTTCATTCACCTTTATTTTGTTGTCTGCAAATGCTTTCAATTTGGACCAGTTTAAAATTTTGTCGTGTGGTAAAGAGTTAAACGTGTCTTCAAATGCCATAACTTTTCATTGGAAGGTTAAAAATGTTGTAGGAAATTGAGAAAAGGCTGGTTATCAGCAAAAAAAAGCTGGTTATCATCATTTTACCCATTTTTCACCATATTTTCAACAGCGTACAACTTTTTTAAAAGACTCTGTCAGGGTCAATAAAACCTTGTTTCGTAATGGTTAATGTTCTTGTGTTTTTTATCCTCTAAAAAAATACCTGGTTGGTGATATTTAGGTCTGTAGGCAATTCTGCTTAAACCTGTCATTAATTAACTGGCTGTAATTATGTCTTACCAGTCATTAATTGTCATTTAATTGGCTCATAACCTCTTTTTTGCCAGTGGTTATACTTTCCCCAGCAGAAGTTGACTTAATTCAAGTAATTTTACCATGTCTATGCCTAAATTATTGAGGTACAATAATATTTGTAAAATAGTATGTTCAATTACTTTTATCATGTCTTTGCTTTTTTGAGGTACAATAATATTTGTAAAATTACATGTATATGCTTCATGGCAGTGTACATTTGTATTTTGAAGTCTATAAAGATTCTAAGTCATCAAACTTTGAATATATTAGAGGGGACTATTTTGTTTTTTACAACTGTGAACCAAGCTTCAGGACTGTATCACGTCAAATACTTTATTTGGTGGACAAACATTTTGTACTGATTTATTGCCTTATGAAAAGCAGACCATAAAACAGATGGTACAATATCAACTCTTACAAAAGTAAAATGAAGAAGTGGAAAAGAGGAAATACTCTTTATCTGCAAAAATCATATTTAAACAACCTGTAATTTTCACTTTAAGGTTCAGTGGAAATCAAAAAACAATTTAAAACAAATTTACCCAATTTGTAAAGCTGTACAGTTGATGTTCTAGATAACAAGAGGATCAACTTTTTATTTGTAAGTAATTTGCAGCAATAATTTGAAGATATTCCTTATCTCAATGGTAATTGCATCTCAATGGTAATTGTTAAATAGAGATGTAACAATAATATGTGGATCTATCAATGTATAGGAATGGCTATGAAAAGTAGTCAGGGCCCATATTCACGAACCATTCTTGAGAATCATTCTTAGTCTTATTCTCCAAAGTTTTCTAGATATGTAAGTTACACAACTTCTGATTGGCTAAACCAAATGGTTTAGCCAATCAGAAGTTGTGTTACTTACAAATATAGAAAATTCTGGAGGATAAGACAAAGAACGTGCTTAAGAATGGTTGGTGAATACGGGCCCAGGTTCTGTGCCTAGAATGCCCTAATCCGAAGTGCATTTGAAGAATGCCATCTCGTGGAAGATAATGTGAAAATAGATTATACAACAGATAAATTGAAAGTCACCTGTTTGAATACCAAGTTTTTCACTGGCGATTGAAAGCATTAGTCCAGCAGTGAAGCTGTTTGTCTGCATAAAACAGATGACAAGCACCTATTGATATGATTAAAATAACCTAACAGTCAGCAATTTGTCTGTTTCAAAGGATTACTGCAATGACCCATGCAAATTGCTGCATTTGTTTCCCAAAGTTTTTATTTCTCTTTGTCCCACATTTTGGTGCTGATGATCATGCAATTTTTGAAAGCTGCTTGTTTCAGTGCTGGATTTTGTGTGCAAATAAATTTAGTTTATAATCCCCAGAATCTTTCATGGCCTTTCATCTGTAAATCTGACATCATTCAAGACACTTCAAAATTTGATTGTCTGCAAATGCTTTCGATTTGGACAGGCACTAGATAGTTACCTCTGCACAAGAGCTAATCTTTTATTGCATAATCTAACTTTTAAGTCATTACCAAAGGACAAAACTTTCGGTTTGTCCATATTGAAAGCATTTGCAGACGACAAAATAAAAGTGACTGAAAATTTGATATTTGTCTAGTGAAGGGTAGAAAATATTGTGGGAAAAGGAGAAAATGCTGGTTAGCAGCATTTTCTCCTTTTCCCACAATGTTTTCTAAAGGCATCTTTCTCAGAGTTGTCAAAAGTAGGGATTGTGTGTTAATGGGTTAACAATCCTGAGAAACACTCGAAAACAGTGTGGAAAAACAGGATATTATGTTGGTTACCAGGATTTTCTCTGTTGCCTATTATTGTTTTATACCTTTATAAAGCTAAATCACTAGTTTGAGTCACATGGAGTGTGTCCTCTACAGATGCTTTGAATTGGGATGAGTGCAAAATTGTTTGGGTTAGTGAAGAGTAGAGGTATGCTTATCATAGTTTCACTCTACCAAACAACAAAATTTTGGACTTGACCCAGTAGAAAGCAGCTTACAAAAAAAACATAGTTCAGATAATGGATAATTGTCTTTAACTCTTATACCACACAATCCTACGTATGAAGATCCTGAGAAAGAAGCCTTAACACTTTACTCCATAGATACTCATTTCTATGTATAGCTTGTAGGAGCCTTTGGAAAACATTGTGGCAAACGGTAAAATTGCTCGTGACGAGCAATTTCATCTTTTGTCACAATGTTTTCTATGCTGTGTCATATACACATAAGAAACTGCTTCATTCTTGCTGTTATTTAGGGTAAATAAGAGATAACAGAAATGCCCTATGGGGTAAAAGGTTAAGAAAACTTTTCCCACAATGTTTTCTACCCTTTCCAAAACAAATTTCAAATTTTCAGTCACTTTTATTCTGTTGTCTGCAAATGCTTTCGATTTGGACATACCTAAATTTTTGTCATTTGCTAATGAGTTTACAGTGTAGAAAACAAGTTGAGAAAGGAGAAAATGCTGGTTACCAGTATTTTCTCCTTTTCCCACAATGTTATCAGAAGCCATTTTTTCAGGAGTTGAAAAAACTCAGGATTTTGTGGTAAAGGGTTAAAGGAAACATTTATGACCAGACTCAGATAAGAGGAACAAAATCTTCAGTTATTAACAAAATATTGCGAAAACTTGCCAATCTTTATCTTGTATGCTATCATAGGGGTCCTCCCTGGCTCAGTAAGTAGAGGCTGACAGTTGATTGTATTATCTGAACATCTGAGTCTGATCCCAGCCAGCGGCACAGCGAGGTCATGTTGTTTCTTTCGATAGCCACTTTCAGGCTGAAAGCCAGTACCATTAACATTAAAAGAAATGCAGGAATGACTGGGCTGTTGCCATTATTAAACTAGAATATTACTTTAACTCCTTACCACACAAGAAAATTTTAGACTGGTCCAAATTGAAAGTATTTGCAGACGACAAAATAAAGGTGACTGAAAAATTGAAATTTGCTCTGGGAAGGGTAGAAAATACTGTGGGAAAAGGAGAAAATGCTGGTTACCAGCATTTTCTCCTTTTCCCACAGTGTTTTCAAAAGGCTTCTTTCTCAGGGGCGTCAAAAGTAGGGCTTGTGTGGTAATGAGTTGAAATGTGCAGTATACCAGTCAGAGAAACAAACAAGTGCTAACAGGGACATGAACTTGAAAGAGGAATTCCAGGAAAAACTGCAGACTTAATTATACTGACTGTTTGTTTACAAATATTCCACTGACTGTAATGTGATACAATTATCAGCACATTATAGGAAATTATGAAATTCCAGGACCTGTTTGGTGATCATTACCCTGGAATTGGGTCTGTGAGATAATTTTATAGGTTTGGTCAGGGGAGGTAACTGACAGTAATGTCAGCCTATAACAATCTGATATGGAGGAGGCTGTTGAAAATACTTTTTTATCCTTTTCAAACAACTGTGAGTTCTTACAATCCTGAGAATAGAAACGCTTGAAAACATTGTGGGGAAAGCAGAAAATGCTGGTAACCAGCCTTATCAAAGAGAGAAAATTATAATTTGAGCTACATTTAAATTTTCGTTTGCAAAATTAATGCTTTGAGTTTTGCCAAGAACTTTTGTCTTAGGGTTAGAGTCGACCTTTTGCCAATGGATCCAGACTTAAACAACTCTAAGTAAGAATAAGTTTGAAAACATTGATGGAGAAGGTGAAAATGCTGGTAACTACCATTTTACTCTTTTTCAATATTTTCTTCTCTGACAGAGAAATTTCATGTTTTCAGTAACAGCATAATTATTTGTAAATTATCTGCAAATGTTTGGAATTTGGACAAGTCTTAGAAATTATGTAGTTTGGTAAAGAGTTAAATGGGAGATGATGCTGTTGACCAGCGTTTTCTCCTTACCCAACACTGGAGCAACAGTAATTTCTATCTTGTCTAAAAATTTTAGTTATTAACCCTTTACCATATGACAAATTGTAGCCTTGTCCAAATTGAAAGCATTTGCAAATGAGAATGTCAAGTTTGTTCAAAGGGTGCAATTTTTCTTTGATAGGGTAGAAAACATTGTGCGAAAAGGAGAAAATGCTGGTTACCAGTATTTAATCCTCTTCTCTCAATGTTTTTATAAGGCTTTTTTCTCTTGGTGGTTAAAAGTTGGCATTGAGCTGTAAAGGGTTAAACTACATTAGCCATCTGCAAAATTAATGCTTTCAATATGTGCAAGTCTTAAATTGTGTGGTCTGGTATTTAACACCCCTGACAGAGAAGGCTTTGAAAAAATTCTGGGAAAAGGAGAAAATACTGATAACCTGAGCTTTTTTTCCTTTTCCAAAAAATGATTTTAGCCTTATATAATTTGTCATGTACAATTGCTTTGGACTTGGACCTGTCAAACATTTTGTCGTTTGGTAAAAAGT
Organism: Tridacna crocea; assembly: GCA_943736015.1. Taxonomy (NCBI): domain Eukaryota; kingdom Metazoa; phylum Mollusca; class Bivalvia; order Cardiida; family Cardiidae; genus Tridacna; species Tridacna crocea. The sequence goes on from OX031063.1 coordinate 42,118,242, forward strand.
TCAAGAAAAAAGCTGTTGAAGATGTCATGAGGAGTAGTAAAGCTTTACAGAAACATGACTTAACTCTTTACCAGACAACATAATTTTGGACTTGTCCAAATTGAAAGCATTTGCAGACGACAAAATAAATGAGAATGAAAAATTGAAAATTTATTTGGAAAGGGTAGAAAACATTGTGGGAAAAGGAGAAAATGCTGGTTACCAGCATTTTCTCCTTTTTCCATAGTGTTTTCAAAGGCTTTCATTCTCAGGGTCGTCAAAAGTCGGGATTGTGTGGTAATGGGTTGAGCATTTGTAAATATTGTTCTACTTTCTTCGGGAAACTGCGCATTGTATGCTGCAGTCATAGAGACAGCCTTAGAGAGAAACACTTTTGAACATGGCTTATCAAGACGTGAGTAGTCTGTACAGACAGGGTAAAGGTAGCATTTCCCTGATCTGCGTGTTTACGTAACTTTGTTTGCACTTGAGCTGCAAAAAAAGTGTTAAGGAATCAAGTGCAGACCAATTTATTGTAAAAAGAGAGATAGGCCTGAAGATATTTCTGGGAAAATGGTTGGCAGTGAGCTGTCATGTGATGTATTTACCCTGTTCTCTGCAGCCTGTGAATAGTCTAAATATTGAATTCTATGTTAAATTCTTTGTAGACCTGTCCGAATTGAAAGAAGTTGCTGATAAGAAATAAATAATGAATCAAAAGTTGATTTCCACAATGTTTTCAAATGCTTTCTCTCTCTCGGTTGTTAAAATTCCAGATTATATGGTAATGAGTAAGGTAAAGGTATGAATATGCTCATCAATGTTATTGTCCTTTTAATCCTTTCCCAAACAACAAACTTTTGGACTATACCAATTTGAAAGCATTTGCAGACAACATTTCAACTCTTGCTGAAAAGATGATTTCTGTCTATGATAGGGTAGAAAACATTGTAGGAAAAGGAGAAAATGCTGCTTATCAGCATTTTCTCCTTTTCCCATGATGTTTTCAAAAGGCTACTATTCCAGACCCGTAAAAACCAGGAATTGTTTGGGAAAGGGTTAAAGTCACAAAGTTGACTACAGCTACCAAAAATGTGTAAAACGTATTGCTTCCACAGTTGAGTTTTAACAATTAGTTGACTGTACTATAAGCCAAATGAAAAATATATGAATATTCTAAAAATATACTTATACCTTTTATTGACAATATTATTGTCAACAGTATTGATAGTGTGTGGGCCGCTTTAAATCTGTAACAGACAATGAAACTTTTGACTGGTCTGAATTGAAAGCATTTGCGATGTAAACCATTAGACTTGTGTTGGACAGGGTAGAAAACCTAGTGCAAAAGAAAATGCTGGTTAGGAGCATTTTCTCTATTTTCAACAATATTTTCAAAGGTTATTAAGTTCTTTAGTCCCAAACATCAGACTGTTTTTGCTATGATAAAGGAAACTGCCCCATGGTGTATGCAAAGGCCACCATGACAGATTATGATACAATGTTGAAATTTGTGAACTCAATACAAATAAACAAAACTAACAGAACCTCAAAGCTGCCTGTTGTAAAACCTTCCTGTGGGAGTGAAATAATGTCAGGCTGTTTTATTATTCACACAGGTGCATTAAACAAGTTTGTTTCAGAGATTAAGATGGCAGACATGTTACAGGTTTATTACACATATATCTTTGATGTAGAATGGTTCCATATCAGAGTCTCTTGCATTTATTGGCTTTGATAGGGGTTAAATGTTTACCTCATTTATTATAGGTTACTGGTTCCTGAAAACTTTACATAATAAAATTATGGCCATGCTGTAAGTTTGGTCTTTGACACAGATTTCTACATTACTTCACTTTGCAGCAGGCAGTGGCAACCAGTTTCACTCTATCCATGCTTTCTGTGAGATTCTTGCACAATTCCTTTGGACAACATTTTCCAGACTGCAAGCTGCTTTCCCACATAAATTTTGCCCTAATAATGTTCACTAGTCTGAGAGAAGTGAATGCTATTGCATTGAGCTTCGGAATGAAACTATTAATCCTTTACCACTCAATGCTGACTTCTAATACCTCTCAGAAAGAAACCTTCAGAAAGTATTGTAGGAAAAGGAGAAAATGCTTGTAACAAGCATTCTTTCCTTTTCCCGCAATGGTTTCAACCATTTCAAAGAAAAATTGCACCATTTGAGCCACATTGAAATTATTGTTTGTAAATGCTTTCAATTTGGACAAGGCTAAAATTTTGTTATTCAGTAAAGGGTTAATCCATTACCACACAATCCCGACTTATGACGCCCTTGAGAAAGACGCCTATAGAAAACATAGTGGGAAAAGGAGAAAATGCTGGTAACCAGCATTTTCTCCTTTTCCCACTATGTTTTCTGCCGTTCAGTTTTTGAGTCACTTTTATTTTGGCATCTGCAAATGCTTTCAATTTGGGCAAACCTAAAATTTTTTGGTAATGAGTTAAAGGTCAGTTGAATAAAGGGTTAAGGTCATGGGTTTAGGTTTACCTTGCATGACTGGTATCAGTTAACATGCAAGTCATGAAGAAAAAAGATCCCCCTTTCTAAGGCCCCACTTGAGAATAATGAAGCATTTAATTTACCCAGTGCCTGCCGAAAACCCTTAATTTTCTTCGGTAATATTTCAATGCATCTGCTGCAAAAATATTTTCACAAAATTAATAAAGTTGTTCATAATGTTTTATTTTTTGTCACAATGATGTTAATATTATCATATTCTCTCTTCTAACTTCTACATTTTCTTGGTTTAACCCTTTACCACACAATCCCAAGTGTTAACAACCCTGGAAAAAAAAGCTTTTGAAAGCATTGTGGGAAATGAAAAAATGCTGGTAACCAGCATTTCCTTTTATTCCCATAGCATTTTTTTAGAGGCAAATGCCATTACTTTTTAACCATATTTACCTTGTCCTTTTGAAATACTTCCAGTTTGGGTCTGTCTGTGATTTTGTTGTGTGGTAAAAGGTTAACTCCATACCAAATAGTCACAACTTTTTAACAACCCTTAATATAAATATGTTTTAAAACTTTGTGTGAAAACAAGTAAATGCTAGTAACCAGCATTTTCTTCTTTTCCCACATTGTGTTCTTACATTGCAAAGGAAAATTCTTTCATTTAATTCACCTTTAATTTGCCATTGGCATACTTTTACGAATTGGATATGCCTGGATATGCCTGAAAATTCCAGTGAAGAGCTAATTTTGATTGACATGTTCTGAGATTTGTTGACCCTTTAACAAACTAGAACGACTTTTGACGCCCCTGAGGAAGAGGCCTTTTGAAAACATTGTGGGAAAAGGAAAAAATGCTGGTAACCTTTTTTCCACAGTTTACGCTATCGAAAGAAAATTGAGCCACCTTGAAATTGTAGTCTGCAAAATTAATGCTTGTAGTTTGGATAGGTTTAAAATTTCGTGTCAAGGTCAGCAGAGTAAGGTTCCTTGTGAACCTCTTGGATATATGTAAGGGAAGCTATGCTGAATATGTTATGTAGATTCTCTGATTTGAAAGGCTGTCAGATATTGTAAAGAAAGAGATAATTCATGTAACATGGCTGGTGTATGTAACAAAATGTAATGTGACATGTTTGTGGGCTTATGAAATTAAAATACAATTTAAGGACAGTTATCAAATTAACCTGTTTCTTTAACCTGCTTGACAGTTAACATGCAGCCCCTGGATAGTAGCCTGGTTTAATCCTATGCTAAAACATCTCATGTTTTCTCTGTAACTCAATCTGGGAAAGATATACCTTTGAAAACATTGTGAGAGTAGGAAGAAATGCTGACAAACTGTACTCTCTCCCCTTGCCAACATTATTTTATATCCTTTTAAGTAAAAATTCCATCACATGAAACGATTATAGTTATCATCTACAGTTGTTTTCAGAAAAGGATAGGAAATAATGTTGTCATGCATAGAGTAACTGTCAGAATTCATTTTACCTTACTCTTACCAAACAACAAAAAGAAGATTTGTCCAAATTGAAAGCACCTGTCAGAACAACAATTTAAGCGCAGCTCAAATGATGAAATTTGTCTTTGATAGGATATAAAATACTTGTTAGAAAAGGAGAAGATGCTGGTTACCAGCATTTTCTCTATTTCTTACAATGTTTTCAAAAGACCTCTTCCACAGGTTTGTTTAAAGTCTGGATTGTTTGGTAAAGGATTAAGTACATGGATAATGCATAGAATACTGTAACTTGTGCAGGTTTTTATAATACAAGATCACTTTTGTCTTTGTTAACAAGTAACATGAAATATTTGTACCCTCTTTGTAAGAAACTCTTCTACTATTTAGCACTTTATATTTTCTTTCGTTCCACTCAGACAAATATAAAACATTTATGTTCCATTGCATGAACTTATTATGGAATAATAAACAACAGAAGTCGGAAATAGGAGTAGCGGCCTAGACTACGCATTGTAATCGTATTTTTCAACATGTATCAACCTCTTATATATGAAATACATAAAAAGCAATACAGAAATGTATGCAATAATGAAATAATTCCCTCCAAAAAAAAAAACCGGGTGGGCAGGCGGGTTATATGCAGTCGTAAACAGTGTGTAGTCTAGCCGTCGAATGACCAGAATAGAGGCGCACTCTCTATTTATACTACAATGAGACGCGCCCGTTCGCAACATACACTCGACAGAGTATAATAAGTAACAAAGCACCCTTAACCCTTTACTCCATAGATACTCATTTCTACACACTGCTTGTAGGAGCCTTTGGAAAACATTGTGGAAAAAGGCATCATATACATATAAGAAACGGCTTCATTCTTGCTGTTATTTAGGGTCAATTAGAGATACCATAGAAATGCCTGGTGGGGTAAAGGGTTAACATAAATATATTTATACTGACCAGCCGCGGTAGCTCACTTGGTGGCAGGAATTGAAAGGGGGGGTCATGGGTTTGATGCCTGACTTGGCCAATTTCTTTCCCAGGGTTGGTGATATTTATTGGGACATGATTCATTCCTCTCCCACCGTTGACTGTTATTTGGACAATAGTTATTTAGGAAAGCAGCTGGTGACTTGTAAAGAAAATTTTGTTGAATACTGGTAAAAGAGACCCCAGGAAAGCATGGATAGTTGCACTGGCAACTGCAATTTAACTTAGATAATGTTGAAAACTGTGTTAAACATCATACAATCAGTTAGCCTGTTACTGAACGGTTCAGATTTTAAGTGACCCTGAGGAAGAAGGCTTTAGAAAACAACAAGGGAAAATGGAGAAAATGTTGGTATCAGCAGTTACTCCATTTCCAAGGGCTTCTAAATTTGGCATGAAGCTTTATCTAGTTGACCTTTAACAAGTTTCTTCATTGTATAGGCCTGGGCTCAAAATTGACTCCATCCCAGGGATCACAAGTTTTACATGGGCTTCCATATATAGTCAATTCAAATTAAATATCAATCAAGGGAAACAACTTCTGATATAGGATAAAGTTTCTTTATATTTACCTCCCTTGATTATCAAACTGCAGTGATGCATGATTGGTGATAGATATTCAAGTTTTTTTGGTAGAAAATACTCTGTTTTCAGGAAGAGTGCTCACATGATTGGAATATTGGATTCTAAGTAGGGTTTCTATCATTCAGGTTTTCTTTTCCAAGAACTTTACCTTTCATGCCAATGAACAAACTTACTTGTATTGCCTGACAGTGTTCATTGTTTTCGAAAGCCCACCTTTTCACGGTTATGAGCACTTCAATTTTTGTGGTAAAGGGTTAAAAAGCCAGTGGAGCCATACAAGGCCATCATGGCCCTCTTGTTGTCTTTGATTGGATAGAAAACACCAAAAAGGAGAAAAGGCGGGTTACCAGTATTTTCTTCTTTTCCTACAATGTTTTTGAAAGCTTCCTCTCTTAGGGTCTTTTAAACTGGAATTGTTCAGTTGCTCTGAATCATCAGATGTGTTGAAAATCATCACTGTAAATCATGGACTATGTTCTGGTTTCCGGCTTTTTCATGTTCTCAATCATTGTTTCTCAAAGCCCGTTTCTGAAAACATGTGATACCTTGTTAATCCTTTACCAAACAATCCCTGGTTTGAAAAGGGGAAAATGATGGTAACCATCATTTTCTTCTTTTCCCACAATGTTTTCTAAACTTTCAAAGACAAAAATAATCATTTTTGCAATGTTTAACTTTTCCTCTGAAAATGCTTTCAATTTTGTACAGTTCATAGTTTTGTCATGTTGTTTTGTAAACAGTTAACCTTAGGCCGCAAAGTAGCCTTTCGTGGACTATGTCGATCAAGATCGGTCTTCACAAAACACGAATATGAATACAAATACTTTGTTTCAAGTTAAAAAAGGCCTCAGACCCAAAATACAATATTTGATTTCGACCTTTAAGTCCCGAGTTGTGTTTTGCATTATTCTACCTAGAATTAATAAAAAAGGCTAAAAAACCCCAAAGTTATCATGAATTTTCCCAGTGTCCCCATTCCATAAATTTCAGATTGATCTGCTCAAGAATACAATTCTGCACTGTAAAAAAAAAAATATATATATATATATATAACATGCAGTCTGATCTTTGACCATCCCTGTAAAAAATACTTTTGAAATAGCAAACTTTAACTTTTTTATTATCTGTTGAAAAGTTTCATCTTAGTTGTTCACCAGGATAAGGGTAAATATTTGGTATGAATGGTCTTTGGGTGGACCCATTTCAATTTCTTTGATGGTATCTAAATCTGTAAAAGAAAAAAAAAGCAGTGGCTGTGCAATGCTCATGGCCTATTTTCTCTGTACACTTCTAGTAGAATCTCTGCAAATTTTAGTTTTACCCCATTTTACATCAAACAGTCCCAACTTTCAACCTCTCTGAGGTAGATCTACCAAGATTTTGAAAAAGTAGCGGGATAAGGAAAAAATGCTGGTAAGTAGCATTTTCTCCTTTTCCCATAACGTTTTCAAACCTACTAGGACCAGTTCCAATCAGTTGAATCACTATTGTAAGATGCCGATTATAAAATGCTGTTAAAATGGAAAGGACTAAAACTTTATTTTGTGGTAAAGAGTGAACCCTTTTTTACACAATTTTGAGTTTAACCCTTTCCCAAACAAGCCCTGGTTTTTACGCACCTGCAGGGAAAGTCTTTTGAAAACATTGTGGGAAAAGGAGAAATTGCCTGTAACGAGCAATTTCTCCTTATCCCACAGTGTTTTCTACCCTTTTAGAGAACTTTCTGCCATTTCCTCAAAATTTAAGATTGTCGTCTGCAAACTCTTTCCGTTTGAAGTGTCCAAACTTTGTCGTTTGGGAAAAGGTTAAATGATCCTTGGAAGGCCTTTTGGATACATTGTGTGAAGAAGAGAAAATGCTTGCTATCATCATTTTCTCCTTTTCCCCTTTTTTTTCCTACCCTTCCGAACAGAGAATTTAATCCTTGAGTCACATTTATTTTGTTATTGCAAAGGTCTTCACTTTTGTTGTCGGCAAAGACTTGCAGAAACTCTTTCTGGTATTCTAAAATCCCAAGGCGATGTTCGGTAAAAGGTAATCATGAATAATTATTAGAGACTGTATTCAATATCTTTTTCCAAAATATTTTAAAAGAAACCTGGGTGTCTCCACACAGTCTGATGTGAGAAACAAAATATACCTGCATAGAGATTAATCTGCACATAAACACAGCATTTCTTTTTAAGATGCAATAGAATTTGTGGAACAAATTTAGAACATTCTAACATGTGGTGATAATTACATTTTGTATTCAAGCACTTCTATAAAACTTTTTCACTTGGCCTGTATTTTACCCTTTAACCCATTACCACACAATCCCTACTTTTGACGATCCTGAAAAAGTCTTTAGAAAACATTGTGGGAAAAGGAGAAAATTCTGGTAACCAGCATTTTCTCCTTTTCCCACAATGTTTTCTACCCTTCACACACCAAAAAAAAAAATTCAAATTTTCAGTCACTTTTATTTTGTTGTCTGCAAATGCTTTCGGTATGGACAAACCTAAAATTTTATCCATTGGTAATGAGTTAAGCTGGTTAGTGAGACTCAGAGCCAAGTTTGCGGATAGTCTATTCAAGGTCAGACTGCAGAGAATGTGCAGTCCAAACTGTCCAGTAAAGAAATTTATTTCATGCTTTCGGTTAGGATATCGAGAAATAGCAGTGAAAAAAAATTTCAATCTTACACTGGTACCATCTTGGGAAAATACAGATTTTCATGTTTTTGTTGCCTTTAGGTTAATTGCGTGTGCCTCACAAACAGATAGAAATATGACATCATATACCTTACATTTCTCGCGCTTGACGTGATATTGTAACGTGTTGCTATGTAGGAAGGGTACACCACAGGGAATAACGGAAAAGAACTGTACTGGATTTTGATAAAGCTCCTCCCAGAAAGGTTTAAAAGCATGAAATAAATAGAATATTTGTTTTTTTCAGTGAAAGATCGAAATTTATTTCATCTCGTGAACACCATCGGTAATAATTTCACTAGTGGCTGTGCCAGTCGTGAAAATGTTACTGATGATGTCCACTCAATGAAATGAATTTTGATCGTTCAACGAAAAAAAGCAGCAAATATCCCCTATATATTTTCAAAAAACTTTGAAATAGCAGTATATTCAGGTTTTTAATATTGGCATGAAAGTTTTACCTCACTTATACTAGCAGGTTAAACTTTTGGCTTCTAAACGGATCTCACTGACCTTTTGCGGACAGCATAGATCAAGATCAGACTGCACATAATGTGCAGTCTGATCTTGAATCTGCACTGTAGGCCAAGGAGATATTGTTCCCTGAAACATCATTTTGAAATGGCAATATATAGGTTTTTATTATTGAATTTTAACTTTCATTTGTGGTGTCCATGGTCATGAGGTAGAGTTACATCGGCCTCATAACCAAAAGGTCCTGAATTTGATTCCCGGGAGCGGGTATTAACTTTGGGGTTTTTCATCAGCCCACACATTCGGCACGAGTACTGGTATAGTTCCCTGTGAGGAAGCAGAATTGAGGGAGATTAGTATAAGTTGTCAGAACTTGTTTCATAATCGATGTAAAATAAATATGTTTAAACTTAACATAATATTCAGTATTTACCACACAGCAAAATATTAAACTTGTTGAAATTGAAGCATTTGTAGATGACAAAATTTCAAATGTAGCTGAGATAATGAGATCTGTTTCTGAAAGTTTACAAAGTTTCAAGTCACTCATTCAACACGAACATTGACTAAATAGTAAGACTTGGTTAGTATCATACTTTTAAATGGTATGAATGAAAAAGACTTGTATTTTATGAACAGAACTGATTTTTTTTTTCAGCTTTTTGGCCAAAGTTGTTTACTCTTTACCACACGACAAAATTTTAGACTTGCCTGTATTTAAAGCATAGTTACAGATGATAAATTAAACATTGCTCAAATGATGAGGCTGTCTGTGAAAGGTTAGAAAACATTAGGAGAAAAGGCTGGTTATCAGCATTTTCTCCTTTTTTCCATAATGTTTTCAAAAGGCTTCTTCTATAAGGTTTTAAATATGAGATTATGTGGTACAGGGTTAACACATTGCCACACAATCCCTACTTTTGACGCCACTGAGAGAGAGGCCTTTTGAAAACACTGTAGGAAAAGGAGAAAATGCTGGTAACCAGCATTTTCTCCTTTTCCCACAGTGTTTTCTACCCTTCCCAGATCAAATTTCAATTTTTCAGTCACCTTTATTTTGTCGTCTGCAAATGCTTTCAATTTGAACCAGTCTAAAATTTTGTCGTGTGGTAATGGGTTAAAGTGTTTTATCTGTACTACTAGGCTCTATCAGGGATGAACAACTATTGTAGTAATTATACAACTTACGTTTTGTAACATAAGCACACAATATTCACCCAAAAAACCTGTCTCTGCAAGCAACATTCCAAACTTCAGGTTTTTTTTACCCCTCTGTAAATCTAAAAATCACAGGTGAAAATCTCATTAACCCCCCTTCTCTCTTTTTATTCTTCAGTCTTCCTGCCAGTTTCGAATTTTTGAGGGTCATTTGTGACCTCCATTCCTAATTTTTTGGGGTCAAACCAAAATCTTGAGGGAATTAAATGCTGAACTAAAGCTAGTTTAACTTTTTAACTTTTTTTTTGGACCTTTCTCTTTTCCTGTGACTTGGTTGACTTGAAACTAGAATTTTCTCTTAGTTGTATGAGATCCAGCAGATATTTGTTGCTTTTCTTGATTTTCTGTTTCATTTTTTTTTACGGGGGTTTACTAGTAGAGTGGACTGCCATTCTGTTTATGAGAGTATCAACACAGATTGTACATGTGTAAAATGCCGATAAATGGTCCAAAGCAAAGATCTCCTGTCTCACCACTGATAATTCTTTTGACAATACTTATGTGGGAAAGTAGCCAGTAGCTTTTGAAGAATATTGTGCAATGGTTAAAGAAACTCCTGGAAAGTCCTCATAGGTCCATTTGTCACTGAGATAAAACTGAAATAATGTTGAAAATGCTTTTAAACACCACACAAACAATACAAATTTTCCTTTGAGTGTAGATCTATTGAGAGCTTGTATAGTATACAGGGTTTATGTTAATTCCCAGCCATAGATTTGAGCTCTAGGAAAGAAAATTCATTGCCATCCAATCTTATCAGCCCATCAAAGCTCTGAAGAGGCCTGGACTTGTATAGATAAAAAAATTTAGTCTTCATGCCATGTTCTAGTTTCTGACACTTCTAGATAACTTACAAGACAAGAATTTGAAAATGGGGATTATAGCTGAAACAAGAAAATTTTGATGCATAACATCAATGGTGCCGAAAATCATTTGTTTCTGAAACAAGGCACATTACAGTATTTCAAATTGTATAAAGTAAATTTATGCAGAAATCTGTGAAAAGTGAGCTGAGAAGCCCTGAATAATCCTTAGAATCCAACTAAAAACTAAAGAGTAATCATAAGATGCAGTCATAGCCATTCTTTGGCGAAATTTAACATAATTATGTTCAATGGGAGTTACGCACAAAAGCAGATACATGTCATTCGGTAAACATCATAAAAAATATTAGTAAGACTAAGTTCTACAGTACCAAATTGATATCAAGAACTGGGTATGAAATGACAAAAGTTGGTACGAAATGATCAAAGTGAGTACAAAATAACCAGAAAAAAAAAGTAGATATGAAGTGACCAGAATTGAACGAAATTGCCTAGGTAGAAATTATCTTATTACGAAATGACTGGAAGCCGAGTAAACAATATGGCTGCCTCCATAGGTACTTTTCAAAAGCGAATAAAAATATAGTGCCGCCGCTCATGCGGTGCCAGTGCACAACAAGAATTTTTCTTGTGGAGAAAGGAAGTCATCTGTGTTTTCAAAGATCTCTTTTATTTTTCAAAATGCATATGCAAAGATTTTGGATAATGTTGTTGATATGCTGAAAATGTAATGACTGAGTTTGAAAGACAATACCGGTATATGAAAGACCGGCCACTCATATTTCAGACCATCTATTAACTCGTTACCAAACGACAATATTTTAGGCTTGTCCATTTTGAAAGCATTTGCAGAGACAAAAATAAGTGACTGAAAATTTGAAATTTGTTTTGTGAAGAGTAGAAAACATTGTGGGAAAAGGAGAAAATGCTGGTTACCAGCATTTTCTCCTTTTCCCACAATGTTTTCTACCCTATTATAGACAGAAATCATCTTTTCAGCAAGAGTTGAATTGTTGTCTGCAAGTGCTTTCAATTTGGTCTAGTCCAAAAGTTTGTTGTTTGGGAAAGGGTTAAATTCTGAAGTCTAAACTTTTGATGCATGGGAAAGGTTAAAATGATCCAAGAGAAAAAAAAAATGTTTGGGAAAAAGGAAAAAAATAGCATTTTGAATTTCATGGAACAATGTTTTCTACACTGCTGGAAACAAATTTCAATTTTTGAGTTCTATTTATTTTGTCGTCTGCAACTGTGCTTGCATTTTCAACCAGTCTAAAATTGTTTCATTTGATAGAGAGTTAAAGAGGCAATAATACTCATTTTAAGCCAGTTTTAACTCATTTTGTTTTTATTTTATCAAAATATAGTCATTCTTATATATCTATGCCAAATATTGTGCCTGACGGTTGCAAATTTGCTTAGATTACGCCTGATAGAAAATGCACTTCGTGGACTTGCGGCCTTCAATGTAAACAGACTGGTCGTTTCCGGATTTTGAATCGGAAGATTTTCGATATCCGTTATACACTCGGGTACATGTAGATTCGTATGATGATCATGCATTCTGTAACGTGACTATATTTAACCTTGGCCTTGATGCGGTAAATAAAGGAAAATGGATGCTTCTCTGTTGCAGCCTCTATTTTTAGACGGAGATCGAGGCCTATATGTAAGTTACACCGTATCCGACTCTAGGCGGAAAACAACGATAAATTTCCGTGAGTCACCGCCATTGTTTACAGCTTTGATTGTCAGCCAGTTTTCTTCTGGCCAATTTTCGGTTTTTCACACAAACCCCCTTGTTTCTTTTTTCATTTACACGATATATGTCAGTAATTTATCCTTGTGTACACAAAGGACAGATTTCTGTACCATTCTATTTTTCTTTTTGAAATTTAACAGTGTTTCTGCTTACCGGCTGTAGACAGGCATCTTTAAATATCGTTGTTTGGTTAGTGATAAGTTGGTAGGAAAGGAGTTAACCTATTGACAAACAACCCTTTGTCTGAACAGCCCTGAGAATGATAGCATTGAAAACATTGCGGGAAAATGGAGGAAAATACTGGTATCCATCAATTTCTCCTTTTTCAAAAATGTTTCAAACCCTCTCTAGGACAGATCCTTTCATTTGTTGTCAAAAAATGTACCGAAACAGATGAGTCTAAAATTTTGTTTTTTCAATCGCACAGATTTAATTTAGACCAACAGAAACTTGCCACAAGAAACATCAGGGCCCGTATTCACCAACCATTCTTGAGAATATTCTTAGTCTTATTCTTCAAGGTTTTCTAAATTTGTAAGTTACACTACTTCTGATTGGCTAAACCGAATGGTTTAGCCAATCAGAAGGTGTGTTACTTACAACTGTTCTTAAGAATGGCTGGTGAATACGGGCCCAGGTTTGTTAGAATAGCAAGCAATTTTAATCTTTAAATTGTATAAAAATTAATACATGGAAAGAAAAGGGCTAATCGCATATTACAAAGAAAATTTCTTCAGTTTTCTTTAATCCATTACCACACAATCCCGACTTTTAACGACCCTCAGAAAGGAGCCTTTTGAAAACACTGTGGGAAAAGGAGAAAATGCTGGTAACCAGCATTTTCTCCTTTTCCCACAGTGTTTTCTACCCTTCCCAAACCTGCAAATATTAGTTTTTCAGTCACCTTTATTTTGTCGTCTGCAAATGCTTTCAATTTGGACAAGTCTATTATTTTCTCATATGGTAAAGAGTTAAATGTGTTCAAAAGCCATTTACTATGATAATTCATACATGATTTTTTTCCCTTCTATTTATAATGTTCTTTTTCCTTTATTTCAGGATCGCCAGACTTTAGTCCAGAACTGAAATTCTATGATATGGCAGACAAGGTTGTAAATAATACACTGGTATTACAGAAAGGAGATACTTTAGACATTTCATGTTTTGGGCAGAGTGATGTAGAATGGGTTCTTAGACAAGGGTCTGAAATATCTGTAAGTACCAAATCTCTTTCCTACCTGTAATGTTTCCCTTGAAAAAGAAGTATTGTCAACGCAGTCATCATTTGCATCATAATTGCTACTGTTTGAAAACTAAAATTTTCTAATATACCTGTTTTTAGAAAAGATATATACTGGTCATCCTCGGATACCCGGGATCTCCCTATTTGCTACGCTACATCGACCCCTGGGACAATTAGTTGTAATTCCCTCGCTTTACCGCTGGCCGAATGCTGGCTTTTCATTGGTTCCATCATCATTTTGTGATGGGCGAGTGTACTGTACGCTATGACGTTTCGTAGCGATTTTCGGCGACTGATTCAAAGTTTTATCAGTCAATTGTCCCAGGGTCGATGTAGCGTAGCAAATAGGGAGACCCCGCGGTATCCGAGGATGTATACTGGTATTTCAAACTACATATTTAGGGAGAGTTGTGTAGAAGCATCAATGGGGCACTGTCTGAGGGGCAGATAAGTTACTTTAACTCTTAAAAATATTTTGATACATAGATCTTCCCTTTCATGATTTAGACTTCATTACCACACAATTCTGGTCTTTACAACCCCGAGATAGAAGCCTTTTGAAAACAACGTAGGAAAAAGAGAAAATGCTGGCTACAGAAAATGCTGGTATCCAGCATTTTCTCCTTTTGTTTTCTACCCAGCTTGAAACAAATTTCAATTTTTGAGCTATGTTTATATTTTGCAAATTTGAAAAATTTGCAAACTTTTCTCTATGTGAAAAGGAGAAAATACTGGTTTATAATCTCACGATTTGTTTTTAAACTTTTCAAAGACAAACCCCAGCTTTTGAGGTACATTTAGGTTGTCGTCTGCAACTGCTTTCAAGTCTAGTACTTTGTCATTTCGGGTAAAGAATTATGCAGATTTTGATAGTTTCCTGTAATTTGACCTGGCTGTAACCCTGTGCTTCGTACAGACGCATCTAGATGCAGCTGGGATGAGCACCTTATTAACCCATTACCAGATGACAAAATTTTAGCCATGTCCTAATTGAAAGCATTTACAGACGACAATTTCAGTGTCACTCAAACTGTGGAATTGTTTAGTGATAAGGTAGAAAACATTGTGGTAAAAGGAGAAAATGCTGGTTACCAGTATTTCCTCCATTTCCCACAATGTTTTCAAAAGGTTTCTTTGCAAAGGTCGTTAAAATTCATCATTGTGTGGTAAAGGGTTAAAATACTGTTCTCTGTACAATACTGAGTTTGTTTCCAAAGTGTTAAATGTGTTCAGCGCATCTTTCAGTTATGTTATTGCTACTTTATTAACCCATTACCAAACAAAATTGCAGACGACAAAATAAAAGTGACTGAAAATTTGAAATTTGGTTTGTGAAGGGTAGAAAACATTGTGGGAAAAGGAGAAAATGCTGGTAACCACAATGTTTTCTACCCTTCACAAAACAAGCTTCAAACTTTCAGTCATTTTTATTTTGTTGTCTGCAAATGCCTTCGATTTGGACACACCTAGAATTTTGTCCTATGGCGATGAGTTAAGATATGGTTATGTGATAAAAAGAATTCCATGCTTAGTTGCTCTTTAGCCAGCTTCAGAACCTCAGGTTGAGATTGTGAGAGTAGTGAACATCAAATCTCTAGCCACTCGAGGGTTTGGACTCTATTCCCATGGCTGGCCACCTACAACCTCGTCTAGTCTTTGGTTAACTCTTTACCACACGAGAAAATTCTAGAATGGTCAGATTGAAAGCATTTGCAGAAGATAATCATAAGGTGACTGAAAAATTAAAATTTGGTTTAAGAAGGGTAGAAAACACTTTTGGAAAAGGAGACAGAGCTGCCTACCAGTACCAGCATTTTCTCCTTTTCTGACAGTGTTTTCAAAAGTCTTCCTTCTCAGGGTCGTTAGAAGTCGGGATTGTGTGGTAAAGAGTTAAACTTATCTTTCGAGGAAAATATATCCATATCACACATTGTAGATCAAAGATCAGGCTGCATATTTTGTGCAGGCTGCATATTTTGTGCAGCCTGATCGTGATCTATACTGTCAGCAAAAGGTCAGTTAGTTGCGCTTAACACCCTAAGGGTTAAACAGGGGTCCTGTGTGATGGTAGCATACACCGAGTAGGTTAGAGGGCCAGGGATAACTTCGGAAAGGTTTTGACCTATACCCTGCACTATACAAAACTAAAAGTCTTCTGGAGAGCTTGGCAGTATGGGTAAATCAGTGGGAGTGATAGATTAAAAAGTCAGTCAAACAAGTTTTTGTTAAAATAGTGTATAAAAATGTTATTGACTGTTAAAGGCTCTTTCGCCTATGTCGACAGTTTAGATCAAGATCAGTCTGCACAAAATGTGCAGTCTCATCCTTCATTAACATTATCTGATGCGCTGAAACATTACATGCAAAAGCAAGCTGTGAACTCGCAATTATCTCCATGTTATTCTAGAGTGAAAGTGTTTAAAGGGTTAATTAGGATGAGACTCATGCAAGATTGGATATTTCTGGAACTGAGTGTGGCTTATCCATCAAGCAGGTTGAAACAAAATAGTATTCTCCAAGACAAACCAATATGAAAATCTGACGACATAACCATTTCTTTAAAATTGCTGTGGCAAAAAAAGAAAATAGTGGTTACAAACTTTTTCCCATTTCTTAAAAGCAATTTGATTGTAAATTTTTTTTTCAGGGCCCAGATTTTAAATTAGGTTCATCACTTGACATTATGGTAACCAATCAGGAAGAGGAACTGGGTTTTGTGTCCGTTCTTGTTGTAATGAGATTACAGTTTAATTACACTGGGCTGTATATATGTCGACTGACTGCTTTTCCAGAGTACAACTCATCTGTTTATGTGTATGCATCAGGTATGGGCCAACCATTATTGGTTTGAGAGTTCTTGATAGACAGAGGATATTTTGTTTGTTTTGGTGCATAATCAAAATTTATTTCATTGAGTGAACATCACTGGTAATATTTTCACAAGTGTTGCTATATTACTAGTGATGTTCAACCAGTGAGATAAATTTCCATCTGTCACTGACAAAAAAAAGTATCCTCCATCTATTTGATGCTTCTTTGATGCTCCTTTTTGTTGGGGTTTTCATTAACCCTTTACCTGTTATGCCAATGTGAGACACTTCCATTTTAGCAGCAAATAAAGATATGATGTCAAAAACATGGACAAATGAGGATACAAATATCTGATTGAGTGGAAAACATTGTAGGAAAAGGAGTTACGAGCAATTTCTCCTTTTTCCAGAGTGTTTTCAAAGGCTGTCGGTCGTTGATGTGTCAAAATGAGTATCTATGGAGTAAAGGGTTAAAATTCAGGACAGTTGTTTTGCCGATTCCATATGGTGTACCACCTCCACATAGCAAGGCATTACAATATTACGTAAACTTTGAGAATGAAGGGTAAATGCTGGTGAATAACATCATAGTTATGTCTTACACTGTTTATGTAGGTAAATAATGCCTGGGAATTACTGTTTCTTTGTTGAAGAGTTAGAAAATATGAAATCGGTATTTTTCACTAGTCGTAACCATGAAATATCAAACCACATTTGATAATTATATCTTGATAAACTACCTAAAAGTAAGAAATAGAAAATATTATCAACCTTATGCAAATCAATCATATGGTTTTTCAGCGGCCCTGGGGTTCTATTTTGGCACAGTTGTAAACTGTTGGACTCGTAAGCGGGGATCTGGGATTGAGACTTATTTGAAGTCCTTGGTTTGCATGGGAGTGTCTTAGGGCAAGACACTTCAGAACCCTAGCCTAGTCTTGATAAATGTTGAATGGGATGCATAACGCCATTCTGTCAATTTATCATTCAATCACCCAATAGGAGATTGCAGAAAACATTGTTGGAAATGCTGGTAAGCAGCATTTTTTCCCTTTTCCAACAATGTTTTCTATAACAATTTCATTCTTATGGTCAGACATTTGGGGATTGCATGATATAGGATTAATAAAAGGTTAATTCTTCAAGATAACTAACATGTTGTGCAATCTTTAAATAAAGATATTCAATGACCAAAGGGAAACAACTAGTACTAAAATGACATTGGTGTAGTGATTTGGTGTTACCCTAGCCTGGGTAGAAAACATTGTGGGAAAAGGAGAAAATGATGGTTACCAGCATTTTCTCCTTTTCCCACAATGTTTTCAAAAGGCTTCTATGTCAGGTTCATTATAACCAGGGTTCGTTTGTTTCTGAGTTAAGCTCTAATCTTTCACTGAGACTAGCCTTTCCCAAGCATCAAAATTCAAGCCTGGTCCAAATAACAAGAATTTTGCAGGCAACAAATTGAATGTCGCTGAATTCATGATTCCCCTATTTGACAGAAAAGAAAACAATTTGAGAAAAGGAGAAAACACCAATTTGTAGCATTTTTTCCTATTCCCTCATCTTCAAAATCCTTCATTCTCAGGATTGGTAAGACTTATGCTTGTATGGTACAGGCTTAACTCATTACCAAACAACAATATTTTAGGCTCGTCAAAATCGAAAGCATTTGCAGACAACAAAATAAAAGTGACTAAAAATTTGAAATTTGTTTTGTGAAGGGTAGAAAACATTGTGGGAAAAGGAGAACATGCTGGTTACCAGCATTTTCTCCTTTTCCCACAATGTTTTCAAAAGGCTTCTTTCTCAGGGGTGTCAAAAGTAGGGATTGTGTGGTAATGGATTAAACCAAACACTTTTTTCCTTTCAGATCCAAATGAGCCATTTGTGGACCAGAATTATATTGATAAAAATTTCTATACCAATCAACTTAATCTCACACAAGGCAGCAAAGGTGTCTTCCCTTGTAGAACCAGCAATCCAGTGTACAAGGTCGTCTTTACCAGCTATGGTATTCATCCTAAAACTTACGGACCAGACGATGGAATAACCTTTGACCCAAAAGTGGGTGTAATTGTTGACAATGTGGAAGACTTTGAAGGTGTTTTTGCATGTGAAATAACAATCGATGAAACAGCCAGGACATTTGCAAGGTCGTGGCAAACACATGTTGAAGGTTAGTTTTATGTTCAAGTCTTTAATCAGTCAATAAAAATGTGAACAAGTGCAAATGGAAAGTATTTGCTGATGACTATTCAGCTGAAGCTCAGCTCATTACCAAACAACAAAATTTTAGACTAGTCTCAGAGCTCAAGATAACTCTTTACCACACGAGAAAATTTTAGACTGGTCCAAATTGAAAGCATTTGCAGACAACAAAATAAAGGTGACTGAAAAATTGAAATTTGTTCTGGGAAGGGTAGAAAACACTGTGGGAAAAGGAGAAAATGCTGGTTACCAGCATTTTCTCCTTTTCTCACAGTGTTTTCAAAAGGCTTCTTTCTCAGGGGCGTCAAAAGTAGGGATTGTGTGGTAATGGGATAACAGGGAGTGATGGTACTCTAAACCCATTATTCCTCTTCCAAACCATATGTTGTTGGTACTCATTAGAATCATCTCTATGAGATGATTCTTATGAGCACCCACAATAGGGGATTCTTATGAGCACCCACAATAGAGATGATTCTAATGAGTACCCATAACATAGGGTTTAGTAGAGAATAGATAATAGTTTCAGTTTTGAAATCAAAATGACTCACTCTATCTGGAGCTCTGTGTCTGAATCGAAAGCTTTTGCAGACACCAAAATAACCGTGACTTGAAAGTTAAAAGTTATCTTGGAAAGGGCAGAACACATTGTGGTGAAAGGAGAAAAATGCAGATTACCAGAATTTTCTCCCTTTTCCATTATGTTTTTAAAAGGCCTGTTTACAAGGGCCATTAAAATAGGTTTGTGTCATTAGAAATTAGCACTGCATGGTACTTTAATTGTATTCCTTGACTGTTACAGTTCCACCTGAATTTGTGACACCAGATGCAATGCCTGGTTTCAGTGGTGACCAACCTGTTCTTGATTTTCATGACCTAAGAGACAATGTTGTAAAAGGAGCTCTGCAGGTACAAAAAGGAGATACATTGAATATAAGTTGCCATGGAAACACACATTTAGAGTGGCTCATCCAACAAGGACCAAACGAATATGTGAGTGTATTAGTGGAATTCAGCTTTTCTGATTGGTTCATTTTCTATGAATTTATTGTGATACCCCCTGAAGGCTGTTTGTTATGTTACAGGGGACAGTACAAGATACAGGACTAAACCCATCCTGAGTATATCCTGAAAGACAGTAATTTTAGATTGCCATCCACAGGGCTTAAACCCGCATCCTCAAGTGGCCCAGGACTTGACATTTACAAGTTCAAACACTGAAACTTGGTAGCTCAGTCGGTATGGTGCAGGACTTAAAAACATGGGGGCCAAGGTTTGATCCCTGGCTACAACCTCTGCTTAGCCATTTTTAATGCTCACTGAAATATTTCGAAGGGAGCATAATTATAGTCGCCACGCTGTGTGTACGTCCATTTGTTCGTCCGTCAGTCCTTTTGTCCGTCCGTCTGAAGCCATTTCTCCACAACCCCTGGAGCAAATTTTATGAAGCTTCATTTTGAACTCCTTGGGATAATACGCTAATAGTTCTCTCCCAGTTTCTCAATTCGAGGCTGTGTCACAGAAAAAGGGGGCTTCATGTAAAAAATTGTTTTTCACTAGTATCTCCTACATCATTGCTAAAAACATTGTGAAATTTCAAATCTGAACTTGCGGGAACGTTACCCGGATACCTCTTTCCCCGTTTCTCAATTGCAGGCTGCGTCGCGGAAAAAGGAGGCTTGATTTAAAAAAATGTTTTTCTCTAATATCTCTTACATTAGTGCTCAAAAGATGTGGAACATTGCCCAGATACCTCTTCCCTGGTTTCTCAATTTCAGGCTGCATCACAGAAAAAGGGGGCTTCATATAAAAAATCGTCATATGTATTATCTCCTACATTACTGCTCAACATTTCATGAAATTTCGAATTTGAATCATTATTCAAAAATGCCACAAACCACTCACCCTTTTGTATTTATTCCAATTATGCAATATTGTCTTATGGGAAAAGGGGGCTAAAAGGGGGATTAGTGGGCTTAGTGTCCTCTACAAGTTTGTGATGGCTGTTAATCCAAAAGTATTACAGCTGTTAATGTTAAAATTCATAAACAGATAGATCTTAATGATTAATAGAAAACATAATTTTTAGGGGAAAAGGGGGCTTCATGGTAGAGTTAGAATCAGTTTTTCTCCATTATCTTGCTGGTCAAAATTTCACATTTCAGTTATTATCCTCCCCAAAGGAATTTCGCTGTCAGTCTGTCCATTCATTTGTCAAGCTCTATTTCAATTTGTTTTCTTGCATTTTTCTCCCGGTAGATATGTCGTCAATTATTATCATTGTCTCTGACGGCTCTTGTCTTCAAGAGGATTGATGATAGTCACCATGACAAGATTCATTCCTGTCCCATCACTGACCAGTTTTGACATTGATTATGCTGGAAAGCAGCCAGTAGCTTGGAAAGAAAATTGTGCAAAATACTTGTAAAAGAGACTCCAGGAATGCATGGATAGCTATACTGGCCACCATGATATAACCAATGGTGAAAATGGCATTAAGCACCATTCAATCAATTACAAGTCCAACTCTCTATCACTAATCTTGAGCAATTATTCAGGCTAGTCATTCAGGCTTTTCTATAGTTTTCACAGCTTTATAAGCTTAGAGTTCCAAGTTTGATCTGTTCCTTGGTCTTTAACAGACAATAAATTCTAGACAAGTCCAAGTTGAAAGCACTTGCAGACAACAAATTAACCGTTTACCATTCAGTCCCAACTTTTAATGACCCTACGCAAGAAGCCTTTTAAAAACATGGGGAGGAAATGCTGGTGACCAGTATTTTCTCCCTTTCCCACAAAGTTTTTCTACCATTCCAACATCATATTTCAATTTTTCAACCATATTTATTTTTGTCATCTGCAAATGCTTCAGTTTAGACCGGTCTAAAATTTTGTCCTTTAGTAATTAATTTGACTCAAAAGGGATTTGTTTCTGAAATGGTGGAACATATTTTAAGAAGAAGAGAAAATGCCAGTTTACGAGCATTTTCTCCTTTTCTCACATTATTTTTAAAACTTATCTCTCCGTATTGTCCAAACATGGGATTGTTGGGTACAGGTTTACATTTGTGCGGCAAATAATAGACCTTTGGCTTTACTTTGTGGTTTCGAAAGCCATGCGTGTTTTACTGGACAATAAAGGGCTGAAAAAAAAACTCACTAGGCATTGTCAGTCTTGAATATGACTTAGGTAGTTGCGATTTCATAACTCCTTTTTGTCTTTTGTGTTATAGCATAGTGGACAATGTAGATCAAAGTTCAGATTGCACATTTTGTGCCATCTAATCTTGATCTGCACTGGCTGTAAAGATAACTATAGTTGTTAAAGGTGCTTACTAGCATTACTTTTGGCAACAGATCATTGAAGTTCAGTGTTACTTACCTTGAAGTTGTTTAACCCATTACCACACAATCCCTACTTTTGACGCCCCTGAGAAAGAAGCCTTTTGAAAACACTGTGGGAAAAGGAGATAATGCTGGTAACCAGCATTTTCTCCTTTTCCCACAGTGTTTTCTACCCTTCCCAGAACAAATTTCAATTTTTCAGTCACCTTTGTTTTGTCGTCTGCAAATGCTTTCAATTTGGACCAGCATAAAATTTTCTTGTGTGGTAAAGAGTTAAATTCATGTTTACATAAAAATACAACAATTTTCTATCTCTGTGACATCATCAAGATTCTGCACCAAACTGCATGACTTACAAAGGTTTCAGTGACATCAGTTCCCAATGATGTTAGTTTTCATTGAACTATGGCACTCAGAATTATGATTCATTACAGCCTTGAACAAGTTTCCAAAATCCCATGCCACCTGACCCTGCAACTAATAATGTTCCACTTGCAGTTGACATGTATGGTTGGGGCTGAGGTTGGTACATACAAAACTAATCTTTGACAAAATTAATTGGATTAGCACTGATTTTCACTCACTAGATTCAATATTATTATTCCTAGATACTAGAGTTTGAGAAAAGAAGGTTTGCAAAAATAATTGCGGAAGAGGAGCAGAATGATGGGCACTACATTTCTCATCTGACTGTAGACAGTATACAGTATGATTACACAGGCTATTATATATGCAGGCACAAGGGTGTTTTACATGAGACATCAGCTGCATACATATATGCAACAGGTAAGTTAACCCTAAACCAGATAATACATAATTATGTAATCAAGAAGAAGGCTGTTTGAATTAGACAGATGCTGGTAACCAGCATTTTTTTTCCTTTTCCTAAAGTATTTTCTGTCCTATTAATGACAAATCCAATCATTAAAGCCATATTTGATTTTATTGTCCACTCTATTGCTCAGTAATTATATTGCTATACTGGAAAAGTGATCTATATTTAAAAGCAGTAACTGTTATCCATAGTATTCATCAAAAGAAATCTTGGTGAGCAGAGTCCACTATGTCATAAGGAAAATGGAAAAGGAACCCATTTAAGGTTATTTTCCAATTTTTCTTTATTTTGTTTCAGTATTTATTGGCTGTGTAATAGTCTCTTAACTCTTTACAACGCAATCCCGACTTTTAACGACCCCAAGAAAGACGCCTTTTGAAAACATTGTTGGAAAAGGAGAAAATGCTGGAAACCAGCATTTTGTCCTTTTCCCACAATGTTTTCTACCCAATCCTAAGCAAATTTTGATATTACAGTCAAGATTCATTTTGTCGTCTGCAAATGCTTTCAATCTGGACTGGTCTAAGGTTTTCTTGTGTGGTAAACAGTTAAAACTTTGAATGAAAGCATCATGCATTTCTGTGACAAAAAGTTTATTGGTGGGAAAACTCTTACTTTTACTTCTTCATTCATATAACATTGAGCTGCTTTGTGACAAGGACCGGGTGGGGGGTATGACCATGTTAAGTGATAGCCCTAGTTATTATCTGCTTCTTTGAACTGGTATTTAGACAGAATTCATAATTATTTTTAGATCCAGACAACCCATTTGTTGACCCAAAATATGCGGATTCTTCCCCCCAAAAGGTCAAACTAGATTTAGGAAGAAAGGGAGTTATCCCATGCCGTACTAGCAGTATGGATTATAGGGTTGTTTTTGCATGCGTATGTGACAAAGGAGAAGTGTATGGACCAGAAGATGGCATCACTTTTGATCCCAGGGTTGGAATTAAAATTGACCGAGTTGTTTTGAGTTTTGACGGGTATTACAAATGTGTTGTTGATGTTCCAACCCCAGCTGGTGTGAAAACCTACAGCAGAACATTTCATGCCTGGGTGCCGAT
Organism: Tridacna crocea; assembly: GCA_943736015.1. Lineage (NCBI taxonomy): Eukaryota > Metazoa > Mollusca > Bivalvia > Cardiida > Cardiidae > Tridacna > Tridacna crocea. Next base: position 42,142,213 of record OX031063.1, read on the forward strand.
CAAAGGTAGGAAATTTGCTCTGTAGTGATGGTTGTTTGATTTGTATTTTAATTTTAAGAGTACATAGCACTTAATCAGACAATTCTTTAACAATTTTGAAAAAGGGCTTTTGAAAAGTTGTAGCAAAAGCATAAAATGCTGAATAGATAAAACACTTGAAGGAAGAATTGTATTGTTATATTGTATAGCCTTGGAGCTGTTGTCAACAGATTTGACTGGATTATGGTGCAAATACTTTGACATAATAATTATAATATGTCTGATATTACTTCACATGTTTACTTGAAACATTGACAATATGATATCTGTTAACCCAATACCACACAATCCCTACTTTAGACGACCCTGAGAAAGAAGCCTTTAGAAAATATTGTGGGAAAAGGAAAAAATGCTTGTAACCAACATTTTCTCCTTTTCCCACGATGTTTTCTACCCTTCACAAATTAAATTTCAAATTTGGTAATGAGTTAACCCATTACCACTCAATCCCTACTTTTGACGCCCCTGAGAAAGAAGTCTTTTGAAAACACTGTTGGAAAAGAAGAAAATGCTGGTAACCAGCATTTTCTCCTTTTCCAACAGTGTTTTCTACCCTTCCCAGAAAAAAATTCTATTTTTCAGTCACCTTTATTTTGTCGTCTGCAAATGCTTTCAATTTGGAACAGTCCAAAATTTTCTCGTTTGGTAATGAGTTAAGCAGGGACCTTCTACAGGGGTAAGTAACCATCAAAATACTTTTGACACAGTGATGCCCCTTTTTCAACATGGAATTTTCACTGAAAAACAAGCACTTGCACTTGAGTACATGTATTGGCACCTATTATGTGGTGTATTTTATGTCCATGGAACCTGCCTCGTCCTTTTCATGTGAAAACTTTCTCGTATCTCTTTTTTTTACTTTGAATATTTAACCATATAATAATCCATAGTTTATATAAATTTTAGAAAGAAGGGCTTTGAAAATATTGTTGGAAAAGGCGTAAAAACTGGTAAACAACAATGTTTTCACAATTTCAAGGGCAAGTTGTTGAACTTCTTGCCACACATGAAAAATGTACGCCTGTCCAAGTTGAAAGCATTTGATAAATGCCAACTTCTATGTGACTCAAATGAGGAAACTGCTCTTTGATAGGGTGAAAAACATTGTAGGAAAAGGAGAAAATGCTGGTTACGAACATTTTCGCCTTTTCCAACAATGTTTTCAAAGAATTTCTTCCTCGGGTCAAAGTCAGCATTGTGTGCTAGAGGATTTAACTACATGTAGTTGGTCATCTGTAAATGCTTTTGAAATGGTTTAGTAGATTAGCTTACTGTTTATTGAAAAGGGAAGGCTATAGCAGGAGGTTTTCCTGACCCTTACCATTATTTAACCCATTACCACACAATCCCTACTTTTGATGCCCCTGAGAAGGTAGCCTTTAGAAAACATTATTGGAAAAGGGGAAAATGCTGGTAACCAGCATTTTCTCCTTTTCCTACAATGTTTTCTACCTTTCACAAAACAAATTTCAAATTTTGGTCACTTTAATTGTGTCGTCTGCAAATGCTTTCAATTTGGACAAACCTAAAATTTTGTTGTTTGGTAATGTGTTAACCCATTACCACACAATCCCTACTTTTGACGCCCCTGAGAAAGAAGCCTTTTGAAAACACTATGGGAAAAGGAGAAAATGCTGGTAACCAGCATTTTCTCCTTTTCCCATAGTGTTTTCTACCCTTCCCAGAACTAATTTCAATTTTTCAGTCACCTTTATTTTGTCGTCTGCAAATGCTTTCAATTTGGACCAGTCTAAATATTTCTCATGTGGTAATGGGTTAACCCTTTACCAAACAATCTCTGGTTTTCACGACCTTTTAGAAGAAGCCATTTGCAAATGTTATGGAAAAAGGAGAAAATGCTGGTGACCAGCATTTTCTTCTTTTCTCACAATGTTTTTTTCCTGTCAAAGTAAAATTGCACTACTTGAGCCACATTGAAATGAGAGTCTGCAAATGCTTTTAATCTGGACAAGGCTAAAATTTTGTTGTGTAGTAAAGGATTAAGACAGAATTATCTGTTTTTTTTTTCAAGTTTGATTTTTCACTGAAAAAGCACTGCAGCCAAGCTTTGGCACAAACATAATTAACCCATTACCACACAATCCCTACTTTTGACGACCCTGATAAAGAAGCCTTTAGAAAACATTGTGGGAAAAGGAGAAAATGCTGCTAACCAGCATTTTCTCCTTTTCCCACAATGTTTTATATGTTTTATACCCTTCACAAAACCAATTTCAAATTTTTCAGTCACTTTTATTTTGTTGTCTGCAAATGCTTTTGATTTGGACAAACCTAAAATTTTGTCGTTTGGTAATGAGTTAAGTTGCTCATGCTTTATCTAATATGACTACTCAGTACTAAGTGTTATTTGATATTTGATTTCAGAAGTGCCAGATCTTCAACCAGTGCTAGAGCTCTATGACATGGCAGATAAGGTTGTACACAAAAGTCTGCTGTTAAAGAAAGGAGATACTTTAGAAATTTCGTGTTTTGGTCAGAGAAATGTGTCATGGGTTGTAAAACAAGGTGTAGATAGTTCTGTAAGTAAATATTGCATCAAAGTTATACACTTCCTTTATCTCGGTTTCAGACCACAAAATTTTAGTCTTCTCCAAAGTGAAAGCATTTGCAGGTGACAAAAATATGGAAAACTGAACAGTTAAAAATTGTTTTTGGAATATAAGATAACATTGTGCAGAGGGAGAAAATGCTAGCATTTTTAGCTCATCTGAGCATGAAGTGCTCAGAGTGAGCTATTGTGATAGTGCCGTCATTGTGTGTCATCCGTTGTCAACTTTTACCTTGTGTACACTCTAGAGGCCACATTTTTAGACTGATACTCATGAAATTTGGTCAGAATGTTTGCCTCAATAAAAATCTCAGTAGAGTTTGAAATTGGGTCATGTCGGGTAAAAACTAGGTCACCCATTCAAATTATAGAAAAACCTTGTGTACTCTCCAAAGGCCACATCTTGGGTCCAATACTCATGAAAAATGGTCAGAATCTTTGCCTTGATAAAATCTCGGACAAGTTTGAAAATGGGTCATGTTGGGTCAAAAACTAGGTCACTAGGTCAAATCTTAGAAAAACCTTGTGTACACTCTAGAGGCCACATTTTCAGTTCGATACTCGTGATACTTGATCAGAATGTTTGCCTCAATGATATCTGGAAGGAGTTAAAAAATGGATTCCGTCGGGTGAAAAACTAGGTCACTAGGTCAAATCTTAGAAAAACCTTATGTACGCACTAGAGGCCACATTTTCTGTCCAAAACTCTTGGAAGTTGGTCTTAATGATATCTTCGGTGGGTTTTAAAATGGGTCATGCTGGGTCAAAAACTAGGTCACCAATATGCTCTAGAGGCCACATTTTCAGTCCAAAACTCTTGAAAGGTGGTCAGAATGTTTAGCTCGATGATATGTTGAAGGAGTTAAAAAGTGGGTCATGTAGGGTCAAAAACTAAGTGACTACATTTTCAGTTCAGAACTCTTGAAAGTTGGTCAGAATGATTGTCTTGATGATGTCTTGGATGGGTTTGTAAATGGGTCATGTCAGGTCAAAAACTAGGTCACCAGGTCAAATGTTAGAAAAACCTTTGTATTCTCTAGAGGCCACATTTTCAGTCCAAAACTCTTGTAAGTTGGTTAGAATGTTTGTCTTGATGATATCTCGGATGAGTTCTAAAATGGGTCATGTTGGGTTAAAAACTAGGTTGCCAGGTCAAATCCTTAGAAAACCTTGTATACCCTTTGAATGCCACATTTTCAGTCCAACACTTGAAAATTTGTCAGAATGTTTGCCTTGATAATATCTTGGATCAGTTTGAAACTGGGTCAATTTGAGTCTAAAACTATGTAAATTGGTCAAATATAATAAAAAAACCTTGTGTATGCTCTGGAGGACACATTTTCAGCCTGATACTCCTGAAACTTGTTCATAATATTTGTCTTGGTGATACCTTGAATGAGTTTGAAAATGGGTCATGTGGAGTCAAAAACTAGGTCACTGGGTCAAATATTAGAAAAACCTTGTGTACACTCTAGATGCCACATTTTCTGCCTGATACTCTTCAAACTTTGTCAGAATGTTTGTTTTGGTGATGTCTCAAAAGAGTTTGATAATGGGTAATTGTCAGGTCCAAAACTAGGTCACTTGGTCAAATCTTATAAAAACCTTTTGTACACTGTAGAGGCCACATTTTCAGCCCAATACTCATGAAACTTGGTCAGAGTGTTTGTCTTATTGATATCTCAAACGTTTTGATGATGGGTAATGTCTGATTAAAAACTAGGTCACTAGGAAACTAGATTGAAAATGGTCCATGTTTAGTCAATAGACTCAGGTGAGCAATTTCAGGGCCATCATGGCCCTCTTGTTTCAATGTATTCCCTTTTTTTTTTCAGGGTCCAGATTTTCGTCATAGTTTACTACCAAATATCATTGTGACAGAGGAAAAAATCAATGATAACCTTTATATGTCTCATTTGGTTTTGGAGAACATACAGTATGATTACACAGGACTGTATATTTGTCACTTAGAAGATATTCCTCGATATGATACTTCTGTCTACGTGTTTGCCAAAGGTTTGTATTTGCATTTTGTTGTGAAATCATCCTCTGCTAGCTATTGCCTTTAACCCTTTACCAGATGACAAAATTTTAGACAGGTCCAAATTGAAAGCACTCAAAGATGACAAAATAAACATAACTCATTAATCGAAATTTGTTTCCAGCAGGGTAGAAAACATTTTGGGAAAAAGGAGAAAATTCTGGTAACAGGCATTTTCTCCCATTTCCACAATGTTTTCAAAAGACTTCTACCCCAGGGTTGTGAAAACTTGGGATTATTTGGTAAAGGGTTAAGGCTTGTCCAATTTGAAAGCAATTGTAGATGACTTATCAAATATAGCTTAAATTGAGGAAGTTGTATGAGAGAAAGAAAGCATTATGAGAAAAGGAAAAATCCCCGTTTTTGGCTGTTTGCTGATATTTGTAATGTATCTGTAATTACTTGAATTATTTGCCTGATACTAAGACAAGTTGTTAACTATCAAAAAGGAAACCAATACACCAAGGGCAGGTAACTATCAGAGTAATTTTGACCAAGCTATGCCCCTTTTTCAACTTAAGGATTTTCACTGTAAGTCAGCTGCAGCCGAGTAAACCCTTTACCACACAATACTGATCTTTAACGACTCTGAGTAAGAGGCCTCTTAAAAACATTGTGGGAAAAGGAGAAAATGCTGGTAACCAGAAATTTTTCCTTTTCCCACAATGTTTTCTACCCAATCAAGTAAAAATCACATTATTTAAACCAAATTATGTTTGTCATCTGCAAATGCTTCGAGTGGGATACTTGTCCAAATACATGGATCCGTGGAAATCGATATTTGACCAATCAGGACATCACATTTATTCTACCCAATGTCCTACCTTGGTTTCTGGTATTTCGGCTCACAAATAAACGACTGTTAACGTTGGAAGAATGCAATTCTCTTTATTTATATTTTGTTTTTAACGTTTGAATTTTAAAAAAAAGCTTAAAAAAATGTGCTTTGCGAACGTGTACCGATGACGTGAGATCACGCAGAGGCTATAGACAAGTTTAAATTGTGATGACTTCTGAAAATTTGAACTTATGCAAAGACCTGATCAGCGCTGGATAATGGATTAATTCAAAGTATTCTATAATTTTTCCTCTCTGAAAGAGAAAACTGGAAAACAAAGGCAAAAATAGACCTGTATGAAGTATTAATAAAAAGAAAATACTTTTACTTGAATATTAACCTTTTTCAATAACCTATGCAAAAACATATCCAAAAAGTGGCCGCGTAACTTGTCACCAACAGACCCGTCACCAATGTTTCAATTTGACATTAATCTTAACCCATGGTGCATGAAGAATATGTTGAATGTGTACTGGGATCGTATATACGATCTCTGATGTGTAGATACAGATCACATTGCAAATAGCATGATGATTAGTCTTGGATTTAAAGAACCTGCTGATTGCAATAAGCACTTTGACGTGTAGTTCTTCCTCACTAGGAGTATATTTCAATTTTAAAAAAGTCTAACTTCTGATCTGGTGGAACTTGGAATTTTTTCTCTTGACTTATCTGTTTTAACCGTTTACAACATAACGGGTTTTAACGACCTGTAGAAAGCTTTTAAAAGCATTGTGGAGAAAGGAAAATGCTTGTAACGTTCATTTTATCCTTTTCTCACTGTGTTTTGCGCTCCTTCAAAAACAAATTTCAATTCTTGAATCATTTATTTTGTTGTCTGCAAATATTTGAGTTTGGATTGCTCTAAAAAATTTGTCATTTGGTGACGAGTTTAAATGGATTAGCACATCTGCACATTAGCACAAAGGGTGTGTTGGTAAACTGTTAATTTGATAGGAAGTGTGTTTGATTGCAAAGCAAGTTACCGCTCTAATCAACTTGACCACCCGTTGTCATCAGTATATCATATACTACCGTCAATGATATTAACAATTTTCTTAATTTACAACACACTTAACACATTTTATAATCCACCAGACAACCCTTTTCCCCATAACCTGATATTAAAATTTTTCATTAACTTAAACCTCTCTGTAGAATCAGACATTCTATAAACTTTTATAAAGGTTTGTAATTTAGTGTTATTTCATTTGGTATGATGCTGAGATGACTTTACTAGCCCAACGAAAGCAATAAGTATCGTTAATTCTATTATACTATGGCAAAACGGAGATTTGTTGATGTTTTTTATATGTTCAAATTTTTGTTTAAACATGTAAATCTGTTACATTGTACATCGCCCCCGTAATTCGCCCTTTTAATACATATCTGTATGTAAATTAGTTAAGCATCTTTAAATTGTTTACTGAGAATTTATCATCGATAGAAATATATGATTAAAATACTTTTTCCGGAATTTTATTGAGAGAAACCGTCATGACAGCACGATTTAAGTAGCCTATCTGCTATACTGTATATGTATTGACTACGTTTGTTTGTGAGACCTTGGCAACAGTAACTAAGGTAATCGGTTTATCTTATCACCACGGATCCATGTATTGAAAGCATTTGCAAACAATAAACCAAATGTGACTCAAAAATTGAAACTTGACTTTAGAAGAGTAGAAAACATTCTGGAAAAGGAAAAAATGCTTGTTACCAGCATTTTTCCTTTTCCCACAATGTTTTCAGAAGGCTTCTTTCTTTGGGTTGTAACAATTAGATAATCTTTGGTGAAGGGTTAAAAGGGTTAAAATCACTGTGTAAATGAGGTTTCCAGGATTTATTTTGTTTTGCATTTCTCATATTTTCAACAGCCTTCTCCCTGAGGGTGAAAAAAGAAATGAGTTTGTGTGGTAAAGTGTTAAATTTTATGTTCAATACTACATTTGCTTCTGTTTACAGACCCTGAGAATCCATTTGTAGACCATCATTACTTTGCTATAGATGACTTTGTGAACCCTATAGTACTGACACGTGGTAGGAAGGGTACATTTCCCTGTAGAACAAGTAGCCCAGAGTACAATGTAATTTTCACAAGCTATCATAACCCACCCAGAGTGTATGGGCCAGATGATGGAGTGACCTTTGACCCAAAGGAGGGAGTTCTTGTGGACATCATTGATAAGCATGATGGTATATTTGCTTGTAAAGTAAATATTACAACCAGAGATGGAACCAAAACATTCATGAGAACATGGCAGACACAGATTACAAGTAAGAATTTCAACTCTGCTGTTTTCTAAGAAAATGTCACAGTATTGCCAAAGCCCTGTCGTCTATGTTCTTATCATGGCTTGAAAACTTACATATTCTCTCATATCCCAGTTTTTTACTGCAGATATTTATATCCAATTTGGATTTCTTGTTTACTATGAAAATGGCAGGTAACTATGGATACATTTTGGACACAATTAATGCCCCTTTTTCCCTTGACTTTCACTGAAAAAGGGCAGGCAGTGGAATGTTTGAATCCACATTTAGTGCACATTTTCCCCTGTTTCTTTTTAACCATTTGAATGAAACTTTACATAGATATCTTATATACCCTCTAAAGACCACTTTTTGGATGAATTACTCTTTAAAAAATAGGTGTAAATGTTTGTCTTGATAGTATTACATTAGCTCAACAACTAGGTCACCAGATTAAATGTTTTTAGTTTTTACACCTTGTGGACGCTCTAGAGGCCACAATTTTAAGATGATAATCTTCAAACACGGTGGGAATGTTTGTCTAGATGATTCTTTGATGGGTATGAACCTTAGTCATTTTGGATCATAAACTAGGTCATCTGGTCTTCCTTAAAAAAAACAACCCTTTTTAACACTTTCCAGACCACAATTTCTCTTGGATATTTATGAAAGCAGGTCAGAATGTTTGTAAGGATAACTTCTTCAAGTTTTAAAAAAGGCCATGTTAAGCTAAATGTAGGTCACCAAGACATATTCTAGAAAAAGCTTGTGTACACTCACGAGGCCATAATTTAAGTCCAATGTTAGAATATTTGTCATTTTATCTCAGAGGAGACTGGAAATAGGTCATATTCGGTCAAAAAGCTCAGGTGAGCAACTTCATTATTATTGCAATGGCTGTTTAACCCTCAGCTAGACAGTCCCAAGGTTTAACAACCCTATGGAATAGAGCCTTTGAAAGAGTAATGCAAAAAGCAGAAAATGCTGTTAACTCCTTACCAAACACAAAATTTTGGACTAGTTCAAATTGAAAGCATTTGCAGACAACAAAATAAATGTGAATCAAAAGTTGAATTTTATTTTGGAAAGGGTAAAAAATATTGTGGGAAAAGGAGAAAATGCTGGTAACCAGCATTTTATCCTTTTCCCACAATGTTTTCAAAAGCTTTCTTTCTCAGAGTCATTAAGAGTCAGGATTGTGTGGTAAAGGGTTAATCAGCATGTTCTCTTTTTCCAGCAGTGGTTTCTACTCTTTCAGAGACAAATCTGTTTGAAGTCCATTTAGAGTGTTGTCAGAGTTTTCAATAATGGCTAACCTAAAATTTTGTCTTTTTAGAAAGAGTTGATTATTTGCAAATTAACGTACTTTCAGTTCCTCCGAAATTTCCACCAGTACCAATAATAATACCAAATGGAGAAATATATCGTATAGTTGGGGAGAACTTTAACCTGTCCTGCCAAGTAACATATCTCAGATACAATAGAGCAAGTTTGAAGTGGAGCCATATCAGGGCCGGATCAAATGAGGTAAGTGGATTGATGGATGGATGGATGGATGGATGGACGAACGAACGAACGAACGAATGAATGAAAGAATGTTGTTTTATGGCGCATCAACAGCTTTGGTCATTTAGTGCACACATCTGTGTTGAAAGATAATGAAAGTGGACATTTTAAACAGAAAAAGGTTTAAATACATTAATCATAGTAAAAGGGTTAAATTAAGAGAAATTGTAATATTCATAAGGACAGTATTGAGTGACAGGGCAATCCATATCAACTCAAAAGTTTTGAATGGTGAATTTAAGATCGTGAAAAAAAATTTGGACAAAGTTTTAAATTGATATTTAAAAGTCTTTAACTTTTTACCATACAATGACGACTTTGAACACGCCTGAAAGAGAAAGCTTTTGAAAACATTTTGGGATAGGTCTGAAATTTTGTTGAGTGGTAAAGGGTTAAGTGATAAAGAATTATCCTGAGAAGAATAAGGAAAGTGAATAGCAGTGCTTGCAATGAACATCAAACATTGCGGTTGTAAAATTTTTCTGTGCTAGACTTATAAAGCCATGCTTTGGGTATTTTGGAAAGATAGGTGACCAGTTAAATGACAAAATTTTCTGAACAAACTAAGATCGATATAAAAGCCAAATGTTGCATGTTTTCTATAGTATTTAGCAAATCCCACAATTAATTAGCCTTTGAACATGAAAATAAAAATCTTTGTACCTGATTAGCTCAAATGATCTAAAAATATTGTGGGAAATGGAGAAAATGCTGGTCACCAGCATTTTCTCCTTTTCCCTCAATGTTTTCTACCTTGTCATTGAATAAAAATATGTTTGTACCAATATTTAAATCATCTTCTGCAGATTTTTAATTTGATTTGGATGAGTTTAAAAGTTATTTTATCGGAAAGGGTTAAATGAATGGTGCCTTTTTTGCTTTTTCTCTTCTCTCTATTAGTGTTTATGATCGTTCCCCGTGGGGTCCCGGGGTTTTTACTGTATAGAATAGGACCTTGGCCTTTCTCTATGGCATGTCGTAGATTGCGACTAAAGTTAGAGACAAACGGCTGCTTTCCTCATATTTCATAGGATTGCAGCAGGTTGGGTAGTTCTTATTCCAAATCCTATATTTTTTTCTCGATGTAAATAGGGTTTGGAATGGGAATCAGTTGGCCTGTGGGACCCGTGTGGTTTAATTGGGGGTATAAAAATAAACCACTGCAGTCCCGTGATCGTCACATCTGCCATTTCATCTGGCGGAACAAACGTGACAGCATACATGTCATCAAAGGCGACAAAAGGGGCATCATTTTATGTTTCGTCCATTCCTCATTTATCATGTTTGTCTTATGTCGTTATGTTATTTTCACCTTGCATTATTGTTTACTAAGTAAGTGCGCCCAATATGACTGATGTTGTCGACGGGCCTTAAAACACTATTCATTCATTCATTCGTTTATGATCATAGATGATACAATGCATCAGTATCAGCCAATACAATACAAAGTCTTAATCTTCTACAGTTGTTTCCATAATCATTCATCAAATTCTAAACAGTAGTTCACTTACATGTAGTTCTAAGTTAACTTGCTAGCTGATCTGGGTATGAAGTGCTCAGGGTGAGCTTTTGTGATCATGCCGTGTTCATCGTGCACTGTGCATCATCTGGGCATTCACAGTTACATGTACCTTGTTTGCACTAAAGAGGCTACATGTTCATTCCGATACTCATGATATTTTTATGACAATGTCTGTCTTGATAAAAACTTAGACAAGTTTGAAATTGGGTCATGTAGGATAGAAAAAAATAGGTCACTGACCAAATCTTAAAAAAATCTTGTGTGCTTTTTAGAAGCCACATTTTGAACCCAATACTCAAGACACATAAAACATTGAGGTATATGGAGAAATTATATTTTACAGCCATTGTCTCCTTTGACCACAATGTTAGCAAGACGTGGTCAGCAGCGAAATAAAAAAGTTGTCTGCAGAAGAAAATGAGGAAATGTGGCCACATTTTATTTGCTGTTTTATCCATCCATAGTTGAACGTACTTATTCCCCTCTCTTTTCCCTTTCTCTGTCTGTTAGATTAGAAAACCCTTAGATTTATCTGCTACTGTCACCTATTGCCTTCTCTTAGTTGTGAATGGCTGTCTTTTCTCTATTTTTTCTGACAGGAAGTTGATTTGCTGCCCCAGCCTCTGGTAAGACCTTTTTATTGTATGCACAAAGCATGTTAGATACTGTCCAAAAAGCTCACAAACACATCCTCGTCTGTCTCTTTACCAAACCACAACATTTGGACTTCTTCAAATTGAAAGCATTTGCAAGTGACAATTTGAAAATTTGACTCAAAATTGAAATTTGTGCTGGGAAGGGTAGAAAACATTGTTGGAAAAGGAGAAAATGCTGGTGGACAGCATTTTCTCCTTTTCCAACAATGTTTTCAAAGGCTATTTTTCTCATGCTTGTTAAAAGCTGGGATTGTGTGGTAAAGACCTATCAATTTAATTTTAGCTCATTAGGTCAAAAGCCAGCAAGTAAATCCCACTGCCCTGTGTCTGTCATGTGTGCATGCTTTGACTTAAGTTCCAAACAACTGTGAAATGAAAAAAGCAACTTCCAATTAATTTTACAGAAATGATCCTGTCTATAATTATCATCGTCAGATTTCTAGAAGTCAAGTAACCATGGCAAAAAGGCTGTAATATATTGATAACCAACATTTTCTCCTTTTCCCACAATGTTTTCTACTCTTCTATAGTCGAGTTTCAGTTTTTGAGTCACATTTATTTTATTGTCTGCTAATGTGTTCAATTTGGACAAGTCTAAAATTTTGTTGTTTGGTAAAGAATTAACTCTTTACCAAACTACAAAATTTTAGACTAGTCCGAATTGAAAGCACTTGCAGATGACAAATGAAATGGAAATCAAAAAATGAAATTTGTTTCCAGCAGAGTAGCAAAGATCACCAGCCTTTACTCGTTATCCCACCAGGTTTTCAAAAGGCTTCTATTTCATTGTCATAAAAACCAGGGATTGTTTGGTTAAAAGTTAATAGAAAAGAAAGCCTGGCACCTCAGTCTGTATTGCATGGGTTGCTTGTTTGGATCCATTTCTGTCAGTTTCTTTCCAAGGTTTGATAATAGTCATTGTGACAAGATTCTTTCCTCACTGCTGATCATTATTTTAGTGATAGTTATGTTGTT